>CM065921.1:8423532-9801129 GCA_033439105.1 Magallana nippona
ATGTGGTTACCTTGCAGGGGGACACTGAGGTGCCCCCCTCGGAGGATGATGTATCCCTCCAGTGTGGGCAGGAGACACGCGGGGTGTCTCAGGTGGAGGAGGATTCCAGGAGTGGATCCTCCCCACAAGATGTGGTTATGAGAGATGAGTTCGGGATTCAGCTCTCGGGGGCCACAGGAGTAAGGGAGATCATTATATTTCAATGAGAGAGGGAGATCAGAAGTACATCAATTGAAGGAAGTAAGGTGATGATAGTTATACCTGGCCGATCCCCCATCTGCTTTAGATGTGAGGGTGTCGGCCATATGAGGCATGAGTGCCCCAATTTCGTAAATACAAAGTCGGCAGGCCGTAGCTATGCTACGGCCGTACAGACTCCGGCTGTTGGTAAGCCGGGATAGGAGACTGGTGGTAGGACCCCGGTACAGAGCCAGGGGGAGGCTGTCGGCAAGCTTCCTTCAGTAGGATTACGAAGGAGGCTGTCGGTAAGCCCCCTTTGGGAACTGTGCAGGGGGCCGCTGGCAAGCCCCCTGCTGAGGAATCACAAAATGAGGCAGACCACCGTGGTCCCCAGGGAGATGTCTCTATCGAGGTCTCTCTGCAGTGTGGTCAGGTGGACCACGGTGGTGATCCCGGGAGTGGATCCATGGTGGAATCTTAGATCTCGGTCAGTTGAAGGACACTGAGGTGTTGCGAGATATGGAGAATAATAAGTCACCTGGTTCGGACGGCCTCACAAAAGAGTTTTACTCCGCATTCTCATCTATACTTCTAGTAATAGTAAGATCATATGAAGAGAAATCTTCGTCATGAAGAATGGGCGGAGCGAAGCGTAGCCCATTCTTCATGACGAAGATTTCTCTTCATATGATCTTACTGTCTTAGAACAGAACCCAAGCCAATCAAATCAAAGATTTAAGGAAAAAATACCGCCCCCTATTGTGTCCAAAAATTGCCGTGCCTTAATTGACATGTATGGAACCCGGTGTATTTATTTACGTGAAAATCGAACACGCGTATTTTTCTCGTAGACTTCCAATCAAGTCGTGTTAGAATGAATATGATATAAAGGATATTGGTTTTGATGAAATGGAATATTGAGATTGACGTTTTTAGGTGTTAAATCTATACAGATGATTAAAAATATACCTTAAATCTGTACAAGGTAACCTGCAGAATTGTACTATGGGAGGCATTGTAGCCCCCAGATCGTCCATCCGAATTTTTTCAGACCTGCAGCTAGGTAAACAAATACATGTAAAAGGTGTTTTCTTTCTTAAATAAATATCATTGCATCGAAAACTATGCCCAAACAGTCTTAAAAACATTACTGGTATCCGATATTCATGACAACTGTGTTTGCGAGAAAAATGAAAGAAATTATCATGTGAATGAACATAGGAAGGTGACAATAAATGTGCGCAATTTAAAAAGAAAAAGAATTAAATGTGTGAATCTTGCACTAATACATTGTGATTTAAAATACATGAAGCATCTTTTCTCTGACGTGTGTGTGGGAGAGGGAGGGGGAGGGATAAATTCACTCAATGAAGAATTTCCAAAACGCCCCTTTTCAAAGTTTCCACCAATCAAAAACTTTTCAGTATTCGAGAAAAAGAAAAATTCTTCACCACGAAGACTGCATTCTTAGCGAGAATTGGGGACATTTGATTGGCTGAATAACTGGGTTATGTTCTAAGATCCATTGGTTGAAGTTATTAATATAGCATTTAATGAAGAACATGTCAGAATCTTCAAAACAGTCTTATATCACTTTAATTTGTAATGATCCGGAAATCTCAACCAATGTTAAGAATTATAGACCCATTTCTCTGTTAAATTATGATTATAAACTTATTTCAAAAGTCATTACAAACCGTGTGAAGAAAGTTTTAGAGTACATAGTACACCCTAATCAAACTCGTTCAGTACCGGGGCGCACTATTTTTGATAATTTACATTTAATGAGGAACATTATTGATTATTATGAACAAAAACAAATGCCGCTGGCATTTATTTCTTTAGATCAGGAGAAGGCATTTGACTGCGTTAGTTACGATTTTTTTTTTATTTCAAACGCTTTCGGCCTTTAATTTTGGGCCTTCTCTGATACGCTGGATCAAAGTTTTATATGATGACGTACGTTCCTCAGTCATAGTTAATAATCATATTTCGGAACCTATTACTTTACAGCGAGGAGTGCGCCAGGGGTGCAGTCTGAGCCCTTTGTTATATGTTTTATGTTTAGAACCATTCGCCATTAAAATTAGGGAAGACGAGCAAATTTCAGGCGTTAAGCTACCAGGTAATTGTAATTCCATAAAGTTATCTCTTTATGCAGACGATAGTTTGGCTGTTTGTACCTGTGACGCCTCTATGAAGCGGGTACTACACTGGTGCTCGCTGTATGGAGGCGCTCAGGTGCAAAACTGAATATACAGAAGACAAAGGGCATTTTTATGGGGAAATGGAAAAGTAGATCTGATCATCCTTTCGGTATTTCTTGGGTTGACAATTGCAAAGTTTTAGGTATTAAATTCGGAAATAATATTACTTACGATGACATTTGGCAACCTATTTTATCAAAATTTATTAAAACGTTAAATTTATGGAAACAAAGATACTTGTCTTTTGTAGAGAAATCTATGGTTGTAAAAGTTTTAGCATGTTCTACATTGTGGTACGTGGGCTCTGTCTTTCTGTTACCTGATTTATATTTGAAACAGTTTCAGTGAGCCATTTTTAAGTTTTTGTGGCCGAGTAATACAGAACCACTGAAGCGTTATGTTTGTTTGAACTATAAAACTAAAAGTGGTCTGGAAATAGTTAATATAAATTCAAAATTACAAGCGTTACGTTTAAAACATTTACAAAACATTCTGTATAATGATAAGTCTAAATATGTAAATTTTTCAATATATTGGGTTGGATTTAGCGTAAGAAAGTATAATCCTACTTTTGCTGTGAATACTAGACCACATTCTTCTGTTGTTACTCCTTTTTATGCATCATGTATCAAAGATCTTCAGTATTTTTTGTCAATACAAAACAGTAAGTACACTTATACTTTTGGTTATATGTCAACCAAACAATATTATACTATTCTTTTTGAAAACATTGTAAAAGAGCCACGTATTGCTAAAATTTTTCTTAGTGTTAAATTTACTAAAGTTTTTCAGAGACTACATAATCCATTTTTAGACAAGCATTCAAGAGATATTATGTTTAGAATTATACATGAAATTATTCCTGTGTCATATTTTATGCACAACATTGGTTTTTACAAAAATAATAAATATGCTTTATGTAATATTCAGATAGAAACAATACCACATCTATTTTATGAGTGTCGTTTTGTTAAATCGCTTGTTTCAATTGTTAAAAATTTTCTAAATATACTCACCGGCAACGAATTTAAGTATTTCAATCTGTCACACATACGTTTTCATACTTTTCGTATTACAATGTTAACTAATGAAACAAATTCTGTTTGTATCTTATATCTCTAATGTGTTTTATTATATGTCAATGTAGATGTTTCGTAAAGTTCGATAAAAAGGTTATCAATAGTAACAGAATTATTAATATACATTAATAATTTAATAAGAATAAGATGCGATTTTTACAGATTTTCTTCCTTTAAATTTTCTAGTTTTTGGTGTACGACAAATCTTTTTTGCAAAATTCCAAACGGTAAGTTACAATTTAATGTAAGTGTTCAAAATCCTTTGTGTATTGTCTGTGTCTGCTGTTATGTAATCGTTTGCCGATGTTTCATTCAATATATTTATAAAAGTTACAGAAAACACGTGTGTTTGTTATGAACTAAGTGGGCGTGTCGATATTGCATATCGATTGGTTGTTTACGGGTGAATAGGGTGATTTAATCCGTGCTACGCATGACTTGGACACGTATAAAGTAGAATTCGGGTTTTTAAAAAGTTATTCGAAGTTCGATGCCACTTTGCAACAGACTACGAGTATCTAATTCAATGTCGTCGAGGCAGACTACAGATTTTCTGGCTGAAATTAGAGACCAGCCTATGGACGACTCTATTCTTGACGAGCCCTCCACTCATACGGCACCAATAATTCCAAAACAGCGCCCAACAGACCAGAGGCTACTTCGGATATTGCTGATACGTTTAACCTGTTTAAATCCTTTGGATTCAAAGCTTGAGAACCTGAAGGACCTGCTTTCAACCGGTAATGACTTTGACTTCTTAGCTAAGCAATTAAAGAAAGAAGTATCCGTTAACTTTAATCACGAAGGCAACAAAATTCAGTTCAATTTCAATTCAGAAATACTGAGTGACTTAACGAAATTACAGAAACGTTTGTCTGTTAAAGATTCATCATCTGCCAGTATTGTTTCTTCCATCATTACTAAGTTATCTAGGAGAAACAAACTCATTCGCATTGCGGACAAGTCTCCGGCCGGTTGGACAACAGTGCGGGAATATGAAAGTGACGACCTCGCCTCTGATTCGGACGACGAGAAGCGCATGCGCCAAGCTGAAAATCGCGCACTCCGCACACTTAGAGACGGCGCTATCGTCCTTACAAGAAACCTTCTGCAACTGTTTCTACTCCTTCTGACGATCGCAGTCCAGCTCCTACGTCTTTTCAGCGTTCCTTTCGTCCCTACACAAAGCAACGTAGACAACCCTCGCCATACGATATCTGCTACAATTGCCGAAAATACGGTCACTGGAAATCCCAGTGCACAGCGCCTTCAGTCCAGTCAAGCGCCTGCAGTGTTGGGGTTAACAAATAGATCTGTAGAGAAGTATGTTGATCAAAGCCAATTGCTCTTGAATAATCAAATAAACTTGTTTTTGCAGCATGTTGCTTATTTTGAAAATAGTTCTCTTTGCAGCAAAGGCGTCAAAGGCAGTTTGGCGAAAAATGTCCAATATTGGCAGAATATTGGAGCTAACGATTTCGTTATTGATATTATTATGTCTCTCCCCTTTCAAAGGGGAGACATATTGTTTTTGTCGACTTTCTTATTAAGGTCTTCCGTTTCCAACGGAAGACCTTATTGTTATTCTTCGGATTCTTTTTAAGGTCTTCCGTCTTCAGCGGAAGACCTTACTGTTATTCTACTGTTTCTCATTCTTCTATAGTATTTAATTATTCTTCTTGGTAGACACCCTTAATTTCTCAGCCATTTCTCCATCGATTTTAATGATTTTTACAGGGATGATGTCTTAGGTGAACCTCTCATTGCATACAACTTTTTGTCTGAAAATTCAATTCCGCTTCTGAATTATCTCCCTTTTTCATGTATTTTGGGACATGATATTGTCCACGCATCTCCTCAAAAACCGTTATAGTTAAAGACTTGAAATTTATGTGCAAGATAGAGTGGTTATGGTAGATTTGCATGCTTGTTTTAGATTTGACTAGAAGTCATTGTCCTGGAAGCTCGCCTGAACCTGAAAATGTTGATGTTAACTTTTTTGACAGTTTTTGGGGAAATTTGAGATTTGATCACGAATATCTTTCTTGTCATAAATATTTTGTTAACATATGTAGAACATTAAAAGTTTATATAAACAAGACCTTTCAACTGATCCCAAGCAAAAGGGGCTGACCCCTCATATTAGGGGCCCAGAAGGGTCTTAAGTCTTTTATCTATATCTCTTTAATAAGAAACATTTCGTAATGTGTTATAGAAGCAAAAATGTTAATCTTCTAGCTCTTTATCTACGCATGTTAAAAGTTTTCGGATATGTTACATAATTAGGGGTTTTGAGGGGCTAGAAGTCCAATATTTTGATCATTTATATCTTAAAAAGGAGAAATATTTTGAAAAGCATTATATAAGAGAAGATGCTAAGAATAGTGTTCGTAATAAAATTTAACCATCAAAGTTTCGTCAAATGGACCCTACAGGGAGATAAAGGGTCGGCCCCTAAAGCAATCTTTCCCAAATATCTCAAGAACGGTAACACATTTCTGAACACTTAATGAACAAAATGTGTTTAAAGTAATAAGATCTTTCAGTTGATATCAAGAAAAAGGGGCTGAAAAAAAAAAAAAAAAAAAAGGAAAAAAGATAAAGAAATAGAAGAAAATTGTCTGTTCAGAATCAAGAGATCTTTTTTTTTTCTTTTTACAAATCATTTAGCTGGTAAATAGCAAAATAAAGGTCATACATGTATCTCAACTTCTAAAATTGGAAGGAAGACCTCCTCGTTGCTCGCAACGAGATCGTGTCTAGTTCTTCTTCTTTTTTTTTCTTACCACTTTTTGTGCACGCGATATCTTAGAAATGGCTGGACCGATTTGCACGAAATTTTCAGATCTTACTAACTATGTTCTGAACCTTATCGGAAATTTTTTTGGTTGATGACGTCATTTCCGTTTTTGAGATATTGGCATTTTAATGATTTTTAGGTGGTTGGTTTGTCCAAGAGTGTTCTCATAAACTACAAAAGATATCGATTTTAAACTTTCAGGGATGAAAGACAAAAGATTGTTAATCTGAACAAAAGCATTCTTATTTGCCTAGCACAAGAAACCCTGGAGCTCGGTGGGGCTCGAAAATGGGACTGAAAAAGCGTCGTTTTTTTGCGTGGTTTTCTTTGTTTATCTCTTTTCTCAGAAATATTTTGTGAAAACATGTAGAGCAAATAAAGTTTATAATTCCAAGAGCTTTCGTTTGACATCAAGAAAAAGGGGCTGGCCCCTCAAATTAGGGGCCTACGTTTCTTGAAAGTCTTCACAGGATAACTAAAAAACGGTTGGGATTTCAATATGGCTGTCGCTGAAAAAGTTGTTCATTTTGATCTTATCAAAGTCGTTACAATAAAATTTTGTTCGGGTATTGCGTAATACGAGAGTAAAAAGCTTGACCTAATTGTTAACACGTACCTGTTTCCATGTGAAAAGTGAATGTTTTTGTCTGCATAACTGACACAAGTTACAACAGAAAGTGTAATAGCTTACCTATATGTTGCTTTAATTAATTATAACAAGTGAGTATCGGTGTTTTTCTTACAGGTGATACATGAGGATCATTAGTCACTTTTGTTTAGTTTTTGTAATGGACAATCATTCAAAACCGAGAAAGAGAAAGTACATAGTCGCGGACATACATTCTTATTCTATTCAAGTGAAACACAGAACAACTCCTACAAAAAAATGTTTAAAATTTGTTTCAAAATCATTTTTAGAAGCCTGGGTTGTATGTGAAATCACGTACCAATTCCTCACCCGCGACCGAAGAAATTATTGATCGGCTGCTAGCTAGCAGCCACCGGTTATCTGATACACAATATTCGCGTCTTGCATACATAAGTTTATTTATATAGCGGCTTACACAAATAACTATGGTATAAGATATATTAAATGTAAATTAAGGAGAAAAGAGTAACCTCTTAACCCATCAATTTTATGTTACCTCTGTTATTTGTAAAACGGGGTCTTTATGCGTATAACTGACATAAAGCTACCGTAGACAGTATACCAGCTTACATACGGAAAGTGTATATACATTCTCATTTTCTTCTAGTGAAACACATTATGGAATAAAAGAACTTATACTATGCGATACATTTGAGTCACATTTAAAATCTAGCTGGATTCCGAGCTGTGTATGTGAACAATTACGCATCCGATCCCTTGGCCGCGGCCAAAGAAATAGGTCGCGGCTGGACTAGCGAGCGGTCTGCTGTTATCCAATACACAAGATTTGCGTGTTGCTGGGATGCACACATGGGTTTATTTATTTAGCTGCAAACACAAGGAATTCCGATTTTAACGATATTAAAGAGTAAACAAAAAAAATTATACCTTAACCTACGAGGTTATGATGTTTTAGTTTTGTAATTAAAAACGATATATAGTATGACTGTCATTGAAAAAAGGTGTTCTATGTGATCTTGTCTATGTCATAAAATAAGTTTTATTGTTGGGAAAATATTCCGTCATTTAAAACCCACCACGTTGGGTGTACATTTACGTAACTCATCAATCGCACATGGCCGACGAGATACCGCGCTAGTGGACAGCGATTCGCTGTGGTCTAAGGCACAGGCTTCTCGTGTTTCTACGTTATCACACGTACAGTTCATTGAATTGTTTTTATATTCAATTATATTGGTTAAAGATGCATCAAACTTTTGATTTAGCATTGATTAAAATCACAGTGCGTAAAATTAAAAGAAACTGCCATCAAATGAATATAATACAACGCTTTACAGTCGTACGAGTTGAAAAATAAATTAGTCTATTTCTGACATTTTTGCTGCTGAGAATTTAATGCATTACACTTCCCACATCTAGGCGATATTCACAACATGATTATTCCAACACAAACATCTTATGTATCTGTAACCTATGATAATTCATTTGGCTAACAAAATATTAGGAGTCTTTATATGAGTTCTGAGACAGAGAGAGAGAGAGAGAGCATGCATGAATTTAGCAGGGTATAGTAAGTAAAGTGAGTTGAAAACGCGTTCGAGATAAGGCAGTTTAAGTGTTAGAATGTTACATGCTTGCGGTAGGTGCAGGCACGATAAAACTTACCGATGCCCGCTAATACGGAAGGAATTGAGGGAATCAGTGATTATTTCTTTAATATACCAATGCATTTTTTTAACAAGTTTGATTTACATTCAGGCCGTAAAAGAATAATGGTCACACAAACACTAATGGTTTAACCTCTTCTGAATGGTAGTCCGAATCATTAAAAAGCATACGCATTGCTGATTTTATTCTTTCATTTAATGAAATTACATTTTTTTGTTATTGATTATCAAAGAATATGTGAGTTTTAAAAACAGTTTATTAACATTCGGTAAGTAAAAGTTTTGTTTAGATTCGGACAGTCGAAGAGCGAGTAGAGGACACATGATTATAAATACTAGGACAGGACTGTTCTTCCCAAAAAGAAGCGCACGGCGATCGCGTAATGAATGTTCTGTATATACATGCTTGTATATATTTTTAAAAAAATTTTAACGTTTAACTCAGCAAAATTGTAGAGGTCATGGAGTCAAAAAGCAAAACAAATAATTTGCCAATTAGGCAATAGTAGTTATTCAATGCCTATGATTAATAACTTGAATAAATATGAATTTACAAGCCCCCCCCCCCCCCCCCCCCTTAAGAGCTTCCGTGTCTTGTATTCTTTTTGTTCTTTTATTAACGATTTTTGTGCACGCGATTTCTCGGAAATGACTCAAATTTTGTTAAACGGCCCTGATAAGAAGATGAAAGGATGGCCCCTAAAATTTCTTTCTCAAATATATCAAGAACGGTCTCAAATTTCAAACACTGGTTGAATAACATACAACTCATTTTGTGCAAATTCTATACGTATGAAATAGCAAAATTTTCTTTTAATTTAAATGATTTTTTTCAAAGTAATAACAGTATATTTTTTTTCACAAATTACGCTTTGTGAAATCTAAAAAAAATCTTAATTTATCACTAAAATTACTAATTTTTGACGGCCCATGCAGTAAGTATTGCTAACCGAGTCTTTCGTTCAACAGCACATTGATTGTGAAGATTCCAGCGTTGTTTACAACAAAAGGATAAAAAGACCACGAATTGTAACATATTTGGCTGTAAAGGGTTTAAAAGAGATGGATACAAAACACAAGTGCGAATATATCTAGTAAAGATAAAAATGATTAATCTACATTTGTCATAAATACATCATTTTATCATAAGAATATTTTAACATTTAGATCCGCCGAAAATTTTCATTTCCTTTCATTGTTTGATGCCTGATTTGAAATAACGTTTCGATGTCGTACCAAGTGGAGAAATTTCTTAAAGCTGAATGTTCCGATTTTCGGCCATTGCAGTATCAAATGTTACCATGCAAACCAAATGAATTATCTTAGAAAGATATAGACTTTCGCCTATATACACAGAATTGATTTTCTTTTAACGTTAGAAATATTCAAAGTAAATAAAAATAATTCTTGGGGGCGTACAAAAATTCCCCAAAAATACATCATGGGAATGTTTAAAAAAGGTAACCGTTTGATTTCCTCCCCCGAATGATTGGGTTTATTCAACCTGCATGTTATGCATCGATTGTAAACAACGTAAACTTTCGAATTATCAGTGAACAAATGTACACTGCTTTATTTTTTCAAATAGCCATGCTGTTTATTTTATTTGTTAAAATAGATCATATAAAAAAGGACAGATGTCAAAGTCGTAATACAATCATACTCGCTTCGACGTATGGGGCGAGTATAAATACGAAGCGAAATAGCGCGAAACTCTTTTATGTCGTTTATTTTGTAAATAAATTTTGTACATTGTAAAACTTGTCTTATCTGGCGGAGTTTGGTTCTGAAAAATTAGGGTAGATTAGACAACATCCGGTTTGGAGGACATTGTTGCAAATTAATTTCAGTATTTAATGCAGTAGGTCTTGATCGTCTATTCTTGTAAAATTTTCAATTCTTCTGAAATATATTAGACCTAATCGATCGTGATTACGGTACCAATTTTCATTTTTTTTTTCTTGGAAAACAATTAGTCCATAAAGGAGTACATACAATGGTAATACTTTTTCAAAGTCATCGTAATTGATATTTTCAAGCATTCGATTAACCTGAAAAGTCCGACACAAGGTAAGTGCATGACATTGGCCAACAGGTGGCTGATTACGTAATGGCGAGGTTGAATATTTATATAGATGAGAATTTAATAAAGAATGGAGCATTTTGACAGAATAAAATGTATCTCTGTAAATGTAGCCATACAACGGGGATAACATACGATATCGGCAGTCTTACTACCGCGGTATCCTAAATCACGGCCTGAAAAAAAATGGGATGAACTATAATCTCATTATCTAATTTTCGCAAAAAAAAATAATGCGTATTTATTTATAACAAGACTTAACGGAATATACTGAAATGAATTACTAGTTTGGATCTACTATAGTATATTCACAGTTGTTTAAATCAATAGCAACGACAGGAAAATTGCCGATCGATCGATAAGTGGCCGGATTACGGGAGATAACTCTCACTAATCATTAGCAGTCAATTCTTTACATCGCGGCCGGTTTACAGAATAGACAAGATCCGGATTGCACAACATTTTTTAAACATAAAATGCTAGGAAAATGGCAAGGGACTGAATAATGTCGCCAGATTGGACAACATGCCGGAATGCAAAGCATCCGGATTCAACAAGTTTTAATATGTACATCATTTTTTCATTGAAACAGAGACAATTTCAAATTTTAAATTTGAGTCGATATGATAAAACATTTTGAATTGCGGATCATCTTTAACACGCAATTTGCGAACTTATTTTTTTGGCAGTAAAAAGATTCAAACTGTCAGTTTTTATGCACATGTTCAATTTTTTTATTGAACTGTTTTTAAAATAAGAGCCCAGAATGGTCTAAAGTCTTTACTCCGTACCTATACAATATACATGTAATAATTTTAATATACTATGTTGTTAAGGATTTAAAGGACTAGAAGTCCAGAATTTTGATCATTCTTTTTTAAAAAAGAGAAATATTTGTGAAATTGTTGTAGAAGTAAAGATGCTTAGAACTATGTACATTTATATATACTATGTGTATAACAATAGACAACCCTCAAAATTTCGCTAAAAGGAGAAAATCGACCCCAACGTTCTTTCCCAGATACATGTATCTCAATAATGGTAACTGATTTCTAAACACTTTTTGAACCAAATGCATTTAAAACAAAAATGAATTTCCTTTTACATAACCAAGGTCTAGTCCTTTAAATTATGAGCCAATTGATTTGAAGACAATCATAGCTTTTAATTTCTGAATATTTTGTAACATGAATAATGTATTTAACAATGTACGGTCATCAAAATTGTTAGATGGCCCCGATAAAAAGTCGGCCCCAAACAAGTTCTTTCCCAGATATCTCAAAAACAGTCACTTTCTCAAGGCTTGTGGAATAAAATTTGCATAAAATAAAAAAAAGTCCTTTAATTTGATATCAAGAAAAATGGACAACCCCCTAAATTAAAGGGCCAAAAGGGATCTAAAGCTATTCATCAATAGCTATTACACTTCATAAAGAAACGTCTCAGATCCTTTAAATGTAGCCCCACCCACATTTCCATGTTTTGTTGTCGAATAGCAAAAGTCAAGATCTTATCACATCTGATGAGAATCGGACGGAAGACCATCTCGTTGCTCGCAACGAGATCGTGTCTAGTTCTTCTTATTCTTCTTCATCCAAATTTGTCCAGGCTGTAACTTAAATACCCTTTGACATTAAGACTTCAAACTTGGAACATAGGTAGATGGTATTGAGAAGGAGTGCACGCCACCAAAAGTTTTGACCTTGACTTATTTTGTTCTTCAAAGTCAAGCTTTTCATAAAAAATATTGTCCATACCATAACACAAGACTCTTTTAACATACAGACTTTTAACTTGTATCATAGATAGATGGTATATAACCTAGTTGAACCTTACCAAAATTTTTGACCTTGACCTAGAAATTTTATTTCAAGGTCATATTAGAAAAAACTTCATTGTTCAACTTCTGAATATACTTTGACAGAAGGACTTCAAACTTTAAACAAAGAACAAAAATAATACACTTAGGTGTACTTTTGAATAATATTTGACCTTGACCTTCTTTTACTCAAGGTCAAATTAAGAAAAAAATAATAAAATACTGTCTGGGTCATAACTTTAATACCCTTTGACATTAAGACTTAAAACTTGGAACATAGGTAGATGGTATTGAGAAGGAGTGCACACCACCAAAAGTTTTGACCTTGACCTATTTTGTTTTTCAAGGTCAAGCTTTTCATAAAAAATATTGTCCGGGCCATAACACAAGACTCTTTTAACATACATACTTTTAACTTGTATCATAGATAGATGGTATATAACCTAGTTGAATCTTACCAAAATTTTTGACCTTGACCTAGAATTTTTTTTTGAGGTCATATGAGAAAAAACTTCATTTTTCAACTTCTGAATATACTTTGACAGAAGGACTTCAAACTTTAAACAAAGAACAATAATAATACACTTAGGTGTACTTTTGAATAATATTTTACCTTGACCTTCTTTTACTCAAGGTCAAATTAAGAAAAAAAATAATAAAATTTTGTCTGGGTCATAACCTTAATACCCTTTGATATTAAGACTTCAAACTTGGAACATAGTTAGATGGTATTGAGAAGGAGTGCACGCCACCAAAAGTTTTGACCTTGACCTATAATTTTTATTTCAAGGTCAAGCATTTCATCATTCATTCACTGTATCATAGATAGATTGTATATAACCTACTAAATAGAAATAAAACTTAATTTTATTTTACATCACATATGACACATATATCACATATGACATATATCACATATCCTCAAGTCTCTGACCATGAAGAGCAAGAAAGAGGCGGGTCAGCTCAATATACCATCTACCGGTACATGTAACAAGATGTTTTGTTTTAAAATTTCCCTCCTATCTTTTAAAACTGAAGGTCCATTTCAGGTTCTTTCCATTTTGTTAAAAATACATAACAAAGGGGAGACATGTGTTTTTTGTTAAAAAACAATACCCACTAGTTAAAAATGGATACGTTGTTCCTTTTCAGACACCTCCTCCACCTATGAATTTCAAGAACAACAAATCTGCTCTTGACAATGTTGAATTCGTAGAACAATCTATTAAAGATCTTTTAGAAAGCGGTTGTATAGAAAAAGTTCCTTTTCAGCCTTTTGTTGTCAGTCCACTCAATGTTGCACATAACAAAGTTTCAGGTAAAAAGAGACTAATTTTAGATTTGAGCGAATTAAACAATTTTGTTGATAAGAAAAAAGTCAAGTTTGAGGACTGGAATGTTGCTTTAAATTTTTTCAACAAAGATTGTTTTTTATTCAAATTTGATTTAAAATCCGGTTATCAACACATTGATATTTGCAGAAAACAACTTACCTATTTTGCTTTTTATTGGAAGGGTCATTATTATTGTTTCAACGTTTTAGTTTTTGGCTTGACTTCAGCTCCGTATATTTTTACAAAATGCTTGAGGCCATTGGTTAAACACTGGAGAACCCATGGCATAGATATAGTCTTATATCTAGACGATGGTCTGGGGTTTGGTAAAGATTATGAAAACACACTGAAAGCTTCAAACTTTGTTCACAATTTTCTAATGCAAGCTGGGTATTGATAAATATCGAAAAGTCAAATTTTAAGTCCGTGCAGTCCATAGAGTGGCTTGGTTTGCTGTGGGACTCAAAGAGCTATTCTTTATTCATTCCGAACAGAAGAATAGAAGAAGTTCAGTCGACTTTGAATTACATGATTAATTCTTTCCTTCTTTTTACAGCTCGAGAACTAGCAAAGTTTGCCGGACAGATTATTTCATTGTCTCCTGTTTATGGTTGTGTTTGCAGCTTAATGACAAGAAATATTTATTTAGCTGTAGAGAGCCGTGGTCATTGGGATCATCTAATGAATCTTGAATTTCCAGATTTGGTTAAAACAGAGTTAGAATTCTGGACAAATAACTTGGTAAAAATGAATCACAAACTTTTGATTGCAGAATTTTTGCCTTCTGTGTTAGTGTTTTCAGATGCTAGCAATATTGCAGCAGGAGCATATACGGTTGAAGTGGACGAAAAAATCGTACACCATACATGGTCAAAATCTGAATCACTGATGAGCTCTACGTGGAGAGAGTTAAAAGCGATTAATTTAGCATTGAATTACTTTGCAGCTTCTTTATCAGGAAAAGCAGTACGGTGGCACACAGATAACCAAAAACTGTGTCATAATTGTTCAAAAAGGTAGTACAAAGCCTCATTTACAGAGTTTAGCTTTTAACATATGCTGTATTGATTTATCATAGACGTGATTGCTGACATGGCCCTTTCAAGACTTGTGTCTTTATGAAGCTGGCATGGTCTAGTATGTTCGTATTTAGACATGGCCTTTTCAAGATGTGTGTCTTGATGAAGACGGCATGGTCTAGTATTTATTCAGACATGGCCCTTTCAAGAATATATATATTCATGATAAAGCTGGCATGGTCTGTTTTTGTTTATTTACAGATTAACCTTTTAAAAAGACTTGTAATTGTCTTGATGAAGTCTACACGGTTCCATATGTTATGGTTAAGGCAATGACCTTTCACGTGTTGTATTTATCCCGTTGGAGTCGGCTAGACGACGTAAAATTATGATTGTACACTTGAGTTTTTATTTCTGATCATTCTATTTTTTATACATCTGGTTACGGAAATCTAAATACACGGTTTAAGCGGATTATAGAACAGTTAAATTTAGTGATTTGAATGAAAAAAAAAAAATTAAGGAATAGGATATAGAGACCTGACGATAATAGTTGAGGCTATCTGATTTTTAAAGTTTTATTTTCAAGATTTTCAGATATCTTTAATCAAGGGAAATGGACTTCTTCCTGGACCTGCGCGGAACCCTCATTAGAGGCATTGGCTAACAGACTTCCGGAAACTTGTTTAAAATCAAAAGCTGAGAATACACTCACGAAGTACAGCGGAGCATTTAATAGATTATGTAAGTGGTGTTCACGTTATAACATTTCTTCACTACCAGCCTCAGACTATAACGTTTCCTTATATTTGATTCATCTCAGTGATAAATGTAACTCAGTAGCAACAATAGATGAAGCTTTTTATGCTATAAGTTGGACGCATAAATTGTCTGGATTTCCCGATCCTTGTACTACATTCCTTCCTACTTCAACAAGGGAAGTATGCCACAGATCAATTGGACACCGAGGGATTAACGAAAAGGAGCCTATTTCTCCAGACATTCTTAGAAATATTTGTCTATTGTATGGTAATAACAGCTGTAATTTACTTGATCTTAGAATTGCTTGTATATGCGTTCTTAGTTTTTCCGAGCTTGTAAATCTTAGAAGGTCTGAAATTCAATTTTTTGATAATTATTTGACTCTTTATGTTCAGAAAAGTAAAACTGATCTATACAAGAAAGGTAGTACTGTTTAAATTTCAGGTACTGGGCAGAGTACATGTCCCATTATAATCACTAAGAGGTATTTGGAAAAAGCTAATATTAGTGTATGTTCAGATGAGTTCATATTCAGATGTTTCTTTTTGTAAAAGCTCTCAATCATACATACTGAAGGGTCACAAAAGTTTGTCTTATACAAGAGCTAGAGAAATTCTTTTATCTACACTTGAATCTATTGGACTAGATAAACGTCAGTTCGGATTACATAGTCTCCGAGCCGGTGGCGCTACATCTTCACAATGTCAAGGTTTTGTGATTACGGAACTCCACACAAACCCTTGACATAAGTCGCTATTTAAAAATCGGGCTCAGGCCGTCGTATTTCATTGGTTCCAAGTCGCAATTTGGAGCTAATCAGAATGCGGTTCTCATTCATATCAGAAACGATGTAAACAAATGCCACTGCGCACATGTTGATCCTAAAAAATAGCAAGTTCTCCATCTTCTTGTCGCATTTGTATGGATATTAACCTAACGAAATATCGCTGATTAATATTTTTTAGATCGTTCACTGTGTTAGAACAGCTCTCTGAAGTTATAAATACGTTGCATACCTATGGAAAACGATAGAAAGTCACCATACGTACGTCAAATGTGCTTAGTGCCAATTATAATACATCCTGATTATCTATTAAACTTGATATCGCGAGTTTTTGATTTTCAGTGAGACAATTAATATTGAATTTTCGCAAATTTTTCGTTCGAGATCTGCCAACCTTGTGCTCAACCCAAACTACGTTTCAAAAGGAGTTATTTCATTGGACATTTTATTTTTAGAATTATTACGTATTGTTGAGCGTGAGCCCGACTTTTAAATAGCGACTTATGTCAAGGGTTTGTGTGGAGTTCCGTAATCACAAAACCTTGACATTGTGAAGATGGTGGCGCTACTGCAGCGGCAAATGCTGGTATTTGTGATAGACTGTTCAAAAAACACGGTCGCTGGCGTTCAGAATCGGCTAAAGATGGCTATGTTAAGGAAAATTTAGAGCAATATTTAATTGTTTCCAAACATATTGGGATATAGGGGTGGGTTGTTTATATCATTGATCATTATTGCTTTCTTTATTGTCGAAGTCTGTTGCATTCGCGCATGCGAGCTCATCCTATAAATTATGTGTTTGCGTTTTATTTTATAAATAATTTATGTTCGGTTGAACTGGTGAATAAGAACATAATGTTGTTTTCCTCTGTGTCTCTGTGTAACCTTGTTTGTTTACTGTCACCTTGTATCTGTGTCGTCCTTATGTTTTTTGTTCTGTTCTACTTTCTGTTCATTTATTTTTATACATTTTTATCATATATTTACTTTGTTGAACAAAGTATAACTATACAGTTTAAGTCTCTGTTACTATTTACATGTTATGTATATACCATGAATAAAGTTTTTATTAAAAAAAAAAAGTATCTGTTCAAAGTAATAATTTTGTGGCAAGAGTTGTTTTCAGAAGATGAGTGTTGCGGATTTGGAGGGACCCCCCCCCCCCTCCCCCCTTCCCCCTCCAGATGAATGAAAGGACACTTAAGGTCACCGTTAGAGGAACCCGTGCTGCATTACAGTCCTTTAACAGGAGAATGCTGATGGATATGTTCACTGACTCCCCTGTGCTGGCTATTTGGAGTATGGAACGCCAGGACACCTGGTATGTAACATTCGAAGAGGCGGCGAAAGTGAACGAGTTGGACGGGCAGATCCTTACTAGCAAGTCCGTGGGACTCACTTTGTTGTTTGCCGCCTGTGACAGGGTTATTGTGAGATCCAGGGTTCATTGGTTACCCATATGAGTAACCAATGACGAGGTCCACCGGGTGCTGGAAGCTCAGAGGGACATTAAGTCCATCAGCCATATCATGGACAATGGCATAGCGACAGGGGTAAGGCAGGTGGTGTTCTCTATGAGAGAGGGAGATCAAAAACACCTCCCTTACTTGACATCGGTGCATGGGCACCGATGTCTCATGTCAGTTCCAGGCCGGCCCCCCATCTGTTTTAGATGTGAGGGGGTCAATCACTTGAGACATCAATGTCCCTATGGGCATGTAAATGCCGGACCCAGAAGCTACGCTTCTGCGGTCGGGGTACCCGCCGGTGGTAAGCGGGCAGAGGCGCCTGTTGGTAAGGCCCCTCCCCCTCAGGCCCTCAGTAAGCCTATGGAGGGACCCATGGGTCCCGCTGGTCAGCCGGGGGCCTCCCATGGTCCCCGGGAGAGTCCGGCTAACGCCAGAGCTGACCCTCCCACTGACAACCAGGACTGCGGGAGTCCTGCGGAGGGGAGTGGGCCCGTGAGCCCCTCCCATGTGGTTACCTTGCAGGGGGACACTGAGGTGCCCCCCTCGGAGGATGATGTATGAGACTCGCGGGGTGTCTCAGGTGGAGGAGGATTTCGGGAGTGGATCCTCCCCACAAGATGTGGTTATGTCAGACGAGTTCGGGATTCAGCTCTCGGGGGACACTGAGGTGTCCCTCCCGGTTCCTCCTTCCTCACTTGAGGATGATGACGATTTCACCGTTGTGATGAGAAAACGGAAAAAGCGAGATGAGCCTGTAAGCCCCTCGGCGGCAGAGCCAACTAGGGCTCAGAGGTGATTAAATCTACACAATCATGATAAAACATTTAGAACCTCATTTCACAATGTTTTATTTTTTTTCGTTCTAGATGTTTTCTCTTATAGTTTTCTGTTATTTTCATTTGATTATTATTGTCATATTTGTTTCGTCTACATAGTTTACTTTTTATATTCGTTTATGTTCTTTCTTTGTATTCGTCAGTTAAAATCACCTCCGTGCACGTAATTTTCGCCTCCTATACCGTCTATAATATTTATACTTTCAATACCAATGGCTCTTAATATTGTATCTCTCAATTGTAATGGTCTTTTAAATACCACAACGCGTGCTGAACTTCTCTCAATCTCTCACCGGTTCTATTTTGAGAGGGAGATCAGAAGTACATCCCGTATTTCACATCGATTGAAGGGAGTAAGGTGATGATAGTTATACCTGACCGACCCCCCATCTGCTTTAGATGTGAGGGTGTCGGCCATATGAGGCATGAGTGCCCCAATTTCGTAAATACAGCCGGCTGTTGGTAGGCCGGGGCAGGGGACTGGTGGTAGGTCCCCGGTGCAGAGTCAGGGGGAGGCTGTCGGCAAGCCTCCTTCAGTACGGATTACGGAGGAGGCTGTCGGTAAGCCTCCCTCGGGAACTGTGCAGGGGGCCGCTGGCAAACCCCCTGCTAAAGAGTCACAAGATGAGGAGGCAGAGGTTATCCCAAACTATGTCAGCGTACTCTAAAATAAGTCGAATAAAAGCAAAATAGATTTTATAAGAGAATTTCTATCTATGACATGTTTTAATAATCTAAGTATATTCAACATTTTCATGTATATTTGTTATATGGTTAGCCCAAGTTCCATCAGCCTGAAAATGTAGTTCTAAATGTACATGAGCATTTGATTGTTTTTTATAATCACCACCATAGCCAAATTGTATGCTGCGATAATTTCTGTTGGGATAATTGTACACAAACAAATGCAGAGTTGTTTGAAAAGGTACAGGTAGAAGCTGCAAGAATTATTACTGGGCTTAGAGTTAATTAATGGTATAGCACCAGATTATTTGTATGAAGTAATACACCCATTCTTCCAAGTTCATCATACACACAATATAAGATCATGATTTAAAAACTTTTGTTTACCAAATTGTATAACTGTGTCATATTATAATAGTTTTTTCCCTTCCACTATAAAGTTTTGTAATAATCTTAGTGAAAATATTAAAAACTCTCTTTCACTTCCAATCTTTTAAAATAAAGCGTAAAAGCTTGGGAGTAACACGTTCTTGTAAATATTTCAATGTTGGTAGCAGGAAAGAAAATATTTTACATTGTCAACTTAGAAATAATACTAGCAATCTTAATGCCCACTTAAAAACTCATTTTTTCCCCGATGTACAGCTATGTGAAAAATGTGGATATTATATAGAAGACACTAAACATTATTTTATGAAGTGTACTTACCATGATTTTGAAAGAGATATATACATTAACTTAATAATATTGGTGTTGATTTTGAACTTGAAACTCTCTTAAGGGGGAAAAGCCAATATTCATATAAATTAAACCGTGAATTTCTTTACATTGTTCATAAATTTATTAAATCTACAAAGAGGTTTTAGGACTGTGTATCGATTTAGTTTAAGATATAGTTTCACTGATTGTTGGGTTTTATTCTTAATTTTATTAAGGCTGTGATAATCAATTAATCTATTGATTGTATATATTTCTTTTTTTTAAAAATATTATTTACTTCTTAAGATGTTTATACAGTCTTATTGTATTTAACAACAATTTAAATACATTTTATTCCCTAAAAATCGAATTACTATCAATTAGATGTGTATAACTAGATCAGAATATTATAATTTAGATACTCATAAATTGTTATAGCTCTATAATTCACTAATAATATTTATCAAATACCTGTACAGGAATATATATGTACAGTATGTAGCTCTCTCTCTCTCTCCTCTCTCTCTCTATATATATAATGTACTATATACTTTATATATAATTTACTAGTATGTAACTTGACCTATTATACAAGGAGAGGATATACATAGGCTATGCCTGTTGTCCAATCCTATTGAATTTATTCAATAAAATATGTTTCAATTAAACATTGATTGTTTTTGGATAATACAAAATGTGAAATAAAATATAAGGGGTAAAGTGAACTTAATTACAACAATTACAAAAATTTTTTAAAAAATACTTAATTTCTTCATACATGTATATAAATAGTTTAATGCCAAAGTTTATTTTAACAAATTGTTATTTTATAGAGTTCAAAACAAAAATAAATGAAGTAATAAATAGTATTGTCAAAAATGCATTGATACAGGCAAAGGGAAAATAGACGAGATGCGAAAGCCTAAGACAGGTATGGGTCCTGCTCTCCCTTCATTAACAGCTCCAGAAGATGCTTTAATGAAGGCACTAGACGGGCGGCCACAGGTTTGCGGCTTGCCGCAATGCATCGACACGGACGAAGTCGACAGTAGTTTATTCTTAAACAAAAATACATTCAGCAAATACAATCTTCTACTGGATCGCATGCTGCTTGGTGTTGTTCATACTAATTGTTAGACCATAATTAATCATCGAATTGTCTACGGACATTTCCGTTTTTCCTGATTTCGACAAAGAGCACACGGCGGGTGTGACCGGTCAGCAGAGGATGCTCACTCCTCCATGGCACCTCATCCTACCTCTATTTAAGACGTCCGTGTTTGCTCTGCTCCTGTTTTGTAATTTTCCTTTGGACTTTTGAATTTGAACACTGTTCTTTATCACCACATGTCATTCAGAAATTACCTCATCAGTTGATGTTTACTTGCATTGTAATATTTTCACAATCCAATTAAAAGCAATAAAAATTCATGATTTACACAAATAATAATATATTTACAAGAATCGTACAAGTACAGTAAAAATAATAAAAATAAAATATATCAATAATAGAAACTGAAAATGAGCCAAGCGCATCAGAAATGTCTTTGCTGACATCCACGTCGTTGGATTTCCCTCTGGATCCACGAATGATTGCCCTATGAGAAGATAGCCTACGAGACAAAACATCAAGGATGAAATAGCAGTAGTATTAGAGAATGCCAAATTAGACAATAAGAGAATAAAGCTCGAAATAAAAAAGGTAAGTGTAGAAAAGCAAAAGCTAGAGGATGAAAAAGAGCTAATTGAAGTCCAGAAAGCGCTATTAATCCGCCACTTTGAGGAACAATTTCCAAATTCGGTTGTATATACAGGTGTGGGTAGTTTGATACTCTGCCCCGAGTTTTTGCTTCCACCACTTTTCGCTTGATATTTCGATAATCATAAATACCTTTGGGCTCAAAGTACGTTCATCCACTAATGAAAAAGAAGCATGGTGTATATTTTTACTCAAACTCATGTCAAAAATGTTATTCCAAATACGCCACATATACCTTTAAAAAACTTAAATCTATCTGGAAAAAAATCTCACAATCACCCTGACTTGCTTATTGATGCGAATTCAACAAAAAAACTTAAACCACTACTTTATTTGATAATGATTTTATTTAAAAAAAAACGGAGCCATTGCCCGCGATGGGCATCGCTTCTTGGCCTTTTGGCTAAGATCAAAGTGTTCTGATTGAAACGAAGTTGAACATTATGGAGAGGACACTGAGGATTCATGTTAAAGGTTCTCGAGATGCTCTACGGGGATTCGGGAGGAGAGATGTCATGAATCTGGTGAAAGATGAAAATGTGGAAATAGTGTGGCAGATGGAAAGAAGCGACATATGGTACGTAACCTTTGCTTCGAGCAGACCAGTCAATAATTTCGATGGACAGAACGTGAGAGTTACTGACCATCAAATCGTCCTAGAATCGTGTGCTTGCGAAAGGATCGTGGTGAAAATAAGAATTAACTGGCTACTCTTTTGGGTATTGAATGAGACAGTGTCTGAAGTTTTTGACAAGTTCGGAGACATAAAAAGTATTAAGAATCTTACGGACAATGATGGTATAACCACGGGAGTACGGGAGATTATCATGTCAATAAGGGAGGGGATCAGAGGTACCAAGTCAAACACCTTCACGACCAAGAGCATTCCAAGTCAAACACCTTCACGACCAAGAGCACTATATGCGAAATATCTAGTTAATCGAGTGTCGTCCCAGAGGCATGGTACACGATTCGTACAAGAACAATTAAAAAGCTTAACGCGAATTCCGAAACGAACTTGATGCTGAGCACGACCGAACAGCAGAGGATGCTCACTCCTCCATGGCACCTGATCCTGCCTCTGAGGGTGTCCAGGGGTCCGTGATTGCTCTGCTTTGGACTATTGATTGAATACTGAATTGTCCACAGATTTTTCTCCGTTTTTCCCGATCATGATGTGTTTCCCAAATTACGACAATTTCCCAGATAATGACATTTTTACCGATATGACATTGGGCGCACGGCGGGTGTGACCGGTCGGCAGAGGAAGCTTACTCCATGGCACCTCATCTTACATGTACCTCAAATTCTTTGTAGATTTGGACTTTTGAATTTGAACACTGTTCGTTATCCCCACATGTCATACTAGTACAAGACATCGGTATTCAGCGATATTAATGAAGCTTCCGAGTGTGATGTGCGGCTGTTTTGGAAGCTGGTTTAACGCCAGCTACCAAGAAACACGAGATTTTATCCTGAAATCGAAATCGATGGAAGACTCGTGGATAACCCGGATGAAATTGCAAGCTGCTTTGTCGAATATTTTGAAAAAAAATATTTAACCCAACAAAAGGCAAAAAATTGATTCCGAATTTTACAATTCTACAGAAAATGTGTACTTTTTTATTCAGGAAAATGCCAGACTTCAAACACTCACAAAATTACCGGTTGTGATATTACCGGTACTGAAATCTCCAGTGTTACCAAAGAACTCAAACAAAGGAAGGCACATGTGCTCGACTGTATCCAGAATGAACATCTCATATTTGGAGGACCCCCACTCTTCTCGTGTGTCTCACACCTCTTTAACGCAATTATCGACATAGGCAGAATTCCATCTATCTGGAAAAAAGATCTCATCATTCCTATTTACAAAGGTAACAACAAAACAAAGAGCTCGCCTGACAGGTATAGACCGATAGCCCTTCTTCGTTGTTTATTACAACTTTTTGAAAAAATCCTTATGCTTAGGATTCATGATCACATTCTCCTTTCCGTTACCTTTCCAAATCCACTACAGCAAAAATTCCAGCCAAAACTTGGATGCATAACAGCCTCATGTAAACCATAAAAAACCGTCTTTCATAACAAAGAGCAGGGCAGTCCAGTGTATGTTGCCTTTCTTGATACACAGAAGGCCTTCGATACTGTGTGGAGACATGGTCTCATATTCAAATAACATCAACTCGGTGTGAAAGGATTGCTTTAGACCCTAATTGACGATTGTCATACCGACACATTTTGCTCCGTCGCCGTAAATCAGAAAAACTCCGAGTGGTTCCCTATCTCTCAAGGAATGAGGCAAGTTGGAGACCTTTCAACGATCCTACTTAGATTCCATCTTTCATCTCTTACAAGAACTAGATCTTCAAACCCAGCACTTGCAGATGATATTTCCTTAATAGCCTTTTCACCATTAGCTCTTCAAACCCTTCTCAACTCAACTTAAGATTTTTCTACTCGATGGCAACTGAACTCTAACGCAAGCAAAGCTCATGTTCTACACTTCTCTCCAACACTCATCAATAACAATTCTCTCTCATGGAAACTTGGCCAAGAAACCATTACAATTTCAAAATCATTTACTGTGGAATCATTAAAATTCGTGGGGCCAATTTTCGTCCATTGATTTTATAGGTTCACTGGGGCGTAAAAGCGTGTATTTTCTTATACCTTCGATAAAAATGAAGTTATTATCCTGATTTATATTTTCGTGGAGGATGTTAATTCATGGTTGAGAGGTACCCACGAATTTCACCAAAAATGAGCCACCACGAAATCTAATGATTCTACAGTAACCATCTTGGTATTCATCTGGATGCTAAACTTGACCCAATCGAAAGAACAGCGAAATCATTGAAGGTCAACAGACGTATTTTGCTCTCAAAATAAATGAACACCGCAATCCTGCAACTCTTTCCAAGCTTTACAAACGGATTATACTTCCTAGTGTTCTGTACGGTAGTGTAAGGTGGGACCTTAAACAGAAAGACAACCGCGCCCTACACGTACTTCAGCACTTCATATGTAAACACGCCATGAATCTTTCAAATCATACAAGATCAGACACGTGCGAGTCAATCTTTAGACTTTTACCAATAGCTTCCGATATTGATAAAGGTAAACTACACTTCTTCGGCCGTCTCTGTTTAATAGATACAAAATGCCTCACGAAAAAGATCTTTCTTCATCGCCTTTTTTCATACCTCGATTATCCAAACTGCAAACACTACGGTTTTTATCTCGATGAAATTCACCTTCTGGATAAATATAATCTCTTAGAACACCTGAACTCGTATCTTTAAAATGGATCGTTTTTAAATAAACTTGAATGGAAAAAGAGACTGTTACCTCAACTGTGCTATACCACTTTACAACTTCCAGATCAAACCGCATGCTCAGTGACAACGACTTTACTCAATTTAGACATATAACTGGAAACAATAAACCAGACTGGATAAGGAAAATTCCTACCCACGTTTACGAAGTTAGTCTTTGTAAATTTATTGTTAAACTTTGGATTCTCCTTGACCTCCCCCCGCATATTTACAGCTTATGTCAAAAATCGTTCACAAATGTATTTGAACATGTTTCTACTACTTGTGATGTAACTTATTTATTTAGAGATGCCTGGTGGCAAACTGTAGAAAAAAATCGACATTTATTTATCTGCCGAACTATGTGGATAGTAGTAACGACCTCTGTTTCTTTTAGGCGCAAGGTCACTCCCAGGCCTTTCATTTACAGATTTTTCGTGTAGCTTCGTGTAGCTTGCATTATCTTAATTTCCGCTTAATTAGGGATGCAACAGCATGGTATTATAGAATGTCACGTGTAACCGCTTGTCCTTACACATAGATGTCACACATTTACTGTATATTATTCGTACCAGTGTTTCGGTATTATAGTGTGTGTTAGCCTGTAAACTTGTTAATTAAGCTTTTATATGTACTGGACACTGCATCCCAGTATTCAACTTCTTCAATTTGATTGAAAATACTACGTATTTTTCAATTACAACAACGAAGCAATGGATTCTAGCAGCACTTTTCAAGTATTTTAGGTCATATGCTTTTGATATTTGCCAATTTCATCTTTCACAATATTCGGGATAGTGTTACACTTTTGCCCTTTTTGTACACACTGACAGAGGAAAGGCCGGTCAAGCCATATAAATGTCTATCTGCTTACCTTATAACACTCGCTGGTTAAACAAAATACCCATGCCTGAATTATCCTGATTATATCCTAACTGACAAATATCTATATCTTGGGTATCTGTATTAAATAAGTCATATCGGCATTGTTTACACTGCATTCCGAAGATATGTCTCCCGACATCGATCTTCTCTATTAAACATGTTGTGACGTCATCAATGTTAATTATACGTAATACAGAGAAAGGGAAGATTTATTCAGATAGAAGAGTTTCTATACTCTGTCCCAAGGTATTGCTTCCATCACTTTTTGATGATTTTTAATAAAAATACACATACCTGTGAAAGAAATACTGTTGAAATCGATAAAAAGGAAAATATTCAAAATATCTTCATTGACACATTATCATTTTTCACTCATAAAAGTTCACATGAACGAAAACAAATTTCTTACGGAGATTTATTAGGGGAAATGTTTACATCTTTTCTCCATTCGGAATAACTCGAAACACCTCGCACAAATTTTCAACGTTATCATCCGGGCTATTTCATGGCTGATGCAATGCAAAATCCCCGTAGACTTTCTATTTTGGGTTGTGTATTGAAACCTGAAGCGGTAGAGGGGGCGTTTCAAAACGGATAATCTGGACATTTTTCATATTAGTGGATGAACGTAGTTTGAGCACAAAGGTATTTATGATTATTGAAATATCAAGCGAAAAGTGGTGGAAGCAAAGACTCGGGACATAGTGTAGTGATATTTTACGCTTGCAGTTTTTATAATTTGGACCAGAGATAAAGTTGAAATTGACATGTTTCAGAGTAAAATATGACATGCTGCTTATTGTGACGTCATATCGATCAGAGGAATTGTCTTATCATACCCGTGTATGTTAAAATAATTTCATTGGGAGGAAATAAAGAAAGAAAGGTAACAAAATAATAGTAACTCCCCCTCCTTCCCCCGCTTCTCTTTATCTCAATCTTTCTATCTGTGCGCATTTTATATTTAATATGTAAATTTAAATTGTATTATGTTGGTTGAATGAATGTATGTAATGGTATATGTACATGTACTTATATATAATGTGTGTAGTCTGGAATATATTTTCAATCATTTCGGACGCTATAGGTGACATCTGTGTCAGATGTGAGGGGATTGGCCATTTGCGCCACTAGTGCCCTCAGGGGTTCACGAACCCTGGACCCAGAAGCTTTGTTTCTGCGGTCCTGGCACCTGCTGTCGGTAAGCGGGCGGAAGGGCCTCTTGATAAGGCCCACACCATCAGGCTGTTAGCAATCCTGCAGAAGAACCCAAGGCGGGTCCCACTGATCAGCCGGGGACTTTTGTGGCCCCCAGGAAGGTCCGGACAACGCCAGAGCCGACCCTCCCGCAAACAACAAGGAGGACCGCAGGAGTCCTACGGAGGGGAGTGGTCCGTAAACCCCTCCCCAAGGTTACCACTGAGGTGCCCCCCTCGGAGGAGATACCTATCCAACGTAGACAGGAGACCCATGGTGTGTCCTAGGAGGACCATACCGGAAGTGAATCCTCCCCACAAGATGTACACATGCTGGATGAGCTCGGGCTAGAGCTCTCGGGGCACTGATGAGTCCTCCCTCAAAGATGAGATCGATTTTTTTCAGTGGTCAAGAGGAAAACACAAGATCCAATCAGTCCCTCTGCGGCCCAGCCCTCTAGAGCAACCCTGGGAGTGAATATTTATTACGTGGAAACCAACTTGGCATTTTTACAGGACTTGTGTAAATGGAAATCCCTGGAAACTCGACATGGCTTGCCCCTGTGCATTCCATCCTTATTCGTATATATATTTATATATATAATTTCTGAAGTTTTTATTTGTTGTTTTATTATATCTTTTTGTGTCTATGTACAAGTTGGTGTTTTTCATTCTAATTTCCAAGACCATTGTATTGTATATTTTAAATCAGTTCAACCTTTACTTCGCTGCTTTTTGTCCGTGTTATTCATGTGACTTTTTCTCTAATCCAAAATTTTTCTATTGATAACAGCTCATTCTTCGTTATAAATACCTTACACAATAATGTCATTTTCCCTTCTTACTTTAAATTGTAACGGTCTTTTAAAAGGCCCGACGCGTAGAGCTGTTTTCATTATACCTTATATTAACTCATGTTAATAATATCAATAATGTAGAAAAATTTTAAATCTTTATTCTCGACTGATAAATGCTACTTTAGTTTTCGTTCGAACAAAAGCAGGGTAATAGATATTGTTACTTTAAATCCTAACATTACAGTAACAAAATATTATTTAGACTTGGAAGGTCGAATGGTCTATATAGATATCATATTAGATAATATAGAATAAAGAATTATTGATGTATATGCTCCCAATAACGAACAAGAATGGTGTCAGTTTTTAACGATTTATATCCCTATTGTATTATTAAAAAAACATTTATTATCGGTGGTGATTTTAATTGTGTCTTAAATGTTAAATTGGACAAAATATGGGGAGGTTGTCATACTAATGATTCTGAAAAACTAGAGAAACTACAACTGTACGCAGCCTGAATTGTATCTGATCTCACTATTTTTGCTTCTAGAGAAGCTTTGAATTTTGAAACAGGCCGACAACCACTTAACGTAAGTCGCAAAATTCAAAGGTTAAATAATATGTATAAAATCCACAATAATTTAGTTCCTGACTATCTGTCAGATATTGTACCGGATATGCTTCCCCTGATACCATGTTTTATAAGCTTTTTATAGAGAAAGTTCTATTAACACTTCTATTATTTGAAAGATGCTTGAGTATCATTCATTATTATGTTTCAGGAATTACAAGACAAGTGTACCAGAAATATCGAAGGGAACAGACGGACTTTGACTGGACATGCGATGCAATGCATCCGCATATTATACGAGAAACTCAGAAACCTATAATTTACCTGTATGTAGACTGCTTTATAAATCATCATTTCTTCCAACTGTGGTCAACGAATGGAATTCCTTACCTTTGGATACCAGAGATTCGAGTTCGTTATCTTTATTTAAAAACAAAATTTCTTAATCTGCAACAGGAGTTCCACCTTATTTCAATTATGGGAAAGGACGTACTAATATTTTACACAAAATACTCCGTCAAAATTGAGCGCTAAACATAGATCTTCATAGATGCAATACTAATCAAGCCCTCTCTAATCATGTGGAAAGATTGAAGACACACATCGCTTCTTTTTCTCTTGTCCTAAGTATGCTATTGGGAAGAATTTTTAAATAAATTTGAATAATCACAAATCTGAGTATTTTTGTTGATAACATTTTGCTTTTTTATTCATTTGTCTCGTTAATCCTTGCATACAAGTTTCACTAATATTATATAACATTAACTTTTTTACTATCAAATATCTAAGTGCTGGTGTAATTTATTATTATATAAGTACAAACTGAGACGTATTTGCAATAGTATTAAATTTGTTGTTCAACATATAGAGAGAGGGAGAATTAATTTTTTATAACTTGTGCCCAATCCCATAGAATGTATAATGCAATAAAATATATTCAAATCATACTTCAATTCATAAAGATTCTGAGAATTCAACCAATGTAAAAAATGTTAAACCTTTTTCTTTGTTCAATGGCGACTATAAGCTTATTTCAAATCGGATGAAGAAGGTTTTGGAGTATATCATATTTTTGGTCAATTCATGTATCAGACCCCATTACCTTACATAGAGGGGTAGTTGCAAACGGCGATTTAAAATTCAATGTCAGTGTGTAAATTCCAGTGTGCAAATATTGTCTGGTGTGATGTAGTTTTATTATATTCATGTTGTTTTCGTCGATGTCTCTGTGACCTTGTTTACTTAATTGCTTATTGTCGCCCCGTACACGTGTCTGCTTTATGTTTTAGTGTTCCTATGTTTTATACATTTTTATTAAATATTTACTTAGTTGAACAAAGTACATGTATAACAGTTTTTGTTCGTACTTACATATATTGTTATGTATATACCATGAATTAAATTTCTATTATTTTAAAAAGAGTATCTGCTTATTGTCATAATGGGGAATTCGGATCTGGAGGGGACACACCTCCAGATGATGAAGAGGACTCTGAGGGTAGACGTAAAAGAAATCCGTGCTGCCCAGCACTCATTTAACAGTAGAATGTTGGTCGACATTTGTATACAAGGACCGTGGCGTGCAAGCAGTATGGACCATGGAACGCCAAAACGTGTGGTATGTTTCTTTTGAGGAAGCCCGTCCTGTGAATGATTCAACGGTCAGACTCTATCTAAACAGTATGTCTGTGGGACTTTTTTGACGTTAGCCGCGTGCAATAAGATTGTGGTGAAAGCTATAGTTCATTGGTTATCCATATTGGTAACCAATGATGATGTCCTCCGGGTATTAGCAGCCCAAGGGGGACATAAAATCTATCACCCAAGTGATGGATAAGAATGTTGCATCCATGAGAGCACTTTTCCTTGGGCACAACGTAATCAGAAGACTGAGAGACGGGATGAGGGTTAATGACATATAGATGAGACATGGCTACATGAATGTCTGCATTTTTGGGGAGGCAGAAATGCTCCACACGTACAACCTTGATATGCAACTGGTTCAGAGGGCTCGTCGTGGCCATTTTAAAACTGTATTCATCTCCATTAAAAGGAGAGCTCTATAGAAGAATATAGGATAATATATGGATAATTGCTTTAGTAAATAATAGTTTAAAGTAAATGACATCATATCTAAATATTTAAGGAAGATCTGATGACTAATTTGTTGACAACCCAGCCTCCTTCAGAAGATTAATCTCAGTAAATTCGTTATTCTTCTTCCACTTGGGAGGAAATGACATCAACGACTTGACCTCCTCCACTGATGGCTTGGTGAAGCTAGAGGCCGTCTACCTTGCAGAGAGAAACGCATAGATCCTCATTATGGCCACTATCATCGGTCGGACCACCATTTTAGTGAAACAGACCCCTCTTTAGAGGTGTCTCTCTCCAGTGCGGCCAGGCGGACCGCTGACTTTGAAATGTCAGTTGATCTCGGTTTGGTGATCAGTTGGAGGTTCATCGTATCAACAAGGTCCGTATGAGGATATATCATAAGAAACAGCGTTTTCAGTCATATTTTAATTTTACTTTGCGTTTATATAATATAGAATACCCCCACTCTGCTGTTAATATAAAAAAAAACAAGATTAACATCGAATTTTTGTAAAAAAATAAATCCCACGATATGGCATGTCTAAACAAAGATTGTAAAAATTCCAACCGTCAGCAATAAATAGTTGCTGAGAAATCTTTGATAGAAATTTGTTCAAAAGTTTAGGATAACATTAACAAAGTCGTCTTTTAAAAGGAAATTGACATCTTTACATGTTTAAATGTTACAAAAATGAATCCCACCAATTCCATACCTCGAAAAAGAGGTTAAAATTTTAAGCATCTACGATTTAAAGTTTCTAATGAAAATTCAACAACAATTTGTTAATCCGCAAGAGTTACAATGTAAACAGTATTCCTCCTCTCCTTCGGGAAGGAGCAGGGATAAAATGAAAAACATACCTGTCAGTTAAGTAACAACTGAAATTAATAAAAGGAAACACCTAGATTTCTTCATTGATTAATCATATACTTCTACCCAGAGAAGCTTACAGGAGCGAAGACAAATTACGGAGATTTCTATTTGTAAATGTTAACATCTTTTCTCCACTCGGAAGTACTCAGGACAAATCGCTTGAACTGTTAACGTAATCAACTGGGGGACATTAATATCGTTTGCAATGCAAAATCCCCGTAATCTTTTTATTATAAGCCGTATATTGAAACCTGGTATTCAAAAGGGAAAAGGGGATATCTTGAGATTTTTCATTCTATTGAATGAATATTGTTTGAACCATGGGGTAGTTTTGAAAATCAAATAATTAAAGTACATTGTAAATATCTAGGGACAGAGTATATAGAAACATTTAGGATTTGAAGACCTTTTAGATTTACGTGATTCATGTAATGTGCATATCCTTTACATTCTTTAGAGGACGGAACATATTTTTAAGTGTAATACTAATATATTTCTAAAAAGTACAAGGTCCCTCGACAAAATACGTTTCTCTGTTTACTGTTCAACAGTCAATAGATTAAGATGTAGGAACTCTTCACTGAGTCATTTATTGTTGGATTTTTCCTGACGTTCTACATCCTATAGTGGCTAGATATTACAGCGTTACTGATTTTGCTTATCGTGCCAACACCTACAATTCCATAACCCAAGAAAAATGTTCATGGCTGCATTAAGGAAATCCACGTTTCAAGTTAATAATCTGAATGGCTATTGAGTTTATATTCATTCTGCATGGCTATTGAATCAAATCGAGTAGTCATAATTTTTCAAAATACAAACACTTTTCAACACTGTTGAATTGTCTTGATATGTAGATTCTCCCTAATACCGGTTTCCATTTATTAATCGTTTACAGAGTTAAATCTTCTCCGTTTAATGCAATTACCAAACAGGCAACAGAATATGGCGAAACATCAATGTCGAAATATAATGAAGAACTTATCACTAAACACCTTTTGTTTTGCTTGACTTTGACTATTTGCTTAATCGATCGTAAAGAGCTTAAAGAAAAGTATATGCTTTAAAGATGGCAACTTTTAAATTGAAAACATAAGAGGGGTGTAACGTTATACATAGAAATTTATAAGGAAAATGTTTAAAAATCTTTTTAAGAACTACAATGCTACAATTTGTGAAATTACTATGCAGGCATCCTCAATGTAGATTTTAAATTGGTACAATTGTGACCCTGGACTAATAATGGGGCCCTACTGTTCAACTTCGTACTATAGACCACATCTATTTTCTCAACATAAAGGTTAAAATGATACAACATGCCTATCCACTGTCTTTAAGTAAGAAAAAAAACGAGCAAGCAGTATTCCCGAGAACTAGCCGCTGTGCATGTTCTTCGAAATCTCGGTAAAAATTAATAGCTTCACGAAACGTGAGATCAACATATATGGTTCTTTCTGCACGAAGAGGCTCTCATTCGGGAAAATGAAAAGAGGCCCTCATTGGGGAAATTCAAATGAAAACATTACATAACGTTGCATCTCTTAAAACACGACAGTTGATAATGTGTGTTAGTTTAACAGTTAATTTATCAAACTCAACCTCTTATCAAGTTATTTGATATTATACACAATTAAAATTTCATGTGCGAGTTAACAATAAAATGCAACACGAATGAATTAACTTGTTTCACATTATATTCGAATAACATTTCCTTACAAATGAGGATTCTCCATTTAGCGGGGCACATGTTTCGGTTTGAAAGAAACAACATTCATCAACTGAAATCATAAAAAAATGTAAACTTCCGAATTACAATAATATGAAAAAAATATTAATAGGTCGCGGTGAAACAAAGAAATCAACTATAACTATCCAATGTTGTATTATTTAAATGATATGACTGTTTCTGTTGTACAATAATTTTCTGCTTCAGAAAGGATTTAGGACAAATGACTTTCAGTGTACTGGTATAAAGTTATTCAATACATATATTTCGCATTTAATAACTTTACTTCCATATGTGACTATAACCTACAAATCAGTCGAAACTGTCCTTATATTTCAGAAACTGGTAGAACATTGTGCAATATGACATTGGACGCACGGCCGGTGTGACCGGTCGACAGATGATGCTTACTCCTCCATTGCACCTAATAATTCTAACTCTAATATAGTAAATTTAGAGTAGCTGATTCTTAAAATATAAACATGTATACTAGTATTATTCAAAAGTTAAAATAAACACACTAAAAAACGCAAACAACAAAAACATGATTGATTTGATATTCAAATTTAATTGACATGAACTTGAACTTAATTTCTATTAAAATCCCATGTGTCTATCTCTTCTTCATTTTCAGACACCTGTGTCTATAAACTTTGAAATTGATTATAAATGAACATATTCTGAAAAATGAAAAACATGATGAAGGGACTCATTGTTAGTATCAATGTGATTATGTAGAGAGTAGCATGCCTCCCACCATTAAAAATCATCATATATTTCAGACACTGGTAGAACATTGTGCTGTATGCTTTAAGGAACATGTAGCAAGTATAGAGTAGCCAATTCTTGAAATATATACATGTATATCAGTATCATCAAAAGTAAAAAAAAAAAAAAACAACAACATTAAAACCCCCCAAAACAACAAAAACATGAAAAAGGGACTCATTGTTAGTATCAATGTAATTATATAAAAACTGACATGTCTCCCAATATTAAAAATCATCAAAAACTTTAAATAAATACAGATGTATATCAATAGGTATAATCATTTAAAAAGATATCTGTAGAATATATTTAAAACATGATCGTTTTAGTAATCAGATTAATTTGATTTATAAACTTTGAATTTTGAAAATTGATTATAGATGAACATATTCTGAAAAAAAAAACTTTTCTGCAAGACAGTTTTCAGGATGAACCCCATCATAGAAATTGTCATATGAAAACGTTTTTGTATTTTTCCATTTTTTCCTCTTTTGAATGAGGTTTTGTTTTGTCGTTGTCAAGGTGTACACTGGAACTATTGTAGTTCACCTTATATTCAGATAAATTTGATGTTATTTTCAAGAGCTTCCTGTTGAGCTGCAGAGTCATCGGATGAATATTTACTTTACATTAATTTTCCTCTTTTACTTTGATCTCTACCAGTTGATTTGGCTTTTTATAAAGCAACGAAAAGGCCACCTGGATTTCTGGATTTAACAGCCATCATTCCAGGGGCTATGATTATGTATATGTTTACTTCCCCCTTCCCTTGGTCAATCATTGGTAACGATGAATATTTGTTACCCACCCTAATCGTAGTGGAATTTGTTTGCGTTTGCAAAAACGACCCCTACAATCAATTTTTCTTTCCACTGGAACGTTGGGAACATGTTTTGGATCAGATGATAAACATTTCTGTGTGTGTGAAACTAACGTATCATACATTAATTCGGTACGCTCTCAGTTAGAACCAAATGATGAAGGATTTTGTATTTATTATCGAATTTTAAAGATGGACAATAACAAACAATTATAAGGAACATACGGAAGTGGCCGGTAATGCATCTGACCTCCGAACTGAAGAATACAATTCGGTATATATAAGAATCTAAACAATAAGTAAAAATGACAAATTGTTGACATCAAATCAATTGAGTGAAATATTCACAGGTATTAGGTAATTAGATAAACTCAATTAGTCTATGCCAAGAAATGAAAGGCTTAAAATTACGCAATGTTTTTTCAAGTGATTAGCAGTTCTTCGGAGAAACATGTCTGATTTGTAATTAAAATTAAGAATATAGACTGCCAGGTGTCAATGGCTATTTCACACTGTAAACATTCAATTCTTAGAATATATGAATTATTGAACAGTCAATTTTGCACTGTGATAATATCTCCTCGGTCCGATGAACCATGTCCTGGTGGTTGGAAAGAATTCTATCATCCGTAGAAGTGTCCGCTCCGGTAGTGTCTGTTGTAGCCGTTGCAATGATTAGGGTAAAGCTGGTTACCGAGGTCACATATTTCTTTGAGCTGCTGTGATAGGACTTGTTTTGGATCAAAATTGGTTTGATGTACATTTTCAATTTCTTCTATCTAATGTTGTATTGTTTGCTCTTGGCGATAAGTATTCTCATGAAGGTCATTTATAATATGTTGTTGCTCGGATAAAGAATACTCTAATCGGAATTTCGAATGTTCAAATCAGATATTTCTTCTTTTTTGTCCTGAAAAATATGATGTTGGTGATGATTTTTCTGGATAAGCTCTTCAATTTCTTCGGACGCCATTAATAATTTTGTTTATGTGTTTAGATGCGTGGCCTTCAACTCAAAATGCAGGTATATCGACGACGTATTATCAATTAACAATTGTTATTTCCATACTTACGTCGACTCGATATATCCCAGTGAACTTGAAATAAAAGATAACACAGAGTCTGCGTCATCTGTTTCATATTTGGATATTTTACTGGAAATGGACATTGATGGTAACCTAACAACAACACTTTATGATAAACGCGATGATTTTAAATTTTCTATTGTCAACTTTCCTTACTTATGTAGCAATATACCTTCATCACCTGCATGTGCTGTCTCTCAGTTAATTCGATACGCAAGGGCGTGCTCTTCGTATGAACAGTTTCTAAGGCGAGGCAAGCTACTGATAAACAAGTTGATAAAACAGGACTATCAACAGGCTCGTTTGAAGTCATCTTTTCGTAAGTTCTATGGTCGATACAACGACCTTGTCAGCAAATACAATCATCCACTGGGTCGCATGCTGACTGACGTTTTTCATACTAATTGTTAGACCATAATTTATCACCTAATTGTCTACGGACGTTTCCGTTTTTTCCCGATTACGACATAGAGCACACGGCGGGTGTGACCGGTCGGCAGAGGATGCTCACTCCTCCAAGGCAACTGTTCCTACCTCTATCTTTTTGGAGGTCCGTGTTGCTCTGCTTTGAATTTGTATTTCGTTTTATGGATTTTGATGGTGATGGTTTGTTATTGTCATTTTTTCATACGTCCAGTTGTATCTGCAGCTCTCTTAATTCTTTTCGCCAACTCTCTTGAAGCGCGTGGTCGAATTTGACTCACTTTGTATTTCATTGAACCGTGAAATCAATTCAAGAAAGTTTATTTCATGGTTTGTTTTGTTCGGGCAAGTTCGTGTTTGAGAACAGCCGATAAGTTTATCAAATTTCGTAGGGCCAAATTTCTTAAGTTGTAAAACAGAAGTTCCTTCAGAAGTTGTTTTTGTTGAGAATATTCTTTGATCCTAGATTTACCAGGTACCTGTGCAGTTTCTGTCGAAGTACCCAGGCATTTAACATCTGAAGCATGTGTTGTTGAACCAGGGTCTATGTTGTCCGTTGTGTTTGGAAATATGATGAAAGGTCCAAGATATCCAAGCTGGCAGAAATCAGTAGTTGTCCATCGTCGTTAAGTTGTAGGGGAACTCGCTTGCTGTTTAGGTACGGGAGCTAGCTACTGCAGGGAATATACAGGCCGTTTTTGTTACCCTTGGGATTCATCCACCAATTGTGACTCGTAGATATGTACGGTACTAGGGAAATCGTCTGGAACTGCATCCGTCGTGCGCAGTACGAACGGGGTTGGCGTAGAGTGTTCAAGGTATAAAGTTGTGATTCGCTGCGGACCGTAAGGTAATAAAACGAAGGTTAGGTATGCCGTATTCCGTTACACCAATATGCAATTCCATAGAAATAGAACCAAATGATGATGTATTCTGTATTAACAGTGGGACGGTCAACTGCGGAATATATCTGGCGTTGCGCACCCCTTTCCGCTAAAGCTGTCTTAGTGATGTTTTGTTCAAAATGTGGGGCTTTTTCATCCAAAAGCATCTATGAAATAAAAAAATGTTGCTGTTTAGGTATGGATTTTTTTTTTTCATATTCAGCTTTTAAATTTCCTCCCCCATGGGAAAAATGTGATTTTAAAAAATCCCTCGTTAACCCCATGGGCTGGGAAAACCCCACCAAATACTAAATGGGGTTTATTCCCCCATAATTTTTCTTACTGAGCAGTTTAGGGTTGTTTGCCACACTTTTAAAGATAGGTATAAAAATATCCATATTCCAATTCTGACCATTTAATTTAAAAGAGGTGTAGCACAACCCATTTAATCCTAAATCTACCGTTTATCCACCTCATAATGCTTTACTAAACAACTAGATAGTGGGATGTCCATTCTCAGCTGTTTAATCAAATGACTTGAACAAAATTGAGATAGAGAGACCAATCTATCATTAATCTTGCCCACCTATAAAGAAGCTGTGCCAGTCGGGTTTTTAATATCTTGGACAGTATCTCCTGCTATAGTAAGCAGGTTGGGACCAATTTCCCAAATGGGCTATAATAGTCTCTATTGGATATAATATCTCAAACGAGATGTAAAAATACAGTGCAAAAACGTGTAAATTTTGTAAACAAGTTTTTTTTCTGTAACCTTACTCTTTTATAGATCAATTCTTCGGTAGATCAGAATTTCTTAGGGATCAATCGTTTACAGAACAAAAACTCGTTTACCAACAGTCGTTGTATTGTGTGTATATTTATGCGAATTTATTACTAAATCTACTAAATCGATTCTTTTTAATGTTTGCACTTTAAATTTATATCCCATCAGGGTTATTATAATAGTCATCCCGTTTAAGATATTGTTCCCAACCTGGTAAGTTTGCATAGCCCACAAACGGTACAGCGGCGTAATCCATGACATATATCAGACTAGCTCCTTTCACTGCTATTGTTGATTCACGAATTTTACCATAGAAATATATCAACCTTCGTATGGTATGAAACAAAATACCTCTCAGCTCACAATCGTTGTGTACACTGTAGCATGCTGTTGTAAAAAGCTTTTTCAAATTCACTTGACTTAAGCGCATTGTTGATCAAGAAAAATGGTGTAAAAATTTAAAAATCAAGTCCGGATCTTATCGATCTATAGCCAGTTAGACCACCCACCCCCCTAAAAAAATGTTAAAAAGACGAAAATATTAGCATGGGATGCTGATAGCGATTGGTTGTACTAGGAAAATCACAATCTATATTTTAAGATCCTTTTATAGAACTGTTTTTGAAAGGAGCTATTGGAAAGGGACTGCATTTGATATGGTCAAATATTCCCCCTTATTTTAACAAATATTTGAATAGTATATTATATCAAAATAAAATCTTTATGCAACATTACACAGAAGTGTCTATCACATTAATCTTGTTGATTATTAGTCACAATTGTACAATATTCATGTCCATCTGTTCATCCATGATGTCACTAAACCGGGCTAATTCACACAATTTTGTAAACTAATTAAAATATTTTATCTTCATATTTTGACTTTGAAAGTACACAGCTCAAGTATTAGAAGGTTTTTTTTTATTTCCATATAATTATTTACACATCAGATTTAAAAACGCTACTTGTTCAAGCAGGCACTCGATGTTATTCAGTCGAAATTTTAAACCATCGGAAAACGCCCATATTTTGTTACAAAACATTACATAGAAATAAGACAATCTTAATGACGTCATTTTTACATTATGTCGTCACTGAGGTGATTACTGTTTACATACATGTACTTATTAATATTTATTATGATTACCTTATTTTTAAAGATCTCTATAGAACTTTAATTTTGAGGCAAAGAAATGCATAATACTGCATGTAGTCTTTCACTATCGAAGAAACTACCCCCAAAAACTGTTTTTGGAACATGGAAAAGAAATGTTATTACGCCCAAAATTAATTGAATATATTATATTATACAACGCAGTAAACCCCCTTCCCATGAATATAGAGTATGAATTTAATTTTTTGAACATATTGTGGGTGTCTATCCCACTCTTCCCATTTGTTTATTATCCCTTGTATTTCGGCAAGTAGCAGTTTATAATACCAAGTAATCAGTTCAAATTCATTGGACCACATCTCTGGATCTTAAAATTACTGAAGTTACATGAGGTAATATAATTCAGATTTATTAAGGGGCGAGTGTGTACCAAAAAACCTTGAAAATAACCCCTTTCCCTTTATAAATGCACGGTATAATAAATGTTAGAAGTTAAGAAAAAGAAACATATGAACAAGTACATGTAAATGCAGTAACTGTGCAATTCTTGTTCAAGCATGTATGTTATAAATATATTGAAAACCACGGACATTTTTTTACAATGATATATATATAACAAACATTAAGAATGCATTCTTTTCATTACAATTTTAAATATAAAATATTAGAATTTTGGAGCGGACGATTTCCGCACCCGAATCAACACTCCCATCAAAATATCAATTTCAAAATGGCGATTCACATTGAAGCAGACTATTATCAGCCGAATCAACAATCCCATCAAGAAAGCTATGGTCTTCGTCTTTGTCTCGCTGTTCGAATCTGGATAAAAGTAAATAAAAAAAGGATATAAAATAAATCTTTACAACTTATTAGAGAGAGAGAGAGATAGAGGGAAACAGAGAAAGACTAAAACTTCGAAATTTATTTAGAAAGGTTTACTTTAAGACCTTTGTTTCCAAATGTTTTCGTATCACCAAAGATCTAAAAAAAAAAAAAAAAAAGGAAATACTTGCATGTATATTTTGTATAACTTACTATTGATCACTTCCTGTTGACTCCTGTGTCAGGCTTGCCTTGTGCCTGTTGATGGCTTCCGTCACAGCTGGAGAAACAATTTCCTCAGTTGGAGCCAGCCTCAGATGCTCCCTGAAGGCACTCATTGTTAAGATGTCTGGTTGGTCATACTGAAACTGACGGTGCAATTGACCAGTCCACCAGTTCCTCTACTCTGGAGACATACTTCCACTCTTCTTTCACTTCGGATTCCATGCTGGCAAACGCTTTCCTCCCCTTCTCTGGCACAGTTTTGATTTGCAGAGGTTCGTTCCTTAAAGCTCCCGCCAGGTTTGTTATGTCTACACACTTGTGCTGATCGTTTCATTGGCTATTCTTTGTAGAAAAGCTTGACCTCCTCCATCAGTTTGAATTTAAAGATGTGGGGGATTTGTGGCCCGACAACTTGACAAGGGATTCTAAAGCAAGACCCCTCTAATCCCAAATATTTTCAATGAATATCGTCATTGGTACAGGATGGTAGAACTGCTGCATTTCCGCATGAAGATGTTACATGGATTTGATTGCCTTGTTTCCGATTTGGATCGACACCCGAGAAAACAGCTGGTCCACATCTCCATGGGTATGTCCTACCATCAAAGAGGACAATTTAACCTGCAGCAATAAAATAGAGAAACATAATGAATTATTTCTTAAAGAAGATATGAAAATTGGGTGGTTAATTTTGCATAACATTTGTCTTGACTTTTTAAAAAATTATACTGTACACTATAACTCTAACAATTTTATTCACAAACTGAAATAGCGATGAAATTCATTATGTGCATTTAATAACCCATTATTTAAATATCTATTGAGTAGATCCATCTTAAAGTGGTTGAAACAGTCCATTACTTATCTTCAATACTTTAAGTTAGCTAGCAATCGTTAAAATTTGAAATCAAAGAAACAACTGAATGAGATTGTTAAATAACAATGAACCAGTTAATTTCCTATCATAGTTGCATAACTTTTGGAAGATTTTCCATTTCACCAGACTTCGAAGGAACCCCAAAAGAATAAAATTTTTGTTGTCCTTTGCAGAGTTGTCTGTCTATAGGTACAGCACAGTTGGCAACTGGCATTGCTAAAATATAATAAATCGACAACGCATATAATAATGAGAATCATACAATAAAAGTGTCTACAACAATCAGACAATCTAGGGGTTTGGATTATTATGGTATAAAGAGATATAATTTAATCAGAACGCTTTTCCTTGTCCATGTGACAAGATCCATGTGACATGATGATGGATTATGGTTACGTTGACATCAATACATACAATAAGGTATAGAGAATGCCATGGCGTCAACATCTTCGTTAGCCAAGGGTGACGATCCACGGTGTTTCTCTATTCAAACTTTGCAGATTTAGTAGCTTAAGGTAGTCCATCCATAACTATCATATTTCATATTTAATAGATTGTAAGTTTGATCACTTAAATCTTAGTGTGATTTTAAGGGGTTTATTAAATAATAAAGATTCATCTTTGAAATTTTTAAATATGTTGAATATTACTAAAATTATCACATATTGCAGTTAACATTGAAGTCTATGGGGAAAACGCATTTTTGAATATATCTTTTTAGTACAAGTAATTTTCTCACAAATCTCTTGGTAAAAGGTTGCAAAAGCTCTCCCTTTCATTGAAAATGCCAAACAAATTCATAATTTACCATACATATTTTGAGAAAACGATTTTTCCTACTTTTTGTAAAGGGCAGACAACTCTTTACAAAAATTTTAAGTGCAAAAAGTTCATTCAATTTACTTTATATATACTCCCGAGTTTGGTTTATGTCAGCCTCATAATTCTGAAATAAGTATTTAATGTTAACAAGGACGTGACTTGTTTCTGAGTACGAGAACTGAGAGTGGAAAATCGCTGACTTACGAATGTTTCCCACTTGTATACCCAAACACAGGCGTGTTAGTTATTGCACCTCTAATTAATATTATGACTGAACAGTGTACTAAATTAACAAAGCTCGGTTTTAAGGCAACATACATTGGACGAGATTCTGAGGAGAACACTGAAATAGAACGTGGATCATATGACTTTGTGTATGGAAGTCCGGCGATGCTCCTAACCAGTAATAAGTGGCGTGAGATGTTGAAATCAACAATATACCAGGAAATATTTCAGTTTCAACGATTACAATATAACATGATTAATATTATGAACAGATCAATAACATATTAATTATCATACTTACTATGAAGTGATTGTCTTCCTCTAAAGATTCAAACTAACTAATCTATTAAGACATTAAATAATGCTTACATGTATCACAGAGTAATTATTAGATCCCTGGGAGTTTGCTATATGACTTTCTCCCTGTACATGATATGTACATGTAGTATAACTAATGTAGTACATGTATACTCAAAGACAATATTGCAGTAATCAAATTGAGACTGATTCCTTTAAAAAACATACCAGTATTACCAGTATGTATGTATACATTACGTGTTAATCTAATACATATTGTTAATTTTTATTTCCAGGGGTGAAGGTTCTGATCAAGAGGAACCATTTAGGGAAGGTTTTCACAGATTGGACAGTTGAGGTCGTTATGTCCTGAAGTATCACTTGTTGCTCTAACAGCAACTTCGGGGCCCTCAAATAGGAGAAAAATAATGTTGTGTTTTCGTGCAGGATGACGGCTTGCTTTCAAGCAGTTTTTCTTTCAGAAAACATTGAGCGCGTGCTTGAACAAACAAAATATTTTCGTCAAATATGTATCTATCCAAGACCAATATGTGACCAAAACATTTTCCTTGTTCAAAGTGTCGCTCTATATTTCCCATTCAAAAGAAAAGATAAGAAAAGTGTCAATTTTTGACTGATTATGATTGAATTATAACACCAGCGTCGCTTCTGACGTCACATACTGCCATTGAGAGCAAATAAATCAAATAAATTGGTGAAAATTATATCTTTTATTAACTCTTCTAAAAATAACATTACAATTCACTGTACCTGAAACACTTTCAAAAATGGCGAATTAAGGGGGCCAAATTTGACTCATATATAATCCCTTTCATTTTAAATCCAGAGTGTTTCTTCGGTGTATATAAATAGATGTATAGCATGTACTTATGCATTCTGTCTTTTTTTATTTAAACAAATAATATTTAAAAGTTTAAATACTGAAACTGGTTTACCAATGTAATATCAACATAAAGCACCAGAAATCTGTAAATCTTCCCACAGATGTCAATTGTTGATAAAGGAACTCCCTGTCCCTATCATTAACAAGTCTATTTGTTGCATACCCTGATGATTTTCGATAAATATATACAATAAAAGTAATAAAGCCCAAACACCATGTTGTTATACCCTGCAAAATAACGTCATTAATTTTTGTGTGTACAACATGCATGAAGAAGAGATGCATACATATAAACCTATTCATATGTAAACTAATGGATATAAAGTTATTGTGTGTTTACCTGTAGTTTACAAATCGATCAGGCGCAGGGAACAATTCTTCCATTGTTCTGGTTTGGCGAGGTGGTGCTGACTTTGGATTTTTATCCATGACTGACATCTGTCTTTGACACGTTTTAAACCTGCTGTGGTTCGAATTAAATATCTGTTATAAACTTTCTATTAATATTGTTTTTCAGCAAATTCTAGGAAATGTTCTTGAATACTACACGTTGATAAAACAATTCATCATTAAAAAAAAAAGCATAAACTGAATTTATTTAATCAAAAGCTATGGTGATAAAAGATTAATATGTTCTTTGAATTTAATACATAGATAAGCTGCAGTTCTGTGTAGCTCTACCGAGAAAATTGTAGAGTCTAAACCATAATCCGAGCCTCCTCTGACTTTACCCTTGCTTTTGTTATTTGATGTTTACCAACAGCAATAACTTAGCCGAGTTACTTGAATACATTTTAACAATATGGATATATTTGTCACCACCCCCCCCCCCCCAAAGCCCCCAATTAAAAAGCTTGAACCCCTGCTCCATGGGTGGTGAATTTCACAATTTAAGAGGACATTATTGAAATAATCACAATGCATTAAGTTGAACTCCAATGACTGTGAAGGTACATGTAAACATATTATGAAAGTTTTATTCATTTTCACTAAGTGGCCATATTGGCTTTAACCAAACGTCTGAGCCAGGGGTAATGAATTTTACAACTTAGGAAGAGGGCATCTTAATCATCTTTACCATGCGTTTGGTTTATCTCACCTGCTGTGGAAATAAAGAAGAAGACTTTTTTAAGATTAAATACCTTTTCACTATATGTTGGCCCCCACCAAGGGCCTTGACCCCTTACCAAGGGGCCTTGAATTTCAAAATTTAAGTAGAGGGCTTCATAAACATCATAATCATGCATTCAGTTTATCTCCCAAACCTGTGAAAGTAGATGGGAAGATTTTTCTACGATTAATACATTTTAACTATATAGAAAATTTATCCCCGTCCATGGACCTGAATCCCTAACTCAGGAGGCCATGCATTTCACAATTATGGTTAAAAGTTTTATGGACATCATAACCATGCATTTAGTTTTTCTCAAATATACATGGGAGTAGAAAAGATGTAATACTTGTTTATAATATTGCCATATTGGCCTAGCCCAATGGCCTGAAAACCCTGACCCAGGGGCCATGAATTTAACAATTTACATAGATGGCTTTTACATGGCGAACATTATTTCGAGACTAAAGAGGTTATCCTGCAACATTCACGATAACAAGAACTTAATTTCTATTCTACTTAGAGCTGAGACATTTCACTAATTGCTTCTCCTACAGAGAGACAAACTGTATTTGTTTTTAAAAAAAGGGGAATTTTTATTATTTTTTATATGTTGTTTAAAATCCTAAAATTACTCTTAACATTATGTAAAAAAAAAAACAATTGCGTGTAAGTTTAATGTAGTGATTCCTGGACTGAAAAATTCATCGATCGTTTATTATGACGTACATGTGAATTTCTTTTTTTTACTGATGAGTTGAATGAAGTACGTAGTAAATATTAAGAGTGAAGAATATTTTAAGACTGCAAACGTACATGTGAGAATCGGCGCTAGCTGCAGGTCTGTAGCTCCCGGTCTGATAAAAATTTGGATGTACGATCTTGGAGCTACATGTACAGTTCCAATTGTGTTAAGAAATTGCAATTTGCGGCGCACAAAAAATTGCGCTACGTTTGGACTGATTAACCCTATTTTCACAGATTCTGTTAAAATAATTAGTACCATTAAATTTTTCAGACAATTTACTACTGATATCTGCACTTTTATGCCTCTGATTTTCTTTTCAACAGTACGTACAGAAAAGTAGATAGTGTAGTTTGATAACATATAAAAATGGCGACACCCGAATTTCACGTGATCTTAGCATACTTCATTTTCCGAGTGTTACGAGAAAGTCTGTAAAAGCCTATAAAAATACGAAACAGATATATAATCTTTCTCTCTCTCTCTCTCTCTCTCTCTCTCTCTCTCTCTCTCTCTCTCTCTCTCTCTCTCAGGACTCCCTTAGTTTGAATACGGAATTTCATGACTGTGTATATATGTGTGTATATCTACTACATAATGCTTCCTGTCTGTGAGAGGGAGAGCAACCATGCTCTGACCACGTGCCGTGAAAAATCTCAATATCTAATACCAGGGTACGTTTTATACTCTAGCCCCCTACATTAGTCGTGATTTTTATCATTTGAATATATGTTTTGAAATCACTAGAAAGTAGAAAATACATGACATTAGTTAAAATTTTTAATAGAGATAAGATGCAAACAAAACATAATAATCATTAAAATCCTCATCATGCACACAAACTACATGCATTTATGGCGTACATCTATTAAAAACAAGACGTTTTACTGACACCTTTATGACAATCACTTGAAATGTTAACAAATCGTTACACGTTCTATTGACACCGAGTCCCAGAATCCTTTAATCAGTAAGATGGAACACATCACGTGGGCACAAGGGGTCGGTCTCTGGGAGGATGATAGACGTCGAAACGCTGTCTTTTTTCACACGTTTGTCATTTCTCCCCAGACACTAGTTGATTTTGATCACAATTCTTTCCTTCCACAACTCCTCCGATTTGAATTCCGTAAAATAGAAGCACACATATCGCCTGATGATTTGCTTCCGCACATGGTCCAACTCTTTCTTCGTTGTCCAACTCTTTCTTCGTGTGTTTCCTCCGTATCAGTTATACTCAAACCTCACCGAAGAGTTCTGGAAATAGCTTCCTTGACTGCAAAATTTCCGGAATTCTTGGACTCGCGCACTGTCTTTCTCAAGTAGGAGTCTTCTAGTTGAAATTCCTCCGGAATGCCTTGCGGTGCTGAATCTGTTGAATCGTCGTCGCTTCCCGATGGCATTTGGCAGATGGCACTGTTTTCAATGGTTGTTTCCTTGTCACATCAATAAGAACGTTTGTATTTCCTAAGACAGTCTTTAACTGCAATTCCAGTGAAGCTGTTCTTCTGTTGGAGGCATCGAATTTTCAGTTTATGGTGTCTACAGTTTGTCGTAGTTCCTGCACTTCCTTCAATAGGACCGGAACCAGGGAGTTATCGTCATCAGTAGTAGGCCGAAACGGACGGAAACGAACATCTGCACTTGGAGTGGATGTCACTGGAGTCCGAGGCTCTGGAAGGGGTGTCGACGGAGTCCGAGGCTCTGGAAGGGATGTCAACGGAGTCTGAGGCTCTGGAAGGGGTATCAACGGAGTCCGGGGTCCAGAAGAGGAGTCGACGGCTCTGGAAGGGGTGCCGTTGGTATTCTGAGGGAGCCGAACCAACAGCAAGAATGATGGCCCTAGGTTGTCCTACCTTCCCCTGCAAAAATTGGAGACAATTCAGATTTCAGTTTCAGTTTCAGATCAAAGAAATATTTTTTCTAAATTTTAAGTAAATAATATTCTATTTTAAATAATCTAATTTTAGATACAAATACATCAAATTAAATATACAAATATATAATTCAACGAATATGTGTCTTCTTGAACACTGAAAATCCTAATTATAATCTGTTTCTTAATTCGATAATTATCAAGCGCGTCTAGAAAATATACCATACAGCAATTATTTAGTTCATTGACTCGGTAGGCTTTTTTATAATATTTATAGATTCGCATTTTGACATACATCTTTAAATCATATGAAAACAAATCATCTCATATTTTTAATATTTTCAATTTTGTTCGGATAATATAGGTATCGAAAAGAACGGACTATAGACTTCCTTTAAGCATGTTTAGTGTACCCCAATTCACGGTAGTACAGGTAGCTGCAGGTCGCCCACCCCGACGGTAATCATCCAAATTCTATACACACATACTGTATACTTAATGTTACGAAAAACTTGTTAGGTACCCCCTCTCCCTCTCTTCTTCTTAAGACTCAACTGACAGATTATGGATTGATAAGATGGGGAGGATTCATCACAACATTGAACTACTGATCATGATAATTGGAATGCAAAAGGATGGTAATTCTGTGGTCCGTATACGTCGAGAGTTATTAGAAATGGGACACTGTTAGTAGGGACTTTATATCTTAATGGATTCATAAGTATAACATAGGACGTTTCGGTGACCTTTGTGATTCAAAACCCCTACAGTGACAACAAGTGTTAGTCAGAGAGATGCAGAATTGATCAGAGACCGTTTTTGCAAAAATGCTACTTTATCCAGCAGAGACATTCATCGAGTGCTGAAGGATGACGGAGCTTCATTTAGTATGTCAACGACCAAGTGGGCCATAGCCGCGAGTGGGTTTACGCATACGAAGCCGCGTTATGGACAAATGGTGAGAGATGCTAACAAGGCCAAGCGAGTGTCATTCTGTGAGCGACTGATATGTGATAACGATATCGATACGTTTGATGACGTTATATTTTCGGATGAATGATCAGTACAATTGCACCGGAACAAAGTTTGCAGTTATTGACCTAAAGACTCGTGTGCCCCGGTGCTTCCTAAACCTAAACACCCCCTGAAAATCCACGTGTGGGCTGCCATAAGCAAACGAGGAGCATTACAGATTAAACTGTTTGAAGGGATAATGGACTCTGTATTCTACACAGAGAGCATCCTTAAGGATACCCTACTGCCCTTCATTATCTGATTCAGCAAATTTGATAGGAAGCGTTTGAAGTACATACATACGTGTACATTACATGTTATCTATAATAAACAATATATAATTGCCTTATTATATTATATTTAATGTGTTATTATTCTAATACTTAATATTAATTTTTTTTAGAAAGTCCGGACTTCAATCCTATAGAAATGGTGTGGAGTGAACTAAAAAGATGTGTCGCCAGGGTCGCGACGAGAACGAAGCAAGAGCTTCAAGACTGTATGATAGGATTCTGGAGTTCCGAGATGACACCAGAGAAATGCGCAACCAACATTGATCATGTATATAAGGTGGCCCCGGTGTGTTTTCTTAAGAAGGGAAATGCTACTGGTGACGTTCCTGGAAAATTGTTGACGGAGAGATCGCAAATGAAGAGTTGTGTACATTTCAATGACAAATTAACGACCGATCCAAAAGTTCGTGCGAGAGCCAACGCTCTGATTGTGTGACTGTGACATTAACGTGTGCGCTATAGAAGATGTGCATTACAGTTTATTGTGTTATTGGTCATTGAATGCTTTCAAATAGAAATATGTTATGAAAGTGTATAACAATTGAAAAAGCCATAATGCATCTTTTGCGTAGTTTTAAATCCAAATATGTTATGACCGATTTTTATGAATGTATTTATGAACGTCATGATTTCACAATAAATTGAAAATAAAATTTGCATGTATGTTATCAATAAAGTCAATATCTTAATGAAGTTTATATCGTTTTTTAGCTCACCAGAGCTGAAAGCTCACTTTTTGTCCGGCGTCCGTCTGTCTGTCCGTAAACTTTTTACATTTTCGACTTCTTCTACAGAACCACTAAGCCAATTTCAGCCAAGGTTGGTACAAAGCATCCTTAGGTGAAGGGGATTCAAGTTTGTTAAAATGAAGGGCCAAGCCCTCTTTCAAGGGGAGATAATTAAAAAATCATTCAAAATGTGTTGATATTTTCAAAAATCTTCTTTTCAAAAACTATTTGGCCAGGAAAGCTGAAACTTGTGTGGAAGCATCCTCAGGTAATGTAGATTCAAGTTTGTTCAAATCATGATCCCCAGTGGTAGGGTGGGGCCACAATGGGAGGTCGAATTTTTACATTAGAATTAATTTTTAAAAATCTTCCTCTCTGAAACTGATCAGCCAGAAAAGCTGTAACTTATGTGGAAGCATCCTCAGGTAGTGTAGATCCAATTTTGTTCAAATCATGATCCCCGGGGGTAGGATGGGGCCACAATGGAGGGTTGGTTGAATTTTTACATCGGGACATATAGAGTAAATCTTTAAAAATTTTCTTCTCTGAAACTGATCAGCCAGAAGAACTGTAACTTACTTGTAAGCATCCTCAATAAGTGTAGATTCAAGTTTGTTCAAATCATGATCCCCAGTGGTAGGGTGGGGCCACAATGGGAGGTCGAATTTTTACATTGGAATATATAGAATTAATTTTTGAAAATCTTCCTCTCTGAAACTGATCAGCCAGAAAAGATGTAACTTCAAATCATGATCCCCGGGGGTAGGGTGGGGCTAGAATGTACAATGGAGGGTTGAATTTTTACATAGGGACATATAGAGTAAATCTTTAAAAATCTTCTTCTCTGAAACTGATCAGCCAGAAGAATGTAACTTATTTGGAAGCATCCTCAATTAGTGTAGATTCAAGTTTGTTCAAATCATGATCCCCGGGGGTAGAGTGGGGCCACAATGGGGGGTTGAATTTTTACATAGGAATAAAAAAAGTAAATTTTTAATAGTCTTCTTCTTTGAAACAGATCAGCCAAAAAAGCTGTAACTTATCTGGAAGCATCCTCAGGTAGTGTAGATTCAAGTTTGTTCAAATCTGCTCCTCGGGGGTAGGGTGGGGCCACAGTGGGGGGTCAAATTTTCACATCGGAATATATAGAGAAAAATCTTTAAAAATATTTTTCTCAGAAACCGATCGGGCAGAAAAGCTGTAATTTGTGTGGAAGCGTCTTCAGGTATGAAAGATTCAAGTTCGTTCTAATCATGATACTGGGGGTATGTGGGGCCACAATGGGGGGGGGGGGGGGGGGGTTCAAACGTTAACTTTTACATAGGAATATCTTTAAAAATCAATTGCCTAGAAAAGTCAGTTCAGATAGTGTAGATAAAAATTTGTCAAAATCATAATCTTCAGGATTAGGGTTGGGTCACATGGGGGGGGGGGGGGGGGGGTTACATTTTTACATTTTACAAAGGAAAACATTTAAATTATCCACAAAAACTCAAATGATATTATATATGGTTTTACTTATAAGCAAACATTTTGAATTATTGTTGATTCTTAAAAATTGTTTAGACTCTGGCCCCTGGACAATTCTTTGGCCTCACAAGGGGTTCAAAGTTTGATGTAGGTTTATAATCCATATATAAACAGTCTGATCATTTTCTCGAGAACTGCAATGCTCAATATGTAATATGACTGTAAAATCATCCTTTTACAAAATGGGTCCATGATAAACATAAGAATATGCCGGGGAATATTTTTATACAGGATCTTTATACGACATTCTTCAGATATTTTGTATATGACTCCATAAAGCTGATTTTATTATGTCTATCATTGCTCAGGTGAGCGATGTGGCCCATGGGCCTCTTGTTATTAATTTAAAGAAAGTACTAAAAATGTGGCAAAATCTGTGTATAGACGACTATGCAACAGTTATATCGTTATCAAAACTGAACATTTCTCAACACAGTTGTTTATTTGTAAAATGGAATATTTTGAGGAAAACGAATAGATATACAGATCTCAAACTTCTTATTCAGTAGGAAAAGATTTCATATTTATTACATGTATTATTGAAACGTTAAATTCTTCATCCAATTTATGTTTAGTTTGAAATCTCTAAAATCCGTAAAACAAACTTAACAACACTACCAACTTACCGTGGACTTCTCGATCTTCCTCCGTTTCGGTTTTGGTAATGGCGGTGGGGAAGGGGACCTGGGCGGTGGGGACGGGGACCTGGGAGATAGAGGGGAAATTGGTGGGGTTGGTTCTTCCAGTTCCTTCTTAGATCGCATGTCGGCCTCAGATCCGGAATGCAGAACAACGGCACGATCGACATCTTTCGGGCGCCCCCACTGAACGTCGTACTCCTTGCCGACTAAGATTGGAGAGTCCGTCTTAAAACACACAGTTTCTGATCTTAATATTACAGTCACACAGATATTTAACAACATTATGAGTGTCCTCACGAAAGTCGTCTCGCCATGACACAGTATTCAAGAGTACTAATATCAGAGTATAAAAATTGTGTTAAATGTATCAACACGTAGATCTTTGAAAATTTAATTATGAGTAGCTTGTTATGAAATGGTCTTTTGATATTAAAAGGTTAAAGCTATAGAATTGTAATAACGACGAAACCGAACAGATAATTAACTTAATTGACGGTCGTTAGTTGTCACCTTCTGGTATGATAAAATTTTAACGCGGAAGAATTTATCAATATCGACAGTAATTATATAATTCATCTACGGTTAAAAAAAAAATGCCGTCATTTTCTTATTATTTATATATTCCAAAACTTGCATAAATAATTTGAGAATTGATCAAATAGTATGTACAAGGGACCTATAATTGTGTCTGATATAATGAATATAGAAACATGAATAAAAGGACTTTATTAAGAAATTCAATTACAATGAACAATAAATTTTTTTTATAAATGAACATTTTTAAACAAATAATTAAAAAATTAAACGGTGTTCTGCTGATCGGAGTGTGAAGAAATAGCGGGAGATAACTCGCGTTATTGATGAAAACAGTTTTCACCTGAGATCCATATCACAAAACCGCGATGATGTGGATAGGTGAGAATCGGAATCGCGAGGATGCGCGGTTTTACCTGAGTTACCTGTGCTAAACCGCGATCAATTGGACCCAAGCGCTTCAGAAAGTCTCCTAATGCCACCTCCATCGATTTCTGGTGAGTTTTCAAAAAAAAAAAATGATGCTATGGTAAGCTTAGTTTTGTCTGACCTTCGAGTAAAAAGAACAAACTAGAAAAATTAGAACTTAACAAGCAAATTTGTTAATATGATTTTTATATAATCTGTACATTAGCCTATTTTTGTCTGTCTGACGTTGTTAGTAAATTTAAATCAAGTTCATTAAATTCCATGTAAAATGATTTTGTGCAATCTTATATTTTCTGTATTTCAGATGAAACAGTCTCCAGAGAGATGGACATCTCTAGAACAGAAGCACACAAAAAAGAGAGAGGCTTTGAATAGAGAAGACTGAAAGTAACAACAATGTTTATCTTTCTTCAGTTTATATATAGATTTTTTTATCATTTCATTTAATCAATGAGGCAACACAGTGTATAGAAATACACAGGAAAAAGGTATCTTGGATATTTCAATTATCACATTCACATTATTTATATAACAGTTTTCGCATAAACATAAGAATCATATGTGAAATTTACATGATATAGAGTCGAGTGAGATAGAAATACGGATAATAAATGCATATAACTTTATAATAGGATAGAACTGACACCCAAAATGAAGCAGTGCAGCTGTAAAGAGCACGACGCTTACTCCCAAAGGAGTGATTTTGTGGTATATACAAACGATGGGAAAAAAAGAATGTGCAACACAAAGCACAGGCCCTCATTGAAAATATTGTTCTATACCAGTATTCAACAGATAAACAACATAAAAGAAAATAATGATCAAGGAATACAAAGGAATGAATTTTTAGAAGGCATTGATACTGGTGTTTTTTTTAAAAAAAGCAGGCAGTATAGGGCGTTTTTTTAAAGAAGGGTCGAAGAAGATGCCACATCCTGCTCCAATGACTAAAAAGATGCTTTTATACAACAACTCAAACTTGATGGCAAGATGTAGTATTGAAACATAAATGAAAACATAATTCATATCCTTCCAGAGAAAAATAGTACCCTACAAAGGCAGGAGCTGTTATCTCCATGCAATTGATAGCATGCCTCAGAAGAATGCAGGGATGTGCCAAGAACGCTATTGGAGCATCATTCAAAAATGAATGAAAACTCCGGAAATATAGGTATTATGTATTTTCAAAACATATACGCTTTTAAGCATTTTCAAATATATTTTGGAGGAGCATAGGTTAGGGACAGACCACGTAGTAGGGCTGGGACGATTCAGGGTTCATTCGATTCGGCTCGATTCGAAATGCTACGATTCGGTTTATTTCGGTTCTATTCGATTCAATATACATAAACCTTAATATTTCTCATTATAAATAAAAATAATAATCTTTACCTTGTAGATTCCTTTACTTAAGGATAAAAAACAAAAATGTTATCTTTTCTATTCAAATTAGATAATGATGAAAACTTGCAGGAAATGGAAAAACTTGTTGGCAAAACTGTATACAAAGGAAATCTGATGATATTAATTATTATTGGTTCACATGCTAATGCAGTATATCTAGGAACGATTTTGAAAATAATTTGAAAAAAGTATTTTGAAAATATAGTTTTCAGAGACATTAAAGATATCAAAGAACAATATTATGGGAAATTGTCATTCTACAGCCAAATAATAATTACACAAAACCTAAACAAGCTTGAAATTCAATCATGCTTAATTTTTCCATTTCCAAGAAGCTTATTTTTTTTTTGACTCAATTAAGATTAAACAAATTACAGATAGAGGTTGGCAGATATTGTAATCCTTATTCCAAAGGATGAAAGATATTGTATTAATTGTCATAATGTTGTTGAAGATGAACATCATTTTGTATTTGTTTGTCCTCTTTATAAACAACTACGAAGTGAATATTGTTCACATTTTAATAACGCATGTATATATTACAAAATTCTTAATCCAAGAGATGTTAAATCAACAAGAATTAACTTGAGAAAACATATGTACTAACTATTTGTATACTGTATGTATGACTTGCGCCACATGTGGTTTCTGTCAATAAATTGGAATTGAATCTAAATTAGCAGACATTGAGCTGGTAGATCCAGTTGTACATTTAAGTTGTGATGTTCACAATGTACAAGCAGTCGTTGATTTATCTTCTTTTCCATCAACTGATAGGAATTTTAATGTCCCCACACTTCTGAGCGTCTACTGGCGGCCATGTTTGTTTATACATGTTAGGTAAATTTTGAACCGAACCGAAATCCGGAATTCCGGATCGGTGCACCGAATCGACAGGAATGAATCGCGGTGCACCGAACTTTTCGACACCATAATGAGCTACTTTCAATATCAAATATTCTTTCATCGTGTCCCAAAAACCGGAATAGCCACCTTGTGTAGTCTTTGGATATCCTTGTTTCGAAAACCCTTGCTCGTATGACGCTAATGATGAGTGGTATGTGTTACCATAACATCTCAATTTTATTAAAGGTATCTTTATTTCCTTTAAACTCAACAATGCAGTACTTGTATGTAAAATCAATAATTATAGGTAGCCGTTTGATCGATTCTGCTTTCCTGTACATAACATGCCACAGGGAATTTACTGATACACAAAGTTTCGACCAACACTGAAACGATTCTGACCATTCAACTGGCTTTAAGGTGCAAAAAATTCAAGAATTTACTCCTCATATCAGTGAAATAATAATTAATATACTAATGTTATTAATTGTAGCAAAGCAGAGTTTGCACCTAAATTTTATTTATTGAGCATGAGATTAGACATGAGAAAGTTAGTTAAATTAACTTTGTTGATATCTTAGTGCAGTTTAATTTAATGGTAGCTAATTATTTTTCTTAATGTTTAATAATAGTAGTTTGTTTTTTTTCATATAACATACAATAGTAGTTTGTAAAACCTTTAATTTTATTAATATTTTTTGTTTTATCCTTTCAGAAAATTTAAATATTTTGTTTGATATTTTGTTGTAAATTTTTTTTTTAAATATATATATATATATATATATATATATTTATCTGCTTTCAGCAATAGGCGGACATGGCTGAAAAACCATACATAGGCAGACATATATAATGTTTGTCATATCTCAATATTATTCATTGTCCATCTCAACAAGCTATTAAAACACAAAAGTATGTTCATTGGTAGACTGTTGTTGAGATATATTGCATCCAAAGAGATATACATTTTAAGAGGTCTGCCTAATTTTCCAAAACCATGCAGTAGACTTTAGGCTGACATTATATAAATACAATCTAAGGTAGACATATATTAATATTTGAAATGCCTATCAGGCAGACAATAAAAAGTAATAATTTCAATATGCATTCAACAGTGTCAATTAAAATACAAAAGCAATCATTCTAAAAACATTAATTATTGGTAACCTAGTTCCTACCTTTATTGTATATTTTTTTTAAAGTAATGTCGTATTTGATTTTCTAAAGATATTTGTTTTTATCATATTCAACCTTCATGTCTTAACACATTTTAAGTGTATGTTGTGCGGTTGTGCCACCAAATCTGTTTGAAAAGTTATATTTCATATTGTCATAGGTAAAATTTTTATTCATATCTTAATAAACACATTAATATTTGACTCATTAAAACTTAATGACGACATCAAAACATCATTACTATTTTTTTAAAGGAAATAACTCTTTTGTTTAAATTGTATACTGGTACATGTAATAACAAACCTCTGATGAATGACAAGAAAAGCGATTCCAAGTTTTAATATTTTTAATATTAAAACGTTGATTATCAGAAATATAAAGATGAGAACATTAAAAATGTACTAGTATTACAAAATCACATGATATCTCCTTTTAATTTGTTCTGGATATGAAAATTACTGCATGATATTGTATTTTGATTTGATATACACTTATGTTGTGAACAGATCAACACAGTGACTGAAACAACTGATTCAGAACCAATGATATAAATACATATATCATAATTATATACATGTTGATAAAATACGCAATTACTAAAATAAATCTCATTCATTATTACTTCCATTATTGTACAATATATAAGAATTATATATTTAGATTAAATGTATTAAAATTTAAAAGCTACAGTTTAAACTCCAACGGACTACAGAGTTTTAAAAAAAAAAGAAAAACTTTATACTTTGTCTGGTTGTACAAATCTATTTAATTTAGTTAGTTTGATCTGTTTAAATTAATTTTAGGAGTTCATTATATTCTAATTAACAGTAAATTCTTAACTATTTCATGTAAACATGAAAACATTTATATTAACAACTATGCATATTCATTAACATTAGTTCTAATCATTGGTACATGAATAAATTGAACCCAGGTAAATGCACAACATTCTCCTAATAATTGATAAATGTTTAACACCACACTAGTTTTTCCTTAATAGATTATGTTCTATGTCAATAAAAAAACCACCAGTTAAATCAATGCACTCCAGGGGCTTGGTTTTTTAGTCTTTGCCAAAACAACTATGTAATATTTCTAAAACACAATCAAAGAAGTGTGCGTTGTGCGTTTTCTATCCCCTCGCCAAGGCTTGGGGATAAAAAACACACAACTTGTTGGATAAAAATCATATACCATCGCAAATCATGAGAGATCCTATTTAAATCATTTCCCTTTTAAATGGGACTTAGTCCTTCATTTGAATATATTTGAAAGCCATTTACACAAGGATGCTTTGTGCCAAGTTTGGTTAAAATTAGCCCAGTGGTTCTAGAGAAGAAGTTGAGAATATGAAAGTTTACAGACAGACGGACAGACACCATACAAAATGTGATCTGAAAAGCTCACTTGTGCTTTCAGCTCAGGTTAGCTAGAAAGAAGTAAACAAAGGTATTTGATTGAAAGTTTTGGTATAAAAAATCTAAAAACAAAGTTTTTTTAGTCGATTGGAATGATTCTTTTTTCTCTTGTTCTGCTCATTCATGATCTTTGTTCTGAGCTGAAGAACTGTGCAAGAAAGGGATGTAGATCTGCTCAAGTAATCCTTCAGACATGTTTTACCTGAAAAGGGAAAAGAAATATAACTTTATGAAATTTAAAACGCATTGTATCATGTAAGGATACTAGTAATTCTATATACAATTTAATTCTGGTATTTGATTGGATAGGAAAATGTAGTTAAATATGGTTGGTACGTAACAAGGCACGTCACAATGCACCACCGTCAAAAACGTACTTCTCTGCTTGACGTCGACGTTACGTTTGAATTTTGAACAGATTATGATCAATTTTAAAAGTGAAAAGCACTCAATTTGTACAGGGAAATACAGAAAATTAAATTTTAAGTAATGAACTCAATGTCTACCCAAGTTGTACGAGTATAATTTGGGTTGGACAATTTACGCTTTTTAAGCTTTTTATACTCGTATAACTTGGGTAGACGTTGAGTTCATTTCTTAAGTAATATTTAATTCTATAACACATGTAAAGTGTGTGTAATGTAAAAAAAAACATTAGTCACTGTCACTATGCAAAATTTCCTGTATGCATACCTGTATGTATATTATATGTACTAATAAAGGTCTCAACTGAAAGTTGTAGATTACATAAACTTACAGAAAAATTGCTTTTGTCAAAGAATTTTATCACTGAAGCATGGAAAGAAGAAAAAATACGAACTTGGTAGACTGTTTCCCTTTCCAACATTTATCCATTCCTTAAAATCTTTTATAATTGCTGTAGTGTTTTCTTCAGTCCAGCGATATGAACCTGAAAAGATAAATTTAAGTACTGGATAGTCTATGGAAAATCAAAAAAAAAATTAGGAAAGGTCTTTTAAAAACTCAGCGTTTTCTTTGTTTTTACTTTAATAGTAATGATTGATATGCACAAGTTACACATAAAACTCATGCTGATTTGTAGGGAGTTTCATTTTGATGAGGTTTGGAGAACATTAGATCAGTATATTGGTTTATTTGTAGAAATAAAGGATATTACAAGCATATTAAATCTAGACCAGAAATATGCACAAACATCTAATCAATTGTTAAATCAAGTAATGCAATTGCTGGTGTATCAGATGTTACAGATTCTGGAAAACATGTTTATGGTATATACCTCATCAAAATTAATTAAATAATTTTAGTGGTCAAATAAAAAATTATAATGAAATATAACTTTAATTTGATAGACTTAGATTAATCAACATCACTTTTTTAACAAAATATAGACATAGATAATTATAGATTACAAAGCTCACCAAGACGAGACATCACCCACATGAAACTATCTTTATTATTTTATGAAAATCAAAGTTGATGATGATTAATAAAATAATGAATACTAAAGTGTGGTTTGATACAATATCATATAAAATCATATGATACAAAATTGTATATTTACCATATATCATGTAAATTTTCTACTGTATTGTATGATACAATATTTACCAATACACTACAATACAATATTGTATCCTATGATACCATACAATAAAGTGTCTAATTATATATCATATGGAACAATATAGTACTGTATAATATCATGATACAATATAATATTGTATCATAATATGACATTGTATCAAGATATAATCTTGTATTCTATTAAACGATATTGTATCCTTTTTTAACATATTGGATCCTATTATATGATATTGTATCAAGCTCGTCGCATGTGCCAGGTACCCATTTTAACCCCTAGGTGGAGCGAGTGCACTAGTAGAGTTAACTAACTTGCCCAAGGTTACAATGTTACCGTGACAATGACAGACCGGACTCAAACCAGGAGCTAATTATATATAATGTGTCCAAATTGGTGGACGCTATCATATGCCCCAACACCTCTATACGTGTATATAGTATCATATGATATTGTTGTATGAAATATCATATTATAATGTATAATAAAATATGATATGATACGACGTAGTATTATTTCGTTTGATACAAGGTATAAGAGCACCTGCTCCATAAACTTTAACCATCTTTAAAAACATTAACCTCATTCAGCATCCAAAACTTCTGCATTCAAGCCTGTCCAGTGCATGAGTATCATTAGATGCACCATTCATACAAGTTTAGTGAAATTAAGACAAGTATTAACATGGATAATATAGTCATCAAAGGGCACCTGCTCCAAAAACTTTAACCTGCTCCAAATACCTCCTCCAGCATCTGAAATTCATGGCCCAGATTTAGCATACAAGTCTTAAGTCCATAAGTAGGTCAAGATGCACAATCAATAATAACTAAGATACAGGACCTGCAACAAAAACTTAAACCATATCCGCATGCCGACGCAGAAACCGGGGTTATGGCATAAGCTCCCCCAGACTTTGTCTCAGTGAGCTAAAAAAGAGGTTCTCTCTGGTGGTGTTATTCATGCAAAGTGTATATAACAGACTAACCTTTTCTTTGCTTCTTTTCTTCACTAACAATTTCTGCACTTTGTGTCCTAGTATCTGTTAAATTTCAATCAAGAGAATTAATATCAATATATTTCTTAAAATGCAAATGTCACATTTTGTTTACCAATTTTAAAATTAACAAATAATAAAGCATGTAAAATATTTTTAAAATCCTGGCTATTTTTACCTTTTGTCTTTGTCTTCTTCTCATGGCTTTCTGTTGCCGCTACTGGTAAGCCATCTGGAAAAGAAAAGCAATACCATTTACATTTACTGAAAATAATAAACCAAGCATAGCAATGCTACTCAAAGATGCAAAAAATTGACTTTCGTATAAAGTATGTTTTTACCTTCTAGCGAGCTCAAAAACTTCCCCATATGCAGGACCTCAGTCACCCCTGGAGGACACTGATAGTTGTCCTTATTTATGGTCTCATTATGACCTAGATGGTCATAGAATATTTTTCTGTCATTTTCCGACATTTCTAAGCTAGCATAAACTGTTGACACTCTGTGCCTATTTTTTGTTGCTGTGACTGAGGATACACCAACTGCTTCACACACAGTAAATACTGCATGCCATCCAGAGCAATGTGAACTTGAACTTTTTGTTGCAAACAAAAAATTATTAGTCTCTGCAATCCCAAAATTTTGCCTGTGTGATATTAGCAGTTCAATTGGCCCTATCAAATCATTCGGAATCAGAACTGGAACACACTTTCTCCCCTTCCCAGCCATGTATGCTAGTTTATATTGGCCGATGAGGTACTTTTCTGCATCATCTTTAACACTTTCAACTGCTTCCTGAGGAATCCAGGTGGAATTTATGGCATCATACCATTCCTCAAGCAGTAGCCTTGAACCTTCTTCTCCTCGTCTGGCATTATATAGAGTTAATCGGGCGACTACTAATGAACGAAGCCATGTGTACCGATTAACTGAAAAGTTTCCCACAGTGTCATTTATTTCTTGAATGAGAAATTGTTTCAATTTCCTCATGTCATCTTCCAGTGGCAGGCTCTTGGGGAGCCTTGCCTTCTGTAAAGAGTTCTTCTCTGTGTGATATCTGGCTTTACCAACAATATCAGGAAGGTTGAAATTGTATGCTTTTCTGAACCTTTCCAATTCCTTAACTTTGGAGTCAAGCTGTGTTTCTGAATAATATCCCACAAGAATCTTTATGCTTCTTTGGAAAATGCTGTTCAAGTTCATTTTCAGACCATACTTTTCTCCTTCTTCTCCTGTGCATAAAGTTGAGAAAGCTTCCTTTAGAGTTGACAGATGATTTCTTTCATACATGTCTTCAAAAGAAAGCTCTTCTTCCGCAATGGACTTGAAACAAAAGAACAGTCTGCTGAGTTCTCTCATTTCCATCATGACTTCTCTTCTAACCTCAGTTGTTTTGCTTGATTCTGATCGTCTAGCAAGATAATGTTTATATCCAATGGTTTGAACAATCTTGGACTCTCTAATGAAATTTCCAACAGAACCATCTCGAAATTTATTCAGGATATTCAAAACAAATTCTTCATTATAGTGAAGGTCGAGAGGCCTTAGTGTTTTAGTTTTAACTGGCTGAGCTTCACTGCTACAAGTTTCTTTGTGTTTATAAAAGGTTCTGTTAGAGAAGAACTTTTTACATTCCAAGCACATTCGAAGCTCATCTGGTGTTTTTGGTTTCCTCTCCCTCATTAATTTGGCATCACTATCATCCAAATGGTGCATGTTGTATTTGTATATTCCCTCATGACGTTTTTCTTCAAACCATTTACTTTGCTCTTCAACTGTTTTTTTAAGGATGGCTGCAACTTCCTCGTGTGTTTTTTTGTGACTTGTTATATGCCTTTTCAACTTTCCTCCTTCAATTATTTTATTGCAAAAGACACACATTCGACCTGGTCTCTGAAAGAACAGAATACATATGATTGATGCAAGCAAACTAAAAGATGAAAATGTCTCTAAATTGTATAACGGATCCTTCACTGTAAGGATGTTTGTTAATCTTAAGGTTTTTTTCTTCATAAAATTGTTACATCAACATCCTACTACATACTTCCTTTTTCGGTTTAGCTCGGGTACTTTTTAATGCTGAATCTTCTAATCTCTAGAACAAAGAAAATTTATAAAACTATAAATTTTAACCTAAAGCGCTGATTTTTTACAATTAAATCAAAAATATCTGCTAAACGTAAAGATCAGTATAACGAAAGTGATTTTAAAGTTGAAATTAATCTATATGTACATGACTTTACATTAGAATGAAGTAGTTATAATATCTTAATTCATTGCAAAAGCGCAAAATGCTTTTTGAGATATCACCCGGTAACAAAAGTGTTACAAACTATATAAAAAAGTAAAAATTTCTGGCCTTTACCTTTGATATTATTATTATAGGAATAAAATAATTAAATCCTATTACCCCTCTTAAGCAGCTGTAGTTTTAATGTATACAGGGTAATTTTCACAATTCTACACTTGCATTTTCTGACTACATATGAGATACAGGATTAATTACATATTATTATTTAGGAGTAAGATAGTAAATTCCTGTTACCCCTCTTAAGCAGACACCTTGTGTCCACCAAATACTGTATAATTATAATTAATATTAAAATATTTTAAACAGAATAAGAGAGACATTCATCCTTAACTTACCTCAACACCTCCATCTAACACCTCTCCAGCATTCTCTTCTCGTTGCTCCAAATCCACTTGCTAAAAAAAACACCCCATGACAGTTAATAGTTTGTTGACTTTCCAAGCTTAGGTAGTTATAATGCATACAGGGTAATTTTCACCATTCTACACTTGCATACATTTTCACCCCTCTGAATTCACTCATACATGTAGTTGTGTTTAAAGAGAAATAATTTAAGTCTTTTGAATTTGCCCAGTCTTAAATTCATCCTCTGACAATAAAGAGGGGCAATAAAAACCATTAGCAAATATTTCCCTGTATACAGAAATGACATGAGTTCATTTTAATTCAACCAATAATAAGAATGTAAAGACAAAATCATTTAGAAGACCGAGTCACTTCTGACTTTAAACATAAAACCATACATCCAATAACATACCTCAGCATCATCATTCTCCTCAGTCTTTGAATAGCCGTCATTTTCATTTAATGGCTACAAAAGATCCATATCATTTTTTCACTGTTGATTAAGAGAATGCAATTAAAGATAAAAAGTCAACAAAATAAATACCAAACATATATATATAAAATATATATATGAGCATATATTATATGAATTATCCATCTCTGGCAGACATATTGGCATGTGTTTTTTAATATAGTAGGCTTAGCATTCATACCAAACATGTGAATCTGACAGTCTCTATGGGCCTTTTCTACATGTTCTGACTACATATGAGATACAGGATTAATTACATATTTTTATTATAGGTGTAAACTTATTAAATCCTATTACCCCTCTTAAGCAGACAGCTTACCTTGTGTCCACCCAATACTGTTTATATAATTATATAGTTCATATTAAAATATTTGATATAGAATAAGAGAGACATCCATCCTTAACCTACCTCAACATCTCCATCTAACACCTCTCCAGCATCCTCTTCTCGTTGCTCCAAATCCACTTGCTACAAAAAACACCCCATAAGTTAATAATTATGTGAATTACCAAACCTGTGTACAGTACCAACCAATCTAACAGAAAGTAAACCCAGACTCAACCATGGGTTTACTTTCAGGGTTTACTCTGGGTTTACTAGAGTGGATCCAAAGTAAACCCAGAGTAAACTAGAGAGTAACCCCTTTCAAAAGACTCCTAAGGCAGACGCTACACGTGTATTTGGAATATACAAGGGGTGGGCATTACAGGCAGAAAGATAATTAGATAAAAGACTTGTCTGCTTCACATTTCAATATTTGGAATATACAAGGGGTGGGCATTACAGGCAGTAAGATAATTAGATAAAAGACTGGTCTGCTTCACATTTCAATGTTTAAAGAAGCCCATAAAAGCAAACCGCTGGTAAACCCAAAGAAAATACTGAGTGGACCCAAAGTAAACCGCAACTGGACACAAATTTCCAAAAGTAAACCCGAAGTAAACCCAAAGTTAACCATGAAGGTAAACCTGGGGTTTAGTTGGAGTTTACTCTGGTGTTAGGTTGGGTCTGATCGGTACTGTAGTTTTAATGTATACAGGGTAATTTTCACAATTCTACACTTGCATTTTCTGACTACATATATGAGATACAGGATTAATTGCATATTTTTATTACAGGAGTAACATTAATTATATCTTATTACCCAACTTAAGCAGACAGCTTACCTTGTGTCCACCAAATACTATCTATAAATATATACATGTATATAGTTCATATTCAAATATTTGAGATAGAATAAGAGAGACATTCATCCTTAACCTACCTCAACATCTCCATCTAACACCTCTCCAGCATTCTCTTCTCGTTGCTCCAAAACCACTTGCTTCAAAAAACACCCCATGAGAGTTAATAATTATGTGAATTACCAAGCTTGGGTACAGTACCAATCAGACCAAATCTAATAGAAAGTAAACCCAGACTAAACCCTGGGTTTACTTTTGAGTTTTACTCTGGGTTTACTTCGGGTTTACTAGAGTGGACCCAAAGTAAACCCAAAGTAAACAAGAGAGTAACCACTGTCAAATTTCCAAAAGTAAACCCGGAGTAGACCCCAAGTAAACCTCGAAAGTAAACTTGGGGATTAGTTGGTGTTTAGTCTTGTGTTAGGTTGGGTCTGATCTGTACTGTACAGTAGTTATAATGTATTCAGGGTAATTTTCACCATTCTACACTTGCATTTTCTGACTACATGAGATACAGGATTAATTGCATATTTTTATTAAAGGAGTAAAAATATTTAATCCTATTACCCCTCTTAAGCAGACACCTTAACTTGTGTCCACCAAATACTGTATAATTATATACCGGTATTTAATTAATACTAAAATATTTTGAGACAAAACAGAGAGACATTCATCCTTAACTTACCTCAACATCTCCATCTAACACCTTTCCAGCATTCTCTTCTCGTTGCTCCAAATCCACTTGCTACAAAAAACACCCCATGAGAGTTAATAATTATGTGACTTAATATTCCAAGCTTAGGTAGTTATAATGCATACACGGTAATTTTCACCATTCTACACTTGCATATATTTTCACCCCCTCTGAATTGCAATATCTATTTCAGAAATTATTATAGGAGTAAAATTATTAAATACTATTACCATCTTATGCAGACACCTTAACTTGTGTCCACCAAATACTGTATAATTATATACCGGTATTTAATTAATACTAAAATATTTTGAGACAAAACAGAGAAACATTCATCCTTAACTTACCTCAACATCTCCATCTAACACCTTTCCAGCATTCTCTTCTCGTTGCTCCAAATCCACTTGCTACAAAAAACACCCCATGAGAGTTAATAATTATGTGACTTTCCAAGCTTAGGTAGTTATAATGCATACACGGTAATTTTCACCATTCTACACTTGCATATATTTTCACCCCCTCTGAATTGCAATATCTATTTCAGAAATTATTATAGGAGTAAAATTATTAAATCCTTTTACCCTTTTAAACAGAGACCTTAACTTGTGTCCACCAAATACTGTATAATTATATACCAGTATTTAATTAATACTAAAATATTTTGAGACAAAACAGAGAGACATTCATCCTTAACTTACCTCAACATCTCCATCTAACACCTTTCCAGCATTCTCTTCTCGTTGCTCCAAATCCACTTGCTACAAAAAACACCCCATGAGAGTTAACATTAGGTGAATTACCAAGCTTATGTACAGTACCAATCAGACCCAATCTAAAAGAAAGTAAACCCAGACTCAACCATGGGTTTACTTTCGGGTTTTACTCCAGGTTTACTAGAAGGGACCCAGAGTAAACCCCAAGTTAACTCAGAGTAAACACAAAGTATACTAGAGAGTAACCCCTGTCAGAAATAGACCCCTGAGACAGACGCTACATTGTATTTGGAATATACAAAAGGGTGGGCATTACAGGCAGTAAGATAATTAGATAAAAGATGGGTCTGCTTCACATTTCAATGTTTAAAGAGGACCATAAAAGCAAACGCAAATAAACCCAAAGTAAATACTGAGTGCACCCAAAGTAATCCCCAACTGGACACAAATTTTCCAAAAGTAAACCCACAGTAAACCCCGAGTAAACCTGGGGTTTAGTTGGGGTTTACTCTGGTGTTAGGTTGGGTCTGATCGGTACTGTAGTTTTAATGTATACAGGGTAATTTTCACAATTCTACACTTGCATTTTCTGACTACATATGAGATACAGGATTAATTACATATTATTATTTAGGAGTAAGATAGTTCATTCCTGTTACCCCTCTTAAGCAGACACTTTAACTTGTGTCCACCAAATACTGTATTTATTTTTATTTGATATTGAAATATTTGAAACAGAATAAGGGAGACATCCATCCTTAACCTACCTCAACATCTCCATCTAACACCTCTCCAGCATTCTCTTCTCGTTGCTCCAAATCCACTTGCTACAGAAAACACCCCATGGCATTTAATAATTATGTGAATTTTCAAGCTTAGGTAGTTATAATGCATACACGGTAATTTTCACCAATCTACACTTGCATACATTATTACCCCTCTGAATTGCAATATTTATTTTAGATATTACGCAAACATCTTTACATTATTCTTAGTAATATCATTGGAGCTGGCATACAATATTCCTCTGTTTAAGTCACAAATTCATATCTGAACATGTACTATTACATCAAAGAATTTTTTTGTTCTTTCTTGGGTATCTTGGTCCTTTTTTATACTAAGTATTTTCTGTACTAAGGAGGGTATAGAATGTTGATAATTCCTTAAATAAGACTGGACACTTAACTTAAAACCATTTATCAAACTTTCGCAGGTAATATGATACTCATTTTGAATGTTTTGCTCAGCAATGTACATGTAATATTATATGTATACTATTACCTTGAAGTTCTTTGTCTTATAGCATAATTGTTGTATGATCTCTGATTGTAGAGAATCAGAACAGCTATCTGAAATGTAATCTTCCTCCGAGCTGACATCTATCACAAAAGTAAAAGAAAATAAGGAAAAGTATACCTGTAATTATAGCAGTAACCGTTTAATTTGCTTCATATTCAAAAATATTCTCATTGAATCTAAGGCTGCTCAAACATCAACTATGAATACCAAACCTACAAGCGAGGGCGATAAAATGAAAAGAAACAAAAAGTTTTCAAACGAGTGATTTTCAGTCACTTATATTAATTTTATACATATATAGTGAGTATTCTAGCTACATGTAGACTAGCTGTTTAATGATCTTTCCTGTCAGTTTAAAAGGCCATTCCATGAAATATCCGATGAATAATTCATAATGTGCCCTAAGCATTTCCTATTTGTACAAATGCAGTATTTCAGTTGCATAAAGTAATTGTCATTAAAATATTATTTACCTGAAATCTTCCTGATATCAAATGGATCATCATCAATATCATCACAGTCATCATCCTCAAATTCTGTCAATTACATTAAATACTTTCAATTAAAACAGCAAGTTTCAAACAAATTCCAGTTCTAAATGCCAGAATGGGTGTGTAACATAATTTCCAAAAATATCCTATACTCAGGAATAGGGCCATTACTATTTCATTACTTATCATCAGTTTTTATTCTATTAACTAAATATAAGGACAATCAAAGACTGTTAAATAAGGCACATATGCAATTTGAAAACAAAAAATCAGACAATATGTTAAATTGATATCCACAAGGGTAATAATAACTATAAAAACATATGAAAGAAAATATGTAAATAAACCAAATCAGATGAAATTTATTTAAACTATTTCAGAAATTATAAAAAACATTTACCAAACTTGCAGGCATTCTGAAAAGTTTTTAAAGAAGATATGTGCCATCTTAGAAATTACTGTTGAGTAAATCAAAATAAAAATATATTCTAAGCACTATAATCATTAATTTTTCTAATTTTCCGATTTGACATCATACTGTTTTTTTAAACAAACTGATGTCCATTTGAAATAAATCAACCTGCTAGTTATATACAGATGATAAAAGATAGAATTTTCACTCCTAAATAAAATACCTCAACCCTCACTCATGCCAATCAACACAGAATTTCAATTTAGTTCAAACATGTTGAGATATTGTTTAACATATCTACACATTTTTAGATTATTAAATTTATCTATGCAGTATATTTAAAATAAATTTAATCTACAAACAGAAAGACAGACATGAGGGCGGCAAACATTCTAAAAGGTGAACCTTAAACATTGGGTATAAGGTTAAAACAATTAACATTAAATAACATCTTCAAAAACTTTCAATGTTTTTTTTTTTCTTTTTTTATTATGTATCAATTACTATTATACAAGTACAAATATATAATTTCAGTTTGTCAATGGTGTTAGTTAATATACTTTACCTTGCTCCTCCACCAAAGGTTCTCTTTGTCTCCATAATTGTATTGAATCTCTTCCCCTGGCTGTATATCCTTCACTGCATACAGACAGAGGTACTCTTTGTCATTAAAAACTTTCAGTTTCATCACCGAATTAGCATCTTTGTCTGCATCATTGGCGAAATGACAAATTCTGTTAGTAACACCCTCTGCATCAATGCTAAAACAAAAAATTAAACAATAAAAAAAAATGAAAAAAAAATCTGTATTTTACCTTTATTAATAATGTGGCTCACTACACCTTGAAATAATTTCTCAAATCAGCACAAAACTACTTGATTATGTAAACTTGATTATGATAGATTGCATGATGGATAAAAAGTGTAAAAATCATATAGGAGGTAAATTTTGGATAAAAAATTGTACTTTCAAAAAATTAACTCAGTATACTAGTATGAACAAAAGTCATGAGAGATTCCAACTCATGATCTGCAGTTCACAAGCCGAATGCTTTAACTACTGAGCAATGATGATAATGATATTCAACAAACTGTATTACTACAAACAATATACCATAACAATACATTTAATTGCCATCTTGTGATGTAGTGTCTTGAAAAGTAAAAGTCTAGCTGTAGTGAGGTACCTTAAGTTTAAGTAATTTATTCTAAATACATGAAATAACACTCAACACATTAATGGGCTTTGTATTTTTTGTACATATTGCTTTGTATATAGTTTACAAAATTTTCTATTAATTGTTAACCTTTTTTTCAAAATTGAAATAAGAAAAAACTGACTAGATATTTAGAGGATTGGACAGGGATGAAAATCTGAACAGATTTTGAATCATATGTGACCTAAATTCTTTTTGTTACAAAGTTTTTTAGTTTTTTGCTGTTTGTTACATATGCAGTTTATTGTTGCAATTGAAAATATATTTTTTTTTATTATCTACTGTATTAAATCTCAACCCTCAATCACATATACATGCATGTAGATTTTTATTTCAAATGTAGCCTGACCTACCCAAAGTCATGCACAGGAACCAAGCTAGATCGTGCACAAGCTCAATTTGGTTTTACTTCACTTTTATATTTTCTGCCTGGACCTCAGGGTCCACACAATAATACATATGATAAACTGCTTTTTTCAATCTCTCTCTCTCTCTCTCTCTCTCTCTCTCTCTCTCTCTCTCTCTCTCTCTCTCTCAATTAATGCCATACAAAAGTTGTCATTAAAAAATTCTGAAGAAAATGAATTGCACATTTATTTCATATTTTCCTGAAACTATGTTTGCATGTTTAAGGACTTTCTATGAAGGTTTGGGGCTAACAATGTTTTCTACCTTCTACATACATGCTAAACTCCAGTGGTGAAAAAGAGGTAGATTTAGAACCCAAAAGAGATAGCACTGCGCGTGGCCTTTTTGTGTATATTTTAAAGCACATAGTTTTATATACTACAAATGTATTTATACAAATAGAGATTCTTGTTAGTAATTAAGGATATCAACTAAGATATAAAAGACTTGACAAATTTAGCAATATCAACACATGCCCCCAAAAAAGTTTGCATGCATTTACCATCAAACTGATAAAACTATTTTATATTTTGGAGGAAAAAAATCTTTGTGTGCAGAGACTTTAACAATTGCCATTGTTCAGTAAAAATAGGTTAAGTTACCAAAATTTTACAAATAAGAGAAGTATGAACTATAGTCTATCTATAGTCTAGTTATTGCTTCCATCAGTTTTTTATGATTTTTAATCAAAATACGCATACCTGTGAAAGAAATACAATTGAAATTGATGAAAGAGAAAATATCCAAGTTATCTTCATTGACACATTATCATTTTTCACTCATAAAAGTTCACAGGAACAAAAACAAATTTCTTACGGAGATTTATAATGGGAAATGTTTACATCTTTTTACCATTCGGGACTCATTTGGAATACCTCCCACAATTTTTCAACGTTTCTCCTTGTTGAGGATAATATTGACATGTCTAATGAAATCACTGGAAGTGGCTTTTTTCGTCTTTTAATGTAAAACACATGCTTAAAAACTTATCATTCAACTGACTTAAAAAAGCGTATGTATGCCCCAGACTCAAGTCATGTGCTTATTTCAAACCTGACAAGATTTTTGGACCACAATGGCTTCCAAAATGGCTATCTATCAAAACCATTAATGTATTTTGTAGAAAAGCGGTAGATTTCCTGATGAAAGCAATAAGCAGGAGACAGAGGTAAAAAACTGTAGACTTCCGCGTAAAGTGATAGAGTTAACATGTATGCCTTCTATCAATTAAGTTATCTTCCCTATGCTTGTAATTATGGGGTTTTTTTTTATCATATTCTATTTGTTGTAAATTAATTTACAGGGGACTGTATAATAAGCACATCACACTCATCTTCAATGATTTCACACATGAAAGTGTAATCAAAACTAGGAAGCAAATAAATCAAATTAACGAACATTACATAGTCTAAGAGAAAACAGCAAGTCTTGTCATCAGCTGGTACATGTACCAATATGTGTGTATGTGTAATATCTCATTAATATCACAGAAGTACATGTAGAAAATAAGATTCAATAAAGTATTCAAAACTATTCTTACCATAAGTCCTGTCCTTTGTAGCAATAGAAGAAGAATTTGTTTTCTGTTGACTTTTTCATCCTTTCAGTTGCTTCGTTCTTCGTTATTTTCTCCCCGGCATATTGTAATAGAAAATCCCCTTTCGCATGCTCAGCCACACTAAATATGCCAAACCCTGTTTTATGGATGAAATGAAACTACTGATTTGTTCATGTATTGACAAAATGGCAACAAAGCATTACTAAAAAAATCGAACCCTATCAAAATTCATACAAATAGGGGTTACATGTTTAACATTTTGATAAAAAATAGTAATATTACTAAAAAATTTCGAATGGAATGCAAAATTTCTTTATTAATCAAATTAATATGGTATTTTTCAAAACCACATGCAGATTTGGTTTAAAAAATAAGAATGAACTTTAATAAAAGTCATTATGTATAGGGAATAATGTCACAATATAAGGTCAGTAAAATGTTTTTTATAAGAGGATATATATATATATTATATACCTATTTCCTGACTATGAGGATGATAGCAAGATTATTGTCCTCCAAGACAGCAACTATTTCAGGAGGCGAAGCCAAGGGATAAACAAATTAGAGTTATCGGACTTTGAATTTAATGTAGCCATCGGATTACGTCAGACGTGTTCCGAGTTTAAAAAGGAGGGAAATCGAATGATATTAATGATATATATCCATCAGCCGTATCTTAATATAAGTAAATTAACTACTCAAATATAAATAAGAAAATAAGTAATAAAGAAAAAAATTAACTACCTTTATAGTCTGATATAAATTTGACTTCAAAGCCGTCCTTGTCAAGACCTGCCTCACAATAACGCTGTGCCTCAGCATCTGGCGACATACGTTTTTTCTAAAAAGTATGTATTATATGATTAAGATTATATAGCAAGATCAATCAATAATACTGTAAATACGACATTGTATGAAAAATCAGAAGACATATATAACATTTAAAGGTTTGCTGAAATTTATCTCCTTATAATATGATAAATAATTCAAGAACTACATTAAAAGCATCATTCCTGAAAGAGGGGCTAAAAAATATCATGATGGTGAGAATGGTAACAATAGAGCTTGATGGGTGGTTAAAGTTATCTGTAGCTACATGTAGTCAGTCCGAAATAGCCGACGTTTCATGGCTTTTTCAACAATTTTGATATTTTAATTGCCAGGAAAACGTCAGCACCGGCGCCGTTAAGAAAACAGAATATTAATCCCCTCCACCTGGAGGCAACATTCTCGGTTTGAATTCAATTGTTTAACTCACAACTAATCAATAAAACGACGATTCTGCTACTCACTAATATTGCTTTTTAATGGTTCTTGCATCCCATCAACAGAGTATGGAACTTATTTTATCAAACTGTCAAACTTTGTTTTGATTTCGTGCATGTTTGAAATCTCGCAAGATAACAGCTGGGTTCAACATGTTCACAAGTCACTGTTTTTCATTAATACATGTATTATCAAAACATGGGAACAATTTTACTTTAAGCAATATATTAGTGAGTTTTAATATACATTATTAATATGTATTGTTTATTATTTTCAAGTCAGTCTTGTCAGACTAAATACCAGTTCATGTAAAATTTTGGGTTGAAGATTGTCAACATTTCACTGGGAAACTGGTGTGTGATTAGTTATACAAGCCCAAATGTATCTAAAAGTTGAAAAAGCATTCTGAGAGTACTGCATAAGCAATACACATCCCCTACCGATTTGTAATATTTTATGAAAGCTTTATTTTTTTTTAAACAAGAGATAAAGAACAGAGGAAATTCAAATTATACATTCTACTCTAGATTGAAAACAGACTTAATTTTACTGTAATTGAATGTAACATATTTTCTTTGTGATTGTCCACTGTTTAGTTTAATGACAATATTTGAGATGTTATACTAGGCCTATATTATAATAAGAGATTAAAGAACAGAGGAAATTCAAACTATGCAGTTGATATTGAAATTAAATACAAAGTGGGGGAAAATAATACTCTTTAATTTATCTCGTGTAATTTTGCCAAATCCATTCAGTATTCGCTGGTAGAAGCACAATATCATTACTTACCGTCTTCTGTACCCTGAATCCGAGAGAGCTAATATTGAACAGCTCAAACCTAATAACGAACCCGATTGTAATAATACCAAAAAGACTACCCATAAAATGTACAACACATTACTTGACACTATTTTACATAACTTATTTGTTGGAAGTGATAAAAGAAATGATACAAGTAATGCCTGATATTATTACTGACCACATACTGGCCTCGTTTATTTACTACACACCGAACCACCAAAAATCTTCAAAATTCCTACTACATAATGCATATAGGCCATATACAACAAATTTTCAAGTTATGTTATTGAAATTCAAGATAAAATGCTAGAAATTACAAGATATTTACCCAGACGATGTTCAACTATTAATTCTGTGAACCGGAAATTATTACCCCAAGAAACAGAAGAGTTCCTAAATAACCCCCCACCTCTTCACCCAAATTATCAATACATTATTTTAAATACGATTTAGGTAACAATCTAATATTTAACAAGCAACCCCTTGCGACATTACAGTAGTGAGACAACATGGTCAACATCGCTGTAGGTATCAGGTTATATACAGTAGGGTATGCATGTTTACATTAATAAATGTTCCTACCTTTTTCTTTATATCGTTTTCTAGGACTGCTTTTAGCTGAAAACGTATACATATTATGCATAGAATTAATATGAACATGAGTTTAACTCTTTAACTAACACTAGATTAGCTAATTTCACAATAAATCTTTTTTGTTGTGACGCAAAATCAACCATGACGTCATATTATGTATCATGTAAAACCTACTGTCTTGAAATGCATGCATCTCATAGAATGAGTTCTCTCTTTACTTAAAACGGAAATATTTTGTTTTAATTTAATTATTTAGTAATCAGTTTTGATGTATTATTGTTTAACTTTGTCAAGTCCTTGAAATTTTTTCCTCAATTCAACATGTTTGATATTTTTTTGTCGTCATATATTTCATAAACAGAGTATGACAACAAAAGAATTTTAATGATTAAAAGTAAAATAGCAAGAAAACAGGATGAAAACTAAAAAAGCTAGTCTATATAAGCTTGATCCAACTTACGCATCTCTTGCCGTAACTTAAAGCAGCCATGTTTGTTCGGAATCCTTCGCAACCCATCGAAAAAAACCGAGACTCATTTTCGGACAGAAAACATATTTCAAATTAAGACTTGGCACGGTGGCAAATATATCGATTTTTTTATCATAAATTTTTTTTCAGAAAAAAGCATGGAATTTGATAAAACATGATCGTAAATGATAAAAAATGTTTAAAAACATGAAACATACTCTTAAAATGTATGTTTTTTATCAAGTTGAACATTGTCCACCTAAAGGGTATGCTGCGTATTTGTAAAAATATACATTCAACATTTTAAATGATGTTTCATTCTGACCTTTTATAAACAATAAACACAAAAAATCTTTCCATGAATTAATTGTGTTTAGTTATTGCATAAAAATAGTAAACAAAGTTAATTAATAATGATCGCAACGTTAATTATTGCTCTTAAAATCAGGCAGACACGTTTTTGTCTGCCTTAATTTGATGTCTGCCTAAAGGTTATTCTCAAATACTTGATGTCCACATAATCTGTAAAACATATATATATATATATATATATATATATATATATATATATATATATATATATATATATATATATATATTATAATTTATTATGAGATAAAAAGTATTATGAGATTTGCTGTTGAAATATAACAAAGAACATGTAAATAAATATATATTTTTGCACTATGTTTTTATTAAATGTTTCTTTTAATAAAGTCATGGAGCATTGTTAGAAAATATACTACTGTTAAATATAAAATGCACTGATGTCTTACTTAAAGAAAGTTGGAATTACATAAAATTGATTAAACAAATCTATAAATGGTATTTGGACAGTTTATTTTATAATTATATTATTGTATAGAAAAGTTTAAATGAATTTAGGCTTTAACTAAAATGAGACTGATTTAACACTGAAACTTGGTTTAATTATATCATAAGAATTGTCTCATGTGAATGGTCATTTGATTATGATGGAATGAACAAGGCATAGTCACTGAGTTATGACTTAATGATCGCAGTATACGGTAGCTGAAAATTAATATAACTGAGACAAAGGTAAACTTTGACTTAATTGTAAATTTGAAAGGTATGTGAAGATCAGTGAAAATGGCCTGAATTGTAACTGAAAAATAGCTGAACTATGACTGAATATTAACTGAAATTAGACTGAATGGTAACTGAAATGTCACGAAAAGGTAACTGAATGGTCACTGAAATGTCACGAAATGGTAACTGAAATGTAACTGAATGGTCACTGAAAAACGACTGAATGGTAACTGAAAAACGACTGAATAGTAACTGAATTGTCACTGAATGGTAACTGAAATATGAGAAATATGACTGAATGATAACTGAAACGTGACTGAATTGTCACTGAAATATGACTGAATAGTAACTGAATGATAGCTGAAATGTATCTGCCATTCAGTTGAATGAAAGGCCACTGAAATGTAATGGAATGGTAATGGAAAGGATCTTTATCAGTGACCATTCCATTACCATTCAGCCAACATTCAGTCATCTTTCAGTCCACTGAATGGTTTGATTTCATCCTGTGAATATTCATAGTCGGCTTACATCAATATGCCAATTTGTAACACAAATTTTCGTATAGGTAATGACTTTAATGTTTGGTTTCATAAGCAATATTCAAAAAGTTAAGCAGTTTACAGCCTGTTGAAAAACTGAGTCTTCTCCAACTATACAGCCTGTTGATCATCGTTGCTGTTGACCAACACGGTGGTTTAAAACAACTGGGATCTCCTTTGGTTTTAACAACCACTTTGACCCTGGTATGACTTTGAACACAGATGACACAGTTGTTGTATCATGTCGTTTTAAATAAGCCTTTCTGCTTGGTCTACCAGAAACTGCCGAAATATGAAAGCATGTTTAAATTCGATATGAAGGTCATATAGGGCAAGGGAATCGCATCCATTAATATGTTTTCCCTTAATACCTACTTATTGTGTAACTGTTATTCGCTGTCTTTCGTGACCAAAATCAAACATTCCCGCTAATCGACAACAACAAGAAATTAACAATGCAAAATTCATTTCATTGACCTCATGAAATTGTTTTGGGAATTCCCTTTCATCAATCAAGTATACTGAAAGGATATCGGTAACAGAGATTTCGAGAACAAATAAATTACATATGGAGACAAACACACGATTTCTAACTTCATTAACATTAAACAGACATATTTTTTTCTGTCCGGAATTGCCCGCCATCCGGAATTATCCGAACATACCCAAGTTATGAAAAAGATTTCGAGAATATAAAAACAGTCATGCTCCTACTGTTAAACACTCTACAAGATATTGAAAATTCCAAGGGGTTATTATATACTGTGCTTCTATTAATGATGTTGAACATCATTTGCATATTTGGTCCCGCCCATGAGGCCCCGGGGGTGGTCATAAATTTCACAATTATGATTCATGATATCTTATCCTATAGATGCTTCAAACTAAATATGGTAACAATTGGCCTAGTAGTTTTCAAGAAGTTAAAAATGGAAAATCGTTAACGGACGACGCACGATGACGGAGTGACACTCAGGTGATCTAAAAGCCTTTGACACCAATGTAGAGAAAATTTTTATGTTTTCTAGCAAAGAAAACTTTACTCAGTTGGGTACCAGATACTGACTTCTAACGTTCACAATTTACACACTTAATCTTACATTACAGTAAATACGGCAATTTCCCAAAATAATTCAAACAGCATTTTAGGTACAAAACAGTCTCATGAACATGAATGAATAGATAAAGAATGTTATTCTATATTTGATTGATAAGTAATAAGTCTAAATTCCAGTTGAAAGTGATAAAAATATCAAAAATACAAATGGCGGGAACATGTGCTTGGTCGAACCCAGTAACATCCCAATTTAATAATATCATTGCGTGACACAACAAAATACGAATATAAACATTATCCGCTAGATCTTAGATATAATTCTGCTACATTACAAATACAAGTCTAAAAATATGTAATAATTACCTGGCAAGAAGAGAGTGAAGATTCAAAAACATGCGTTTATTCAGTTGGGTACCAGATACTGACTTCTAATGTAAAAGAGTTCCAATAGCAGAGGACCAGTCAATAGCGTAAACATAAATTGGAGTTTTCTCTCTTTGCTTGTACATAAATGGTACCATCCTTATTCTATACTAACACTCTCCCCCGAACGACAAATATCGACCCGACATTTAACAGAAACATAAAAAAATACAACCTGACTAGATAAAAAACTTGGATGTCGATACCAATGTAAGACATCAAAGTAAATACACATCATTAAACCTATAAGTTTCGAACAACATTGATTACCACTTGACCGTACTCGGCATCTGACGAATACACAGAACTATTTTTTTGCCTATATTTTAAGTATATGATCCAAAAAATCTACATATATTTTAAAATGAAATAAAAAATTTCACACACAGCTGGCCAAGCATTGGTGTTCTAAAAATTTTTAAAAATTGTTTTAAAAAAATGTTAAGACAGTAGATACTAGGATTTTCATAAAGTGGTTTCAACATTTTAAAAAATATGTCTAGCATTTGAATACGGTCATACCACACATTTATCCAACTAATCAAACATCAAACAACCATACATCTACACATAACTAACCATGACTGAAACTTAGTGGCATAACTGTCTATACATATACATTTGTTGTAATTTTACATGTGTAAGAACATAAACACCTTCACAAGTAAAAGTATCTGTAAGGAATGTACATTGACAACATATGTGTCATAAACATCAATGAATTCTAAAGAGAAGTCCTTAGTCACAATGTACGCAAACACTGGGTCTAGCGCCACTGGGCGTAGATATGCATCGACACTGTTCTGTACTGCACGAAATGTTGGTTGGCCTGGCTTGACGTATGTTAGAAGTCTTGGAGGTCGGATGGTACGAGTAGGTCGAGCTGTAGAGATGCCCTCATGATCTTATGAATCATCATCTTCTGAAATGGAGACAAACTCTTCACTGGAAGGTCCTTGTGAACTCCCTGTCAATACGGATGGCTGTGAGGAACCCTCTGTAATAGCTGCGGATCCCTCCTGCTGAGTGTTTGGTACAAATTCTTTCGCTCTAGGATCCAGCCTTGGGTCACTGCTTGTGGTCTCAGATTGATACCCCCAGCACACTTCCTCTGTATCTGATGATTCAGTGCACAACTCTTACTTTTAGTATTGCGTGGCCCTCCGTCTAGGTCTAGGCTTTAGTTGCTGCTTTGTAACTACAGGTAGGTCGTTACACGGTAGTAACAGGTTACGGTAAAGTCGACGTAGCCGTCCTCCGTTTTCCCCAGCTTTGACCTCATAGACTGGCGAACATCCTGGATTTTTGGGACTATCAGCTACTGACTTTCGGTAAATCTTCCTTTAGTCCACACGTAGACAACCGTCCTTCTTCCTCACACGTACCAACGGACTGGCACAGGCGAACTTTGACTTCCTAATGAACCCTTTTAACAACAGATCATGAATATAGTCTTCATCTCACTATAGGCATTCGGGATAGATCGGTATGTCTGTCGCACTTGGGTAGGATCTTGCATACTTGTGTCCATTCTTAAATCCGGTGCAAATCCAATGTCTGCCTCATCACGTGAAAATACATCGGAACACTCAAAAAGCAGCTCCTTCACCTTTTGCTGATCCTCAATATTTAACTTGCCAGTTGGTAAAGGCACAGGTGGATCCCACTTGCCTTTTTCTGTACTTCGTGTGTCCATGGTCTCCGAACTCAACACCACATCAACAGAATTTACGTTCACAAATGAAGACACCGATTCCAAAGTGCCCAAGTAAGTATTTTCCTTTAAAATCACAACAGAGTTAGTTTTTTTTACTGGGATACTAACAAAAGCCATGGACCGATTATGATTGTCACTCACAGTAAGTAATGTTTCACTCATCACCACTGTCCTCTAAAACCGAGGGGATGAACAACCCATTCCATTGACCTCCATGATTCCTCTTGGCTCTCATATAAGCACGTACAATCCGAGAACTTTTAGGCGGTATTTCCTGTGCTGACGATTTACTTTATACATCATATTCTGTCTTCGTCTATCGCAGAATCTGTGTTATCAGGTTGACGGTCTTAGGACTCGCCTTCGGTAGTGCATCCGTCAGGGCATTCTTTACACCTTCATTCGAACTGACGTAATGACAGATGACATTATAGCCAATGATTGGTCAGACTAAGGATGTGGAGTTGGACACAAGGAACTCTTAGGGAAGTAAAACTATGACCTAACTGAAACTCAAGGTGGTCCGTCTATCCCTCAAAGGGGATCTCATTGCTGCTAGCTGAGGTGAGTATCAAGTCACTGGACACTAGATCACTAATAGGATGCACATCGGAATCTGGACACTGAGATCGAAGAAACTGACTGGACACAATTGAAACATCTGCACCTGTGTCCCACAAGGCTTGTTCTGGTACTTTGTCCAAGTAACAAAATCACAATACATTTGCTACCGATCAGATTAATTAGTCTTGACTTCACATGAGGATAAATAGTTTCTATTGCACTTTATGGTCTCGCAAAGTCAGAATGAGAAATACTCGAAACACATTGGGAGCTTTCCAACTTCGGAGTCACTGTCTGCTTGCTCGGTGTGACCCCCTCCCGTTTCCCGGCCTCCTCCTTTGCTTGCAGCCTGCTTTGTAGTGGTCCTCACTCCCACAAACCCAGCAATGGGTGCAGGAAAACCCAATGTTGGACTGACGACAAGCCTCACAACCCATCTGAAATCTATCATCTGGTTCTGAGGAACTCTTTAATGCTCTCTGACTCTGTCTCTTGATCTCTGCAATCTCCGCACGTAGCTCATGGAGTTCTGCCCAAAGAAAGAATGTCCTCTTTCACATCTGACTTCTGCTTTGGTTCTTTCTTGGGTGGGAATGTGGGACTGCCTCTGCAACTGCGTTCACCCTGGCTTTAATCGCCCCTTCCTCTCTTTCTCCCTGGCCACAATGGTACCGAACTGTTGAATTAACTCATCGTCTTCAACCTTGGAGTCCAGGATATGTTTTACTTCCCTACGAAGTGTTTCGTCGTGCAGCCCTAAATAAAATGTGTGCTGGAACACAGGTACTTCTAGTTTATCGTCATACTGCACATTCCTCCTTGGAAATGAAAAGTACTTTCTGCTTCAGCCTTATGTAGGAAGTCTTGCGGTTCATTCCTACCCTGTGTTGAGTTAGTCAACTACATTTAAAGTTCTGTGGCGGACTTCTCCTCACAGTGGGACCTTAAAATCTTTCATAACGATGATAGCGACAGGTTCTCACGCCCTTCTAGTAGCATCTTAAAGGTAAACATGGAAATGAAAGTCTGGTTGGCTTGTCTGATATTTCACCACTAATCTTAAAGTCCATGGTACATAAGGTGGGTGTTTGTGTTTGGACTCTACTGTAGGTGTGGCCCCTGATTTCATATCAACAGTCTGTGTTTTTTCTGAAATACTCTCCGTCTTGATCTTTCTAGGCGTCAGAGAGTCGTGTAGCAACAGCAACACGGTGAAATTCCCATCTTTAGTCGCTTCTGTCTCATCTAACCACGCCAGTATGGCCTTGACTGCCTGGTTTTTGTCTAGCTTCTCTGGTAGAGGAACAACTTTGTGATCTTTCAGAATTCCCTGCAGGGTTTATGTAGCCGCCTGGTACAGCTTAGCCAGGACCTCAAACTCCATCTTCTGCTTCTCTCCCATGGCTACGGACTTAATGATATCATTGCGTGACACAACAATATATGAATATAAACATTATCCGCTGGATCTTAGATATAATTCTGCTACATTACAAATACAATAATAGTCTCAAAATATGTAATTTATAATTACCTGGAAAGAGGAGAGTGAAGATACAAAAACATGCGTTTATTCTGTTGGGTACCAGATACTGAATTCTAACGTGAAAGAGTTCCAATAGCAGAGGACCAGTCAATAACGTAAACATAACTTGGAGTTACCTCTCTGCTTGTACATAAAAAATGTACCCCCTTATTCTATACTTACAAAATCTTTGCTCGATAGTCATCCATCTGATCACCAAGCTGAAATTAAGAAAAGTTGGCTGAACTGATTTTTGAATTTTTGACATATTCTCGTCTCCTGCGGTCCTTTGAGACACACTAGATTAGTAGAACATGAAATTAATACGGGAAAACATTAGCCAGTGAAAACACCCCATCGTAGAATTCCATGGTCGCAGAAAGAAATAATTCAATATCATCTTCCAGGAATCGATCCATCGATACTCTTGCTTGTCTAAAGTGGTTCTGTAGTTTTTCAAGTGGTTATTGACAAATTCCTATAGCTGAGAAAGATAGACTCAAAACAACAATTAGTAGTCATAGAGGCCTTTTTTCTTTTTAATGTAATGTCGTTTGGACTTTCCAATGCCCCTGCTACTTTCGAAAGACTAATGGAGACTGTTCTAAGTATTTACAGTTGAAAAATGTTTGTTAAATTATTGATGTTATTTTTTTAGTACTGATTTTGAGACAACTCTGTCAAATCTTGGGAAAGTATTTCTCAGGTATAGGGAAGCAAATATTAAATTGAAACCTTCAAAATGCAAATTATTTCAGATATTACACGAGTTCAATATTTGGGACAAATTGTTTTGTGCTCAATGTATATAAGCAGATCCATCGAAAACCAGAGATGTTAAACAGTGCCCAGTACCTAGCACTCGAAAGGAAGTGAAGATTGTTTTAGGGTTTGTTTGGTACATGTACTATAGACGATCTGTACAGGATGTTTTAGAAAAAGGCCAAGCTTTAGTTAACTCGACAAAAAGGTTTTATTTGTTTAGGATGAAAATAGCAAGAAATCATTTGAAATTCTTGCAAGTGCATTATTAACAACTCAAACTGCGAAAATTATCTTAGATACAGATGCTAGTGGTTTTGGTATGGGCGCTGTGCTCTCACAAATACAGAAGGGAGAAGAAAAGGTCATTGCTTATGCATTCGCACATTTAATAAAGCGTTGGCATAGAGCGAACTTCAGATTTGATTAAACGAAGATTCTATTGGCCTGGTATAGACAAATGTATCGAAAGATAGTGCTCAAAATGTGATCTTTGTGCAAGGTGTAAACCAGCTCTTGGGTTGGGTAAAATACTCTCCAACAGTTCACTGCATCAGCCCCATTACAATGTGTTGCTATTGACATACTTTGTCCCTTGCCTGGTGAGTTTTATATGAGGTTGATGTTTTGTTTTGTGACAAAATAAATGAGTGGGAAGAATGTAATAAAACTCATTCAGTATTATTGTCATATTATAGTAAATGTCATGTCCTTCATTATTTTGCTTAGCCATCATGGATATAATACATTGATACATACATTTTCGTGATAAGCAATTTTTACTAACAGTTAGTTCTGTTTTGTTTATAAATTTCGGCCATGTTAGTTTTCCTCCAATGCAAGGCTCACTATGCTAGGGTTTATATGATATGTTTATCACCTGTTATCCTACCCAACAACGTGTATTTTAACCTTTCACGGTTGGGTGGCCGTTTCGTTTGTGTACTCACACGATATAAGACCGTGTTTCGAATGGATCAGCGGACAGATCGCCTTTGAGTTCACTGCTCTAAGCTCTGTGCAAGTTTCGGGTAGGCTCAATTTCCCGTTTTTGACCACTGAATACCAATTTTTATATTATATTTTTTATTTTGTTTTGTTCATATCAAATTAAATTCTATCATATTTTCATTGTCAATCATAGTTTTTCATTGATTTGTATAGCCTTTCAACAGCAAAAGATATGCCAGTGTCCAAGCTTAGGCAGACCAATGAATAGTATTATATAATCCTAGTACGACTGAAGTATGCCAGTGTTATATGGGACGCCTTACAGCTCGAACACAATCTGGAGATAGTACAGCAAGGGGTCCCTACGTTTGTTTATTACTCGCATCTGTAAATAAATTGTTTGTTTGCATCAGGCTCAATTTCGATAAAACGTCAGGGAATTTTTTATCTTTACCAGAAAGAAGAATGGACCTAATAAATGTTTTAAAAATACGCAGAAATTAATCATTTTAAGTGCTATTTGTTTCTATCAACCTTGACGTCAGGCAGCTTTTATAAACAACACATTTATTTAGAGCAAGCATAATCCTCTTTAAACATGGTGCGCAAGGAAATAATAAATAAATGATCCTTAAACTTTTTATCAGGGACGTATATACTAACGGGATTGGCAACTGTATGCTTTTTTTAGAGGATTCTGGGCGTAATCTCGCACCTCACGAGATGTTGCGAGACTCTTAAAATTTTAATCGGTGCCATTTTGAATTTGAATCGAGAGTGTGAATCTGACTGATATTTTCAACAAATAAAGCTGTTAATTGATGATTTTGAAGACTGAAAAGTTAATATCGACATGGTAAGTTACAATACGCTTGCATTTACCTAATGTGATAATGCATATAGATAGTGTTTTTATAGTAATTTGTTATCAGTCACGATTGATAGCCTAAGCGTGTGAACGCGTGTCAATGTTTACACAACATAGCTGGAGATTGGGTCGTCCTACGGGTTTTATTTAAACAAATTAATGATCATAAAACCTTAATCACAGCCTTTAATGTAAATTGCCCAGTTTATAAAACTTATTAAGCTCCATTCCTACAATATTCCCGGATTAGTTATTGAGACAAAACCTTATTTTATGAAGAGGCATTTTTATTTCTCAAAATTCTTTTAAATGAATGGATCAAAACCAGTAATTTTGTATTAAATGATAGATATAAGTTATAAAAAAGGCAAGTTTTATATATAACACGAATAATTGTTGTAGAATTTTTTATTTCTACAAAACACGAAAATCTTTTATTTGATGAAGAGGACATGGCATTTTTATTTATCAAAATTCTTTTAAAAGAATGAATCAAAATCGGTAATTTTTGTATTAAATGATAGATCTAAGTTATGAAAAAATCAAGTTCTATATATAATACAGAAAAATATTATAGATTTTTTTTCATACAACAAAACAGACATATGTTGTCACGTGTAAATCAAACTTTTCTGAATGATTTACATCATTGGCTTTAAATTTGATTTACAGTGCTTGAATATATATTAAAATTGTATCTGGGGTGAATGTTTATGCCTAAAATGATGTTTGTTATAGAAAATACCAGGCAACATTACTTAGAATTTCAACATGTTTACCTCTAATGTCTTAAGAATATAATGCATGCAATTTAAGGTGTAAATTAAAAAAAAATAATGCACATATATGTGTTTGATAAAATTCTCCTTATGATGATTTCCAGCTCCCACACGAGCAAATAGAAATTGTTAGTTAGTCTCAATAGGCCCCGCGACTGTTCTTCAACCATATGCATGCGTCAAACCTGGCCACAAAACTTGAATTCCCTGTTTTGCAAGACAGTTTTCCAATAACTGAAGTATCTCCTCTCGATATGCTGAAGTCTTTCGCTGGCACCTTTTCTTCTTCAGATTGGCCACAATGAATACCGAGATATAAAAGGATTTGCTGCTCAAGGTTCGATATCTGGTCAGTGTGTGTCTTGGATGTTGTCCTGTTTTCTTGCAGAAGATTTCCAAGAATTTCAGTGGATAATATATTCTCTCCTCCTCACATCCATTCAGAAAAAACATTGATACACACTGTCTGTACACATTCGGATAACCTCAAAGAATGAAACTTGGTAAAAAAAAAAAAACAAAAAAAAAATAAACAGTTCCATTGCAAGAGCATCACACAAATTAGAGCTGAAGATGTATTTCAGGTGTCCAACTAAAGGTTGCTCCAAGAACTTGGGACTTGCTACAAAAACTGACCAACTTCACAATCACACTTTCCCAAAACAAGTTGTGAATTGGAATTTCTTTTAATCTTTTCAGTTTTTGGAGACTTGCATCATGGAGAACGCTTTCAATGTCCATGGAGAGGAGGAGGAATGAAAATTGTTATTTACTGCCGTGGTACCTGAGATTGCTTTCTCTGTAACTCTGTGGTCACTAGCTACAAAAAATAAGAAATAATTAATAGATAACATATCATGCTACAAAATTAAACTAAACAAAAGAAGTCAAATCACACACCATATAAACTCATTTTAATTTTTCAAATTTCTTTGGTGATACCTTTTGTTTTGCTTTTCTTACGCTGATTGGTCATGTGTCACCAAAAATCAGATATGGTTTTCAACAAAGTCTTCCAGTCGGAGCACTTGTAACTGTGCTCCTTTTTTTTGTAGCTGGACACCAGATTTTTTTGTCTGTGTACTCATGAATCTTTAACAGAGGTTGGCAAGTTAATGGTGATTGAAAATGGTGTATAGTACTGTATGTTTAATAGGGATGTCACATTACATCCATTTAACCCCCTTTTAATTTAGGGACGTCCCAGAATACCCCAGTATCCTTATTTTTTTTCTTCGAGGTGTATCATTGTATATCCCAGTACCCTCACATCTCCATGTGCTCAGCACTAAGTGCTATCAAAACAATAGAAAGGTGTGAAAACGACGTACAGTATCAAGGTTCCTTGCTACATTGTAACAACAAACTCCATTAGTTTATCAAATCGAGATGACGTTCCTTATCTATTTCCTTGTATAAACACAAATAAAACTTAAAAGTATCCTACAATAATGGAATTGGCCATTGGATTAATTATCAATTTAAATCGTTCGTAAGACTTATGAACATTAAACAACTGACAATTAATCCGACGGAGTATTAGGCCAACTTTCAAAAACGTAAAAAAAAAATCAAGTTTCCGCTTGTCAAAGTTCTGACATCTTTTGTTTACATCGCCGAATCGGCCATTTTACATCTCGCGAGATTTCAATATCGTATGAATAGGTCGGTGCGAGATATTGCGATACTTGCAGTAGTTGCCAATTCCGTTACTAAATACGTCCCTGCTTATATAAAAAAAATAAGCATGTTATTTCATATGAAAATATATTTGCATTTACCAATCAGACGTAACCTGCTTTAAGCGCAGTTTCTTTTATTACTTATGTTCCTAAAATTAAAATGTGTAATCTTTTCCATATGACTAGGAACATGGTAAATTGCATTGGATAAGTAATTATCCCAGAAAATGTTTGCTTACACTTTTTTAGTTTATATTTTAAATCGTACCTATATCAGATTTTTTAATTGAATAGTGTCGCAAATGCATTATGATCAAGTAGTGTTTCACTACTTTTTAACTCAATGCGATTATTTGGATTCAAATTTGAATGTACAAGCGAAATTCAGAGGTTAGAATTCAATGATATGAACCTTGTTTATGTTCAAAAATATAGCTGGGCTAATTTGTTGTGTATTGAAAACATTTTCATGAAATGGCATTATAACAGATTAATTAGACAGAGTGGATTAATAGCGTTTATAATCGTATCATTGCAAATCTAGCATGTATGTATACAATTCGGCCGATACAGCGATGTGTTTAGTGATGACACTATAAGTATTGATGTAAGATTTAAACAGGTCGAATCACGGGTTGCAGTTTATAAAAGAAGCGCTTTAATTGGCAGATTTGGTACCCACCCACTCTTACCAGCTGCTTACGCAGTGTTGCTATTATATTCATCAACTGCCAGTTGTGACGTTTAACGTTGTATTAGGACTGCAAATACTAAAATAAAATCACTGCAATAGTTGACCAAATGTTCTCACAATAATCGCTAATTAATTTTGGGGATTTTTATGGTGTACACAAAAACACACTGTTGTCCATAGATATTTAAAACAGGATCCCCATTCCATTTTTCAGCATAATGCTTCATCAATAAATTCAATCATTTTTAATGCATCAATTGATTTTAAGGCAAATAGAAATTTTATTTAAGATTTTGACAAAATTATATTACGGAAAATTCCCGGAACAATTGATTGGAAGAGAATGTCAGATCATAGACTTCTGAAAACTTCATTTAAAACAAATGTTAACAAAAGCGGAAATGGTTATTGGAAGCTTAACAATTCATACTTATCTGACGAAAAATTATCAAAACGGTATTCAAACTTTGATTAATGAAATAAAAAATGAAGAAAACACTAATCCAATGGTAAAGTGGGAATCTTTCAAAGGAAGAGCTCGCGAATTTTCTATAAATTTTGCAAAAAATTCAAAAGAGAATATTAAACAAAGAATATTATCATTGGAAAAAGAAATAGACGACATCGAAAAATTAGAATTTCAGCATATTGATATGACTAAAAAAAACGCAATCTTAAGGCTGAATTGGATAAAATTTACGATATAAAGTGTAAAAGAGCATTTGTAAGGTCAAGGTCTAAATGGATGTTAGAGGTTGAAAAATCTTCAAAATATTATTTGAACTTAGAAAAAAGTAGACAAAAACAAAGTATAATTAAAGAATTAAAAACTGAAAACTGTGCATTTAATAACACAAATGATATTATGGGCGTAATGTGCGATTTCTATGAAAAATTATACACCTCGAACGAAGTTTCCGACAATTATTTATCATCTGTAGAACTTGATAATGTGCTTAATGAAAATGATGCAAATTTTTGCGAGCAATTCCCGTCTTGTGAAGAATGTACTGAGGCTGTCATGAATTTAAAACCTAACAAATCTCCGGGTTTAGATGGTCTAACTACTGAATTTTATCAATGCTTTTGGAAAGATTTAAAGCAACTATTTCAAGATACACTAAAATGCATTTTTGAAAATGATCAAATGAGTTATTCACAGAGATTGGCAGTTATTTCCCTTATTTTTAAGAAAGGCGAACAAACCAAAATTAAAAATTACAGACCAATTAGTTTAACTAATACACATTATAAAATTATAGCTTTTGTATTTGCAAGAAGACTTCAAAAAGTGATTGATAACTTAATAAACAAAAATCAATCGGCGTACATTAAAGGGCGATATATTGGAGAAAATGCAAGAATAATTTTAGATTTATTTGATTATTGCGAGGAAACAAATAATGAAGGAATTTTTCTTTTCCTAGATTTTGAAAAGGCTTTTGATTCGATAGAATGGAACTTCTTATTCGAAACACCTGAATAATACAAATTCAAAAATAACTTTATTAAGTGGATGAAGATTTTGTACAATAGCCCAATGTTTCGAATAAAAAACAATGGATGGATTTCTAAAACATGCTATGTGTCCAGAGGAATACGATAAGGATGTCCAATTTCGGCAATTTTATACTTGTTTGTATCCGATATTCTAGCTTTAAAAGTAAAAAACAATGACCAAATTTTAGGAATAAAACAAAGTAATTATAGTAAAGAGTTTAAACATATACAACATGGATATGATCTGACATTGTTTTTAAGAAATAGGGATTCCTTAAAAGAGGCCTTAAAGACTATAAAAGAATTTTCTAAACATGCAGGATCTAAACTAAACATTGACAAAACAGAATGTATATTGACAGGTCGTTTAAAAAGTTGTATTAATGATTTTTTTGGAATAAAGATAAACACGTCATCCATTAAATGTTTAGGTATTTATATTGGACATAACATATCTAAAATAGTCACCCCTGCGAATGTTATTGTCATTTAAATTTAGACCACGTGGTTTCATTTGACCCTTTCAGTTTCGCAGTAAAAAGTCTGCCTCGTGTTTATAGTCTATTTCCTAGAATCTAGGTACTTGAAGTCAAATATAAAATCTAGACGTTTATTGATTTTTAACTTTATCTTCATTAATTGGTGGATAAAATGAGTTCTAGAAATAAATGTGTCAATAGAAAATATAGGGTTTTTTTTCTGCTGTTGCACCAATTAACATGCTTAGTAGCGATCCCCCTAAAGATTAATATTTGATCCGCGCCTGACCTAGTAATAACATCAATAGTGAAACAGACTATACTATTTTATGCAGAATGTTCCTTGAAAATGGCTCTATATACTAAGTTTTTATACAAAACAGACACCCATTCTCTTTTTTTTTAAAACATGATATTGCACACCAAAAGCATCAAACATGGCTATGATTTTATTTAGCAACCCAATGTTTATATTTTCAACCACGTGTAGAGTGGTTGAACACGAACGATAACTCTGTTCTGAATATCATCGTTTAGTTTAGATAACCGCTAGATGATGAAATAAGACATATATTTCAATAGATTTTCATGTTTTAACATAAATCAAAGTAGGATATGATATGAAAAACGACCAGTACTTACGTATTTTGAGAATATTATCCGCACACTTATACTTCCGCTCGAAATTTCACAGGAACTGAACAAATCTCGGGGAAGTCTCGTGAACTTTCATTCGAGCACCTCTGGATTTATTACATACTTAGCAACGATAAAGAAAACATTCCGAACACATTCGCAGGGGTGATAGTGTTATCAGAAAAATTGGATAGACAAATGTGAAAACATGAAAAAGCTATATGAATCTTGGAAAAGGAGAAAACTCACAATTTTTGGTAAAACTGAAATTGTCAACACACTAGGTATAAGTAAATTTATTTACGTAGCATCAATCTTACCATTACCAATTGAAGATGTAAGTAAAAAGCTGTATGGGTATATTTTTAACTTCATATGGAATAATAAAGATAGAATTAAGCGAAAAACAATAATTGGAAAAATAGAAGAGGGGGACAGGTATTGTTGATATACTTTTAAAAATTAAACCAATAAAAAACAGCTTGGATTCCAAAATTGTTGAGAAATAAAAATATAAGTGTTTTGGGTGAACACCTGGATCATCTATTAAAAAGTAGCAACATAGATTTTGAATATATGTTGAAAATGAACTGTGTTCAGTTGGCTAATTTTGAAATGTTTAAAAACCTACCTTTGTTTTATAAAGAAATTTTTATGTATTTTAATCAATGTAAAAAAATACAGATATATCAAGTATGAATAAAAACAATGTTTTACAAGAACCAATATGGAATAATAGGCATTTTATATTTGATGAAAAACCTGTGTTCTTTAAAAACTGGATTAAAAGTAACATTCTATATGTTAAAGACCTATTCACTGATTATGGGTTTAAATCATTGAATGAAATTGGTGATGATGTGTACAATAAGGCAAATCTACTTTGTGAATATGAGATACTTAGATCTGCCTTTAAGAATATTAGAAATATTGTTGACGGAGTTCAAGCAAAATTTATTAATATAAAAAAACAAGAGAACGTTTTTGTTTATTAATCAGTATTGTACAATTGAGAACAAGAAATGTAATTTTTTCTATGATATATTATTATGTAGAAAATTTGAACCTCCAAAATATCATCGTATCTACAAAGAAATGTATAATATATTCCATGAAAATTGGAAATCTATATATATCTTCAAAAAATCAAATTTGCTTAAAATAAAAATATTGCTGAATTCAATTACAATTTGTTACATAACATGTTGTGCTGCAAGAAAATCATGTTTAAGTGGAAAAAAGATACATGTTACAAGTGCTGTTTGTGTTCAGAAATTGAAGATATTCAATATTCTTGTATTCACGTGTGAGAATGTACGAAGCATCTGGAACATATTATCTTTTGTTATCAATGTGAAAATTCAATGGAAAGATATTATTTTGGGGTTCTATTTTGAATGAAACAAAAAGACACGCTTATTTAACAACCTCATTTCTTTTGTTGCTTTAAAAATATATAAATACAAGATGTTTTGCAGACTAGAAAGTCTTGATGAAACAGAATATAATCTAAGAAATCATGTTAAAAATGTACTATTTTCTAGATAATATAATCTAAGAAATCATGTTAAAAATGTACTATTTTCTAGATAAATGTTTTAAAATATAGTAAATGTGATCTAAGAATTGATGTGATTGAAAATGTAACACAATTATTATAAGATCGTTGTGAGACACATGTTTTTGGGTTTTTTTTTTTTAATTTTGTATGATTTAGATATATATAAACTACACGTACGAAATTGAATAAAATGATTAAAAAAAATATTTTGAGGCAGTATTTATATTGTTGTAGCTTATTCCAAAGAATTCACAACAGATACTGACAATAAAATATGGCATAAATTGCATTTTATTGATCTTCAATCAATCAATGGCACACTTTCTTATTTTTAGTGTGCATGTGTCTTTAAACACACACAAACCTTGCAATTTACGGTGCAAACGTGTTTAATTTTGGACTCATATGTGATAAACCTTATTTTGTAAATCACTCTGTTCGTGGGAACATTGTTTTATCTCAACATTCATCGGACAACATTTGCTATTGATGTTGACGCTTGTCAATGACTTTCTCTCAATCACGCTACCCGACATCAGATTGCTAAATTGACTTGCAGATCGAGACGCCATTTTACACAGTTTTATATTTACATAAACAAACCACACTTCTTCATTTTACGGAGCTGATGGCGATGTTTCAAAGATTTTCAGTACATATTTATTGTAAGTAAATACTAGTAAGTGAAGACATATATGCTGTTAAATGTCTAATGGATTTCACGCGTGTCAACCCAAATCTAGTAGATAGAATGTTCAATCGACAGATGTCCTACGGAACCGAATCATTTTTCCGTTAAACTATATTTTGCAGCAAGCTTTTTGTGAAGAAAAAATTATGAACGGTAACATAAACTATATTTGTTCATTAAACAGTTTCTGTTGAATTTCTTCACAATAAACTGAATAACGTTATTCTACGAGTGAATAACCTATGACTATAAACTATATGCGCCCTTAATTCTCTGCTTTTAGAGAACTTTTTCTTTGTTTTTTTTCACCAATACATCGCCCCGTTTGTTCTCCAATTAACTCTGTAATTTTTAACTTGCGAGCACAACTTTATTTTTAGTTTTCTTTCTCCGATACGTGTTAGATTTATATTCTAAACATGCATTTGATAAATGGGCGTGTCTACAAAGATGCGCCAATCAGAATCTTTGTTGCGAATCGCAATTTTGCTTTTTCGTGGGGATGAAATTTCGTCGGTTTTCAGTTTCAGTAAGAAAACTAACTTCTTAAAATCTATTTTGGTCGAGGATGTAAATTCGTTGAATATCACGAATACCACGAACTTTGAGCCACCACAAATTATAATGATTCCACATTCTATCGTTGGAGGGTCTTGAGCTTTATTTACAAAACAAAAAAATCTGTATCTCGCTTTTAACTCAATATTTGACGTTCAAAATTTGATGAAGCATTAAAGCTGACATGAATTCATTTGACCGCCATATTATTTTCGATCTCCCCTCACTGCTACATGTACAAGGGTCCATATACCGGTCGAGAATGTAAAGGCCCTGTCACACCAAGTGCGTGTTCACGGCGTTGTAAATTTCCTGAAATCGCCATGGATCGCAAATGCATTCCCACAGAGTGTTCACAGCATTGTAAATTTCCTGGAATCGCCATGGATCGCAGGAAAAATTCAGACAAATTGTATAATATTATTTGAAATTTGAACAAGTGAAGATGTCAAGGCGACCTGACGTTGCCCGAGGCATTTATACGAAGCTCCCGCGGTGTGTACATGTAACTGTGTTTCTGGCAATTGACTGCGCTTTCGCTAGCGCTCATGGCATGCCAAGAGTTTTTGCTTCGCGTTCATGGCGTGCTCAGTGCGCTGACTGCGTGCACATGACGTTCTTTACTTATGGGTATGTAAATTTTAATTTGTACAAGTGTATGCGAAAAAAACAAGAATTTTGAACTTTATTACTAGTAAATCAATAATAAAAACATTGTCACGTTGTTTTTGATTCTTTTAATAAAATTAAAATATAACTTTTGAAATAATTTGTGACAAGACAAAAATCTTAGTACACTGGTCTACAAAAAGTAACTTTTGAAATATTAGTTGTAAGAAATATATAAAAGGGCTAGCGACATAAAAAAAATGGCATGAATTACGTGCACGTCCTGGAATAGGTCCTGAAATAAATGCAAACGCTTTTTTTTTTACATGGTATCCACATCGTTTGATAATACTGTACTGCTTGTAATTGCACAACAGCCATTGTTAAAATTTGTGTGGACTGGCTGACAACGCACTAGAAACACCATGGAGGCGCGTTATAGACGCTAATGCACCCGGAAGAAACGTCAATAAAGCGCGATAGTTGCAGCAACAGCTCTTTGGAGTCGCTGTGTGAACGCAGCAAATTGAAAAACAACTCTTCCAAACGCTGTCAGTGTGGATGCACAGTGAGCGTGGTATAGAGACGCAGTGACATCTCAAAAGACTCTGAGAGGTCTAAGTGCAAGCGCAATATACTTATCACTGCCACTTTACTCTTGCTCTTTTATGAGCTGTGCAAACATCTAGTACATAGTCGTTATGGTTACCATACGAAAGACCAGTAAACCAACAAAAAAAAAGTGAAAAGAAATCAGAAATTCTCGACATGAAATTGACAACTTGTTTTCTTTTTCGATAATTTTTTTAATGAAATTTTCTCGAGTTTTTCCTTGCCAAGTTACTTGCACATATCAATGATATTTACAATATTTACATATTATTCCAATTTGCCTCGTTATGCAGATAACAATCGATAGAAACGCGCGGCGTATGGAATGGTGCGTTATGGACGACCCATCGTGGAACGCCAAGACTATTGAATTTTACAAGAAGTTCAACATGCGTTACTTGAACTCGCCAACGGAGCTGTAGTGGCGCTGTTGGAGACCTTACGGCGCTGTCACTGCGATTCCACTTCGTTTCTACTGTGTGTTTATTAGAACGCAGAGCCACAACGCGTAATTTATGCATGCTCAAAGTGCGCGCCGTCGCATGGTGTTGTAGGCGATCCCATCGCGACAAATGAAGATGCCGCTGCGTTGATGCGGCGCTGAAGGAGACTCTACTGCGTGCACCTTGGCGTTTCTCATTATATTAAGACGCAGCAGGATCGCCTTGAGGATGCAGCCCCGGTATAACAGGGGTTTTGCGGTCGGTTGGTTTCCGATCGAGGCATTTAGGTTGCTTGGACGCATAAATGCATGAATTACGCTTTGTAGTAATATTTTTTTAAAAAGTTTAAAAAATATGAAATACTAGTAAATGAACTACAATCAAAAGAGGGTATTTTCTTTGCAAGAAATACCAAGGTATCTGAATTATCTTACACAGATATCTGCATTATCTTGCACAGATAGTGCTGTCTTACTTCGCGTGCACATGGAAAACGTGTGTCGTACAGGTAAATCGAACACGTGTCGTACAGCCAGAGTGCATAACATCTACATCATATTGTAGACCGGCCGCAATACACCCAAGATAGTAAATAAGTAAAACGAACAACGTATTGTCGTTTTAATCAGTTTCTATAAAAAACACTCCGTTTTCTGAAGTCCATGCCGGTTATTTTCTGTTTTGTTTTGACTTTCATTGGGTATTCCTTACCAGTGCGGTTGTTGTTATACTTTTGTCAAAATGCTTTTCTACAAATCTTTGGGTCCAATGCAACGTATGAATGAAATCCCAGAATGTGGTGTAGCATGAATAGTGTTTTCGGTCTTATACAGGTTGGGGCCAATCGCCCAAGTGGGATAGAATATTCCAAATGGGTTATTATGACCCAAACGAGCTATATAAAGATATCCCAAACAGGCTACATAAAAATTGACGGTATATTTTGCACGAGAATTTCCAAAGTACGCTTTTTGAGGGATCTGGATTGCTCAATGGGACCCAAGTATATAAAAGGCAGCTGAAAATTCGGCCCTCATAGCCTCAACTGATGCTGAAGTGCCAGAGCATAAAAGTAAGTCTCTTTTATGTTTACGACTAAATTCTCTTTGTTAAAGCTGATTAAACTTAAATTAAGCCATAATTACTGTTACCTGCTGAAAAACATGAGTTCAGTCCGCCATACTGAAGAGCTTGCATGATCATGTGATCACTAAGTGTCCAATTGAAGAGTGTTTTATAAAATAGATCATATGTTCATATAGAATGTATGGTGCGCCAAAAATAGAATTTCTTTAAAAAATATGTATTTATGTTTTTGAGTATATGTTTAGAAAATGTATAGAAAAATTTACAGAAATGTTGTTGAAAAGTTGTATAAACGTTCAAAAAGCCATGTCACGAATGAATAAAAAGTTATTAAGGTTAACGTACATGCAACATTATATTACGTTACGTATGTAAATATTAAATATGAGAATAATTTTGCCAAAGTCATTAAATTCCAATGTACATCTTTACTGCAATTTATCTGTGAATTAAAAAATGTAATTCATCAAGATAATATTATGCGCAAGTTTGGAGTTATTAAACGGTACCCAGTGAAATTGTTTCTGGTGCATGCTGGTCCGCTATATTGATTGTTGATATAAAGTAATTTGTGGTAATAAGATCAACACATCAGATTGAATACATAATAAATTACACATTTTAATTTATTTGAAATAAGTTCTTTGAGGCTTGTATTGACCTTTATCTTATTGGATAATTTTTTTTCGGTAGATATGCCCCCTAAACGGAAATGTAGTTGTAAAGTGAATTTAACAGCATCTATATTATTCAACCTTGTTCCCAGACGACGAGGTGATTGTACAGAGACTATCTGACAAGAAAATCAAAGTAAAAGCCATTAACTTTTTGATGAGAAGGGAATTCATATTCCCTCATTCTACATGTTTGTGAAACCTATGCGTGAAATTTGCTGAGCAGTGTCTTAAGCACGACTATGAGGAAGCGGCTAGAAAGAAAAAATTCAATATTGTGGAGTACTTTGAAGAATTCCTGGAGTCAGTATCCAAGCAGTAACTAACGAGCGATCAGCTGTCGTCCTTATCATATGCTTTAGGTAGTATATACTCTAAATAACACCTGTAATATTTTACAAGCAATGACGAAATAAATTTTTATTATTTTGAAATGTCGAAGACAAACACATTAATTAACCTTTTATACATATTTTAAGGAGGCAATTATGCATTGGTATTGAATGAATATTTCATACTTTAGGGAAAACACAAACCAAAGCAATTTACGATGATACCGTGGGTTCTGGGAGCCAGTATGAAAATGTCGATTACTTGGGAACGTTCCAAATAGAAATAGAAAAGCTGAACATATATATAGAACATGGGCGGTTAGCATCCATTTCTATAATAGAAAAATACTTGAGCTATGATTTTTTAGAGGGGGTATCATTTGTGAGCTTGGTCACAGTACCTCTAGTTTGAGTTAGCTTCAACAGAAACATCATATAGTTACTCGTATATGTATAATTATTTACATGTATTTTAAAAAATGATAAGATAATATCTAAGTTTTAAAAAAAAAAATAGTCCTGTCCAAATTATGTAATTTTCTTGTATTGCTACGATAGGTTTTAGAGAAGAAATGGAAGGTGGAGGTCAGTTACAAAGGGAAGGCCAGTGTCATTACCACCTTGATACATATTATCCCGGACAGTGAGAGCAATATCCAACACATTTCGGAACTGACTCCACGACAGTGGATGAAATACACTAGTAATGGCAAACAAGATACAGTCAATAAAATGAAAGAGCTTGATAGGATACACTTTGAAACGTTAGGCACTATAGGTACAATTTGTTCCATCAGTATAATTATCATTAATATTGCATTTATTATCAAAGTAAAATAAAATGATAAGTTCGATACTTAATAAATATATTTTCAAATTATTTGTCTGTTTAGAAATGAATTCTTAAAACAAGTTAGAAAAAATTTTGAACCATCAGGATGAAAACGGAATGGACATTATTGACAAAATTTGCTTAATAAAACATATCACTGCAGAGGAAAGGTGCATATTATTTTATTATTAAATAAACGGATTGTTTCTATACAAAATTAAAATTCGAGAAAATTGCAGTTTTTTATTTGCAATGAAAACGTAACCATTCAATTTTTAGGTATTCTTTCATTAAATCTAACCATGGTCCAACACCAACCGTCATCACGGGAGAACCATGCTTTGAAAACCCCTGTTCTTACGAGGCAGTTGAGAAGGTTTGTAAGTCATGTATCGATACATCCATCAATCTATTAGCCCATCATTACATGCATTTGTTAAATTTATTTAAAATTTATACCCTCTCAGGTTCTTGATCACATTCGGGAGAAGGCGAAGGTGGGTGAGGCGAGAAAGTGGACGATGGTTGGGTGTGATGGCCTCCCGTATACTCTTGCATCAAGAATCATCGGTTTGTCGCAAATTAAACTACATTATTAATGGTGTAAACATTAAAATCACACAAAATCAAAATTGACATTGTAATATATTTTTTGTAGAGAACATGTTTACCTGTCCAGATTGCGGCATGGAGTTCATGGATGAACCCAGTTAGCACAACAACGTTATTAAAACGTTATGTAAACGTTATCAAAATGATACAAAAACGTAATCTAAAACGTTAAAATTACGAGAATTTGTATGGTTTTTTTAACGCTATAATAACGTTATTTAAAATGGTGTTTTTATAACATCAACATTACATAAATATTAACATTCTGATTACGTTTTTAAAACGTTGAAAAAACATTACTTAAAATGTTGTGCTAAGGTAATTTTGTATGGTTTTTTTAACGCTATATAACATTATTTAAAATGTTTTTTTTATAACATTATCATTATATAAATATTAACATTTTGAATAATGTCTTTAAAACGTTGAAAAAACATTCTTTAAAATGTTATGCTAAGGTAATTTTGTATGGTTTTTTTAACGCTATCGTAACATTTTTAAAAATCTTCACATACTGTTAGAAAACCAATAAATGTAATTTAATTGACATTTCCAATGATTATGACTATTATTATTAAACATTTATAGAGTGTCCTATCTATTTAACTCTAATGCGCTGTACAAACATATTATGTAAAACAAAATTTTTTTTAAAATTTACAGCGGTCATAATATGAAATAATGAGATAAATATATTAAAATGTTAGTGTACATAATATCAATAAAAGTACTATTTATGGATAAACAGGATAACTATTTAAAATGCAGTGTCCATAATTAAATAAAAATATCAAATACAGTGTCTAGCTTTTAACAGGTCTTAAAAATTCCTATCACTCAAGAAGAGGGTTACATAAGGTAGGCACAGCTTTGTTGAATCGTCTATTCCCACATGAATGTGTGGTATTCAATTTGTCTTCATGGCCGGGTGTGTTATAGGACTGACATTATCCCAAAAATAAGCAATCAATGCCCAAATGTCACAGTCCTTTTTGACGAAACAACTAAAAGATTTGATGATTCAGAGTGAAGGCTACGCGAAGGTATGTTTGGCTCAATTAGTTCGCTAATATATGTTGGAGCTTATCCATGGAGTGCTGTGATAATAAGTTTCATCTGAATCTGTTGAAAATTCATCGGCTTATGGTCTTCTGTTTCCTTTTTCTGAAACAAATACATACAAACTCATTATTAAGGAATTTTTTTGCCTAGAAAATTACATATCAATGAACATTCTTAAACATATTAGATAAACAATGGCACAGTTTCGGTGTGGGGTACTATGCTGAGGATAGAGACCGAATGATTTCGGGGGGAACCTGTAACTGAGCGTACATGCAAATTCTGTAACCTTTACGAAATAGAGGACGAATTCCACTTTCTTCTAAAATGTACTCTATATATTAACAATCTCAGAACTGAACTTTATCAATTAGTATATGTTTTACAACACTTCTTATTCAACTCATGACAACCTTTTTCAAACTCTCACTTGTAATTTTCCAAAACAAAATGTATACTCTGCATTTAAATTAAGACAAAGTAAATTCTTGCAAATGCACTAAAATTATTAATTACTGTTAGCCGATTGTTCGATTTATGAAAATGTATATTCTTCATTGTATAAGATACACAGGTCACTATAATAAATGATTTCCTAACTTACTTACATAGCATTGTGGTCATGCTCTTGGTACATCAACTACTGCTATAATGACGACAAACATAAGTTATATCAGTACATGTGAATGTACATACCTTCAGTTAAATCGTTGGGTTGGTTAGAGGCAAATTACGAAACATCCTGACCCAGAACCTCTTATTTATGGTCTCAAAGGGTATAGTTTTCTTTAAGACCCTGCAAACAGCAGCTGATTAATAAGAAAAATGAAGTAATTAGTAATCTATCAAATGAATATTTAAAATATTAAGAATGAACATGTAAGCATCAAATACTGTGGTTTCATCAATATTTCTTGAACAACAATTATATACTGGTAATTTTTGTGAATTTCAGTGTTGAGTTGACCGAAATTAAATACATATTAAAGAGCAATACAGGTATCTTATTCAATTGTATTGAAAGAATGATTGACTGAATTCAAATACCCATGAAACTATAAATTTTAGCAAATTCGCAAAAAGTGATGAACAAGAATATTGATGAAGCTGCAATTGTCATGGTTTAATTTCGAAACATAATGCATGTAACATACACAGGAGGATTCTGTAGATCTGCAGCTGGATGCCAATGAAAGCATATTTCCCTTTTTCAGTGACAATTAACTTGCTCATATAGATGTTGGTCATAATGGATTCATTATCATTTACCCTGGTTGAAGAGAAGCCAAGGCAATAATCTGAAACAAAATTTTACAAACATGGAATTCATAAATTGATACAAAAATGGTGACAAACAAAACATCTAATTATTATTAATTTACTTAGGTGATATCAATTCTCTCAAGAGGGTAATACATTTACAAAACATAATTTAAGATATATGAGGGTTATTGGAAATCATTGAGACAACACAAATAATTTCCTTTCTAAGAAAAATTGGTATAAACATTGAAGAAACCTAAACAAATAATTAAACAAAGTAACATTAAAAAATATTTAATATTTTATTTACGACGGTACATAAACAAGTCGGTGGTCAGGGTAAAATGAAAAAAAGAAGATGAGAAATGAAGAATTATAATGATTCATATTTTCTGTTTGTTTGTAAGTCGTACACGAGCAAGGAAACGCGTTAAAATGATGTTGCGATGAGTTTGGGGTTGCTCCAGGTCACTGGACATAAGCAAGTTTGTCAGTTTACCAGAAATGATCTAATGATGTCATTAATTGGAAAATTTTCACATTAATAGATGGTATCCTGGTTAGCTAAACTGTTATTGTTATAATGTACTGGTAGTTATCTTTGATTTAGTGATTTGCCAAATATGAACACCTTAATGCATGCGCAGATCATGATCGTAATGTTACCCAAGAGGGTATGTCCAAAGGATAATTTGTTTGTCATGAGGGTTCTGATGCTTATTTTTGGTCATAACTTATTCAATAAAATAAACTCACTAATCTTTCAATGTGAATATAAGCTTCAGGAGGAGAGGGGAGGGGGTGACAGGACCTCCACCGCTGCCCTCTCCAGATCCACGCATGCGGCATGCCTCGATGTGCATTAGCGTCGGAAAATAAGGAATGTAATAGAATTCCTTTATAGGTATGTTATAATAAATTTTATCATCATGATTATGCATCAAAAATTTATTTAAGCGACTCATTAGGGGACCTAACGTTATGTACAGTCGTTTGAACAGTTCCGAATAGGGAACAGATTGAGCGGTGCTGTAAATGTTCCCGGGTGTTACTTTTAGATATGATTTTTTGGCCGATATACACCATATCCCTGCTGACATTAGTGCAATATTGCTGCATTTAATTTTTTTGAAATAAACTTCTATTCTAACAAATTACGCTGGAAGCCATTTTACCAGGTGCGAATAAGCCGATGAGTTCAGAATAGCATAACTGTTTCTTTACATATCGAATGTAGATAAAAAAGTTTTGGCCCTAAAACCATCGATTGAACCAGTTGAATAACAGGTTTAATGCAAACTACTCAGTTATTGGTATTTTCTTAATCTATACAGTTTGATTTGCACAGAAATGACAGACAAAATCACCGTAATAATAATTTTGACTGAATTCTAACATCTTGTAAGAATACAGTTGCAGCGCCTCCACTTATCATTATTGTTTTACAATATGATTTATCTAAGACTGAGAAAGACAGAAAGACAATATGATTTATCTAAGACTGAGAAAGACATTTAATGAATTCCAGAGGTATTTGTTTTAATCCATCCCTTCATTCAATCCTAAAACAGAGGGAAACAAATTCGGTATTCGGAACTCGTAAAATGACGGCTCAATAAAATTCTGCATCAACTTGCATTTTCATTTTATTTTTTATCCTGTATGCTTTTGGGCATGTTAGAATACATACCAAACCTACGTTTAATAAAAGAAATCTTGTTACAAGTAAAAATTTAAGGCACCGACAGACGATTTTATGCGCATATTAACGTTGCAATGACCTGGATTTATTACAAAGCGAAAGTAGGCCGATTAATCTAAGACCGATATCAAATACATACATGACCGCAAAAAATGAAACTACTGCAGAATTCAAACAAGCATTAATACGTGTTTATATTAAAGGTATTGATTTTTTTCTCTATTTTTATTTCATTAATTATTTGCTATTTAACTTCTGAACTATTCGGAACTGGTCAAAATTCGGAACTGGTCAAACGACTGTATACAATCATGGATCTCCGATAATGTTTTTTAAAATTTTGTTTGGCATATCTGGTGATTCAAATTCAGGGGCTATCTGGGCTGCCGTCTGATAATCAACAAAAATACACAAAATGGACACAAGATGGAATCTTACCGCAAATAATAAAATAAAACTGTTTGAATATAGACCACGTTAGCACTCTCTTCTGATTGTTCGAGAAAGGAACTTGTCTACCGCTTCCCAATAAAACCAAACCCTAATGAACTTTTAATTTCCGGAATGAGAAGCGGCACATAGAAAACCCTCCGAAAATCGCATATGTATACATATCTCTGAGACAATTTTATTTTAATGCAACAAAAATATATACTCACTTTGAACTGCTGCCTGCCTCTCTTAGCCTCTGTTCACGATTTGTGAATTTTAAAACTCTCGATAACCCAATAACTGTATTGAAATGTTACGGCGGAAATAAAGCACAACGCGGATTTAGCCATATGACATATTCCGCTATAAACATTCATCAACTTAAAAACTCGATTCAAGGAAGTAGGAAATCGGAAACTCGGTCAGCATAATCATTTCCAAATCAACAACGATTTGTATTTGTATTGTTCTTTGTAAAAAAAATTTTCACAGAAAAAATATACATGTATTTATAAAAATGTTATCCAAACGTTTTATTAACATTTCTGAAAAATGTTTCAAACATGTTATGTTCTAACAAACCATTTACGAAAATGTATTTTATAAGAGTCCACAGACAGACACTTTGTAAAAGATTATAATCATATCAAAAGAAATAAAGAACAAAATTAATAATGTTATAATAATCCTTTTTGTAACGTTATAAAAACAATTTTGAAAATGTTTCTGATTAGTCTTATCTAATGTTGATAACAATGTTTTAGTAAAGTTATAGGAAGATTAAAATGTTGATAGTATCATTTTAAAAATGTTTTTAAAACGTTTTTCAAACATGTTTTAGTTTGCCTCTAAGTAATCTATTTTACAACGTTATAAAACATTTAAAAAATGTTATCATTACGCTATAAAAACATTTATATAGAAACATTTTCTGAAAACCTTTCTACAACTAGAATGTAATGTTATGAAAACGTTATGTGCTACCTGGGAACAAGCTTTTAAAGACCACATTAAGAATTACGACCATTCCCTAAACATTGACACAAACAGTTGTAGAAAGTACAACGACATTGTCATGGTACATGGTACATAATTCGTTGAATTATTTTATAAGATCAGCAAGTTTTGTATTCTTTCCACTAATCAATAAGAAATAAATATAGCGTCATGCCATATAACAATGCACAATATTAATATCATTATGAGATAAATATGACAAAAGCTATATTTCGGCTGCTTTGGGATGTTATTGTTATAGATCTTGCCAAGCTTTTAGGCTTCAGTAACCCCATAGCACAAGCCTCGTTAATGAGTGCAACAGGTAATTATAAACTAGTTTTATGTTATAAAAGGGAGTTATGAAAAACATTGTCCGCAATTTTATTATATGACATTTATTTTGCAGACCACCACAAAAGCTGGCAAAATTTCCAGATATTTCTGCAGTCTATGGCTGCAGAGCTTTTGTTGGTGTATGTGAGGGATCCGAGTTCATCCTCGCCTTCTGTCAATGGCTTCTATGAATGGCATGTTGGGGTTAAAACCCACATTATAAGTTTATGGCTGAGGTAGTATTTTCATACTGCCTTGCTCTACATGTATTTAGAGCAGGGGTAAGGCGCAACTATTCCATAGCAATTAATGTGTCTAAAACGAAGTTGTCACCATTATTCTTTAGCCTTAATATGCCATTTTATATGGAGACATATGTAAGGGACTCATTTGTTCCAATTCAGTGCTCAGGTAAAGTACGTGGGTGTATTGAGGAACATGAGTCCTACAGAGTTTCTGGCAGTGATGCCAAGGGGTGATGTGAGGGGTGATTTTATATTAGAGGTCAAAAACAGGAAAACGAAGATGTGGATCCAGAATGGAATGCCTGATGAGGAGAAGTGGAGAAATGTTTGTAGGTGCAATGACAAACTGGAAAAGGTAATTTCAGCCATTTTGAAATAAAACAAAATAACTTATTGACTTCTTTTATTCTTATCTTTAGTAATCATGATGCGGTGAGGGCATTTCCATCCTATTCTGCGAAGAGGTACATTGGTAGAGGCTGTAATGCCAAGGCACAGGTCATGAACCCAGTACTCGCATGTCTGCTTCACCCGCCCACGTTGCGCGACAACCGAGCACCCAATCCACAGAGCCTGGGTATCTTTCATCCCTTCTCCCCAGAATCTACACCGTGGAGAAGGAGGACTCTATGTGGCGCGTCCTGCTTCTTATGGTCGACAGTGACAGGGATGGCAGTGATGGTCCCTTGAGCTTGTAGGTGGCACGTCGTCATCTTCTTTCTGTTTTGGGTTCATCTTGAACATTGACCTTTCCCTGAAATTGATAACATTAGGAATAAAAGAATTCTTTGAAAATTAATTGAACCTTTTTTTATGTCGTTCATACATACAATATTTATGTATGAAATATATTATTTATTACCAAGTCAAAATTCACCCCTGCAGACTTGTACACATACTCTGTCCCTCCAGGGCTCTTTAGGTATGACACGCAGTCTGCGCCTGTCGCTTCTTGTATCTCTTTTGCCTAAAGTAGATACATGCATGTATATTTTTTTTCATACAAATGCATATTTCAACATTATTATAAATTTCCAATCGTAATAATGTGCGTGTTGAATCAGAATTATTGGGGGTTGTATGTTTGAAGGGGGAGGGGGTAGCGGGAATTTTTCTTGGGGGGGGGGAGGCAATGCATATTTCCGTTAGCTTTTACTTTGTCTTTCTTTTATATTTTTTCTCATCGATTTTATTATTATTTAACGAAATAATTGTACAATCGTATTTTGAATTTTTGAAACAATTTTTTAACAAAACTGTTCATGTTTTTGTATAGATCAGAGGAAACTTGAGTGCTGCTCTCTGCATTTGTGAGCTGGATGCCGAATACACATATATGTACAACATTTATTTTGAAATCAATTGTTTCAGACAATCCAATCGCGCATCGGGCTACATAAATGATCCGTTCAAGGACAAGAGTCACACATCTTTCAGTGAAATGTGAAACAAAAGATAATTGAAGGCGAGCTTGAAGAAATAAACGACGAGAAAATCAATGCCGAGTGGAAGAAAGTGAAATCGAAGCCAAAGGCCGATATTCTTTAATTTTACCATGATGTTTTAAAATTGGAGGACCGAAGTGATTAAATTTTGATATATATATATATATATATATATATATATATATATATATATATATATATATATATATATATTATGCTGACAATTATTTGGAATATTATTTATCACATAATTGTAAATACACGTGTAAACTTGCAATGAATATGTAAATGTTTCTCAAATGTAGTATTTTTATCTATATATAATGTGTGATATGTTAAAAAAATGTGATATGTAAATATAGACAATATTTAATTTCATTCAAAACAATTAATAAACACATTCTTACTTTCTCTCGAATAGTGTTTTTTTCTTAAAAAAAAAAAACTGGCTAACATTCCTTGAACCAGCTTGAGACGGAGCGTGTCTCCTGTTCTTCTCAAGAGTTAGATTGGAAACTTTCCCGCTTTTGCCATTTTTTTCTATGAGAAAATTTCAATGCAAAAATACCCGGTATATTAACGTCATATTTTGGTAGAATAATGCTTGGGTTCATTGTGATATTTTTTACCCTTTTTTATTTACAAAACAAATTAGCTCAGTCGGGGAGTACACTGTACACCAGGCTCGAACTCGGGATTCTTCAGTTTTAAAACTAAAAACTTATTTTCAAATAAATGACAAAACAAATTATATGTAATATTTTATTTAAAAAAATAATATACAGTAAAATCTAATGTTTCATTTTCCTTATAATTATTTATATTATTTTAGTCCTTCTGGTGCTCCATTCAATAAGCTCTAAAAATTCAACCACAGCAAAGATCATAGCCATTTTCTGATTGGATAATTTGAATCAACTAATACGGCGGCAGTCGGAGATAAAAGGGAAATAATGTGTATTTATGAATTCACGTCAGCTATAAAAATGACCAAGTTAAAGCTGAAAACGACTCCTAAAATAGGTACCGTCACACAGGCACATACGTAAACCCTTCGATTTCGTTATACCCGGTTGCACACCTGAAAATCGTAGCCGACATGTAGCACAGGATGAATCTCTGCCATTCAGTCAACTGAAATGTGACTGAAAGGTAACTGAAAGGTGACTGAATGGCATAGCTGTGCCATTCAGTCACCTTTCCAGACCTTTCAGTCAACATTCAGTTGACTGAATGGCAGAGCTTTATACTGTGTAGTACCCCTATCGTGGTCTTAGGGTCCTTGTTTTATGTGTACTTTCTGTTGGTAAATAATGCATTGCATGACCTGTATATTTAATGATATTTTACTCCTGTGCGTAAATTTTGTTAATTTCATCACGACCGAGTAACACGGCGATGCAAGTAATTGTATGTCCACATAGGTGAGACCTCTACAACAAAATACTTAAGCTTTGACTTGTTTAAAGGTCTGCGGCTTATAAAGAGGGTTTTAGGTATAGCAGCGATGAGAAGAGAAATATGGCGGACAATATTTTTCACGACTAGTGTTCAGCTTTAACCATTCTGAAGATGAAGAATGGAAAATAAAATTTGAAAAGTTTAGGCTCAAAAAAGTATCTAGGTCCTTTTAATATTGAAACATTGAACTTGCTATTTGTGAAGTATTGATGCTCGCTTCTATTAAATGTAAAGTACCACGTTATTTCTCTTCTTTTTTTTTTCTTTTTTTTTTTGAGGGGGGGGGTGTTGTAAAATAGTTTGAGAATGCAGTAATGTTTAATTGTACTATAACTAGATAAACGCAATGTTTACTCCAACTGATTTATAGCGATGTAAATAACATTAAGGACTTTTACTTTTAAACTTTTAATACTTTCAACATAATCATTTCATAATAAGAACCACGTTAAAAAAAACCAATACTTTTTGTCGTAAAACCAGTTATTGGTCAGAAACAGTGATGCCTCATGTTTTATATTTTGCCTCTGAATACCATGTCAACAACTTTAACTTCACAGTCTAAAAACAGAGTAATTAAACTACATGGCCTTAATTAATTATCTGACACACTTTATGGAAACAAACGCAAACGAAATATTATTTTTTTTCCATTCATTAACCCTTCTTTTGTACAAACAGTATGTTTTCTACAGTGAATAAATAGTTGACAGCCTATTGACTAATATCGACATTGTGCACTACTTATAAACTAAAGAATATTTCAATGTAACTGTGTAAATAAAGGAGTTCACAGCGATCAATGCCATCAGTTCTTCTCGTGGTCACCCGACAGGTGCCTGCTCAGACTGTGAAACGACTCGGCTTCACTCAATTGGTCCTCTTCATCGTCGATAAACTTTAATGCGTCGAAAATGTCTTTCTTTTCGTCAGCTGCCGCTTTCCCAGCAATGTCGGTCTCTTTTTTGTCGGACTTCGTGTTAAACTCAAGAACAGGCTGTGTGAGAGAAAGGTCCGAAAATATGGCCCCAAATCGTTTGCTGTCCCCACTACCGGGCCGTTTGGACTTCTCTTTGCTTACACGGGTTGGTTTACGCTTGCTTGGTTCTATTACATCCGAGGGGCCAAGTTGAGGATGCAGTGACAATCTCTCATGTAGCTCTCTCAGAAACACGTCTGCTGGTATACCTAAATTCAGAAATATAAACCACTAATTAGCAGCATGTTTTGGGGGTAATTCAAATTTGATATTATTAAACCATGATTACAATGTCATATACTTTTTCTGTATGTAATTGTCTTTTGTCCTTCTGGTAGTTTCATTGTGTTGTCTACAACTTTAACCTCTGCAAACTCATGTGATCCGAACTTGATATGGACTTAATATTGACATTTTTTAGGGTGAGGGTTAGGGTTTGAGGACGAAGTTAGTACATTGCCAGGGTTGTTCGCTGACTAATGTCAAAGTTGTCTCCTCAAAATTTATTATAATTAGTCCTCGTCGAGATAGTGTTTCACAAACAAAATTTTATTGTGAATTTTTATTTTTGACATACGAGTCGTTTTGGTTTTTTATTATTTGCTAGAAAATTTGTTAGGTCCGTGGATGAAAAATGTCTTTAACAGGAATATTATATTTAAGTTCAAAATTTCAATTTGATTTACCACCTAAAGACAATATTATGAAAAAATCCAAACCTGCTGATCCACTGTCGAGGCACATGGCGTTAGTCACGGCGTTTAAAATGATATCTCCTAAAATCTGTCTGTGAAGATGCTAAAACAGATTAAAACGATATAAAATAGCCTCATAAAATTTGATGGCCTGTTAAAAGGTATGAAATTCATATGTGTGCTATTTACAGTATTATATTTTTATCTAAAACTTTTCTTTCCATTTATCTTGTTTCTAGTATCAATTTTGGTTTACTAAGAAAGTAAACTTTACTGCGAGTGCATATCAAAGGGTTAAACTAAAGTCATGGAATCATAAGAAATCGGGCCGGGGGATTGACTTGTGTGAACAATTAAAAGAGCAGCGCCAAGAGGATCGCCCCTCTCAAGAAATAACATTTCTAAAAATGCAGCAAGAACAAAAAGAAAGAGGAATTTGAACATATAATGCTCGCAAACTCAATACTCGGCAAGCAACCTCGATCCCGATGTAAATGATTACTTCCGTTATTCACCTAGCTATAACTCTAACTCACAAACGCGTTATACAATGTACTTCATCGCGTCGCAAAGGGAATAAATAGAATAATTCGTATAAAATCGTAAGATGTATAATAGTTATGCGGTGGAGGAGAACATATGAAATACACAAAAATTCGGAAACATCAATTAATGTTGATTCCACATTTTTAGTGTCTCGCCCTTACCACGTCCTTTGCCCTCTGCAGAAGCGTAATGACGGAGGCGATCTGATCCTCCATCGCCAGCAGACGACTACATTCGATCTCCACCGCCTCCAACTGGAACTGGGAGGAAGTCATGTGTTTACGACAGGAAGCCAGGTCAGATCGAAGTCGCTCGATTTCCTAAGGATTAAAATCATTAAAAAGGGTTTCTTCAATACGAAATTCCAAGTTGCAACAAAGTACATGCCTTATGCAATTTTTATCATGTATTTTAATAGATCCTTATAACATGTCTGGGCATTTTTTTTAACATGCAACTCAGTTAAACGTATAACACGTCAACTGACGCCCTTGTATGCGTTATCGCAAATGATAGAGCTGCAGTTAAGAATTCTAACAGTTTCCAGAACTCAATGTGAAGATGAACACATTTATTATTTTGCTTTTTTACAACGCTTAAAAATTATATTGCAATCATAAAAACACTATATGATTGATAAACAGCCGGTTTAACATTCACAATGGGGCTTTTACTACTTATAATTATTTAGAAACACTTAATTTAGAATCTGATGTACATATTAACAAATATCAGTACAATGCCGATAAGTTTTATAAAGCTACATGTAGCGTGCTTAAAATATAGCATTGTTTAATAATATTCATTTTTATTTGACGTTTTCTAAAAATTTTCCAACACATCCTACATAAATATTTCGGATATTATGAAATGATTGCGAAAATAGGGTAAAATAGATCATAGCAAAAATTACTGAATATACGATACTGTAACACTAATATTGTGCCTGGTTCGAGAGTTCACCTGAGATTGGTCTCGATTGATTTGAGACAGAGAGTTCACGTCCTCCTGAAGCCGGATGAGGAGTTTCCGCTCTGGGCGAGGGGACGGGCCATTGCTGCCATCAGGAGGGGATCCCCCACATCCGGTACTGCGACTGTCCAGGCTAATGGAGTCAATGTCCCGCAGTAAGTCAGTCATATTGGAGAGGCCCGCACGGCGCCTCTCGCACGTAGAATTCTCACCATCGCCTACAAATTTAGCCAAAGTTAAAGAATTTTACATATCACGAAATTAATGGATATCTGCCGTCGTAAAATGAAATGCTGCAAATAATACATAATTGTGTTTGGGACAAATGCGCTTATTGAGACCTGATTTACGTAAAACACTTCTTTTACAAGAACGGTATCAACTTCATTTTCTGGAGGATAATTAACGCACACGATAAACATAACAGAACAATTTTAAAAGATATCTGTCTTTAATTAGAACATAACCCACGTTTTTATCCAATCAGCAATCGCTAAATATTCTATTAAGTGGTGTATTTATTAGTTAAGAATTTCTTTAAGTTCACAGCGACGTCACATTTAGATTGACAGCTTAGAGAGCCGAAAACAAAAGAGATGTGATATTTGATTGGCATAAAACTCTTGATCAGCCAATGAAAACGTGGGTTATGTTTTAAGTAAGTTAGATCATATTAAGTAAAATTTACGCGATTGAGAAGGGGCTCGGTCGCAACCCTCCGTCCCTTTCTTAATCGCGTAAATTTTACTTAATATGATCTAACTATTACATAAATTCCAACGTGCGATGGTTTTAACAGTTAAATTTGTGGAACAAATCGTTTAAAGAAGGAATCATTTATCAACTTTTTGCTGGCGTCATCCAGCGCTAGTATTTATGTATGAATAAGCATGCTTTCAAATCTGAAGTACAATGTATGGGCAGGAATTCGGGTAAAAGCGTACCCGTATTCTGAGCAATTCGAATATTGGTCAACTTAAACAATTTTATAGTTTTCAACTTTTACCCAATAATTAATAAACATTATTCTGGATTTAAAATTTTGGACGAGTTTTGATCAAAAAAAATATAACGTAAAGAACAGAACGTTAGTACATAATAAATGTTTTGGTAAATCTGAACAAAAAAAATCGTTTACATAATTTGAGGATTTAAACTAAACAAATGCTCTTTATAATTTTATATTATTATATTATTTATGATTTATCTTGAGATATAATATTTTGATCCTATGTTATACTTAAAAAGTATTGAAAACCGAAACAAGAGAATCAATCAAGGATTTTATTTTCTTTTATATGTATACATATATATCAAACTGCCCTCTATACCCAAATTATACTTAATAAATAAATCATAATTTGGTTTGCGATTCGAAATCGCAGCTAAAAGTGAATACCGGTATTAATATTGTGCAAAAATTAATTGGACACAATGTTTGATAATTCTACAAGCTATTAGGCCTAGGTAAATTTGAATAATAACCTTCGTATCCAAGCGCCACAGAGTCCAGTGGTAGACTCTCGGACATGTCGGACAGTGTGTTGAAACCCGAGGACAGACTGGCCTGGTCATTGCCCCGGTCCTCACCTTTCTTTGCACTGTCAATCAATGTTAGAATTCATATGATAAAAATTCTGCATCTCAGAAAAGTTCTATCTATGAAAATTGAAAGTTTCTGTACTGTACTGTACTGTACTGTACTGTACAATTTCTGTGAAGGTTGCACTTTAAACTGGATTTTTTCTGAATTTTCTAGGTAGCTAAGTATTATTTTCCGAGTTACATTAATAGTTTTTTTTATTAAAAATAACTTATCACAGGAATTACTGAACATAAGTAAATATATACACATGGAAATTTTATCAGGAAAATGAATGTAACCCCATACCGCGCTAATGATTCGTCATCAGAATTGAATGGTGTAATTTTTCCAAGACTTTCCAAATCCCGTACTTTTGTTAAACAGTGCTTCAAGTTTTCTCGAATTCGTTCGTACACACGTAACATATCTTCCAACCTCTTGTTACTCTGAAAGTTTTTCTCCTGAAGCGTACATATTTCTCTGTCAGCGTCAAACAGATCATGCTGGAGTTTATTGTTCACCGTCAATAAGTCCCGTACTTCATTCTCGCGGATTTCTCGGAGATGGTTTAACTCCGTAGCGAGAATCTGGAGCGACCTGCTGTCGCTATGTTGGTCAAAATATGACAGATCCCACGGACAGGACTGCCGTTTGTCCGCCTTCACTTCCTGTTGAAGTCGCTTGTCGTATCTCTCCGTTTTCGCGACTCGCTTTGACATTTGCATCGCTGTCTCCCTGGTAACGCCATCTCCGGAGCGGTTTTCCCCGTAAAACGCTGATACGATATTCCTCCTGGAAAACAGAGATTCTGGCTCGTCTCCGTACGAAGCCGCTGCACTTCGGCTTATACCAATGTAGGAGCGACGAAGGACATTTTCCCGGGACTGCTCACTGTTTTGAAAGGAGATGTCCTCGATGATTCCCCGGATGTTGTTGGCGAGTAGTTTGAGTTCGGTTGTACTCTTGTGTCGGGTGGACCCTTGTTTCCGGTGTCGTCCAGAACGAGGTGCTTTCTTGGTCGTGACGGGGGACAGTTGTAAGGTGCGAGGACGTGGCGGCTTCTGATCCATTGTACGCAAAATACAGAAATGTGTACAAATCAACGCAGAAAAAACGTTCTACGTTTTGATTCCATCCACTTCCTGACTCGAAAAACAAGATAACGGATACAAGGTTTTCAGAGATATATTTTTAAAAGCTCCCAAGTATCGTATTACCAAGATAATTTAAGCTCGACTCGGAATATTGAAATTTGAATGGAAAAAATCCAAGTTGATATGAAGCCGTTTCAATGATATTTTGTTCAGATGAGGCGACCCCCTGTCTTGAGATGATAAGGATAACAAAATACCTATTCCTGCCCATTACTTGTGTACGCTAGCCGATACGCTCTGTGCAACATCATCAGTCGAGTTACAGCCCGGAATGAAGTGCGTTATGTTTTATCTTTTTCCTCCTCATATATTTATGATCAATGTATAAACTCTTATCATATATTTTAAACAGAAACCACCCTTTTATCTCAATATCAGGCAAAGTGTTTTTCTTTTTACTATTTTGAACTATATTTACTATCTACATGTCATAAAATATATAAAGACGACTTAAATTGATTTAAGGTTCCCGGTTTTTTCTTTAAGAAAAAGGGGGAAACGCTGAATCTAACGCATGTATATAAAAATACTAATCCACCATAGCCTTAATTATTATGTTTTTAACCTTACAAATTACCTGCCGTTCTTTTTGAACACCTGTTTACAAGACAGCTGCCAGATTACTAATAACCTAGTGTTATCTCCTCTCAGTCAGAAAACTGTAGATCAGCGAGTTACAAGGCGCCTTATCAATGGATACACGGGCGAAAAACATCCCAGGGCTTCAGCTCATTAACAGATACAGACTCCATTCTGATCCCTCCGAAAAAATACCAATGGTGCAGGTTTACTCAACCATAAATCTCTCTCTCTCTCTCTCTCTCTCTCTCTCTCTCTCTCTCTCTCTCTCTCTCTCTCTCAAAATACAACTACGCAACTACAATATTATACAATATATTGTGAGTAGTACAGTAATCTACGATAAGGTTATATAAATACCTTATCAAATATTCAGTAACTTCAAAATACTCAAAAACTTTTATCAAAGCTACTACTGAAGTGTTTTACAAACTAGATTTGGATTTTGCAATACTGACAGAACTTGTGCAATGTAGGGCAACAACGTTATTTGAATGACAGAAATTCTTTGGAGAAGGCTTTGTAAAAACTTACCCTGGAAAATTCAATTTTCTAATTTTATAATAAAATATTTATATCGATTACATGAAGAATGCATCCGCATCATCTTTTCTTCCCAAACATTATATCAATTCCATAAACCTATTTATCTGCAGGTTTTTAAGCATAAATCCTTTTCTCAAATTCAAACCAAATAAATTATTTCGATATATAAATTAAGATATTTACATGAACATCCGTTAAAACATATCAACTCAAAAATCAGCATTTGAGTCTGCACTTTTTTGCATTATTTTTCCAAAAAAAATATACATACTAGTACATGTATTGTATTCGATATACTTTGTCATTATATTTGTTTATAAGCCTATACACGGCGCATATAGGTCAGCTATTGTGTCCCTCAATTAATCATTTTCTTTTGTCTTTAGAAAGTAAATATTCACAAAGTAAAAAGACAAATTAATTGGAAGGACGGCTGACGACTAATTGGTGCAGTTCATGTGATATTTTGATTTAGATATCTCATTTACCTTTTGAACTATTTTTCTTCATGTGTTAATTATTGCATTAAATGATCATATCGACAAGCCTTTTCATTGCGAAATTGTTATTTAGGAAAGCTAAAAATCTCATGGGTTTTCTTTTCAATGTCTTATCGAGCAAAGCTACAATGTAGGTTAAACCATTTAACTATGATATTTGAGAATCTTAACGACATCGACTAGACCTTGCACAATTTTTTTCAAAGTGCGTTAATATCAACCATATCAACGCACTTTGAACAAAAAATTAAAAAATTCAAAGAGCGTTGACTTGGTCCCAAATTAAACACACTTTGAAAAATCTTTTCAAAGTGTGTAATTTTTCAAAGTGCGTTGTAACACCCCCCCCCCCCCCCCCCTTTCCCCGGCAAACTTAAATATCTCTATTTTTGGATCCGTGCATGGTCATAGTGATGAATAGTTGATAAAAATTTTATTTTATTTAAGGGTCCTCCACACTTTCGGAAAAAGTTTCGCTACATACCCAAACGTCTACATTTCTTAGAGATATAATTCTGATATACGTTCGGCTTGAAAATGACAGAAGAAAGTTCAATTTTGTGAGGAAATCAGCTTTAAACTTTATCGCTATCATGAAAACGCATGTCCCTGCTGTATTCGAACTCGGGACCAGCAAATTAGTAGACCGAAGCTATATATTCAAATTGGCGATAAAATGAGTTTCGCAATAGGTTGAAACCTCCATGTTGTGATGCACTGCCATAAATTGTAAAAGTCACGTAGTGTTAATAAAATTTCTATACTTAACTAAATAAGAAATGCGAATTGAATTCACGTAAGATTTCAGTCTTTTGTAATGAAATTGATAGTCAGATACTTGATTTAATTCAGTGACGTATCATATTGTTTATTTAATTTTGTAGTTAAACCCACCCAGTAAATTCGAAAGTTACAAAGACAAAAGATATAACTCATAACGATTTGTTAACTGTTCTATTTGATATTGTGTATCTGTAGAAAGTTAAAAGGAATTCCAAAGTCATTGTAAATAGTGTCATCAATTATCAGTGAATATCAGCTTCGAAGATTTCTTCTTTTTAATCGACCAACAGAATCCTAGTATTTATTACGTACTGTTCATCAAAGTAAAATACGCATGCGCGGATCTAGAGTGGGGTCAGAGGTGGGTCCGCCCCTTAAAGATTTAAACTCAGTAAATTTACATAGTGAAATTACCGAAAGAAGGCCTCGGAATCTCCCTGGCAAACAAAATTATTCCTCAGACCCCCCCCCCCCCCCCCCCCAATCTTCTAACAATTTTCTGGATCTGCGCATGATTTAAGAAAAAATGTTATTTGCAAGACCAATGTTTGCGCATTTGTTCGATCAACGATCAACGAAAACCAATATACCGAAGAGTATCGATGAAACATTGCATTCAATGTGTCAGTAGTGGGATTTTTTTCCAAAAATATTTTGATTTTATATAACGACATAAAAAGTTAAGATGTGTAAAAATCAATCACAAAAAAGTGAAATACGTAAATGATAACGTAACGTGTATTAGTGGACAAAACAAACTGGCTCTCCTTCTCTCATTCTCTCCTTCTCTCTTTCTATCATTGATTGATTCTTCTTAAGCTTGCTATTTAGTTGTATTGTCCCTTCAATGTATGTTGCAAACGTAGACTAGCAAATCTAAATAGAAAAAAATGATCGCATTGACTTCGTTACAAATCAATGATACGTTCTAAGGTCCAGATCCCATTGAAAGGTTCTTTCAACTATTTTGTTATGTTAATTAAAGTTGTTTAAACTAACTTTTTCGGTGGGGTTATTAGTATTTAATTTTTATTGAGAAATATTATCGAGTCATTTTTTGTGAAAGTTTCCTGGCCGTTCACTAACTGAAATACATTGTATGTATTAGATAAGGAGGAGAAAAGATTCAGGAATTGAAGCAGGTACGCTTAAAAGCTACCAAAATGAGAACGTGGATTTGGAATAGTATAGCTCTATTGCTACTTGTCGCAGTTTCTGTGAGTAATGCCGAAACCTGTGAAAGCCTGCTATACGAGACGGATGTCCCTCTCGGCTTCACTGTCCGCGCCTATGAGACCATTACGACGTTCCCAGGGTCACTGATGGGGACCTGTTCAGACAGGTGTCTGAGGGACCCCTCATGTCTGGCCGTGGAGATCTGTGAGTCCGGAGGTACCAAGTACTGTAGACTGGTGCGGGGCTGGACCCCCGGGTACTATGAAGTGACCGGTACTGAGACATGTCAGCAGTACGCAGTTGTAAGTTAATTGTAAATGTATTTTGATGCATGGGAAGAAAATTATCTTGTACTAGGATTTTTGTCGCCCATTTTAACCCCATTCGCCAACACCGTCAATAGACGAAGAAATCAGAGCATTATAATATTCATGATACTTGAATTATTTTCTTTGAGAGAATTCAATTTTTTTAATTTGATCAAAGAGAAAACATAGAGAAATATACCCAAAATGAAGTATCATTATATTCAAGAATCCGGTAAATAAAAAATGTTCTAAAATATCGTGCAGGTATCAATACTATTTGTATTTGACAGAATTACAGGTGGAACATTTAAAACAAATATCTTTAAAAAGGCTAAAAAGGGTTTAATTTCATCTAACCAATTTTTTAACTTTGAAAATACATATATATTTAAATGAGATTATATGGGGTGGTTTTCATGTTAATGATTTCTTCGGATATGTGTGTAGAATACGAATACCTATCCAAAAATATATGCATTAAACAGTAGAATTGTAATTTGCTGCAAATTTCTTTCACGACAAAGTTCTAAAAATTTGATTAACCGATTCCTGGAAAATTAGAACAAATTGATAAAATAATAAACAATTATACTATCATATTCTCCATACTGTATCTTAGCAACTGAACACGACTTGCGATGCCTTTGAGTTCTACGACAGAGAGACGGCGCAGTGTGTACAGCAAGGTAAATTGATTTTTCTATGGAGCTGTAAACGTATGGCTTTTGTAGGCAGTTTAAGTTGTTACAATGACACCCCTGCGAATGTGTTCGGAATGTTTTCTTTATCGTTGCTAAGTATGTAATATATCCAGAGGTGCTCGAATGAAAGTTCACGAGACTTTCCCGAGATCTGTTCAGTTCCTGTGAAATTTCGAGCGGAAGTATGAGTGTTCGGATAATATTTTTAAAATAAAATGTTTGATATATATTAAACATGACAATCTATTAAGATCTATGTCTTATTTCATCATCTAGCGATTATTTAAACTAAACGATGATATTCAGAGCAGAGTTATCGTTCATGTTCAATCACTCTACACGTGGTTGAAAATATAAACATTGGGTTGCTTGATAAAATCATAGCCATGTTTGGTGTTTTTGTGTCAATACCATGCTTTTTAAAAAAAAAAAGAAAAAAAAGAATGTGTGTCTGTTTCACTATTGATGCTATTACTAGGGCCGGCGCGGATCGAAAATTAATTCTTATGGGGGATCGCTACTAAGCATGTTATTTGTTGCAACAGCAAAAAACGTTATCAACTGTTGTCACATTTATATCTAGAACTCATTTTATCTACCAATTAATGAAGATAAAGTTTAAATCAATACACGTCAAGATTTTATATTTGACTACAATAACCTAGATTCTAGGAAATAGACTTTAACCACGAGGCACGATTTTTACTGCGAAATTGATAGAGTAAAAAAAACCACGTGGTTTAAATTTAAATGATGATAACACTCGCAGGGGTGAATGAGTTAATACAAAAAAGTTCAGTTTACGCACTAAAGCGTTGTTAATTTACTGCTTAAATGTCCGATAATTACCGAGCCAACTGCTCAATTGATTTTTTTTTTATTATTTTCATACCTTTGTCAAAGTCGGTACATGTGTATATATAGCTTATGTGTATATTTGATTAATATTTGTCTTTCTGTCCAGTAAGTGCAAAGAAGGAAGATGCTGTCAGACGGCAATCACAATAAGTGCACAAAAATGATAGACGTTGATTCAGATATAAATCGTATTTGCTCTACATTTAATCTGAATTTTAAATGATGTTTTTAAGATACAGCTATATTACTCCATCAGTAAAAGTCTGCTTAATTATATAATTTAAAGATGCATTAAGATCTGTTTCATAATTGGTCTATCAACTCAAGATTTTAAAAGGACGTGCTCACTACTACAAAATGAACATTATGATTTAATATTTAAACATCACAAAAATCCGTATTTCTAAAATTAAAGAAAAAATAAAAGAAGTCTCCTTAAACAATGAATTTTAGTCTTGCTTTTGAAACCCAATAATACCTCTTTTTTTCATGTTAAGTTTTACTATTTTATTTGGACATACTACTATGAAAAATGTAATTTGCTAATACTTGTAGTTACTATATTTATAACACTTTATTACCCACTTCGTCGTTCTTTCTGTTTTATTACTTTTAATAGTTTATATTATGATTTTAACTTAATTTAAAACTCATTAGAGTAGAGTTGACATTAATTAAACAAACATTTTCTGATCTTTTTTTTAAAATGGGAAATATAGAGCGACGCTTTGAACATGAACAAACTTTCTGTCACTTATAAGCCTCGGATAGATACATCTTTAATGAAAACATTTTGTTTGTTCAAACAATCGCTTAATTTTTTTTAAAGAAAAACTGCTTGAAAACAAGCCGTTTTATGCTAAAAATTTGAAAATGGGAAAAAGGTTAATTTTTTATGTCATGTTTCAAAAATGTGGGCATTTGAATCAAATGAAAATTATGAAAAAAATTCACATGAATATCCGTACAAAGGAAGCAAAGAACTACAGTAAATTGATGATGTTCATTTTAGGGGGCTATATTAGGCCCATGTCATATATAGTCTTTTACAAATATACACACGTCAGATATTGTTTTAGTCAGATACGGAAAAAAGACGACTGTAGTATTCGTTACAGATATATCTTGCTTCAAATTGGTTTGAAAAATCTTTGAGCTATACAAATCTATTCAGACGTATCTTTCAGACGTGTGTAACTTTGAGTTGACCTCTGAACCCACTTGTTTTCTGACGGAGACCACCGGTGATATTTTCGACTGGACGAGAAGAACGGTATGTTTAATGTCGCATTATATATATCAACAATTATGAATCTTTTGTATGTAGTAAATGAAAAGTATCAAATTTTAATTCACTTTGAAAAGTATTTAAAAACGAAAATAACGATTTATTATTTAAATTATTTTAAATTATATAAAGTTTAAACCGGACTCCAGTATAGCATATTCATTTAGCTTGATATGATCGGTTATGCGTGTGATAGAAGATATAAAAGCGATACAATAACTTTCTACTTTTTTTGCAAACTGCATCCGTTATAAAAGGTGGTGTATCTTATACCTCTGTACATATTTTCTATGTAAAATTACGACGAAATAACATGCTATTTTATCTAACCGTGAAATAGTTTCCATGGTGAACATTCGATTTACCTCGTTTTAAATCTCGCAACACCTCTGGTGTTATTCTAGTAGATACATTGAACTCAAAGTTATGTTATTCGAATAGAAATAATCATATTTACCATCAACAAGTATAGCTTTTTAAAAAAAGCCGACCATCTTTAGAGCACACTCTAAACAGCAATAATTTATTAAAGAAATTTTAATTCTATATTATTTAAGCCTTCCTTTATATACCATGGCGTGTAGAACCTTTTTATGTGCTTTTGAAGCATGCGGGCCTAAATTGAAAAATCCTAATGATATGCATATACCACATGCTTGTTAATTAAGATCGACTTTAGTAGGAAAACGATATTTTAGGAAGGGTAGTATTATTCTAATAATATCAAAGGTAATATTACTGCATTCTGCAACATATTTTACTGATATTAGCCTTACCGTACCAATTTTTCACATTATTAGTATTTGCAAAAGGAAAACAAAAGGAAAAGATAAAATATTTTCAATACTAGTAGTAATTATAGAATATTGCTTTCAATAATTTTACAGAAAAATAAAGCCTGACAATCATTCACATAGCAATTTTATTATTTTTCCGTTTTCTCTCTTTTAAAGATTTGAAATCTACGAAAAGTGTTAAGTCGTATGTATATTAGATCTTAAAAAGTTATCTCCCTTGCGCCAAACTGCAGTTCAACCAATGAAATAAATGTACATTTTAACATCATGTATTTTCTACCAATGGCAAAGCAAAGGAAGTATACAACCTGGAGAGTGTAAATTATTTCAACTCTGTACAATGTATACCGTCTTCCAAGGAAGGAGTAATAAACTCTGCATCGCCGAGAAATAAAGTTTTATTAGTCGGTATAATAAAATACCTATTTGCTGACTATTCGGACAACAGCAAGTGTATTGTCCCCCTTGACAGTGACTATTTCCCTTGGTTTCGCCTCGGCAAATAGTTACTGTCTCGGGCGACATCGTCCTCGTAGCCGGTAAATAGGTCTTTTGAATTTATTGGGCTGTACAATAGTAAAAATCGATTCGTAGTGTTATCACAGACAGAGACACTGGAAAATGTAAATATTATTCCATATACGCAAAAACCCACGACCTCAAATTATTCAAGGGACGAGATATCTAAAATATTGTTTTGTCTTTAGGTATTAAATATCTGCAAAGAATATGTTAGAAATTATAAAATTAAAGCTAGCGCAAGTTTTGTGCGCCGTAAATTGCAAGTTTATAGTATGTGATAAACTGTAGCTCAGTGGAGAACTGTAGCTTTAGCTCTACAAGCTTTAGAATTGATCTACAAATAGATCTACAAATCTACAGCTTTTTAATCCGTTGAAGGAAAATTGCCAAGACTTCATAAGATTCAAAGACTTCAAATTTATGCTATTGGTATGGATTTGAATAGATATCAACGTTTCTATGATTTTTCGATCTCAATTTTTTAAAGAGAAATTACGTTTAAAAACACAATTTTTTTTACGATTATCCGGTTACTTGTTTTCTAACTGGTACCATTATATTCTTAGCAATTACCATCCCTACTGATTATTTATATGATTATATAACAGGGATCCACATCATCCTCGTCAACTGGACCGTCCTCAGCCAAGGTTGGAAGCTACTATAAATATATAGAAACCTCCTCCCCAAGACTCACCGGCGACACAGCCTGGCTGGTCAGCAACCGAGTGTTCGAAGGTATGACCGTTAGATTAAGTATCGCCAATAGATTACAGTCATGACGGGCCGATATATTAAGTATCGTCAATAGTTTAGAGGTATGACCGATAGATTAGGTATCGCCAATAGATTACGGGTATTACCGATAGATTAGGTATCGCCAATAGATAACAAGTATGACCGATAGATTACAAGCATCGCCAATACATTACATGTATGACCGATAGATTACAAGTATCACCAATAGATTACAGGTATGACCGATAGATTACAAGCATCGCCAATAGATTACAGGTATGTATTGTTAAGGTATGAAAGATATATTAAGTATCGCCAATGGATTACAGTCATGTATTTATTAGGTATGAAATATATAGTCTCGGTGAATACATTTAATACGGTATTTTTGGTTACTTGTAGTTAACTTAAAAGGTATGTCTGATCGATCGATTCGGTTATTAAAGTAGTTAGTAGTAAAGAACATTGTACCTGATAATTATGCCAATGCCAAGGTGGCATTTTTGCATCCGCTTAAGATGCAGTTTCGTAAAAATCCATGTATACCATATGACAAACCATTGTCTAGAGAGTATATAACCACTTTTGTTTTTAGTGTGTCTCACCTGACAGGTGAGATATTTACCTTTGAAAATTGATATCCTGTAGGAAAATAATATTTCCCATAGGAGAAATAATTATTCTACAGGAAATATTGACAATCCTATAGGATTTTCTAAAAATCCTATAGAAATTATATTTACTATAGGAAAAAGGTATTTCCTGTGGGAATTTGATTCAGACGGTTGGTTTTCTTATAGGAAATTAAGATTTCCTATCGGATTTGTTCGAATCCTTTCGGAATTTAAATTCCTATAGGAATTTCTTTCATTCAGGTAGGAAATACCGAATATCCTACAGGAAAATTGTTTTTCCTGTGGAAAAAGATATTTTCCTGTAGGAATTTATTTTTTAAAGGTAAATTTCTCACCTGACAAGTGAGATACATTAATTACAAAAGTGTTTATAAACTCTTTAAGCAATGGTCTATCATAAAGCATATTTGAGTTTTTCGTTATATGCAGCTTAGACGGGTGCAAAAACGCCACCTTGGCACTGGCATAATTATCCGGCACAGTGTTAAAGGTATTTACCTATTTAAAAAAAAAGGTGGAATTATGGCACAAGTAATGAACTTAAAAGTATGACTGATCGATTTGGTGATAACAGTTATTTGAAGTTCAGTAATTACCATTATATATTGTAATTACATGTACTAGAAGCTACGGTATGACCGATAGATACAGTGATTATAGTTAGAAGTAGTTAAGTTATATGTATGTTAGGTTGGTTAATTACGTTTACTGGTAATTACGATTAAACCAATATACTGCGGGATTGTAATTACCGACAGTTACGATATGAACGATAGATATCTTGATAAGCAATAGGTAAATAATGACCGACATGTTTGGTGATTAAGTTACAAGTATTTAACTACAAGTGTAACGTGTAATGTGGGTTCAAACCACGGATATTAATTTTCCTTAAACGTTTTCTACGTTTCTAAATGATTGGAATAAATAATGACTATCAAACAATACTAATCAAATTGAATCGAACGTAATGATTATTTCTAACTGATTTAAAGTATAATTTTCCTCAAGATACCCTTGAAGAAGTCTCGGCACTTGGTCTGAAACCACCGATTCAGACCTGTTTCTATACCTAGTCCGAACTCTTTTATTTCTGAGCATATGCTCCCGGACTATATAATATGATCTAATGTCTCAAATGGTCCACCCGCAGTATTTTGGGGTCCCGCAAATGAAACATAAACCGTACTTATTGTTACTCTCTTTGCGATCTACACTCCCATGTGTCTACCAGCAGACTAACAATGATGCGCAGACGTGCTTCCTATTTATACCCTTCATCAATTCTGCTGACTCATATCAGGGTCATCAAAACATTTGAGACAATTAACTACACCCAAGGAATAGCTTATGATTGACCTAATTGCCTATTTTTCATAATCAAAGGAATTTTCATTATATAAGTACCTGTAATCAGCAAACCTATTGGTCCTTCATTACATATTGCTTATCAAAATAAAACGCACATGTACGTATCATATAATTCGTAACTTTAAGGCTTTATTTCTATTTTTGCAATAACGATTCTACACGTCAATATTTTTACAGTATATTTACATATTTATAAAATGATGCTGGTAATTTTGAATTCCAGACAAGACATATTGTCTTTCCATGTACTATCATATGTACGGCTCTACGACAGGAACTCTCAAGATAGTAACCATAACCGGAAGTGACCCTCCAGTGACGCAATGGGAACTGTCTGGTAACCAAGGCAACATGTGGCATAGCCTTGACAAGCTCAGCCTGTCACTGGACAACAACACTATGGTAAACAACAGTGTGTACATGTAATATGTAATACCTTACACTCATTGGTTACATGTAATCTGTAATACCCAAATCAGTCCTGATTATATGTTATCTTTAATAACATAGACACAGATCGTCGTTAATTAAGATTAAAGTACGTAATTTAAGCTATTTATCGCATATTCAAGTACTTGTAATACAGCAATAGTGATGTAAACAATCGCAGTTCTAGGTTACATTTAATATGTAACACCTTGCCTCAAAGTGTTAAAATACAGTATCACGAGGTACATGTAATCATATAAACTTCTGGTTACATTTACATGTTATTTGTAATAATCTTCATTAAAATCTAGTTATACAGCAACACTGAAATAGAAATCTCTGGTTACATGAGATTAGTTCAGACCAGCCAAATAGTCTTGTAATACAACACTAAAAAGCAACAGTGAAAGGAGATTACCAATGTTCTTGTCAACTTCTCGGTTACAATTATATTGCTCTACCTCAGCTGCTTGGTAGTTTTATAGCTCATGGTACACAAGTACAGCTTGGAGATCACATTTAATATTCTTCTAATGAGTAACACAAAGATAAAAATCATCACAATCCATCAAAGGATCATGAGAATGCGCATTCATAATTTGGCAGTGTGACCGTATATCACGTGCTTTTAATTGACAACTGCCGATTCCAATCAAAAACCATTTTTGTGTTGATTATGAGACGAAATATCGAAATGTCTAGATCAAATCCAATAATAAACAAACTATTGAAGCTTTTTTGGGCAAATCGCACTGAATGTGTTTTAATATATAGTGATTTAAAACAAAATGAATGCTCAATTCAACCCGTTTTTGCTTTATTTTCAAATTTTACTATAAATTTATACTAACGATGAGATAAAAGCATTAAATTGATATACGTTAAATGGAAAACGAACACTATTCAAATGGGAAAAGGTTTTTTTTAACTCTGATTAATTTTATAAAGTTAGTTAAATCCATTTTCAGATAAGGATCGAAGGCATCAGGGGAACTAACTACTACAGCGACATCTCCATCGACTACGTCGTTCTTTGGCCGTTCACTTGTCCGTAGGGGCCGGTGAATTAACGCAATGAAGCCTGTCACCAAGAAAGATGACTCTTTGTTTTCTGTGACAATCTCTTTGATTGATAATGACAGTAATTCAGTATTTACTCGACAATTGTGTGTCTTTAGATCGATCTATTGATTTTTCTATATATCTTTTTATTACATGTAATTGTACTTAATCCAAAGAAACTTTTCTGAATATTTTCATTTTAAAAATATTCTTATGTATGGATTATTATAATGATGTTATTGCATGAATCAGTTTGTCTATGTAAATATATCTTACCGGTATATCATTTTGATGTTTTTGAATAACGAATGTGTAAAATACCACAAATGTTGGGCTGAGAGGTTGCTCTCGCTCGTGAATGAAAATATTAATAACAAAACACTTTTTCCTGAATTGCATACACATGTACGATCCGTTAACATCTACTTAACATAATCCACCGCTTTACCTACAACAGGTAAAACACAAGCACTACGTGGTTACTAAGAATAAGTACGTGTAAATATGTCATTTTATTCTGATAATACGTACTTAATTAAGTACTTGTACTTGTTAAACAAATATTATGCAATAAAGTACGATAATTTCAGCAATCAGAGTCCAAATGATAATATGCACCGATTAAAATATAAACAGAATACGTGTAGTATTATCCTAATACAAGTACAACAGTACATAACTCCTACATTCTGGCTGACATGAATACATAAAAAACGTTAATAAACTCAATGGGAATCGTAGGTAATTGATCAATGGACGTAAAATACAATTTTGCATTTATCTTGGATGAACACATATTTTATAATCTTTAGGAGTGTAATTTAAGGCGTAATTGCCATTGAAGTCATACTGGGTGTTTTCAGGCTTGTAAATCCTGCAGTTCTGCAAAAGGTGCGCCAACATGTAGAATATCTCGGACTGGGCGATCATTTTCCCGATACAACTACGCCTCCCCGCACTGAATGCCAACATGTTGTCCACTTTTTCTTTAATTAGACAACCTTTGTCGTCTAAAAATCTTTCGGGCTGGAATTCGAAGGGATTTTCCCAGCATTCATCGTACATGACAGAAGCAATGTTAAAGTAAACAACAGTTCCTTTCTCGATAAGGTTTCCTTTAACGGATACATCAGTTGTTGTCATATGTGGAATCCCCATTGGAGCTACTGGTGCTATTCTCATAATTTCTGATATTGCTGCCACCGTGTATGGTAAAACATTTCTATCTGATATTGCTATGACCTTGTTTCTTCCTATGATATCGTCTACTTCTTTTTGGATTTTCAATTGCACATCTTGATATTCAGCGAGATACATGATAGCCCAATTTAGTGTTGTTGCAGTCGTGTCGAACCCAGCGCCGAAAAAGTCTTGCAATGTGCTCAAAAGTTGGCCTTTTGTCAGGCCTACTTCGTTGGGTAAATCTGTTATGTTGTACTTCAAACAAGCGTTCAGAAGACCATCCATAGCGTGCCGGGTGTGCATTGGATCAAACGTTTTCTTGATCTCAATTGCATGAGCGTTCCGAGAATTCTTGGAGTGATTTATTAATTCTAAAAATCTCTTATATCGGCCTGGGCAAACGTATTGTAACCACGGTAAAACATCGAAATAATTTCCAACAGTGAAGAATTCCTGGAATATAGCTCGATTATTCATCACTTTTAAGAAATCTGGATTTTCTCGTATGTTCTCTCCTTTTCCGTAACAAATTTGGTAGATACAACTACCAGTTGCCAAGTAAATTTCAGATTTGGGATTAAAAGGTTTGCCTTTAGCTTCCAAAAAGCTGGAAACAAGAATACCTGACTCTTCTCTAAAAATTGCAAGCATACCTGCATGATCGTAGTTAATTAAATCTCTGACCACGCTACCGGCGATTTTCCGGTGTTGTAGATATCTGTCATCAAATCCACTGAAAGTGAGGCCCTTCATGTTGCTCACACCCTTGATGGAGAAGAATGGTGGCCGTGCAGCGAAGCTGTCGGAATCACGCGTGAGTGTTGTTTTCACGGTGTCTTTTCCACATATTACAACCGTGGGCCACATACCGAATCGCAAAGAAAACACGTCCCCGTACTGTTTCTGGTACTCTCGGAACTTTTCCACTGGACGTGATCCGAGAAATGGCAGGTGCCCGAGGACCGGAAGTCCCCACGGACCGGGGGGTCTGCGGCTCCACTCCAGGATGATTTTAAGGGTGACAAATACTGTACATAGCATCGTCACCATCCCGACAAGATCCAAGGTTCTCTGATCATAATAGAAATTCGATCCCGATCCAATCATCGTCATTTCGGCTGAAATAAAGGAAAGAGATGGTTGCTAGATATAAACAGATCTCTCTGAACACCTGAGTAACAATATAACATGTTATATGTACTGGCTTTAATAAATCAGTAAAACGTTATACTTTATACTTAAATGCACATTAATTTTACATATTTATGTACAGAAAAACAACGGCATTTTATTCGATTACCAAATTTATTTTTGAAGCAGCTCATATCGTAATAATTTCACAATAAATGTTGCCTTTATTTGTGCTTCTCTTATGATTTTTCTAAAAACATGGTATACTAGTAATTTCAAAAGTTTAAGCATTTGAACTGAATGAGAGAACTTACATAGATTCAAGTGAGCGAACATAAGCAAAAATCCAAGAGTGGAAGCGATCGTATAATTAAATGCGTATTCGTTGACATCAAAAATCAAATAATACCGGTGAAACCTGACGTTTCGCACGTTTGCACTACCTTGTACAAACCTGATTTGAAAATGATACACGTTTACATAATTTGTACACTTATAACCTATAATCTCTACTCTCCACCCCTTTTATACAGTGTGTCTTATCTCACCAATGTTACATAATTTGACTCATATCTGGATGGCCCTTCAGTCTAAATAACCAGTTTGAATTTTACGTAATCTAACAGTCGTCCATACAACGACCAGAGTACAATGTGTCTCCTACACTGAGAAGGGAAAATGACCTCTGAATTATAACCCATCCAGCGCACACTGCACGTATGTCTCTTTTCTCTACTCAGTTATGAGAATAAAGTTCATAGCCATTGTCTTTAAAAACCATAAACATTATACATAAATTACATGGCTTCGAGGGCGACATACCAGAATATTTGCCCCGAGGTGACAGGAAAGCCCTGGAGTGTTATGTCGCCCGGTGCCGAAGGCAGGTGGTGATAACGAACAGTGTTCAAATTCAAAAGTCCAAAGGAAAATTACAAAACAGTAGCAGAGCAAACACGGACCTCTTTAAAAAAAATTAGAGGTAGGATCAGGTGCTATGGAGGATTGAGCATCCTCTGCTGACCGTTTACACCCGCCGTGTGCTCTTTGTCGTAATCGGGAAAAACAGAAAATCCGTAGACAATTAGTTGATTAATTATGGTCTAACAATTAGTATGAAAAACGTCAGTCAGCATGCGACCCAGTGGAAGATTGTATTTGCTGACAAGGTCGTTAGGTCAATATAATTATGTTATATAACATTTTTAAAAATCAAAATCAGTTTAAGAACATATTTACCTCATCTTGTACATTTGAGGATAAGAATGTAAACATTTCTTAAACTGGCTTGTTTCTGCCCGAAACTTGCCAAAAATGTTGCCAAAAGATAGAAAAGCAATAAATATGAAGTTCTACATGTCATTTTGTTTGAAAAGTATGCATACAAGAACAGGACAATGCCTTTTTAATCACTCAGAACAGCTGTCGAACTGCGCGGGTGGTAGAAACTTATTTTGAAGATTTAAAAATCTGAAAAAATATGAAGAGGGTTCATTGGTGTCCTCTCTACAACCATTTGTTGAGAAAAATGTCTAAGCTTGCTTATTTAAGTTGTAACTTTGTCTCAAAGTAAGGTACCCTATTCTTATATATTTTCATATATAAGTATATTCAGATTTTTTTCAGATTTTTAAATCTTCAAAATAAGTCTGTACCTGCGCGGTTCGACAGCTGTTCTGAGTGATTAAAAAGGCCGCACATCCCCATTAACAAGTGTATTTTAATTATTAATGCATCTTCATATCTTACAAATCAATGGTTTGTAAAATGTCGATCGGTGCTTACATAAGTAGATAATTTTTCAAATTAACAATTAAAGTAAGTTCCTCTGAATAGCACACGCTGCCCTGGCAATTTTATTTTCGAGGAACTGTTTACGTTTGCTTAGCTAAATCTCGAACCCGACGTAATTAATATGCAGAATTATTGCATGCGAGGGTATATAACAGTTTCGGGAGGGCAATATAACTATTTCCTATAAAATATAACTGTTTCCAGGAGGGAAATATAACTATTTCCGGTGTTATTCAGCAATTTCCAGGGCATAGTAATAAAATTATCTCATTTGTGACATAAGGAGAAAACTTATTCAAAAATGTTATATATTAGTATAATCTGTAACCAGACTAATAAGTCCTGGTTACATGTTATTTTTAATGACGTAGACACTGATCTTTGTTACATGTAATCTGTAGTTGATAAAAATTTATTTAAATTAATTTAAGCAATATATCGCATATTCAAGTACTTGTAATACAGCAATAGTAATGTAAACAATCACAGTTCTGGGTTACAATTAATATGTAACACCTTGCCTCAAAGTGTTAAAATACAGTATCACGAGGTACATGTAATCATGAACTTCTGGTTACATTTACATGTTATTTGTAATACTCTTCATTAAAATCTAGTTATAAAGTAACACTGAAATGAAACAATAGAAATTTCTGGTTACATGACATTAGTTCAGACCAGCCAATATTACTTATTAGGTTTGTTATTGACTGTTTACAGAAATTTGTGGGGTCGGTAAAGTCCATAGAAGGCGAGGCGAAGCCGAGCCTTCTATGGACCTTACTGACCCCACAAATTTCTGTAAACAGTCAATAGCAAACCTAACAAGTGTTTTGTTTTGCCGAGGACCTAGAGTTTTCTATGTAAACAAACAAAAGATAATATAACAATTAAATACATAGCTTAATTCTCTTGGTTTTTTTTTCGTTCCTCGCCAGTCGTCTGCGAAAACCTGGATGCCATCGTAGGATCGTAATATTTCGTCAGGGGCAAAGGGGGATCACTCTAAATATTTGGGGGCTTAAAAATTAGAGGTATGGTCGAACGTTTGTGTGAAAAATCAGCTCAAATAACGTTACGTCCGCCATGTTGCCGTATAAATTTTGACGCTCGCCGTTTAAAGAAATTTGTAAGGCAATCCCGTGACGCGTTTCATCCAATGACATCGATACGTTCTAATCCGAGGCAAAACAAATAGTCTTGTAATACAACACTAAAAGCAACAGTGAAAGGAGATTACTAATGTTCTTGTCAACTTCTCGGTTACAATTATATTACTCACCTCAACTGCTTGGTTGTGAATCTAGTTTTATAGCTCATGGTACACAAGTACAGCTTGGAGATCACATTTAATAATCCTAACTTCTAATGAGTAACACAAAGATAAAATCATCACAATCCATCAAAGGATCATGAGAATGCGCATTCATAATTTGGCAGTGTGACCGTATATCACGTGCTTTCAATTGACAACTGCCGATTCCAATCAAAAACCATTTTTGTGTTGATTATGAGACGAAATGTCGAAATGTCTAGATCAAATCCAATAATAAACTAACTATTGAAGCTTTTTTCAGATAGCATTGAATGTGTTTTTAATATAATAGTGATTTTAAAAAAAAATGCTCAATTCAACGCATTTTTGCTGTATTTTCAAAATTTACGATTAATCAATACAGTATATTGAATGGGATTAGGCAGCAGGCACAGCCTATATTAGCCCTCTCCCTAATACTAACGATATTTAAATTGATATATGTTACATGGAAAACGAATACTATTCAAATGAGAAAGGGTTGATAGTCTTTTTTCTCTTTTAAAGTCCGAGTATGTTAAGCTTATTATATAAAGTTAATTAAATCCATTTTCAGATAAGGATCGAATACATCAGAGGGATTAAGAGTAGTGATTCTGATGTGTAAATCAAAGTAACAGAAATACATGCAATAAAATAAATATTATAAACCAAAAAATACTTGTTTTCCTTGCGCCTGTCTTATGTACAATAGTATTAAATAGCACTAAGTAATGCATAATGATAAACAGGGCTTTTTTAATTAAAACAAATTGACTGAAAAATGCATTATAATTGCTTTAAAACAAAAGCAAAGTAAAATATATATTCTGATTCATTCACTTCTACTTAATTCATGTAATTCAACTAATCCAGGTGAACACAGGTAAATTCTACATGTGCCCCTTTAGAGGACCCCATAATTGCCTAAAATAATTAGGCGAGTTTTGGCGAGTAGCCGTTCGGGGAATAAACCGGACTAACTACTACAGCGACATCTCCATCGACTACGACGTGCTGTAGCCGTTCGCGTGTCCGTAGGCGGCAGGGAATAAACTCAGCCTGTCGCCAAGAACGATAATTCTTTGGGGTTTCTTTGTGACAGAATCTATTTGATTGATAATGACAGTAATTCAGTATTCACTCGGCAATTGTGTGGTATTCGAAATTTTTCCTTTAGATCGATCTATTGATTTTTTCTATATCTCTTTTTATTACATATTATTGTACTTAATCTAAAGAAACCTATATGCACATTTTTTATTTTAAAAATATTCTTATGTATGGGTTATTATAATGATATATTAATGAGTTTGTCTATGTAAACAAATCTTTTATCATTTTGAGGTTATTGAATAACGAATGTGTAAAATACCACAAATGTTGGGCTGAAAGGTTGCTCTCGCTCGTGAATGGAAATGTTAATAACAAAACACTATTTACTAAATTTCATATGATAGTTAACATATATTGTGATCCACCGCTTTACCTACAACAGATAAAACACAAACAGAACGTGGTGACTGAGACCAAGTACATCATTTTCATTCTGATAATATGCACTTAATGGAGTACAAGTAATGTACTTGTTAAACAAATATTATGCAACATGGTACGATAATTTCAGCAATCAGAGTCCAAATGATAATATGCACCGATTAAAATATAAACAGAATACGTGTAGTATTATCCTAATACAAGCACAACAGTACATAACTCCTACATTCTGACTGACATGAATACATAAAAAACGTTAATAAACTCAATGGGAATCATAGGTAATTGATCGATGGACGTAAAATACAATTTTGCATTTATCTTGGATGAACACATATTTCATAATCTTTAGGAGAGTAACTTAAGCCGTAATTGCCATTAAAATCATACTGGGTGTTTTCAGGCTTGTAAATCCTGCAGTTCTGCAGAAGGTGCGCCAACATGTAGAATATCTCGGACTGGGCGATCATTTTCCCGATACAACTGCGCCTCCCCGCACTGAATGCCAACACGTTGTCCACTTTTTCTTTAATAAGACAACCTTTGTCGTCTATAAATCTTTCGGGCCGGAATTCGAATGGATTTCCCCAGCATTCATCGTACATGACAGAAGCAATGTTAAAGAAAACAACAGTTCCTTTCTCGATAAGGTTTCCTTTAACGGATACATCAGTTGTTGTCATATGTGGAATCCCCATTGGAACTACTGGTGCTATTCTCATAATTTCTGATATTGCTGCCACCGTGTATGGTAAAACATTTCTATCTGATATTGCTATGACCTTGTTTCTTCCTATGATATCGTCTATTTCTTTTTGGATTTTCAATTGCACATCTTGATATTCAGCGAGATACATGATAGCCCAATTTAGTGTTGTTGCAGTCGTGTCGAACCCAGCGCCAAAAAAGTCTTGCAATGTGCTCAAAAGTTGGCCTTTTGTCAGGCCTACTTCGTTGGGTAAATCTGTTATGTTGTACTTCAAACAAGCGTTCAGAAGACCATCCATAGCGTGCCGGGTGTGCATTGGATCAAACGTTTTCTTGATCTCAATTTCATGAGTGTTACGAGCATTCTTGAAGTGATTTGTTAATTCTAAAAATCTCTTGAATCGGCCAGAACAAAAGTGTTGTAACCACGGTAAAACATCGAAATAATTTCCAACAGTGAAGAATTCCTGGAATATAGCTTGATCATTCATCACTTTTAAGAAATCTGGATTTTCTCGTATGTTCTCTCCTTTTCCATAACAAAATTGGTAGATACAACTACCAGTTGCCAAGTAAATTTCAGATTTGGGATTAAAAGGTTTGCCTTTAGCTTCCAGAAAGCTGGAAACAAGATTATTAGCCTCTTCTCTAAAAATTCCAAGCATTCCTGCATGATCGTTGTTACTTAACTCTCTGAGCACGCTACCGGCGATTTTCCGGTGCTGTAGATATCTGTCATCAAAGCCACTGAAAGTGAGGCCCTTCATGTCGTTCAGACTCTCGATGGAGAAGAATGGTGGCCGTGCAGCGAAGCTGTCGGAATCACGCGTGAGTGTTGTTTTCACGGTGTCTTTCCCACATATTACAACCGTGGGCCACATACCGAATCGCAAAGAAAACACGTCCCCGTACAGTTTCTGGTACTCTCGGAACTTTTCCACTGGACGTGATCCGAGAAATGGCAGGTGCCCGAGGACCGGAAGTCCCCACGGACCGGGGGGTCTGCGGCTCCACTCCAGGATGATTTTAAGGGTGACAAATACTGTACACAGCACCGTCACCACCCCGACAAGATCCGAGGTTTTCTGATTAGAATGGAAATTCGATCCCGATCCAATCATCGTCATTTTGGCTGAAATAAAGAAGATAGATGGTTGTTATATGGATCTCTTCGCTCACCAGAGCAATGATGAAACATGTTTCATGCACTGGCTTTAATACATCAGTAAAACGTTATACTTTACTGAAATGCACATTAATTTTATATAATTATTCATGTACAAGAAAAAAACGGCATTTTATAAGATTACCAAAGAATCCGGGGGAATAAGCCGTTGCAAATGCGCACGACCCTCTTATACGTCTTATAAGAAGTAATAAACGTACGAGTTAACTAGAAGGCATTTAAACGGTGGACAGTATTGTCCAAATGAAAATGTCCAAAAATGCGAGAAAGGGGCAATCGACATTTTGAAGACGTAAGTGTATGTCCCTGTTGTGTTAACAAGGCTTTCAAGGATTGAGAGATGGAACGTTTTATCTTGCCTTTTAATTGTTTCTTGCATACACAACAACCGTATTGTGAAGGTTGACTGTTTACAATGTGAAATCGTGAAACTCAAAGAGAATAACAAACATTTCATATTAAAATAAAAGGTAGTACAAACGTATATCAAATAATATCAAGTTAATATTTGCAAGAAAATTACGTTCGAATTTTAACAATGTAAACAAAAAGATAAACCAAAAAAAAGTACGTCACGAGTACGATTCGAACACCCGCTTTTACATAGTTACATTTGTTAATAGATCTCCTCGCGTACCACTACACCATCGATTCGCTTATTTAGATGCCACAAAATAGCGCACTCTATTGTTATCAGTATTACGCAGACAACTGGACTTGGCCATTTAAAGACCAATCTTAGAATCTTACTTTTTACTTTAGAGTGGGTTTTCCTACCATCTTTTTGAAAATCGAAAAAGATGGACGTTTACATGTTTTATCAATATTCATTCTTTTGAAAAAATGGTACGATGACCATCTCTATGAAAAAATATAGTTTAAACATCCGATTTCTTTAGCATTTTGTCGCCAAATTAGCATATAACTATTCCCTTGTCTTAACATCAATTAAATGTGAAGTTATTTGTTGTGGGTTTTGGCAATACTGAATGTATATGATTACATATATTTAATAACTGTAACAAAAGTGAAATTTGTTAGAAAAAAATGTTGTTTTGTTCAATGGACCTAGGTGGTTTTTTGCCTCGGCTTATTCCCCTAGATTCTTTATTTCTGAAGCAGCTCATTTCGTAATAATTTCACAAATGTTACATTGATTTGTGCTTCTCTTATGATTTTTCAAAAAACATGGTATACTAATTGTATATATTCATGCATATTATATATAATTATATATATATATATATATATATATATATATATATATATATATATATATATATATATATATATATACACTAAACATGGTATAGTAATTTCAAAAGTTTACGCATTTGACCTGAATCAGAGAACTTACATAGATTCAATTGAGCGAACATAAGCAAAAATCCAAGAGATGAAGCAGTAAATAGTGATCATATACTAAGTAACTACATGCATATTCGTTGTCAAAAGTCAAATAATACTGGTGAAACCTGGCGTTTCGCACATTTGCTCTACATTGTACAAATCTAATTTGAAAATGATACACGGTTTCATAATTTGTACACTTAAAACCTATAATCTCTACTCTCCACCTCTTTTATACAGTGTGTCCATATAATAACCAGAATACAATGTATCTCCTACACTGAGAAGGGAAAAAGACCTAGCTCTGATATTTTATAACCCATCCAGCGCACACTGCACTTATGTCTCTTTTCTCTACACTGTAATTTCAGTTATGAGAATAAAGTTCATTGCCATTGTCTTTAAAACGCGTAAATATATCACGTGTAATTCGGTCACATGTCTAAAAACGTGTCATTCGGGGTTTTAATTATCTCGGTGATTACTGAGATATCCATGTACACTGATCATAAGTCCGTCTGTAATGAGTCACACACATATAGTTTGTCCTTTCTATATTAAAAAAGTGCCCAGTATATACGTAACCCGCTCTACGGATACGTGCATTATAATACATGTAAATTATTATTTTCATAATTAATTACATGGAAAAAAATCTGTAATATAAAGAACAAATACACCAAATATGTGTTAAGCTACAATAAAAGGTATAGAGAATTTTCACCACGTATATTTTACTCTCAAATGACGTGTTTTGTTTTTGTTTAAAAACGCGATGTTATGAAAGCATCGTAAATTGCTTGTTTATCGAAAGTCGTTGCATGCATCTGTAAACGGTGAATTTTGTATTATTACAATACCATGAAAATACTGCTTTATAATGAAGAATAGAAATTGGCTTACTTTGTGGGTTTTTTTCCTTAGACGCTCTTGTCCTCCGGACTGTGCACATGTAGGAAGACAGCAGAACAGCTGATGAAAGTTACATAAACATTTGTAGAGTTCCGCGAGTTATCGCCCGTTGGGTGCCTTGGACGTTCAATGCATTAATGTGTTTTCTCACTTGCATCGACGGTCGTTTGTAGATCACAATTAGACTTGGTAAGAATACACGCATATGTCGGTGAGGATTGCCGGATATAAGACTCTGAAACAATATGAAATATGAATAATAAAACCTGTACTAGTATTTAGTAATATCATTTTCTACCTTATATATAAACAATAGCCTACTAAATTCTACCGTCTGGTTTTTAGTGGGGGTCATCTCAAAATATCAAAATGCACAAATTTTGCTACATGTATATATTTGGAGTATTACAGATGTATATTGGTACGATGGATTCATTCAAAAATTAAAAAAATATTACCCTGACGATAGCATTATTATGTGTGTAAAATTTCAAAGGGGTACACTTTTTACTTTTTATTTCATGTTATTTCTTACAACGTACTCCTACAAAGCTTCCTTTTATTATAGCGTCAAAAAGCACAATGACAGCGCTCACCTAACGAACAACGGAAAAATCGTTCAAAAATAAAACTTTCTTTAAAAATTTTTAAATATTTTTATCGGCATTTTGTTTATTGTGTTCAATTTAATAAATGGTATCGAACCAATTTCATAAAAGGCATAACCACAAGTTGTATTCAACTAGAATGCGCAAAAACATGCGCTGAAAACGAAAGTCGACCTCCTTGAATTCATTGACATAGTAAACCCTCATGCGCGGATCCAGAATATTTTCCAGGATGGGAAGGGGAGGGGGGGGGGGGGGGGGGTCCGAGGGCTATTTTCGGTTTTATAATAGGAATTTTTTATGTTTGACCCCCCCCCCCCCCTCGATTCGCGCATGACCTTTCACATGATATAAACTGTCGTTTAAAAAAACAAATTCAATGCAATGTGATAATAAATGAATGGACCTTTAAAACTATATAAATTTTAAGTGATAACAACTGCCATTTTAAAGACATGTACTATATCAGTAAACAAAGCTTGTAGAATGTACATGTAAGTTCATATGTAGTAGATTTTACTGCGTGAAGTAAAGTAATTAATCTTTTTGTAGATATGATAAATTTTTCAACAGCAGCAAACATTTCGCAGTTCATATCATATTTGAGACTTTCACTTCCCCAAAGTAAACCAAACTATCAAGTCAGGACATCGATAGATCTATAAAAGGCCGTCAGTGTGGTCACAACCTGGCCCACCCCATACTTACCAAAGTGGAGGCAAGCTAAAAATAGATGGGAAAAAACATAATTCTACATGTATTTTTAGTTTTAACAAGGAAGTTTATTCCTTTAGCATTTGGATCAGCTCGCCCTCTCCCTCGCTGGCCGAGAGTGGTCCGAATGTTCCTATAGTTGGTCAACATGTAAAGTAGCGGCTCTAGAAAGACGATGGGGATACTCAATCCCGATTTGCTATCCAAAAAAGGGTAAACATATCTGTAGAAGAGGACAACAGTTCGAGCCAGGTAGATGTGATTTATTATTTGCCTATATTTAATATTGTATATTTTAATGATAATGATGACTATGTAAACAACTCAACGCGTAATAATTTTATAATACAAGTCTACAATGCTTGATTTTTTTAACAATTAAATTATACTAGGACTATCAAGTCAGATTGATTTGGAGTTTTGGTTTCGGTTTCGATTTCAATTTCAGTTAAGATATCACAATCGATCTGTTTATCTTTATCTATCGTTATGATACAATACAAAATTTTTGCAGTAAAGACAATTGATACATGTACATTATTCTACGTGATTAAACTGTACATTGGTTCTAAATTGAGCCAAAGTCTGAGATAAACATGCATTGAAGTGTAAGATAAGAAAACAATTAGGCCTATTAATCCTTTGTGAGCATGTTCAATAGCATTAAACAAGGAAAAAACTCTTTTATGTATACGTATCATTAAATAGAAGCCATTTCATGAGCACTGCATTTCAAAGGTGTCCGGCGTCGATCTGAGTTAAAAACGTATTTTCGTTTCTGTAAGATCCTGATCGTGAATTTAGTGTGTAGAAAAAAACCTTTATATTCTTCATGTTATTGAATTCGAATTAAAAATTATATATTTTACAATAAATAATACATCTTTATATTACCCTCGTTGAAATCACCATCACAGACGTGGCTTAATCTTTGTAGAGGAAAACAGCATTGTGTACTAGCATTGCACCTAACAAATACACTACAGCGTATTAATAATTTTCTTTTAGGCTAGGACGACCAACATCTATAAACAAGAATGAAAATAAACGAAAAATGACAAGTTGAACAGTACAAATACAGTCATTATGGGTATTTCGAATAACCTTGCGTTTCGTGTTTTCTAAAGTTTGAAGTGTCGCTATGCAATGTTCAAAAACAAATATAAAAAATCCATTAATGAAACTACCCTACAGTCATGTAGCAATATATAAGTTATCTCATTCGGATCACGCTCGCCCTTTTTGTGGTTACGGAAATGGCCGAGTAGTTACGATTGAAGCTAAGATCTTGTGTACAAATTTTAAAGAAATATGACACAATATTTACATTTTCCAGTGTCTCTATCTATGATAACACTACGAATCGATTTTGTACAATACAGCCCAATTAATTCAAAACACGTATTGTTGGGGGCGCAAGCGAGTTTGCATAATTATTGTTATAATATTTAATCGTACAACTGCTGAAAATTATATAAATATAAGTAATAAGGAATCATTCTTTGAATATTATGAGGTGATAATTTCGGTCGGGGGTGATCAAATCTATCATAAAGCCCTTCGGGCTTTATTGGATTTGATCACGCCCCGACCGAAATTATCACTTCATAATACTCAAAGAATGATTCCTTATTCCTTAATTATGTTCAATTTTTCTCATTCATGCTGATTGACAACTTTAACAATCGAAGGACATTGACATACTGTACGGTGTATGTTGATAAAGCTGCAATTTTATAAGCTTTCAAGAACCCTCTGTTTTTCACAAAACACACCAAGTATAGGCCTCAATAATTCATGAATTTAAACCCCCTTCAGTTTGTTTTTTTTTGTATATACAAAATGACTGCACCCAAATAAATCAGGGCTTACCACACACCTGTATTGAATATGTTTCGTTTAATTGTTTTTGTTTATGCAAAGCAATAATAGTATAAAAGACGAACTTTGTAATTCTTGTACAGGCGATGCACAGGGGTGTCATTAAAATTAAGGTAGTCAAAAAGATGGAATAAAATAATGATTTTTTTTTTTTTTTTTTACAATTTTTAGACTGTAGGGGGGTAATGTGAACTAATTCATGAAAAATATTATTTTTATACTGTTTTGTGCCAGTTTAGCTACTGATTCGAATTACCCAGAAGTGACGCATAATCCACTAAAGTTATGGTGTCATAAGAACCATGTCAAAGTCGCTACATCAAAGATATACTATCTTTTAACACAGATCTGTTTTCTGACATAATCTCCTTTCTGTTGATACCAAACAACCAAATATAAACATAAATATTTTACATATTTTGCAACCAAGTTGTAAAAAGTGATTCGGAATACCCTAAAAGACTGTAAACTTATATACTGCATCCGTATAATATTCAAAAAGGGGATTAAAATTTTGATTAATTTCTAGGAATGGCTTCCAGAGGTTCAAAGTCAAAAGGCAAATCACGTTCGAAGAAACGTCAACCAGGTAAATAGTTCAAAGTGATTTGTTTCTGAATTGTGTTGTGATTTTATCTCAATAATTTCTTATTCATACAAAATAACATCAAAGAAGCTATCCTTGTTAACAAGCCTAAAAACTTCAGAATCTGACATTATTTGTATTTTAGCTCCTTCTACTTTTAATATTAATATCGAGAAATTCATCGACATACAAAAAAGTAGAGGGATTTTTGTGGGGGACCAAAATGTTGTTCATATGGAAGAAAATGCCAAACGGTTGATTGAAGACCCCAAAGGTAAAAATTAACACGGTTGATAATTTAAAAGAAAAATAAAAGCATAATATGACAGATGTTAATATTAAATTCTTATTTCCTCCTAAAAATAGAATTTCGGCTGTCTCGGAACAAAGTCGCCATTGGGTTTGTAAATGCAATTCTTTGTCCCGATGGATGTGGCCCTGTCAAAGGTATGCCATTGTTGGATTTACAACAAAGGGTTGAAAATCAAATAAATTTGCTGCAACCTGGAAAACATCTATCTTTTGAAGATTTCGCTGGACATCCTATCCAAAACTTTGTCGACAGAAACATGGATTGGTATGAGAAATTTAAAGAAAGGGAAAAGCTAATGGTGCGTCTTCTTCCCAAAAAGATTGTCGAAAAGATGCCACTAAAAGTGCAGGGTAATTGTCCCTCAGTGAGTGATTACCAATCAGTCAGTGCAACCGAGGCATCCGATGTGGACCTTCCAGTGACAGACTATGAAACTGCTTCATCAGATTTTGAAATTGTTCAACAAGTTTTAGAAGATGATATTTCTTCCTTGGCCAATAGCAAAAACTGTTCTTACGATGAACGCGATGGGAATGACATTTGGGAAAAACCTCGCACTAAACATAAAAAACGACACATAAAAAGAAGTACATCTGATGAAGATTCCGTTCCAAGAATGTCTCAAAACCTTTATCAAGAACCAATCTTGAAGGAGAGGAAAAAACAGTTCACCCGAGCAAGTGAGAAACATCTAATACAAGTGCTAGAAAATGGTGAATGTCCAAACGTTCTCATTCGGTCTATTGATGAATGCATGAAAAGGTCTTCTGATTTTGCACTAGACATAGTAAGTCTTTGGAATACTCCAAGAGAAGAAACAGGATTGATAATAATTCAAGGTGAAATCTTAAAGTCTAGAACTGATGACGATGATGACGATGATGACATAATCAAACTTCAATATGCTTTGGAAAAGGAAAGTAATGTTTTTTCGTATTTTCCAAGCTGTGAATACCAACTTGTGAGATTGCAGGAAAGAATTGTTATCATATTAGAAGTGCCACACTTGCATTGTAAATCTATGCCAATTTTTAAAAACCAGGGCGCTTCTTCTGAGACAATGGAATTATGGTGTCGATGTGGGACCAAAAGAAAATTGTTGCGAGTTAATGATCCAGATATCGGTACGGTTTATAGCTGGTTTCATAGCAGGTCAGATGAACGTCAAAAGACACAACATAAAATACAACCTACACAAGATACAAATAGCAGAGAACAAAGAATAGATAACTCAATTTACTGGAATAGCGAGCTTACATTTATAAAATCAGTTGAAAAATTTCTAGAAAAAGTTCAACTGTTTAAGAAAGGCCATTTTTCCCTTATGACCGGAGATATACGATGTAAATCTAAAATTCTAAGTGCCTTTTCAAAGCTTCCATTGATATCAGTTTACGATTTTGATATAAAGGGTCGAGAGCGTGGATTGTTAAATGCAAATGAAACAACCATGATTGAAAATAGATCTCTGCAGATATACACATGGAAAGACAATTTACCAGGACTTTCTGAGGAATCTACTCTGTGGACTTTTCTCCTTGGTAGACGAGATGAACCAGATAGTCGGATGAGTGATGAAAATGATATCAGACATTGGTCAAAACAAGTGTCTGCAAAATTACAAATACATGCAGAACAAATTCAAAGATTTGTAAATGGATACACTGTCCTTACAGTGCTCATTCTCTGGCCAGAAAACGAAGATCTTGTGGGATTTATGCAAAGGTTTATTCAAATTTGTCTAGATGAAAATCTGGAACCTTCTCCAAAACTGATTTTGTGCATGTCAAATGAACCAAAAACAGAAACTGGTAGGTCCTATTTAAACACCCTATGGCGAGAATGGAATCAACATATATACATATTCAAACTCTCTTTGGAAGAAATTTGTTCAGCCATCAATTCAGTTATGAACAATGATCAAGGAATTCCTAAAAATGGATACTTACTCCCTGCTTCTGATGGAAAATGTTCGCTGTCTGCCAGAGAGGTTTCTAGGTTGAAAGAGGACATGGAAGTGTTGTATCAGGATAATCCGTATCACAAAGCATCAGAAGACGTAAATGCATTGTCAGAGGAGAGACAGCAGTTCTACAGGGGAGGAAGCTTCCACTGGTTTGCATGGTATGATTGTGGGAATGATCGTGTTGACGTTGATCGAGATCTAAAAAATTCGATTGTCTCAATATTAGATACAATCATTGAAAGTAACAAAAGCGAAATAGTGTACTTATACCATGCTCCGGGTTCAGGAGGAACAACTCTTGCGCAGAGAGTCTTGTGGGACTTTCATCAAAAAATTCCATGTGTCCATATTAAGTTGAGAACGGCGTCTACTGTTACGGAATTAGTTGGGAAGGTTGAAATGTTGCATGATAAATCCCATAAACCAGTGCTGTTGATGATCGACGGTGAAGAAGAATCACGAGTTCGACATTTGATGAGACTACTGACGTCTAATGCAATAGCCATTATCCTGTACGTGAAGCAATATCCATATCAAATAAAGAAGGGGGAAATCATGAGATCAAAAGTATTTTTGGAAAGCACGGTATCGTCAAAGGAAGCAAAAAATCTTGCCATGAAATACGGTGACCGATGTTATGGAGATCAACATAAAATCAAAATATTAAACAAACTTAGCAAGGATGTTGAAAAGAAAGAGCCGCACTTTCTGTACGAGTTCGGACTTGCCGCATTTACACATGATTTTAAAGGGGTGGAAGCATACGTGAAGGGATATCTCAGGCTTCAGGACAACACGGACAGAAAATTGAAGAATTGGCAAAAGATTCTGGGCTATCTTTCCTTGGTGTACTACTATGGTCAAGCATCCCTCCCCTGCCAGTTTTTTCAGCCACTTTTATACATGAAAGAAGACGAGGTTGTCGATATAGATGATTTCAGGTACCCAATCAAGGATTTCATTGTCGTCGACAAGAACGAAGGCAGGAAAGGCAACGTTAGGATTTGTCATCATATTATTGCACAAGAAATTTTGCAACAGATCTTGGGTGACCCAAAAGAAAAGTTTGAAAGGGGTCCCGATCTGAGCAAGTCAGCAAGACAGTCGTTAGAATCATTTTGCATTGATTTTATAGATTATGCAAGTAATAGAAAACAGCAAACATGTGGCACCATAGCGCATGTATTGGCGCGGACATTTATATTCAGGGACAACAGAGAAATTAGTGAGACAGCTGAACAAGGGCGGAGAAAACCGAGATTAGCAAGAATTATAATAGACATCTCATCAAAACAACCACTGTTCACTGAAAGATTAAATGTATTAAAAAGGTTGACTGAAGCTTTTCCGGAGGATCCCAACTTCATTGCTCATTTAGGAAGATTTTATGCATATTGTCGCCCAGATGATAAAAAGATAGCAGAACAATGTTTACAGAAAGCCCTTGACCTGGCAAACGAGCAAACAAAAGGAAAAATGATAGAGGAACTTGACGAAAGATGGAAACTATCGCTCATGCATATCTATCATATGTATGGAACTATTATCCAAAAACAAATTGCGATGTACACTGGTCAAAAAATCGACGACATTCCTCTTAAAAAGACAAAAGGTGTGAACGTGAAACCTCGGTTAGAGTATTTAATACCTCTTGCTGAAAAATCTTGCAATTTCTTTAGTCTTTGTCGCGAATGCACCCCTCCAGGGAGAGAAAATTGTTATGGGTATGTTGGGGAAATCAATGTTCGACTGCAGATCTGCGACTTTGTGGAAAAGCACTTTGAAATGGGTGATTCTCGGGGAATTAAAGGATTTCTTCATGCAAAGTCCGAGGATTGGCAAGGAACCGACTTTGTGAAGAAAAGTATCTCTATCATTGACACACTTTTGATGGAATGTTACAATGTAATAGATCAGGACGACATGGACCCATCAATTCAAAGTTCCGTATTTTGGTACAATTTCCTTTTCCATAAAAACACCGTTAACCTTGATACGTTATCTAGTTCTCAAGACCCGACAACATTTCGCCTGCGAATTGCAATGAAGAAACTAAAATGCGTTGGAAAAAACAAAGATTATACAGTATTGGAACATATCCAATCAACCAATGATATAGATGACATAGTCTCTTTGTACGAGGAAATTTTCAGAAAAAATCCGTTTGATGGACCACTTGAAAACAAGCGTGCTTTAGATCGAGATTACCAAGAGTGGCTTTTTGCAATAAGGCATGCAAAGTGTAGTAAGAATTATGATTTAGAACATGTTCTGCTTGTTGTTAAACAGTGGGAAGATCAATTGAAAACACCCATGTCCAAATTTTACAATTTTATTTTCACTAGTCTCATTGGATTTGGTTCTAAGAAATTCAGTGGAAAAACGGAATGCCTTCTGGAGGCTCAGCGGATTTTGAAAAATGATATGAAAAAAGCTGGAAAATTCCTTTTAAAACCAAAGTATCCTCGGGAATGGTTAGGAAAGGATGAAAGTGGAGTTCGACGTCTTGTATCAGGGACTAGATTCTTAAGCCTGAATTTGAGTGATCGAGACGTGGTGAAGAGTACAATGATGCATGATTTAGCAGTTTGCAAAGGAACAATTTGTCAACCAAACAACAAAAAGGGTGCAGGGTTTATATCTCTTGACCTTGGAGATAATTTGGTTCAAGTGACAGTGTTCTACATCCCTAACGTATGTAACCTTGTTGGATCCCACTATGGAGGCCAAAGGGTAGAGTTTGTGATAGGTTTTACGGTAGAAAACGGATATGAGGCTTTTTATGTTAAGTTACTTGAAAAGTATGGCTGTGGATCCTGTTGCGGCTCGGTCGAAATAACACAGCATGAAACTTTTGCTGCGTGTGGTATTTGTGACAGTAATGTCATAAAATCAGATATGAACCGCATATCGTCAGATTAAGTTAGTGGATTACTAGTAAATAGAACACCTTTTGCTCATTATTTATCATTTGTTTGACAGAATTAGCTCATCATATGGTCAGTGTATTATCAAGTTTTATTAAATCAGAAGGGCCAATATTAAAAATGTCAATCAAAAACTTTCCTAGAATGGTCAACTTTGAGATATTTTGTTTAATACTTCCATTGACAAACGTTTTATAGATATGTTTTGATATACCGTTGATATATATTAAGACTTTTAAATAGGATTACAGGGTGATCTGCTGAAATCACCTGAAGCTTGCTTACATTTGTTCAGCGTGAGAGTAAGGAGAAGACAAATGTTTTCATAGTCCAGACTCGAAAGCTCACAGGTTGTTGACATTTTTTATGACGCTGTGAAATTTATGAGCCAATCTCGTGTGATTATATGTCAATTTGTGTAAGTTGATTAATTTCAAAGAAATTTCTCAAAAAATTGTGAAAATCAGTCAGTGGATCTGATTGTTAGGATTAGCCCTAGAGGTCATTAATATGTAAACAAGAAGACTTTGTCTGTGTGCAAAACTTTAAACTTTCTTGCTGATGCTAGGTATTTAAGTCATACACTTGGGAGGTCAAAATTTGTTACAACGCAGCAATTTTTTTTTGTCAAAATGCGTTAAATATGAGACCAAGCCAAAGCACTTTGATTTTTTTTCAAAATGTTTTGATATTAATGCACCTGGAAAACCAAATTGTGCAGGGTTCGGTGGAAAATATTCGGTCTTTTAAAAATGAAAGATAATTTAAGTACAATGAAATATTTAACAAAGAACCCGAGGAATTTCAAATCATTGAATATGGAATCAAACATTCTGAAGACCTACAATTTACACCACGAATCTTGTTTTAGAGCTACATATTAACATGTACATATGTATTGTGGATTATGTTTTTAGCTCACCCGAGCTGAAAACTCAAGTGAGCTTTTCTGATCACTTTTTGTCCGGCGTCCGTCTGTCTGTCTGTCTGTCTGTCCGTAAACTTTTTACATTTTCCACTTCTTCTCCAGAACCACAGGGCCGATTTCAACCAAAATTGGCACAAAGCATTATTAGGTTAAGGGGATTCAAATTTATTAAAATGAAGGGCCACTTCCTCTCTGAAGGGGAGATAATTAAGAAATCATTGAAAATTTGTTGGTATTTTCCAAAATCTTCTTCTCAAAAACCATTTGGCCAGAAAAGCTGAAACTTGTGTGGAAGCATCCTCAGGTAGTATAGATTCAAGTTTGTTCAAATCATGATCCCCAGTGGTAGGGTGGGGCCACAATGGGGGATTAAATTTTTACATAGGAATATATTGAGTAAATTTTTAAAAATTTTCTTTTCTGAAACTGATCACGCAGAAAAGCTGTAACTTCTATGAAAACATCCTCAGGTAGTTTAGATTCAAGTTTGTTCAAATCATGATCCCCAGTGGTAGGGTGGGGCCACAATAAGGGATCGAATATATTAAGTAAATCTTTAAAAATCTTTTTCTCTGAAACTGATCAGGCAGAAAAGCTGTAACTTATGAGGAAGCATCCTCAAGTAGTGTAGATTCAAGTTTGTTCAAATCATGATCCCCAGTGGTAGGGTGGGCCACAATGGGGGGTCGAAGTTTTACATAGAGTAAATCTTTAAAAATCGTTTTCTCTGAAATTGATCAGGCAGAAAAGCTGTAACTTGTGTGTAAGCATCCTCAGGTAGTGAATATTCAAGTTTGTTCAAATCATTATACTGGGGTAGGGTGGGGACACAATTGGGGGGGGGGGGGGGGGTTGTTCAAACTTTTGCATAGGAATATATAGGGAAATATCTTTAAAAATCATTTGCCTAGAAAAGTCAGTTCAGATAGTGTAGATTAAAATTTATCAAAAAACATAATCTTCAGGACTAGGGTTGGGGGGGTGTTGTTCCAATTTTACAAAGGAAAACATTTAAATTATCCACAAAAACTCAAATGTTATTATATATGGTTTTACTTATAGGCAAGCATTTTGAATTATTGTTGTTTTTTAAAATTGTTTAAACTCTGGCCCCTGGACAATTCTTTGGCCTCACAAGGGATTCAAAGTTTGATGTAGGTTTATAATCAATATATAAACAGTTGTTTAAATCTGATCATTTTCTCGAGAACTGCAATACTCAATATGTAATATGACTGTAAAATCATCCTTTTACAAAGGGGGTCAATGATAAACATAAGAATATGCAGGGGAATTTTTTATGTACAGGATCTATTATACCACATTGTTCAGATATTTTGTATATGACTCCATAAATCTGATTTTATTAAGGTCGTCCGTTTTCAGTGGAAGACCATATTGTTTTCGTACTGTTCCTTACTATTGTTTTTTTCCCACAAATTTTGTGCACGCGATTTCTGGAAAACTATATTCTACCGATTTTAACCATTTTTTTCACAGAATGGGACCTGAGGTGAACTTAATACATTTTTGATATTTTTCTTGTCGTCACTTCCGGTACCGATTTATCGGCCATTTAGTACATTTTTACGACCTATTTTGTGCAGAGCTGAAATTTTCAGGATAGGTAGACTTTAGTTTGAAGTTGTGCCCTATTAAGTTGCTTTATGTCACTGGTGCCATTTCTTGGAGCTAGCTTAGGCACAAAATTTGGATATGAATTTTGAATCAAAATTTTCATACGTTTTGGTCTGTATCTTTTTATCAGTTGATATTTTGTTAAGACATTTATAACAAAAGAGGTAGAGTATCAAAAGTTCTTTCCAACAAAATCAAGAAAAAGGGGCTGGCCCCTTTAATTAGGGGCCAAATGACTCGTAAATTCTACTACAAATAACTTTAAAACGATAAAGTTTTTTAATGCATTATAAATGCAAAGTTGTTGATCCTAACAATATCTGTTTGAAAAAATCATTGCCACGCCCATTTATTATGTAATAAGGGATTTTTTATACATTATCTGAAAGTAGGGTGGAGTAATTCAGAAATTGTATCGATTATTCATCATCATATCATTAAAAAAGAAATCGCACGGAAGACCTACTCGTTACTCGTAACGAGATCATATCTAGTTATGTCTATCTTTGCTCAGGTGAGCGATGTGGCCCATGGGCCTCTTGTTATTTTTCTAATGAGTAGCATGTATATCTCGGGGACAACGAATTGAATTGAATTGAGCAATTAATTGAATTGAATTGAACAACATATTGTAGTTTTAATTTACTCTTAAAGTTTGTTTGGCATTATTATACGGGTATAATTATTTTTAAAGGATGACTACACTTAAGGGGGATGTGCGGCCATCTTGCACATTTGAGGATAAGAATGTAAACATTTCTTGAACTGGCTTGTTTCTGCCCGAAACTGGCAAAGTGTTGCCAAAAGATAGAAAAGCAATAAATATGAAGTCCTACATGTCATTTTGTTTGAAAAATATGCATACAAGAACAGGGCAATGCCTTTTTAATCACTCAGAACAGCTGTCGAACTGCGCAGGTACAGACTTATTTTGAAAATTTAAAAATCTGAAAAAAAGTGAAGGGGGTTAATTGGTGTCCTCTCTACAACCATTTGTTGAGAAAAATGTCTAAGCTTGCTTATTTAAGTTGTAACTTTGTCTCAAAGTAAGGTACCCTATTTTTAAAATGGGCCTCAAATATTTGTCTGTGTCTATGGAGGAACATTGCAGACATATTTTCATTGAAATATGATGTATACTTTTTTAAATTTAAGACAATCACTTTTTGGACCCCTACCCCACTTCTAAAAGAATATGCTTTATTTTATACTTATAGAACTAAAAAATCCCCATTTTAAGAATAGGGTACCTTACTTTGAGACAAAGTTACAACTTAAATAAGCAAGCTTAGACATTTTTCTCAACAAATGGTTGTAGAGAGGACACCAATTAACCCCCTTCACTTTTTTCAGATTTTTAAATCTTCAAAATAAGCCTGTAGCTGCGCAGTTCGACAGCTGTTCTGAGTGATTAAAAAGGCATTGCCCTGTTCTTGTATGCATATTTTTCAAACAAAATGACATGTAGGACTTCATATATATTGCTTTTCTATCTTTTGGCAACACTTTGCCTGTTTCGGGCAGAAACAAGCCAGTTCAAGAAATGTTTACATTCTTATCCTCAAATGTACAAGATGGCCGCACATCCCCCTTAAGTTCACAAGCATTGATTTAAAGTCTTCTGTACTTATATAGGCATGGTCTTATTGTTGAAACAATAGTAAATAGTATACTTGTACCATATAGAATAGGAAAGGCTATGGTGAAAGAGTGATCACATATAATTTTTTATACATGGCATTGTTATTCATACTAGTCTAATTTTAGTCCCATTCTCATAATGTCAGCTCCACCTCTCATGCATATTAATATCAATCTTATGTTCGATCAAGGGCAGATAAGCGAAAATTCTCTTTTTTTCGAAAGTTGTAAGGAGAAAAACATAGAATGAGTTTATTGTATCAGAGTCTAAAATCTCAATCTATGCTGGAAATTGACTCTTTAATGAAATAAATAAAAGTGATATTAGGTTAAGAAATAAACACAACAGAAGCGACCGAAAAAGACCCAAAACCCGGCGCTAAGTGCAGTCATCCTTTCCCAGTATTTCCTGTTAAAGTTGTAAATTTTACACTACATGTAGTAATGTAGTAATAACTAGTAATAACATTCAGTCAGTGCAAATGGTCATAATTGATATATGGTAAAAACGTTATGAATCTTATCGTTGGGAACCAATACCCATTCTCATCGTACATACGGTAACTAAGAGCACTTTTCTTGGTTTCATGATTAGTAAGTGACCTATTCCGATTGGTTATTATGAATATCTCGCCTATTATGTTCACATAAACTGTAATTAGCATGTGTTTATGTCATTATACACCGAAATATTTCAATTTTCCATCGTTGATTTTGAATAGTCAGGATGCTTGGGAAAGTTCTTACTGGCTTTGTGTTTCCAATATTTCGTATTTTTACTGTTTTTTACCCCCCAAAAATACTAACAACTGCTTTTTTCCAATTTTTAACTAACTAAACTATATTTAGTTTTTTAAAGTATATTCTACAACTGTGTTTTTCGTCATTCGTGATAAGAATGTATTTATTTCATAACAAAATTCATTACTAGGTATGTTTTCATAGTTATATTTCAGAAGGTCTGTTTTTAGCAAGTTAATCTTTGGTTTTATGTATTTAATTTTTAATTACATGTTTATGTATTTATTTTGGAATCATTTCAAATGTTATTGATACCGATGTGAATCGTATGATTTTGTTTCATTTAATAACAACTGTTTGATTCTTTTATAGTTTTATAATTATGTGTTGAGAGTATGCTTGTTTTCGTTAGTTTTTCTTTAAGATATTTGTCAATTCATATATTTGTTTAAGAGAGCTGGATGGCCGTGGCCATTTTTAGAGTTGATTTATCTCCTGGAGAAGATCTCTGTATAAAGTTATTTAAACATGTCCAACATTGAATAATATTTGGGTTTTTTCTTAACTTATTACATGTACATATAATACTTTATTGCCAAATCTTTTAAATCTTAATGATAGATTTGTTGGCCATCCAGCCTCAAATTATGTTTTCGAGTTGCCTTTCATTTCACACCATATTAGTGTATATGCAAAGAACAATACCTCATAATCAGTATGTATTCACGTTTTGTTCTATAAAAACCAAAAAATTAACTGCTTATTTTGTTTTACGAATATAAACAATGTTTGATGACCGCCAGTTAAAAACATATCAAGCCCAGAATCATGAAGCAATTACAGACTTAAGTCAAAATTTCAATCAGTCATAAAATGATTGTTTAACATAAAATGACGATTTAAATTTGTAATTAACAACGTTCAATTAAGACACTTTTAATTGCGTTTAAATTTTTTCGTTGTTTTCAATCAAGACATCTTAAGACAGTGTACAATTGTTGACTTAAGTCTAATACTCCTTCATGATCCTGGGGCCTGGATTAATGCGTACATTTTGTATCAACACTGCGCGTTATTTTGCATGTTCCGTGTCTTTGTCCAGATATCCGATTCATTGATCGATCATAATAAACAATACAAGATTTATTGATTGCTGTTTTAGCTTTTTTTGCGGGTGCTATTTTGAGCAATGATGTGTAATATTAAACTATTATTTTCAATAAAAGGCATGTCATACTTTTTAAGAACTCTAAATCAAACACACGTGATCACTTAATTGATCTCTTTTCCCTAAAAAACAATGAATTGGCTTCTTCATTTTGAATATATATCCATTCTTATATCTGATAAATATAGTTTTCTGTCAGTAAACTATAGTTTATAACCGTTAAACCTAGTTTATCAACTGTGAAACTATGATTAGCTCATTTTCGTGAATTTGGCGTGCCATAAAAGTCCCATTGCAGTTTTCATGTAACACAGAACACAATGTAATATTTCGATATTTTAATTTGCTGTTTTCATCAGTTTTTCTGTACAAATATCATAACAGAACTTGCTTCAATGTTGTCACATTACAGAATGTACACAACCAGAAATAAATAAAGTCGACATAATACAGCATATATATAATAGAGACCGACACTATGAAAACAGTACAGGTGATAAGTGATCAGTGTACTCTCCTTATCTAATGGCACCTCGAGAAACTTTCATAAAGAATTTCACAAAAAATCAAAATAAAAACTTTAACCTGTTTTTAAACTTGTACAAAATTAAAATAATATTCTTTTTAATTAAAGCCCAACCTATCTAAAATTTCTTAACATTTTTTCAATTTGATGTTTTAAATTTCATTGACAAGAACAAATAATTTTCATATCTGATTTTATCATAAAGGAGAATTACGATGTACATTTAATGAGTAAAACATAACACATATAAAGACATCAAAAATGAAAGTAATGACAGGATGACTTGTAAGTGACAACGGGCGAGGAAAGAAAAAAACTCTCGTAACAAAGGGAGGTTACTTGGTATGGATTTCATAATATAGTCACAATATGTAATAATAACACATTTGCTATACCCAATGTTCATCAGATGAGCAGCTGTTTCCTGGGAGTGGTTCACAGAAAACAGTGGTCCCTGTGAACAGAGGGTACGTATAAAATACTGATACATCATTTAAAGCACCTCATCAGTTGCTGCAGAACAACATGTGACATTCACCATCTTGATTCAATCTAACTTTACCCAGTAAATAAAGATTTTCAACAAATAAAAAAATGAAGTAATAGCTTTCAGACATAACTTGATTACAAGATTTGGGGAAAAAATTTCTCCACTCAGTTTTTTTAAATTGGGCAAATATTTTGAAAAAGATGATGAAATCTTAATAACAAACAAAAGATTCTTTCATTACACAATGAACAACTTACAGAAACAAATATGAACCAAATCTTTGTGGTATGAGGTATTTCAATTCATATATAAATTATTTACATCTAAATACAATGTGAAAGAATCATATATGACAGAGTTTTGGAATGAAATTCTTTTTTACAGCCCAAGAACAAGTTATCCAAAGAAGATATTGCTAACTTAGATATTATGCAATCAAGAAACATTCTCAAACTGTCTAGGTTTATAATGCTTTTGGTGTATAAATGCTCAGGATAATTTTTTCTCCTTTGAATGCATGCTAATGCTTTGTCTTTAAGGCTACATGTCAATTTCATAAATGCATGATTAAGAAATCTAATTTGTATTACACAAGAAAACTGAACATAACAAAAAACCTTTGGCTTATACAATCACAGTCAACAATGGTTATAATTTCACAGGTTTTGATAATAATAGCTAAATATCTCACTGTATCACAAACTTAAGAATTAGCACTGCCCCTTTCTGGATGATATATAAACTGGCTTCATATTTTAAGGGCAGTGTAAACTCCTAAGCTTGCTTTGACCCCCCTCCCCAATATGTTAACACTGCTCTACTGGTATTATGCTAGACATCCTGGGGTGGGGGGTATTTGCCATGTGGTCCCCCATTCTGTGCCACAGCGCACTTATTGGCGTGAATGTACATATTGTGTTTATGCTGTTTGGGTGGAATGGTGGGGGGTATTTTGTCCGTTGACCAGTTGCGACTCAGGCTGTGATGACCCCGATTCTCCCCACGGACATGATAGTCACTGACCACACAGTTTTCTGCTGATCGAAACCGATGGAGTTTCCTCCCCTCCTGATTGTCACTACGATAGCCCCGGTTCTCACCAGGGGGCACACAACGCGGATTTGTACAAATATGAATCTCATGAGTATTTAAATAACAAGGTCCATTGCTGTTGGAGTGAGATGCTGATTGCGGACTATGGCGATAAGAACAAACTGTAAAGAAAAAAATAGAAGTTGTCATTACATGTGTACTTTCAACCATTAAATACATGCAAGAGCCTTTTTCCTTTTCAAAAGAAAATTAGAAAAAAGAAAATTTCATAATGTCCCTTCCCAGTTCCCTCCTTCCCCCCAAAATTTTTTAATAAATAGTACATGGTATGACTTACCATTGCTTGCTCTATGAGATGAGTTATATACAGGTGATGTAACACGACTATGACAGGTGGAACATGAACAGGTATGCTGTGGTGGACTATCACATGTTCTTTCTGAGACTCCTACTTCTAAAACAAGAACACGAGATTGTAAAATATTCCTTGATCAAACAAACTAATTTTCATCCATTGACCTCAAATTCAATTTGTCAATTAACAATTACCTCTGAAAGCACTTCCTGGGGGCTGGGGCAGGGACCCATGATGAACTCCTGAATGTGGTAATCCATTTGAGTATGTGCCATTCTGCATAGAATGTCTACTTAAACTTTGGCACTGATAAGAGTCACTACCATCACCTCGACACAGTTCACAGTTCTCACAAAATGTCTGTTCTGCCCCCTTACTCTGGGACCGAGTGGAGGGGGGCAGGGGTGGAGGTTGAGGGACCTCCCGAATGTCGGGGTGGAATGTCCTCAATGTCTGGTGACCACTTGTGTGGGTGCTACTTGTACTCTGAGAACTCTTCAGTGAGTCGGTTTCACTGTTAGGATATGAAGCACTGTTGTCTGCAAGAAATCAAAGAAAGATTTAGTTACATGCACTTCAACTATAATCTTAAAACTCCCTGTTTATGAATGTAGCTATAATGTAGCTATAATGTAGCTGTAATCAGGGTATGCAAAGACAGGGAATTTAAAATCTTCTCTTAAAAAAATATTACCAGGCAGAGTACTTTCCCATAGGAAATGATTTCATCATGAAAACTAACTTTATTTTATATTTAGTTATAAAGAGTGTGGAAACATAAAAACTCCATGAAAAATATTATATTAATAGTGATATTATCAGTTAATCTAATTTGATAACTAGTTATGGGGGGTAGTACAGGTCAGTCTTACCTGGTGAGTGGTCAGCAGGTACCCTGGGTCCCGACTGGTGAGTCCCGTCCTCCACGTCGCTAGGAAAGATGGCTGCTGCTCTAGCCGCTCGGATTCTTCCAGATGACGATTCATAGCCCGACTCCTTACTCTGATACTCCTGATACTGCTGGTAACTCCCTGGCTGTGAGGAATACATAATCACTTGCTGGGGGTACATACCATCATCATCATACGGTGGCTGGCCCATATACTCGGCAGGAATGGGCGTGTCTTCCGTAGAGGCAGGAGTGTACAGGTCCTGCCTTTTCCTGGTGTGGTAGATGATTATAACCCAGATTAAGGAGGTTCCCACCACACAACAGACCACAGCGATGATGATTATACCAGTAGTGGTGGACTCATCCATGTGGCTTTCCTCTGATGAGGGACTCTGTTGCCTGGTGGGGATATGGTGATCCACACTCTGCACGTAGAGCTGAGTGTCGTCACTGCGACTGCCCAGGGTGTTCCTCATCTCACAGGTGTACTTGCCGCTGTCGGACAGCGTGGTCTTGACAATGATGAGCAGCTGGTTATTGGCCGCGTGGAAGTGTCGCTTGGTCAACTCCAGGCTCTGGTTGTCCTTCTTCCAGGTCAGCAGAGGTTTGGGGCGACCCTCAGCCATACACTCCAACACTGCGGTCTGTCCCTCGTTCACGACCTTGTTCCTACGCATTGGTTCCGTGAAAGATGGGGGCTCTGTATTAGAAAGTGAATGTCATTGTCAGTGTCATTAATAAAAGGATAGTATGATAAATTTAATTCTTTTTAAATCAAAATATTTTTTATTTATATTTTCAATTATTTACCCTCCTTGTTAGAGGGCAAACATACATGGGACCTTATTTGTGTGTAAAAAGGTAAGTTTATTTCTTTACATAAATTAAGACTAAATTGAGGCAAGATCTTTTACAAGGCTGATAAGCAGTATTTTTACAGTGATGTTATTACTCACGTTGAACAGTCAGTGTCACGTTGATGCTAATCTCGCCCTCAGAGTTGGATGCTGTACACCTGTATACACCCTCGTCTTCTGGCTTCACTTGAGCGATGAAGAACACATCGTCAGCAGTCATCACATGGAAGCGGTTCTCATTAGCTGCCAGGAAGTTCCCACCATTCTTGTTCCACACAATCTTTGGCTTGGGCTCACCTTTTGCTGAGCAGTCAAACCTGGCAGTGGTTCCAACTTTGACTGTCACATTGTTTGGGGTTTTGATGAACTCAGGATACTCTGTGAAAATAAACAAATCAACTGAGTAATAAAAAACCCCTAATCTTAATATCAATAATAATGAACAGCTAACAAGTATTTAAGAAAGCTTACTGTGCTAAAAAATCTGAACAACATACCATGAATGGTGATGTTTGCCTTGTGGGTGTAGGCTGAGCCAAACTTGTTGGTGATGATACACTGGAAGTTGCCCACATCTCTCTCCTGAATGTTCCTGAGGTGGAGGTGGGAGGTGAAGTTGTAGATCCTCCTCCCATCACTCAGGTTCCCCATCTCCTTAGTGCTGTCCACCCCCTCAGTCAGCATCTGTGAAAGTGGAGCCATCAATTAGTACTCACTCTCCCAAACACACTCAACATGGGTTTTTTATGTTGCTGAATCTATTTAAAGGCCTAATGGGTTTCATTAATATTCTGGGGCATCAAGTAAAGATGACAGTTTCAAGGATACATAAATCTGAGGCCAATGATTCTATCAATACAATGAAATTAGATACTGCACTTTGATGAACATTTCATTTCATGAATCAACTTAACAACGAAATCCATGTAAAAGCGGTATACAACCAATATTGATCAAACCACAGTATCTTATGGTCTACCATAAGCTGTAAACTTACCACATTGTCCCTCTTCCAGATGAACACTGTCCCCGAGTCCTCAGTACTGACGGCCTGGCATGTCAATGTGATGTTGTCATTCTTCAGAGCCACCCTGGTCTTGGGATGGGACAAAATGTACGGCTTCAGGAAATCTCCATCTGCAAGTTTCATGAATAGAGAACAATTCATCTAAAAATTTGACTCAGAATTTCAATAGTCTGACCAGAGCCAATTTTGAGCCTACTAGTTTCTTTATATGTTGTAGTCCCACATTCAAGACTTACCACACTTGTAGTCATCCCCCTGGACCAGGAATACACTCCGCCCGATCAGGTTTGGGGGGTAAGCACACACGGCAGTGACCATGTTGTGGAATGTTTTGGACAGGAGCCAGGTGGGCAGCCACTGTAGCTGACAGTCACACAAGAAACTGGACGAGTTCAGGTACCTGTCAAATCAACACAGGTAAAGTCAAACCACTGAGGAACATTGAAATCAGCACCGTTAGGGTGAAATTCAAACCTCTTTATAAGTCTTCAATCTAGGATTAAGCTGGTAATTATCATGTAATAATAGTTATTTGGTATCATATATAATTTATCATATCAATGTTGAACTAAACTTCAGGAGATTTTTTAAACATTTTTTGTTAAATGCAGGAGTTGTCTCTCTTTCTCTTTTCACGCACACTTACAATTGCTGTAAAGTGACCATGCTCTCCAGGGCATTGTCTTTGATAGATGTGATGTTGTTCATGTTCAAGCTGAGAACTTTCAGGTTAGCCAGACCTAAGAAAGCATCACTGGAGATTGACTTGATTTTGTTGTTCTCTAGTTTGAGTTTGATCAAATTTGCCAGCCCCTCGAACACGCCCGACTTGTCCTCAATGGTCCAGGAGATTTCATTGTTGTTCAGCTCTCTGTAGGAAAATGAAGAATACTAATCAACAATAATTTCCAAAAAATATTAATTTTTATTTACTTTTTTTTTTTTTTTTATGTAAAATGGAATTTTTTCATCTAGTACATGAGATTATTGTAGCATAGGAAACTACACTCAACAAACAAGTACAAAGTAAGTGATCAAGTGTTTGTGGCCTGTGGTTTGAGATAAGTATCCACTATACTTACAGCTCCTCCAGTTGGTGGAGATGCTGGAATGCCCCGTCCTGGATGTTGGTGATCATGTTACTGTTGAGGTACAGCTTCTTTAGCTGACCCAGCTTAGAGAAGGCCATACTACTGATGGTCACCAGGCGGTTATTGGACAGATCTCTGAAGAAAATTAAAACAAAGAGACTTTATTACATTTACTTATATTTCAGACTATTCATACTAATTTGGTTGTTTTTTTTTTTGTTTCTGCACATGAAGTTGTTACAATCTAACAAAAATATTATCATGAACCATGTGCTCTGTGTTGTATAGTCAGCCTCTCGTTCCACTGACAGAGATGTAAATGATTTGACTGCCTTAATAAAACTTGGTCAATTATCAGGCACTGATCCCTGCCCATTAAACCCAGGTCTCTATTGTCCAGCCTTCAGAGGTGGCTTCACCCTCCATAACACAGAGGTGTACTTAAATCTTTAAACATGGCCAGTGTCACAAGTCATTCCCACCAAGAATAATGAATACATCTCAAACTTTCCACATCTATATATCAAATCTTGTTTCCTAACCCTCCAAATTTTGGATCATAAAATATGCATAGACATGCATCACAACACCTGTGAGATATTCTGATATTGATTTATCCCTGGGTGTCAATCAACCTCAGATTTGTTCGTGAACAATCTGGTTTTGGGGTGAACATCCACGGTCAACAAGCTATTGTCTCCAGACCATGCATGGTAATTTGAACTGGAGATGACTTTTTAATCCATGGAGAGCTGGACTATAACGGCACTGCCCCGACTAGGAGGGTTTTCCCTGGCACTAATTGGTGTAGAGCAACACCAATTGCTGCACTTTACATGACATTTGTGACAATAAAAGCAACGGTGTAAAGTTAATTACCACAGGGCTGGATAGGAACGGCACACATTTAACTGTTCATAGAATTCTTCATTTCAGTTTACCAGTTAATTAATCATCACAACATAGATTATAGCGTACATAGCAGATTGTACAGCACCACACCTCATTAAATAGATTCTACTTTCAATTTTAAATTAATTTCATAATGTGATAAGCTTTTTTGTAACAAGAATATATCATCTTTAAGTGTGAAAATCTTAAAGTTTCCTTTGCTATGATCACGTTGAAATATGTGAATTTCTTCTGTATCTATTTCATAAGTTAATTTGAAATGATCCATTAACTTTGCTCTTGGTTTTTAGCGAAGCTGCACTTAAACTTCATCACATGTTTACAATATACATCACTGTGTCTGAACATTACACTGGAGGATGGTATGGTTATCTAAGTTTTTCCAAACCATAAACTTTCTCCTTGGAATACCTCCAAACAAAAGCGGATTAATTTCACTAATTAGTCATTCCAGATGTACTGAGGGGAAAACAAAAATCATAAAAAGGAGATAGGCATAAAAAACTGTGTGTGTACTGGGAATTCACCATATTGACTTGAGTTGGGCAACATTAACATTCAAAGTGCAAGGGTTGCCAATCTGAATAATGATTTGTTTCATTCAGAGTCCTATATATATTCATACAGTTCTAGCTACCCTACAAAACATCAAACAGTTTTTTTTCTTTTCTTTTTTTCAATTCTTTTTTTATTAACTTGCATTACAAAATTCATGTTCTGCGGGTTCAAAACCTATCTAACTGTGGCTGTATAAATCTAATGAGTTATGAAAGGGACTAATTAGTCTAAAGCCTCATTAAATATTTATCCTATTAGCATTGTCCCTGCTCTTTAGTTCATATACAAATCACATTAGACTTTTTATACAAAACACCTGTTCAAGCAAATTCATAAAATGATTCAATGAACTTTGATTTCTTACAGATTTTTTATTCATCAAGGGAAGATCATACAAGTTGTAATGACTAAACTAGTCTATAGAATATGACTTCAAAATCTAAAATCCAATTGCAACCTTCAATATTAGTCTTCAGAAATTACAGGAAACATATGGTTAGCTTTTCTGACCAAAAAATTCTAATTCTACCCAAAACAGTATCTCCACAAATGTATGAAAGCCAACAAATTCTTGCATGAATGTGCAGTTTCTGTTTGTATGCACCTGATGCAACCACGGTGGCCTACAAGCAAAAATACAGGAATTGTTCGGCTATCTTTTCCTGAACGTCTTTAATTAACTTCGGTTTTTTTTAAACCACGTAACTCTTGATTTGTTAGCACCTGACTGTTTAAGTGTTTCAAGACCTGGCCGTCCCCTTGTTATATCACATGGTCGTTTGATAATGCTGCATTCCAACCTCAAGATTACAGAACCATAAAATGTCAACCCAGCACCGTGAAAAGTAATGAAGAAAAAAAAAAAATTCAAGAAAGGATTGCTCTGACAATAAGGCACCTTCAATCAATTCCTCCTTACCGAGAGTCGGGGAAATGGATGGAGAATTAATTTGAGAGGACATTTTCCCTAGCACTGACCATGAATCAAGGGGACCAGATTTAAGTCTCTACACTCAATGAGTTTTTCATGCTAATATGGATTAGGATAGAAAGCTGCTTGAAAGGAAGCCCTAGATTGTATATTAGCACGTCTGAATCCCTTAATTCATTATTGAGAGGGTGAGGAAATTACAGCAAATGTTGCCGACTTATTAGTTTTACTTTTTTTTTCCTCTTCTTTGGAAATGACATTCACTCCAAACTAACAATGGCAACTTTTTAATAACTTCAGTCTCAAATTTGCTATGTTTGAACAGGTTGAATTTTCTCACGCATAATGATACATTTTCATTTTCCTCAACTTCAATTTAATTTTGAATCAACACGTACAATTCTTATCCAAAGTCTGTTTTTTAAAAAAAATCTATCCTCTGCAATTCCTTTTTTATTGAAAGCAAGCTGCATTGATCAGACATCTGATTTAGCACTACTGAGCCTGAGATACTCGTGGGTATAATGTAATACTTACATGGTGTCGATGGATTCACAGCCTTGCCAGGCTTCAGGATCAATGGTGTGGATTTTATTGTGTGCAAGATTTCTGAAAATACACAGAAAAAAGATCAAGGTTAAAGTCATATCATCACAGAACACAGATCAATTAATGTTAAAATCATATCATCAATGCAGAAACAAACCAACCCCTGTATCCAAACAATAAATTGGTCATTTTGCAAAGTTTTAAAGACATAATAGTACAGAACATTGTGTTTACTTCTTGTCCAAATAAAAATCTTTTGCTGTGATGGAGGACCTACTAAAGTCTAATTCAAAAAAAAAATCAACTCCCATTTAAGAAAATATGAATATTTTTTATGCTCTATTTTAATTGAGACTACAGAAAAAAAGGTTGAAACCATTAAAGAACTCCTCCATCTTTTTTAATTCAAACTAAGGAGAATAATATTATAATACAGGCAAATGATGTTGAGCACACATATTCAGAATCTATGCCATAAATACAGTTTCCAGATTATTTACATATTCAAAGGGAGGAAAATGTAGAGTTTCAATCTGCTTTTTTTCCCCCTCTACTTGGACAACTAAAGGTGTTAAGTTTCATGGAAAAAGAACATCAATTTTCAAGGGACAAGATCATGTTTCACATTCACAAGTGCTATAATGCATCTTAATAGAAAAATTATACAACAGACCCTGATTTCCCCATAATAGGGAGATTTTTTATTATACTTCTTCATTAATATTAGTAAACAGATATAATGAAAGTCATCCAATAACTGTTGGAGAGTTTAATTCTTGTGTAATTCTGTAAAACAATGTAAATCAATACACATAATTTCTAGGACCAATCTTTGTCATTGATTATTTACTGTTGTCAATTAGTCAACGGAGAAGTAATTTACTACAGGCCTCAATTATGAACTTTATCAAACTTGCGCCGAAAAAAATTCAGTTCACAAAATTTTGAAAGTTTCCATCCTATACAGGATGCATACACCTGGCAAAATACTTTTTGTAAAAACAAGAGAAGATAGATTTCCAAGCTGGAAATTCCATCACAGCGTTTCTTTTTTTATATTTTCGGCACCTGGAAACATCATTATCCTGGTGTCAGAAATTATCAGCCTTTTTCTCCAACTAGATCCTTTACCTAATCAAATTTGTTCAGATGACGGCAGTGAAATAGAATACACAGCATCAGCCGGGGGTAATCTGCCTTCCTCTACCTTTGCATTTGTGCACAAATCTCACTTTCGACCTCTGGGATCACAGATCACCGCACACACTTGAACATTTTTTTGCAGAAAGTTTGAAGATTATTTTACAGACTGTTTGATAATAAGATAACATCATATCAATTCCAGACAGAACAAATATTTTTAGCCCTCAATGCCAATTCAAAGAAGCAAAAGTTCATAACCAAGTGCTCCAGCAACTAAATCATAATAAAAGAAGTGTTTATAATCATTCTCGGAAATGTTTCCGCAGTCAATGTAAACAACAAAGTGAGACAAGTTTGTTTCATTCGAACAACTGCATTACATCTTGTATCTCCTATTTTTTTTAACCATTTCTTCATAATCAGAACAAATTTTTATTCATTATGGGTTAACTTCCTTGACCCAAGAAACTTGCACATTAATTTCTCTTTTGCTGGAGGAAGAAGAGATCTGGTCACTCAGGACACTGTGTAACAATTTGTTCCAGTCACCCAAAGGAAGCTGTCAACAACCTCCCATACCATACCCAGAACTTTCTAGATTTAAACTGATGCTTGTAGATTTTTTTTTTTAAATGTTCATATATTTTCATTTTTTGCTGTTGGTTTTATACTTTTGATATTTACAATGCATACGATTCACATTTCCTTTCACATATTAAGGAAATGGTGTAGGCATTTCTTGCTGCGCAATTAAAGAGTCTTGGTACTTCTGTATCCCTTTGTTTCTAATAAATTCAGATTAATTTGTAATTAAAGTCAATATATGACCAAAACTTCATGGCTAATTAAATTTACACAATATTAGGCTTTGTTGAAATGGGCTAGCAGGGTACGGTATCTCTGAATTGTTCCTGCAAAAGTGTAAGCTGGCTCCAGAGTTGGCGATAAGCCTACGTAACAGACGATAAAATAGTGCTCATCACATCTTAATGAAAGAATACTTCTCTCTGTGGCCTAATTAAACAAGCAGTCTTAGAGACCAGCTCTCAATGCTAAGTCACAAACATCACATCTCAACTCTTCCAGGTCAACCAATATCATTCCCTTTTTCTTATATATTTTCTCATCCCATCATTTCTTCAATCCCATCAATTTCAAATCAACATAAAACCTGTTGAATGCAGGAGAGCCTTTTGAAATGGTAATCTCACTTGGCAAAGGACTTTCAGAAGTAAATCCATAAAGCAGAAAAATTAATTTAACTTTTGTCCCCAGAATCCCTCTTACAAGCAAGCTGTGGCTTTCTTTTGTACGTTTATTGTGATGGTGTGAAAGTGGGAACCGTCAGGCGAGGATGTAAATATATTGAAAATGCCCAGGCATGAAATTAATTCCATAACAATGTCTTGGCCATATGCTACAATAACTTAACATGGTACCAAGCTCAGCGATCTTCTAAAGATATTGAATTTTGAACACAACCAGAGAGAGTACATCAACCAAGCATGAGAACATAGATCATCTCCTCTCTCTACGTATGACATAATTTTTTGAAATAAAATGCACATCAAAAACAAGTTTCAATCTTGATATTACTTTTATTAACCTCGATAAAACATGATCTAATGAAAATCTGCCCTTTATTCTCCATATACTTATTTAAGGATGAATCTGTAAAACTTGAGAAGATTTTGACCCTCACCATTCCCTTTCATTTTCCCATGAACAGAGGAGAAATCAATAAGGGGGAGAGGGGACCCCCAGCTCGCTCCAGCAGGAAGATATCACTGGAACTTTCTAGTCAGTCACAGCTGGACTGAAATAATATTTGAGTTCAGATTTTGATTCCTGGTTTCCAAGTCAATTACAGCCCTGATGACAGATCAGCCGTCTTCCTGTGAAGATCACACGGCTCTACACCCAAGCCAAGAAAAATGAGCGGGGCAAGACGGAAACAAAACAAATGCTTGTTAAAATGATAACATATCCAAATTGTATGTCTATGGAGAGGGGGGTTATATTTTCAGATATAAACATCATCACAACTTATTTAATCAATCTACATAGTTTTTAGATCAACAGTAATAAGTTGAATCCCTTTATTTATTGTAATATTTATTATATATTTCATTTGCAAATGCTTGAAATGCAAGATATCCTTTGAACATTCAAGATATCCCACTATAATTAAGGAAAGGTATCAGACCAAAAAATTCCCTCTCTGAACCCTTTCATCCTTGATGAAGGTATCCTCCCCTTGAAGTTGAGTCCATAAGAACAAGCTATCATCACCAATAATGAAGTGATTAGTGTCAGTTTTCCACAAATAAACACTGGTCAGCTAACAGGACAGGCCCTGTGTTGTTGCCAGTAAACATCCCCCATCACTGCAGACAATTGCCATATGCTGTTCAACTCTCTTCCAATTCCTTTTTACTGTCTTCATTATATAGGTGGGGCTTTTTGCATATCAAATTTAAATATTTACCCCTCCCCTCCCCCCCCTTTTTTTTTTTTTTTTTTTTACAAATTTGTGTTTGGTTTATTTTTGTTGTTTTCGTTATAAATGTAACTCACATTTCTCTCAAGCCTTTCAATCCATACAACCAAGACTGGGTTACTCTTGTGATGTTGTTGTGTTCCAATTGTCTGAAAATACAAAGAGAGTCTCATTTACAATGATAAATTAAATATAAAAAAAATATCTCTTTCAAAAAAAAATACATGTCAATTCAAAGTTGTATGTTGGGTTGGTTTTTTTTCTTCATATATGATCATTGGAGTTTATCAGGGATGCCCCGGGTTGTCAAAGATTCCCACAGATTTTTTTTCTCTGCACATTTTTCACTTTTCTCTGTTGCCATTCTACACAATACAGTTTTTGTGTGTAGGCCACTAACAAGCATATGTTTTTATGCTTTCACTGCCAGAGTCTGGGTGTGAAGAAATTCATTATCACGGCTCACATATCAAATTCATATCAATCCTTATTAAACTTAGCCAGATGTTTGGCTCATTTTTTGTACAAGTGGAAGGAAATATAGAAAAAATGTCCTTACTCAAAATATGATATCATTTTCTCTTTCTCAAATACAACAAATTTTAGGGTAGCAGGGACCTGAGTTTTCTTCATGCTTTTTTTTTCTTACACAAAAGCTATACATAAATGCACTTGAAATCTACATCAATAATGCTCCAGTTTCAAACGAATCATGCACAGAGTGAACTGAAAGCCTACAATAGGACCTTATACAATCAATTCTGTCAATATTTGAGTGGATGAACTTTCTTGAGATCTAATGATTTACTGAGCTCTATGTTATATTTTCTCCTTCTGTTGTCTGCTGGGGCCTTTTGCGAGGGGAAGAATTTTTTTCTGGTTTGCTACTTCTCTTGAAGAGGTAAATCTGATAACAAATTGCTAAAACAAATGTTTCTCTCCTAAACACTTTGTCAATACCTAGAGTTACATCGCACACAGTCGGTGATTTGTAAAGGAAAATAAACTAGTGGAAAACTGGTAGCAGTTGTTGAACATGTTTAAGAGGATGTGAACAAATTACAGATCTTCTTTTCTACCACATTACAGTCAGAATAGAACAACACCGAAGAGTTCAGGCTCTTAACACTTACAGTGTGACAAGTTTGTCTAAACCATAGAATGCCCCATCATAGATCTTGGAGATGGAATTCTTCCTCAACTTCAGAACTTTGAGATTCTTCAAGTCTTGAAATGTCAGTCCTCCAATCTGCTTCAGTTTGTTTTTGGTGATCTCCCTATAAAAACACAAACATACAGTGTGGATTTGAGCTTTAATCAAGGTTTTTCCTCAATGGCCTCTTTAAACTTTCAACTTGAATTTTAACAGATAACAGTCACATTGGTCAATGCATATAGGAAAGACTTTTAAAATTGGTTCAAAAGGCAAGTGGTCTTCAAAAAATACTAGCCTAATTCTAAAATTTATATATACAAATTCCAGAACATTCTGGCTTTCAATTATTCTGAGGCTCGCAAAGAATAATCTGAGAGGCAACACAATGTTATTTGGTACCAGGTAAACTTTGTAATGAATGACAGTCTCCTTAACCCCTAATTACTTGGAACTCATTAAAATTTCCCTTGGCTGTGTATAAATATATTTTTTTGCTCTTACTTTGAGAACATATTTTTTTTAACTTTCAAACCACTAAAACATTTATCTCTGTTTTCTCCTGATGTTTTATTTTACTTTCTGTACCATTACTGCTCTAATTGGAGCTAGCGGTGATGGGTATCTTTTCATCCCGATTGATTAACAGGTAATTTTAGCACCATTCCATGGGGTGATCTCCCATTTCCCCCACACCAGACACTCGGCGCAATGCAGGTGTTAGGAGCAAAGCAAGACTTTTATTGAATATGAAATGTATCTGTGATATGGAATCACTCCAATTTTCTTGTAATGCAGCAATGATAAGGCAGGAAAACGTTCCGCTCGATGTTGAAACAGGTGTGCCTGATAGTTTCCTTATATTTTCTTTACTTAAAAAATATTTCCATATCTCCATTTCTCTAAACAGAACCTTCCTCCCTTCCTTTTTTTCTCTTCAATTGTATTTTTAGACTGCCTTCAGTTTCAAAGAATCTCCAACCAATACATCTTCTAAATAAATTTACATGTTCATCATGCTCTGGTCCCATACTCATATCCGGATACTGTTTTAACAACCCCATCAGTTTAATTCAGCATCCTTGGACTCTGTAAATGGCCCGACATATCAATCAACAGTCATTTCCCTACCATCACCGACCCACTAAAACACCAACTAAAAGTCCATAAATATCCCTTATATCACTAACGATAAGGGGCCACCCCAATTACGCTATTTTCCTGACAATTATGTCAGCTGTCACTATCATTCCCAGACCAATAACTCAGTTTAGATTTTTCCCTGGCTGAACTTAATAGAAAACTAAATACTTTGTGCTGCATGAAACTCCATGGTAAGTATCCCATCAATTGAACCCAAATTGTCTCATTTTTACTGAATTATTATGCAAGTGAATTTACGTGCCAAGTACCAAAACAAGTCAAAATGGAACTTTCATTTCACCAAATGATGGCAACTCTCCTCCCCCCTTTGCCATACCTGGTGACTGGTCAGGAACATCATATCATTTTGTGAATCATATTGCATGTAGTTGAAAAAGTTTGCAATGTGTTGATCTGGGCATAACATTTCAGTTAATAATATGAATCACAATGCTATTTTTTGATATTAATGTGTATATATATGCCCCCTGATGGCCCCGTCAGTAACTTTCCCTGCCCCTTGATTTGACTAACATGATAGACAGAGAGACTTACAGGGTCTCCAGCTTCTTCAGCTTCTTGAAGATGTCTTTAGAAATGCTGGTCACTCGATTCTTGTTGATCTTCAGGACTTCTAGAGACGTCAGGTTGTCAAAACAATTCGACTCAAATGATGCCAAGTTGTTGTTGTTCACAACCCTGGAATCAAAGATTGTAGAATTGAAAACAAGTCTTTTATAGCTGTTTAAAACAATATGAAAACAATTAATTTTTAATGTATCATGTAGTATGTTGTTGAACATATTGTACCAGTATTTAATTCTATACAATCAGGAGGAGAAAGGTGTGGGATTTCAACATAACATAACCAAAATTCTTTTCTGAGCTTTGCATATTTTATGCAGTTTGTATAAAGATTCTGAATTATATTCCATACATAAAAATATATAAAAATTTATTAATCCTTTTTTTTTTAAGTTCATTTTTTCCAGTCTTTTGATATATTCATTTTTTTTTTGGCAATGATGCAATAATTCTTTTCAGTGTCAGACAAATCTCTCATGTTCTGCAAAGACAGACATACTTTCTCTTGGTTTTTTATTTTGTAAGAAAAAAAAAATGGAAACCAATACATTTTCCAGTGTAAATACTGCTGACAAAACAGAGAGAAATCTGAACAGACAAAACATATCAGTCTACAAAATGTCTGACTGGGAAAATACAACACCTTTCCCTTGTTTTCACTCTACACTGACCATAGAACACATTTCATATTGAGATGTTGCTTTAATTTCTTTAATGTGAGGTACACACAATCACCATGACCTGAATGAATTGGATTCTAATTAATCATTCTGCATTCCAACAGGTGCTGTCCCACAAAATAGAAGGAGGCTGACCACAATTATAATTCTGTGACAGAGTTTATTTGGTCAATGTCATCTAGCAAAAGTTGAAGAAAAAAAATGAAATGGGAAGGGGGTATTAAATAATGGCAAACCCGAGCTGATTGATGCCCTAAAATGCTGAAATGAAGTGTTACAAGTCATACAGGTGATTTCACTTGTGCTTCAATTGGACCAATCAGCTACATAAATAACCAGTATTTACCAGAGAGGGGAAACAGTGTTCATAACGTCATTAAATTTCAGGTTATTTGTTCTTCAAACCAGAGGGGTGATAAGAAGCAGGCGTCTCTATTGATTTCCAATGATCAAAAGACAACTTGGAGTATCACCTTGTGAAACCTGTTTACAGCAGGGCCTGCAGATCAAACTTGGAACAGATTATCAAGGTGTTAGAACTTGTCAATATTAAAGCGATTCAAAGTGAAGCAAGTGTCGAGTCTGGTGGCCCAGTAGAGGGAGGCCACACAGAGAAAACCTGGCTGCCGCATGTCTATGCCATGTAATCAATCAGATTGAAGTCGGAAATGTGGCCGAAATATCACCAGATCATTTCACATCTAACTCCAGACAGCACCCCTCTCAAAAAATTCTTCCTAATCTTTTCTCGTCTGAAATCATTCCATTTTTATCAAACTCCCTGGCAAACCCTGTGTCAATAATTATAAAACATTCTGGGACATTTCATCAAATTCATTTGTCTTATTCTAACTCAATCTAATAATAAAAAAAAAAATTGGGACATTTCATCAATATCATCAGTCTAACTCAATCTTTCAACACTGTTTAATAACATGGCAAAACTTTAATAGGTATTATGTAATAGACCTTCATAAACGTGGCTCACATTTTCACACCCAATACTGATTCCTAGACATCACACCAAGTTCACCTCTCAGAGTTCTATCAGACCCCCTCCCTGTCTACAGAATAAGGTCACCAGACGAGCTTTGTCTCCATAATTTCAACATAATTAGTAAACAAGACTAGCACCAGTGGACAGAGTCTGACTCCAGCCATAATCTCCCTGCTGTCTGTCATTTTACACAGGTCTGTTAACTATCAAATAACAACGCCACTAACAATAGTACTTTTCTTTCTTTACACCAAGTATAAAACAACAAGTTATGAAACTCCAGCTAACTAATCAGAATATTTTTGTAACTTCAGCAAGGAAATAGCCAAACTTACTAATTATGAAGGTTGTATTCAGATCTAGTTTCTGAGGCTTGTGCTTAGACACACAGTTTCTAAGGTTTGTGCTAAGACTTGCAATATCTAAAGTTTCAGATTCTGAGCTTTGTGTTCTAACTTGATATTTAAGGTATGTGCTCAGACTTACAGTTTCTGGAGGGAGTTGTTGGCTGGGAACACCCCAGGGACAATATCGGTCAGCTGGTTGTGGTTCAGCTCGAGGACCTGTAGCTGGGGCATGTAAGTCAGAAACTCCTGGGCCAAGATCCCAATGTGGTTATGGTTCCTGGAGAAAGAGAGAATCTCATTAAAATCATCATGTAACAGATATCCATTATAAATATTCTGATAAAAGAGATGCAATATCAAAATGTGGGACCAATATCAGATACTGAATACATTGCCGAAACATTAGCTCATACTAAATTGGAGTGGGAGGAAATATATTCTGAGAACATTTTAATAAAGATGCTGGAGTTGTGTATTACATAAGTTTTAAAAGGGTAACATCATTGTGACAATTACGATGCTGGTGCGTAAACATCTGAGTATTATTAGGCAAAGCTTCTACATTACATCACTCTCCATAACTCTATGTGCAAAAGATAAAATTGGGAGAATGAGATAATGCAATATGTATGCCTAGAGTCACACTGCAATGTGTTACAGTTCTGGCCGGGGTTAGATTGGTATCAATACATGGATCTTCATTAATCATTAAAAAACTTAAAAAAGAAATCTGTTTACAAGATAAAGAAACGAAAGGCAAGAGCCAAATGGCCATCGATAATTCATAATCTATCGTGCATGCACCGTAAACAAATTCATCTTGAAAGTCTTGTAATAAAATAAACAATAAATGAAATATCATTTTCCCCCTGTCAGCTGTTCACACATGGTCAGTTTTCGGGAGGAATCAAGGAAATATGATTTGCAGACATCAGATGTCAGTGTCTTATCTCTTCTGGCCAGGCATTTATGAACACCCCTTAAAAAATCCTCTGCCTGGCATTACGTAACCATACACAGGCCATTTGCACCAGCAGAATGCATTATGAGGGCCCTGCACAGATAATCAACATTTCAGAAGAATTACTCCCCTTGGATTACAACATTACTGTCACACACATTCTCCGTTTATTAGGTTTTAGTGGTCTCTTGTGATTTTGTTTCAGAGCCTAAATTCAATAAACCAGAGCAAAAACAGTTCTTCACCTTAACAATGGTTTGTAATTCTAACATTTAGTTTTTTTTATCTATTCATCCTATATGGACTCATCTTTTGTTACATTATGTGCGCCCCCCCCCCCCCCCCCCCCAAATAAAAATCCAGGATTAAAATTTCTTCGGATCAATTTTATGATTCTTTCTCTCCTCCCTCTCTCTCTCCTACCTCTCTCTCTCCCCCTCCCTTCCTACCCCCTCTCTCTCTCTCTCTTCTCTCTCTCTCTAATCATGTCATAATATGATACAAAAGTCCCACTTAAGGTTTCAGCAAACAGAGGTGGGTATCCCTATCTAAACAGAGAGAACAGCCGAATCCAGACCACACACTGAAACAAAAATGTTGGCCTGCTATATCTATTTATTCAGGATGACCTCCCCTTGGACGTCTTTGCCGATTGGTCGAATCAGATAACCCCCCACTCGTCAATCCAAACATCAGATTTACAAGTTTTTGGCAGGATACATGATAAATTGGGCAGACCAGTCGTCCTGCATACCTGTATCATACACATACTGACTTCATATCACTGCTGGTGATTTTTATCAGGTAGCAACAATTGATGTTATCGCTTTGCACCGAATTTTATTGTGCATCCCATTAAGAAATGTGTTTCTCAATGCTTTTATTACATCCATTTCTCACCTTTGATGTTTTTCTATTACCTGTGGTAAAATGTGTTTTTTTCTTTAACAAACACATCTTATTTTCCTATTCCACCCTTCTTTACTTTTGTTCAGAAACATTTAGAAAATGGACCTTAGTCTCCTATAAGACAACAAAAAGATGTACTTACAATTCCAGAATGGTAAGATTTCTCAGTCCTTTTAACTTTGGCACTTCATTGATTTTGTTATGATTGATTTTCCTGTACAGAGAAAACAAAAAAAGTATACATAAATGTTTATAGGTAAACAACAAAGGACAATTTTGTTTGGCCTGAGAATTTTTTCACTTAGCAGGAACTAGACTGATAACATGCTTCATCGTGTCTAGCCATGGACCACACCAAAAGTGACCCTCCACAGGATATCAGATGTAACAGTTCTTAGGTTATTATTTCACAGATGTACCAAGAGCCATCTTAAAAAAAATATCTAAACCCCTGAAGATGCCAATTTATAACGCCTCTTGATTTACAAGTTGTGTACTCAAAAAAACCAATGCCGACACAAAACGGGTTTGAATACACTGTCAAGGGGACATTTATCTTTTAAATATGAGGATCATTGGCAGAGGGTCGCAGGGATATGGAGGAATTTTGATTATTTTGCGCCTGAATAGGGATACTGATAATCCAGAAGACAAAGGTCTCAACAGCATTACTTGCAATCTTATTCAATGGAAATCAATTTTTAACCTTCAGTAACATTATCATTAAAAAACCTTTATTGTTTTGTAAGTAGCGGTACATGTACTTACAAAGTTTGCAACGTTGTCAGATGTTCAAATACGCTGTCGTTGAGAGATCTGAGGTCATTGGAACTGATGTCTCTGTAAATGTAAAATAGAAGATTTAATTAAACTTAATGCTACTTTACAAGCAACATATTTTATGAATCAATCAGTATTGCACAACTATTTACAACTAATTTATATCTATACATAGATAAATATTAAGATATTTTCACATAGAAAAGGGATAATTATTTACACCTAAAGTGTATATATCATTTTTTCGATATTCACGCAGATATTTACAACAGAGATGAATAAAATTTTGGCTGTTTCGCCTCAAAGTTTATAAGATGTTGAGAAAATACTTTTGAAACTGAGCATTCTCATCTTAAAACATGAAGGAAGTTGTAAATAAAACTTGTGATTTCAGACATAAAGCCATTGCTGAGCTGTAAATTTTCCCTGTAACCGTGTAACATAAGGCTTTCTCAACACATATAAAGTCAACAATGCAATGAACTGCTAAACACAGAGCAAGATTTACAACTGTTCCTTAATGCCTGTATCTTATTGGATAGCTATATGTACATGTATATGGGCATTGGGACTGCAGGCCATTAACATACTAAGTGTTTTACATTATAAAATTACACTGCCTTCATTAATGATGCATTATGTTAATAAACACTTTCTTCAGCATGAATGAATACACATATATGGTCATTAATAATAGCACACTCCCTTACCAATGTAACTTGAAAAATAACAATTTTATTTTATCCTAATCTTGACACCTTTACAATAATATCAGTTTTCATTAATGAACCTAAATATTTTGCAACAGCGTATAATTTTTATGTGAAATAATCTGTAGTGATGTTTATCCTGAGAGGGTTTCCTTCATTTTAAAGAGTCAAGTTTATTAAGCTTCCATTTATTGACAGTGTACATAAAACACACCTCGTTTCTGACACGTTCACTATAGACCAGTAAATATAGTTCACTAGTTCCTCTTGTTTACCCACTCTCTAAAAACACACTCTGTAACAAAGATTGGAAAATTCACTACAAGAATATTTTCTTTGCGGTTCAAATCATGTACTAAAGCTGCCACGAATACAATCGTACCCTTGAAAAGTAAAAAATGAAAATAAAAACCCTGGTTACAAATTAAAAGAATCTTGGGAGGTTTTTGGTGTATTTGATAGGCACTTGATAGGCATATCGAGTTATATACTGCAGGTGCAGTCTAATCACCCCAAAACAATGCAGAGGAAATGAGTGGTCTTGCTATTCACCCCAACATACCTGTCAGACTCATAAAAAAAAGGAGGTGGATCCCAAAATTTACATAAATCTGATCAATGTTACAAAACTGATCCAATTTGTAATAGACAAAGGAATGCCTGAGCAATAAATTCTTTGCATAGGGCTTCCTCCTTCAAATGTTTTATCCCACCATCTCAGGCTTCCAGAGCCCAGGACTAACGACCCAAAGAAGAAAAGGTATCAATTTATATAGGAAAATTGATCCTGTGCAGAAAAAATACTCATTTGAACACCAAGAATTAAATAATATTAAGAGTAACATCAAACACACCACACTGTTATAAATCTTTCCCCTAACTACCACCTTACAGGACCAAATTCATGGCTTGCTTCGAACCCGTGTTTTTCATGTAAATTAGGTGTTTGTGAAAAAAAAAAAAAATAGAAATAAAAATAAGGCTGCTATCAGCTTACAGTTTCCAAGTCACAAAGGATTAAAGAACCACCAATAAAAATGTAAACCTTCATGGTCTTCTTTTAAATCAAATCAAAATGAAGATGTCAAAAGCTAACTTATGTGAACCGTGAGTTAAAACTTGTTCCACAATGCTTGGAAAAAAACATATTACCCTTCCTTCAACTTTTAATGATGTTACTTAATATTTTTACTACCCTAGAATAAGATATGTCATCTGTAAACAAGAAACTCAATCTATATTCTTTATGGGTCATTAAAGGATAAAGAAAAGCTAGAAATTTGGCCTGGAAAATCCATACCATATCTTTTTGGGAGGAAGGGGGGAGAGAGAGGGAGTGAGTCAATCAGTACCTCCAAAGGCCCCCACCGCAGTTAACCTTTCATAAACTCGCATTATAAAGGCCGTAATTTCGCTCAACTTATTTCTTTAGATATTATCATTTTAATATTAACACAATCTACCTAGGATGGCTGGAGAGGTATGATTAAAATATGAATAATAATCCATAATTTGTTAGTAAAATTTTAATTATAAATATTTAACATGAATATTTTTAATTCCCCTCATTTATAATTCCGATTAGTGTAACATATTTCTTGGTGATCTAAGTATATTAAAATCTATCCAACGAGGTGGAGTTTTGATATAATGAACAGCTGTTGCGTTACTTGGGACACAGTGGTACATTTTGTGGTACTAAATGCTTTGTAATCCGAAACAAAAACACTACATTGAGAGGCATTGGAGCGCATTAAATCCAGCCTGCTTACAACACCTTTCTCTAACAGCCTGACCCTCTCTGACCAACAAACACTTTCTCTTCTTATTATTCACACAGCGAGATGAACAAATGGCCCTTGGCACCAAATCATACTTATAGATTTATAAATTTGCCAGGTGTTTAATTCTTTATCAAGCCTTTGGGATCCCTTTGATTGTCACTATTTGCACTGGTAGTGTTAATCTCGAGGACTCTGATAATGTTCTGTATACATAAACTTACCGGTGACATTTTCAATTAGCTAAACATGCTATACAGTTAATTTGTCATGTACATCAATATAATCTGTCTTTCTCTTTTTTTTTTTTAAATTTCATAGTTAACTTAGTAAAAGTTTTCTAAAATCAAGTGCTTGTATCCCAAACTTAATGCATTAATATTTACTAATTAGGGAACAAGATCCTTATATATATACGTATAAATATTTCAATCAATTTTACAAATGTTCAGAAATGTTTATTGTAAAGAATTCATGATGCAATTTTTAAACATACTTAAACCAATTTATTAATATGATAAATGACAATGTCAGATTGATTTTAGAAATATGCATAATGTGATTATTGTATAGGTCCAAATTATTATAATCATTCTACAGAAACATTATTATTATATATACTTACAAATTATCTAACCAAAAGGGAAAAAGAGGAAAATAGACAAAAGGTGTAATGGTAAAATAATTTCTTTATTTTCAATATTTTGCTGTATCGGTCAATGATAAAGCTATATCTTAAGAATAACCAACTACGTTTTGGCATGGAATTATTTGAGAGCATTGTTTGACATTATATCATTTCTTTATTACACGTTGTCACCAGTGACATTTCATCATAATTAACACCTCGGCCCAGGTAAACTGTGACCCAGGTAAATAAAAGCTGAATCCCTCCCCCAATGCGGTCCCGGACGAATTGTGAAACATTCCGTCAAAGACTTAGAATCAACACCACTGACCAGCCGGTGACACATGTTTAGTTCTCCCTCAAGTCTGAATTAAGAGGCCAGCTCCACGTTTTACCCCTGCTTTACCAAGGTGACACTTTAGTACACAACAAGATTAAAAGCAAACAACAGCTACAATAGGCAATTTCATGCTCCGAGACCACTAGTATTTGTTTTGTTTCATTTACAGAAGTAACCAATTTCACAAGCTTTTGTGCCACAGGAGAGTTGTTTGGGCCCACTATTGATATAAGTATTAGCCAATGAAGAAAAAAAAATTCCTATTTACTTAGTTGATAAACTTTTTTTAAAAGGTGTGAAAAGTTAAAAACGAATTTCTTATTAGCAATCTTATTCTAATAAATGCATTAAACTTCTTTCAGAAGACCCAGAATTCTAAATTTTCTAGCACTCTTTGTTGGAACAATTTTAAGAACACTTGCAAAATGACCAGTCCGAATAAAATTTAATTCTCAGCGAATTGTTATACAAGTATACCTGCTATAAGTAAAACAAAAGAAACCATTTTCATTTATTAAAAATATTGAACAATTTATGTTTATTAAAATTTCAATTAGAAAATGTTCAGGGTACTTAATTTAGCATTCAAGTGATGGAATCAAGACAAATTTTAAGTATAGCTATAAAGCAAGTCTTTGAGCAACCTTTCTGCCACCACTGAGGACAAGATTGGTGATAAGATATCTAAAGCTGTATCATTATCTCTAAATGACCAAAGATTACAGACAAAAAACCATTTAAACTCCTCCAAGATTTATTTGATTTGTGAAATCCTCTCGCCCCTAAAATCTCAAGCACAAAAAACATACCCCGAAAATCAACACTGAATTAAAGAGACAAATTCTAATTTTCTACTGATTGCACAAGATTCTGATGAAGTGTAGAGATAGTGGACCATCGCACAATGACTAAGAGTCTTCCTACTTTTTACTATGGTGCATCTTAATACCTGTGTAATTCAATATCAACGCGTTCTACCTGGGAAGTCGTGATTGTTTTACGAACACCTGGCCCTTCACGCAAAAGCCTGTGTGTTGGGCTATAATCGTGATAAAATGTTGGTACATATATTTAAACAGGGCAAATTTTTGCCATTAAAATAGAGGGAAAATTTCAACAACAATATATGTATACACTTCTCTGTCACCTGTGTGTACATGCATGGGAACATATATTTCAAACAACACTAGTTTTTTACTAAATTAAAAATCACTACGAAACTAATTTTTTTTCTTTACGCGACTTTATGTACAGTAACCTTAAATCTTTGAACAAACGAAATGCTAAGCAGTACTCCCAATCTGACCTACACATTACCTACATCATGCACCTGCACTTAGTTTTTCTTTTGTTGTTCAGGTATCAAAAAAAGACTTGATGATACTGTTGCATGTGAAATCAGCATCAGGCCAATCACCTGTACTGTTGGGTCCTGTATTCTCCCCCTTCCCGAAGGTCGAAGGTCGAAACACACAGTTCTGCAGTGTTGGCGTGGTTAGGTAAAAGTCATCAATTTCCACTTGAATTAATAATGACCCCAGCCAGGTGTTGGTAATCAGACTATATCACAGTGTATTCACTGTATGCTTCTCTCACACACTCAAACAATTTGTTTGAAAAGAATCAAATGATGGCCACAATTAATACTACTTCCTATGTTTAGAACTATGTTCTAAAGGATAAACTGACAACTTCAGAGGTGAAAAAAGCAGAAATTATTATTTGAGTGGTCCATGAGTAGCTAAATACATAACACACATCAGGAAATGCAAAAATGCCTAAATGAATACATGTACTATTATCATTGTGCACATAAATATATCATTACATATTCCACATAAACCTTCTGCAGGTTTCTTCATCAATTAACGGGATGAAAGGAATGAAGAAGATAAGCCAAAACTGACTAAATAGGTATGAAATATGACAACTTGTAGGCATAAATTCTAAACCTATCGGCCATAAGCAAGATTATCATCAAATATCAACATAAAACATCAATTCCTGACTCCTCATCTAAGCAGTACACCTGGTTCTTAGCAAGAAAAAAGTACACATTATACGCTCCCAACAACACTATTAACACCATGCAACATATTTCCTTCTCATTCAACTCCGAGCCTTACACAAAATGCTACATCTTTTGGTGAAGAGCATCCTGCTGTTAGATCTTCAGAATCCAATCAAATTACTTTGTGCCAATTTTCGTTCCCCTTGCAACACCTCAAGTGCTAGGACTGAAATCGGAGTAATCAAAAGGGGGATAGCGAGGATAAAAATAGAATGCAATAAAAAAAATACAAGATGAGGAAAACTTGAAGAAAATGTCGGACTGACATGTTTACACCCAGAGTTTATCTACCATTCACAAACTTCTCCAATTTTGATAATGAGAGGGTTGAAAGTCGTAAGAATTAGACAATTTTTAATGGCGCTTCCCATTGCGATTATAATCTATCCAATTTCACATGAAATAGAGTAGAAATAGTAGCTTTGTTTAACTAAACAATTCAGTGCAACTTTTCAGTGTATTAAGAGTATCAAATCTCTACAGCATTTATGAACAAGCTTTTCTGACTGAAAAACATCATGTGGCATTATTCAGGTAATCAGGTTACACAAAAAACCTACACACCATCACTTGGATAAAGCCCTAAAAATTCCATAAAAAGTCAATCTCTACTTTCATTAAACTTTCACGTACTTGGTAGCCCAACCATACAATTTTACAGAGTGACTTCACAAATTTTATCGCTTAATATCATGCAATATCAAGAATTTATCGCTGTTACGCTATTATTATCCGAAACCCATATTTTATCTTTTTTTATAAAGCTTGCCACATCAGAGATGAAAGTGTGCACATTAGCTACGACTAATGACAGTTATTGACTTGCTCTACACACTAGACTGAATGCTCTGTTCAGAAAATATCTCCATGAACATTGCATAACATAACATCGACCAAATTATTCCATGGAAGAACGGGGCTCTTTCTTGAAATATAATTTTCATAAATAACAGAGTTTTTTTTTTTTTACAATTTCTTTTAACATTTAAATGCAAATATATTATAACACTACATGATCACTTTCTATAATTGACCAAATCTTACCCCAAAATATACATATTGAATGAAAATTTACAAAATAATTTGTTTGCTTATATATTCCAAACATACGGAAGAAACCCTTTTGGCTGATGTTACAAACAAGATGTATTGAGACCTTTAACATAAGGGAAACAGATGCCCATTGATACTGCACTGACAGAGAGCATGGCTCAATGAAGGGGAAAAGGGGAGATAAACAAGGATGCTGATCAACTTATTAAAAACACTTTGATATATGCACCAGTCATTGAGTGTTTTATTTATAATGACCTAGTTTTTGTTATGATTGAAATATTTCAAAGCTCCAATATATCATCAACTATTAATTACTGGTTAAAGAATAAAAAAAAATATTTGTATGGAAATTTTTTTAAACTGATAGCACAATTTGTAAACCCTTTTTGTATATGAATATGTTTCATCTGTTTGGCATGAAGGTAAACAAGCCCAACACAGGAAAAACTTCATCAACACAAGCAATATTAATCCGATGCCATTGGAAAGGCAACAAATGTTCCTGTCTAGATACAAAGCCCCTTTTGATGTCCATTGTTCACTCTGTTTCATTATAAAGTGATTGAGGTAGCTTGGTACACATTTAATTACTCTCATAACCAACATCTGGGCCTGTCCAAATTATCCCTTTATGGTCAGCATGTTGAAAATTTGATAGCTGCATGTTTCTTTATAATTAAAGTGAAAACAAAACAATTTGTGATTATACCGTGATTAATCCATTTCAAATCAGGTTAACAAAACCCTGGCTGTTTCACTGTTACAAGTCTGTACAATTACTGTGACAGAACACATATCCAACAACAATCAATTCCCAAATTTTAGACTCCATTTAATATTTTATATCTGAACTGATTATAGTTTATTATAGTTTCAATTTTCATTGCTGCACGCTCTGACCACGAGAAAACAACTCAACCAGTAAAATTGTGAATAGAGAGCTTGTTTGGATATCCGGCAGCCCATAGTCCTCGCATGATGCGGAGGTATCCATACTTGAAACACACATTAAAGATTCATGTTTCAGTTTAAGAAATGCTGATACTGCCTTGTTTCTTTCTTTCACTACTTCGTGTTGCAATAAAGAATTAGGTAGAAGAATCACTCATTTTAGAAAAAAAACTCATTGAACGCCTTATGGATTATTTTCAACTAAATTTCAAGTTTACATTTTTTATTTTTGCATCAAATGTTTACAATAGTAAACCCAAATTTCGGGTATCGTTGATGCTGTGCATTTTTAAATGTGATCTGGATCGGACTAGTTAACCGGAATCCAAAGGAGGGGTATTTTGTCCACACCTGGATGAATAAGTAGCTGGTTTGGAAGGAAGTGAAGGGGAGTATACACCCATACTAAACTAAATTGCCATTCTTTTCATAGAGTTCCTACCTGAACCTGCGCAAATTTGAAACAGCAAATTTGAAACACCGGACCAGTTCAGCCAAATACAGGGTTCTGAAGGCAATTAGCTCCTTTCAGTATAAACAGATTTCTTTTTTACACAAAAATATGATGTGAACCTTGGTAAAAGTGAGCCAATAAATCCATCAATAGTGTTCACTGACAACCAAATCCAATGTAATGCAATCTTCACATGTTATTTATGAACTTTATGTAAAAGGATTCTTTAATAAGTCAATTAACATCAGGTCATAACAGGGTTAATGTCTTTGCCTTCAAGATGAAAACCAGGAAAAAAATAACCATTTCAAATTTATTTTTTAACTTCCATCTTAATTAAGAAAAAGATTTTTTTCAAAAATCTGAGCAATTTGTGTTTTTTGAGGGTTTTTAAAAAAATTTGTTTATATATATATATATATATATATATATATATATATATATATATATATATATATATATTGAATAATTCAGGTGAAATGAATCTGTCAATCAAGCATTCATCAGAATGAACCCTGGGTTGTGTTTTACCATACATCAACCAAATAACGTTCATCAATTACAAAGGGGTCAAACAGAATTTCAAGAAACACTCTACATCAAATGAAAACCAAAATAAAGTGTCCCCAAAAAGTTATGTAATTCCTATAACACTGTTGCTCTCTGTTTCTTTGTTATTCCTTCGTCTCCAAGAAATTTTATTCATTTCGCCCTTTATTCTTCACGATTAACACTGGCATTGCCTTTTATAAGTAATGTCTCTCATATAAGATGACTATCAGAACACCAAGACCTACTGAATATTACACCACGGTACTTACAGATGGGTTAGGTTGTCCAGTCCTTTAAAATCATCTTTTGACAAAGAAGAGATTCCATTATTCTGCAGTTCTCTGCAAAAGAAAAGAGTAAATCAATACATGCCATATGCAACTGCAAAATGAACAGTTTTCAAGAATGTATCAAACTAATAATAAACATCAGAGTTTTATCAATTTTTCATGTCTACATATCTTTTCACAATGGTTTCTCAGAAGGAATTTTTAGAGATGGGATTGATGTGACTGAAAGAGATTTATCAATGCATATTTTTCTTGCTGGGTTTCAAATATATCTACAAGAAAAATACATAAATATCCATCTAACAATTAGCAGGTGAATTTATAATGCTGCAATTATTAATTCTAATGTTCTAAGTGTACACGCTCAAAGAGTAGTTTCTGTTACTGTTGTATATTTATATATATGTACATGCTCTGAATATACAATTCAATCTTATCAAGTGGCCTTGACAAGTGCTATTCTTAAAATTTAGCCTCAAACAGGAATTCGGTCCTTGTTTCAAGAGAGAACAATTTCCTGATACTACAACATCAACTCTTGTTTAGTTTCCTCATAACTCATATCGTACTGGTACCAACCATGGGCATTTACATATATCAATTATGGCTTGAAATAGTATTCTTTGATGTTTTGTTAAATCTGTACACTTTCATATATGTAATATTTTTTAATTAAAAATTGATATCACTGTTATGTAATAATCATAAAGTGGGTTTTTTTCCTTCAATAATACCCAGGCAAATGAGTCTTAAACTTCTGAACAAAAAATAATTTTTGAATACTACTTAGAAAGAATTTGTCTTGTCATTTATCTCTCTATAGCTCAATATTGAATTAGCACACATAATATCACATTAACATTTCTCTTTATCCCTAGTCATAAAGAGTAATATTGTAAATTGCATATCAAAAATGGGTTGTCTATAGAACACTCTGTGAAATGGGTTTTGTTAAACTCTCTATAATTGATATTTTCTTCAAGCCATAACCCCCTCTACACCCCAATTTAATTATTCACAAAAGATGCGTCCCTGGGAGAACCAATACTCTTTTGAATTAAAATTTCACTCAGCAAACATAAAGCAATTCTTTCTTTTGGACGTTACTTTGAAACGGTTGTGTAAATAACTCAGCTGGTCTTCACTGCATTAGAAGACGTGGTCTATGTAAACAAGCCTTTATACATTAACCAGGAGAAGATAACCTCTTGGACAAGCATCAACTTCTAAACTTTTCCATCACAAGTAATTGAAAAAGGGTACGTATAAAGTTAATGCAACCATATAAACTGATTATTAAGAAGTTATTCGCCATGATATCGACAATTTTAAGGGTGCTGGATTTCTTTATTAGACGAGAAAAAGGGGGTCACAGTTGTAATACTTACAGTCGAGTTGTCCATGCTGGGAAAATGAGGTCCTTTGGAACATTAATCAGACCTTGCCGTGAACAATCTACATTATTCCCCAAGCAATGGCAATATGTTGGACATTGTAGTTGCAAGCCGAAAGTTCCACAAATACACACCACACTCCATATAACAAAAGCAGCGAATACATAAACAGCGGCCGCCATTTTGGCAACCCATGGACTGTTGAAGTTTTGGATATTCACCCAAAATGCATTTATACACAATTAATAGTTCATCGTTTCACACGGATGAAATATAGACATTCTGCTTCTTCATTTGCTGAAGTTTCTCCGATCAATCGATGTCCATTTTGTATGAATAAAGTCCAAAACTCTACACTCTGACCAAGTTCTGTGTAGTTCGAGATCTCGCGAATGTTTTACATCGCCTCGAAAGTCTGGCGAGTCAATACATACCGCAAGTTGTAACGAGAATTCTGATTGGTTGCTGTAATCACGTGCGTTTTTAATTTAACACCCCTTGGTTTGAAAGGTGTCAAAAGTGTGTGTATCGTTGAAAATTGGTGTCAATCAAAATAAAATAGTAATAGTTTGGGATTCTGATTTTTGATTAATTATTCAATGGGTACCACGCGTTCTTCTCTCTTTTTTCAATTTTCAAAACTTGTGACAAATAATTTTAAAAAGTATGTACTGCCGGTAGGTTTTAACATCGAAGTCCTTGTGGCTGTAAAACTTTGTTATAAATAACAAAATCAATTTAAGATGATGGCTACTATTGTTTTAATTTAATACTTTGACCAAAACATTTACCAGTATGAATCAATTTTTTCGTTTCAAAGAAAATGTCAATGGACGTTTTTTTTTTCATTCAATTATTTCACATGCAAACAATATTTGTTGCATGTTATGTTAAAAAAATGACATATTAATGTTTATGATATACTTTTTAAATTCCATATGACCATTTACATTTAATACGCAGCCTATATGACTGAGAGTTGATCATAAATTCATCGATGATATTTCATTCATTGACCCGTGCAACTTTTTGAATATTTTAACTTTGTAATGAATAGCGACAATTGGTTTCTTTCTTCCCTTGTCTGCTCACTGCTGAATAGTTACCCCGGCAATTCCCTTATATCTCCCAACAATTTCTCTTCTTTCTTTTCCACAAATTGTCCTCCAAACATTGTCATGTGAAGTCCGTGCCTCCTCAAACACATTCCTAATTTCAGAGACGTTTTTACAAAGTTTTATTTTCCTTGTATTTAGATCAGAAAATTAAAGCAAATACACTGAGAAGTAGCGAAGCCGGATTAAGACTTTTCTATCACCGACACGTTCCTGACAGATAGGGTGAAGGGTGAATTTAAAATTGATTCTGACAAATTCAGCAAGCTAGTCAACTCAATACAAAGTTTAATTAAACATTGTTCAAGATGTTTGCAAACACTAATGAGAAAACTACCTACAGATAACTCAATTTAAAGTGTGATAATTGCAAAAATAGTTCGATGATTAGACAGAAGGAGATAAGTTTTCTTAGTTTATTCATGAAAGCATGAATCTTTTTTTTCCTCGATATTCCAAGTATTTATTCAGTCTCACCCTCCCTAGCTAGCTCTTTACAATATATATGCCTATTCTCAATTTCCATATTGGTATATACATTTAATGAAAGATGTTTATATTCTATATCAATATGTCTATTACCGTCTATTTTCATCACCATTGATTATTTTAATGTGCTTTCTGTTTTTATCGTGTTTTTTTTTTAGAACTGGAATGGGTTGGGAATTTATTTAAAAAAATATTTTATGTAGGGGTGGGGGATGACGGAAAATGCAAATTGCAAATTTCTTGAACTTGCATAGATAAATTACCGAAAATAGGCCTCAGAACCCCCTCCCCCCTCGGCAAACATAAATATCCCCCGGACCCCCCCCCCCCTCCTGGAAAAAAATTCTGGATCATATCATAACAATAATTGATTGATTGATTATGACTGACACAACCCTAAACTATATCAAAAGTAATGTAAAATCTATTGAAACTCGGTTGGTTTTTTTTTTCAAGATCGTGTCAAGCTTTTAATTCATTGCACTAGTAAAAATATATATATATCAATTTGAATTCACCTAACCTGTACGTACACAAGCCATATGTAGGTAAACATAGGTATACTGTACATTTTTGTAATTCTTAAATTTAAAATATTATCATTATTAAACTTATTATCACCTTCTATTTTTATTCTTTCGTTTTTTTAAGTCTTATTTGACTTCTTTATAATTTATAGGAAGTATAACAGAACTTCAAACTGAAAGGGAGAAAGAGATTAAGAGAAGTAGATAGAAAGAAAGAAAGAAAGAAAGAAAGAAAGAAAGAAAGAAAGAGAACACATGTTAACACGTGGTGATAGATAAAGTTACATATCTCTGACGAAGCGCGGAGCATAAATTTGAGTTACCATGACAACACATCACGTGTTTATACGGCCCGTAACTCCAGAAGCTTGAAGTCGGGAAACACTGCATTTTCACCAAAGATGAAAATGTCCGGCCTCCGAAGCCATCGTCTAAATATACACCATTTGTATGCAACAGACGGTAAAGCAGGGTATTTTTTCGTGACATCCCTATTTTTTAGTGGTATGATATGGGTGTATCGAATGAATTCAACTGGAAGCCCAAATGTTTCCTAAAGTATAGCTATCTGTGAAACAGCTGAGAGAGATATTTTCCCACTGATGAGATACATGGCAATGAAAAAATACAATCATGTTAAGTACGTTATACTGAGAAATTTTTCTCTCGAGAAAAAAAAATAACGACCAACATTTTTGATATATTTGACATAAAGAATTTGAATACATACATAATATGATTTTGAGAAATAGAACAATATCAATTAAAGCGCTTTATTTTCTGCAATCAAAATTGTTATTTATGATCAATGCCTAGTTGTCATTTAATTTCTGCTGAAATGATCAGATATAAGGGAAATTATCGAAGGCTTCATTTAAAGACTTTTTTTTTTAGAGATGTTTTGCGAAAAATACTTGTATTAGCTATATCTTCATGGAAAACATTGTTTAATACGATGAAAGTATGTTCCAAACAGGCAAAAATCGTGGTATCTTTGATATTTGCATTCCATACTGTGTTTAAATAAGGTTTGATAAATATTCCATTTCACCCGAAAAGAAGAAGATCGGGGTGATCGAGGCTTTAACTCTGCAAATATTCAATTAAATTTCAAAATGTTATACCAATAGTAAATGTTTGTTTCTAATTTATTTTCCAGTTGACCGTATTTTCAATCACGCTCATCCCCCGGGTAATGCAGATGGCTCGATCGCAATCCTCTTGAAGATACTATAGGGTGCCGCGGAAATAGAACTACTGATGTACTTTGAACATCTATCAATTAACTAAATTGTGTGTGTGTGTGTGTGTGTGTGTGTGTGTGTGTGTGTGTGTGTGTGTGTGTGTGTGTGTGTGTGTGTGTGTGTGTGTGTGTGTGTGTGTGTGTGTGTGTGTGTGTGTGTGTGAGGGTGTGTGTGTGTGTGTGAGAGAGAGAGAGAGAGAGAGAGAGAGAGAGAGAGAGAGAGAGAGAGAGAGAGAGAGAGAGAGAGAGATGCAGTATGCGCACCTGTCAATAAAAAAATAGAAGATAAATTGTAATTTGTCTCTCCGATGTTTTGCATCGTATATTAGGGTTTAGTATCACACGCTTTATTTACCCTGGTATTTAATATTTAAGAACTGCCAAACAGATGTTGTAAGCCTCTAAGAAACTTGATTAAAAAAGAAGAAATTTGATACTCCCTTGGAACAAAAATAACCCCCCTTGTTCTGCGACCTTCTGAAATTCTAGATTTTTATGAAAAAAAGACGAGAATCATCCATGACGCTATCATTTTTAGTCACTTTGGAATCCCAAATACTGTTTAAAGACAGAAAGAACAATATTTAAAAAAATCACTGAACTGATTTTCCGCAAATACATGTCTTAAAACGTAAGTATAATGTACCTTAATGTGCAAATTATTCTAGCGTGTACGGCCGTAATATGTATATAACACGTGCACCGTTACAGGCTGAATAGTTATAATTTATTGTGGAAAGTTAGAAGAATTTTAGAATTTGAATTTACAGAATTCAGAGACGTTACCTTCCATCTATGATGGAAGATTCTTAGCAGGATTTGTGATCATTACATGTTTGCAGAAAAAAAAAAACAAAGATCAAGACCCACCGTCTATGTGCATGCAAGAAAAACGAATTGTAAAATCATAGCAAAAATTGAAAAATTCTATTAGATTTTTCTGTTCTTTTTTTCTAAAGTTTGTTTAAAAACTTCAATGTTATTGGTCCTCTAGGTCAAGGTCATTCATCAAACATAAGGTCAAACGTTGGTTTATACATAAAACGGTTACATTTATTATCATTATGTCACCAGACCACGCTCAAGGGGGCAGTGTTAAATTTTGCAATGACTGAAATTTTGAACAAGTGCATCGTGCTTTTTATTTTTAAAATTAATATGCCGTTGAGATCGGATAAGCCAAGACATTGTGCATTAATTGTAATCTGCCTCTAAAATGCATTTAAAAGTATGTTTTTAGTTTCCTGGTATCATATTCAACATGTGATCATTACATAAGATAACAAATTATTGGAAAAAATTGGACGGAAATATGCGGATCATTCGACCCCCACAGCTGCATAAGATCGCATCGTTATCCTAAGCCATGCAGAGGCATCCAACACATGTCAAAGTCTTCTCTTCCCACCCGCCTCATTAAAAATCTTTGGAGTTTTTAAGACATTCTAAAAAAGTAAACATATGTTAAACACGTGTTTTAGCAAAAATAAAACAAGGGAAAAAAACCATCTGAGGAAGGTTAACAGATAGGTTTAAGAGTGAGAGCGAAAAACACACAGAGAAGTGTGAAGAAGGGAAGGCAAACCCTCGTCTTCATTCTTGTTCTTTTGAGAAAATCTTGTCTTAAATCACTATTACAGAAAGAGCCCTGTCATTATAAAAGTCCAGTGTCTTCACGATCTGGCGGAGGCATGCTTTATCATTGAGTCAATACCCAATCGCGGAAAGAACATGTCATTTCGATACAACCAAAACGGCAACACTACAGAACCCCCGTGTGCGCAAACAAAAACCAAACACCTGAGAGAATTAGAAATCAAATCATTTATTATACCCAGAACGTGCCTGACAGCGGTTTTCTCATCATCTGTTTCCATTACCACAGGAATATCTATTCTTATGCCAAAGAAAGACAAGATACCCCCTCCCCACCTCACCCTGATTCCACGAAGGAAGGGGGTGAACTTTTCTATCAGAAGAAGGAAGGATTGTCAATCGGGGAGAGAGAGGGGGCAACCCTGTTTTTAGACACATCGATAGAAATCTACCTTTGCACCTTTTTCTAAGCAGTAAGAATTATGGCTGAATTTATCATACGGACAAATAAAACCTCCGTATCGATCCGTCCTATAAGCCGTATAGGCGTCGATTGCTGCCAGACGTTGCTATACAAGGTGTTGTTGTACACTGAAGGGTCATGTTCAAAGTGTCCGGGGGTTTTGAAAAACAAATAAAACTTAAAAACGAGATCATTAAAGAGGGCTATGGTTTAAAAACATTTTCTTGAACCTTTTTTTTAACGCTTCCTCGCCTGTGTACATGTATTTCAAACAGCAATTGTCTTCACTGTTGCTTTAGATGGTAATGAGCTGTACATTTTTATTGAAAGGGATATATTAGACAAGGAATTATAAGGATAGCAGACTACTAACATACCAATGTATGCAGCAAAGATAAATAAAATGTGGCAAATGAAAAACACGTATAAATTGATACAGTTTATTTGCTATAATAACGAAGATAGTTGTACTACATGCATAAGGTTAAAGCCTTGTACTTTGTCAAATGGTAAAAAAATCTGAAACCAAAAAAATGATTATATACTGCATGTCTTCTTTCTGCTATAAGATCCATGAATACTATATAATAGCAAAGTTTATATGGCTGTCTTCAAATACCGAAACATAACTTTATTGGCTTGCTTTTCAGAAGATGGTTCAAGCGGAACACATCTCATCATGAAAAAAATATTGAAAAATATATATCACGTATAAGTAAAGCTCTCTTTCAATTTTATTATTTTTCAGCGAATCCTTTAATAAAATCATAAATTCTATGACGGACCAGGTGCAATAACGTATTTTTAGCTGATGCATGTTGACAGGTGCTTTAAAATAAATGAGAAAATCATTAATATATTCGGCCTACATATTACATTTATGGGCAATATTCCGCCGCGCTAGTCATGGATGTCACCGCTCTGTGGGTGAGGATACGTAAGTTGTATGGACCCAGACTCACGGACCCTTCATACAACACCCAACAAACGGGACGACCCGGTCCAAGAGTCGCAAAGCAACTTCGGCGTGAACTTCTCAATGTTTATTTCAAAATAGACAAAATGTTTAGTACAGTATGTACAGAGTGCAACGTATCTTTCAGAAAGGTGACCTTGAATATAGTAAAATAACAAATTACAGTTTTTTAATATGCATTTTGTTTTTGTGAATATTTGTTCTAATATCAATGTACAAATTGAAACAAAGGTGTGATATATTCTTCGCTTAAATCATGTAAATGTGCATAAAGTTAAACTCGTGTTCTGTTAAAATTATGTTGTTATAACTTCTGCAAGGTCTAAACCGATTAGACAAAAGAGATAAGTTTTTAAAGATAAATAAATAAAACTAGAGAAAAAACATGTAAGGTTTCATACTGTTATAAAACGGAGATGACTGACAGCTTGAGGTGTTTCTTCAATACTTTGCAGAACACACACACACTTTAAATGATTTGAATATATTAACTTACATCACATACCCTGGCATGCTTTGATCAATTGTGAAGCCCAGGAGAACACCTGAGAAAATAAATTTCGGAGATTAAAGATGCCAAATAACAAGACTGCGAGAATTAAACGGGATGATCCAGGACGGGCTCCGCCATTGTTAAGGGAAGACACGGCAATTACTCAGGGTTATGCAATTTGCAGGAAAATTTAGAAAATTGATTTTACTTGAATTTAAAAAAAAAATTCATACCACAAGTTGCATCGATAAGAGAGAGAGAGAGAGAGAGAGAGAGAGAGAGAGAGAGAGAGAGAGAGAGAGAAGGTGTCTTCAAATGATTATGGCCTAATGTAGCTCGGTACTTTTTTAGCATCTAAAATGTGCTTAGTTTATACATATACATGTACAAGCTATTCATGTACATTACTATGTCAGCTAAAAAGCAAACCGGTTTTCAGTTTCTCGAAATAAGTTATAACAGTATAAATTAGAACAATCACTAATGTGAATATAATTGCAAAATTTACATCCATTGTTTCATTAATTTTATATATTGAATCTCCTCATTCAAAATCGTGTACAGTATAGTATTTTTTTTTTCATTGACTTGCATAAGTATAATCAAGATTGTTCTATAAAAAGCATGCAGCCATATAAAAAGCACAACTACCAGGGGGAATAATTATATGAATTAATATTGTGACAGAGGACTCTTGTTGAGGTTCTGTTCCCTTTTACAAGTGTACATCTACGTTTAATGTGTAATAGACACCTGTGTATAATTGTGTATTGATATGTAGCTTCCAATAATGTTTGGAATCTAAACTGCTCTAATTTTTTTCATATGCATAATCATCATATATATCTTTAAAAAAAACATGGTACTGTATTATCAACTACATATGGAAGTTGTTATACAATTTGTACTCTATATATTTATAGTTATATGAGCTTCTTCCTGTATACTTTTTATTTTAATTGCGCACCCCCTCATTTTCAACAAAAAAAAATCCGTAACTTTGGTGCCAATTACACAACAGACACGGAAACTCGTGAACAATTGAGACTGGGTGTCACTACAATTTTTTTAAAATTCACTTCTCAATGTTAGAAACTTATTACAAGTGCAGAAGTAATTAACTTTAAAAATATTTTTAAGGACAAATTTAAAGAAGGAAGATAAGTGAATTAAAGTCAATCCAAGAGCATACGTTAAAATTACGTCTTGTTAAAAAATCACGTTCTCTTATAATTTCGATTTTATATTTCACATGAAAGGGTAAAATCAGAAATTACAAATGATTTTGTAAGTAAAAAAAAATACAGAAACATTTTAATTAAAGGTATACTTGTATAACTACCGGTATTTATATTTGTTCTTCAACATCCTTTTCGAGATTATTCTACTTTTATTGTGCAAGACGTCACTCCTTTCGTTGAAATGCTTCAACATTGTTACCATTTTGCCCTACTCTCAGGAACACGTGAGCTGATTTACATCTAAAACCGTCAGAACATTTACTTAATTTGTGACAATCTATGGACGGCTATCGGGGAATCGCAGAATCGCCGGACTTTTTCGATAACGTGCGAACTTATCTTTCAAGTGTGAATTTTTACCGAAATTTCTCTGTACAATTGCTTGCTTATGAATTTATAAACTAATTCACAAGTTCTTGATTTGGTGTACTCAGTATATTTATATAATACTATAGCAAAATTAACGTTCCAACAAAAAAAATATGCCAACAGATCGCAACTGTTGTATTATCATAAAATATAGATCAAATGTTTTTCTACTACAAAAAAGCAATCAGACAACCCATCAACTACACAACAAAAATCACTCTAAGGGACAACTAAAAAGGGTAACCATAAAATAGCAAATAATAATCAAAACCCACCATACACGCAACCAAAATGAAGCACTCTAAAGGACAACTAAACAACAATCCAACCACAAAAACAACTAACAATAAACAATACAACAATACAACCCATCAACTACACAAGTAAAAAAAACCTCTAATGAACAATTAAATTAACACAACAATCTTAAAACAAAAACAAAAATAAACAATACAGCCGGACAACTAATCGACTACACAACAACGAACATCCCAGTCCATGCAGGAAAATTAACAATTAACCAATTAATTGAAAATACAATTAACAAAAATATAAATTAAGAAAAAAAAAACATCAGTGAAATAAGATAGCCCATTAACCACTGGATTATACATAACCAGCTTCACCACCAGGCGATCAATCAACAGAAATATGCACACAAATAACAACAAAACCGGACAACTGACCCCACCAGGCGATCAATCAACATAACTACGTACACAACTAACAGCAAAACCGGACAACTGACCGGTCCCTTGAAAACACAACCATCCAACTGAATCCTAATGAATCACACAACTAATAACACATCATGACAACGTATTGACCTTTGAACCACAACACCGAGAACACAACCGGGTAATCGATCAACCCATAGAAACGTAATACAACCAAACAGGACAACCGGACAACCCATTCACCATGAACCACAAACTCGACAACACCACCGGGTAATCGATCAACCCATAGAAACGTAATATAACCAAACAGGACAACCGGACAACCCATTCACCATGAACCACAGCACGGACAACACAACCGGGTAATCGATCAACCCATAGAAACAAACCGGACAACCGGACAACCCATTCACCGTGAACCACAAAATCGACAACACAACCATGCAGGTAATCAATCTATCTCCCTCAAACATAACCATCGAACCAGACAACCAACAAGACAACAGGCAACCCGATCAACCTGTGTTAGAGAATCACAACCAGTCAATAACATTACCACAAAATTAGATAATAGCTAACTATAATTTTAAAACTAAGATCAAACAGATAAAACTAAGGTCAACAAAACCGAGCAGCTGGACGACCGACTGTACAATCACTCAAGACACTACAGATCTATGCAACCAGACAACCATTCATAGCAGCTACCTCACAACAAGATAACCATCGACACACGACATATTTGGCTATAAACAATGCTACAGAGACTTGTGTAGAAAACATCTCTATATGAGAAATGTTTAATTTCTTCGGTGGACAGGTGTTCCATCATTGACTAAACCTTTGAGTAGGTTTGGGTACTTTTGGCTGTCGGTGACTCAGGGGGTACACTTTGATTTGCAATATGTGTACAAGGACGGACCGTGCAATATAACTGCTTCAAACCAAGGTGTTAAATACTCGAAAGAGAAGTGGAAAGGAAAAGCAAATAGAAAAAACACGGCTTTCTCTGCACAGGAAATTAAAATCAGCCATTAAACAGGAGCAGAATGTCAATTGGCTCTTTTATTTCTTTTTATTCTTTCAATTCTGTGGATTTTGAAAGGCTGTATGATTCTTTTATTAGAAAAACTTAACACCTTTTTGGCATAATCTGCAATCATAAATTGCGTCTGATATGAGTTTGACTAAAAGCATTAAGATATATATATTTGAAGCCGCATTTGCAATATAACAACACCTTAGGAATATAAAAAAAACATTGAAATTAGGAAGAAATATAAATCAAACAGTCTAATATCTTAACAATTTTCTTTCCAAATTTGAACACACAGAACTTAGCGAATTCAAAACAAATCGTTCAGTCCAACGAAATACTGAAAAATTGTTAAAACATTAAATTATGACATAATCATGTTTGATTTTATTTTAAATTTCACTCAATTTTTTGTAGTTTCATATTTAAGAAGCCGTATTTTTATTGTTTTTTCACTTTTTGTTTGTGGTGAAAGTAAGAGACCTCCAAACACATTTATCCAACAACTGGGATGCAAGTTACTCTGTATTTTGTGAAATAGAAGATGTTTATTATTCGGTTGCATTACTTTATTTGCAAATTACCATTTTTAAGCAATAGGCCCAGTGTTGTGTTTCTCGGCAAATGACATAGGACGAAGATTTATTAAGTTGTCTAGGGGATGATATTTGGTATATCTTTATTCTGATGTAACCGAAGATTTGGCAGAACATTGACCATTGACAAGATACAAATAAGCAGTCAGAGCAGCTTTATACTCAGACAGTCCATAAATTTAATTTCACACTACAAGTGGTAGATTTTCTTTCATTTTCACTTCAACAACCAATTACTGAATGATATAATTTATTTCACAGTTTGCCAAAAGGTCGGGCTACCTTACCTCGAGGTTCATCAAATGTTGATAGCATTGTAAAATCAACCCAGGTGCACAGTATTCTTTAATAAACGTATTTTCTTTGAGATGTTAAATATTTCACACACATTGATTTAAGGCGCACCCCTACCAAGGATTAAATAACCTGCCCAAATTCATCTCTACCTCGTGAATTTGGTATAACGAGCGTGTTCTGTTGAAAATCGTCAAAAACTCAACATACTTAGACACAAATTAAACGCACACATTTTGATTAACTATTTCGTATGAATGTTGAAAAATATTAAAGCCATGATACTACAAATAACAAATTTGAAAAAATAATATATAAATTTAGTTCTGTGCACACATTGGCTTTTCTAAGTTCCTATAATACTTTTTAGCGATGACACTCTAAAGACCGATATTTTATTTCCGCGATGTTTTTTAACTTTATTTCCTCATTAACGGCAAACGAAAGTCTCCCGTACTAGTATGTTCTAACAGGTGTTTATAAGTATTCAGGATAACCGGGAAATTCAACTTATAACACTTCAATTGTATGAAAAGTACCAAGCGTATACTGATATGAACGTTCTTTTTACTTAAAAAATACACCGTTTAATTGTCAATATATTTTCAGTACGAAAATCTTGAAACGTACATTTGAAACGTTTGTGTTGCTGATACATCGTCAGGTTTACATACGTCTATTTGTTTATTTATCTTGGTGGGGTGTTGGTTATATAAAATAGGTGTTTTAATTTTAAATGAATTCTATCTAGTTAAGAAATCAATTAAGAGATATCAAATTAACAATAATTTACACAATTATAATTGAAATTGATTTTAAGATTAGTTTCATAAGAGGGACGATATACCAGAACACAAGCGAGAAACAACTTATCTAAATTTTAACCAGATCATTTTTAACTTTAGATCAATGAATTAATCATATTATACAGCATATAACTATTTTTCACATATACTGATTGCTTTCCAAAAATATGACACAAAGCGACTTCATCTTGGCAATTAATTGATCTCAGTTTTAATTGGTTCACAGAAAACAGGTCTGGTCGCCCATCTTCTCAAAGATCTTTGTGCCTTGCTTATGGTAAAACCTCTCCAATTAAAATTTTCCCTAGATCTCTGTATTTATCAACCACTTAACGGAGTGCTAACTCGATCGGGTTTTGTAATATTACGCACATTCTCATACCGTCTTCTTCAGCGATACATATAGTCAACTTTCAAAAGCTTTGAATCGCAGACGTTCGAAAAACGATTTTTTTTTTTGAAATTGATGAACAGAGAAACAAATTTAAAGTAAATATTGAGAAAATCGACAGCTAGTTGTGAATCACTTGCACTCTTTATACTTGGCATAAAGGCGTTTTCAGAGCGCAATTTTCACTTCAACTTGCACCTAATGGTACTAAACATTTGGTTGTGACGCTGGCGGTTTGAGTCAGTCGCGAACATTGGTCAAATAGTTCCCCGCCATTTCATCAATCACAGAAACACACGAGTCCACGACATTTCAAAAAATTCTTGATCTAATGAATACTTGTTATACTTTGTCATCTATCAAATTTTACTGGATAAATAAAAACTCAATTGACTGAAAAAGTTTTGACTCGTCAGAAGGAAAATCTTTTTTTAAAAAGGTCATTCCAAATTCCGGTGGTGATGGGAGACATCAAGGAGCCCCATCGCGATGGTCGGCGCGGTGCATGATGGGATGCGGGTGCAGACAAAACCGATTAGGACCTACTAACAATAACAAACAGAGCCTTCCTTTTCTGTGTATGTTATTACACCTTGATTCAATTCTTGTGCAATTTACAAATAATCAATTATACATTGGTATGTGAACTCCAGATTCATGGTTGAAAATCTAATAAAGAAACCCCCACACACACTGATAATATGCCACAGGCCCAGTACGTTATGCTTAGCACGAAACATAAATTACATTAATTATATGTACAATTTTTGACTTCCCTTAAACGACTATACTAGTATTTGATCATGCTGATTAGCAGCCAATACCTTTCGATCTAATCTACGAAAATTTGGCTCGAAGTTTATCAAGATCTGATGAGATTGGGGGTTGTGTCAGGCTTAACTGTTTTAAGCACTCGTATCAACAAATATCCCCATATACCATGTTCTTGATCCGAATTTGCTCCAAAATCCGCCACTTAGCGTACTCAAACATTTCACGCGGCGAAAAACAACAGTCAACCGGATTAGAATCGAAAAATCTTAATTGAAAAGTTGTAAATGAGAGCTCTTGAATCTAAATACCCCTTGCTTTCACTGAAAACATATGGAAATATACAGCTTCTCATACCAGGTGCGTTTATGTAATGGATTAACGATCGAACACCCGGAACAAAAGCCAAGGAACGGGGAACTCCCAGTTCAAACAGACGGGCAGGTCGGTACAAAGGCTGTTCTTTGTATCCTACTGGGTGGTAAATACGGATGTATTTTGGTTCACTTTCAGCAAATCAATATATACCTACAAAGATTTGAGTATACATATATATAGGTATATCTATATTCTGCTTACAAAGTCAGCCAGCACCTTGCTCCTGCCCATAATGTAGATATGTGTGTCAAAAGTGTTACTCAGAGGCAAGGCTTTGTTTTTCATTGCAAAAAATCGCATAAATCCTTTTAAGTATATTTTGAATCAAAAACATTTTCAAAAAATGTGCACATTTCTTGGATTTTTTTTCTTCAAAAATATTCAAATATATAATCACACCATTTATTTTTTTTTTTACTTGTGCAGTTCACTACATATTTCAGAAACTGAATTCCACCGACCTACATTTCTCATATATGACATGAAGAAAAGTGCATGTTTAGTACAAATATGATTATTTGGTTTCAATTTTTATGTACATGTATATAGATAGTACACGTAGTAAATTTAAAGTAATAATATTGTGCTCAGAATCAAACAATTTTGATTCTTCACGGGAAAAAAATCTGTTCGAATCTTTACTTTTCTTTTGAATCTGCATAAAATCGCAAAATAAAAAAAAAATTAAATCTTACTAAGTTTTTGATAATATGTTAAAAGTTTTTTGTGTTGATTTAATTGAAGGAAATGTCTCCCGAATATGGCAAATATTTTCTTTAAATATTTTTACGACGGAGCAACCTTGTAAAAATGTATAAGTAACATAGCAACAGGTTTACAATGCGCAAAAGATTAATGTAATCCAGAAGGAGGAAATTGTTTAAACACTTTTTCTACTACATACATATTCAGGCAGGGGGACACTTGAAATATTTGAGCACGGACATGGTACTTGAAATGTGAGAAAGTGTCCAATTGAGTCCACACAAGAGGCTGTACCCGGTGTGAAGTGATCACGTGACAGCTCCGATCCCGACATAATTGAAAGGGACAAGGGTCATCGTTTTTAAATTTTTCTGAAGCAGGTTCATTTTTAACAAAAATTGAAAAATCGGTTTAGAGAACAAGATTTTTAAAAAAGGATATTAAATAATATTGGTTTTTTTTTATATGGAAGAGCGGTTAATTAAACAACCGTGAATTTTTCAATTAAAATTTACGATATAAAAAGCAAGTTTCATTTAACTTTGATATCCTTTTTAAATAAATGAAAGAAGATGGGCTAGATTCAAGGAACAAACTTTTAATGTCCTTAAAATTGTTTGACTTTAAACACTTACAAGTGCTGTTAAGTAGAAAACTAACAAATTAACTCACTGATACAGTTAGACCAAGGTTTTCTTTTTTTTTTTTATCTTTTCTACAAGGCATATCAAATCTATAACTGACACCTCATTTTAATTATCTGCTATTTCTAGGATCAATATCCACGTAACACGGCATTTAATAAAAAATTAATCATCTACTTCAAAAATGATAAGAAGCTATCTATATGCTTTGAACAAAAAGTATGAAATGTTAATAAGAGGTAAACTTGAGAAACAAGAAAAGATTGGGGTGAATCAATCGCCGAGCGAACCAATATTGCTATCTGGCGGTAGTCCAGATAGAAGCCTATAGAAAAGACTTTAATCTCAATCCGTTCACGATTGGGCCAGTACATGGCGTCGTTTTCACACCTGGGTCGCACAATGTCAACAATCTGAGACTGAATTAATAAGACGTATTGTTCAAATGATTCAAACTTTTCAAAGTTTAACAGCTCCTAATTCAAATTCCCAGTATTGAAATCTCGTGTTGACACTAAAGATTCCTTTTGAGGATTGCAGAAAGAGATTTCTCTTTATTTCATTTTGCAGAGGGAAGATAAAAAAGGAAAGAAATTGGATTTGTTGAAAAAGCAATTAAACAGAATGTTGAGAATTTTGGATGAGTCGCGTTGAGAAGATTACGGATCCTGAACCACTCTACTAAGACACTCCAGCACGTGTTTAAGATGGGCCCAATTAGAGGCACACCAATTTCGTAATTTATGCACACATACCTTTATATACCCAAGGACATATATAACCCCACGCTGAATTTCCTCAGTTTAAGAATGCATGATATTACTAAATTTACGAATCATAAATTGACTCTATATGAAATAAAAACCTCATTACGAAAGGTGTGTGGATGAAATACAGTAACAAATAGTTACAAAATGCGCGATCTAGAGAGAATTCTGCCGTGGTTTAGAAGTTTGGGTGTCGGTTTGATAGTGTTATACACGTTGGACTTAAATAAATGATTGAAGCTGAAAAGTGTATTAAATGAACAATACGTTGCTGTTTCTGACCAACTGTAGGACACGTAGATTGTGTATACATCATTCACCTCCCACTCCGAGTATCACTGTAAAGGCGCGTGTAATAATACTGATTGTACTGTATCAATGTATCACATGCGCGGATCCAGGATTTTTTCCAGGGGGGTTCAAAGTATAATTTTGTTTTGTCAAGGGGAGAGTCCGAGGTCTTGTTTTGGTAATTCTACTAGTTTTGGATTTTCAAAGGGGGGGATTCCGACCTCCCCCTCTAAATCCGCGCAAGACACTTTCATTCAGACTGAAACCAAAGAAAGACAACTCTTAAAGGAATGGCAACACCTGACACAGAAATCGCGATATAGGAGGCTAGCCTCACTTTTTAAATAATAGACTGTATACCCAGCTAACACATAACTTAAAAGTCCAGCTTATATATTTTTTTTAAAATAGGTAAAGGAAAATGAATACAATTTATAAAATAAGTAAATAAAATAAATCCTGAGTAATCAACTACACACTGTAATATTATCAAAGGTTGATTCGACATGTAAAATGTTGTTCATACGAGGGCTTTCGGAAATTTTAAACACACCTCATTTATTTCCTTTCTAATTAACGGATTTTAGTAAAGTTTGGTACACACGTTAACCCCCCTCTCCCTAAAACACATATGCCTTTTTTATCTTTTATTGTGACAATTTTTTGTACAAGTTTCATTAAAGATAGTACTAGCTAGTATTTCGCTAAGTTATAGAAATCTTATAGAATTCAACGGCATAATGATCTTAGACGTCAAAGGCGGCCAAGCGGGGCGAGGATCTCGAGAGAATGCTTTTAATACCAAGAAACTGCTTAAATAATCAAAGTTGAGTGGAAAACGGTCTTGGGCTTTATTTTATTATTTCTTCTTTTTTTTGTACAAAACAAAAGCAAAGTAACCAAATAACCAGTACCTATTACACACAACCTAACGTCAACGGTTCTGAAATCGGCACAGAAAGACAGCAAGAGACTTTTCAAGGTACACGTATTTTGACTTTTGGGTGGCAATAACATGGAGAGAATACCGGTGTTGTATAGCAACTTTTCCCCCATAGTAGCTTTTCCCCCCGGAAAACCTACTATATAGTAACCTTTCCCCCCAGGGGAAAAGCTACTATATAGTAGCTTTTCCCCCATAGTAGGGTTTCTCCCTCACGTTTTTGGTTCATATTTTATAAAAAATAATTATGAAAACCCAGTAAGGATTAAAATCAATGTTTCTACACATCCAGGTTGAATATATCTGCATTCATCTCTAAAGGTTAATTTTCGTTTTGCCGATTTATTATTTTTATAGACAATGCTGAAAATTGAACATGTGTGTAATGGAATTATACATAGAACTTAATTTAGGTAATTAATTGAAAAAAGTACTTGGTTTTACAAGATATACACTTATATGCATAATTCTGTGTTCTGAATTTGTAAGTGAAAAATGTTTTGAGAATTTTTTAATAAATCTATCAGTCCGTCTGTCTGTTTGTGCAAATTTTATCCAGGCTAAACCTCTGTTTTAGAGAAATTTTGTTTCCGATGTTTCAGAGCCCGATGTTTAAAATCCTATTATAATGAATATAGTGCATATTCTTTAGGGTCCCACATCTCATAAACTAGAGATGACCACATCACCATATTTTCACAGTGGCAGTGGTTTACCACTTGTAGTTGACTCTGAAAATTTCAGCCCTCAGGTTAGGGGCCCTCGATATTTCCGGGCCCGATGTTTAAAACCCCATTATAATGATTGAATAGTGTTCTATGAGTAGGGGCCCGAATCTCAAATTCTAGAGAAGACCACTGAACCATATTTTTATATTGGTAGTGGTATACCACTAGTAGATGACTCTGAAAAATTTAGCCCCCAGGGTAGGGGCCCTTGATGTTTCCGAGCCCGATGTTTGAAATCCAATTATAATGAATAGTGTATTTTTAGGACCCCATATCTCAAAAACTAGAGATGACCACATCACCATATTTTTACGGTCATTTAAAAGTAAATTAACATCATATAAAAATACACACTCACTCATATATTTCTTTATCAAAATGGTTGAAAATTACGTTTAATTCTGCTTTTTTTTTCAATTTTACGAACAAAAATTTTTAAAAAGGTACGCGTGTAAATTCAATATTCTTCAAAACATTTAATCAATTCATAAGATGACTAATGATATACTAAATAACTAGATAAATAAATCAATAAATTTTTGTTCATAAAAGTAGCAACCGAAAAACAAAAATAAATAACCAACAATAGCGCACTTGATATACGACTTTATTTTACTTGCCAATTGATTAGAAGATCAAGCTTATATTTTAAAAAAATAAGTCAGCTCATCACAAAAGATGTGTTAGTTTTTATTTCTAATTACCCTTGTTTCATTGTTCGAATAAATAATATGGTACACAAGTAAATCTTTATTGCAAAAATATGAAATAAATAGTATGGTGAGATTTTTAGGTAAGTGAATCGTATATCTTGTTTTATAAGGCATCGTTTTCAAAATTGTATATTTATAAATCACGTTGCAAAAAAAATGTTATATACATAAGGTTAGTTCAAGCTCCATTTCACATTTTCCAAAGTAACCAACAAAGATACTGACTTTGTTCTGGTTGTGAAGCCATTTCATTTTTTTTTTTAAATGTTTACATCTTAAAACCTCGCGTTTCGTAAAATATGTGGTTAAAAACATGAATATGAATATGCGTGACTTTAAAACAAAATTGTAAACACTAACTTTACACATGCCTTTAATACATAATAAATTATCACACCCCTTACCCATGATTAAGAACCCCATCAATTGAAGTAAAACATTTCAGTTTCTCATCATATCATTGCACCATGTCTCTCGTTTGATATTTAGAAGTAGAAATATATGATTATATTTAAGATCGTCAATTCTAACGGTATTAAATTAAAATTAATAGCCTTTTGGACGAAGGGAGTAATACATTTCCACTTCTTATTCCCTTCCTCTACAAAATCAAGTCAAGATTAGTCAGTTAGTTTCCTGGGAGGAGCTTATACATAGATGATAATACATGGGAAAATTAAAATTCCAAACTGGCGTATTTTCACTCAAATGTATTCTGACTTATTCTGTGAAAAATATCAATGTCATAACGTCGAGGTCAAAACTGTAGATAAGCATCGATTAGATGAAAAAGATTCGAGATATTCCGAAATCCGCGTAAAAAGTGTTCCAAAGAGGTATAACCAAAGGTGAAATAAATGGTGATGACACAGGAATGTTATGAAGGCCGTGCCTTTGTTCATTTCAGGAGTAAAAAAACATGTATTTTATTCTATGTATTAATAAATGCCATAATTATCCTTTTTTATGAGAAATTAACATAATATCAGTTAATGAAAATTATTGCCACGAATGGTCCGCCATAAACATGACCGGAATGTAAAAAAGGGGGAAAATCTACTATATAGTAGGTTTTCCGTGGGGGTAATCTGGCTATAAAAAGGGGGAAAACCCACTATATAGTCAGCTTTCCGTGGGGGAAAAACTGCTATATAGCCATTTTTCCGGGGGGGGGGGGGGAAACTGCTATATAGCCATTTTTCCGGGGGGAAAGATGGCTAGGGGGAAAAGGCACTATATAACACCGGTATGTGACTGTTGGCTTCCTAAATTGATAATAAAGAAATCATGGTACAAATATTTTAATTTGGGTTGCAATAACACAAGTTTAGTTCACAAAAAAATTAAAAATGGATAGAATATGTAGCTGTTTGTTTCCTAAATTGATAACAAAATATGTAAGAGAAATAAAGAAATGTTTTCAATTGTTTATAAAGTATTTAAAATGGAGCAAGAAGATGCATTAATGACATTGCGATATATGGGTGTCCCTGGTAAATGGACAAATGCAAGTTTGTCAGCTTACCAGGGGAATGATATAAAGATGTGATTGAATATTTACATGGATACCATTTTTGTAAACTTTCAAGAAATGATCTGTTTTTCCTGTTGAGAAAGAACAAAGGTCAGAACATTTTTTTTTCAGAACAGCCCTTGTAGCACAAGTATTTTTAGTTTATCATCCATTGAGAAAAAAATGACCCCTTTTATTTACTTAAAATGTCATTCAAACACACTCACTCTAAAGTCCATACAATATACATATCTTCTACAGTCACATTAAATCATACCGATTATCACATGATTAAATTAGTACAATGTTAAGACAATGTCAGTATCATCTGTAATACATCAATAATTTTAAAAGACATTCACTTTTATTCTCTCTTCAACCATCAGGAATCTTTAGTTATTTTACTGTCATCTTTACTTGCATTTTCTTTCTCCAAAAGCTCAAACTAGAAATAAAATGCACAAATGATTCAGGTATTCACTGATCAAATAAACAGTCCCTATAATATTTCTTAAAGATAATTATTAAAAAGAATAACTGTTTTATGAACCTAACAATCATATGAGTATAAAACAGTCAAGTGAAAACTTATAGAAATTCATGTACAAATACATACAATACTCTAGCTTGCATGCATGCATTATTTATGGATGGAAAGTTATATATAGTGAGGTTAACAGATCTGAGTAGTATTCCGTGATTTGTATGATTTGTAAAACATTCGGAATGAGGGTATTGTGATAAACATGAGAGAAAATGTCAGGCATATTATCAGATTAGTCATATTGCATGAATTAAATTTATGAGGGTGGCTAATGAGATTTTAAGATATTTGACAATTCTTAAAAAAGTAGGTGTTGGGATATTGTGGCAGATTGATAAAAGATATATGCCAAATATTTGGAATGTACTTCACTTAAGTAATCTTTACAAAGAAACTAGAACAGAAGCATAGATTAAGAATTTTTTTCAAGGAGGTGTTTAAGTGAAGGGCTTGTTCAAATATGAATTTATTAAGTCTAACTTTTCCAGTTCAAACCAAATAGGTCAAGCATTCCAAAATTTGGTAAAGATTTCCTTGTAAATTCTAACATTTCCATTAGTTTGCCTAATAGATTTCATCTTTTATTGAAGTTTTTACCCAAAATTACCGGTAGTTTAAAAACTATAACATATAAACCACAAACATAGCATAACACTAACCAGGAACACAGGGTGACAAAAAATTTTTCTAAAACCCTGACGGTATCATATGTACATAATGAAAATAATAGTGAGCAACCTCACATACCCCATGCTCCCCGTTACTTGATGCCAAAATCCATGTAAAAATAATGGAACTGGAATTTCCTGGTAATAAATATATGCATATCTACACATTGTGTCCTAATTCCCTACAAAATTTGAGGAAATTTCAAGAGGAGTTTCCTTGCATAAAAAAACAGGACTGATCGACTGACTGACTGACAGACTGACTGACTGATGAACGGGTCAAAAACATTATACCTCCCCAACAAGTTGCCCAGGGTATAATTACAACGTATGTAGCTACAAAGTAAGAAGCATCTCATGGAATTTCTCACCCCAATTTCCAGTCTTTTTCTGACATCCTGCCAATGGTAAATATCCTGGGTCATCCCATATTGTTTTAAAAATAAATGAAATGCTCCTCCATACACCAGCCTTAAACAAAGTTATGAAATGGATCTAAATGGTTATTGTACAAAAAAACCCTTGTATCTTGAAATGCAAAACACATAGTAATATTGACAGTTTTAATTAACCTTTCAAGTTTCAATTTGAAAAATTGGATCATTCTTTTTTCTTAAAATTAGCAATGATACAATATCAACATAATTATTAAAGGTTGATTCTTCTTAAAAAGAGAAGAAAAAGAATAAATGAGCTGTAAAAAAAATCTTTTTGCAAAATTACTGGTGATAGAAATTTTTTTTTTTATAGAGAATAGGAAGCTTGACTCAAAGAACATGTAATCACCTTACCCAAACAACCCTGCTACAGTCCCCCCTGCAATCATGGCCCTGGTACCATCTACAAACTTGTTCAGGGCACCCGCTACCACTGTAAATGCATGAGTTAATCTATAGTTATAGAACATCCTCAACATTATGATAAAGGAAGATGAAGACAGAGATAAGCTACAATGAATTTCAATGTCAAAATAAGTCAAAAATGGATCCGTAAAATATTTTAATACTTTTACAGAAAACTCTGTCTATTAAGTCATTGTTTTCAGTTTTCTACAATTTCACACTAATATTCTCAACACAGACACAAGACTTACCTCCCCCTGCTGCATAATGCAGTGGACTCGATTTATTGTGGTATGTTGCTAAACTCTGGTTTACCAACCTACAACAAAATTAATTCCTTGTGTCATAAAGTAAGTCTTGATCATTAAGATTTTTCTATGCATCCACCTGTAAGTTTAGAGCCCCCTTTCCCCCCTGAAATTAAATTCAACATCCAAAATGATGGAAGTATCTGATGAATTGATCCATAAATACTGTCCTTTTCTCGGGATGTTGAGACACATTATATTTCATGTACGCGTTAATCTGATTAAAATCAGATCTTTGATCCACTCCGACAAATTTGATGTCTGGTGACAAGATTGATGTACAAGTTGTTCAATATTAATGCTAACCTTGTTTATATAAAATAAATTTAAATACAGTGTTTTGCATATAATATAGTTTTTAAACAAGCTAACATCCTGGACCTAGGCATTGACTATTGATACATTTTCACAAGCAACATATTGAAACAGAGAGCAAATTAATCATCCAAATATAATCTAATATTTTTATGGTCAATCAAATTGCATGTTACAATTAATTGGTAATTGTTTCTGGTAACATTATATATAACATAGCCAATTCAACATGAAAATATATTATAACCAAACAAACTTCTTAACTTCTTTTGATTTAATTTTTAAATTTGATTTCAATTAAGTTGAACATATGAATGGTGAAAATTTTACTTCTAATTGAATTTATGAAACATTAATTTCATCAAATACTTACAAAATGCATGTAAAAAATCCACCAAATTTGAATCCAGCTTTAAATGCTGTTCGAAATAAGTCTAATAAGAGAATGTCGTATTTATACATCTGAAAAATGAAAATATATAAAGTAAGTAAGGTACATGTAAGGTACATGCATTTTCAAAAAAATATTTTTAAAGTATAGTGGTACATCTACCTTCATGCATAGATAAATACATGAATAAGCATATGGAAGCCATCAAATAAAACACTATTTAATCCCAACAAAGTTCAACTTTCTTAATACATGTATATATACTGGTACAATGTATATTTTTTCTCTGCTTTTACATTAATTTGATCACAGAACAATCAAGTTCATATCCAGTTGAAATTTTTGCTGTTTTTTACTTATGTTTACCTTTGAGAAAGGCAAATCGTTCAGAATTATTATTTTTATGTTTAGAATAATGCAACGGTCAAACGAAAAGCACGTGCAGTATTCATTGTGACTTCATTAAAAAGTTCACACAGAATTGAACATTTTTGTTATTCTATAGGTTCATATAAGGAAACATTTTTGCAAATTTAAATATGTATATGTGAATACATGTATAAGCATATGGATAGATGTTTGGATTTAGGTGATCACTTACTCTTGCCATTCTCAGATTATTCCTTTGAAACTTCACTAGTCCCTTTTCTGGGCTTTTCAAGAAGTCGACCTTAGCATTGGGGTATCTTAGACCTGCTATTATGATTCCCGAGAAGAGTGTCACAGGTGCCGCAATGCTGAGCACATTGTGCAAGTCTGCACTTATCACTGAGATTGGACTAAATATTAAGAAGAAAATTAAAATACATTTTATGCAAAAATATAATATGCTCATCGATGTTTTCACATCATTGTTGTTTTTCTCTATGTTTTAATTCATTTCTTTATTCTTTGATTTGTCCGTAAATTTGTTAATAAAGAGAGAACCTTAATCAATTGTATTCAATAAGTTAAATCCTAAATTATGGAATTTGTTAAAATTGACATCTGTTCAGTACAAATCCAAATAAATATATTTCAAATTTTGGACAAAGCATCTCACTGAAGGATATCGTGGCAAAACAAAGTCATTTTCCATACAAAACCAAACCAACTCTAAAATAAAAACATACGGTATATTGTATTACTTACTCATATGAATACATGTGTTTAAGCCTGTCTAATCCGGTTTCTTTAGCGATAAATCTATCGACTTCCTCCTGAGATATTGGGGAATCCTGGCTTTCAGATACAGGCAAAAAAAGCGATAGGGCATCATTTTCTTGTGGAGTTTTATTCCAAAATCCTCGAACGCTTGAAAATAAACCATTTTTTTCCACTGGGGCCTCATTTGAAGTGGTGGTATTTTCCATTGTCTGATTATCATCTGATGCCATATCCTATAATCTACAAGGAAATAAAATACTCCGTCTCTACATTATACAGTACTCACCAGAAAACACAAACTTCGTACTAGGCAATTTTTTGTTGCCCTTATCCAAAATCAACATTTGCTTAACAAATCAAAAACTTAGCTCTATGTATCGTGGTATATTAACTTGCATAATTTGCACTGCTAGAGAGCAGTTATTGTGAGGCTTTACTTATATTGTCTGCAAAAAAAAAATATCACCAACTTAATCCTTATACATATTAATATAAAAAGTAGTGGAAAAAATACAACACTATTTTTTTCATTCAAAATGTGATATCATGTGGACCTATTTTTTGTGAAAAGTGAAGTGAACTGAAATGGCCAGTGCAAGACAAAAAGAAAGAGCTAAAGCTACACACTCATCCAGATTTTTTTTTACTGCACCCCAGTATTCCTTTGCACTCCCTTAATGAGGCTCAGTCCTATGCCAAAAATGGCTGACCTTTCACTTAGAATTATTGGTTCTGTGAAGTTTGTCAGCTTGTTTTGAGTATCGCACAAGCTTTGGTTAAAACCAAGAGAGTCATAATTACAAATTGCCACTTCTCCTCTAAATTTTGTCAAGAAACGTAAACAAAGCAAAGGAAAGTTTATGTATTACATCACAGTAAACTTGTGCTATATTTTCTGTATTACATGAAGAGGTGGATTAAGCATGTGTATTTTTTCAAAATAAAGAGTTTTTCACTGTTTCAGTGTAAACTGAGAGCCCTCAGCTGATGTATAGTTATTCTTATCCTTTATATGGTGCTGATATAAGGGAATGATGGACATGTTTCATGCTTTACTGTTGTATCAATCGAAGCGAGTATAGTGTAGACTTCTGTCATAAAGAAGGGCAGATTAACAAATATTTATTTATTCGATTTACTACAATATGATTTTTAATGAATAAATAAAATAAGAGAAAAAAGTAAACAGTTAAATAATATATGTAGAAGTTGCGTGAAACCCCTCAACTTCTTAAAGAAGAGTTGTGTCAGCCTCCTACCTAAAATGCAGGCAAAACAAATCAGAACTAACATTTATGTGATAAGGGAAAATTAAAACTCAAATAACAAGAAACAAAAGAAAAATAACACTGACATTCAATTTACAGGGTATTATTTACTGATAGTAAGCACAGTTTTATCCTCGCAAAGCAAGCTCTAAGGACCAGTGTGCAGGAAAAAGAACGAGCTAAACCAGTCTAGTCAGAGTCTGAAAACGGAGTTTACGGAAGTGAATTTCTGCAAATATTTTAGACTCCGTTTTTGGAGTCTATGCATGCGCACTTATACAAAATATGGTGATTTTTTACAGAAAATGTGGGGTCTACGAGAAATGAGCTTGCAATGTACTGCATGTGTTGGCTGGCCTCTAATTTGTTTTAAAAGATCCCGAATATGATTTACTATCTATCGTTTTTGCACAGAATACATCTACATGTTTGCACTTCAGAAAGTTATTCATCTTCAAATTTGGATGTTTGGACGATACATTAAAACGAATATGTATGTGTTCATCATGGAATTTTATCGTTATTAAAAGGTAAATTGCATAAAATTTTACTTTTTTGTATTGTATTCTTCATGTATTACAATTTTAAATCGTCAAACATACAAATTGATAAGCATGTAAACGAAAACAGCTTCGATTACTAACAATAACTAGCCGCTTTAGCAATGATTGAAAAACATTTATTTTATAATATTAAACATATCCAAGCATTTAATTCATTAATTCTAAACTGATAAAGTTGTGCAACATCAAAGTTATTGGTGAATTTCTCATTTTAAAAAATTTATCTTATATTATACAAGTAAACAGTTATAAACATTTGACATTAATATGACACCTAAACATTCAGAAATGATTTGAAACTTTAAAATAATTTTTTGTTGCGATTTTGACTCATTTTAAAAGATTTCGTTAGAACGAAGGGACATAACTCGCACTTTGTTTACATCAGAAATGCCATTTTACCACAATGCATGATGAAGCCAAAGACTCCGTTTTCGGAGTTAACTCCGTTTTTGGAGTCCTGACTAGACTGCAAACCTATACAATCATCAAGAATTTTTTTTTATTGCATCCCTGAATGCCTTCGAGCGACCATGGTGCTATGAGTAGATGAAGCATCTGTACTGTGTCTTAATTATGTGTAATAAATACCAGTGTAACTGTGACCTGTTGACTGGTTAGTTTTTGTTTTAATTCTTTTATGGCTTGGATAAGGGGCCGATATATAATGGAAGTTCCATGCTTTACTGTGATATCAATCAAAGCATATATTGCATACAGTGGGCGGGGGTGGGGGGGGGGGGGGCACTAAGCCACATGCCTACAGAATATACTAACATACAAAAATGAACAAATTAAACACAAAATTTATGTAACATGTATGGGATGTAGAGAAATGGAGTGGGATATGTGTAGTTCCTGCTAGCTCACCCAACCGGTCACACCGTAAAACATATTATTGGCAAATTGTCTCTCTAAGTAATATTGGAAATTGTTAATATCCGATTAATACCGCTCGCCCTGGCAGTCATACCGTAAGACATATAACATGCATGTATGTTCATGATCCTACTGATTTAAGCCGTTCAATGATCTAAGGTTAACTTGGTTAAATCATTCATACTTTGAGTAAAAATATATTGCACTGCACCGTATAATCAATTTGGTATTTCGTTAGGCCTATATGGGAGTTTGATTTCGTTATCATCAATCGTGGTAAACGTTTCTTACCATAATTAGGATTTTATATCACATGTGAAAGTTTTGGTAAGCTTTGCAAGGACAATATTCAATGTTGAATATAGCTTTGGTGAATTATGATGAAAAGTACGCCAACCGAAAAACGTTTAAGAAACAAAGATTCTCAAATTATAATTTTCGATCCAAATCAACAAATGTAACCCGGAAAAAATTATCTAACTAATATGGGAGTTTGATTTCGTTATCATCAATCGTGGTAAACGTTTCTTACCATAATTAGGATTTTATATTACATGTGAAAGTTTCGGTAAGCTTTGCAAGGACAATATTCAATGTTGAATATAGCTTTGGTGAATTTTGATGAAAAGTAAGCCAGCGAAAAAGTTTAAGAAACGAAGATTCTCAAATTATAATTTTCGATCCAAATCAACAAATGTAACCCGGAAAAAATAATATAACTATTATCATTTAGACAACTTGGTTTTAAATTTCATTTAAGTAGTAATTAACGAAAACTAACAGAGTCATTATTCTCATGACTCAACGTTAAACAATCGTTATTTTTTCTTCTTACGGAAACAAAAGCGCAAATAACTTTCTTCTGTAGTATAACATATACTGCATGACTGTTGCTTTCTATGGTAAAATCTAAGAGGAAAAACAATATTTCCAGGGGCGAGGGGAGAGGAAGCTATTTGTCACGAAAATAAAAAAAAAACATAGAATTTATAATTTTCTTGTTTTTGGAGTAAAAGTTTGGAAATTTCATTCACCCTACATGTACATATCATGTGAATTGTAAAAATTATCTCGTCTCGGCTCAGCTCTATTTAAACAATGAAATACTTTCTTTTGGTAATTCATGCGGAATATGAAGGTGGCGACATTGCAGAAAAAATGAGCAGGTTATGTAATTTTTTTTCTGCAATGATCGCTACCTTCATAACCATCAAAGAAAGCATTTTATTGTTTATATTCACATCTTTCTTTTAACAAATTAACAAATTGATTGTAAAAAGTAAGTAAAATTCACTAAATTATTGTTAATGTACATCATTATGTTAGCTAAAAGAAAAAGTCTATGGGAAGTTGAGTCTGACATCATTATGATTAGGCCCTATACTTCGTGTAGTCCGTGATTTTTCTTATGTCGCTGTAAGTTTCGACCAATCGATAAACGGGGTGTGTAGATTTCAGTCTGGCTGTTTCTTTAAAGCTGTGAATTAACTATAAGTTTCCGTAAGAAATAGAGGGAATCATACTCGTTAGATGTAAATTCAAAGTTAATGAATTACTGAATTTATTATAATTCACCATCCTTTCCAAGATATAACCAACAAACTAAATTCATCTCAATAAACGAAGGTATAAACATCATTAAAAAACCCCGAAAAAACCCAAAATAATACATCCTAAACCACAGAGAAAAAAGAGAGAGAACGTCTTTTTTAATATTCATATGTTAATTTTTTTTTCAAATCGCAATTCCAAGGATTCAGGTTTTGACAAAGGGCTAAAAACAACTTATCTTAATTTAGGCTGTAAAATTCATTTTAATCTGTTAGAGTTATTAACTCAGAATATTTTTAACATGTTCAAAATGTTCATGTCATTTATCAGAACGCAATTCAAATGAGATTTCAGCTATACAAATTTCTCAGAATACCAAACTTGACGAAGTACCTTTGCTGTTCTATATATCTTGTTCAAAATTATGAAATAAACAAAATGTTCAACACTTCATCAATTTATCTGATGTATTACACATATCGATAAAAATGACTAGAAAACAAACGGTTGGCGACGTTCTGTTAGCCCCGGGACCCCAGACACAAGTCGGGGAGTGTGAGTACCGATGTAACAGCTGATGGTCACATGACAAGAACAGACTGGGGCCTCATCAGCCCGATATGATTATGACAACATAATATTGAGTTTCCCCAAGGCTGACAGATGGAGTAGGTTTGGCACATTGCAGTGTTAAAGAATTTCAAATTTGTCAAAACAGACATTTCTTATTTCATACACCATTATAACAACTTTCTTTTTCAGCTATGCGTTTTAGCAATTTTTAGGCATGGCTCATCTAAATTATCACAGGATATTTTAAAATTCTATTATTCACAAGCAACAGTTTTAATTACACTTTAAACAACAACAATGGCGGAAATAATAGACAAACAACAATGGCGGAAATAACAGACAAACAACAATGGCGTTCAACGATTTACGATCTCTCTTAAAAACTGAAGTTTATTTATTTTACAACGATTGATAAACAAGTTCTACAACTTATATCAATATCTCTCACGGATGTGAGCGCGAGGGGGTCATTAATGTCGGAAGAAGTACCCGGAGAGAACTCACGTGTCCAAGCGGGCCACCGCCATACCTTATCACCTACATCCACTGTCGATCCCGGGGATCGAACTCGGGTCGCAGCGGTGAGAAGCGAGTGCATTGTCCACTACGCTACTTGGACGCCTATTTACGATATAAATATATATGTTCATGTAGTATATAGCTTTATATGAAAAATTAATTTACAATAACTCAACTCATTTAAAACACCTTTAATCAGTATCGTATTAGTTTGAAATATACGAAAAAATTGTTATAAATATGATGTGGCCAATAATTAGATAATCATAAAAAATAAGAAGAAAGTAGAATGCTTCAACGCTTTATCTGTTTATATGAATCTATAACCAATAGATTGTTGCTTTGTGAGGCATATATGACCATTTTATATATATATATATATATATATATATATATATATATATATATATATATATATATATATATATATATATATATATATATATACTTTAGGGATTTCCATCAGAAAAAAATCTGATTCAAAGATCGTAGAATATAGCATGACACCCGGAAAGGACATTATATAATCTAAGGGAATTTGATAATATCTTATATTGAGTGCGTGATTGCCTTTTTTTGGAAATATTGATTGATAAAGGTTTCGAGGAATACACCAGAAAGTTGTCAGATTCAGGCGCTTCTACAATTAATGACAGGTTTAATGAGATGGCAAATTCGAACACTATATAAATGGAGAAAAAAATGAACTCTGAACAAATTTCCCGTTGCAGAGATCAAGATATTAAAGATGAGTTACATGGCTGTCTTTGACTTCAGAATTATCTGTGTATTACTCTTTTGTGTAGGAAATCGTATTGCATCAGGCATTTCTAGTATATCAGGTACAATTATATTTATTTATTTTCATGTTTATATATTATTCATTTTTTTTTTAAAATGAAGTTTGTATAATACGTTTTTTTGTATTCGTATATTTTTCATAAATAATGGAACTTTAAAAAGAATTCCAACACAAATATTTTAAGAAATGTATTGTGATATTGTATATTTAAAAAAAAAAATTAATGAAATAATTCAAGTGTCTGTATTTTTCTAAGAGCTTTTTTTTTTATTCAAACATATAAAGGAAATAAAGAATTTCAACAAATTTCTTTTTTAAAATGATATTGTGACTTTGAGCATCACAAATTCAATTTAAGTGTCTTTAATGATCTAATACCTTGACAGCATGCATGATAATATTTTCCCCTCACAGTGGATAAATTGTGTGAGGGTAACCCGACACTGACCCTACCCCACGACATCGAGTGCCAGCTCTACTACGACTGCTCGGCCCCGGACCCGCCTTTCTATCTCAAGACAAAGTATATCAGGGAGTGTAAATACCCACAACTGTTCTCTACAAAGTCGCTCAAGTGCGAGGACTTTGATAGTGTTGTCTGCGGATCTAGGACAGAGTTTAAACAAAAATGTAAGTTTCATCTTTTAAAAATTAACCTTATTTCCTTAAATTCCTTTGACAAAAATTATTATTGCAAATTATCGATAATGATATGCTTACAAGAAATTTTGATTAATGGACAGATTAAAACATAACTTTAATACATGTGTTATATCAAAAGTTTTGATTTCTAATCTTGGGCATAACAATCTAAATTGTTATAGTTTTAAGAAATCTTTGACTTTAAACTTTGAATGTAACACATGAACATATACATTTTATCCCATTAATATGCGACGACCTTTTGCGTAAATTTGTTATTTTCTTTCTGCCATAGATTAATAATAATAGAAATAAACCTTTTTACAAAAAATAAATCGAAACTCAAACATAATACATGTAAAAGCAGATTTCATACATATTTTTCCTACTGGGATCATATGTGCAATTAGAGTTGTCGGACTTGACGCTTCGTAATTTACTGTCTCGGTGACTCCAGTGATTTTGGATACCAATTATCGTAGATTTAGTTGCTGAGTCGATCAGAATTGAGATATTCATCTAAGTAAGGTCTATGACATATTTTCTCACGAGGTCCATTGTCCACGAGTTGACATATCCCCGAAACTAATAGTTTTACTAAATCCACAAACATCTATGCTCACGAACATTGTTGAAAAACAACGATGCGGTAATATTGTATGATATATCCCTATGGAATGGTATTGTATATATACGTCGGTAGAAAAGCATATTTGATTTGATTTATAATTTTTATCATAAAACCCATCCCCCCATCAATCAATCTCTGCACCTATTTACAAAAGCATCTTTTCGGGCCTTTTTGACATGCGGAAAAACAACACCTCGAGGTGTGTTTTCGAGATCTGCCGGAAAAGTCTGAGAAGTTACGATTGCCTCCATTTGTTTTGTATATTTCAGGCGACTACCGGGCGGAGCAGTGTGGCGCGGGAAACTGCATACAGTGTCACATGGAGAACCCGAGCTGTGAAGGGTACAAGGACGGCGAGCATCACCACAGCAGTAAGCCAGGCAGTCCCTGGAGGATGGAGTGTTACAAGGGAAGGCTGGTCCGTACCTTCCTCGCCGACCTCAACCAAGACTGAGGCCCCGGGGGCAGGGAGCGCGGGGGAGGGGGTGCTTCATGTTTATTCATGTATCTTTATATGTTTGTCTTGTTTCGAAACCGTCTGGTTTTTATTATGCAAAGAAAGGATAATTAAAGACAGAAGATCTTAATCATTTCTTCCTTTATTTGATGTTTTGATCGTTTGGTTAACGTGTATAATCCATTTTCTCAATAATAAGAATAAAGAATAAAGAATTTTACCGCTTTAATCCCTGACTGAATGGTCATATGATTAGAAAATAAATCCAAGTGAAACTTTTACAACGTCCAAATTGTTACTCTTTAAAAAGAAATTTGAAAACAGCTTTTATATTTTTCAAATATACATGTAATTATACTGTAATCAGGAAGACTGACTGCATATGGGGATAATTTTAGCGGTTTTGACACTTGCGCGCACATTTCAAAAATGTATAAAAAGTACACATGCACCTCCCGCAAACCCAGAAAAAGACAACACTTTAATCACATATCTTAACACCCCCCCCCCCCCCAAAAAAAAAAAAAGATATATAACGAATAGAAAAACAACAAAATCTCGCAAAGAAGATGGGGGAATAAGATAGCGCAAATGCCCATTTGGTTTAGTCGAAAAATACAATTTCAAATTTATTTTTTCCTCTTAAATATATTTGATAAAGTTATAATACAAGTTTACAAAAGGACAATTTCTAACTATCATATTCAGTTTTGAATATTTTAACAAATAATAAATAAATATTTAAAATAAACCCTAAAGTTTTGGTGGTATCGAACCCACGATCAAAAATCCTTGTTTTATAAGGTTACCTTATGTCTAGTGCTCTAACCACTGAGCAATATCAGTCACAACAAAGTGTGTTGTTTAAATGCTATTATGACTTTGGCCACGAATTTACGGACGTATTATTTTTCTAAAACGTTCAATTGTTGGGATACAAAATGACATTTTAAATATACAGTGGGTCATCTCTCCACGTTTTTGTTGATTGAAATCGGTTTGATTTCCATTACACCTTATTTAGACTATGACAAAAATATGGAGCTCAGACACACTCTTTAAAAGAAACGCATTGAAGTTCTAAAAAATGACACTATTTGGAGGTTTTAACACGCTAGTTTAAATCAACATATTCCAAGATTTTAACATATTTAATGGTTACAAATCGATTTTATGTTAAAGATATATAATTTTAAAACGAAATTATCAGATTGGTTGATATTTTAATTTTACAATATCTTATCTTTTCTCATATAGGCAATGTACACGCCTTATTAATCCATCTTCTTTGAAAAGACAGAAAATAATGTCTTTCAAAACGCACGTTGAAAACCATATATTGTTCATTTTCAATATACCTTATATGGTTTAATTGATTATTAAAGTTATCTAGACGTTACCATGTACACAAATTAGACAGTCCGTTTTTGTTTTCAGTTTTGTTTTGTTTCTGTTCGCGCCCTCAAAGCTTTAGTTTTGACTGATTAAGGAATAATTCACACAAAGTCGACATCAAGTTGACCAACAGAACAAAGCAGACATCAATGAACGATGTAAAAATAATTATTATCATAAATCATTTTTACATCGTTCTTTGATGTTGTTTTTATACCATTGGTCAACTTGATGTCGACTATGCGTGAATTATTTCGTAGTCACATGAAACTAAAAATATAATTATTGCTACTTGAAATAAAGTGGCCATTGATAAGGTAAAACAATGTTTTAGCACTTTTTAAAAGTTAAAGGATTAGGTATATTCATACGCGGACAGGTCGTTTCACTGGGTCGCGTAGGTTTCAGTCTTGTCAGCTTCTGTATGAATTGCAATCGATTTTTCAATGAAAGAGATAAATACCAAGTGGATGTAAATATTATCATTTAAAGATACAGATAAAAATTAGCGATTTACAGCAGCATCTCCACGGTAATTAATATTTAGATTCACAAATTATGTTACAATTAAGGAAAACGTTTTTATATACAATTTCATGCTTGATACAGACAAAGCAAAACGTAGACCAACGCTATATTTTTTTTTCTCCGAAGATCCATATATCGCATGCATTGATATGTACATAGAACTATTAGTTCCGGTGAAGAATTTCGCCTAGTTTGATAAGTTTCCTCAATCAGCTTGGGCACTTGGTATCAAAATAAACAACTACTAGTATCAATATTCTTATCCTAATTATGTATAACCCCTGGGAATAAAGTTCAACATTATAACCGACGAACGTACTGTCGGAAAAAAAATCAAACAACCCCAGAATGTCCCGCGATTAAGGCAATGACGATTGAATTTCTACTGAAGTCCAATAGATATTATAAATCTGAAATTGAATATTTTGCGTTTCATGTAGTTTTACTTTTGGCACGGAATCAATATATGACCTAAACCAAGCAATCAACTACTGACCTACCGCTTTAATCTTTGTAGTGATTAGTTAATCTGCAGATTAATTGTGGATTAAAATCAGGATTTACATTTACCACGTACATTGTAAGATCTTTACCCCCTGAAAATATGAATTTATTTAGGATAGACAAAAAAAAAAAAACCCAAACAAACAAATAAACAAACAAACAAAAAATTCCCTTCGATATACTGGTTTGCGGCGACTATTTATCGAGGCGTATCTAAAAAATCTGGAAAAAAATATATTAAGGAGGCTGGGTGGTAAAAAAATATTCATCCAATATACCGTCAGTCTTTAGATATGACTTTTTTTTTTTTAGCTATAAATTATCATTAAGCATACAGAAAAATTCTATAGATCTTAATTGGCTTTAGACTTTGAATATAAATGTATTTCACGAACTTTATACAGAGCAATACCTCAAAGGAATCAATGTAGTCTAAAACGTGTCAGGTGCATATCAAAGACAACAAGGGACTGGTTCTTGATGGTATACAAGCAACGATGAATTTCAAACAAATTTGCTAGATTTTCTCCGTAAAAAAGAATTGGTTTAAGAGTATCTGTGAAAATCTTATGCAATTTGTTAATGCAAATTCTCCCTTAAGTAAATGTGAAATATTACGACTATATATCTTTAAACAAATTGTAAGGCAACTTCAAAATACTGTCAAATTCTGCTCCTTCCCCATATGCCTAATATTTGCTAAAATAGAAATACTTTTATTTTTTGGAAAAACAAATCCGTATATGATTAATGAATGAAGAGAGCAATGATTCAACGAGACATATTAGAAAACAGATGTCTCAAAATACAGAATACAAAAGCATTAGAAATAACCAACAGGCGTTTTGTAGCCTTACTCACCTAACGAATTTAAAATCGATTTAATTGCATTTTTGTAATATGTTGTGTTTTTGTATTATAGGTTTAGATATTACATCAATAAAGAACATATGAAAATGATGAATTAAAAGTTATTGAACTTTTTATCAACATACACTTTCATGCCATAAAAATTGCGAGATTGTATCAAATGCTTATTTCATGAATGGACAACTCTTGTTTAGAATCGGGCATTAATCAAAATCAAGATTATCTTAATTAGCTATATAGCTATCAATCACATCAAATAGTTTACTAAAGTACAATACAAGATGACTTCCGGGAAGCAGATGGCGATATTTCCGGCAATTTATCGAACACTTTTCGCTAATTTCTTTAAAGGCAGGGACTTTGTCCTTTTCCTTCATCCACCGATTCCTTTTCCCGGAACGTTAGACCGTTTTACTTCCATTCCTTCTATCTGTTTTAAAACATTGTAAACCGCCATGGAGACCCCTAGATTTTACCGCCTTTTAGGTCTCGCTGTGACGTCATTGTTGAGTGTTACCTCGAGTGTGGAGCAGACTGCTTTTGGTGAGTGCTATGTTACTATGTACAGAAATCAGGAACGATAACCTCTTAGGTACTGCAAACACCTTTTTCTTAAAATCGTATGTTTTGTAAAAAAATAACGTTTCTTAAAAAAGGTAAAATATCAAAGACACTATAATTCATCGTGTAGAGGCAAAATATATTTTCTAAAAGCTAATTTTGTTTGAAAAATTTTGATTTATAAACTTTTATTGATAAATGAACGAATTTTCTTGAGAACATGGCGTCTTTTAGATAATTGAGACCTTCATTTTACTATCATTGAATAATTGAGTTGTTTAATATATTTTCATTAACTTTCTTTTTCATGTGTAATTAAAATTGTGTATTAATAATTATACAGTTTTTTGAAATTCTTTGATTCAATATTGACATTTAACCACTCAAGGGCATTGATTAGAAGTGTAATTATTGAGTTTAGTGAGGTATCAATAAGGTTGAAGAACGATCTGTGTAAAGTTACACTACTCTCTAACAGGATTCGTTGCAATTTTAATGACCTCCCGTGGACCAGTTTAATAATGGTCAATCCCATAAATTCTTATAATCTCTTCACGGAAGGAATCTGGGCTAGTTCAAAAGAGTGGAGTAGGACAACCAGGGATCTCATGATGTCTGTCTATCAAATACAGATTACTGAAGAACAACATTCAGTTATAAAATATAGTTTTATCTTCAAGAATCTGCTATTTATTTCATGGGCGTTTATTGTTTCTATATCGATTGGCAGCGACTGTAAATTAATTAATAATTGTATTCGTGGGCATCAATTTTCATGGGTTTAATGAATAAAATGCATAAATTCATAAATTCGTGTACAATGATCCTATCAATACAATGTGTTATCAGAAATTGCACTTCAACGAACATTTAATTTCGTGGATCAACTACACAACGAAATCCACGAAAATTGGTATTCAACGAGTATTGATGAATCCACAGTTTACATTATTCAAACTTTTAATTAATCGATTTGGCAAAGAGATGGTTGCAAGCTACGAGTACCTACATGTACAATTTAGCGACCAAGCTTCAAATCCCGAGCAAGATGGCCAGCATAAAATGAGGGAAAATAGATTAAGAAAATAATTCTTCTGCATCGTGTTTTTTTTCTTAGATCTGCACGTTCAGAAACTTTGCCAGCAGAACTCTTCCCTCGTTCTTCCCCACCCCCACGAATGTCAACTGTATTACGACTGTTCCACCAAGTACAACACCCTCCCTCCGAACTTCGTGCAGCACATGAGGGAATGCCCATTTCCGGACCTCTTTTCTCTACAAACGTTGAGATGTGAAGACTTCAGACATGTGAGATGTGACGAGAGGGTTGAGTATACGACAGCATGTGAGTAATGAAGATAAAATGGAACCGATCTTTTTGATAGCTGTCTTTATTTCTATTTATGAAGTTTTTTCCTTGTTTGTTTTTTTATCTTGCCTTTATAGGTGAATACCGTGCAAATCAATTGAATGTGTATCACGTGATGTGCACAATCCAAGATGTTGAGGGTCTGAATGGCGGACATGGTGTTGTTGCTCCGGGAATTATGGGATTGTCTGAAAACACAAATCAGGATAGGCAAAGCACTGGCTTTGTGAATCCAAAGAAATTAACGGGCTCTAGGATATCGCTTGATGAACTGAAGAAAGATTTATGTAGCAATAAAATGCAATTGATTTGATTAAAATTTAAATTCTAAAGAGGAGTTTACGGTCGCCCTGATGAAACACGAAACCTTGCATTAAATTGAAATCATGATCGATATCTGCGTGTGATGTGACTGTTGATCTATGAACGCCAAGTGCCTTATCTCTCAACCAATTAACTGCTACTTAGTGATGGGAATATGCAAATTTTTATGTATAAAAATTGTAAATTTGAACCACTTCTTGATCTTTATTATTGCGATTCCGCATCCATACATGTATGTGAATATATGTACCAAGGTTAAAATCATTATAGCAAGTAATCAAAACCATTTATCGGTGAGTTTTAGTTCATTTGGTAATTTTATTTTTAAAAAGCGTTACATATAGTACGTTTGTCATCTTTTAAAAAGAATTTGTCCTTAAACATTTAAATTTCAATTATGAACTTTAACAAATGCGGTCGGAGATAAAATATTGCCTTAGTTAAAGGCTTCTCTGGTCCAGATTTCTCCATAAAGGAACGAACATTGATGTTTATGTGGCGAAACATTACAGAAGCGACCTCTCTGACCCTTTATAAAGTTCATCTTTTATTCTTGTTGAATATTTTCTGCTCAAATCATTGATATCTTTAACTGTCAAGAGTAGAATACTCATCTTGAAAAAAGAGAAGAAAAAAAACTCAAGAGAGGATTTCGGTGAAATTTAATGACGTTAAATGACATATCAATGATCATAATCAAACAGCTTTGAAATAGTTACATAGTAAACAAGTTCGATTTGATATATTGATCTTTAAAAGATTTTTAATTCCGTATCCTGTTAAGCACTAATAACACTATTTATGAGGTAAATATAATTAAATGTCTAAATCTTCACCGAAGGATTAAAATGTGCAAGTTTGTTCGCGACCTGAGCGATCACACATTTAAATTTCGATAATGATTCAGTTATTACTATTCTCTACAGGGTCCAATCGAGTCTTGATTGTCAGGGGTTTATTCCACTTAAGATTATTTTATTACGTGCAACTTCATTGTATATGAACGAGATTTTCTTGCCTTAAGACCTCTGACAAGTGACATGTGCTATTTTTATAGACAACACGCTGTAAAGATTCCGATACTAAGCCAGAGGGATCATACTTTAATAGCCTAAGGTCAGACTTTGCTTCCAAAAACGAAACTTGTACGGCGATGTTGTACAGATAATTTCTAGATCTACAGAAATATTTGTACAACATCTAGTCAAGAACAAAGTCAAACCATATTATCCCTCTTCAGTGAGATTACCATTTCAAGGAAAAAGGAAAAACATTTTGAAAGCGAAAGGTCTCCTTTTATCTATCAATATAATTTTAATCTTTTTTTAAGGTTAAGTTTGAAGTCGATTTTGACGCTGGTCTTTGGATAATCAATTAGTATATTTTTTTTCATGCGATCCTAAAAATCCTTTTGAGATAGACGTTTATTTCTATCAAGATTAAAAGAAATCAATTTAAAAAGATTGATAAGGGAAGATCCCTTTAAAAGAATCTAACAACAATGTGTTAAAAAGTAGTATAGTATATCAAGGGTGACACCATGTACACTATATAATGGATATCCATGAAATGATTTTTCGTCATTAGTGATAACCTTTTCGCTCTCAATAAAATAAAATAGGCTAATGAAGAGATTGAATCAACTAGTGCCATAACTTAATAAGGTTTTGCAGGGGCACTGGAATAATAAAAATATGCTTATTTAATTAATGGTTGCCAATCATCACCACGCCCAAACGGTGTTGGAAGACACGCGAGGGGTGGCGAGGGGGAAATCCACTTTTCTTGGAGATCTCCGGAAGTCTTTTCTCGGTGTTTGTGATAGGTTCGTCTTCTCTTTTAGAATGTATTTATCCGAACTCTGGATTAACCGGTCGTTAGTCTGAGCTTGAACTTGAAATCTCACCGGTAATGTCAAAAAACTGTGATTTTTGGCTTTTCCGTTTTTCAGTAAGTTTGACCTTGAAACAACAAAACTATTCCGTTCTGTAGATTGAATTTTACATTTGGCAAACAGAGGCAACCTGCCGTATTTTTTGGATTCACCCTGAGATTGGAGAGAGGTAATCTTCATCGGAAAACGAACGTCTTTGCTCGGTTTCTTATTTTCTTGCGTACTAAGTTCCGGATGTTCTAATGGCGTCATCAACTGTGGATCTACTATCACAAGGGGCTTAGACTCGATTTTATCCTCGGAAACGACCGCCTCCGCTACGTCCTTTCGCGAAACTTGCCGACCACTTACGGGAATTCCACCGAAGAGTTTTTCAGAATTTTTCTTTTGCTGTTCCACTGCGTTGGTGTACATAAACCTAACTGAGGGGAAAGCTTGTATATGTAGAGAACTACTGACTGCCATGTCAGCTAATTTTTCAGATGACGATTTCTCTCGCGAGATTTGCTTGCCGCGGTTTCCTGAGGGTGGGGGAGGGAGGGGGGTTGTTGGATTCACGGGTTGCTCTGAACTTTCCTCGTCATCACTTTGAAAGAAAGAGATACATTTCTACATTATGAGTAGATCTAGAAATGAAATATCATATGACACAGTGCCAACATTTTAAGTCTTATATACAGTAAATGTGGTGTTAGCTGCACTTATATAAAATGACATACATATGTACTAGTACTAACTGTTTGTAATTTTAGTAGTTAAAAAAAATACGATCTAGATTGATCTCTAGACGTTTACTATTATCACTTATGAACATTTACAAATGGGTCGTGATATAATTCTTTTACCTGTTGATTTGTGCTACAACAATGCGGCATATTGAACCCTCCTCTAAATGTTTCTGGACATCCTTACGCCAGTTTTCGACGTAACGCCTTTTGAATGGCGTCAGCGTTATATCCATCATGAATCTACGTCAAAATCAAATAAATCAAATAAATACATATGAAAAACGATAATCTTCATATTCTTGATGGAAAAAATTAAAACTTTTGTGATAATCATTTGTATATTACTGATGCTTATAAATCACACAGAGAAAGTTAAATGATATTTCACTGGTGTTATAAATCGTGTAATTCCTTCTTGTCCGTACAAGTTAACTCTTACCTTTTATAAATTATAAAAATCCATTTCATAAATTTTACCCAAAGACCAAAATAAAACGGATGCACATATTTTCCTTGAAATAAATTCCAAGAAAATCGAAATGGATGTTATAGAGATTGAACTTCAACGGCGGTCAAAGCGACGACTCGAGTCTTCAGACCGGCGGCTACTACACAGAAAAGTTCAGCTACGAATTAGTCTAATCCTTCTTTATGTCCAAAGACCTGCTTGTTATGTTCACGACTGTTTTAATAAACCCTAGGTGTATGCCTGTCAATGTTAATGAATTTTAAAAAGTGGCGTTTAATCTACTGCAATTCAATATCCGCCCTGAGACGTCATTTAAACCTATTAAAGGCGATTGAATTTGGAGCTATGTATTTTAATTAACACGGCGAGTTGTGCGGGACGTCTGTTGAAGCATAAACGTACCGACTAACAGATGATACAGGTGTACTTAATGCTGTAATGACTTTGGTTAACTACCGTTTGGACATGTGTACCCATGATCATACACTGTAATATTATTTTATGGTTTTATTTATTCAAACCATTTCAGTGGTACATAAGGTACATAAACACAATCTAATGTCAGGTAAAGATGAGTAGGATAACAGCATTAAAGTCATTTAAAATGTGCTTATATTTATTTTTGACAAATAGACAACTTAAGCAAAGAAATAATTTTTAATCTGCTGTTCACACATAAATCGAAATTATTTGTAACGACATTTTTAACGTCAAAATATCACAAAAATCAAACTTATCCTAATGCTAGAATTCAACATAATAATTTTTGCAATACTGAGGGCTTCATGATTGTTAATTTGTACCAGTAAAACTATATTTAACAATTCAAAACATGTAGAACATTTGAAGATTTTTTTATTATCAGTTGAGAAAGAAAATAAGAATTAGCTACCTAAAAAAATTCAGTCTTATTACGTATTTCAAGTCTACCGGCCTTACTCAAAAATCCTTTTAATTCTCATTTATAAATAAAATTCTCACATATTTATCTAAACATTTCTGCAAATGGATTGCGGTTTTTTTTTTTACGTTTGCAGTAACACCAGCATTGAGGTTTAAATTATTCAACGGTGCCATTCTTCACATAAAATCTCTAAAATTCGTTAGGTTCTGGGGCCTTCTTCCCCTGGACCCCCACCAGGGCTTTGCCCAATACCTACTTCGGGTTTTTACAGACAAACAAAACACGAACCTTATCTCCCTTCCCTCTATTTTTTTTTTGCAAAGGCCATTGATCTTCCTCTCAATACCGGCCGCTAGAAGGCGGTCGGATATGATATGAAGGTAAGAAGTGGCTGTGCGTTTCTGCGGAGCTTTTATCAAAGTCTAGTTTAACCAAACGCTTTGTCTACACAACGCAACTTTGCTCAGAGAGAGCGTGTGGTTGAACGAGACCAATTATGAAAATAATTTTGAAAAATAACAATAAAATAAATTATTAGTAAAATAATGGTACTGTGTTTCCTTTGCATTTTAATCATTAAAAAAAACAACAAATAGGCTTTAAAAAAACCCAAATAGGCTGATGTATACACGTCCATATATTTCTTTTCAGACAAAAAACAAAGGTTTTGCGGCCGTTCTTTTGACGCTTGCGTCAAATTCTTTTTTAACCTTAAATAAAAGTATTTTTTTAAAAACAGTCCCCCGATAATTGATAATTCGATAAAAGTACATTTTTTTTTACTTTTTACACATTTTTTTTTCTACACCGCTCTATCCTGGATATATTTCTGGATTCGCCCATGTCTGATCGCAATGTTGCAAATTTTAGATATTCAAAAAAGGTTACTTCATTTTTTAACCTAAATCTAGTTATGGAAATGAACCCCTATCTGCTTATCATATATATGTACTTTAGTCAATTAGGGCCTATGTACGTAAAATGAATTCGTTAGTTGAGCATATTGTGGAAAAGTGTAACGCGCGACCCAAAATTGGACCATTTTATCTTGATTTTAAAAAAGATGCATGGTTAAAGTGTTCCATTTCAGATCTTTGGACACTAAAATCCAAACGACGCAGGGTACTAGGAGGAAAAGTCTAGATAAAGATAAACTTGTAGCACCAGACAGCAAGGACTAGAGATCATTTGTGGTCGCCTATATGTCTCCGCGAGACAATAGAATTTGTCAAGATGGTGATACCTTATACACGTTTTATATATATTTTTTTGCAGATTTAAATGTTTGTATAAGTGATCTTTGATTTGAGTTCTATCTAAGTTAGCAAGATCATGCCCTATTTAAACTTTTGCGGTAAATCCAAAGAGAAATACATATGTGTGTCGACGCATTTCACATTGGATTTAGACTCATTTGACAACTAGTAGACCAAATGATAATGAACATCTGACAAGACAAGTGGTTTAAATAAGGCATATTATATTTCAACGCATTATAACACTCTTTTCTAATAAAATGGTAATTGTGATAATAATGGAATCTTTATACGTAACCGTAAAATTATACAATTGTCTTAAGATCAATTCTATGTAAAAATCAAAATTATATAAAGAGGTTACAGCACACATAGTCACCAATTTTCTTTATATTCCATACAATGATACATATTGATGTAATAAGTAACAAGATGCCACAAATTTGTTGCTAAGGGCTACCGTTGCCATGGTAACAGAGACCAAAGATAGAAAAATGGAAAATCTTAGCAACTTCAAAGCAATATAGAAAGTAATTGCAACTTATCTAAGTTCATAAATATAAAATATTGAATTGACTATATGGTCAATTTTCAACTAACAGAAAAACATTAGTGGGCAAATCAAAATCTTAAGAAAATTACCATGGAAACCGAAATTTATTTTCAAAACATGAATTTTTCATATTTTTTTAAATATCGTAGAAGTTATTATTGAACCAAACTCATAGTTTTATAGCTGTATTTAAAATATACATGTTAGATGAAAAATTTTCACTTGTTGCTATGGTAACAAGGTTAAAAATAAGAACAATTGAAGAAAACCATCTTGTTTCTGTCAAGAGAAAATGCTTGTTTTAAACAAAATCTGGAACCAATTTTTGTTGCTATTGGTAGGAAACATGCCAAATTGATATATCATATATATTAAAGCATTATTCGGCATCTTAAAACTGCCGTTGCTAAGGAAACCATACAGAAATTCCTAATTGTTCAAATCGTCATAGCAACGGCTATTTCTTTTGCTTATAGCAACTTCAACTGATATTGCATTAAAATTGAGGACATGTTTGGTCATCCTGATCAATTTATTTTACAGTATCATGATCCAGCTATGAGTAAAGAGTCTTCAAAAGTACTTCAAAATATGCACATTTTGTTATTTTTAAATGTTACCATGGGCTTGGCAAAGGATTTCAGTTATATAATCTTTGTTGCCAAACTAAAACAACAATTTTTTCCCCCATTTGAAACTATTTATGTTCGAATAAAATGCCCATTTCATACATTTGCTCATGAAAAATTTTCATTAATTTAAAAAATTCACAATATTTTTTATGCGATTATTCTGTATAACTGAAACTGCTGCAATCTCTTACAATATGTGTTCAAAAGAGCTTAAAATGGCCAAGTTTCTGTTACCATGGCAACCGATCCCCATAGCAACCCTTAAAGGTTGTCTTGCATTTTTATACACCAAAGGGTATCAAAATACGAAATACGAAGAAAATTTTGATATTTACAGAGAATTAAATACTTTACCGGATAATAGTTCCAGTGACAAGTAGGCATTTTTGCACCAAATTAAGATGCAGTTTAATACAAATCCTTATGTACTAAAAAATAGATCTTTGCCTAGAGAGTATGTTACCACTTTTGTGGCGCACCTGACAAGAGAGATATTTACCTTTAGAAAATAATATCCTACACGATATAATAATTCCCATTAATTCTTACAGGATATTTTGAAAATTTGGAAATTGGAAAAATATTTGGAAAAAGAATTTATTTGAAATCCTGTTTGATTTATAATTCCTAAAGGATAAAAGTATTTCCTACATGAATTTAATTTAGACAGAAAGTTTTCAGATAGGAAATCTTAATTTCCTATCGGAATTTGAAATCCTATAGGATCATATAACTTATTTTAATTTTTCGAGACATGCACATTAGACGGGTGCAAAAGTGGCACTTTGGCATTGGAATAATTATCCGGCACATGTTCTTTATAACTCGTATTCATTTTTTTTTTAAAAACATCTTTATTGAATGAAATATTTGTAAACAATATAAATTCAAAGTAAAAAATAAGCAAGTATATTCTGGATTAAAGTCTTCTTATTTTCATTTCCGTTGTCTTCAAGGAGTAATGGTAGCCATGCCAATCATACCAGTTGATGCCGTCTGCGTAGGATTGGTGGGGTCCAGTTAGATAGAGTCCATTCAAATTGGATCTATGGCAATTGCTATACCACCAACCTCCTTTGTATAAGTTGGCACAGCCATTCGAATCGTCATGATCTTTTGTGTAAAATCGGGCTCCGTTGTGGCGTTGTAACAGTGAATCACCTTAAATAATAATAATTTACAATATAATTTCAACCTTTTCTTGCATGTATTCCATCAATAAGTAGACACCTCTTTAAGTAGTGCCTGATATATGGGTTATCAATGGCGCATTTAACAAACTGTAAATAACAAAAATCATCAAAGAGATCTCTTTATAAAAAAAAAAGAAATATATGTGATCAATTGCAAGAATTAAATAATTAATCCTAGTTTTTTTTTCTATGAAATGTTCACCTTTTGACTTAAAATCCAATACATCTACATGTACTATTATTTTATATGACCGTTCCTCGTTTTTTTGACACTCACAGCCTGAATTTTTTTAAAGTTTTTATATGTAGAATTAATACCTGCTGTTCCCTCGTAGTCTTCTAAATGGAGAAGGTATCCACTTGCTTCGTCCCCGATATAGAACCTTTTATATAGAGCGTACTTTCTTTCACTGTTAAAGTCGGCCATGTCTATTCTCAATTCATAAAAACCTTGCTGAACAATTTCGTATATTCTGTGGTTACCTGAATAAAAATTGAGAATAGTTTAATATATTACATTTATCTCATGATTGTTAGAGTCTATATACCTGTATTACATTATATTACACACATTATATTGTATTACATTATGTACATTCAACAATTCACATTGTCAAATTGACCGTGTAAAAAAGATTTCATCTATAATTGGTCAGTAGGTAAAGTGTCAGTCTGAGTACCCAGCATTATCATTTGTGGACAACAAAAGTTATTATTTTCTTTTTGTGTCATCCTATAAGTTATGCACACGTTTCTCAAAATTGTTAATAAAGGCACTTTAAGTAACAATAAGATAAGTTACTCTACCAAGCCAATACTCGTCTGTCTTGTTTCCAAATCCGTATTTGTAATCTTTCCAGTTTCTGAAAAAGTCAATGGTTCCATCCAATCTTCTCTGTATAACCTACAGATAAAACAAGATTGTTATATATTCAAACATGGTATTTTTGAAATCAGGTTACCTATCTCTGTTTCAGTGGTTACGATTTCGTAATATGTTATTATATTTTTCACTACTATGACGTGTAATTATAAAAACGAACCGTCCATCCTCCCCCGTCCGTGTGTTGATCACAGAAGACGTCCAGTTCTCCCGACCCCTGGGGATATATTTGATACACCTTGCTCTCAGTTAATCCTTCCCAAAGGATATCCTGACAATCTCTTGGAAATCTTTCGACTTTTGAAGAAGATAAACATGAAATAAAAGAAACTATCCTTTGATGTCAGTATTGGTTTAATTAACTGATTACACAATTATAAATATCTAATCCGACGAAGACAAAATTTATTCCATAAATCTCAAACTCTTTTTTGTTTTATGTAGTAATTTCACAATCAAACAGCTTGCATTTTTTCATTATACATGTTACTTCATATATACGAAAAATTGAAACACTACCTACACTTAATATTGTAGTTAAATTATATATAGATGTGCCTGTATGATTTTCTTTGAGCCATTAATTGAGAACAATTTTGTGCATAATATCATTGCACAATATTACTATACGAAATTGTCCTACTGTATGTGTATTTATCATGTTTATATGTAACCATAATTGTTATATGTCATGCCCCATGAGGCCCTAATATAAAAAAAAAAATTCTATTCTATTCTATATCAAGAGAAATAAAAATGTTACGTTTTAAGATAAAGAAAGAGAAATATAATGAGACAAAAAGAAGTTATTGATTTAACTGTTACCTCCGGATCCTGGCTCATGCCCAGGGGAATTCCCCTCGAATAGGAATCCTATGATTGGAACAACGAGGGAGGTGCAAAATACAACTACGTTCATCTTTTTGTTCAGTGATATTACGAAGTAGTCGGCGGTTGTCTTTATATACAATTTACAAGGAAATAAAGTTCTTTGTCTTATCTCTAACCAATTGTAAGTCGTTGTTTGGAAAATTCGACCGATTTATGTTAGATAGACTCACGTAAACTTTAATCACATGTTTGTTGCACTCATTCAGTTAAAGTTCACTCAGTGACAGATTTTAATCTAAAATAAAGTTTTGATTTAATTACATTGTTTTTATTCTTTGTAATCTTAAGTTGTGTTCTAATGTCCTGATTATCTTTTAATGTAATTATCTTTGATTTTTTTTTTATCATTGCTCATTGCCATGGATACCACCAAATTGGCCTCCTTTAGGCTTTCGCAGCCAATGATTGATGATGGATTCTTATTTAAAAAAAAACATCATCATCCAAAGAGCTTGACTCAACAGCAAAGCGCAATTCCACTATATAAGTTAGATATGATAAAGACTGTTTCGCGCTTTACATGTTTTACAACGGTGACAATTCTTATTTTTCGGATGTTTTTGACAAAAAAAAGTCGCGACTTTCCGATATTCCAAAAACCTCGATTATCGAGTGACGCTCTTTCACTCAAACAGTGCTATATTGTACAGAGAGTTGACACTCTCGAGACAGCTCGCATTAATGATACCAAAGTTATCCATTTTCTCAAACAAACGAAAACCGAGCTACAGACAAAAATCTTCTTTTTATCAGATATAGAAAAATCAAAACGTGACTTTGTCACTCCGCAACGCATTGTGAATCGTTTCGAGAAACTACAAAGGACCGTCTTAAGTGGTTATGGCTTGGACTATACCTAAAAACAGATCAAATATTACAAATCAAACAGTGCACTAACCCTCTTGTCAAAATTATGTACAAGTCTACAAAAGCAAATTTTAGAGAGAAAAATGTCTTAAAGTTTTGCCACGTGCACTGTAGTTTCTTCCACAACAACACCGTACAACCGCTTTGAATCATTTCATTCATGTGCCGTATGATACATTCAAAATTGTTTGTTTACCTGGACACCAGACGTTCACCGAGGTAAGAAATATTCTTAAAGTTTATTGTCAATCTTAAACAAATATTTATCTCATAACATTTGGTTAAAAGGAGACTTATTTTGCTCTTTTATCATCAATCTAAGTTTTAAACAGACATTGTCACAGGGTGTTTTGATAAAATTGAAATAGCAGCTACAGGAATGAATTATAGAGACTTTTGCAAATATCAAATAAAAGCTTGTCGGATATTGTATTATTTTGATAGCAATAGCAACGATCTCGTCAGTCGATTACGGTAAACGTGTCCGATCTCCTTTAGTGTGTTCCGCATGGACTGTGTCAAAAACACCCTTGCTGCTATCACGGTTGTACATGAAACGAACGATAAATACAAGTCCTCCTCAGATCAGAAAACTGAAAAACCACAGAAACCAAAATCTAGTTATAACTCTAAAAGTCTTGACACCCCTGAAAAGTAAAGAGAGCAAACTTTAAGACATCTTTCTTGGTGTAGCGTATAAGAAATCAGCTCGATATTTCTTAGTCGGAGTAAACTAAGAATCAACGCACGGCGGAATCAAACAATAGTAAGAGAGCAAAACATCGTGTGCTATTCTAACCGAAAGGGGGGTTTTCAGTCAAAACAGCTAAAATAAACGTCTCTCCTCAACACTAACGCTGTGGAATCCATGGACTTTTGGCCTGAGGGGGTCCGCTGCAGCAAATGGTAAAAGGAACGGGAGTGGAGTAAACTATTTGAGCAACGCGATTCTCAACAAAACTCTGTGTCTGATGGCAAGTCGTCCACTATAAACACTTAAAATAACATGTTTTATACATATTCGATTGTGCTTATCTTACTACATATGCTACGAATTTTGTCTTGGATCTCTTCAACATTACCCTTGTGATTACCTCTAGATGAATCTAAATGTGAGGTTGCAGCTATATAAGAGCACAAACTCAGTGATCACTCTAAAACATATCTGGATTGCATACACGCTGGATATTACGTTAAACTGGATAATAAAATCAACACTATTTTCATGCGCGACCAAAGATGTTAATCCACTGTCGTAAAGGCGGCGTTGCAGATTTTGTAAGTAAAAAGTTGCAGTTTTCTGTCAAAGAAATAGCGTGTGACTCATCTGATTGTATTGCTGGTATAAAACTATCATTATCAAATACAGTACCTTTTTTTATTTCGAGAGTATATTTACCATACGATAATGACATTCCCAAGTTTAAACGAAGTATTGACATCATGCAAAGCTTATGTGATCACTATGCTAAATATGGCAAAGTCCTATTTGTCGGATACTTCAACGCAAGTTTGTTATATTAGTATCACACAAATGTTGTTAAAATTAAGCTACTGTGTGATTTTGTTGAATTAAGCAATTTTTGTACATGTACATTTAGTTTAATCTCTGATCACCTCCCTATATGTTTAACGTTATGTCTGGATATACATGTACATTTTTTACGCATATCATAAAACAAGCTTCCAGCATGGCACAAGGCGACACCAGAGGCGCTCTAACATAGGTGGCACGGGTAAGTTTTTTTTATACAATTCATTGTAGCCAGGGGATGTGTGTCTTCGGAACTCTGTAACTAGAATTTCCTCCGTTCCCATTCAGCACAAATACCTTTAATTCCTCTTTATAAAGCCAATTTCTGAAGAAAATTACTAGTCAAAACCATAAAAATTTCTACATACTGGTTTTTATGAGATTTTGACCCTTTCATATGTTGCTAATTTTTCATGATTTTTCAGCTTTTTAAACCTCCCCTAGCTAATTCCCTGCAAAGGGTTGACCTTCCTTACCGTGTGCATGTTGCACCATCACATGTCAGAAACTTACCGGCGTATAGTTTCGCATTTTACTTCTGATTCTCATGTACCTAACAAATGGGGCCTACATATTGCATGTCAATTTCAACAAGAGACATTCCTCTAACTAATGATACTCATTAAAAATCATTTCATGAATTTTAGCAACACTCATAAGCCTTCAAGTACAGCAACTCTCAATTTTACAAAAATATTGAAGGGTACTTTATCCGAAACTGTTCCTTGCTACCTTACGACAGATGTACTGAAATTGAATTATACGAAATACTTGATACCCAAACCCAATTATCTCAGGGTATTATAGAATGTAATACTAAATATTGGTTTAAACTCTTAATTTCTTGTGCAGCGCGTACCATTCCTCAATCGAATTAAACTTATTTACAAAACCGGGATGGACGAAAATTGTCAAAAAAAAGAAGGTTGCGTCGAATATGGGTACATGAAAGAAAACCGTAAGTGATGCAGTTTCAATCTTTCCGTGAATATGAACACGAAAAATACTTGTGAAATTGACGAAGCAGCCGAGCTTGACCCCCGCTAATTCTGGCGCCTTGTTAAGTATGGGACACCTGTCGATATTATTGTGAATAAAAGTACATTATAATCTAAATAACTTCACTGGTTAAGAATTTTTTTTTACAATGTTTGACCAAAAATATGTTTTAATAATGTTTGGAAATGTAAAAATGATAAAAGTGTTATATATCATGTATAGCGACCATTGCATAAAAAATTTGCATAACCCGCTAACGGGGGTTATGTATTTTTGCCGCTAACTTTATATTCCGCATGAATCACAAAAGAAAGCATTTTATTGTTTAAATAACATACCCCCTAAAACCGCGGCAAAAACACAGGTTATACAACTATTTTTTAATTTGTTTTATATTAAAAAGTATCCTTGCTGGTCTGCAATAAATAACAAACTATGACAAAATGCTACTGTACATGTAGTAGGTTCAAAGACCTTCCTTCTTCCCAATCCCATTGTAATAATATTACAATAAATAAGTTCAAACCAAACCTTCTTCCTTCACATTTTGGCCTTCTGTAATTTGGTGATCTATGTAGATTACGCCTATCTTGAACTGTATCCAATTATAAAAAAAAATTGATGTAGAAAAAAGATCCAAAGATTTTGTTTGTGATACTTAACAATATTTTACAAATTTCAACTTTTAAAAATTGTTTGAAGACACAAACTGAACCTTACTTGACAGTACAACCTTGCATTTTTTACATTATCACCCGCGTATCCTATTGATTTTTATTATATTTTCCAAGAGAATCCAAAGTACATGTAATTCAAAGGATTTACACGGAGAGCCGTTGTTATATGGTGCCTTTTCCCCCTAGCCAACTTTCTCCCCCGGAAAGATGGCTATATAGCAGCCCCCCCCCCCCCCCCCCCCCCCCCCCGGAAAAATGACTATATAGTAGATAGTAGATCATCCCCAAGGGAAAGCCGGTTATATAGTGGTTTTCCCCCTTATCATAGCCAGATTACCCCCACGGAAATCCTACTATATAGTAGATTTTCCCCCTGTCTTACATTCCGGTCATGTTTACGGCGGACCATTCGTGACAATAGTTTGCAATATCTGAGATGATATTGATTATTCATGATTTAGGGTAATAAATGCATTTATTAATACATAGTATAAAATACAGGGTTTTTTCATCCCTGATATGAACGAAGGCACGCGTTTTTTACATTCCTGTATCATCATCCTTTATTTCACCATGTGTTACGATTTTTTGGAACACTTTTGCTCCTTTTATTCAAATTTCGAAATACCGCGGATATTTTTGTTTTAATCGATGCATATTTACGGTGTGGACTTGACGATATAACATGGACATATTTTTTTTATGAGGACACCACAATGCGTTTGAGCTTCAAAAATGGGCCGGTTTTGAGATGGGAGAACTAGGATAAAGTTTTTCATATGAAAATATAAACGAGTTGTTTATAGGGTGGGATACAGATTTTGCCATGTATTATTTTCTATGTAATAAGCTCCTTTCAAAGAAAATAACTGATAAATCTTGACTAAATTTTGCAGAGGGATTAAGGGGTGAAAATTTATAAACCCCCTTGTCCCCAAAGGCTATTGATTTTAAGTTAATACCTTTAGAATTGACAATCTTAAATGTAATCATATACTATTATCTTTACTTCTAATTAATTATCTAACGGGAGACTGTGTGCAATGATTTGATGAGAAACTGATTTTATTTTTAATTCGCTTGATGGGGTTCTAAATCAAAAGAAATTTCCGATTGTGAAATGTATTTCAAACTAGACAACTCATTACATTTCATATACTCAGAAAGGTATTTTGTTTTATTTTTCAACAAATAAAATTCTCAGATATATACGATCACTTGAAACTATATGTACATGTATTAAAATGTATATAAAGACAAGAATACATACAAGAAAATTCCTAAAGAAACATCTACTATAAAAGGTCTTTTATACATGGAATTTCTTTCCTTTAGAGATAAAGTTTAAATAATGTTTTAAATAGAGTGTAAAGTTTCTTTAAATTCTATTGAACCATCTCCGCGAAACATTTGAACATACGCATTATATAAGTTAACTTATTTCTTTTTACAAAATTAAAACGTAAAACGGGGGGGGGGGGGGGGGGAGGCTACTATATAGCAGATTTTTCGGGGGGGGGGGGGGGGGGTTACTATGGGGGAAAAACTGCTATACAACACCGTCATAGAATTTTTTCTACATCGATGCAGAATTCAAGATGAGGACAAATACACTGGATCTTTAGTAATTATTTTTTTTTTTAGCTTATAATACATGATTTTTATCCATTGAGGTGTTTCCTTACTGAGGTAGTTTCAGAATACATCTTAAACAGTTACCAACTGTCCGGAACCAGACTAAAGATTGATTACAAGTTTCATTAATTTTACCATTGTTGAAACTGTCATGCACAATTTTACGAAGTCATTAACACATGTCTGTAGACTGCAGCAAATTTGCAGCGAGATTTATTAATAAAAGTATACACATAAATAAAGCTAGGAATAAATCGAACAAATATTTCACAGTCTTCTTATTTTCATTTCCGTGGTCTTCAATGAATAATGGTATCCATGCCAAGCATACCAGTTAATGCCGTCTGCGTAGGACTGGTGGTTTCCAGTTAAATAGAGTCCATTCAAATTAGAAGTATGGCAATTGTTATACCACCAACCTCCTTTACACGCTGTGGCACATGAAGATGAGGTATCGCGGTCTTTTGTGTAAAACTGGGCTCCATTGTGATGACCGGTTAATGAATCCCCTGTTAAAAAATGCAGTACAAATCTCAAAGTATTTTAGATTGTGTTTTTATTTTAATGTTTTCGTTGAGATACTACAGGTACAATCCATTTGCATATAAGATACTAGATAGTAAAATCGTTACAATGCAATATAGACTCTCCCAGTAAGTCGAGAACACCGCATTAAATGCTTCCTGAGTATTGGTAATATGGTGATATAACATTATCTTTAACTCCTTTTAGCCATCAAATGTTGGTGAAGAAAGAAAAAAAATCTAAATCATTAAAAACGTCACCAAAATAGAGATGAAATGTAAATTTCCAAGAATATGAAGACATTGACACAAAGGGAGCCGTTTGAAATGTCCCTTTTAATATTATATATTACACCCTGCGAATTTTTAGAAAATGTTTCGATAGCTAGTTAAAAAATTTGGGATCTTTGGATGCAGACTAGTTACCCAGGGAAAAAATGGAATGTTTCATACATTGATTCGAAACGAGAACTAATATTGCTCTATTAATTAAATATTTTATTGATAAATGAACACATAATTGAGTTGAAAAGTTGAAATACCTGCATTGCCCTCGTAGTCCTCTACGTGTAATCGGTAACCAGTTGTTTCATCCCCAATATAAAATCGTTTGTATACAGCATATCTGCTTTCATTATTAAAGTCAGCCATGTCTATTCGCAATTCATAAAAGCCCTGTTGCACTATTTCGTATATTCTGTGGTTACCTGATCGAAAAAACAATGGTTCTCTATAAAAGTTTTACGTTGATATGGACGAAAATGGGAATAACAGTCATTAAGCTTGATATTTCAAATAAAGAAATAAGACAAGAGAAATAAGAAATATATGAATGACGTTTTCTATGAGAATCGATATAAGAAATTTATAATCAGGAAATTTCACAGCTTTAGACTGAAAATTAAAAAACGAACACTATCCTACAATTATTCAAATCACAACAATGAAGGTTTGCCATAACTTGACAAACAGACATCATGATTAAAATAAATTGTTACCGCTGGGATACAACCGAATACTTTTGAATGTAAATGTAAATAAACTACAATACCAAGCCAATATTCGTCAGACTTGTTCCCAAAACCATACTTGTAGTCTTTCCATGTTCTAAAAAAGTCGATTACTCCATCATATCTCCTCTGTATGACCTTGTGAAAAAAATGAATAATGGTATTTTAACGCTTCATAATCATGCATATGTGTATCAGAAACAACATTATTACATGTTTATATTGTCAAAACAATTGTAAATTATCTACTGTAATGTAGTATTATCTATTTTTAATCGCTGGGTTTTTTTGCGACGTATTGCGGCTACTCTTAAACCAATTGATAGCAATTTATCACACAGAACCAAAGTTAGATAATATTGATAGCATTTAATATTCTATGTAAAAATCTAAATTCGGTAGCTACTCACAATCACCAATTTTCTTCATAGTTTACAGTTTGATGGATTTCGATTGATTTATAAGAATGCTTAACACAATTTAATTGCTGCTATATATGTGGTACCGTTGTCATGTTAATAAACGGTAAAGATGGTAAAATGGCATTTCAAAGCTTATTTGAGAGCCTTTTATGAGTAAATTGGGCCTTTTTAGGGAAGAATAATATAGGAAATAAAATCATCAGTTTTTAAAACTAAGAAAAAAGTTAGAAAACGCATATTTGTGAAGTCTTACATGTATCTTGCTAACTAAACAAAGATATTTAAAATTGATTTCTTGCTTTCATTAAAAGAGTAACAATTAAAACATACTGTCCATCCTCCCCCGTCTGTGTGTTGGTCACAAAAGACGTCCTGCTGCCCCGACCCCTGGGGATATATTTGATACACTTTGCTCTCAGTGAATCCTTCCCAAAGTATATCCTGACAATCTCTTGGAAACCTCTCAACTAATAAAACAAACGCCATGTTTGCATGGAATCGAAACAATAAACATTGGTATAATTTGGGCATATTCCACAAAACAGTATTCAGAACTCAAAATCTGTATTGAAAAAAGCATCCACCATAATGCAGGGAAGTCAAAAACTAATTATTGCCTTGTTTTAAAAGGTGAGTTTATTACCACTCTTTATCTCCATATTTTATAAGCAAACCAAGTGAAACTCTTTTGAAAAAAGTATTTGCATTTATAGCTCCAAAAATGTTAAGTTACGCATTTTGCGTTAAAAAAGAGAAAAACATAAAATTAAAAATAGTCATTGATTTGATTTCTACCTCCATGTCCTGGTTCATGCCCAGGGGAATTCCCCTCGAATAAAAATCCCATGGCAGGGACAAGAAAGGTGGTGCAAAATACAACAACGTTCATCTTCTTGTTCAGTGATTTACGAAGTTAACAGTTTGGTGTCCTTATACACAATTACATTTTATATCTTATCTCTAAACATTTGTAGGTCACAGGTGTTTTGACTAAGGTTGGACAGATCTAAAGACATATTAATAGAAGATATATTCATGCATGTGAACTGTTCATATTGTTAAATTTGCCATATGTTGTAAAATTAACATTTTTGTCAATGAAAATATTATAGTTCGAACTTATCGTTCTGCCGTTCAGTCAACTCAATGTTTTATTTTATTTGCAATTTATAGTTTTTCAATTAGACATTCATAAGCACATTCATACAATCTCAACAGGAATATACATATAAATAATTTGAGAAATATAGTTGATACAACCAGCTTACAGAAAAGAAAATATATGTTTACTCTTGAAAAATATTCCTCAATCTTTTATCAAATATTTTCATTTCAGAATTTTTTTTTTATGAAATATACATTTTTCAATTTCATATTTCATTTTTAAATAATATAACAAACGAGATAAACATGGAAGTTTGTTTTATTTGGTATAGTGAAAAATAAACAGTTTACCATATAAAATAAGGAAATTTACAGCCATGTTTGTGTCTAGAAAAGGACAATCTCTAAAAATAACATTTGATATACTGAAACCAATTCTTTCTGAAGTAGTAATATATATGTGAGTACTAAACTGATTCCACATAGCTAATGAATGGGAACAACTAATAAAAATATGTTCAATACTTTCAGTAGAATTCCCACAGAATGTGCAATCAATAGTCAAATTAAAACATAGTATAAACACATCCTTAGTAGTTTATTGTCTAAATAACCATAAAGTGATATTTCAGAGTTCCATCTGACAATAGAAGCATGAATGTTAACTGAAAGGTCCAGAAAGATGACTGAATGACAAACCTATGTCATTCAATCACGTTGTTGCCCTTTAAAGACCTTACAGTTGACGGAGTTTCAAGAGATCTAGATTCATTCATCATGTAATATTTTAATTTTTAAAGTTAACTTGCATTGTGATTTCCTGTTGATTGTTTTATTCACTAAACTGAGTTTGTTTAATCGCCGATTGCCAATTAATATATAATTTTTTATAGGTCATTTGTCTAGTTACAAGTGAAAAACAGAGTTTTGAAGAAAAAGTTCGAACTTCGTTTTTGTTTTCATAGGTGTTAAATTAATAAAAGGACCATTCAAATATTAAACTTTTTGTTTTTATAAAGTCATTAATGAACTCAATAGAACAGTTTACCATGTTTATCACGGACCGTTGTGCAGAATGTATAACGATTTCTGATCTCCGTACTCGATTCTATTTTCTAAATTTTGGTCAAGCAATACAAATATTTAAATTTACTGTACATTAATTGTTTCTTAGCTCAAGTTATGCCTTAGTCCCTTTAAATGGAAATTTTGAGTCAATTTATGTAAAGGTGAATAACTCCGAAATAACTTATACAAGTATGCACTGTGTCCATAATATTAGAAATATCGATCAAAGATGGGGTATCAAATTAAAATAAGAGAAAATCTGTCAATGTGACAGCTAACCGGATTTTCTTTTGTGTGAACAGTACCCATAATCCACTTGTCAACCCTGAATTGATGAACCCTACTTATCCAGAGAAATGAGGTACCCTATATGCAATATTTTTGCCAAAAAATCACTTAGGTCAACAGCTGGTATTTTTTCATAAATAATCAGAAATGAAAATCCTAGCAATATGCACACCTCTGATATATGTACAATTAGTCTGAAAAAGAACAACTTCCTATCTTGAAAACTGTAAGAGGAGTTATCCGTACAATAAAGGTACCCTTTTGGCAGCCGCCCGCCCGTCCGCCCGCCCGCCATTTTCACCATTTCAATAACCGGATTTTTGCTTTGGAAAACCCTCTTAAAAACTGAATAATGGACGTTTTTAGAAAAAGAGCTTAGTATCTATTTAATTATATTTAATAAAAAAAAATGTACAAATAACATATATATTCGGATTCCTTTTCAATATAGGGTACTTCATGTACATCTAAACAACATGTTAACAAGATATAAATTATGACTTTCATTGAAAATAATTTTTCAGTTAGAGCATGAATGAGGGTGATGTATACCGAAAGAAATATATACATGTCTTGTCGTTGAAAAATCACATTATTGATATGTATTCAAACAAGAAAGTTTCTTTTTCAATCCCCACAAAATATAGCTTACATATGTTGTACGTTTTATGTGTATATTTCTAGAAAGTTAACCAATGTGTCTGCCATTATCGGCATGATATTTAGAGTTGAAACTTAAAACTTATACTTGTATATTAAATAAACATGGAGTTCTTATTTCACGAATGTATCGAAAATCTCTTTCCTTTTTGATATCGTCAACATTGATGAGATTGAGCGGGTATCCAAATGCAACGTATCATGTTCTCCATGAATTATTTACTGCTTCTATGAATCGATTGCAACATTATGTCTGACACATCAAAAGAATGTTAGATTTATATAAGGGTTGATATCCGATATTCTCAAACAAGAAAAGTAAAATGTGTTTGTATTTACCGACAAATATTTTTCGAACACGGTCCTATTTCAATAGGCATATGGATAATGTAATCCCAGTATCCCAAAATGGACACCCGTGCATTGAATGGGACAAAACACTTAGTGATTACCTTTAAGTAATTGATCTGTCTTTTGTTTACTGCTTCGACCAATAAGAAAATATCTTTTTTTTATTTCAATACCAGCAGATAAGTTCCTATTGACAGATTTAAGGTTTGTTTGATCTACTTCTATAAATGTTGTTATTTTTTAAATATCATAAGCAAGACCAAGGTATAATTTTCTATGGATGAATTGTTAATTGATAACCTGAAACAGGTGAGGTGGTGATATATCGAGAACCATACATAAGGATTGCTTCCGGTCCCCAGTAAAATGTCCATTATTACTCATTCTTTACTCAGTACAATGTACATACTATAGTATTTTGAATAATCACAGTCTTTTTACTTTACAATGCAAGCAATAGTACACTTATATGGACGACCCCCCTCCTTCCCGAGATACATGCACAAGATTTAAATAAATTAGAAGTCGAAGACTTAATTTATACTTGTCTGGGCCCAAGAGAAAAGGATCTTATGGCATTTTGACAAAACAGGGAAAATACGTTACAAACATTTGACCTTATTTCACAACGTCGTCCGAAAAGTGGAAAGCATAAAGCGCGTTATTTTCATAACGTATAGTATTTTTTACCTGATTTGTATTCAATCAACACGTTATTTTGGGTAAACTCTTTTTTTAGGTTAACTTTTAAGATATATTGACAAATTCATTTAGTTTTTTCTCTCATTTTATATCTGATATTGCTTGATTTCCGAAAAGGAAATTCGAGACCTTACAAATATTATCAATCTTTAGCAATAACTGTTGGATGTTATTGTTTTCAACAATGTACCATGTATAAACTTAGAGGTATGTTGCAAATTCTATGTGGTCACTTTTTAAAAAATCATTATTTGATGGATAACTGAAGAATACAAGGGACTTGTATCCGGTTGAACGAGCTCAAAAGCATACATTCTTCACTCAAATTTCCTTCCGTGTGAAAATAAGAGAATCTTGGATACAATCTAAGTGTTGATTAAAATGCCGTATGTTTAGAAATACAGTGTTTATTTGCTTTTATTCCGAAGTTTAGTACAAGAATCCGGTTACTTTCGCAGAGGGTATACATGGTGTAATATACATGGTGTAATATATTTTTGCGTATAATAGGTCATCGAAGCGGTCACGATTCAGTAGCTATAGTCTGAAGGTTAATTATCCCGATTGTCCAAAAATCCGAATGTTTAAATGTTTGTCGGTTCATTAGTTTGAAGGTATATATATATATAAATTCAAAAGGTTCAGTGGTCAGAAAATCTAAATAGTGTAAAATTCTGAAGTTTTGAACCACGCCAAAATTTACTGACTAGAAAGTATTATTCTACGTAACTACACAGTACTATATTTAGTTTTGTGTGGGCAAATTTCCGTGGATTGTTATTTTGTTTAGCTTAGTTTAACCCTGCTATGGAAATTCTTATCATTTTGCCCATATTCAGTGAGAACATATTAACTTCTAGGCCTGCTCGAACTTGAAAGACCTTCTATGATTATGTTGTGCTTCATTATATCATGTACAAATTCATGTTGGTAAAAGGGAAGAAGTTTTAGAAATCTTAGATATAGAAATGTATGTAATTGAAATATTTCAATTATACGAAAAGGTATCGTTATTGGTGCTATTTTCAATCATAATTTTACTTTCCTTAGCAAATACGTATTTATTAGTTGCCAGTTGTATTTTGTACGTTTAAACTTGACTTTATTGAATTTGACTTTGTTCAAACTGTAAAGTATATATGCTGTATTAAAGTACAGTCAACACTACTTTTAATTTGCTATAATAGCAAGCTTTCATTATAATATAGGGAATCATAAGATCTAAAGAAAACGTGTAAAATAGTCAATTTCATGAAATCTTTAATCTAAATCGCATGCAGTCATCCAATACACAGAAAAGACTGCTTTTTTACTTTAAAACATTTTGCAATATCACATTTTATGTTGATCTCAACGAAAACACAAAATTTAATCATTACTTATGATTACTCAAAACCTGCTAAAACGTATCATGATAACAACGAATAATACACCTGTAATCAAGACTTTACCGATACTGTTATTGCACCAGTATATCTTAGTATCTATACCAAATTAGACACAGTTTAAATGTTTGCTTCCTTATATCACCTCTTTCTATCAAGTTAATTTAAATATTATACGAATGATAGAGGACTTCGTACTTTTTCCAGTGCCATATAAAAATACTCGAGGGCCATTTATCACCTATATACTATTAAGTGAAAATATTGCAAACATTAATCATAGATGTATTTTTCAATTAATAAATATTCTTTAATTTATTTATGTATTCTATACAGTACCATATGAGTCAGCTTTTATTATAACATTGATCAAGTTGCTAGGGCACTGTACTGTACATATACTATTAATTAAGACACATTAGTTCGTAACTAACTTGTTATGCTTGCTAACAATTATTTTTGTGATTTTCATCAATTGCAAGAAAATCACGTGACATATTACATAATGTATGTCCTTGAAAAAGGAGTCTTTACTGTCAACCGACCTTGATCGTCTGCTGTGGATGCTTAGGATATATGGTTGTCTGAGTTTAGCTAATGGAGAGGTTAAGCACTTGAACGTGTACGTCTACGGGTACGTGCGAAGCAACAAATATGTTCACAAGTACACGTATCGAAATTTGGGTTATGTTTAATCATACAGTAAGATTCACTCTCACTTTTTATGAAATAATTATATGACTTCGATGAAACCAAAAGCAAAGTAATTCTTAATTTATCGTCTGCTTCACTTTATACAACGTATGATATACACTAATGAAGCGAGCAGCTTATCACTGTGTTTTTGTGTAAGTTATTGCCCTTTGATTTATTGATTTTTGATAATGTATTTAATGTTCCCAATATTAACCAATAAGTATGATGATTATTTTAATACAATAATAAATAATCTATGTAAATAAGTTGTTGTGTATAAGTTCTTTTAGATTAGGTAATAACAGTAATTTTTGATTTTCCATATAAGATACTACAAATTATTCTAAGCCGGCACATATATAGGGGCAGTGTCAATTGCGTGTAATGGAACGACTTTTTGGGGTAAAACTTGGACAGGTACGGCTAGATAGAGTGTGTGGTCATCCCTGCTCTATCTGATCTTCGTGTGGTCTAACCTACGATACTGAGTGTGCGGTCATCCCTGCTCAGTATCGCATCAATACAAGTGTGCGGTCATCCCTGCTTGTATTGGTGGTGGTTGCGGCGGAGCACTAGTGTGTGGTCATCCCTGCTGGTGTTCTGGCCTTTCTAGCGCAAGTGTGCGGCACTCCCTGTTTGCGTTAGGTTAGCGTTGTTGGCGCAAGTGTGCGGTCATCCCTGCTTGCGTTGACGTTGGTACCTGTTGAGTTGCGCAGGTGTGCGGACATCCCTGCCTGCGTAACGCTGAGTCCCTATATATGCAGGCGCGGTGATTGGAGTCTGCACTTGTAAATATTGGCAGCAATCCGATTCTCTCTCGGGTATGGGCCTGCGGGGGATCACAGGCAGTGACCCCCTTGCACGTTACACTAAGTCTATATTTTTATCACAAAATGCTACAATTATTTACTTTCGTCTAAATTTTGATTCTACATGGTTTGTTCAACTTGTAGAATTACGCAGTATGCATAATTTATGACGTACTACGCATAAAATTAGGGGATTCCCCAAGTTACACGTACTTGTCTAAATGCTTAACCTCTCTAATGTACTAAATCAACTAGTTATCTTAAATATGTCTGTCTAATCTGATGATTATATAATTTAACTATTATGGACATCATTGTACAATTAATATGTGGCTATAAGGACCCATGCCAAGTGATATCGACCGAAGACACAGAAAAGTGTTATCGACCTCGCAAGCTCGATCAGTCTATATCGCTTCGGTCTATATCACTTGACATGGGTCCTTATAACCACATATCAACCTGCAAAAGAAGTCCATAATTTAAAAAAAAATACTGAGTGCTGTAGTTTTCATTTATTACGGTTTAAAGTCACGGTCACGTTTACATTAAAATTGTTATGACGTCGCATGTGCATAACAGGACGTCACATTTTTTTCCTCTTGAAATAGCTTCATTAAAAACAGAGAAAACATTAACCTAGAACTGGTTTATAGCGGCTCCCATAAAATTTCCGATTTGACAACTTTAAGATGTGTTTTAATCAATTTTGTAAAAATCTCAAAATCCGCTAAAAACGCCATAAGCACCCTTTTTTCATCGACGCAATCACATAAGTTCCTCTATTCGCTCCTTTTCTTTTAAAGTTAAAGATTGGCATTAAATGCAATACTTAGTTCATAAGAGAGCTCCTGTAAATCCCCCAGATATATATCTGGGGGATTTACAGGAGCTCTCTTATGACAAAATGGTGACAAAATGGTATATGTCCTCTTAGACCATCAAGCAAGCAATCAAGTCCCAATGAAAAGCGGCATAATGTTTAACAAAAGCTTCAAGTCTTGACACTGATCATGATTTGTACAGACTTGAGATCGATGTGTTTAAAATATTTATTCCGTCTTCTCGAGCACAAAATTCGCAACCTGCATTCTCTCAACAGTTTGTGTGGAGTATAAAAACGCCCGAATAGCTGGAAGCTTATTCAATACATATTTCATTTACTTTCTCTGTTTTACAAAAAAAATAAAAAATAAAAATAAAATGTGATTTGTGTATATGTATATGCAAAACACGTTTTATAGCTTACACTGACTTCTGAAAAGTAGCAAATGTTTTAGTGATCTACTGTCGAACGTTTAGAATTATTTTACTGTCTTTAGAATAAAGTTTTTTGCTTTTTCGTCAGCATTTAAATAACATCAACAAAATTTACTTTGAAGTTGCCTTAAAATGGCTCACGAGAACTTTAAATACTTTATTTAATCAGCAGAAAATTACTTGATTATGATAGATCGCATAATGCATAGGAGGTATAAAAGTCGAAAAGGCGAAAACATCTGCGAGTTTGGAAAAAAAAATGATTTTCAAATACTTCATTCAGTACTCGTATATATGAACAAAAACCCAAGGTCGATTCGAACTCGTGATCTGTGGTTCCAAAACTGCTAGGCTATGATGATATTCAACCAAATTGCTGGATTTAAACAATCCAACAAAATTTTAAACTGCCAGCTTGTGACGTAGTGTCTCCAAAAGTATCAGTCTTGGTGTAGTGAGCTACCTTAAAAATCCAGGTACTTCAAAAGAATTAAGTGAAGGCGTCTATTTATCTTTCTTAATATTGAAAGCTATTTGAAAATGTTTTTCCTTTATTATTTAAAAATATTCTTTTAAAATATTTGATTTGATAACTTTTGTAGAAAAGCACCATAATTTACAACGCTTCGAAAAAAAAACTTATCAAATAAATGTGAAGAATAGAAATTGCTTGAAATGGGTTAAACTTACTGTTCAATAAAGTTTGAGAATGGATGTTAAAAAAAGGAGAAATAACTGGACTTAAAATAGCTAACGGAATTTTTTTGTATTAGAGCACATTATCATTTAAAAATAGAACACTGTGCGTGGCTCTATCAAACCATGCAATCTAAACAATGACCTCCATTTTTTGATTAATGTCTTTGATAAAACCAATCCGTCACAACAATACAGTTCAATACCTTTTTGAGATAAATGTTCTATTTCATTATATTTCGGATACATTTGACAGGTTCACAGAGAAGTGTTTTCACATCGGTTCTCTAATAATCGTTATTTGTAAAGAAAAAAAATGTTGGTTTGGATACAAAACTCAAAGCTGCATTAAAGCTTGAAATTTAGGAAAATCAAGATAAATGGATGATCAATTCGGATGCAGGTAAAACTACAAAATGCAATTTGTTGGAAAGTTGTCCTATCGATTTTCACCAATCAACCACATTTAAGTTAGTTCCTATAGAAAATACTGTTTGGCCAATAGACGAATTTTTGTTATGCTTTATAAGGCTATGAAATCAATTTCAAGAACACAGATAGTGACTGCTAGGTTTAAAAAACATCAATGAATGCCAAATGGATAAAATAACAGAACTTTTCAAACTTTTGACATATCGAATATTGAGAGGAAGGGCTCATTCAGTGGGTGGTCAGTGAATTAGTCCAGTTCATGTCACAGGTATAGAACTCATTATGAAAACACTGACATTTATCCTGGTTTTGATGGTGAAGAGTGTTAGTTGTCTGAGATTTAAGCAGTACTCTTGTGAAGGGTTCTGTATACCTGGCTTTATGGATTCGGTTTCCACCTTCACCTCCATGCAATGTGCACGGCTGTGTCTGAAGAAATATGACTGTGGCTGGTTTCTGTACCAAGAAGAGCTCCATCAATGTATCATCGATGGTACATATTGTTGTACGGGCTGGAAGGCCTACTACTCAGGTTAGTCATTGCGTTTTCGTGTACTCAATTTTCCTCCAGTCAAAAAGGATTAATTTTGGTATGTAATGTTAAATGCTTACAACAGAACATGTATTTGTAGCATAAACCAGTGTATAATAAGATTATTTGTAGAATAAATCAGTGTATAATAAGATTATTTGTAGAATAAATCAGTGTATAATAAGATTATTTTTTTATGTAAAATTCTTTTATAGAAAAGAAGCCCAACTCTTGTCAATGATGACAGTTGTTTCTGTGTTTTTGTTTTTACTTTTTTAATTTAAAAATTTCACCTACCTTTATCAAAGTAAAAAGAAAATAAGTGTTTTCTTTAGGAGAGAATTGCCAGATGAATGTCAAAATTGCATATATTTATATAGTTGAGAAATGCTTTCAATGCTAAATCGCCAGAAAAGAGGGGAGTATTTTTTATACAAATTTTAAATACAAATAAATAAGGCATAGCCAAAAAAAAATACACAATTTGCCGAATGCGGCTACTACAACTCCGTGTAATGTGATTTTTTTTTCGATTACAAAAGATGACTTTTCCGATCCTTCATAACAGTTATGAAATAGGTTTTCATGTTAAGGTGGTATGGGATAGCTCCATATTCTGACGTACCTCCGATCGAAACAATAAAATCAAGCAATTAATCATAATTTTATAAACTTTTTCTTTTCCGCAATTGTTACCTAACAGCGTAGCATCTGAAAATCTCAAACTCGAACATAAAATTTCGACATTTTGGCAGTCTTATACAATTTCAAACTTTACATCATAATCATTTATATATATATATTTCATTTATTAGGCTATTACTGATACATTATTTGACTACTTCTATTATTTATCTAGGCAAATAAAACTAATTGTAACAGACATATTTTGTAAAAAATAAAGTTTTCTACTCACAAAGGAGATGGGGATTAGAAAGCGCAAATGCCCATTTCATTTAGTAATGAAAAATGACAATTATCTAAAAAAATCCATAAAAGGAAATACAAATTTAAAGCAGAGCAACACAGACCTCTAAAAAGATAGAGGTAGGATCTGGTGCCTAGGAGGAGTGAGCATCCTCTGCTTACCGGTCACACCCCCCGTGTGCTATTTGTCATAATCGGGAAATACGGAAAATTAAGCCGTAGACAATAAAGTAATTAATTATGGTATAACAATTAGTATGAAAAATGTCAGTCAGCATGCGAAATGCAATACAATAAAATACAATTTCAAATTAAATTTTTAATGAAATCTATTTGATAATATTGTAATACAAGAAAAAGCAAAAGCACAATTTCTCACTATATTTAGTTCTGAATAATTTAACAAACAATAAGAAAAATAATTATGCTTTGAATTTTTGTGGTATCGAGCCCACAGCCTAAAATTATTTAGATTATGACAAAAATATGAAGCACAGACCCACTCTATAAAAGAAAAGGCATTGACATTCTAAAATATGACTTTGTTTGGAGGTTTTCATACGCATACTCCAGTTTAAATCAACATATTGGAAGTATAGAATATATTCAAGGGTTGCAAATAAATGTTATGGAAAATTTACATTTTAAAAATGATTTTTAAAAAAATATATCAGAATTGTTGATATATTAATTTCACTGTATCTTATTCGTCCTTATGTAGGCATTTTATCCACCCACCTTCTTGTAGTTAAAAAATCTAACAAAATAGGAAGTGTGAGAACAATATTTGGTGTACATGTATGTCAAATATTTTGTGTAAAATTCTTAAATAGAAAAGAAACAAACACTCTTGTCAATTATGACAGTTGCGGTTGATATTTTTGTACATTTTTCTACATGAATTAAACTTAAATTTGATTGTTAAAGTATAAAAAAGAACATTTTCATATTCAACAAAACAGCCATTATACATGTATATACCTAAGAACTTTTAATTTGTGGGTGTATTTGTCACTCCCTACCATTAAAAAAAGTAAAATTGGTTATTCCGAGGTTGAAAATAAAAAACTGTTCTCTTGCATTTTTTGCATTTTGTTTCATATATATAACATATAACCAGCTTATTAGCAATAAATTAAAGAATATTTGATAAAGCTAATTTAAAATCAAGATATCAAGATAAGAACTTAAAAAAATAATTTGCCAATTCTGACAACCATATTACATTGCCCGATAATTATGCATTTTCCCACAATTATCTCAGTAAAAAAATTGATAATTTACAGAGTTATACATTGTATGTTTGTCTATTTTCGAAAAGCTATTTACCAAAGAAATGTAAATGATGCAAAAACCATGCTTTTAACTCATCAAAGTTTAGTGGATTCTCTTATACAAATATTTTGAAGTACACCTGTATATATATATAAATATGTATACTTCTAGATTTTTTTTGCATACGAACCCTAGACAGTAGAAGAGAGTGGGAATGTTATCAAATATTGAAATATTATTTGTAGGGCAAAGTGCACCGCAGTTCAATAACACTGAAGTTATACACCCTTCTACACCTGTTAACTTTTTGAGCCCGTATTACAGTCTAACAAGCTACGGAATCACCGGGACTAATCGTCACCACCTGATAGTGGATATCAAAGGATGCAAGGATGCCCACATTGGTTTATCAAAGACAGAAATGGATTTAATGAATAAGCGACCTACTTATGAAATTGTGATTGGGGGATCAGGCAATACGTTGACCTACATAAGACAGAACAACCTGTCCAAGACACAGGGATCTGGTGTCATTAATTGTAATAAATATTCACCATTTTGGGTCACATGGGATAATAATGTCATCACTTTCGGACTTGGACACGAGTTGAATAAAAGTACAAGTTTTTCATGGAGTGACCCAGTTTCGTCTTTGGGTATTAAATTTGTTGGAGTTGGAACATATGAAACTGATATTGATTATTTAATCTACCTTTGACATTGAGAAAAAGCGTATTTCATTCCGATGTCTGGATTGGGTGGTTATGGACATTTTTTGACTATATTAATCTTTTTTTAATGTAGAGCTCTGTTGAAAGATATAGGAAAATGCTCAAATTTTAAGCTAAAACATTTGAATTGTTATTTTACTAAATAACATTAATTTTCATTTAACAAATGAAATTTGGTCAAAATAATCATACATGTATTAAAACATTTAGGGGTAAATCTGGTGGGTAATTATAATTTGTTGACAATCCAGCCTACTTAAGTTAATTCAGGCTATGTTAGGCTGCACCTAAATTATTGAAAACTAATTCATTATCAACAAAGAAATCTTCAGTCATGGGGAAATTATTCCATTGTGAATTATGGAAGTTTATATCTGTAAGCAGGATAAGACTTGTTTGACATAGACACTAACTAAAATAATTTCAGTTTTCTTTGCACATCACGGAAACATGTTAACAATTTCAAAGTATAAGCATACGAGAATATTCCTTTAATCATGACAAAAGTTGAATATTAAATAAGAATGATTAAACTTTAGAAAAAATAAAATGAAATAATACATGCATTGATCAATATCATGACTAAAAAAATAACACTCATTGCCATTACTAGGATACCTATGAAGATAAGGACATTTGAAACTGAGACTTATTTATGAGTTTAATAATGTTCTAGGTGATAGTTCTTTCCGAAAATACATTTTTATGCAAAGATATAAATAATAAAGATATAATATGATAACACCACATAATTGTATGAGATTTGGATTTCTTTTTGGTCTAAATTTTCCACCAAATAGTAGCTTCTTTTCATTTGAAAAGCAGCAATAGTGCATGAGTATAATACATTGGAATCAATCAGAATAATGGACAAACTTTTTATGTGCAACTAAATAGGGGTTATCGATTTTTTTTTACTTTATCTCTACCTATTAAGAGTAAAATCATCAAACGAAGCACCGTTAAAAATATACTATTATCATAACTAGAGACATAAGATTGATAAAGACCTAGTGTTCACGATAATGTAGTTGTAATGCTGCTGTGTATATTTAACTGCAGCTCTTAAAGGTTTAAACTTTGCATTACAAGACTTTGCATTTCTACATACAACGTAGTAGAGACATGTTCTACCTAAAAAGCTAACAGACTTGATACGAGTGTAAAGAAACTTTATTTACATTTATTCAAGCTGAAATTAATTGATATTGATAACGCGATTATTTGACAATTCAAGACGTTGTTCGAAGAAAAAATAAAACAATAAGATGATTAATCATGAAGCCATAAGAAGTTAAAATCATGTAGAGTTGTCCCATTTGGTAAACTTTCCTGGAAAATTTTCACGTTTGTCTTATAAAAGTGACAATAATTTTGACAGCCAAATATTAGTAATGATAAAGATATTTGAAATTTGTATTGTTTTAATTTGTTTTGATAGCCGCCACATATTTTTGTTTATTGAAACCGTGTGATGAAGAGGTATACATTTTCATGGTAAAAATAATCACTACGTGTGGACAGAAAATGCATATGTTAACTTCTAAAAGTTATCTTATGATACATGTGTATTTGTTTCATTTCAAATTTCATTAAAATTTCTCAAAATTGTAAAAGACTTTAATTTAAGCGATGGCATAAATCAAATTAAATGATACTTTATAGTTTTTGTTGCAGAGACGAGATCATGTATTTCTTTTATTTCAATTTTCATTCAAATTTCACTAAATTAAAAAAAACATTCACACTAATTTATGGCGTAAATCAAATTAAAAGATACTATATAGTTTTTGATACAGAGTCGAGGTCATTGTCTTTTCTTCAACACTGAGTTTAAAATTAATGCGGACAATCATGTGACACATTCTCTCTTTTTCTAAATCATCAACTCATCTATATTTGTTTTGAAAGAGAAGAATCCAAAATATTCTCTATCAGATGATACTACTAAAACCTGCAAGCTAGAATCTACATTTTCAAACCTGAATTTCACAAATGTTCGTTCTATTTTTTTTGTCTAATATGTGTTTTTGTCTATGCCTCATATAATGTGTTTAGAATATTAATTGATTCATACAAGTCCATTATTATAAATGCAATGTAGCTGAGAAAATTCGTTTAAATTTCTATTGTGACAAACGTGATTTATATTTATTATCATTTGGTCTTTTTCGTATAACAACAACTAATGATATTTTCATACGCCACATACTTTTCCACCAGAAAAATTTTAAACTCATATCAGTGTATTTTTTCTCAGATTGTAAAATTGTAAGATTTTACTATTTTTCAATATGTTCTTTGAATATTTAATGTATCGGAAACATGACACGGTTTAAAGCTGACATGAATTCATAAAAGCATTCGGTCGCCATATTAGTTTCGATTATTCCTCAACTGCCACTGGGGTATATATACTGGTCGAGAGAGTTACGGTTGGTTGCTTTCCGATCGACGCATTCAGGTTGCACGGACTTCTAAATGCATGAACTACACATTGTAGCAAAATATATGTAAAAAAGAATAAAGGAAACTACAATCAATAAAACACAAAATATATTTATTCTTTGAAACAATTTTCAAGGTATCCGTATTATTTTGCACAAATGGTGCTGTCTTAGTTCGCATGCACATCGAACACGCGTGTCGTACATTCAGAGTGAATAACGTCTGCATATGTTTGAAGACCCCTGCGGCACTACATCCAACACGGTAGATAAACGAAAGTAAATCCAAGAAATTACAGCGTAACATCGTTTCCATCGGTTTTTACAAAAACACCCCGTTTCTAAAATCCATGCGGTCATTGACATTGCTCGATCTACCATAGTGTATGGTTTGCACATGTGCGATGTTGTAACATACACAGGAAAACGTTCTACAATTATCGAGGATTTTTGAAATATGTGTGCCTGGATTTCAGTCTGTCTTGTTTCGTCGTTCATTGGATATTCCTTACCAGCAGTTGTTGTCGTATTATTTTTTGTTCAAAACGCGTTTCTACAAGTCTTTTCGCCCAATGTAACGTGTTTGGGTGAATGATATACCTGAATGCGGTGAAGCATGAATATTGCTATCGGCCTTAAATAGGGTGTGTGTAGCGATGTGCAGAACAATAGAAATCGTATACTAATATGGCGGTAGTCGGAGTTAAAAGGGAAATAATGCGTATTTATGAATTCATGTCAGCTTTAATATTAAAACAAACTTACTAAAGAGAACATGTTGACAGAATCAGACAGTTTTGTTACAGATGTTTTATTGTTATTGTTAAGCATAAATCTTGTCCAGAGAGAGTTAAACATAAATGTGTTCAAGTCGTCCTTTTGCTTGGTTTTTTAAAGCATTTTTGGGAACCATAACACAAGACGCAATTTCAAAGACATGTTTGGAGATTTGATTTGACCATTTCCTTATAAAATTCTACTTAAATCCTTCTTACATTCTTCAGTTGCCGTTTTGATTTGTAATTTTTGTCCCGGGAACAGTGTCAACCTATTTTCATGGAAAATTCAATGTTAGGATACAGAACTTGTATCTTTCTATTTAAGCAGTGGCTTGTCAACTCAAATCTCGATATTATTCTTAATGTCAAACAGGTTCGTCAACTTTTCACTCATGTCTTACGGAACAACTAGCTACATGTACACATTATTAAGCTTGGTTTTAATTACACAAAACTTTTGTAGATTTTTGTCTGTTTTATTATTGCTTGTCGTAACATGAATTTGGATGATGTTGACACTTGAATCATTTTTCTATACTCATTAAATCTTTCAGAAATCTGGATATAACTCTGCTGACTTTGTCATTTATTCCGATTTGGATTTATAAATTTAAACAGAATAACGATTGGATCGCATTTCAATCAATTTATCTTCAAAGTTAAATATATTGTATTTGTATGTATGAAAAATGAAAATTAGAGATAAAGAAGATTATTACCATTTTTGTTTTGGTTTCATCAAAGTCTATATTTCAACAAATTCACATACAAGGAAGCAAAAAAAGTAACCCCACTCACTTACGTGCCACTAATTTAAATTCCAGATACTGAAGAATTAAAACGGGGTCAAAGGTGAAGTCTCTGTAAACTCTTCCTGACGCTCAAAACCACAGACGTATATTAAACTTTGTGTTGAGGTAAGGTTACACTAGGATTGATTTACGTTTATTGAAAGAATGTGTCAAACGAATTAACTCCGGAAGGAAGCGTTTTGCTCCTTGATTGACACGGTTCTCTGAGAGTTGCACGTCAACTTCTCCCACAATGATAGAGAACATTGTTATCTTTAAAATTACTCTTACTATATAAACACAAATGTCATATCTATTCCGTTAAAACAGTGCATTACGGAACGAAATTAAAAGGTAAAATCCATTCTGTTACGTAAAATAGCATCGCCTTCGGTTCAAGAATTTGTTGATAACCATGTAGTTTAATTCATATTTTAGATAGATAGCTAAAATCATATTCATGAAATTGTGTTCCTCTCCGCAAACGTTAAATGTATTGACAGTATTATAACGATACATGCAGATCAACTTTGTTATTATCTCAGATGCAGCGATTCCCAGTCATTATCGCTATGGTTATTCTATTGATGCTCTCAGTATCATGTGCTAGCGGTGACAAATACATAGGCGGCTGCTACAGAAGAAGGATGGGATGTTTCAATGAGTCGTGTAAAAGAAGATGTAGGCTATTGTACGGTCTCGACGGGTATTGTGAAAGAACCGAACTATGTCCCAAACGACGGTACAGGTGTAAATGTACCTATAGAACACCAGACCATGATACGGATGACTGATCAATCGAATGAATACCCTGACTCTGAAAATAGGATGGCTGTTCACGTTTGAACACAGATAAATAACCCTAAGAAATGGATTCAAAGAATTTAAAGGGTCCGCTAAACCTTTGGGAAAAAATGTTCATATCTGCACGTACTATTTTATTCTTTTCAGTTATAATTAATTATGTTCTTGCATGTATACGATCTGAAAATTTACAATTAGAAGCAAGAACTAGGTATAGTTTCAGTCATATCTGCCCTGTTTAAAAGTGATTTTTAAAAATATCACAAAAATTTTTAATGTGACATAGATTTATTTACACACGAATACCCAAAAGCTCAGAATCTAGAGGTTGTTACCTGGTTTGTCTTTCACGAAGTCATTGGGACGACATAAGCAGTGCACTTCCCCGGTTATTTTTAAACTGAGCAAAAGACACCAATTCTTTAGTAGGTTTTTGAATAGAAAACTATGCATGCAGCCGTCGCCCACTTTGAAATTTACATTATAACTTTTATCATGTGATATTACATAAACTATTTCAATTTCATTGTGAGCGACAGCTGTGGATAAATTTCCCTTTTTAAAAACTATGACATATTAAATGTGCCATTTCTCATCATTTTTGACTACATCTTAGAAATATGACAAAATGTTGAAGTCATTATTCCTTTTTGAAAACAGGATACTAGTTAGTGTATAACTTGATACTTTATATACACACGTGTTCTACATGGTATATCTGTTTTTTTCATGAGATTTAATCAATGTTCGACTTTTAGGGCAAATATTGAAAGAAACCGTACCTTCTTTTTGATAACAATAAATATATATTGCAGTTGATACTTATGCAGAAGTCCGTGCCGTATTTGTATTCGGGATCTTCGGGTCAGTTGTCGAAATCGTTTACCACTATGCTACGAAACTTATAGACAATTAAATATCCAGGTTGTGACAGATTGTCATTACAAGTACACTAAGTAAGTCATGTAGTGTTTATGATTCACATAGGTTTCTTATTTCGGAAGAAAAAAATACTGTGTTTTTCTTTTGTGTAATCTCTTAGTAATCCAAACCAGTAACAATGTTTGTCCATGTAGTTTTTTTTTTATAGATTTATGTCTGACGTATTATTTTGTAATTAGTTTAAATGTTTTATTTGATTTATAATATACATGGATAATGTGTGATTGTAAACAAATTTGTGCATGAATATTGGGAAACATAATGTAAAATAAAACATCTGTTCTTAATTTACTACACTTTTATAAGAAAATTGTATGTGTTATAAGTATATACATTTTGAGGTTTTTTTTGGCTGTGTTTTGGTTTTTGCTTATAACCTTTAATTTAACCAAATGTGTTTAATGCGCTTAAGAATCGTTGGGAATAACGTATTCAGTCCAGTCGAAATGTTTAATTCAACTCAATTCTACATTTCTAACAATACGTCGTTTAAAAAAAACAACAGAAATCTTTTATCACTAGATAAATCTTTCTAAAACGGCTTATTATGACACCATCTTTTGAATACGTGGGTTTTTTTTTTTTAGCTCATTTTACAATTGAATAACAAATGATATCTTATACATAAACATAAAAAAAGAAATAAAGCGAGTATGCTGTCAAAAAGCTAATGTAGATCATGTTAACGGAAAGGAAGATAACTCTTGTCCGTGTGACTGATTTTCGATTCATTTCAAATGACATTGAATGTGATTAATGTTTTATTCACATTGGTAAAATGAAGCATTTTTTCGAGTAAGAAATATACCTGTGACAAAATGATGCAACATACAATACCAAGGGCCACATGGCTCACCTATGCAACAATGGCCAACTGATTCATATTTGAATAAACAAAACAGTTCTTGATGCAAGAAAATTTTGCATATACGGTAGCCCATGTGAGCTTAAAAATATAATTAAAATCTATTTATATTGTAACTTTTTACTTATTTTCCTCCAATTTGCTGAAATGGATTAAGATATGTGTAAATATATGAACCCGATCTCAAAATCTTTTTAAATCAAGAAAGTCAATTTTTTGGATAGTGTATTTGTTGTATATTGAATCGTGTATTTTGTGGTTAAATATACAATATTAAATATACTTGAAATAGACTATCATTTAACATATTGACTGTTTTGATTCATGAAGATTTTGAAATCAGGATAATATTTTTTCAAATATCTAAATGCACAGAAAATTACTTTCAGCAAGTTGGAGTTAAATTAAATAAAAAAGGAACGCTTTTTAAAATAAATCTTTTATATCTAGTTTTGAACTCCTCTTATGTGAAGTGGCTATGGGAAAAAAAACCAAACTTGAAACATCTATGTATTATCTATTAGCTTGCTTTCACAATAATTTCACATGTTCAAGACTCTATGTGAATTGTTGAGTGAATGAATGAGATAATTTCGTTTTTAGCTCACCTGAGCTGAAAGCTCAAGTGAGCTTTTCTGATCACATTTTGTCCGTCGTCCGTATGTCCGTCCGTCTCCGTCTGTAAACTTTCACATTTTGAACTTCTTCTCTAAAACCACCAGGCCAATTTCAACCAAATTTGGCACAAAGCTTCCTTATGGTAAGATGAATATAAATTGCAGAAATGAAAGACCAATCTTTATTCAAAGCGGAGAAAACCTCGAAACTGTAGAAAAATGGGGGTGCATTTTTAAAAATCTTCTTCTCAAGAACTACTGAGTCAAATTCAACGCATAAATAATCCTTATGGAAAGGAAAATATAAATTGCAAAAATTATGGGCTAATTCTGTTTCAAATTTGAGTAATTATCGAAAATAATAATAAGACAGAGAGAATGGGGGTCAATAAGTTTAGTTTCGGGCTCGATATTTCATATATCGAAAACCAGATTAGAGACAGAGGACCAGTCTAGTTTGTTAGAAGCAGCCATGTTGGACGCGTGATAAACGGGTCAAACTGACAAAGATGAATTTGCTTGTTATGCAACAGTTTACGTGCGAAGGGAATATTTGAAACTTCCAAAATATATCTGTGCCGTTTTTGTGAAGTAAATTGAGGTTAAATATTTCAATGCGTTGACATTTTCACTTCTGACGGTGGTTTTAGCTTGTTTTGATTTTCGTTTCGTTTCTTTTTAACTCGAGGGGAACTATCGCCTGTATTTTTGAATTTTACGTATCGAATCAAATATAGACTTCGGTAAATCAGACAGCTAATTGTTTACATGTACCTGCGCAAAATGAGCAAATCTGATGCATTACTATTGGTACATTTAATTCGGTACGATCTCTACATAATGGTTGATTAATGCAACATGTTTTGTTAAAATGCTCATCATTTTCAGTCTAAACGGAGATTATTTTCGCTCCTAGAAATATATAAGTATATATATGATATAAAATAAATTGTGTTCTTTCTTTGTTTTAGTGCATTTTTGTTTTGTTTTAATTGTTTTCAATTTTATATTTACTAACCGTATCTGAGAGTCAAGCTTCGAGTTATAAGCAAAATACAGAGCTTGGCGCTCAATGCTATGTTTGTACACAGAGTTGAGGTCATGCTTTAGTTTGTTTATATTTTATAAATTTTAAATGCAGCTATGCTGAATAGGAAATACCAAGTTTAAAAATCTTAAGTTGAATGTAATAAACTCATGTGAACAAAAACATAACTCAACCCAAGCTATGTATCTTGTTTATAATTCTACGATTGACGCTGAAATTTTGGTTGATCATTAGAAATGTCTTGCTAAAAGGATGATATGCTGTAACTACTTTCTGGGGCCCCCTCCTTATTCGATTAATTATATGGAATCTACACCGATTTTGATAGTTTTTCAGACACAAGTAAATAAAACCGACGTCTTTAAAACAGTTACCATAGTTCTGACGCATTACTGTTATGGATATAAATGCATTATCACTCTTCTTAAGAAAATATTAAAGCGGAAAATCATCTTGGTTTGTAGCCATTTGTTGTTTTTGAATAAAGATGAAAATAATGGGTGGGCCTTAGTAAAATAAAGTGATATGCCTGTCAATACATTTTTTAACATATAACGTGACAACAGTTTTCATTCGAGTGTATTCATCGATCAAGTGAGTAAGGTTATAAAACGTCATATGAGTTCACGCCAGGTAAACAACAATCGTTTATTAATGGGGAAGACCAATTAAATTTTTTAATGTTTTTAAATTAAGCGCATTGAGGTACAATTTTCTTCTTTCACATATAGGAATGTTTTAAATAAAATACAATAACTAGTAAGTAGTTGAAGAAGAAAATGTACCTATATGCTCATATATTTTGATCACTTTATAAAGTGTGGGTGGGGGGGGGGCAGAACTAAAATGAAGGGAATTGGAAATTCACAGTATACCCCTACCAAAAATTTAGTTTAATATCTTGCATAGGATCTCCTTGCGGTAAAAATGGTATTTCATAAAGGTACAATGTCAAAGATTAAGTGCATGCAAAAATAAGTGTAAAATTTGTATACTTTACGGTATTTATTTTTTGTTATTCTACCGAGGAACCATATGGCACAATATCCTTTGAACGCCCATACATGTATAAAACCATTGTTGCTCAGGTGAGCGATGTGGCCCCATGGGCCTCTTTCTATATGTATTTCTCGTTTTGTTCTTGAATGTAGTGGGTTATGGTAAAATGGAATTTTTTTTATCAAAACAATGGCTTAGAAGAATCGGTTATTTCTATGCTACTGATTTAATTGTTTCGCAACGAAATTGTTTTAATTGTGAACTATATCAAGCAACCTTATTGCATAAACACTCCTCTTTATTTTTTTATTTGAATTTCATCTTTGCGATCACCATCAATGAAAAGCATTAACATTTTCTCACATTTAGACATGACAGACTTTATCCCGTTTTTTTCGGGCTTATTCCGTGTGGGAGAATCAGTCTACAGGCTTGACTTCAAAATGAATTAACTTAATTAAATTTGTTAAATTCAAATGCTGCAAACCAATAGGTGGGTATCAGTCACATTGTATTCATTTACTATAGTAAATGAAGCTTGAACAATGTCACGCTCTTAGTGATGAAAAAAGGTGGTGTTGTCTACCTTTAGTAACAGATTTTACCGCTAGGTGCTAACAGTCGCAAATAAAAGGTTGATCTGACATGATATATGTGTAATGAATACATTTAAATTAAGTTCGCTTTGCGTTCTAAGTCAATTAAAAGTATTATATTCGAGTAAAAGGTCATAATCAATACCAGCTGGCACGTGATTTAAGTGTACTATTCAAACAAACAAGAAAAGAATTCAAAACAACATGACCATTTTTCTAGCTCTGGCGAGTTGATTCACCCTTCAGTTCAATCTTTTGAGCGCTAGATTAGTATGCCGGAGGACTAGGGTTGGGTTCAAACCCAAGTTGAGACAATATCAGTTTATGTTGACAACATATTCTGGAGAAAAGGTTGAATTGCACCACTAGCCCTTTATCAATTTCTTAACCATGTGGTCATAACTTGAACAAACTGAAATCAAGGATATACTAGTAGCAAATAGCTAACATCTAAAATAGGATTTCTGGTTATTAGAATGATTTATATAAAAAAAATAATTCACCATATTTTCATTCCTGTCATTCATTTCCTCATAGAAGGGGACTGACACTTCTTATAAAGAAACTTGAGAGACCTTTTATCAACAATTTTGTTGTCAAATTTGGTTGTAATTGATCCAGTTGTTATCAATAAAATGAGAAGTGAATGTTTTCTAGAACAACAGACACTGAGGTATCTGTAAAGTGCGAAACGAAATCGAAACAAAACTGAATGAAACGAAGCGAAACCGAATGAAACGATATCAATCGAAACGAAACCAAACGAAACGAAACTAAAAATCGAAACCAAACGAAACCAAGGTTTGTATCGATTTCATTTCCATCTTTATAGGTACCCCAGACACTGGACAAATTTTAATGGGAAAGCTTAAATAAGCCTCTGACTAAGGTGAGCTACACCCTTTAATTTGAGCTGTTGATGTTTTTTGGGGAAAATGGTAATACCATCTCTATCAATGAAATAAACAAAAGAGACGTAATAGTGTCGACGAAAATTGAGAGGTTTTCTATCTTTCATGTTGACTTGTTTTTAAATTGTTTTCTTGTTCGTTACGATAGTCAAATTTATCAAATTATCCGGAGGTGAAATAAAAAGGTTTATGAGACAACTTAAGTGTAAAATCATATGCCAGCTGGTATTGATTTTAACCCTTTTCTCGTATTTAATACTTTTAATTGACTTGGAATGCAAAGCGTTTCCATTACACATATATCATGTTGTCAGATTTCCCTTTTATCTGCGACTGCGAGCGCCTAGCGGCAACACCTGTTACAAAGGCTAGACAACACCACCTTTTGCATCACTTAAAAAGTGGCCATGCTCAAGTTTTATATAAATAATAAAATATGACTAATAACCGATTATTCATTGGCAGCATTTGAATTTAACGAATTCTATATAAACACACCCTAATTCTCGAGTATAATTCTTCCACATTGATAAGTTAAAAAAAAAAAGAAAACGGGTTAATGTCAGTCACGACTACATGAGAGATAGTTTTCATGCATTTCATTAATGGCGATCGCAAAGATTGTTTACATGTATGCAATTAGATTGCTTGACATAATTCAGAATTTCAAAACAATTTCGTTGTGAAACAATTAAATCAGAAGCGTGAAAATAACCGATTCGTCTAAGCCATTGTTCTGATAGTTAATTTTGCTTGACGACAATGCACAAACTTCAAGAACAAAACAAGAAATACAAAAAGAAAAACAAAAGGTTATTTTAAAGCGCAGTTCAAAGATGGCATTTTTTAAAATATAATAACTTTAATAAGATAGATAGGTATATTTTTAGTAATATATTATTGCTTATAAGTAGAAAGGATAACTTTACCACATGCATAATTATATTAAAATATTAGAACCTTGTTTTGAACATTATTTTGAGTTTAAGTTAACAGGCACGTAGCATCAGCCAGGAAATTGTTTTCTTAAATTCAAATTTAAAAAAAGAATTAACGTGGAGTTGCCCTGTAGTGAGAGACACTGTACAGACACGATATGTAAATAGAAACTTTCAATAAGTATCCCGAATTTAATTTGCATGTGTGCAAATAGTCATAACGAACATGAATGTCCCTGTTGAAGTAGTAAAAATATAGGAATCACCGAAAAAGTTTGAAATCTAGGACGGATGTATATTGATTAATCAATGACCCAAAGAACGTTCATGCCAATTATAGAATAAACCCAGATATATAATAAGGAGTTTCAAGCATATAGGAGATATTAAATGTGAATTGGTAAAATTTAAGGACGTTTCAAGCAATAAGAAGATATTAAATACCTAGTGATTTACATTCAGTCCATTTTACCTACTAATTCATTTATATTTAAAAGAAACTATGATATGTGAAAGTTATCGGATTATTTAGTATCATTTAATGGTGTATTTTTTAAGCATCTGGAAAGTGCATTTTGTAATGAAAGTGTTTAAATTAATGAAATGCCATCCTCTGAGATGTTAACAAACGACGGTCGATGACGGGCACATTATCTTTTATAAAAAAGTTTGAAAGAATTGACGGGTGCATACTGAGTTGTTCAAAAGCAGAGTAAATATTATCAAGGTTTTTCGTTTACAGATACCATGGTTGTATTTATGATTTTCAGATAATACAATGGTAGAAGATTAGCTCTGTCATGGTGACTTTAAATCCAATTAAAGCTTTGAGACAGAGGTCGACCCTATCGTGTCGTCGGGTATTTATATGTGGTTGAAGTACATATGAGTCGAATTTGTAATGTTGCTTAGGATGAAACGGCAGCCAAGATTGTCATTATAATATATTTATCACATTTGATGTTGAAGTTTGATTCACGGGACTCTTCCATTTCGGTTATATTAACGTGTCTGATATTTGTGGATTTATACGGTTTAAAACCATTTCGTTTTTTGAAATGCCAATAACTTTGTAAATGAAACTAACTACCGTATATCCGGTAATTTTTGCGATGATCTAATTTTCACTTTTATATTGCAAAATAATCAATATTCAGAAATTATAACCGGCATTTTTGCGATTTTCTAGTTTTCAAATCGCAAAAATGACTGACGCAGATAAAAAAGTTTTTTCTCAATTTTCGCAAATTTTGAGACAGGCAAAATCAGACATAAAGACATGTTAAAAACTAGCACTCAATTTTAGTCAATCAGCGTATTTCTTGCAGTCCTCTTAATTGTGCAACCACTACCAAAATAAATTATTTCAATTGTGGTTAGGGATGAATTTCATTATTAGAATCACTTGGCAACCACTATTGAAATACAACTACTATTAAGTAATTATTTCAATGGTAGTTAGGAATGAATTTCATTATAAATATCACTTTGTAACCATTATTGATTCCCAACTACTATTGAAATCATGGTTTTAATATATAGTGGTTGTATTTGTAGATTATTAATATGACCTTGATTGACCTTCTTTTGTTTTTCTATAAAATGCCTATAGCATTACCAACATACATTTCCTATTGTTTTCACTTGCTGAAGGAAACACATTATATTAGAATGTCTTTGGAACAGATCACAAATTTTCTGACGCTGGGAATCAATACACACTAAATCACTTGCGATAAGTGACATCAGATCCAACGTTTCTCTTGTCTCTATATCACTTCAAGGCACACCTGTCTCTTCTTTCACTCCCGTCTGTAAGAAGTCGACTCTGGAACTCGGATCGGGTTCGACCATACATTAGCTGATTGTTCCTAATCTACTTTTCATACTCAACCAGATGACTTTGTTTCCCAAGTTACAGCTGTATTCTTTTCAGCACGCCTAAGATACAAAGGACCAAACTTTTCCTTGAATAGTTCTCGACACATTTTAATAATGTTCATGCCCAGTATACCAGGGACATCCCACTTATCCTGAGTATCCTTGACAATGAGAATTCCCATCCCATCAAGCCTTTTGTCTAAGGATCGCATAAATATTTCGCACTCATTGTACCCGATATATGAGATTTCCAGTCCAGTGTGATAAGTTTCTTTCGAACTATGGGAATGTTGCACAAATGTTGGTCGTAAAATGACTCACTGAAAGTACTTACCATTGACCAAATGTCCAACAAACAAGGAATCACTGTATCAGCAATTTTAATGTCAACAGTTGGACACTTCAGCGAGCCTTTGCATACAAATCGCTACTATTGGCTGGTTTCCGACAATAGATTTCTGGAGTTAAGACGTGCTTTAGGACAATTCCTCTTGATGTATCCTGTCTCGTGCCAGCCACAGAACCTACGTTCCTTTTTTCTACGCCATTCTTCTGCTGTATGCTTTTTATTCTGATCGCAACGCTGAAAGCTCCTCCTTCATTTCTTTCATGAAGTCTGCCATCTCAGTTGAAGCGGCCTCTGCATCAACGAGGACTTCTCTTTTCATACGCAAGTTGACCTCTTTTCGTCGCGGTCCATGGAAAGCACTATTTTGCGAAGTTCTGTAAAGGCTATAGCTGATTTTGCCCTGACCAACTTCTTTAGCTCCCTGCGCAACCATGTGTCATTTACGTTCTCTGCAAACTGGTTCCTTAGCATCTTTTCAGGTTCGGACACAAATGAATAGTCCACCTTGATAATCCTTTCTAACTTCTTCATAAGGACATGACAAAAATCATGAAGTGATTGTTCTCTTCTTGCTTAATCACTTAGATATACATCTGCAGGTAGTTTCGAACGTGTTGGCCTCTCATCAAAGGTTTCTCTTAGAATGTCAAGAATCGTTTTTGGGGTCTTCTTTGATGCTGGATGACGATACTTTATTTCTTCGCGGGCTGGGCCCTCGAGATGGCTGATAAGGAAATCAACATTCTCTTCTCCTGATGTAGGCCTGGTATCTAATATTAGACTAATGCCATAAAAAAGTCATATACAGTCTGATCATCACTTTTACCAGAAAACTTCTCAATCTTGCGTTGTGTTGAACTGAACAGAAACTTTGGCTCCTCATCCTTCTTCATCTGGACCACCTGTAGTTTTAAGTCCTGCAACTCCTTCTTTAGTTCTTTTACGTCTCCTATCGCTTCTGTTACTTTTCTTCGTGTAGAACTTTATGTTGTCAATAGGACATGGAAAAATCTGACCGGCGACGCCATTTGTGACCGAACTCATAGACAACACAATGACATTTCATTATTTATTGAGAAACAAAAAAGGCAACAGTAGCATGTAACAATATAATTTCACAGAAAATCATATCAATACATTAAGCACTGAGTTATGACGATATTCAACCAAATCGATTGAAACAAACAATTAAACAAAACATCTAAATTGCCATCTTGTGACGTTGTGTCTTAAAAAAATATACCTCTAGACTTAGTGAGGTACCTTAAAAAGGAACTCCCTGGCGACTATCATTGTTTAGTATTTATAAAATTTATTTAATCTTTTCGAAAAATGTTCCTATATTCCTTTTGGTCTTCGAACCATAAGGCAATCAAGGCACTGGGATCAAAACAGATACACATTTAGATTAAACACTGATCTTGGAATCTTTTCCGATTTTGACTTTCTGAGAAAAAGACAGCAAATGTAAAAATAGAGACAAAAACCGGGCAATTGGTTGAAATATGTGAGCAAAATTAACGCAGAAGATTAACGTAGAAAAGCTGGTTGATTTGTAATTAAGGCACAAATTCTTAACAAAAATTTAAACAGAAATTAGCATGTGACAGCAATTGCATATTCACTCCTTTTTAAAAGAACAAGGGACGTTATTGACCGTATTTGGTCGCAAACTTTACGATATTTTCAACGCCTAGTTTTGTTTATTGATGTGGTGCATTGTACTAAGATTTTCTAAACATTTGCTTTTTGGATTTTAAATTTAAATTTTTAACCAATTCCAGCAATTATTAATAATTTTCATTTTTGGTTCCCATTTAAAAGTATCCTTGAACAACAATGAATGACCTAAATTCTTATCAGTTATGTATTAGTCTAGCTCAAATTAAAAGTCTGTTCTTGACAGGTTTATTGAATCGCACATATAGCAACAGACCAAAATCAATACACACCTGACTACCACCATGGTGGAACGTAAAAGATTTGCCTTTACCAATGGCGTTATTTTGGGTAAGTTTTACAAATTATTGGATTAAGCTTACTCTTGAGAAACAAAAACTATATATGGACCGATAATTTTTGGTGTTTTAACCTCTTCTTATTTAAGAAAATGTAATGTTCGATTATTGCAAAGTTCTACGAAAAGGAGGATTTGCTTTGCAATATCCGTAATTCGTAATATCCATAATAAATTCGTAATAAAAATAAAGCGAATTCAAACAAGCACACGTTTCCTTTCCAAAATCTATCCAATTGCTTGTTAAATTTTTAAATATGGTTATCATTTTTTGGAACCTAAAATATAAATTGCAAATAAGAATCAGAAAGTAATTATATGAAAATAAATTTAGTAACAATAGATCCTATTAAAATTTTTAAACATATAAGATTTCTTCAAAATAATTTACTTGATTCATTCATTCCTTATTATAAAACTCTATGGGATTTGAAATCAATTCTTGATAGCCGTAATTCGCTTCATTTTTAATCTTGTTAATTTGTACTAAACAAGTTTTCTCTAGAACGCCAATATACATTGAGAATACACGTTGTCTTCTGTAACAGTATCTGTAATCAAAGCATTTGTAACCGAGCTCATAGACAAAACCATGATATTTCTTTATTTATTCAGAAACAAAAAAGGCAGTAAAACAGTAGCCTGTAACAATGTTGTAACAATGTAGTTTCACAGAACAATCAGAAAAGAAGGTATGTTCCACGCAATGCAATGTTCCACAAATGCGATGTTATGATCTATAGTTCCAGATCCAGATTCGGGTAATCAAACATTTCCGGAAAAATACTAAAACGTAGTTAAAATATAATGGGATATAACTGATTATTAGCACACTTGTCCACACAAAAATAAATTTAGTTAAAAATGCTGATTATTCAGGGTTTGAGTTGGCAAATTCGGATATGAATAAGCGTCATCCTTAATCAAGATAAAACATGTTTGTACTTGTATGTAAAATTAAAACTAACAGGATTTTGCTTTCCAGATTTAGTTCCATCGATACCATTTCTACTATAGAAAAAGTTCCCTGACATGGACCCAAGGTACAGCGCCCAGGATGTTGTACGATGCTCCTTGTGTCTAACTTCTGTGGCCCCTATGTACTGTGAAGTTTGTCACATACACCTGTGTAAAGATTGTGTAGAGAAACATTTATCTGATTTATCTAAAGTTCATCATGTGGTATCACTTAAACAATACACCACAACTCTGAAATATCCAAAGTGTATGAAACACCCCACCGAACTATGTAAACGCCACTGTGAAGAATGTGAAATTCCTATTTGTGATCAATGTTACTCCTATAAAAAACATTCAGGACATTTAAATGTCGATATTATTGAACATTTTAAAAACAAAAAAGAAATTTTATTGAACGATTTGCGAGAATTAGAGAAATTCATTCATCCTAGATATCAAGAAATCGTTTCAAGCATTCCATTTCAAAAAGCTGAACTTAATAAAAGCTCAAAAAAATTGAAAATAGATCTCAACAAACGATCAGAAATCTGGCATAGAGAAATAGATCTTATTATCAAAAATCTGAAATATGACGTCGATGAAGTGGAATCCAAACACTTGGCTGTCCTGAATAAACATGAAGATAAAGTTTCAAACACCATTTCTGAAATAAAACAAATCATTGCTGAACTGAAGAAGTTACAGAACTCCAAAAATGTAAGTCTTGTCTCTGAGTACAAATCTAGGAATTCTAAATTCAGAAGATTGCCTCCAAAATTCGAACTGTCCTTACCAAACTACGTGCCTCAGAAAATTGATAGAGATAAGCTAATTAGACAATTTGGTTCTCTGCCAGCATTGTCCTTGATAAAAAAAGAACAAGACTACACCATGCCCCAGGAACATGTGTCCCCTTTCCAAGGTCTCTCTTCCAGACCCATTGATGTACCCCATGTAATAACTGCTATTGACAATGGGTATGTACCCAAGGTAATCACTGCTATTGACACCAGGTATGTACTGCATAGTGTGGCATGTCTAAATGATTCGGAGATATGGACATGTGGTAGTACGAACATCATGAAGCTTTTTAACCTCCAGAGAGAACTAGTGCAGTCAACCGAAACCAAATCAGGAAAGAAGCCAGCAGACATAGCAGTGACAAGGAGGGGGAATCTGGTTTATACTGATGAAAATGATATGACCGTAAATATAGTGAAGAGATCAGAGATACAGACAGTGATTAGATTGCAGCGGTGGATACCTCGTGGTGTCTGTAGTTCCTCCTCTGATGACCTCCTGGTTGTCATGGACAGTAAGGATTTTAAAGAAACAAAAGTTGCGCGTTACTCTGGCTCCACAGACCGAGAGAAACAAAGTATCCAGTACAATGATAGAGGGCAGCCTCTCTATTTGTTTGGTTGCGAAAAGTACATCATTGAGAATAGAAACCAAGATATCTGTGTATCAGATTTCAGAGCCCATGCGGTAGTGGTAGTCAATCGGGCCGGGAAGTTCCGGTTTAAATACGATGGTCAATCCACTTTTTCCAAGGAATCATTTTGTCCATACGGTATCACTACAGACAGCCACAGTCGGATCCTGATAGCAGACTTTCTCAACCAGTGTATCCACATCCTAGATCAGGATGGACAGTTTCTCCGCTACATTGACAATTGTCATTTAGAGCACCCGTGGGGCTTATGTGTGGACACAAAAGACCACCTTTTTGTGGCCGAATACCACAAATGCAAAGTAAAGAAAATTCAATATTACATGTAAATAAATTGTATCAAAATATGTGTGATTAAATTGCATGAAAACAAAGTGTATGTTATTTTTTTAAACAATGTTTTTAAGTTTTTAACATTGCATTTCAATTTTATAAACAAAAAATATGTGTGTATAAGTTAACAAGCTGTAAATACATGGTAAAAGTTAAATCATGAACTTGAATGTAAAATTATTGATTTTGTCGTACATGTATATCAAGTAATTCTGAAATAAAACATTCATAATTGTTCAAATGTTTTTCTATTGTCTAAACACATTTTTGAAATAGTTAATGATTATTGATTTTAATTACAATTAAAAATTACGTATTTTTCTGACCAAGTGTGTAAAACAAGGACACATAATTTACCGACTTTCTTATATCTTGTTTTCAATATTTTGATACTATGAACTTTTTATTAACTTTATATAGTATCAAAATAATATTTTAAACTTTATCGTATCTTTCATTTCATTTGTGTATTTTACATAATACGAAAACTTTTTAGGGAATTCTGTGAACATAAATTTAATCGAACAGAACAGATTAATATTGTGCCGAATTTCACTCTTGAAATACAGAAGTCTTTTCATATATCATGAAAACTTGAGATTTTTTTTAAAATTTCACAACTACAACAGTTGCAAACCTATTAACCAGGGGCCCTAATTTTTTTTTCTACATACATATGATGCATTAATTTAGATTAAATTGTATAAAGTGATGCATTTCTAACCTGATACATTAGATATACACTGGGGTAATAATGCATTTAATTTATAATTGCATAACAATCTTGTCATCTGCCCTTTTATCTATTGATGAAAGGCACTATGTAGGATAAAGCACCTAACAAACGAAAATTGATAAGCCCTTGATTTGCATTTGTTTTGCCTCGCTCATAATCATTGAAATTAATCATTTTCAATGTTTTGCACACATAATTTATCTCCAAAATATTGATGAATTTAATGCGTTTAAAACTAAATATCGATAAAAATAAAAATTATACATTTTCTTAAATTTCAAAGCCGTCAAAAAATATGCAATTCGTAAACTTAAACTAATGAAATCTATTAATTTTCATAAATATCATTGAAACTAAAACTATAATGTAATGTTCATTAAGATTCTTTATTTGGTGATTCATGCAGATATAAAGGTACATGTAACGAGCATTGCAGAGAAAAACAAGGGCACCTTTAAGCAGAGCATTCCCTCGCGACATGAAATATTATGAGGGAAATGCATTATGTAGGAATATTCATGAAACCAACATTATTTGTGGAAAATCCGGCCATGTATTATGCATTTATACATATACACTACAGCCAACGCGGATCCCGTATTTTCCCGCGACCCCGTGATGGTGTTTTAATCCTTTCCGCGATACACCGTCGTTGTATTGTCATCGCGGTGATCGCGGGGCCACGAGTTTACCGCGATGGTGTAAGACACTGTAACTGGCGTGTGTTCGGTCTCTTGGATTAAATTGAGAAGAAAAAACACGCTAATTGTTTCCTGTTTAATTTTTGTTAGAATTGAAATATATATATTATAAGAAGAAAAAGTCATTACTTTCTTGGAATTGTTTTAAACAAGAACTTCTAGAAAACTATTGCTACATGTTTTTTTTTGTTAAGATTGTACAAGAGACCGAAACATAGCAATGTATTAAGCAATTCATGCATATATGTGTACTTGAAAATTAGTAATTATATTTTAATGTATTATTTTTTTCTTATGATGAGTAGAAAATATGCCCCAGATTAAAAAAAAATACGCGACGAACTATTATGAGATCGCTACCGTAGGCATCAACTCAACATGTACATGTAACTTTGATCAGAGTAAGTATTCCCAAAGCTCGTTGGCGTATACAGGGGGGGGGGGGGGGGGGGGGGGGGGGTGAGATTTATATGGTTGTACATATCCCCTATTCCACCAGAAACACAACGCATATGCTTTAAATTGTTGTAATTTAGCTTCATTTAGTGACATACATAAAGCATTAACGATTCTTGTTAGCAAATTTATACTTCATAAAAAAGAGTAAGCGATCTGTAATCTGCTCTGATGGAGAATTCGAACTGGCAAACCATATTAAAAACCCAAACTAACAGATCATCAGCTATTAATATGAAACGACTTTCCGGTGATAAATGTTGGCAATATTCGTCAAAGTCTCTTCTGAATCTTGGACTAGTTACATTCTTGGTAATTCGGGAATTTATTTTTAGACAGTCTTCTATTCTCTACTACTTCAAAATGCTTGTTTCTTACCTTTACAAGGTCTAAATTCCCCCAAAATATCAAGTTGTTGATTTGAACTGCATACATTTACTTTAGTTTCACGTAGTAAACCGGAAGTCAGTTTTGTCAAGTACATAACATTCTTGTTAAAAATGTTGTATTTTTGAAGATAATTTAATAAATGTTTAACCCGATTACTTGACAATTAATAGGGCTTGTCCTTTTATCATGCCAATGGAGTATACGAAGTTTGATAAACATTCATGCAAGGGGTTTCTTTTGTCAATAAGCTGAACATACAGTGGAAACAACGTTATTGTTGACAAGCCAATCGTGTTAAATAGTTCGTGTACCGTGGGTGATCGTTCGTGTAACGTGCGGGATCGTGCGTGTATCAGAAAAATTGGTTTGCGTTTTTTACCGTGCGTGATCGTTCGTGATCGTGCGGTTTTTTCGTTTTGTAACTTTTTTTACGGAATGCCAGGATTTATTCTAAAACAATCAAGAGTAGTTTTTAAACCAACACAACAATGTGAATTTAAAACTTTTTTTATAGAAGAATATTGACAATTGTTTACATTCATGTATCATGTCAGCGCTATTTTAAAAAAATATTCTATCTTTCGTCGTTAAATAGTAAGTATATTCAACAACTGATTTTATCCTTTGATCGGTCGAGTTAGCTTCACATGATTTTGTAATCAGTCTATATCAAGCATCTATCGTATCTTAACACAATTCTTATCATATTAGCAAGAGAGACACGTTGATTGAAAGCGATCATGCTTACCCATTTCCCTTTTAAAACTGAACAATTAAATACTGAATTTTCTTTCAAATGAAATTACGATGTGCATTCCTCTCTGTTACATTGTATAAACATTCATTAGAATTAAAATTTATTTAGACGCTTTAAAATTTAGAATAAATAGAATTCAATCAATTATGTACCTTAAATTATGGAAATATGGGATGAGCTAAGTCGAAATACTTTGGAATAAGGTAACAAATTTATTTGTATATCGCACAATTAAATCGTACCCAATGGAATCGGATTAAATAAACATCAACTCGTATGTAAATAATTTTGCGTGGTCTATGCATTATCTTCATTTATTTTACACTTACATTTCTTTAACTTATGATATAAGTTAATATTCGTTGTAGAAACAAAACAATTTAATTAGTGTATGGATCCTATCATATCGTTTACTCGTAAAACTATAACAGTGCATGGCCACTGTTCATGTCGCTTTTCAATAAAACACAAGCTTATTTTAATACAAATTAAAGCAATACGTTTTCTTAATTCTAATCTTAAAGATTAATTTTGATTTTGCGTTTTAAATGGTGTAGAATCGTTTGTTTGCGTGTTTTATCGTTATCGTTCGTGTATCGTGAAATTTCAGTAAGTTAGTGATCGTCCGTGTATCGTGCGTAATCGTTCGTGTATCGTGCGTGATCGTTCGTGTATCAGAATCGTGCGTGTCGTTTGTCAACAATAACGTTGCTACCACTGTACATACATACACACACAGCAGCGACGCTATATTCCCTTTACAACAGGTTGCGCGAGAGGATAATAACGCGGAATTTTTAAAAATAAATTTTAATGATCGCAAAAGCATGGTAGCCCGAATAAATCATCAAAGATAGTAATTTATTGTTTATAGTCATGATATCTTTCTTTTACAAATTATTAAATCTATCGAAAAAAATAGGTAAAAGTAACTTATTTATTGTTAATGTACATCAGTTCGTCAGATATTCTTCTTTGTATTGGAATTTGCATCTAACGTCATTTCGTGCAGTCCGTGACTTTTTTCGGGTTGCTGAAAAGTTTGATCGATCTATAAACTGGTTAAAACTGGATCGTGTAGATTTAAGACCGGTCGGTTTCTACAAAGCTATAATTCACAATCGATTTCCTTAAGATTCTTTTAATAAACGAATATCGGGACATCGGTTTCAAGTAAACAACGGTGACCAACAGCTTCGGTACAAGCACTTCAACTCACCCGATCATTCAAACTTGTCAATGAAAATTAAAATTCTAGAGAAAATTTATCATCATACTAATAGTCCATCACTAAGTACACCTTTCCGTAGACAAAGAAAAGAATTCTGGATCAGAAAACTAGGCACAGCACATCTTTACGGTTGCAACGACAATGTCGATAATGTAGGGAATCTTTCAAGTCTACAGTGTAACAATGTAAATGTGATGAGACTTTTTAACAATACACAGAGACGTAAGCATAGCCATTAACATCGGTCTTACAATAAACCCAATATACACGATGTCTCTTTTGATTCACTTCTACCTTATGTAAATAAACAGTTGGGTCTTCATTACATCCGAACCAAACTTTACTCTGTCCCTTTGAAACTTTTAAATAATATGCTTGAAAAAGTAAAGAAAATGCCAATTTTTGATTCTTCAACACCCGAATACAGACTCAGTTCGGTGGTTATGGATATTGCTAACCATAGGCTTTTTAAATCGCCACGTGAAGAAGAAGCTACTCAACAACTACGTTTGTTCTTTAAACTTCAATATACCAACAAAGGCATTGACGCTGTAAATATTAGCAATATCACTAATCACAAAAAGGTCCAGTCTTGTATTCCACCATATTGAACTCCTTGTATTTCTTACAATTATACATGGACCATTGCTTCATACTTTTTAATTACAAAAAAATTCTAAAATGCCTCGACATCGAGCATCTGAAAAATAGTCCCCCAACATGTTCTTGTTCTTCTTCACCCTTCAACTATAGTCCTGCTGGACATGTCAATACTGGTGATGTAAATATAGTAAACAATGATGACCTTAAATAACTTATTCTTAAAGGTCAAAAATTAAGGGAACCCCGATCTTTCAACTGGCATTCTAATTTCATACAAATTATGAATTCTATAGAGGAATACGCCAGACGATGGGCCAAACATGAAAGAGAAGATCTTGACACTTTTTCAGAATGGACTAAAAGTGTTCGATGCATGTTAAAATATCGTATAAAGCGATTAAAGCGCAGTATGAAAACCATCTATCCTTCTATATTTGATAATTTAGAAGTGAAAAAAGAACTAGCTAGATTACATGATCAGTTTGTACTGGTCTCTTCTGACAAAGCAGGAAACAACATTGTCTTTGTTTGTAAGGCTCATTATATAAATTGTATATTAGAAGAACTTGGATTAAATTCCGCAAGTGGAAATCCAACTTATACTCATAGCTCTCTTTCCAAGGAAGAAATTCCTCAAAATCATATGTCAGTTTTGAATATTTTCAATATTCCCAACAACCAAAATCAATTTGAATTACCTTATCTTTATTTGATACCTAACCTTCATAAAAATCCTTACAAACAAAGATATTTAGCGGGTTCCAGTAAATGTTCTACCAAGCCTCTTTCTTTACTCCTTACCAAAATATTAACAGCAGTAAAGGAGAAACTTCAAGAGTATTGGCAACAGTATATTCAAGAAGCGGTGTAAATCAGATGTGGATACTTAAGACTTCCAAGGTACTTTTAGAAAACCTGAAATTCCAAAATTTGACCAAAATCAATAGCATCAAAACTTACGACTTTTCTACACTTTATACAACCATCCCCCACGATAAATTAAAGCCACGTCTTTTTGACATCATTAACTGCTTTTTTAAAATAAAAATGAAACGTAAATTGTTTTACCTTGTCATCGGTCATTTGCAAAACCATTTTGTTAAAAGCCATTCGGATTGTGCACACAGGTACTCTGAAGATGACATTAAAAAGATGCTTGAGTTCCTGATAGACAACATCTATGTAGTTTCTGGAAATCGGGTCTTCCAACAATCTGTTTGAATTCCCATGGGTACCAATTGTGCCCCATTGTTAGCAGACCTATTTTTGTATTCATAGGAAGCAGAATTTATTCAAAAACTTGTGAAAAAAATAAATCACTCGCTGTGGCCTTCAAATCAACATTCAGGTATATCGAGGACGTATTATCAATTAACAATTGTTACTTCCATACTTACGTCGATTCGATATATCCCAGTGAACTTGAAATAAAAGACACCACAGAGTCTGCGTCATCTGTTTCAAATTTGGATATTTTACTGGAAATGGACATTGGTGGTAACCTAACAACAAAACTATATGATAAACGTGATGACTTCAATTTTTCTATAGTCAACTTTCCTTACTTATGTAGTAATATACCTTCATCATCTGCATATGTTTTTGTCTCTTAGTAAATTCGATACACAAGGGCATGCTCTTTGTATGAACAGTTTCTAAGGCGAGGCAAGCTACTGACAAACAAGTTGATAAAGCAGGACTATCAACAGTCTCGTTTGAAGTCATTTTTTCGTAAGTCCTATGGTCGATACAACGATCTTGTCAGCAAATACAATCTTCCACTGGGTCGCATGCCGAATGACGTTTTTCATACTAATTGTCTACGGACTTTTCCGGGGTTTTTTTCCGATTACGACAAAGAGCACACCGGTCAGCAGTGGATGCTCACTCCTCCATGGCACCTGATCCTACATGTACCTCTATTTTTTTTAAGAGGCCCGTGTTTGCTCTGCTCCTGTTTTGTTATTTTCCTTTGGACTTTAATTTGAACACTGTTCGTTATCATCACATGTCATTTTCAAGCAATAGGGGACAAAGCATCGGTTTAATTGTGCTATGTGTTTATTACACACGTTTATTGAGAAATACAAAGAAATACAGAAAAAATCAATGGTCCGTAATATTGTTCACCATGGGTAGCAAATACACCTTTTATTTCCCTCAGACTGAAATATCACACTTTCATTGGTTTAAGCAAGACACGTGACTGCCGTATATATATCTCTATGTCCGTTCGGTGAGATTTAATATTCGGCAATATGGCCGACGCTTCATCAAATCATCTCGAAATTAATAATATTTGATACAGAAACTTCGTTCCGTAAGTTCTTAAAATATAGCCCACAGGAAAACAAAACACTTGCTAGGTTATGTGCATGTGTGAGTAACATGCGCATATCTAGAGGTAGAGAGGGTCCAGACCCCCCCCCCCCCCCCTAGAAAATGAAAAAATACATAGTAAAATTGTCGCAAATATGCCTTGGACCCCCCCCCCCCCCTCCCCGGCATACACAATTATCCTTTAGTCCCCCACTGAATGTGTCAGTAACAAGCCTAATGAGTAATAGTATCTAGCTGTAGGTCTGTAGCACCCGGTGTAAAGAAGTAGCTTTAAGAAATGCTCGCTGGGTGGTTAAGTTAATGCAGATGTGGTAGATCGGGATTTCGTTTATATTTATTTTTATTAGTATTCCGATCCCGATGTGATTTAATTCTATTGCTTTGGTAACGCCCACTTAATTCGATAGCCAATAACTTTAATGACAGTTGTCTTTGTTCTGTCCCCTATATAAAGTCGTGTATCTTCATATTTGACGAGGAAGACAGCTGATTTCGCTAGCTACTTTTCTCCTGAGTCCCCGAAGCTACGTGCCTGATATTGACAATCAACAAGTACAACATCCTGATTGTCTGCTGTGTAAAAAGAAATGATGACACTCTTCTTTTTTTGGAATTAACGGTAAATTATCCTCTTGGTGCTTGGTGCAAGGTTTTCGTTTACAATTAAACGATTTTTAAATTTGTGTTTGCCCAGTGGTTTTGCATGTATCACTCGTTTCTTTGTCAGTCCATACTTTCGAAATAGACACCGATACAGCATTTCTAAAAACATCTCGAAACCACGTGTTCTACGATTGAATTAAAACATTATATTAACTGCCCATGAAGATGGTACACAGATTTTGAAAGAATTAGTCCCTATAAAAATATATCCATTTAGCTGCACATAGTTACAGTCCCTCACACACGAAAAAAGTTAATTTTTCAGCACACAAAAGCTGGTGCTAGTTTCAGAATTTTTCTATGCCGTAAATTGCAAATATTTTGTTGTGTGAGAAATGAAAAAAAAGGTTTTTGTGTATCTTTTGATTATTGCGCACCAAAGAGCATCACAAATATCAAAAAAAATTTCTACGCCAATTATATACGGCAACAAATAAATTTACATGAAAGAGTAAAATGCGATCCGAAAATTAAAAAATCTATGAAATCCCTGCACCAAACCGGAGGGTCGACATTTTTAAAGTACATGTACATACATAGGTGACATTTTACGATAATTATCATGTCTGAATGAAAGAGGTATGATCCCTAAAACAATTAAAGTACTGAAGTACTGACGGGAATTGATTTTATCGATTGTTATTTATTTTAAAATAAACGATATGTTATTTTGCATAGCAAGTAATTTCTAATCTTTATTCGAATTACGCACATTTTTATAATATGAATACTCGGATTTTCCGACAAGAATTTCGATATGAATCATATTGTGTAATATTTAAAGATAGAATTAATTACATCAAACTATGTATCAGTAATCGAAATATTTCTGGAAAATTGTATGGATCCAAGCAATATTGAACTCTAGTCTCGTTCAACCAGACGCTCGGCTGTCGTCGATAATGTCTCCGACAAGCAAGAGAGACTCTCTGCTTGTCGGAGATTTACGGAGACAGCCGAGCGTCGGGTTGAACGAGACTATATTGAACTCTGGCGTAGGAATACATACGACTACAAAAAATATCTTAATTGTTTGAACCATTTAAAATCTGACTATTTTCAAGGTATGTATAAATAAGTTTCCTTGAAAAGCAATGCTTCGGCATACATTACATCGAATTTATCAATTACTTTCAAGAACTAAGTCCTGTCAGCGGTGATGATTTGTGCTTAGGTTTCACTTCCGGTATGCCAGAGTAACTGCATAGGAGAGTTGATTAAATTCAACTCACCCCCCCCCCCCAAAAAAAATGAAAAAAGGAAGGAATGTAAATTCAGCGCACCTTCATCTCGCATGGTTCAATAGAATTTCAAATACTATAATTAATGACTTTTGAGGACCGTTATTTTTATTCTAAATCGAAAATCGCATCAAACGTGTTACATTGTACCAAAGTGGTAAAAAATAAGAAACAGATAATTGTACACACCTGACACACGTTTGGAGCAGGTGATAAATTGAACATTCAAAATATGTTAACTACCGTTATACCCCCGGCTATAGTTCCATTTTCGTACATTTATACTACTGGTGTTCATGGATTTTCCTGTTCAAGATTTTATTTCGGAAGGGTAACACAGTTGATATTTCAAGATAAGTCTTTTTTCTCATAATAAACTGTTACAACGCTTTCTCTACCCATTGTTTTTCATACTACTACAGTGTGTTACTTGCATTCGTATATTGAGCATAATCAATCATTATAAATAAAGATCTATATTTACATTTGCAAATATGCTCCCTTATAAGAACCTATAGGATAGCAAAAACGTTCAATTCTGTGTGAATTTTTTTTATGACGTCACAATGGTTATCGTAGGCGTATACAGTTTGACGGTTGCAATATTGTAAACGTAAAGCATCGTTATATTAATGATTCTGGGCGATTTGCAATTCTCAAAAGTAAATATAAGTAATAAACAGCAATGTTAAAAAAAAGTTCACCGGGATATGAACTTGGTTCGTACATAATAAAATCCTCTGAAGAGCCCTTCTGTCTTCATAGGATTTAATCACGTGACCAACCAAAATCATATCCCGGTCAACTTTCAACTTATTTCTTAAATAAATAAGGTTTAATGGTTCACTGTAGGTGAATTGATATTAGCCATCTGGTTCAAATCATTCCATAAAAGGGATAACTTAGGCTTTAAAACTTTACCTACCTTGCAAATAAAAGGCAAAATGAAACAATATATATATTTATATAGACAAGTGTAACTGAAAAACAATTAATTGTTCGAAGAAGGAGATAAAGCGAATGCGATCCCCAAGTTACATTTATAAAAAAAGAACTACGCATCGGCAACTGCTCGATGTATGATGATATAAATACACTGTTTAAATACCCGGTATGACCTAAAAATAATGTGATCAAAATTCCAGAGCTATATATAATATATTGTCTTGTCTTCTTATTTGTAAAAGATGGTGTATGTTTACAAATATGGATTCAGAAATCGATAATAAAATTCTTAAATATAAAGAAAGTAATATCTAATTTGAGACGCGAATCGTGTGAATAAATATTTTTAATCGGCTATTAGTCCCCTACCAGTGAAACTGGTGAAAACTATAGTCTTTATCGCGGCCGGTCATTCCGTCCCAATTTTCGTTTCCAAGACGGATAGTCTGATAGTCTTTTAAACACCATCACCATCCCCGTAAAGTCAAGGGGTGCTTTACATGTAAAATTGCGACTCTCGATCTCGACGTAAATATAACATACTTGAATTTTCGAGGTCAGCAGCGTGTTCCGGAGAAAGTTTGAGGCAAGTAAAGAGACGATATCAGTAGTAAATTGCATGAAGAACTTAATGGAACTGATTGTTTTCACAGAATTAGTATAAATAACTTAAAGGTTAATCAGTCCAAAACTAGCGCACGTTTTTGTAAGCAATAAATACACAATTTGTTCAGTGGGTGGCACTGTAGCTCCCAGGTCGTCCATCCGAATTTTTTCAGACGGGGAGCTACAGACCTGCAGCTATCTTTGGTTTAAACGGTATTCATTCCATAGTCCGAATATTCCCAAGATTTCTCCTTTAAACAGGCCTTCTAGCTGGTCATGTTTCATACAGAAAACATCGTCGCAAAGCACGGCCAATATGTTTGATCCTCTTCCATCTGGCGGGTAGGGGAGAACTATGCGGACTCCAGACCTTTGCATGTACATAAAACAAAAACAACAAACGCAAAGAACATAACTCGGATGATAAGTTAAACTAGTGGTACTGTGAGCAAGCTCACAAATGATACCCCCCGCAAAGAAAAAAATCATAACTCAAAAATTTTTCTATTATAGAAAAGGATGGATGCTATCTATTTAAGGATTCTCGACACCCCATGACTTCTACTTTTTATGACAGTACGTCACAACATGGCGATTTCAACGCATTGTAAACAGTTTATATCGCCAAACTTTGTTGTCTATCTCTGTGGCGCAATAGGTGTAGCTTCAATCTACCGAACTGCAGGTCCCGAGTTCGAATACCGCAGGGACTTTTATTTTCATTAATAGTAGTACAATTTCAAAAATTGTTTTTCCCCCAAAAATTGAATTTTTTTGGCATTTTCCATTTCTTTAAGTAATTTCAAATTTCAGGTTTGTATGCAGAACTTTTGTGTGGAGGACCCTTAACCGTCCATATTCTATTAATAACAACTGCTCTATTTTTTAAAAATTGTTAAATAAAATGCTAATATGAGTACACAAACCAATTTCTATTCTTTAAATTCCATTTTATTTCAACTTAACTATTAATGCATGAAGTCATTTGCATCCTTATGATAACAAATATGACAGGAATCAAACGATAATCTACATGTCAAGCAGCCATTGAATGTTTTGAATTTTCGGTATACCGAGCCTGATTTTTTTTCCGAAAAAATTTTCCCACACGAATTTATTTTTTCAAAGAAAAGATGAAATACATCGGAGCGGGCCATTTTCAGAGGGGCTGGCGGGGATGAGAATCTTACAATTTTAGTGGCCTGACACAAGCAAGCTTTGTGTCAAATTTTACCTTCTAATTATTTCCATTAATACAAGACATGACAGAGACAGGAATTAAACATTTTTAAACAATGACCTTGAAATTGCCCAAATGACCTAGAGTCAAGGTCATGACACACCTTCAGGTCATAATCAATCTTTGTGTGAATAAAGAACTTCTAATGTTTCTACATAAAAAAGATATAAACCGGACACAAATTTTGCACTTTTCCTGTCTGTGAACTTGACCTTGTCAAAATGAACTTGGATGAAGGTCATGACACACTATCAGGTCATAAGCAATCTTTGTGTGAAGTAAGAACTTCCAATGTTTCTCCCTAAGGAAGATATCGACCGGATACAAATTTTGCACTTTTCCTGTCTGTGAACTTGACCTTGTCAAAATGACCTTGGGTGAAGGTCATGACACACCCTCAGGTCATTAGCAATCTTTGTTTGAAGTAAGAACTTCCAATGTTTCTTCATAAAAAGATATGAACCGGACACGAATTTTGCACAGATAGACAGTCAGACGGACAAGGTGATTCCTATATACCCCCCCCCCCCAAAAAAAAAAAAAAAAAAAATTACCCCGTGTTTGAGCAGGGTATAATAAGTGAAATAAAATATATAAAATACTTTTTAAACAAAATTTAGCAGCATGTTAGTAAATTTTAAGCACCGTCGCAAACTACGGCCAATATGTTCGATCATCCCCAGACTCCGGACAGTGGCTCGAAAAAAATGGGTAGTCAAGATATCATCCCTAAGATTTATTTTAACCATGCGTTTTAGATTTAATAAGATTTGAAACTTTTAACAAAGATTACGGTCTAAATTTTACTACAAACTATCAAATGAACAGCATTCATGTATAGGTTTCCTAATGTTACAAACACGTGTTTCCTCCCCAAATCGACGTGTTTAAATTCATGAGTTAACCAAACAATTACAATTTGTTTAATCAGGCTCAAGTATACGTACTTAAATTCCAATATTTAGGTCGTTTGTACTACATGTATATGAAAATCATCTTAAACTTATCAATTTGGCAAATGCGTCATCTTTCGTTATTTATATGTCGGTGTTTTTGCCCGAGAAAATTTAAAAGAACGATGATGTACTTATTACAATTAAATTAAAACCGGGGAAAATCTGACATGTGTTATCCATATGGACGTTCCTACAATTTTTTTAAAAAAATTGTTTCATTAAAATTATTAGACTGCTATTTTGTAGTCAGCTGCAACGCAAAATCCCTTAATGTTGAAAAACAGCATTTTTGGCATATTTAACATAAAACATAAAATGTCTGTACCGGCATATCCCATGAACATGAGTATGAAATTGTAAGTTTATTGTGAAATTATTATTGTACATTCTTGTGCCTGGAAAATTTATTTCTTAACAATTTTACTTGATCGACGTAACAAAGGAAAAGTTGCCCTGAAAACTTCACCAATGCTTGGATTCTTTTAACAAAAACAATGTAGATCTTAAATAAAAAATAACGTATATAACACTATTTCAGTACTACGCTGTTTCAAATTCCAATACATGCATGAAGGTTGTTTGCACTAAATGGAAAAGTGGCTAAAATTAATCATTTTGTCACAATGGCGTATGTGTTCTCTGATGTTGATGATTAAACATTTCAAATTGAACACTCCATTAATTTTAAATCTCTTTAAAACAAATCTGTCATTTTGACAAAACCAGCGCAAAATATTGTCCCCCTAAAGCCCAATCAATCAATGGATTGTATAATATGAAACATATAAATGGATGCTGTACAGTGGGAGATGCAGCAGAACAGACAGATTCAATTGAACTCACTTTGATCAGATTAATCTTACACAAGGTAAGTAGAGTTTACCACCGATTGTAAAATATGTCTTGTAACTAAATCCTCTCGATAAGAAGATAATCCCAGCGGCGTTCGTGTCCAGCTCTTTTTTCTACACGGCGTGATAACTTTCCGGTTATAGTTTAAGCAATATTGATCAATTTTATATTTGATATTTTTTGTTGTACATTGTTGTAAAATATGTATTGTAGCTTAATTCGCTAGATATTAACCTATTATTGGTCTTGATTTCCAGATATTTTGGTCGACTTTGGGTATTTTGTATCTGATGACGTAGTATTGAAAATCAATATAACCCTAATGCTAGATAGGCATATAAGAAATATTCCCTGAGTAAACATTTAATCACAAACTTTCATTAAAATCAACAGAAAATACAGTAATTGTATGAAATATAGTTGTTTTCTTTTAAGACTGTATTGAGTTTCCACAATTTAAAGCCAATTTAGTGCAATTTTTAATTTTTTAAAATTATAATCAGTTCTCAGTTCAGTTCTGTATTAACTATAAGCAGTACAGCTCATCAGTACAAACAAATAAATGTACAAGTGCAATTTTTTATTATTTTGAATATAACCAGTTCTCAGTTCAGTTTTTTATTAACTTTAAGCAGTACAAATAAATATAAACAATTAACAGTTAACAGAAGAATGAAACAGAAGTGTACATCTAATTTGCCTTTAGTAAATCTTGTCATATTTTAAAGCTAAAGTAGATAAATTTACCCAAATTAATAACTCCTTTACAGAGCATCAAAAAGTTGCAATAGTTTTGACATTGAAGTTTTTTTTCCCAGTGATAAGACTTAATGTTAATTTTGCGCTAGACTTCGTATACAGGACATATTAAAATAAAATGAAATTCATCTTCAGTAGAATATGAACATAGAAAATACATTCAATTTTGTCTTTCAATGTTATTAGATCGACCCGTTTCTATTGCTAATTGATGCGAAGACAATCTCAATCTTGAAATACCAAAAAATAAAGATGATTTTCTCAACATTAGGTGCTTTGAGTGAATCCCATACCTCAGAGGCATAGTTAATGACACTGCCAACAAAACAATCGAACAATGATGGCAATGTGTTATGATTAAAAAAAACCTCTGATATTTTTAAAACAAATAATGCCTTTCTACCTTGCTCAGCAATGCCTAAATAGGCAAACTGATTTACAATTCTAAACATTTAGCCTCTTTCACCTTTATGAAAATCATCAAATAATTGCTATTTTTGAATATTAAGTTCCGCTGTATATAAATTATGGTCAAATCTTTCGCAGATATATTGTTCTGATTTCTTCTTATTTTGTAAATTTTATGACGAATCATAGTCTCAGATTTTGTTTTCAAACACTGATCTCTATCGTGGTTGCAATATCAATACATTGTTTCCGAAATTTAAAGGATTTTGCATTTTTGGTTGAGCCACAAGGGCTTCAAATCCGATAATTATTAAATTACACTGAACGATATATATATATATCTATATATATAATATATTTCATGCGCGGATAGAGACGGTGGGGGGGGGGGGGGGGGGGGGTAAGGGGAGGGTCCTGCGTTGAAAATTTCGTCCTATGAATTAAATTCATCCTCGAACCCCCCCCCCCTCCCCTTCCGGGTAAAATTCTGAATCCGCTCGATTATTTCTTAACATTAGGTGCCGTTAATTAGATCTTTTGGGTGCATAATCATTTGTTACTACATACATGTTGCAGAGCGCACGGTAGTTCCTGGCACGACAAACTCAGTCTTACATCGATTTTAAATAATGTTTTAAAGATTGTACTTCATGGTGAATATAGACATTTTGAAAGTAGTAAAACCAAACTGAGGGTAAGGATTTGCTTGAAAAATTTGAACCATCCTGTTCTATTTGTAAACAATTAATTTTAAGGAGTAACCACATTTAATAAACCCCGACTAGTTCAAATGCAGTGGTATTTTTGAAGTTAGAATGACAGCTTTTCGGTGAAACAATCTTTAGCATATAAGGAATAATTTGAAATCAGTTTAAGATTTCTCAAAATGTATTTTTCATGAGTGTCTAGAGTCCGAAGGTTCATTAGTCCGAAGGCCCAGTAGTCCGAAGGTTCATTAGTCCGAAGGCCCAGTAGGCCGAAGGTTCATTAGTACGAATGCATCACGTGTATGTATACTACGTTTTAACCCCCCTTCAAAATCTGTATTTTCTTATTTAAGATAAACAACCTCGCAGGCTACTTCTAAAATACAATATATATTTCCCCCTTCAAAATATTCTTATATTTATTGTTCCTTTGTTTTTTTTTTATTTCCTTTAAATATTATTTATTTTTTCGACTTGAGTTCATGTAGATTCATTAGAATTCGTTTTGTTTCAGTGTTACATATTATCCCCGCTTTTACTGTTAGTTGGGAATATTAACTTAGCTCTGTTTGTTCGTTCGTCTGCATGTCATTCTGTTTGTGCATTTCCAGTTATCATAAATTTTACAGTGAACTTCTAAATAAAAACATCATAACATATACTTACTTTTTATTTCTAAGTGATTGTTAAAGCATTGTTAAAGCATTACAACCCCATACCCCTTTCTTTGCGGGAGATAAATAAACGTTAAGACCAAGTGGGAGTCACAAATTAAACTCATTGAATAAGTCCATTAGGTTTTGTTTCAATATTATTTTGGTTCACTGAGTGGGTACTTCAAATTTGAGGTGCAAAACATTCCATCATTAAACTTTTTTGTTATTTCTATTCATAATCATTGCTATTCTTAGTCATTTTATAGTACTCTCTTTTTGTAGTATTTTGTGTACTTAACCTCCAAAATCTTGTCAAGGTGAAGAATGATTAATCAAACCTGACCCTTCTAGTTATTTTAACCTTCACAACAGTTACTTCATCGACTTTCGGATTAATGAAACTTCGGATTAGTGGGCCTTCGGACTAATGAACCTTCGGACTACTGGGCCTTCGGACTACTGGGCTTTCGGACTAATGAAACTTCGAACTAATGAACCTTCGGGCTACTGGGCAGACCCCTCCTTAATTATACACGGGTTATATCAAACAATTTTACATGTATATCGACCATCTGGGTGATATAATATTCTTTAACCATACAATTCAACAATAAGCTCGAACCTTAACTTCTACGTTTTGTAGATGGCTACTCTCATGAACATATTTCTGGGCTTTGTGTTGGTTGCTGTTTTCCTGCCAGACCTCGGCACGTGTTGGATACGAGAGGGACCCTGCTACAGCTTGGCGGAGTGTGACGCCATGAAATGTTTTCGCTATTGCAAATTTTTTGGTTACAATTCCGCCAGCTGTGACCGTCAAGACTTTCTCTGTCCCAATCCTTTGGTGCACTTCAAATGCCGCTGTTCTGACTATACCTTGGTTTAACAACTCCATTGAAAATCGTTCTGAACAATTATCAAATAAATAATTAACTCACGCATAGATTGGTGTTTTTATTGATGATACCAAAGCTTAAAATGTATGGTAATAAGATAAGTCAGATACTTCTCACAAAATAATGAAACAAACCTATTGAGAACTACGTTTCGACATACCTATAGCCTACTTGTAAAAAAAAAAATTTTGTTTTTGTTTTGTTTAAACATAATATTTCCCATCAAAATAAAAACATGCAACATCAAAATACTCAAGCTTTTTTATATGTCCCCGTAGCATATTGTTTTGTTTATTACAAATTCTATAAAATGTATACTCAATGACTACATTCTTAACCCTCTTCAGTTTGGAGTATTATGAATCATGCGTGTACACTATGCATAAATTGTGTCCATATAAATAGCCATATAAATGAACAATTCAAGTGTTGAATTTTTAAAAGTTTTTGTGTACATGCAAAGCAATGCTATGGCTATCAAAGTCTAACAATTTACATGTATATGGTGAGGGCCGAACTGATACTGGTTCTGCTTGTTCTACAAATAGCGAATGTACAGACAAAGTATAGTCAAGTTATTTTTTAAACAAGTAATAGCTTTCCTAAAAGCTTCAGCCTTGCATGACTAAACAAAATTATTTCATTGGAAGCATGAAATAGTTACCTGATCTGCATACATGTAGCTTTCGGTCAGAAAAAAAATTCAGATTGACTACCATCCCATTTTTTCCAGACCGGGGGCTACCGACTTGCAGCTGTAATTACCTTAAAAAATGTATACATTTGAAAATTTGCCACTGTTCATAAATTCGTTAAAGAGACGTGCAGATTGATGATTGAGAAATCAGCCTAAACGCTTTAGTTAATATTGAGGAAAATGGCAGTGTTTAATGGCAGTAACAGACATATTGTTTTTACTTAAGAAAAATCAACACAAATTGACACATGACACAATATTTTACATTAAGATATGTAAATGTACAAATAGTAATTATTTTTTCGCTGTAAAAAATTAATTAAATGCTACGTTTTTCAATTCCATTCTCGTGGTTCATTGTTATTAATGTAATTTTTGTTTATTTCTTCTTTAATGTCAGCCTGAAAAATTATTTTTCTTTCTTTCCCATAATGTATGTTTATCTGGTAAATCTGACACAGTTTTGTTTAAGTGCCGAGCAAACAATTACATCATTGTTAGTCACTAGATTTGTTTGCTGAGAATAAGAACTCAAGTGGGATACATATATGTTTGAACTGACTGTAATCAAATTAGAATAAAAAATGTAAGTTTAATTTTTCTTACAATTACACTTTCTCACTCACTTTCACTCAGATTAGAAGTGGCACAATTACATGAACTTGTGTCTGTCTTCATGTTTATAAACATTTTGTAGAATAATTTAAAGTATTATTTTCTTTTTATACAAGATAGATTATATACATTTAACTTCACAATAAAATCAACATAAATGATACAAGATATATAAAACATAGATACAAAATAGATCTCCGTGTCCTTATGACTCTTATGACTTATAATACACTGTAAATTTCACAAATTCTTGCATCTACTGTAAACTGACAAGTACTACGTATATTTGTACACCGATCTTTGCCGTGGTCATAACACGTTTAATAATGTTTAAATTAGCTCAGTGTATAAGCATCGTTTCTTCTTTTAAATAATTGTTCAATGGACCGAGTTACACACCATTCTTTTGCGTCATCAGCGGCAAAACACTCGTGTTTGCATGGTCCTCGTTAGAGTCCTGTTCCATTTCGTTAAGATCTGCAGATGTGTCAAGGACTTCTCTTACCCTCAAATCTATGTTAGCTCCGTGATCCTGTGAATTGCGATGCATCGATATCCAATCTCCTAAAAAATCTCTGAATCTACATCCTAGCACAAGTACTACTAGTGCAACTAAAATAAGCACTGGAACAATAACTGCAGCATATGGAAATGAGTCTGGGGATCCATTGTCTTCAAAGTTATGCAAAGTGCCACTTATGTTGAGGACTTGACTTTCTCGTGTAGGGTTTGACAAGTTCACCTTTGCTGTGGTTGAAACCGTGCTGATAGTAGTGGTTTTACCGATATAATGTAACATTGCCACGTGGAATGACCAGACTGAATAAGAAAGATAATACTGGTATTGAAACAAAAAATAAATTGTTTGTTAAATATTGAAAAATATCCCAATAAATGAATTGGTGCTGTGTGAAAGGACTCCCTAGATACCATGTTTTGGTGGGCGTGCGTGGTGATAAACAACGGTTTTGATATTGATCCCCAAGATGAAAATAAAATTGCTAAAACCTTAATGCGCATCTACAGCATGATGCTCTTAATTATATTCCCCAAAAAGTCTAATAAATGATATGAGCTGGCTAATTTGAAAGGAACTAGGTATTTTTGTTCGAGAAATTTCTTTAAATAGTCACAAAAATGGCCCCCAAGATGAAAATGAAATTTTCTATGAAATGATTTCGCTATTGTATAAAATGTGGGAGTTCTGTAAACCGGCGTTTTCATAAATATTCAACTGACTACTGAATAAAAATAAAGGTCAGCATTGCTGATGCACATAGACAGGTTCGTTCCTCTGGTTTTCGGCAATTAGTTTGGGTCACCTCTAGTCTGAAAATTCCGCATCATATAATAATTCCATCGTAGATTTATAATTTGAAATGCGAAGTATACTCAATTGAATAGAACAGTAAAGAGAAAATTACAAATTTACAGGGTTTAGTAAGGGACTATATTTTGTGGCGGAAGGTTTTCAAAAAGAAAATGAACATTTTTCATACTTCAAAAGTTTAGAGTACTGTTATTTTAGCTTCCTAATTTTCAGTGAGGACCAATCTTCCAGATAGTTTATGCATTAAGGTATCTTCATGTTGTTCCGAAACACACATTTGAACAATTTTTAAGGTATCCCACTCCTCAAAATTGTTATCAAGAAATTCTTGAGAAGTATATCATTGAAATCTTTAGACAAAACATACTTTAAAAATACAAAGAAAAAGGGGGGGGGGGTCAGTTTTAATCCCTCCGAGTTATGGCCCATTTAATTTGACCTTTTTGCACCTAAAATGCAATTTCAGCCTGATTAGGATTTGTTGCCATTATTTTTAGTTAAGCAAACTTATTTCATCAAATATTGTTTTCAATTATGCACAGTGGTCAGAATGAATAGAGGGATTACGAAAATTACTCAGTTTGCCTAGATTTCTATTCAGTAATATTTTGACATTATAAAATAACGGTGATCAGTGATGTCAAATTTTAGATACAGGGCTTGAAAGGTAAAATTCTCGCAAAATTTGGCTTAAAAAATCCAGACAACTTCTACATATTTGCATGCTTTTATGCTAAACGTCTATCACACTCTCACGATTTAATCTTGTTCATGTCACACAGAACCTGTAGAATATGTTACAAACCTATCAAATGATGAAAATATGCGTAATGAATAAAGTATAATAAAAAGAAATGTATATTGTAAATTCATAAAATTGCTTGTTTCTATCATTTCTGTCCACCTTCCGCACAAAAAATAGTTCCTCCCAAAACATGCTTGTTTATTGAATTCAGATGGATTTTCTTTATGAATGTTGTGTAATTATGAAATAATAATCTTTCTCTGATGATTAAATTAATAAAATCATATTCATTTTAAATATTATGATCATGTGTGCAATGAAATCAAAACGTGACGAGTGAGATACCTTCAATATTTATATCAACATATTTTGGCATATTTAGCTTATATTTCATAAGTGTTCGGAAAGTGTTTTTTTTTGCTGTCTTTTGATCTAAAATATATATACTGAAACCTTTTTCACATTAACAACTACAAAGATATTACCTTATTTCACATCTACATAACTCAGCCATATTTCAAGAGATGGTTTTCCTACTGTGTAAAAAGTGCGTAAAAAACATCGTTTTAGCCTCTATTTGGCAACTTTTGGCAAATCAAAATAACTCTTCAAATCATATTCTAAGAGATGATGTGTTTAAAGGGATAATCTTTAGGTGCCACTACAGCAGTTCTATGAATGTTGACGTCGAAACATGGCTGACGCAAAATAATTCCCAAATTTCCCTTTGTATTTTGGACGTTTTCGCCCACGATAGGGCTTGGATTTTTTATGACATTAAAAACAATGTATTAGATTTCCGATCACTAAGTTTTGTAATAATGCGACGTCATTTGAATTTTTGATGCGTGTAGTTTCGGGGGGGGGGGGGGGGGGGTGGGGTGGTAAAAAGCCCGGGGTTATATTTCAACGACTTGTGTAACTTCGCCGTAAACAAATTCTCCTACCTTGCTGGATGATCTTGTGTTTTTGATACTAAATTCTATAGAAAGTGTTGTTTTACAAGATGGAACCCCTCAAGTTCCTTTTTAAATTTACAATCTGTATCTAAAGTTGCGCAATTTTGGAAAGAATATAATTATGTAGTAAAATTTCATACAGTAGTGAGACTTCTAAGATATAATTATTTACCTCAAATTTTAGCATTGTTTACATTGTCCCTTTACTGACTTAGATTTATCAAAAAGTCGTTTAATTACCTAAATTGATTAGATTGATAAACTGCCGGAATGAATTTTTGTCATCCACACAAAACTTAACATTATTTCAAGTGAACTCTCTTGCCTTCACTTGGGGAACTTACTGCACATGATCTCATCTAAATTTAACTGGCAAGTTAGAAAAGCATGGCACACGTACGAAACAGTGTAACATCAAATAATATACGCGTGCGGGCATCGGAGATAAGATTTAACTGCATTGGATGATGTGTGACTACATGTATATATGAGTCGCTATAAATAGACGTGGTTTTTAAATGTTATAAATATCTCAGATATAACCACGCCCCTCCCCCCCCCCCCACCCACCAAAAAAAAAATAAAAATTAAAGACATCTTAATGACATACAAAAAAACCAGCCATGTCTTATTCGTTAAAGTGTACTGAAATGCTTTACAAAGACTTAACAATTAAAATGGACAAAGCGCTACTACATGCTTATCTACATTTCATAATCTTCACAAGATAGAATTGTAAAAATAAGATGTCTTACCGAATGGTCATGATTTACATTTAAAAAAAATAGATCGCTAGATGAAAATTTTACCTGATAATAATTGTAATCCACAGGTTTGTACAAAATGATCTGGAGCTCGTTACTGTACGCTCGGCGTAAATCTTGGCTTAAGTCAAATTCCGTTTTACTGAGAGGCGTAAATAAGGTGTTGAAGTTCCAACGCTATTTTTACCTAAAGGAGTTGCAGATAAAATGGAAACACCAAAGTTACAGAATTCGATGTAAGTCTTTTTTGTATGCAACGTTGTACCTAAAGAAGTTTATAATTTTATCTGGAAAATTTGTAATAACTTTTATTAGACCATGAAATAGATGTGAAAATGGTAACACAGAAAAATGTGGCAGATTTCACGCTTTATAAAAGGGGAATCCTCATTGTTGTGAAAAACTGCCTCCTTGAAACAAAATTAATTTAATCTTAACTTTTAGAGTCAGACAATTTCCTGAAAACTGCCAATTCCGAATTTTGTTTCAAAGAGGCATATTTTTAAAAAATCGAACTTTTTCCCTTTTTCTTCATACAGAATGAAAGGTCTCGGTAAGACCCAGAACTTTTGAAATACATCCTATAACAAATTATTATCAGGTGGAACACTAGAAAGGAAAATACGTGAAAATTTTTGCAATATTTTATAACCTATATTTTAACGCCTATACCACTCCGTTTATTTGCATTTAAATAACAAATGGATAGTGTCTTGCACCTTTTGAATGTATCTACTTCCAAACCACCTAATCTTTGAGATTCTGTCAGTCATTGTTAAAGCTAAACCCATCCGACAAAAGGGGTCGTTAAATTTTACTTAAAGGAGAATAACTCAAATACGGATGGGGATTTTCATCAAGTAAAATATGTAACGATAACATCGCGCAGCATGTTATAAGACATGAAATTTCAATTTAATCGGTGATTAAACGAGCGAGATACAAAGGATCAAAGTTGGCGTCTAGAAGAAAAAAATCTGAAAATTTTTCAGAATAATAGTAAGGTCTTCCGTTCGGAAAGTCTCTCAAGTTTTACATACAAAGAAATTACATATAACTTATTTTTTCAAAGTAAGAAATTAAAATGAACCAATCAACTCTTAGTTTTTTTTATTTTCTGGAGACAAATAAGTAGACACTAGTTAATATGTATACATACATTTGAAATTAATCGACTTTTATATATGGCAGTATTTAGTCTAAACAATATTTATTCAGTAATTGGTATCATACATGTACATGTACATGAATATTTCGGCAAAAATGCATTAATGATTGAGAAATCAGCCTAAACGCTTTAGTTAATATTGAGGAAAATGGCAGTGTTTAATGGCAGTAACAGACATATTGTTTTTACTTAAAAAAAATCTACACAAATTGACACATGACACAATATTTTACATTAAGATATGTAAATGTACAAATAGTAATTATTTTTTCGCTGTAAAAAATTAATTAAATGCTACGTTTTTCAATTCCATTCTCGTGGTTCATTGTTATTAATGTAATTTTTGTTTATTTCTTCTTTAATGTCAGCCTGAAAAATTATTTTTCTTTCTTTCCCATAATGTATGTTTATCTGGTACATCTGACACAGTTTTGTTTAAGTGCCGAGCAATCAATTACATCATTGTTAGTCACTAGATTTGTTTGCTGAGAATAAGAACTCAAGTGGGATACATATATGTTTGAACTGACTGTAATCAAATTAGAATAAAAAATGTAAGTTTAATTTTTCTTACAATTACACTTTCTCACTCACTTTCACTCAGATTAGAAGTGGCACAATTACATGAACTTGTGTCTGTCTTCATGTTTATAAACATTTTGTAGAATAATTTAAAGTATTATTTTCTTTTTATACAAGATAGATTATATACATTTAACTTCACAATAAAATCAACATAAATGATACAAGATATATAAAACATAGATACAAAATAGATCTCCGTGTCCTTATGACTCTTATGACTTATAATACACTGTAAATTTCACAAATTCTTGCATCTACTGTAAACTGACAAGTACTACGTATATTTGTACACCGATCTTTGCCGTGGTCATAACACGTTTAATAATGTTTAAATTAGCTCAGTGTATAAGCATCGTTTCTTCTTTTAAATAATTGTTCAATGGACCGAGTTACACACCATTCTTTTGCGTCATCAGCGGCAAAACACTCGTGTTTGCATGGTCCTCGTTAGAGTCCTGTTCCATTTCGTTAAGATCTGCAGATGTGTCAAGGACTTCTCTTACCCTCAAATCTATGTTAGCTCCGTGATCCTGTGAATTGCGATGCATCGATATCCAATCTCCTAAAAAATCTCTGAATCTACATCCTAGCACAAGTACTACTAGTGCAACTAAAATAAGCACTGGAACAATAACTGCAGCATATGGAAATGAGTCTGGGGATCCATTGTCTTCAAAGTTATGCAAAGTGCCACTTATGTTGAGGACTTGACTTTCTCGTGTAGGGTTTGACAAGTTCACCTTTGCTGTGGTTGAAACCGTGCTGATAGTAGTGGTTTTACCGATATAATGTAACATTGCCACGTGGAATGACCAGACTGAATAAGAAAGATAATACTGGTATTGAAACAAAAAATAAATTGTTTGTTAAATATTGAAAAATATCCCAATAAATGAATTGGTGCTGTGTGAAAGGACTCCCTAGATACCATGTTTTGGTGGGCGTGCGTGGTGATAAACAACGGTTTTGATATTGATCCCCAAGATGAAAATAAAATTGCTAAAACCTTAATGCGCATCTACAGCATGATGCTCTTAATTATATTCCCCAAAAAGTCTAATAAATGATATGAGCTGGCTAATTTGAAAGGAACTAGGTATTTTTGTTCGAGAAATTTCTTTAAATAGTCACAAAAATGGCCCCCAAGATGAAAATGAAATTTTCTATGAAATGATTTCGCTATTGTATAAAATGTGGGAGTTCTGTAAACCGGCGTTTTCATAAATATTCAACTGACTACTGAATAAAAATAAAGGTCAGCATTGCTGATGCACATAGACAGGTTCGTTCCTCTGGTTTTCGGCAATTAGTTTGGGTCACCTCTAGTCTGAAAATTCCGCATCATATAATAATTCCATCGTAGATTTATAATTTGAAATGCGAAGTATACTCAATTGAATAGAACAGTAAAGAGAAAATTACAAATTTACAGGGTTTAGTAAGGGACTATATTTTGTGGCGGAAGGTTTTCAAAAAGAAAATGAACATTTTTCATACTTCAAAAGTTTAGAGTACTGTTATTTTAGCTTCCTAATTTTCAGTGAGGACCAATCTTCCAGATAGTTTATGCATTAAGGTATCTTCATGTTGTTCCGAAACACACATTTGAACAATTTTTAAGGTATCCCACTCCTCAAAATTGTTATCAAGAAATTCTTGAGAAGTATATCATTGAAATCTTTAGACAAAACATACTTTAAAAATACAAAGAAAAAGGGGGGGGGGGGGTCAGTTTTAATCCCTCCGAGTTATGGCCCATTTAATTTGACCTTTTTGCACCTAAAATGCAATTTCAGCCTGATTAGGATTTGTTGCCATTATTTTTAGTTAAGCAAACTTATTTCATCAAATATTGTTTTCAATTATGCACAGTGGTCAGAATGAATAGAGGGATTACGAAAATTACTCAGTTTGCCTAGATTTCTATTCAGTAATATTTTGACATTATAAAATAACGGTGATCAGTGATGTCAAATTTTAGATACAGGGCTTGAAAGGTAAAATTCTCGCAAAATTTGGCTTAAAAAATCCAGACAACTTCTACATATTTGCATGCTTTTATGCTAAACGTCTATCACACTCTCACGATTTAATCTTGTTCATGTCACACAGAACCTGTAGAATATGTTACAAACCTATCAAATGATGAAAATATGCGTAATGAATAAAGTATAATAAAAAGAAATGTATATTGAAAATTCATAAAATTGCTTGTTTCTGTCATTTCTGTCCACCTTCCGCACAAAAAATAGTTCCTCCCAAAACATGCTTGTTTATTGAATTCAGATGGATTTTCTTTATGAATGTTGTGTAATTATGAAATAATAATCTTTCTCTGATGATTAAATTAATAAAATCATATTCATTTTAAATATTATGATCATGTGTGCAATGAAATCAAAACGTGAGGAGTGAGATACCTTCAATATTTTTATCAACATATTTTGGCATATTTAGCTTATATTTCATAAGTGTTCGGAAAGTGTTTTTTTTTTGCTGTCTTTTGATCTAAAATATATATACTGAAACCTTTTTCACATTAACAACTACAAAGATATTACCTTATTTCACATCTACATAACTCAGCCATATTTCAAGAGATGGTTTTCCTACTGTGTAAAAAGTGCGTAAAAAACATCGTTTTAGCCTCTATTTGGCAACTTTTGGCAAATCAAAATAACTCTTCAAATCATATTCTAAGAGATGATGTGTTTAAAGGGATAATCTTTAGGTGCCACTACAGCAGTTCTATGAATGTTGACGTCGAAACATGGCTGACGCAAAATAATTCCCAAATTTCCCTTTGTATTTTGGACGTTTTCGCCCACGATAGGGCTTGGATTTTTTATGACATTAAAAACAATGTATTAGATTTCCGATCACTAAGTTTTGTAATAATGCGACGTCATTTGAATTTTTGATGCGTGTAGTTTCGGGGGGGGGGGGGGGTGGTAAAAAGCCCGGGGTTATATTTCAACGACTTGTGTAACTTCGCCGTAAACAAATTCTCCTACCTTGCTGGATGATCTTGTGTTTTTGATACTAAATTCTATAGAAAGTGTTGTTTTACAAGATGGAACCCCTCAAGTTCCTTTTTAAATTTACAATCTGTATCTAAAGTTGCGCAATTTTGGAAAGAATATAATTATGTAGTAAAATTTCATACAGTAGTGAGACTTCTAAGATATAATTATTTACCTCAAATTTTAGCATTGTTTACATTGTCCCTTTACTGAACCTTAGATTTATCAAAAAGTCGTTTAATTACCTAAATTGATTAGATTGATAAACTGCCGGAATGAATTTTTGTCATCCACACAAAACTTAACATTATTTCAAGTGAACTCTCTTGCCTTCACTTGGGGAACTTACTGCACATGATCTCATCTAAATTTAACTGGCAAGTTAGAAAAGCATGGCACACGTACGAAACAGTGTAACATCAAATAATATACGCGTGCGGGCATCGGAGATAAGATTTAACTGCATTGGATGATGTGTGACTACATGTATATATGAGTCGCTATAAATAGACGTGGTTTTTAAATGTTATAAATATCTCAGATATAACCACGCCCCCCCCCACCCACCAAAAAAAAAAATAAAAATTAAAGACATCTTAATGACAGACAAAAAAACCAGCCATGTCTTATTCGTTAAAGTGTACTGAAATGCTTTACAAAGACTTAACAATTAAAATGGACAAAGCGCTACTACATGCTTATCTACATTTCATAATCTTCACAAGATAGAATTGTAAAAATAAGATGTCTTACCGAATGGTCATGATTTACATTTAAAAAAAATAGATCGCTAGATGAAAATTTTACCTGATAATAATTGTAATCCACAGGTTTGTACAAAATGATCTGGAGCTCGTTACTGTACGCTCGGCGTAAATCTTGGCTTAAGTCAAATTCCGTTTTACTGAGAGGCGTAAATAAGGTGTTGAAGTTCCAACGCTATTTTTACCTAAAGGAGTTGCAGATAAAATGGAAACACCAAAGTTACAGAATTCGATGTAAGTCTTTTTTGTATGCAACGTTGTACCTAAAGAAGTTTATAATTTTATCTGGAAAATTTGTAATAACTTTTATTAGACCATGAAATAGATGTGAAAATGGTAACACAGAAAAATGTGGCAGATTTCACGCTTTATAAAAGGGGAATCCTCATTGTTGTGAAAAACTGCCTCCTTGAAACAAAATTAATTTAATCTTAACTTTTAGAGTCAGACAATTTCCTGAAAACTGCCAATTCCGAATTTTGTTTCAAAGAGGCATATTTTTAAAAAATCGAACTTTTTCCCTTTTTCTTCATACAGAATGAAAGGTCTCGGTAAGACCCAGAACTTTTGAAATACATCCTATAACAAATTATTATCAGGTGGAACACTAGAAAGGAAAATACGTGAAAATTTTTGCAATATTTTATAACCTATATTTTAACGCCTATACCACTCCGTTTATTTGCATTTAAATAACAAATGGATAGTGTCTTGCACCTTTTGAATGTATCTACTTCCAAACCACCTAATCTTTGAGATTCTGTCAGTCATTGTTAAAGCTAAACCCATCCGACAAAAGGGGTCGTTAAATTTTACTTAAAGGAGAATAACTCAAATACGGATGGGGATTTTCATCAAGTAAAATATGTAACGATAACATCGCGCAGCATGTTATAAGACATGAAATTTCAATTTAATCGGTGATTAAACGAGCGAGATACAAAGGATCAAAGTTGGCGTCTAGAAGAAAAAAATCTGAAAATTTTTCAGAATAATAGTAAGGTCTTCCGTTCGGAAAGTCTCTCAAGTTTTACATACAAAGAAATTACATATAACTTATTTTTTCAAAGTAAGAAATTAAAATGAACCAATCAACTCTTAGTTTTTTTATTTTCTGGAGACAAATAAGTAGACACTAGTTAATATGTATACATACATTTGAAATTAATCGACTTTTATATATGGCAGTATTTAGTCTAAACAATATTTATTCAGTAATTGGTATCATACATGTACATGTACATGAATATTTCGGCAAAAATGCATTAATGATTGAGAAATCAGCCTAAACGCTTTAGTTAATATTGAGGAAAATGGCAGTGTATAATGGCAGTAACAGACATATTGTTTTTACTTAAAAAAAATCAACACAAATTGACACATGACACAATATTTTACATTAAGATATGTAAATGTACAAATAGTAATTATTTTTTCGCTGTAAAAAATTAATTAAATGCTACGTTTTTCAATTCCATTCTCGTGGTTCATTGTTATTAATGTAATTTTTGTTTATTTCTTCTTTAATGTCAGCCTGAAAAATTATTTTTCTTTCTTTCCCATAATGTATGTTTATCTGGTACATCTGACACAGTTTTGTTTAAGTGCCGAGCAATCAATTACATCATTGTTAGTCACTAGATTTGTTTGCTGAGAATAAGAACTCAAGTGGGATACATATATGTAATCAAATTAGAATAAAAAATGTAAGTTTAATTTTTCTTACAATTACACTTTCTCACTCACTTTCACTCAGATTAGAAGTGGCACAATTACATGAATTTGTGTCTGTCTTCATGTTTATAAACATTTTGTAGAATAATTTAAAGTATTATTTTCTTTTTATACAAGATAGATTATATACATTTAACTTCACAATAAAATCAACATAAATGATACAAGATATATAAAACATAGATACAAAATAGATCTCCGTGTCCTTATGACTCTTATGACTTATAATACACTGTAAATTTCACAAATTCTTGCATCTACTGTAAACTGACAAGTACTACGTATATTTGTTCACCGATCTTTGCCGTGGTCATAACACGTTTAATAATGTTTAAATTAGCTCAGTGTATAAGCATCGTTTCTTCTTTTAAATAATTGTTCAATGGACCGAGTTACACACCATTCTTTTGCGTCATCAGCGGCAAAACACTCGTGTTTGCATGGTCCTCGTTAGAGTCCTGTTCCATTTCGTTAAGATCTGCAGATGTGTCAAGGACTTCTCCTACCCTCAAATCTATGTTAGCTCCGTGATCCTGTGAATTGCGATGCATCGATATCCAATCTCCTAAAAAATCTCTGAATCTACATCCTAGCACAAGTACTACTAGTGCAACTAAAATAAGCACTGGAACAATAACTGCAGCATATGGAAATGAGTCTGGGGATCCATTGTCTTCAAAGTTATGCAAAGTGCCACTTATGTTGAGGACTTGACTTTCTCGTGTAGGGTTTGACAAGTTCACCTTTGCTGTGGTTGAAACCGTGCTGATAGTAGTGGTTTTACCGATATAATGTAACATTGCCACGTGGAATGACCAGACTGAATAAGAAAGATAATACTGGTATTGAAACAAAAAATAAATTGTTTGTTAAATATTGAAAAATATCCCAATAAATGAATTGGTGCTGTGTGAAAGGACTCCCTAGATACCATGTTTTGGTGGGCGTGCGTGGTGATAAACAACGGTTTTGATATTGATCCCCAGGATGAAAATAAAATTGCTAAAACCTTAATGCGCATCTACAGCATGATGCTCTTAATTATATTCCCAAAAAAAGTCTAATAAATGATATGAGCTGGCTAATTTGAAAGGAACTAAGTATTTTTGTTCGAGAAATTTCTTTAAATAGTCACAAAAATGGCCCCCAAGATGAAAATGAAATTTTCTATGAAATGATTTCGCTATTGTATAAAATGTGGGAGTTCTGTAAACCGGCGTTTTCATAAATATTCAACTGACTACTGAATAAAAATAAAGGTCAGTATTGCTGATGCACATAGACAGGGTCGTTCCTCTGGTTTTCGGCAATTAGTTTGGGTCACCTCTAGTCTGAAAATTCTGCATCATATAATAATTCCATCGTAGATTTATAATTTGAAATGCCAAGTATACTAAATTGAATAGAACAGTAAAGAGAAAATTACAAATTTACAGGGTTTAGTAAGGGACTATATTTTGTGGCGGAAGGTTTTCAAAAAGAAAATGAACATTTTTCATACTTCAAAAGTTTAGAGTACTGTTATTTTAGCTTCCTAATTTTCAGTGAGGACCAATCTTCCAGATAGTTTGTGCATTACGATATCTTCATGTTGTTCCGAAAAACACATTTGAACAATTTTTAAGGTATCCCACTCCTCAAAATTGTTATCAAGAAATTCTTGAGAAGTATATCATTGAAATCTTTAGACAAAACATACTTTAAAAATACAAAGAAAAAGGGGGGGGGGGGGGTCAGTTTTAATCCCTCCGAGTTATGGCCCATTTAATTTGACTTTTTTGCACCTAAAATGCAATTTCAGCCTGATTAGGATTGTTGCCATTATTTTTAGTTAAGCAAACTTATTTCATCAAATATTGTTTTCAATTATGCACAGTGGTCAGAATGAATAGAGGGATTACGAAAAAAATTGTATGAAGCTGCATAATTGTTTTCGTGACCTTTTTGCACTTAAAATAGACAATTTCTATAATAGTTACAGTTTGATTTGAAATAAAAACTTTTTGAATATCAAAAATTTTATCACAATTACTCAGTTTGCCTAGATTTCTATTCAGTAATATTTTGACATTATAAAATAATGGTGATCAGTGATGTCAGATTTTAGATATAGGGCTTAAAAGGTAAAATTCTCGCAAAATTTGGCTTAAAAAATCCAGACATTTTCTATATATTTGCATGATTTTATGCTAAACGTCTATCACACTCTCACGATTTAATCTTGTTCATGTCACACAGAACCTATAGAATATGTTACAAACCTATGAAATGATAAAAATATGCGTAATGAATAAAGTATAATAAAAAGAAATGTATATTGAAAATTCCTAAAATTGCTTGTTTCTGTCATTTCTGTCCACCTTCCGCACAAAAAATAGTTCCTATCAAAACTTGCTTGTTTATTGAATTCAGATGGATTTTCTTTATGAATATTGTGTAATTATGAAATAATAATCTTTCTCTGATGATTAAATAAATAAAATCATATTCATTTTAAATATTATGATCATGTGCGCAATGAAATCAAAGCGTGAGGAGTGAGATACCTTAAATATTTTTATCAACATATTTTGGCATATTTAGCTTATATTTCATAAGTGTTCGGAAAGTGGTTTTTTTTTGCTGTCTTTTGATCCAAAAAATATATACTGAAACCTTTTGCACATTTACAACTACAAAGATATTACCTTATTTCACATCTACATATTTCAAGATATGGTTTTCCTACTGTGTAAAAAGTAAGTTTAGTAGAGAAGCAGGGTTTTTTTGTGTAGAAAAACATCGTTTTAGCCTCTATTTGGCAACTTTTGGCAAATCAAAATAACTCTTCAAATCATATTCTAAGAGATGATGTGTTTAAAGGGATAATCTTTAGGTGCCACTACAGCAGTTCTATGAATGTTGACGTCGAAACATGGCTGACGCAAAATAATTCCCAAATTTCCCTTTGTATTTGGGACGTTTTCGCCCACGATAGGGCTTGGATTTTTTGACATTAAAAACAATGTATTAGATTTCCGATCACTAAGTTTTGTAATAATGCGAGGTCATTTAAATTTTTGATGCGTGTAGTTTCCGGGGGGGGGGGGATAAAAGGCCCGGGGTTATATTTCAACGACTTGTGTAACTTCGCCGTAAACAAATTTTCCTACCTTGCTGGATGATCTTGTGTTTTTGATACTAAATTCTAAAGGCAAGAGAGTTGTTTTACAAGATGGAACCCCTCAAGATGGAACCCTTCAAGATGGAACCCCTCAAGTTCCTTTTAAATTTACAATCTGCATCTAATGTTGCGCAATTTTGGAAAGAATATAATAATGTAGTAAAATTTCATACAGTAGTGAGACTTCTAAGATATAATTATTTACCTCAAATTTTAGCTTTGTTTACATTGTCCCTTTACTGAACCTTAGATTTATCAAAATGTCGTTTAATTACCTAAATTGATTAGATTGATAAACTGCCGGAATGAATTTTTGTCATCCACACAAAACTTAACATTATTTCAAGTGAACTCTCTTGCCTTCACTTGGGGAACTTACTGCACTTATTTGATGTTACCCTGTTTTGTACGTGTGCCATGCTTTTTTAACTTGGGCATCAACTGGCCAGTTAAATTTAGATGAGATTATGTAGTAGTTACCCCATATAATATTGTTGGTTATGTGCAGATACCCGATGGGCGTGGTCATAATGACATGAGGGAGCGAAGCTCCAGAGTGTCATTATGGCCACGTCCATCGGGTATCTGCACATAATCAATAAAATTATATGGGGTAAGTTACTTGTACCATAGTTTACAATTATTACAGTTTTCGAGCTTGCACTTGCCTCTACTCAATACGGCGCCAATGTGTTGGTCTTATATACTGTATGTACATTTTACTCCGTGAATTTCTAAAATGATTTTCTATCGGTGACGAACATTAATTATCTGTATCTGTTTAAAAATTCATAGCTTAGGAATAAATCGGCTGTTCAATGTCATATTTTTATTTCATATTTATTCATTTTCCGACTTCTTGTATCGATACTTGCTTCAAATAATTAAACTTATTAAAACAATTTTGAGTTTACGAACCCTAAGTTGTGCAATGCTCCTGTTGAAATTAGATTAAATTGATGATGATATAATTACTCTTTTTGAAATACTATTTGATACTCTGTATCAATAATATACATGTATGATTTTAAAGATGGCTGAATAAACATACACATATAGATACTTTAAAAAATCAATCAAAAAAAAAAACCAAAAAAAAAAAAACAATTTGAGAAATGTATGTCGCAAAACCGTGAATGATAAATGTCAACTCCGATTGGCCGCCGCTATTCACTCTATGTTTTACAAATCAAGTTTACTTTTCAAGCACGTTCCTATCACGTGATTGACTTTCTATAAAATCTTTCTACAGGACACCCTTATTTCATCTTACACGCGTTACTTGTTCGCACACATGGAGGAGAATATTAAAATAGAGTCATTCTGACAGAGCCATTGCCGATATAGTTTTGTCCCAAGCTACAAATGAGATTTATTCGACGAATTTAGTTTGAATCAGTTATCGGTGTTTAGTTATTAGCAATTTTGATCTGGAGGAATCTTTTACTGTGAACAGTATCACGGACGTGTTAAAACACAACTTTGTTGACGTTGTTTTTACCTGAGATAGTGGGCGGAGTTTTAAAAAAAAAGTGTGGGGTATGTACAGATAACCCACACTTTTAACAATAGAAAACACGCCAAGCTATGGTACAATATACGGGGGCGGGTATCGGAGATAAGATTTAACTGGGATGATGTGTGACTATATATGAGTCGCTATAAATAGACGTGGGTTTTTAAATGTTATAAATATCTCATCCCCCAATAAAAAAATAAAATAAAGACATCTTAATGACAGACAAATTAACAGACATGTCTTATTCGTTAAGGTGTACTGAAATGCTTTACAAACACTTAACAATTAAAATGGACAAAGCGCTACTACATGCTTATCTACATTTCATAATCTTCACAAGATAGAATTGTGAAAATAAGATGTCTTACCGAATGGTCATGATTTACATTTAAAAAAAATATATCGCTAGATGAAAATTTTACCTGATAATAATTGTAATCCACAGGTTTGTACAAAATGATCTGGAGCTCGTTACTGTACGCCCGGCGTAAATTTTGGCTTAAGTCAAATTCCGTTTTACTGAAAGACGTAAATTTTCATAGACATGTATAATATTTGGTCACGGTCCAGTAGTCCGACGGTGTAGTAGTCCGAAGGTTCATTAGTCCGAAGGTTCATTCGACCGAAGGCCTACTAGACCGAAGGTTCATTAGTCCAAAGACCCACTAGTCCGAAGGTAGTTTGAATGTATCACATGAAATTAGTTTAAGAAATCTTTTCGGAATTAATTCCATCCAGCAAATCTTTATGTAAGAATTCGTCAAAAGTATTAAATGCGAAAAGTACCTAAAATTATTCGCATTTAACCAGTTAATATTAAATGAATTTGGATTTTAATACCAACAATTTACATGTGTGCTTTGGATTTAATTTACTGCAAACAAAGTATGTGTATACAAGTTCCATTTCTCCACGAGTCTCAAAGTACATGTTAACCCTCCTTTAAAATATGTATTTTCTAATTTAAGATAAATAAACTCCCACGCTACTTCTAGAATACAATGTATATTTCCCCCTTCAAAATATTTGTACATATTGCAATCACTTTCTTTAAATTTTATTTATTTTTCTACTTGAGTTTATGAAGATACCTTAGGATTCGTTTTGCTTCAATGTTATTTATTGCATTATCAGAAAAAAAAAGTTATTATGCATACAGGGTTACAAAAATAATATAATTACATATCTCTATAAAGAGATAACAATTCATATTATAGTACTCTTTTTTCATTGTATTTTTTGTTCGAAACCTCCAAGAACTTGTTAAGGTGAAAAATGATTAATCAAAACTAACCCATTTAGTTATTTCGACCCTCATAACATTTACTACATCGGGTTTTGGACTAATGGACCTTCGGACTAGCGGGCTTCGGACTAATTAACTATCGAACTTCTGGGCCTTTGGGCTATTGAACCTTCGGACTTGTGGGCCTTCGGACCAATGAATCTTCGGACTACTGGGCAGACCCCTAATATTTAAGGAAGTATGGGACTCACGATTTTGAATCTACCGCACAACTTCGAATGACGTAAACAGATTAGCGGTCGTTAAATCTGTTGGTTCAATTCTGAGGTAATAAACAATAACATTTATTGTGGAAAGGATTTCATAGTTTCTATTTAAAATAAAACGTGAATATAAATGATAAGAAAAGTTAATTTAACTCAAAATCTTATTTTACGACATAAATATCGGTTTGGTATTCGGCAATGCGGAGGAAACGTGGATTTGATTTTGATATAATAATAATATAATAACTATCCCTCTCCCAGTAAATATTAATATGTTTGTTAAATCTGAGTTAACCGCTGTTTATGTCTTTATAATATCAAGTACATATGCATATATTTTTTTACTGATCAACTTGCCATCTTGCAGGTCATTCATCTATGATCCGGACATTTTCTGGAAAAATAGAAAACTTTACATCAACAAGATCAAAATCCTGTCGCACATGTACTTTGTCTCTTAATTCCAAATCAACACCTCCTCCACATGATTGCAGTATCAACTGGAACGGAACTACGAAGGCTATGGAGAGTGACATGATAGAAGAGATGGTCAAGGATGTGAATGATGGGTCTGTTGGTATAAAGACAATAGTTGGTGATGAAGATAGCAGAATGATTTCCAAACTTTGGACAAACATTGACACAAATATTGGTAAAACATTGGATGCTAATCATGTGAAAGAAATCTTGAGGAACCATCTATACTTTGTGAAAAAATTGTTGTTCATTCTGGAGTGGTAATTGTCAGCTTCAATATTTATGATAGATTGGTAATACATGTAATAATGTTGAGAGGGCTTTTGATTTGGGTGCATAAATTGTTTTAGTTTGTTGATCTATTACATGTACATGTGAGGAGTTAAATGTCCAGTATAAACTTGATTAGTATAAAAAAGAATCCATACCATAATATATGGTTGTAACAGTAATGGATGTTGTTCTACTGAATGGCTTAAAATTAAAGTCGCCCTTTGTACCGTGCATATTGCACATGATGTAATGCTGATTTCGATTCTTTTATATGTTTCAGAATTGAAAAAAATATTATGATACATGTAGCAAATCATGAATTAAATATTTATTCGTTTATACCTACTAGAATTATTTTGTTCCTACCTGGTATCTTGTTATAAGGTGCAAAATGTTTTAAAAAATTGTATTTTAACAGAGGAATTTCAAGTTAAACAGAGGAAATTTGGGATTTAAGTTTAATATCCAAAACTCGATCTTGCCATTTAAATAACTTTCGAGAAAGGAAAGAGACATGTTCATCATGAGGAAACTTTCGTGCACTGGTTCCAGTGGCTATACACAGACAGGAAAGGAAAGAAAAAGGAAACGATACATATACTTTTTCAAGAATAAGGAAATTTGCAAGGGGTCTTTTTTTTGCGTATGGTGTTGGATTAAAATATGTGAAGAACATTGTGTCCCACATGAACAAAAATGGGTGCATACCAAGAACGCTCAAAGAAAAGAAATACAAGAATAGACGCCCTAGCAATGCTTTCTGCTTTGATGACCTGAAAAATGCAGTAGACTTTATTCAGAATTACGCTGAAAAGTTTAGACTCCCTCAGCCCAATGTGAAAAACCAAGGACATCCACACATCTTTTTGCCGTCATCTGGTAATAAATCACCTCTGCATTCAATCTACGTCACCTCATGTACTGAAGCAAACACACGACACGTCGGCCTTACAACATTTAAGCTTCCGTGGAGAGACTGCTGTCCCCATATCAAGTATATGACTCCTCGTTCTGACATCTGTCACAAATGTGAGAACCACCGGGCCAACATAACTACAGCCGCTGGACAACAGGAAAACAGGAGCATCTGCAAGCTTTCACTGAGCATTTGTTAATGGTAGAGAAAGAGCGCTAGGTAGTTAAAACATTTTGATAATATATCAACAATGTTTTTGTATTTCTTTGTAATTTTTCTAGGTTATTGCATGACATTATTTATTCATTGCAGGTGTATAACAATGCAGTTAAGAATGCGAGAAAAGAAATGGAGCTAAATCACAGGCCTGCTGGAGTAATTCCCCCTTGTTCAACCGACCTTAAGGATGTTCACTACACCTTTGACTTTTCCCAGGCTCTGTCCATACCTCACCATGCACGCCATGAAGGACCACTGTATTTCCTGACTCCCCGAAAAGTTCAGCTGTTTGAGGTTGCAATTGAAGGACAACACCATCAAATCAATTATCTGATTGATGAGGACCAAGAAATCGGGGAAAATGGTGCAGGGATCAAAGGAGCCAATGGTGTTTTCTCCATGCTTCACCACTGCCTCACAACCTATGGTTCAGGAGAAAATGCGTGTGTGATACACTGCGCCAATTGTTCAGGTAAGACACGCAACAGCAATGAACAGGATGACCTGAACAATCATTTGTCATTTTGGTATCAAACATTAATATTTTCTGTTTCTAGGTGAAAACAAAAACATACATGTTCTGGGATATCTGAGGTGGCGAACTCTCATGGGCTTGCATTACGATATTCAGTTGTCAATGCAGGTTCCATACCATGGCCGATGTCTGGTTCATGCCGGGTTTGCTAACATAAAGCAGATCCAACTCTCCCGTTACCAACATCAACGACGCTGGCATGGAGAACACAGCTGGGAGTGGTATGATTGGAAGTATTTTACCAGCACCTTCTTCACAAACGTGAAAGGCATCCGGAAAATGCGACATTTTAGATTCTCTTCATTATCATCGGGTATGTATCTAGTTATATGTATGTAAACAGGGGCGTCGGAAGGTATTTCATATTGGGGCGGCGAACCGAATTTGACTCGAAATAAAGATATTCTACGATGTGTTCGATTATTCTGATATCTAATGTTATATTATTGTCACTTATTTTATGGCACTAAAATAAACAAAGCAAAATCATTGTATTTTATGTGTGTTTGTTTAGTGTGTTTGACGATTTACACATTTAATTAGAGAAGTTTATATGCATGCATAACATCAATTTTGATTCAACTTATCAGTCTCTGTTGCAAATTAAAAACGTCCAAAAATAAATATCCGTGAATCCCGTCCTGACACAAATTCGCTTGCAGAAAGGTTCAAAGCAGCTGTAGCTGTAATCCCTTTTTGTATCATGGTAAAACGTAAATTTTCTAAATTTATTTTGATTTTAAGATAGTACAGTAACAGAAAATTATGACTTCGTCAAAATGTACCGTAACTAACCATGGATGGAACTTAAACGAGGAAGGACTGAAAGATTTGTCTTGCCGGAAGAACGCTTTTGAAACTTGAAATATTCAGGGTGATTGATACATGTTAACTCCCTCCAGTTTTGAAATTGGAATGCAGAAATTATACGTCAGTGATAATTCTATTAAGTATATAAGTTGTTGAAAATATATAAAAATATTTTTACTTATTTCAGTACTTTGCACAATGATTTATTTATTTTTACATTGTAATATTCTCCAATAGTAGAATATTACAATGTTTGAACTTGTTATTTATCATCAAAGCTAGAAAACATATATTCTTTATTTCTATAGTGCCGAACCTATCTAATTAATGCCCTGTTAATTGTCAACACACGCCAGAAACAGGGATATATATCCCCACTTTTGCTTGTGTAAACAAAAGAGTTCACACTTCGCCGCTTCACTGAACGCCGCTCAAATGAACACAGATCGCCGTTATAAAATTCCATTTTAGTCTTAATTTAAAAAAAAATCATTCTGTGGCAAAATTATTGGGGCGGCGGCCTTGGTAAAACATATAATTCCACCGGATCGACAGACTGTTTATGTATCTTGAGATTTATATATATTTCTTCTTATTCAATACCAATACAGTCAAATAAATTGTAAAAATAACTACATGTATTATGTCCGTTTATTCTCTGTGAGAGGAACATGTATTTAAAGAGGCATGGTGACGCACAAACCTAAGATTTAGCAAACATCGAATTTTTACACGATTTCCACATTTTTTATTTATCATATGAAAAGGTGAACTTTAAAAATAACAGTGTTCAAAGGTAAATAAATCAAATTAAAAAGAGAAAAATAGAATTAAGTGTCGGTCAAACACAAAAATATTGAGTTTCCTTTCTGCTTCATAGCCACGCAAGCGCAGGGGAATGTAAATAATGCAGCGTGGCATATATCGTGAGCTAGTGGACTCTCATATATTGAAACCTGATGTCTTCAAGAACTATAAATTTATTAAGATGCACTCTCTATAATGCCTATTTCTTACCACAGACATAGAATATCTTCACATTCAAATTCTTTTCTCAGTGTGTCAATGCCACTGTAACTATTTTAAGACAGCAATCGCAATCACGTGGCACTAAAATCAATGTCCAAAACAACTCGGTTTGTTTACATGTGCATTTTCCGGGTGAATTTTATTGACTTGTGAATTGATAAATGATGATTTAGGATGCGTGAAACCTTCCGTATAATGAAACTTAGTATATTTCTTCTGATTTACGTTGTCATAATCAAAAAGTAAAACATGTATTTTGAGTCACCGTGTCACTTTAAATTAATATGTTCATTTTCATAGAGGAAAACTGTTCGTCAAAAGTCACGCTGGTGACAGTGAACGAGAAATTACGCTTCTGAAGTCCAGTATCAGTCCGGATAACATAACAACAGGTTCAGTGATGCCCGACGCTCTACCTCCCGGCGGAATGACCTCAAAGAGGCAACGTTACCTGTTCCGTGTTGTTCGCCTTTCGTACGAGGTCTTTTTAAGGACATTACCTGTCCAGAGGTTGAAGAGTGAAGAAGATCGGAAGATGATGATAACATGAATGGTTTAATATGAAAATACAGTGTATTGTTAGGATTCATTTAATGGCATTGAAAATGTTTTTATTATTGTTTTTCAACAAGTTTACATTTTGTTTTATTGAATACATGTACTAACATTTTAAATATTTGAAAATGTCAATGAATTTAGTGAAATATATTTCTTCAGGACAAGAAATACTGTTGTTTTATGTTTGGTGACGTTCTGATGTTATGCAACGTTTTATGACGCCATCTTGCATTAGTAAGTGCATTTCAAATGCATTTTATCTAGTCTTAAATTGACTTTTGGATTAAAAATTTGGCATCAAAACATTCAGAAAGACTGGCTTTTTAATAAATCAGCAAAAATCCATTTTCTAAAATTTTGTCACGAAGGTCCCTTTTCGCCTGACGCAATTCATATACTACATTAAATAGAATGTTTTAGAAAATGTTTAATAATTAATACTAAAATAATAATGATGATAATTAAAATGTGTGGTATATGCCTATAAAGTTTACTAAATTCCATACAATGTTTTAAGAGGAGTTACGCTTACAAACTCATTACTATATTCAAAATGTGTCCAAAAATCTAAGTTTAAAAGGGCCGAAATTCCCAGAAAAATAATGAAATTGGAATTTCCAGGTAATATACACATCTAGACATAGTGTCATACATGCCTACAACATTTTACTGAATTCCACGCAGCGGATTAATAGGAGTTGCTCTTACAAACTGTTTACTATATTCAACATAGACCCAAAATTTTATGTTCAAAAGAGTCGAAAATCCCAGAAAAATAATGGAATCTGAATTTCCTGGAAATATTCACATCTACACATCGTGTAGAGCAGAGAAAAGGGGCTACTTTTCATCCAAAATAATAGAATCTGGAAACTATTCAAAACAGTTATTCAGCATCGCTAACCATTTGACCGGGAATAAATCTGAAATCGTTTAACCAACTTGTAACAATGAATCTGTGGTATATATTTGCCGAATTATTTGAAGCAAAAATACATGGAATCCGATCAATGCCTTTACAACATAACAACAGACATAACGAGAATTTGGATTAGCTATTGGCCGACAAAAGATTTACGGGAACTCCGCTCCATAAATTTACTAGAACAAATGGGCCAAATTTTACCAAACTTGGTAAAAACCAACCTTATGGAAAGGGGATTCTAAATTGTTAAAATAATGGGCAAAAGGGGAAATAATTGCGAAGTAGTTAAAAAAAGGGCGTGTCTTTAAAAAACTTCTACTTAAGAAACATTGCACCAGAAATGTTAATAATTACACCAAAGTTTGTATATATAGTGAATAATCTGAATTGTTAAAATCGTGGCCCAATGACTAATACTGGGGCCCCAAGAGGGGTTCAAAGTTTAACATAGAAATATAAAGGGAAAGTGTTTAAAATCGTCCTCTCAAGAACTACACTGCTACAATTTAGGAGTTTACTATGCAAGCGTCCTTAAATAATGTAGATTCTAAATTGTCAAAACCGGGACCCCCGGACTTATACATGGGCCCCAAGACGGATTCATAGTTTAACATAAAAATACAATGTATATAGGAAAATGATTTTAAAATATTCTTTCCGAAAACTACAATGCTATAATTTATGAAATTACTATGCAAGTATCCTTAAATAATGTAGTTTCTACATTGTCAAAACCATGACCCCCGGACTAATACTGGGGCAACAAGCGGGGTTTAAAGTTTGAGATTGAAATATAAAGGAAAATGTTTAAGAATCTTCGCAAGAATTACAATGCTACAATTTGTAAGATAACTATGCAAACATTCTAAGATAGTGTATATTCTAAATTGTTAAACTAATTTTTTTTTATTAAAAGAAGTCTCCAAAAAGAAATGAAAAGAAATTTTGGTGATAAGTTTATCATAGTAAAGCTTTCTGGTTATATGTTTATCGACTAGTTATTTTGAATTTCGATCCCGACATTAATTAATTAATTATTTTGAATTTCGATCCCGACATTAATTAATAACAATCGTGATCAAAGATCACTAAATTCAAAAACTTCAAAAGTGTGGATCTTGGTTTTTAAAACGTTTTGATTTACAAACACACAGTTAGGAAAGACAAAGGAACAAAAGATAGCAAAGATAATGGAAGGAAAAGTAGGAGTCATGGATGAACGTTTAGTTTTGTTTGTAAAACATATGAGAATGCAACATCTAACGTTAATGTCCTCAACACATCAATATTTTATTTAATGCATCGATAAGGAATCTTTTAATGAAATTCACAAAACAAAGACCAATATCGACTTTCAATTATTTTATGAATATTTTTTTATTTTTTCAGTGAAATGGAAAAACTCTTTTAACTGCAAATAGGGTATTTTAGAGCTTAAAATTTTATGTGTTATATATAATATGAATACAAACATGCAGAAGATGTTTTGTTCAACTCTTTAATCTTTTAAGTAAACATTTTTCTGAAAATCTTGTTATTCTTTTATATTCTTAAATCTATAAATAAAATCCAAAAAATAAAAAAAGAACATGATGCACTAATCAACAATAATATTTTACAAAGAAATTAAAATTAATGAAAATGCAAAATTTTAGAAAAATAGCAGTTTATCAAATTTTAAAAAGAGATGATCCCGATCAGATTTTTTTTAAAATGAAATTTTACAAAAATACTCAAATCTCATAGAAAGATATAGGGAAAATGTTTTAAAATATTGTTTTCAAGAAATACTATGCTACCTTTAGTTATATTACTATGTAAGCATCCTCATATGTGACCTTCTTTCACTTTTTAAATTTTTTTATAGTTCATTTCGGAATTTTGTTACCTATCATTCGTTGATGCCTAGGATATTAAGATTGGTCAGTTGAAGCATCATAGATCTTATAATACGATGTCCATAAAAAGTAGGCTTCTTTTTATGCATTGTTTAATGGTAAAATCTTGAAATAAATGAGAATTTAATTGATACTTACAACATTTTTTTGAGAATTCAATTTATAATAAAACATTTCAAAATAGAATGATACAAGAACTATTGTTCAGGTGAGCGATATGTGGCCCATATGCCTCTTGTTATTATTTACCCTATTTTTTCTTAAATTAGAACTTTTATTGATATTTTTAACACTGAAATTTTATATATTTATCTTATAATTTCATATATGACAATTGTAAGTTTTTGAATCTTATTTGTTTTTCCTAATATACTTTCAAAGCGCCTTAGAGTTTAATATATACGGCGCTTTATAAATGTTCAATAGTGATAATAATAATATGTCCAAAGTGCCCATAAAGTTTTATTAAATTCCATACAGCACTTAATGAGGAGTTGTGCTTACAAACTGTCCTTTACTATAGTCAACCTATGGCCAAAATTCTAAGATCAAAAGGACCAAAATTTCCATAAAAATAATGGAATCGAAATTTCCTTTTAATATGCATATAAACACATTATGTCCTCAATGCCTACAAAGTTTTACGAAATTCCATGCAGCGGTTACAAAAAAACCAAAACAGGACTGATTGACTGACTGATTGACAGACTTTTCAAGAACAGCATGGAAATTCGCTGGAACTTCACCACTATGCTTGAAGACATTGATTGTGCGGACGACATTGTCCTACGGCCATCAAAAATGAACCTTCTTCAGTCCAAGACAATAGAACTTTAAGACAACTCAGCAAAAGTGGGGATGAAGCTGAATGCAAAGAAATGCAAAGTGCTGAAGGTGAACTGTAAGAGCAAAGCCAGTCTGACAGTCGAAAATAGTGAAGCATAATGAATGTACAGCTTCATGTACCTTGGCTCTAATGTCGACAAGGAAGGCGGGAATACTGATGACACCAGAAAGATAATAGCAATGACCGGTGCATTCTTCAAGAAGCTAGTCAACATTTGGAAGTCCACGGATATCAGTAGATATTAGTAGTAATAGTAGTAGTAGTAGTAAAAACCAAAGTTTCCCTCCTCAAGAGACTGGTCCTGTCGATATTGTTGTATGGATGCGAGACTTGGAAGCTCACAAAGACAGAGGAAAAGAGGATAGACACCTTTCAGCAGCAGCCTATCCCAACAAGACAGTAGTGTAGATGGCAGAGGCAGAAAACATCAGTGGCGAGGGTTAGGACATGGAACTGGATCGATCACGTGCTAAGGAAGGATCCAGCGGATGACTCCGCTTTGGCCCTCGGGTGGACGCCTAAAGAGAGAAGAAAAAGAGGCGCCGCCCAAAAACAACATGGTGACGGATGGGGGAGGTAGAACGGAACAATGCAGGCTGGAGCTCCTTGAGCGCGGCACGCCGCGCAGCCTCCTACCGGCACAAATGTAAGAACGATGTCCTTGCCTTGGCATGGAGAAAATTAAGGTTCATGTAAGGAACAATTTCTTAAAATATAAATTGGTTAATTAAATAAATGTTTAATGATATCCTTTAACATATGCCGGGATGATTTTCGGAGGTAAAATCCTTTGCCATACTTGAGCAATCGGATCTTCGGTATATCGATAAATCTATGAAGGGAATTTTTCATATTTAGATATATACATGTTAAAAGTATATAATTTATGATAGCAGAAATATTAATATTTTCAAAACCTTTTCCTGAATTTAGAGTTTTACGTTTTATACAGCACAATGGCACCAAACGTTTAAGACATACACATATACAGCACTATTACTCTGTAAATTTGATTTTCCGAGAAAAACTTATCAGCATTGATAAAGGCAACCATATTTGCTGTATTTCTAGCTTTTCCATTTGATACATCCCAATCTCCATATCTGTGTAACCTCTCCTCCAACAGGTCATTTTTGGCCTTCTCTATGATATGACATTTCCGGCAGTACTAGGGCTACTTCGCACATTATTACACATATAATAGTAAGTTTTTTTTCTAATAAATTTGTGTTTATAATCGCTTATAAATTTACTTCATTAATTAAATGGAGATTTGTTAACTTGCTTCTCAAAGAAGAATTCATTGCATTGACTGAAATATTATCTTTGACACAGGTTTACTATTTTTTCTTTCCCAAATAAATCTTTAAAATACAATTAACCCCCTACATCATTTTTTTTAAAAATAAAAATAACATGATTTGTTGTTAATATAATAGAGGAAACACAGAGATGCATACGTCCATGTTATTGAAATCAAGAAAGAAGACCAAAGACGGTCAAAGATAGATATACATTTGGCAGAGGGACGACAAAATATTCCTCAAATGATCCCAATCAACAACAAATTACTGATGCCCTTGTGCATTTCATTGCTGGGGATTTACAACTTCTTTTAAATGTTGAGAGCAAATGTTTTTAAAATTATTTGGAGAAACTTAACCCAAACATTCTGTTCCCTAGCAGAAAGCCATATTAAAAATCTTGTTCAAGAATAGTAAACTGAAATCAGAATGAACTGAAAGAGAACTTGGCAAGGGCTATCTGAGTGTGTTTAACAATTGACATCCATCTGGCCAAACCGTCAAGTGCGATGATTTCTTGGAATTACGGGTCAATTTACGTACACTTACATGGCAGGTGATGAAATCAGTCATGATTTGTTGTAAGCGTGTTAAAGGAAAACAGTGCAGAGAATATCCGACATGAATATGAAAAAACTGTTTCATCATATGTTATCTGAGAAATAAATTACATGTATAATCAGTTATAATGCTGCAAATATGATGAAAACCTGTGATATTGCTTAGGCTGGTTTCCAAAAAAGAGAACAACGGCATTTAAGATGACAGTGAAAGTGATGGGGAGGATTACTGTGATGATGACATGTCTGAGTTACATGATGAAATTTTCCCAAAGCTTTTTCGTTGCTATGCACACACTCTTCAACTAGTTGTGAAGGATGGACTTGGTGATCGTCTCAAGAATATAGTTGCAAATTAAAGGCTTTTGTACGAAAACCTATGGTAGAAAGTAAAATGTTGGAAGACGAACACCGTTTACAGGCTGCAAATCTAACCAGATCGAACTCCCAGCTTCACATGCTGCATTTCAAGTCAATTTTAAAGGTTTAAGAGAGCAATTCGAATAGCCTTGACACAAAGTGTAAACTTTCAACTTATGAGAAAAAACTGCCACAGGACCTTTGCCAGATCCTGGACCCTTTTGAGCATGCCACTTTGCTTGTTAAACAGAAGGTAAATGTTAGTGAAAGCTTGACCATCCCTGTCACACTTGGTATAAAGCATCAGCTGCGACTGATTTCTACCATACATAGCAACAAAATGATCCAGACCCTTGTTCACTCAGTGGAATTCAGGCTAACTCCATTTGAAGACAATGAGACGTTTGTTCTTGCAGCTGTTTCGAATCCAAGATGGTGTAAACCAGGGATGGTTAAGACTATCGTATTGACGAAAAATTAAGCAATCTGAATGCTGAAAATCTTGATGATTCAATGTCCCCGCAAAATCCACCTATAGCTACATAGAAAAGAAAAATCAATTGTTTTTAGTTTTCTACCCCCCCCCCCTCCCCCACCCCAACACCTATGCGAAAATAAATTTATCAGGACCAGCCACTGAAATAGATTTTTACTATGGGGAAGATTGTGCAAATATGTCTGACAGTTCATATGCATACTGTAACCAAAATCACTCTAGGTTTCCTTGACTTTCCAGGTTGGCACAAAGATATCTAGCTGTACTAGCAACGTCAGCACCTTTTGAAAGACTTTTCAGGGTAACTAGAAAAATGTTCAGACCAGAGAGATTTAAAAATCTAATGATGATTGAAATAAACTAAAAATTGTGAAAATATTTCTGTACATAATACCTTGTGAATCTCACTGCTGTTTATTCATTTTTTTTCCTTAACATTTTAAAAAATAAAAGTAAAGTAACTGAATTATATTTAATTACATTTGTCAAAGTCATTGAGAGTAATTAGTTATTACATTTAAAAAAATAATGTTATTGTAATTGCAAATAATTGACAAAATTATCAATGTTTTGAAAGTATTTAAATACATTTCAAAGTAATTGACACCAACCCTGGTATATTATCACATGCACGGCTTTATTCATAAGTATACTTGTTTGCATAGTATTGTGTTTTCTTTGATGTACCTTACTAAGAATTGTCTCACAAAAAGAACGAAGTCTGCAACAGACTCAACAAAATTTAAAAAAAAAACTTTTGGGAGATTATTTTTATTTGATTTATAGTTTACGAAATTAGAAAAGGAATTGAACAGACCTGGACACTGATGAACAATCTATTTTGCTGCATGTTCAAAATCATCAGACTTCGAATAACTATTTAATACTAGTAGTTGATAGCGCAATACCATTGGGTTTTTAGTAACATCTAACGTACAATTTATTGCCCTTATCACTTTGTAAAAAACTAACTAAACAACGACTAAACTGTTTACATACACTTAAACTTTAATATTTGGGGTCATATTGTTAAATATATGCCGCTTTAAGATAGATACTCGGTACTAAATGGGCTCAAAAACCTGATTGAAATCTACACGTTGTAATCATTTCAAAAGGCACCACTTTAATGACAAATATATGGTTGAAAAGTGTTTCAGGGAACTTTGCTTTGATCTATATTTTTGATACCATTAGCATTCTTTATATAACAAGCAGTTTATGAGTAGATTGTAATGCAGATAAAAACAGAAGAAAAATAGGGTTTGGACAAGGGTTTTCACAAAGATTTGATATATACTTGACTTTTTTAACTCGACTCAAGGTCACAACACAGGATCCAGATTAGGCAAAGAAGAGATAATACAGTACATCCAGTTTGTTTTCGCGATGATCCATATGTTGTTGGGGTTTTCTGCAAGCACTTTCACATAGCAAACAATACATTATCCAGAAATTATTTCCGATATTGTTTGCAATTGAAATATTATTATATCGCCAAATACGACTCATGTAAATTAAGAAAAATAAACTCGCATTAAAACCATTTACCCAATTTGGCAAATGTTGTGGCATGCGAAAAAGAAAAACATGAATATACCCTGGGTCTTATGGCCCACTTGGTTGAAATCCTTGTTTTAGGTCACTGTACACATTCATAACAAAACATTATGGGTGAGGTTAGGACAGGTTTGGCCAGGAATGGAGGAAAAGAGTGATGTCAGAAAGACGAACGGACAGAGGGGAGAATGGGCGAACAGATAGGTAGAGGTAGCAAGGGACAGTTCAGATAAAGTTACCATTATTTTAATAAAATTGGAAATTGCTGAATTTTAGTGTCTGTGATTTTATTCATATGTTTAAAAATAACTATTTTCATTAAATAATTAAATATTGGAATGTCTCATGTTAAATCGGTATGCAACACAATGGGCCTAATATCAAGTATACGAGATTCAGATTTATTAAGGTGCGAATCTTACGGATATGATTATGTGCTGGATTTCATAGTAAAACTGCATGGTAAAGAATGAATACAATAGGAAGCCCTCAAAGCGGGATTATAACAATTATACCCATAAACAATAACATATATGATGAAACAAATATTTTTTGTGCATGTATATTTTTATCTTGTGACAGATTTATCTTTACCAGTACAACGCATGCACCCATTGACTTGCCTTTTTCTATCAACTCAACACAAATACATACATAGCATAGCACTTTGCACAACCGTCGTTTTTTTTCAAAAACCTCGCCGTTTCGTGTAACAGAACTACACTCACATGCCAAAAGTATGTCATGTTTTATTCCACAATGGCCGCCAAAAAAAAAATTAATCAATTTTTATCATCAATAAAATCTTATTTGATTTTCGTTATACTTGTTACCAACGAGCCGTCTAAGCTATATTTATCCTTTGTAAACCGGAAGTAGTCATATCTTGGATAGCATGGATAGAAAGGGCGGAGAACTCACTCTCAATTAGAAAAAAAAACATTATTTCACATTGAAAATGGATTAAAGACGGCAAAAGTAGCAGAAATTCTGTATTTGACTCCTTCAACCATCAGTAGATTTTTGAAGTGATTTCATGAGCGAGGCAGCGTCGAAAATAAGTATCGAAGTGGGCGACCCCGATCCAAGACAGTATGCAACCAAACAGTACTATCAAAGATTATAAAAAGAGACAAGAGGAAAGCTTTAACGGATATTACTGGGGATTTTAATAGATCGGTGCCTAAACCTGTTTCATGTAGAACTATCCAGCGAGAATTACGTCGTCAAAAATATTGGAGGAGGACCGTAGCAAAGAAATTTGGGGCGCGGGAAGTTAACAGGAAGAAAACTTTAATATTGCAGGGAAAAATTAACTTGGAAAGTTGAGCAACACTGGAAAAATGAGATTTTCAGTGATGAGATGACAATTGTAATGAAACCTGACGGTAAGATCAAAGTTAGGAGAAAATTAGAAGAGAAATGGAAAGGCTTTTGTTTGGGATACCTGGGACAGGGACCAGCACGAAGTTTAAAACTGATGGTTTGGTGGACAACAACTTACAATGGAACAGGTATTTGGGGCTTTTGTTGAAGGTAATATGAACACTCAAAAATATATCAGTGTATTAGATGAACATCTATGGTCTGTAGTTGTGAAATATTTCGGAAATTCGTCATGGCATTTCTTGGACGACAATTGTCCCGTTTATCGCTCCCGAAGGACGGAAGACGTAAAAACAATATCCCACCTTTCTTTTTGCCCCCACAATCCCCTGACTTAAATCCAATTGAAAATGTTTGGCTTGTTTTGAAAAACCAAAACGCCGTATTTTTAACATCGTACCATCGATGACTTGAAACAGGAATTGTTGTGTGCTTGGAATAACCTTTCAAAGCTTACCTCCGATCCCTGTATTCTAGTCTTCCGAAACGATGTCGGAGAGTGATTGCGTCCAAAGGATTCATCACAAAATATTAAGTCAAAATACGAAGGAATAAGGTAAGTGATTAACTTTTATTCAAGATGTTAACAAAAATTTTAGCGGCTATTATGGAAAAATTGACATACTTTTGGCACGCGAGTGTAGTATCTGCTTGATTCTTGTTGAGTTGAAAATTTTAGGTCATATGAGTCACTGAGTTTTAACTTCTATGGAAAACTACAAAGTCAATTCTTTTCAAATGTGGTACATGTATGATGCATTTATTGTGAATTCATGGTGGCTCAATTTTCGTGGTATTCGTGGGTTCCCTGAACCACGAATTTACATTCTCGATGAAGACTAGTTATAAAAGATTAAGTATTCCTATTGAAACTGAAAATTGACGCATCATCGAAATTACATCCCTACGAATAAGCCAAAAAAAAAAAAAACGCAGTGCAAGAAAAATTGGCCCTGAAATTAAATAATCTTACAGTATTGTTTTTAAAAATCCCTCCTTACTTTCACTTACACTAAATAGATACTAACTGCTTATTTAGGAAGACAATAAAGTCTTCATCTAAAGGTGGCCCTCCCCCAGGAAAGGGGTTTTGTGTCAAGTATGAGGCCAAAAAGGTCATAAAGTGTAGTATATATGTTTGAAAATCGTTTTTGCTTCTGTTGATACTGAATAGATTCTGACTGCAAATTAAGGAAAACAATAAAGCTCTTTTAGAATTATAAATTGTCCCCCGGGGTATTCTAGGGCGGGCTAAATCGATCATAAAGTTTTGAAAAATATTCTCTACTTCTGCTGAAACTGAATAAAAACTTTCTATATATTTAGAATAACCATAATGCCCTCTGCCTAGATGTCCCCCAGGGTAGGGTTTTGACTCTTGTGCGGGGCCAAATCGAGCATAAAGTGTAGATGTACATAATGTTTCCATATGTATGCTGAATATATAAAAACTGACTGTATATTTAGAAAAACCGTAGTTTCCTCTGCCGAAACTGTAACTTCCGTGTCCCCTATGGTAATGTTTTTGAATTTAAATATGCTGAACAAGGGCTGAAATATGTGGGTTTTTTTTAAATCTGCAGTGTAAGAAAACACAAAAAAAACATCTGCAAGTTTTTATTTTCTGGGGACAAATTAGTATGTATAATATTACAATATATATATAATTTAAAGAAATATCAATAAAATAATACAATATATAAGCAAATATAAAACTAACTGACTTATGTATGACAGTTTTAATGGCAGTACAATACGTATTTCTATGAATATATGAATATATAAAAACTGAATATATAAAAACTGACTGCATATTTAGAAAAACCGTAGTTTCCTCTGCCGAAACTGTAACTTCCGTGTCCCCTATGGTAATGTTTTTTAATTTAAATATGCTGAACAAGGGCTGAAATCTGTTTTTTTAAATCTGCAGTGTAAGAAAACACAAAAAAATATCTGCAAGTTTTTATTTTCTGGGGACAAATTAGTATGTATAATATTACAATATATATATAATTTAAAGAAATATCAATACAATAATACAATATATAAACAAATATATAAAATTAATTGACTTATGTATGACAGTTTTAATGGCAGTACAATACGTATTTTTGTTTCACCTTTAAGGAAAATACAAAATGACACATATAAAACAATTGAAAAAAAGATCAATTGATGGATAATATATAAGATATATCAAATATATCATTCTTGTATAATACACTGAAATATGTAAATGTAAAAATTTTAATCAGTTCATCAGCGTACAATTTATTGTTAATTTCTTCTCTGGCAACTGATTTAGACAGTATATATGTACAAAGACTATATACAGTGGTCAGATATACTTGTTTGGATCCAGTTTCTTTCTACTTTTTATTGTTCTATGAGCCGAGTTACTCGCCATTATTCAGCGCCATCAGTGATAAAGCACTTGTATTTGCTCGGCCTCTATGTTAGCTCCGTGTTCCTGTGAATTGCGATTTCTCCAACCTTTCAACTTTTCTCTGAATTTATACCCCATCACAAGTACAGCAAAAAGCAGACCAAGAAGTAAGGGGACAATAATTGCAGAAATCGGAAATGAAGAGCCTTTGGTTTCATTGTCTTTTAAGCTCAGCGAGTTGATAGTTTGGTTGAGGCCGTGCGTTTCTGGTGTAGTATGTGACCAGTTCGCCTCTGTAGTATTTAAATTTGTTTCGATATCATCGCTTTTTCCGGTAATAACACGAAACATGAATTTGTTCATTGTGATAGATTGGTCTGAAAAGACAAATTAAACGAGACATTATTTTTATTTTACATGAACTAGGTAACTTGTAATATGAAACAAATATTATATATAAACAAATCGATTTTGACAGGTGTTTTTCATTCTGAATATTAGATATTTAGCACTGTTTCTTTTTGACGTTTTACTGTAATTAACAAACAAGAATTTGAAATAATTCGGCCAAATCAAACTATTTCTAGCAATAATGTTAATAAAAACATTTGTCTAAACGAAAGTTAGCTACACATGTGAGTTAAAACAGTAAAGATACATGTATTTGTAACAACAAAAATTAATTTTGTTAAATTTTCGGTCCTACTTTTTCACTTCGTTTTTTTTTTTATAGAAAGCTTATTAATTCATTCATATGCAAGTTGAAGGATATAGTGAGAAGACATTGACTAATAAGGCCAGATAAGGACCTGATGGACATGTTTGAAAATAACCGCGTAAGGGATCCAAGAAGCCTTGAGGAGCGTCCAAAAAGTGGTAGGCCTGCGGTCACTAAGCTTCGGGTGGACCGAGCCATTCCTCTCCCACAAATCATGTGACATGATATGGCAGAGGACGGATGGTCCAAGTCGATTGGTTGAAATTCAATTAATGCTCTGTGTCTTAACAACATACCCGGATACCGCCGTATTGAAAGGTAAGTTCTCTTCAGTGACGATAATGATTATGATTTACAAACTTAAAGGTCATTTGATCTCAAATTTTCCTTTAATCAGCGCTGTGTTTTAAATTTGTTTCTTTATCCTTTCAGTATATACGGATTCCAACAAAATTCATAGTTATATATTTGTAGACATTTAACAAGGTCTAGCTATAAATAGACATTGGTTTTTTAAGTACTAAATATATCTCTAGTGGCTTTTTACATGTTTCGTGAAATAAAGTTAAAAGATTAGAACTTTTTATCATTTAAACAGAGTGAACAATAGTATTTGTTAATGCCAAGACTATATAGTACATAATCAAGAATTCATACAGTTAATTTTCTGATCTAAGATACGACAGACTCGGTAAGTGTATCATTGAAAACACAGACATTACAAAACATAACATATTGTTCCTAACTTTTTTTACCGAATATTCATGAATTAAATATGAAAAATGGAAAATTATGCCGCTCAAATCCGATATTACCTGTTAATTGATAGTTATCCAATTCACTAATCAGCCTTTACCATTTTCTAAAAATTTTCATGATTCGTTGCCCTACTTTCAATTTTAGTGTTTACATATAATTAGCGAACGGAAACGACTAAAATAGAAGTGAAGAAAAATCCCGTTCAGGTTAAAAATCAATGATCGACATATTTATGCATTTGGTAGGATTAAAAAACTAATTGCAACTGATAGCCGAAAATTTCGTTTATCTACTTTTTGCTGCATGACAAGCGGTAGAATATCTCGTTATAAGATAACTCTTAATCGCTTAGAAGTCATAGAGAGTAATTTAGAAATTATTTTATGAAGTTTTAATGTCGTATTTAAATCATGTGAATGAATTTAATTGTGAAAAAATAGCAACTGAATTGACATGACCAGAAAAGAAAAAAAATCATTTTGGTGATAATCATTTATTATTTGTTTTCAGAAATCAATTTCTGTATTGCAAGAAAACTATCGTACGATCGATATAACCACTAAAATCTTCTTCTCAAAAAACATTTGTCCAGGAAAGCTGAAACTTATGTGGAAGCATCCTAAGGTAGTGTATATAGTGTATATTCAAAGTTGTGAAAATCATGACCCCCCGGGGTAGTGTGGGGCTAAAATGGGGGGGGGGGGGGGTCGAATTTTTAGATTAAAGTAAATCTTTAAAAATCTTCTTCTCAGAAAGCAATCAGCCAGGTAAGCTGAAACTTATGTGGAAGCATCCTCAGGTAGTGAAGTTTCAAAGTTGTGAAAATCATGACCCCTGGGGTTAGGGTGGGGGCACAATCGGGAGGGGGCGAATTTTTACATAGGAATATAAAGAGTAAATCTTTTAAAAATTCTCAAAAACCAATCGGCCAGGAAAGCTGAAACTTCTGTGTAAGCATCCTCAGGTAGTGTAGATTCAAAGTTGTGAAAATCATGACCCCCCCCCCCCCCCCCCAAGTCGAATTTTTACCTAGGAATATTTGGGGTAAATCTTTAAAAATCTTCTTCTCAGAACCCAATTAGCCAGGAAAGCTGAAACTTATGTGGAGGCATTCTGACATCATGACCCCCGGGGGAATGATGGGACCACAATGGGGGTTGAATTTTTACATAGGAATATATATAGAGTCGATCTTAAAAATATTTTTCTCATAACCCAATCAGCCAGCAAAGCTTATGTGGAAGCATTCTCAAGTAATGTATAGTCAAAGTTGTGAAAATCATGAACCCAGGGGGTAGGGTGGGACCACAATGGGTGATTGAATATTTACATAGGAATATATAGAGTAAATCTTAAAAAATCTAAAACGAAACTCTAAAAACCAGAAACCAATCAGCCAATTTTACAAAAGAAAACATTTTAATTATTCACAAAAACTGAAATGTTATCATTTATGGTTTTACTTATATACAAGCATTTTGACATATTGCTGATTATGATTTAAAATTGTTTAGACTCTAGCCCCTGGACGATTCTTGGGCCTCACAAGAGGTTCAGAGTTTGATGTAGGTTTATATCCCATATATAAACAATTGTTTAGGATCTTTTTTAGAACTGCAATGCTCAACATGTGATACGACTATAAAATCATCCTATTGGAAAAGGGACTTGATTATAAACATAAGAATAATCAGGGGGAAAATGGATTTTTATTTATACAGGATCTACATGCATTATACCACATTGTCCAAATATTTTGTATTATGATTCCATTAAGCTGATTTTATCATGCCTATTGTTGCTCAGGTGAGCGATGTGGCCCTAAGGTTGCTTTCACTTAAGTTAAAGCTTTTCTAGGCAAATGATTTCTTAGAAGAATATTTTTAAAAATTTTATTCTATATATTCTTATTTTAAAATTGGACCCCCCTTGTGGCTCCACCCTACCCCCAGGGATCATGACTTTAACAAACTCCAATCTACCCTACCTGCTTCCACACAAGTTTCAGCTTTTTGTGGACCTTATTTACTGAGAAGATTTTTAAAGATTGTATTTTATGTATTCCTATGTAAAAATTCGACCCCCCATTGTGGCCCACTCTGTCCTCAGGGATAATGATTTGAACAAACTACAATTTATCCTACCAGGCGATGCTTCCACACACGTTTCAGCTTTTCTGGTCAATTGGTTTTTGAGAAGAAGATTTTTAAAGATTTTTTCTTTATATATTCCTATGTAAAAATTTGACCCCTTATTGTGACCCCACCCTAACCCCGAAGATCATGATATTAACAAACTTGAATCTACCCTACCTGACGATGCTTGCACGCAGGTTTCAGGTTTTCAGGTCAAATGTTTTTTGAGAAGATTTTTATAGATTATATTTTCTATATATTCTTATGTAAAAATTGGACCCCATTGTGGCCCCATCCTACCCCCGGGGATCGTGGTTTGAACAAACTACAATATATCCTACCTGACGATGCTTCCACCCAAGTTTAAGCTTTTCTGGTCAAATGGTTTTTAGAAGGAGATGTTTGAAAAATACTAAAGAATTTTCAATAATGTTTAATTAACTCCTCGTTAAAGAATCCCCTTTACCCAATGATGCTTTGTGCTAAGTTTGGTTTAAATTGGCCCGGTGGTTCTGGAGAAGAAGTCGAAAATGTAGAAAGTTTACAGACGGACGCCGGACAAAAAGTGATCAGAAAAGTTCACTGTAGCTTTCAGCTCAGATGAGCTGAAAAACTTTTATTAGTATTTATATACTTTGAGGTCCTATTTTTGCAGTCAAAAACAATAACGTATCTTCGTTTAGTTAATTATGAAAGGAATAAAGCAAATATAAAACAAGCCACAAATTTCCAGTGTTAGCTTTTATTTCTTTTCTTTTATCTTTTTTTTTTTTTATTTGAAAATAACAATTATTCAAAGTCACAAGAATATGTCATAGAGCTGCAACATTAACTTTTTTGATACGCATGTTATTATGCAACATATATATGATAAATAAATACATTTATCTATAAATATTTTTGTTATGCATTGCATACATATGTACAATCAAATATAACTTTGTTTTTACATTATTTTTTTGAATAGACAGGTTTTTTTTCTTCTTCCTTTTGTTCCATGTCATAGTTTTGTCACTTTTTATTGATTAGTTAAAGTTTGACTATATTATGACTGCACGTTTTTTCACCTTAAGTTTTTTAAACATTAAGGACATAATTTCAATAGACTATATAGCTGTTATCTAAATTTTAATGAAATCAATCATTCTATACAAACTCTTGTATAATAACATCAACTATTTACAGGCTATATATAGAATCCCAGACTTTATTAGAAACAGATTTTCAGTCAACAGAACATTCCATTTTCTAATCATGTACAATTCTGGTACCAATATGCCGATGTTTGGCCTGTAGTTAGTCATCGCGACTCAACTTCGGGGCCAGGTCGTCACCGGTTCGCCTTACTCCGTTCACGGCTATTTTTAGTTTCTTTAGCCAGCTTTACTTGTGGACGAGTTAGACATCACCGTTTCCTTGTCTAAGAAGTGGTGCAAAGTTGTTATTAGCTTGGGAATCTTTGGAATCTGGGTCGGTGGAAGTTACATCTGGATCTCTTTCACTTTGATCAGCTGTCTCGTTTGTTTAGTCCAGGTAGTCAGTTCAATACCGGCAGCTCTGGGCTCGCCAAACCCGCGACACATCCAAGCCTTTATCTTTTTTCGGAATATATATCCAAGCAATAAAAAAGCGACAATCCCAACTAAAACTAACACTGGTACTATAACTGCAGCAACCGGAAAAGAAGAATCTGCCATCCCATTGTCTTGACTCGACAACAAGGCGTTTTGATTTAGGCTTTGAGTTTGACTTTCAGGCGTAGTTTGGGACAAAGAGCCATCGGCTGTTGATGGGGCAGTGATGTTAAAGACCTCCGGCTTTTTGGTGATTATCTCTCTGGGAATATGTATCATTGGCATGATGATGTCCAGTCTAACCTGAAAAGATTAATCGATCATAAAAGCGCAAATAAATGATTAAATAATTGATTTAATAAAACTAATTAAAAAATTAACTTTTTTTGTAACGCCACCTGGATACCAAGCGACTGCTGGGTTAAGGTGTCACTTGTTGGTAGTATGGGGACTGAAGATTAAAGTTTGGTATATAATGAATATGGAATTAATATTCAAATTTCAAAACTTTTGCTAAACCATATCGTTCTTGACGAGATATTTTCCTTTATCCGAACAAAAATATTTCCTCTCAACGCTGTCGTACCTGTGTAGCCGGCGCGAGCATCTATTAATAGATACGGTGGTTTACGGTTCTAAATATAGGCCAACGTGTATACATAGTGACTTCATGTTAAATAGAAAATTGAAATGACACATTTTGTTTATAGATTAATGGATGATGAAGCAAAAGCCATTGTGTATCATAATTTTTACAAAATTAAAATATGTAGTGGCTTACGAAATACCGCGAGCATATTGCACCATCACTATGTCAGTACATGCCCGCAGTCATTGCTCTGATTAAACATGATCTTTGAAAAATATCAGTGTGAATATCTTATTGAAAATACACGACTATAAGAAAAAAGAAAAAAATAGTCAATTAATAATAACTTTACCTGTTAAATGCTCCAAAATACAAGTACGTTAGCGTTCAATCAGCTCGTCTCTTGTTTGGGAAATTTCTGTTCTAAGAATAACTTATATATATATGCAAGTACGGAAGCCTTCATATGCAATATTTTTTTTTTCAAAATGAATCTCCGATCAAGCGTTAAATGAATATTTTTTTTTCTTAAAAAATCTGGAGTTTTTTTTCTAACTAATAGGTATTAATTATTAATAAATAATATATATCAGTATGATTTTCAAAAGTGTAAAAGCCAAATCTGAAACACAAAGAGGCCGAGGAACATTTTATGATTATCCGAAAAATCCTTAACATTTGCACAATGTTTATTTAAAGTGAGCGTTTCCGTATAATCGCAGTGATTATGTAAAAATTATGATTTTAGCTATACAGTCCTGAAATACTATATTTAATTCAAATATATGGATGTTTTATTATACTTGGTGGATGGGTGTAGAAGCATATTCAAAATACATGAACTTTCTATCGTTAACATTGTATTTACGCCGACAAGATGTAGACCTCACAATTCTTTGTTATGTAAACAACTTGAAGGCTCGTGCCTTATAGGCTTTATTTTTGGTTCAATATACTTGTAAAAGTTCTTCCAAGCTGATTTTATTTATCTGCTACATGTAATTCATAAATAAACAGTTCCTAGCGTTTTTCATATTCATTTCAAGTGTAAACCTTGAATTTTTTTTATAAACATTCAAAATGTTTATTCAATTCAAAACATAACCTGAGCTTTGCTTACATAACAAAGAATTGCGAGCTCTGTTTCTTGCTTATAACTCGACGATTGACACTCAAATTTTGGTTATTCGGAATGCCTTACTGAAGCATTGAAAACATTAAAAACGGAAAAACAAATTTTGACCATAAGGGGGCTTGTTGGTCAACAAACTAATCATCAGATCTTCCTTAAATTTAAAATAAGATATTTTAAGCAGAAAACTATTATTTAGTAAAATAATAAAATCCAAAAGTTCGGAGACAACTTCCAGCTATAACCGACTCGTCTGTAACATGTCCATTTGTTGATTCATGTAAACCGTTTTCATCGTTAAAACACATGTCATTAGTAGGGAAGTTTATATACTGTTACCTGATAGCAATTCGCAACAGTAGCATTAGATAATTATGGGCCACTTTTCATTCGGAGTTTTTGTTATATATGTACCGTACCGTTTAATCATTAATTTCAACGTAGCTCAATATAAAGATGACTGAATTTAATTGACTGTCTCAATCAAAACTTCATACGTGTGTTGCATATTGATTATGATTGCTTTTGATGGTGTATTCCCGTTTTGCACACATTTGGTTATTGGGTATAGAACAACAGGTGTGATTTGTGTTGTGATAGCAATTATAGTTTGCTTTCAATCCAAGATTTTACCTGGATTGTTACCTGTGTTTTATTAGCGCATTAATGATGAAACAAGAAGAATATAGATATTTTGTTTTGTTTTGTTGTATTCATAACTAATAACTTTCAGCAATTTTTCATTTGATAAACTAAAAAGAATTATTTTTTCTTATATATTTTTCTTCTAAAATTTCCGCTCATTGATAAGGAAAATAATGATAGATGATTTATCTTTTACATTTTTGTCCATTTACGTTAAATATAAAACTGAATGAATTGAGGAGAAATTGTCGGTCCCAAGCCAATTGAAAGCTGATTTGATGAATAATTATAGACTAAAGGGAAAAACTACAGTCATTTGGGGTACTCTTTTTACAACCTGGTTGCAAAATATATGTTTATATTTGATTGTTTGGTGTCAACAGAAATGAGATTATGCAAGGAAACAGATCTTTGTTACAAAATATTTCAATCTTTGAGGTAGCGACTTTGACAGTAGTTCTCATGACATAACCAGTTTAGTATATTGCGGGTCAGCTTTTGGTATTTCAAATCAGTAGCTAAACTGGCACAAAACATTCTGAGAAAAATAATAAAATTAACATCAATTCGATATACCACAAACTGAAGAGGGTTGAAAATGCACGAATTAGGGGTGCATTTAATAGATTTTGTGAAAAAATCTTTACACTTCTTGAAGCATATAAAATTGCCGATTTATCATCATACAGTTTGTCAATTTTCTTCGATTATTCAAGCTACAGCATGAATAAAAAATATTTATCAGCGTTTTCACTAGACAAATTTCGTCCATTATTGTCAGTAAAAACAATAATTTAATATAAACGTATGATATTTTCTCTTCAAACTTGTTACTGATAACTTATATATGACTATAGGTTAGTTTCATCTGTTAATGTTTTGTACATTCATAACTATATTTTGAAAAAAGAAAAAGAACGAGCTACACCTACAGATTCATCAAGAAATTTTTTTGGCAACATCCCATAATGCTCTAGATATCCCGTAGTACTATGCCAAAAATGGCTAACATTTAACTCGTAATTTACGGTGACTTGAGGTTTGAAGACGCGTTTTGAGTACCGCACAAGCTTTCAATTGGTGAGACACAATAGTATTTACATGCTTCCATTCTTTCGTATTGAGTTGAGATACGTAAACAAATTATTATAGATTTTAACGTATGACGTCACAGTGATATCGCGCTATATTTCCTGTAATGCCTGCATCTGTAATGCGTGTACTAGCTTTTTCAGTATAAACTGCAATACCTGCCTCAAATAATTTGGTTTTAATTTTTTTTGGTTTTGATAGAGAGATTATATATATTACTTTAACGTCATATCGCTCCAATTTTAAGCTAATTCTGCATGCATGAACAGTAAGTAAAAGTAGGGAGGACACTTAAACAAATAAACAAATAGGTCATTTTGAACTAAATAAAAAAGAATAAAGAGAAAACATAAACAGTTAAAAAATCTATGCAGATATTGCATATTGTCAAGCCATTAAATTGGACAATGGGAAATTACGCATCTACAAACAGGGACCGGAGTCACAGATACATCTTATGTAATTAGAATGCAAAAATAAACAAATTTAAAAAAATTATGAGCCAGAAAAAAAGTCAGATAACAATAAGTTTCAAAAGAAAAATAATACTGTACTTATCGTTTACACTTATGACCAAATTAAACACAAATTACATTTTACAGACTAATCAATTTTCTCCAAAAGTAAAGATCGGTTTTAGGTGGAAGCAAGTCTTATTATTTTGTAAGAAATTTTTTAAACTTAGAAAAAATATATAATGATTCTCTCTCTTTCTCTCTCTCTCTCTCTCTCTCTCTCTCTCTCTCTCTCTCTCTCTCTCTCTCTCTCTCTCTCTCCTCTCTCTCTCTCTCTCTCAAAAATCCTTTGATGTTAGTTGATAACTGTCAATATATCATTAAGTTGACAATGATGCAAGGTATGTGTAATTTTTGCTGCGCTCACCACAATGGTACCACCGAAAAACAACAAATTAGATATGATTTTGGAATTGTCAACTATATTTGGTAAATATTTTGAATAAGACACATGTAGATTTATGAAGGATGAAATGACTTCACACTGGGTTTCATTTGTCAGATTCATTTAGAATTTGGTTAAAGTCTCAAACAAAATCAAATACTATTAAAAGCTCATAAATACTCCTTTCTTAATGAGATCTAATGAATATTTATATCGATACCAAAACGAGGCTAAGGTCGTATCGAATATAAACACTAACTATCATGGCCGAAGGAAAAGCAACTACTACTACCAAGTTATGATGCAGCTGGCAGTGACATGACTGGACTGGTGCTTCTTCTTTGTTTGGCACAGTGATGAGAGTAATCTTGAATTAGTTCTTTTAGCAGGAAATGAAAAATAAGTTAGATATGTTTTATTTCAGTCATTGATTTGAATAATATACATGTGCACAGTAAATATTAATGTACTTAACAGTTGTTTTCCTTAGTTTTTAAAAACAAGAAACAAAATAAAACCTCATTATGATTTGTATGTAAAAACAAATAGCCCTGTATTACCAAGAAGCCGCATTAAACATGCATAATCTCAGAATCATTTAAGGATTACGTTTTCTCAGAATGAAAAAAAAAATTCACTGATGATAATGAAAAACCATCTATTTTGTGTCATAGACCTTTGATTGTAGTGTTATTTTTCACTTTCCAAAAAGTAGGTCAATGACCTACTTTTTGAGCTAATGGCCATTGAATATTTTTTTCAAAAATTAAGAAAAAGCTCTTAAAATTTTACATTATGATTGAGATTTTCTTAATTGTGAACATATTACAAATGATTAAACTCTTTTAAAAATTAAATATAGTTTATAAATGGCAGTAACACTAAATAAAAACAAACAATTAAGTTTTCATGACCAATTTTTTAAAATATCCAAGTCGAATTTCTAAAATATCCCAGTCCGAATTTGCTCATTAGTTTTTAAATCCCTTCCCATTTTTGATCCAATTTTACAAAAAACTGAATGATGATAATACTGAAAAATTTATATAATAAAACTAATTATATCGACCTTATTCTGCTGGCATAAAATTCATACGAGGCCAATGATCAAACTTTTGAGATGTGGTGGTTTTTTGTCGTTTTTTTAGCATTTTTCAATATCTTTTTATTACATGCCATACGATTATCTAAATTAATAAGTGAGATAAAACCAACAGAAAATATGCAAAATTATTTTAACTAACAAACGAAACCTTATCTTTTAATATCATAGTACTGCCAAATATATCTGGGCGAAAAACAAAATCTAAAAAATTTAGTCCGAATTTACTCTGTTTTGTTAAAAGTCCATTTTTGTTTGAGCCTAATTTCATAATATAGTTAAAATATCGAATGTGATGTCAATAATTATTCATTTCATAAATACTTTTTTGTGTTTAGAACAAATTTTAATCATGACATTGAACTTTATAACAATCCGAATTTGAGAACTCAAACCCTGGGTAAACAACTTCCTTAATCACATAAAATACATGTAGAACATGTACAACATATTTTGTATTGACAGTTTAAATGTCCATTATTTTCTTACTTGCTCCATTCTTCAACAAGAGGGACTTTAAACAAAGTCAGCATGTTTGCAATGGTCCATAACTGATTAATTGTACAAGTCATACTTAGCGGTGAAATGTTATCAAAAAGATGATATTCTTTGACTCTACGAATATGTCTTTCAATGTGTATTCTTAGCTTTGCAATGGTTTGTGTTTGTTCTACTTCTTGTTTTGTAAACTGCCCATGACTAAGAAGAAAAGGTGGGGTATTAGCAGAAATTCTTGTGCCATCAAAAACCTTATTTAAAACGAAAACCTTTGTTTGTCATGATGGAATCCCCTTCTTCTAAAAGATCAAAAAGACCAGACAATATAGTTATTTCAACATCTGACATAGATTCTGTAAACAAAGAAGAGACAAAAGTGAGGGTTCCATGGGGTGCTATCCCAACTAGAACTCTTGTAAGATAAATGGCATTTGGACTTAAGTGCAAGTAATGAAGACCGCTCTGTTCTTCCTGTAGAAGGGTATAAAGACATAAAGGATTGTGGCATTTTTTCTTAAATTTGCTGTTTACTAGGCCAAATATCAATACTACCTAAACCAAAATACAAAAAATTAGCCCATGTGATGATCTTGCGACCAACTGTTGACAAATGACAATTAAATCTGACAGCTAAATCTTGAGCCATAAGACCACATTTCCGTCTGCATAAAAACATGAACAGTTCATCAATCAAAAGCATATTTCTTTGTTTGCCTACACTAACTTGCTGGGTTTGCTTATCACTTGCTTTATAATAATAGCTCGTCATACAGTTGGCAGTAGGTTTCACATAGTCAAATTAGGCTATAAACATAGCCATTGATGTGATACCAGAGTAAATGACATCATGGAATCGTTCCGAGAATGATTCATGTTATGGATATATCTAACTTCATGATAGCTTAAAAAAATTAAAACAAATATGATAAACATTGATATTACATCCATTACATATAAATGATTGATTGCCACAATATATATATATATATATATATATATATATATATATATATATATATATATATATATATATATATATATATATTTGGCCTAGTATAATTAAAAAGAGTTATAATAATAAAAACATTAATCTATTCATTGAGCCCTCTACTGACTCTCTCTCTCTCTCTCTCTCTCTCTCTCTCTCTCTCTCTCTCTCTCTGGACAGCTTTAAATGGACAGGTGTCCATTTAAAGTCTTCAAACTTAAAATGCTGAGAGCAAACAACTGTTTGCTCACTTATCTGAATAATTATATTTAAAAATTGGTAGCAAAAGCAAATTTATTCAAACATTTTTTTGGTTCTGATATACAAGCGACAACAACTATCCCCCCTTAATTCCAAATATCATATTATTTTAGTGTTTGCATTTACAACTGTACAAAGGAAACATGTTCTTTACTGGCTAGTACATGTAGAAAACAAAGTCGATATTTAATAATTCATTTGTTATTTGCGAACATTAATATATATTTCTGAAAAAAAATACAGTGAATATACTACACGTCATCATTATATGACGCGCGGCTTATGAATATTCTTTGAGAAGGGAGTATTACAAAGAATTACTATAAAAACCATGAAAAACGAGGTTAAGACTACTTGTTCATCAAACAAAAGAACACATTACAATAAATCAATAGAAGGGATTTTGATTATCCTTGTGTTTAACAATTGTGTTTAAACACAAATTAACCAGAATTTTCTCTCTTGTTTTCACAAATAAACGTAACCATTCTTGGAGAATGCATTAATAAAATAAAGTATTGTTGTACAGATTCTTAGGCGAACATATTTTTAAAAAGTTTGAAACAAGAGTTTAATGCCCTAAATTTCAATGGTTAAAAGGTTTAATGCATATTTCTGTCATTGATTGGCTATAATGAATCAATATTGAATATATTATCTGAATTAAATAAAAACCTAAATGAAATTTAGATTTAAACTGAACAGATCACCACTCTAACTTTTTTGAGTGATATGTAAGTCAATTTATTTGAGAAAAAATAGCATGCCATGATTGAAAATACTGAATAGTTTGCCTTTTTGAATTCAAATCAGACGTTTAGTTCAATTATTTTGTTTGTTATATATTTATTACAGTAGGTCAGGCTTGGATACGATGCAGAATTGTGAAAAAAGTTTGAGAAACAAACATTAATTACAGATATTACTTTTCAACTTCATCCTAAAGTAAAAAATATTTGCCGAGGATTTTCATAGCATATTCTCTGTATAATTGCACCATTTTGTACAACATGCATGTAATATACCTTACAAAATAATCACTTGTAACTGAAAAAAAATCAATAAAATAATAAAGCCAGTTATGTTATCAGTTAAAAATATTGACACGCTGCAATCTCCTGACAATGCCATTGTGTCCGTTTTGGTAATTATTATCACACTGACAGTCATTTGGATCCTGTAATTGTTCTCCCATGATGTAATCTTCAACTTCATCGTCATTAATGATGCACATGTTGTGTAATGTGCAGAGACCCAAAATCATTTGGCAAATTTCTGTGAAGCTGTGTAAAGGAATGTCCTGCAGCCGACGAAAACGTCCTTTTAAATTGCCAAAAGCACGTTCAACAACTTGTCGTGCACTTGGCAGTCTCTTGTTGAAAAAGAGATATTGAAAATTCTCAAGGGGGTTATTAACCAGTATCTGAGACGATATGCACCGTCAGCGAGAATAAAGTGATCTACGTGTACAAGGTTTCCTGCCTGAGCCTCTGTGTACAGAGTTGAATTTGTCAAAAAGCGAGCACCATGGACACAGCCTGGCCACCCAGCCTTACTATTTATAATTTTCATCTGGTTGTCTACAACAGCCTGCAAAATATATTACATGTACTTACGTTTAATGAAGAAAATGTATGCAGAGGTTGGAAAACATTTTTTACTGCTATTTTTAGAAAATATATTCATTTTAATATTCTAACATACTCAAATTCATTTTTCAGGTAATCTAGTTGAAGAATCACTAAATAATAAGTTAAATGGCTATAAAACCATGTTTAAATAATGTGTAGGGGATTATCAAAATGATGTCAAAAGGTGCAAATGTGTTCATCAATCAAAAGCATATTTCTTTGTTTGCCTACACTAACTTGCTGGGTTTGCTTATCACTTGCTTTATAATAATAGCTCGTCATACAGTTGGCAGTAGGTTTCACATAGTCAAATTAGGCTATAAACATAGCCATTGATGTGATACCAGTGTAAATGACATCATGGAATCGTTCCGAGAATGATTCATGTTATGGATATATCTAACTTTATGATAGCTTAAAAAAATTAAAACAAATACAGTATAATAAACATTGATATTACATCCATTACATATAAATGATTGGAAATATGTATTGATTGCCACAATATATATATATATATATATATATATATATATATATATATATATATATATATATATATATATATATATATATATTTGGCCTAGTATAATTAAAAAGAGTTATAATAATAAAAACATTGATCTATTCATTGAGCCCTCTACTGACTCTCTCTCTCTCTCTCTCTCTCTCTCTCTCTCTCTCTCTCTCTCTCTCTCTCTCTCTCTCTCTGGACAGCTTTAAATGGACAGGTGTCCATTTAAAGTCTTCAAACTTAAAATGCTGAGAGCAAACAACTGTTTGCTCACTTATCTGAATAATTGTATTTAAAAATTGGTAGCAAAAGCAAATTTATTCAAACATTTTTTTGGTTCTGATATACAAGCGACAACAACTATCCCCCCTTAATTCCAAATATCATATTATTTTAGTGTTTGCATTTACAACTGTACAAAGGAAACATGTTCTTTACCGGCTAGTACATGTAGAAAACAAAGTCGATATTTAATAATTCATTTGTTATTTGCGAACATTAATATATATTTCTGAAAAAAAATACAGTGAATATACTACACGTCATCATTATATGACGCGCGGCTTATGAATATTCTTTGAGAAGGGAGTATTACAAAGAATTACTATAAAAACCATGAAAAACGAGGTTAAGACTACTTGTTCATCAAACAAAAGAACACATTACAATAAATCAATAGAAGGGATTTTGATTATCCTTGTGTTTAACAATTGTGTTTAAACACAAATTAACCAGAATTTTCTCTCTTGTTTTCACAAATAAACGTAACCATTCTTGGAGAATGCATTAATAAAATAAAGTATTGTTGTACAGATTCTTAGGCGAACATATTTTTAAAAAGTTTGAAACAAGAGTTTAATGCCCTAAATTTCAATGGTTAAAAGGTTTAATGCATATTTCTGTCATTGATTGGCTATAATGAATCAATATTGAATATATTATCTGAATTAAATAAAAACCTAAATGAAATTTAGATTTAAACTGAACAGATCACCACTCTAACTTTTTTGAGTGATATGTAAGTCAATTTATTTGAGAAAAAATAGCATGCCATGATTGAAAATACTGAATAGTTTGCCTTTTTGAATTCAAATCAGACGTTTAGTTCAATTATTTTGTTTGTTATATATTTATTACAGTAGGTCAGGCTTGGATACGATGCAGAATTGTGAAAAAAGTTTGAGAAACAAACATTAATTACAGATATTACTTTTCAACTTCATCCTAAAGTAAAAAATATTTGCCGAGGATTTTCATAGCATATTCTCTGTATAATTGCACCATTTTGTACAACATGCATGTAATATACCTTACAAAATAATCACTTGTAACTGAAAAAAAATCAATAAAATAATAAAGCCAGTTATGTTATCAGTTAAAAATATTGACACGCTGCAATCTCCTGACAATGCCATTGTGTCCGTTTTGGTAATTATTATCACACTGACAGTCATTTGGATCCTGTAATTGTTCTCCCATGATGTAATCTTCAACTTCATCGTCATTAATGATGCACATGTTGTGTAATGTGCAGAGACCCAAAATCATTTGGCAAATTTCTGTGAAGCTGTGTAAAGGAATGTCCTGCAGCCGACGAAAACGTCCTTTTAAATTGCCAAAAGCACGTTCAACAACTTGTCGTGCACTTGGCAGTCTCTTGTTGAAAAAGAGATATTGAAAATTCTCAAGGGGGTTATTAACCAGTATCTGAGACGATATGCACCGTCAGCGAGAATAAAGTGATCTACGTGTACAAGGTTTCCTGCCTGAGCCTCTGTGTACAGAGTTGAATTTGTCAAAAAGCGAGCACCATGGACACAGCCTGGCCACCCAGCCTTACTATTTATAATTTTCATCTGGTTGTCTACAACAGCCTGCAAAATATATTACATGTACTTACGTTTAATGAAGAAAATGTATGCAGAGGTTGGAAAACATTTTTTACTGCTATTTTTAGAAAATATATTCATTTTAATATTCTAACATACTCAAATTCATTTTTCAGGTAATCTAGTTGAAGAATCACTAAATAATAAGTTAAATGGCTATAAAACCATGTTTAAATAATGTGTAGGGGATTATCAAAATGATGTCAAAAGGTGCAAATGTGTTCATCAATCAAAAGCATATTTCTTTGTTTGCCTACACTAACTTGCTGGGTTTGCTTATCACTTGCTTTATAATAATAGCTCGTCATACAGTTGGCAGTAGGTTTCACATAGTCAAATTAGGCTATAAACATAGCCATTGATGTGATACCAGTGTAAATGACATCATGGAATCGTTCCGAGAATGATTCATGTTATGGATATATCTAACTTTATGATAGCTTAAAAAAATTAAAACAAATACAGTATAATAAACATTGATATTACATCCATTACATATAAATGATTGGAAATATGTATTGATTGCCACAATATATATATATATATATATATATATATATATATATATATATATATATATATATATATATATATATATATATATATTGGCCTAGTATAATTAAAAAGAGTTATAATAATAAAAACATTGATCTATTCATTGAGCCCTCTACTGACTCTCTCTCTCTCTCTCTCTCTCTCTCTCTCTCTCTCTCTCTCTCTCTGGACAGCTTTAAATGGACAGGTGTCCATTTAAAGTCTTCAAACTTAAAATGCTGAGAGCAAACAACTGTTTGCTCACTTATCTGAATAATTGTATTTAAAAATTGGTAGCAAAAGCAAATTTATTCAAACATTTTTTTGGTTCTGATATACAAGCGACAACAACTATCCCCCCTTAATTCCAAATATCATATTATTTTAGTGTTTGCATTTACAACTGTACAAAGGAAACATGTTCTTTACCGGCTAGTACATGTAGAAAACAAAGTCGATATTTAATAATTCATTTGTTATTTGCGAACATTAATATATATTTCTGAAAAAAAATACAGTGAATATACTACACGTCATCATTATATGACGCGCGGCTTATGAATATTCTTTGAGAAGGGAGTATTACAAAGAATTACTATAAAAACCATGAAAAACGAGGTTAAGACTACATGTTCATCAAACAAAAGAACACATTACAATAAATCAATAGAAGGGATTTTGATTATCCTTGTGTTTAACAATTGTGTTTAAACACAAATTAACCAGAATTTTCTCTCTTGTTTTCACAAATAAACGTAACCATTCTTGGAGAATGCATTAATAAAATAAAGTATTGTTGTACAGATTCTTAGGCGAACAAATTTTTAAAAAGTTTGAAACAAGAGTTTAATGCCCTAAATTTCAATGGTTAAAAGGTTTAATGCACATTTCTGTCATTGATTGGCTACAATGAATCAATATTGGATATATTATCTGAATTAAATAAAAACCTAAATGAAATTTAGATTTAAACTGAACAGATCACCACTCTAACTTTTTTGAGTGATATGTAAGTCAATTTATTTGAGAAAAAATAATATGCCATGATTGAAAATACTGAATAGTTTGCCTTTTTAAATTCAAATCAGACATTTAGTTCAATTATTTTGTTTGTTATATATTTATTACAGTAGGTCAGGCTTGGATACGATGCAGAATTATCCTTCTAGAATTAATACTAATGGCATTGTGAAAAAAGTTTAAGAAACAAACATTAATTACAGATATTACTTTTCAACTTCATCCTAAAGTAAAAAATATTTGCCGAGGATTTTCATAGCATATTCTCTGTATAATTGCACCATTTTGTACAACATGCGTGTAATATACCTTACAAAATGATCACTTGCAACTGAAAAAAAATCAATAAAACAATAAAGCCATTTATGTTATCAGTTAAAAATATTGACACGCTGCAATCTCCTGACAATGCCATTGTGTCCGTTTTGGTAATTATTATTACACTGGCAGTCATTTGGATCCTGTAATTGTTCTCCCATGATGTAATCTTCACCTTCATCGTCATTAATGATGCACATGTTGTGTAATATGCAGAGACCCAAAATCATTTGGCAAATTTCTGTGAAGCTGTGTAAAGGAATGTCCTGCAGCCGACGAAAACGTCCTTTTAAATTGCCAAACGCACGTTCAACAACTTGTTGTGCACTTGGCAGTCTCTTGTTGAAAAAGAGATATCAAAAATTCTCAATGAACCAGTATCTTAGACGATATGCACCGTCAGCAAGAATAAAGTGATTTACGTGTACAAGGTTTCCTGCCTCAGCCTCTGTGTACAGAGTTGAATTTGTCAAAAAGCGAGCACCATGGACACAGCCTGGCCACCCAGCCTTAATATTTATAATTTTCATCTGGGTGTCTACAACAGCCTGCAAAATATATTACCTGTACTTACGTTTAATGAAGAAAATGTATGCAGAGGTTGGAACATTTTTTTACTGCTATTTTTAGAAAATATATTCATTTTAATATTTTAACATATTCAAATTCATTTTTCATGAAATCTAGTTGAAGAATCACTAAATAATAAGTTAAATGGCTATAAAACCATGTTTAAATAATGTGTAGGGGATTATCAAAATGATGTCAAAAGGTGCAAATGTGTTCATATGACAAAACAATGGTACCATGATAATACCGCGGCGATTACTTTTTGCCAAATTGAACTTAATGACATAAAGCATTTATAGATTCAACCTACTTTTACACTTGCTACTTGCCACCCTCATTACAACTGTATGATCTGTTGATTTCGACAAGTTAAAAATGTGAGCTAACTCTCTCATTGACAACATATAAGACGATACCACAAACAAACAAGGACTTGTTATTGAAGTTCTTTGGCGTTATGATCCAGTTTTACCTAAGCGTAAACTTTCATTAAATTTTCTGAAGAAGAATTTTAAACAAGTTTCTACTAACACGATAGTGTAAACGAAAGTCATCAATGTTTTGTGGAAGCCCAATTTCGTTATACACAATTTCCATATAGTTTGTAGTTTTGGAGGTCCATTCTCTCTTCCTGAAGGAGGTTGGATCCTGTGATCAAAAGTCTTAAACTTTTTTTTCTAAAGTATTTTTAAAAAGTTTACACACACAGCTTAACCATAATTCAAAACAAAAATTAGGGGTCTATATGTTTCATTTAACATGACCTTTCTGCACTTAATGTGCAACTTACAGATAATACGTTTTTCCCCCTAATATTTTTTTTCGGAATGAACCATGTAATCAAATTTGTATATAGAATAAATAAACTTAAAACAACCATAAAGAAAAAAATCACAATTTCAACATCTAATAAACATTATGACTTTTTTTGCACTAATAAAACTCTGTTTTCAGTCATAAACATTTAAACATGCAATAAAATTATGTAAAAGTTTCAAAGTTTGTCTCAAAGTATAACAGACTTGGCAAACAAAACTTATCAATTCAAAAAAATATAACTAAAAGTATTGCTCAATTATTTAAAATATCAGATATTAAATAAACTAATGTTAGGCAAAAATTGGAGTTGTTTTCTTGGCTTTTACGAGACATAAGCTAAATATTCCAATATATGTCAATAGAAATAATAAAAACAAAATGCTCAAAAATATTTTTGGACCAAAATGTTGATATCCCAACTCTCAAACTATATGGAAGTTTGGTCTGCACTGAAAATTAGGAAGATTAATTTGTAGTACTCTAAAAATATTAAGTAATGAAAAATGTTCATTTCTTCTTGAAAACCTTCCGTCACAAAATATAGTCCCTTACTAAACTCTGTAAATATGTAATTTTCTCTAATCTATTTTATTCAAATATGAATATAAAGTATTTGGCATTGTATAGTATAAATATTTTAATAAAGTTCATATATAATGCAGAATTTTCAGACTAGAGGTGGCCCAAAATGCCTACCTAAAACCAGAAGAACGAACCTCTTTAACAAAGACCAATATATATATAGGTTTAATGATGAGCAAATAAATAGAAGTAATTGTCTTCTTCTTGAAAAAACTCCAAAAGAGGTATTTTCACTTTTAGAATCGAAGAAAATACGGCCATTTTCACAAACAAAAGTGAAACTTAACTTAGTTCGATTACCGGCATGCGTAATAGCACTTACTATACTGACCATTTGTTGGTGATCGAACTCGACCCGTGTCAGCTTTAATCTATACGTTTTCTCCCTGTTTGAGCAAATCTTGACGCTGCCATTTTGTCCTGCCCCAGATACAATGGTGTGACATAATTTCAAAGGGCAATAACTCTAATTTAAACATAATTTGATATGGCAACTACCCCAAAGATTGTAAGAACTTACGAAACGTGGTTTCTGTATTAAATTTTTTGAAAGGTCGAGATAAGTAGGCGAAACGTCGACCATATTGTCGAATATAAATCCAACCAGCCGGACATGTATGTTTATATCCGGTAGTCATGTCCCATGTCTAAACAAATGAAAGCGTGACATTTCAGTCCGAAGGAAAACAATATATATTAATGCTGCGCAAAGCAATCACTCGATGATGTTGAGCACACCATGAATGTAATTTGTAGCTTTATTACTGCCAACGATACTGAAAAACCCACCATATTCCGAAATGTTGTGTAATATGCAAATAAAACTACGTTTAAAATATATAAAAAAATATTTAATTATACACTTTAATATACAAATTGTATTTATTGAAACAATTTATTAATATATAAATGTGTTTCAATAATGTAAAAAAAAAATCATAAAAAAATAAATGTATATACACTGTACGATTTCTGTAGATATTTTGTGAGGGTCGGGAAGGTACTAGTAATAGTTTTTTCTTTCTTGTTGGATATAGTTTTCTGTTTAATTCTTTCGCAGATTAGCATTAATCGCTAATCTGCGGAAGAATTTAACAGAAAACAAGAAAAAGAAATACCAAAACATTGATACTACATGTATAATATTCCTTACAGTCAATATCAAATTCATTGAATACGTTGGAAGCACTGTCTTATTTTTATACATGTTGACTTTTATCTAATAAATGAATATGTCTGGAGGTCCATATAATAAAAGATTTTGGAGGGCTTGTTTAAACATCAAAGTGTACTTTATATTTCCAATAAAGAGTGAATAAAGAATATATTTTATTCTTTCATCATCCTGTTCACTAACTTATTTTAAAATATGTTCTCGTGTTCTATCACAGAGTAAATTTGTCAACCCAAATTTTGTAATAATTTTTAAAAAAAAAATGCTTAATGCAAATGGTTTATTAGTGCACGTGATAGAAACGTTCCAAAATAGGGCAAGGTTTTGTGGAAACAATAAGCGAAATACATTGCAAAAGAGCTTGGTTTATGTGATTTCAAATCCTCTACTGATTTTAAAGTCTAATTGAAACAGCGCAGGGCTATAGTGTATAATTAAACGTTAGAAATTAAAATTGCTGCTGTAAGTAATCTATCTTAAGTAATTAAAAAATATAACTTCCTGATATGATATCGCAAAATAAATCTCGTAATATTTTTAATGCGAATAAGACATGGTCCATTTTTTAATGTGAACCTAATAAATCTACCAGGTGAGGAAAGTCAATGAAGTAAACGAGCAACGAGAGAGTGGGTTTATTAGCCAGTATTTACATAAATTGACCTGAAGAACTAAACTTCTTTTGATAAGTAATTTCAAATTTTCTGCATGTTTCAAAGAAATTAAAATTTTCAAGTTAGGTACAATTTTACCAAATTCGCATGGGTGATAAAGGATATATAAATTGATTGATTGAATTACCTTGGCAAAAAACATGACAAGCGTCCTGCCCCCACCCTATTATTAAACATTTAAAGGCCGTAAATTCGTTCCTCTAAATACTACGTCTCAATTACAATCGACGAATCAAGACTTTTAAACTCGTTCAAAACCCATAATCATGCATAAATAAAATAAAAAATCAAATCAAAGCCATCAACAAAAAGAGTTCACAGTTAATCTATCTCTAGCAATCAGATCGAATATACAAAGCTCAGAATCGTATTTCCAATCAAACTATTGCAAACTGTGTTGTGAAGGCAAGGTTTACATCTGATTGACAAGAACACGTTGACCAATCAGATGATGAGTTTCGTTTCATTACTCTTAGTGAATCATGTTGTGTCATACGTGAAACAACAATAGAAGACAATGTGGGTGTTGACAGTTAAATGTACTGTTGTTGAGTGCTGACTGAGCAGAACACTTTAAGTGCTGTAACAAAGAAATTAAAAGAAAACAGCAATTCGAAAAAAACGAGACATTACAGAAATTAAGCATCTGAACAAATAATGACATCAAACAACGAAGTATGTATGGCTTTGAAAATAGTGTTTTATTATTTGCAAGGTAAGTAAGATTTTTAAGACAAACTTTGTTTATTATAAAAATCGTTTTGAACGTTTCTTATCACGGAGAAGCAAATTGGTCAAAATTTAAAATTTGAAAAAAGTATATATATAATCTTTTTGATTGCCTTTCTATATATAAGCATGCTCTTCTACAGTGAACATTGTTGTCACACAATTTAAATAGGTGCAACAATCATCCACACTTAGTTTTCATATTAATTTTCAGGATCTTTCGCTTTTCATGCCTATATTTCCTTAATTCTATGTATATTTATTTTTATGATTTATTTCTTATTATAAATATTGTAATAATTCTATTCTGTAAATTGCAAATTGTGGACAAAGAGTTCATTTTGTTGAATGTTTTATTTCTAGATTAATTGTTTTACTACTTACTATAAGTCGTTTAATTCCACGTTGTTAAAATTTCACGATATCTAAAAAAGAACCAATCGCGATAGTTTTAATTTCACAATGCAAGAGTTTTTTTCTTTGTTTCTTCATGAATGACATTGACATGTGGTGATAACGAACAGTGTTCAAATTCAAAAGTCCAAGGAAAATCACAAAAGTGGAGCAGAGCAAACACGGAGCTCTTAAAAAAACATAGAGGTAGGATTAGATGCCATGGAGGAGTGAGCATCCTCTGCTGACCGCCTTGTGTGCCCATGCGACCCAGTGGAAGATTATATTTGCTGACAAGGTCGTTGTATCGACCATAGAACTTAAGAAAAGATGACTTCAAACGAGACCGTTGATTGTCCTGTTTTATCAACTTGTTTGTCAGTAGCTTGCCTCGCCTTAGAAACTGTTCATACGAAGAGCATGTCCTTGCGTATCGAATTAACTGAGAGACAATATAATACGTTTTTGAAAACTTACTATAGTATTCACGATGGTTTTAATTTCGCGGGAATATGATTTATCGCGAACATAGCGAAATTAAAACAATCGTGATTATTTGCCAATCTACAGTATTCATAGAATTATTACTTTCTACATTTGAATCTATAGAGTTAAATGAAAATCATTAAGAAAAAATCGTTAATTAGCTTTCTGCGCAGCGAAATCTAGATGCATGTCAAAATATTTTCACAGCATTGTGTGAAGAAATGTATTTATAGTTTCCACACAAAGTTCAATTTTAACATTAGTTTAGTTTTTTTCCAAATGACGTAGAACAACTACACACGCTTATGTACGCATGATTCCCTCCTACTTTTTTTCTGTATATTTTAAAATATCGCCACATTTTCTACAACGAATTGATGAGGAATACTACACATTATGATTTGTTTTATTTTTGTCGGATATTTAAAGAACCATTTCTAAAATATATTTTTATTTTTCAGAAAAGGATATTAACTCTTAATACTTAAATATTTTTCGGGTACTTTTTCTGAGAAAATTTAAAATCAATTTCGTTTGCACTTTTTAATGTTTAATTTTTATGTTTATAAATTCATAATATTGATAGATAATACAATGTCAAGATGTTTCTTTGCACATTACACATTAAAATATTGTGAATATTTTACATATTTGTGGATGAACCATTGTTGTTTTTGAAAATTAAACCATACCCAATTGAAATTTAAATGATTCATACTAGAAACAGAGAAAATATGAACATAAAAAAAATCATTTCATACAATGATGGTTGTAATATGGTATTTTACATTATCAAAAGTTAAAAATTGTTCCGCTCTTAATCTCTCTGAGACGAAGTCAGATTTTTTAAGAACAAAAATCATCATTTTTGTGATTTAATATAATAAACAAATAAATAACCGAGTGGTATTTTAAATTGGAAGTTGATTATTGATCGTGTACTGTATATATATATATATATATATACAATCAGTATAAATTTATTCATGTATGTAATTTCCTATAGGGTAACTCTTGTTTTTTATTTCATGTTTATATCCTTTTGGTGCCTCAATTTTGTCACTTCAGGTATTGGTCAATAATGGACTATACTCTGGGCTGTTCTGGACATCTTTGACGTGCATTAATACATAATTATGTTATGCATTCATCAAGACCAAATTGAAAGCTCTTAAATATTTTATTTGCGGCTAAAACAATAATCCTAGTTTTGATTTTGTTTTGTTGTTGTTGTTGTTTTTTTTTTGGGGGGGGGGGGGTTGGGGGGGGGGAGGTTGAAGTAAAAAAAAATGCAATAATATTCTTACATATATTAAGGCATTAATACATATATTTTCCGTCATTTTTTATTATGAAATCGTTTTTATTATTAATGTATTGTCCTACCCATTTTGTTTTTAGAGGTAATACCGGCATTTTGAAAACGCTTTGTTGGCAACAGAATTTTCAGATTTGATTGAGTATGACATGATCTGTTCACCAAACATAATTTTGAAGAATTGAATATATTTTGAACATTATTATAGGAGCATAAGATTGTTTTTATATTCGGCTTACTTGAAAATTATGTTTAAAAATGATTTTCCTACTTTTGCTAGTTTTAAGCTGAGATATTTTAATAAAGGGTTGATTTATAATTTATAAAACTCATTACGCCACTTCTACTTGTTTGCTTTGTCCTATTTTCAGTTTAAAATAAATGTTTTGTCTTACCTTTTTTAAAAATTTATTTTAAATAATTTGAAACTATCATCTTGAAAATTGAAAGGGTGTCATATGGATATAGCTTTCAGTTTGTTATTGTTGGTCCTTTTGATAAGTATGTAAAAAAATCAATTTTTGTTGAATGAGAAAATGATGATAAAGACGAATCTTAAATAATAAACTCATTTTTTTTTTAAAAAAGAACATTTGTAAAAAAAAAAAAAATAAAAAAAAAAAATCTGAAATCGTTTCAATTGAGGTTTAGTAACAACAAATTGACTATTAATAAATTTATCTTGAATGCCTCTAATTCTTAATAATGATAATGTCTTAGATGAAAAATAATTTTTAAACATTTATATCGTTTATAATGATAATAATTATGTACTCTGTAAAATATTATTTGATATTTAAATTCTACTTCTCAAATTCTTGGGAAATGAAATCATCGATATACGAGCGATAATAATCCTCTCTAACAATAATTGTTTTGATTTGATATTGCTGTTTAAAAAATCAAAAAATTAAAACATTTTGTTCAGTAGTTCTTTTTATATGTTCCAAAGCACCGATTCGGATTCGAATTTGGTAATTTCATCTTTCCTAATTTTTTGACAAATATTTATTGAAAAACTAAAAAATAAAACCAAAGATAAATTAGCCTAAAATCTATGTTATAACTTAACTAAAACAATAGTAAGATTTTTGTTTAATAGACCTAGCATTATTTGGAGCTTTACTTTTACTTATCGTAAACCATATTCATATGATACTCTGAACTCCTTTCTTAATGATGCATAATGAAGATTCATATCACTCTTAAATCAAGGCTAAGGTCATATCGAATATAAAAACCAAACAATAATGGCCAAAGAAATAGTGCCTGCTATCATATACCTTACGATTGTGCCAACAACTAATTGTTAGACCATAATTTATCACCTAATTGTCTACGGACTATTCCGTTTTTTCCCGATTACGACAAAGAGCACACGGCGGGTGTGACCGGTCAGCAGAGGATGCTCACTCCTCTTAGGCACCTGATCCTACCTCTATCTTTTTGGAGGTTCGTGTTGCTCTGCTTTGAATTTGTATTTCGTTTTATGGATTTTTGAGATGGTTGACGGTTTGTTATTGTCGTTTTTTCATCTATCGTTTAAGTTTGTCATAAGTTGTGAATGTGAAGAGCGGATGCCAGATCCTTGGGATAAAGAAAGATTCTCCGCATGGTAAATGTATTGAGGTGATATTTAACATGATTTTACTAAAATATTCACTATGAATTATTTTGTTCAGTGTTCAGCAAAATATGATAAATTAATTAAAATATTATTGTTTGTGTGAGGGTTTGTGTGTGTGTGAGGGCGTGTGTGTGTGTGTGTGTGTATAGTGCGCCAATGTCTAATAATTAGGAATAATAAAGAATCCATATTTTTTTTTTTATTTCAGACTCTACTGCTAATGGACCTGTTGAATACATCAGTTGTCGCTCCTGAACTATATGACAATTATAACAATGTGGTTATGTTACAGGTCTGTTATACTCACAGCACACAAGAAATCATCAAATCTTAGATTCATTCAATCAGATATGTTGAAGACCCCTCTTTCTCCAACCTTGCATGTGCCTTGTGAAGAGAAGATATCAGGAAGTGCTGCAAACAATGTAATGAAGTAAAGATATGATGTTAAGTCATCTCATTGACAGCCATTGGGATTGAAATTCCACAGTGTACAACCCCCTCAATTCAGCTGTGCTACTAGTGTTCCAGTTGAATTTTAGAGTGTTTCAGGTTGACAGTGCATGTTTTATACTGTTAGGTGTGAATATAAAAGATAAAGTTCGATGTTTTACTAATACGAAATTTGGAAATTTCCCAAACAATCCCCATGACATTTAGCTGTTTAACAAAGAAACTACCCCTCCCCCTCCCACTATGTGCGTTACCTATCTGATGCATCACTTTTTCCTCTATAGCCCATTGCAAATGTGATGGTACACCATGTTCAACTTGTTCTGAGTGATAAGAGGAGTGGGAATTTTACATCTTTACATATATTGTTATGACAGCTGAAAAGTGCCATCAAAATAAAGAGATTAGTCAATTACAGTCCGAGAGTATGACGTGCCACACAGTTGTCGGAGTGTTTGTATCTGAAGAGAGATTGAGAATAATGGAAGATGAAAAGGAACCACTACTACTTTTACAATGATGTTTGGCACAGGGATGAGAGTCACCCTAAATATTTCATTTTGAAGATGAATTTTGGCAGGAATGAAGAATAAGTTCGACATGTATTATTCTAACCTTTACTTTGAATAATATACACCATATGTATCAATCTACTACACAATTGTTTTCTTTACTTTTCAGTACAGAAAAAATCTAAGAAAAAAAATAAAAACAAGAAGCCCATGGGTCACATTTCTCACCTGAGCAACAGTTCTTGTATCATTCTCTTTCAAAATTTTTAAATATGAAACTCTTTTAAAACATTGTTAAACTCACAAAAAATTTCATATATTCCAAGATTTGACAATACATTAAAACAATATATAAAAAGAAGCTTGAAGTCATATCCTAAGATCTAAGATGCTTCAACTGGCCAATTTTATTATCCAAGATATCAAAATTGTAAAATGAACAATAAATCATTATTAAAAGTGAACGAAAGTCACTGTAACCTTAATATGAGGATATGAAGATATGAGGATGCTTACATAGTAATATAACTAAATGTAGCATTTAATTCTTGAGAAAAAGACGTTAAAGCATTTCCTCTATATCTTTATATGTTAAACTTTTCAAACCATCTTGGGCCCCCAGTTATGGACCAGGGGTGAAGGTCTGAACAATTTAGAATCTACACTATCTGAGGATGCATGCATATTAATCTCACAAAATGTAGCATTGTAGTTCTTTAGAAGAACATTTTAAAACATTTTCCCAATTTATCTATGTGTTGAATTTTATGCCCCTCTTGGGGCCCCAGTATTGGCCTGGGGATCACAGTTTGAACAATTTAAATTTTCACTTTATATACAATCTTTAGTGTAAATATTGGCACTTCTGGTGCAGTGGTTCTTGAGAAGAAGATTTTTAAGACATACACCTTATATTCAATGTTTCGTGATGATCTCCCTTTTCCAAAAGGTTTCATCCTTATTTCAACAATTTAAAATCCCCTTCCCATTAGGATGAGACAAACGTGAGGTTCCAATAAGCTGTTATCCCAACTAGTCCTTTTCAGGTGTTTGAATTCTTGTAAGGTGGGAGCTTTTTGACCCAGGTGCAAGTGATGGCAACCGCACTGTTTTGATCTCAGTACAGTCATTTATAGCTGAAGGTCTATAGCTCTTTGTCTGAATAAATCAGATGGACGAGTACGTGTAAGAAGTTGCAATTTACAGCGCACAAAACAAAGATTTAACATAGTATGACCATAGATATTGATGTGAACCCTGTGTAAAATGTTATGATGGAATCATCATTTAAGAAACGCTTAATCCCTTAATGTTGAATTTCAATCCTTCGCTGAAGTTTCTCGTCTTACTTTTCCAATAAACTTTCCAGTTCATGAATTCTTGCAGTGTTTTTGCATTTCACCATGACCTCTAAAATTAATATTAGAAATTTTGGGCTCCTGCTTACTATCATTCAAATTAACATATAGAAAAGGATGATCAGCATGTCCAGCATTCTACTGTCCAGCAGTAGTTGATCGTGTTGTAAAGTAAATCATTCAAAACAATGAAGAGTTGTTTCAAACTGAATTTTTCAGTAATCAGTTTGACCAAAAAAAAAACTTTTCTAAAAATGATACATGTTATGGATATCTTAAGTTCATGATAGTGTGATAGCTTGTAAATTAAAAAGGACCTTCAAATTAAAACGAACAATTTATTACATTTAACTATAACGTATTTGAAATAAATCTACTAAATATTAATTATCACAAAATATATATAATAATGATAGTAAATTTTGTACATATATCTGTTTCTTTGTGCCAAAACTCTCTCTCTCTCTCTCTCTTTCTCTCTCTCTCTCTCTCTCTCTCTCTCTCTCTCTCCCTCTCTCTCTCTCTCTCTCTCCATTATCAGTCTCTCTTTGTGCCTACACCAAGTAGTACCAATCATATTTCTGTCTTGATTCTTTCTGAGGAAGATGGTAATTTGGTATTTCCCGTCGGGAAGTAATTTTTTCCATCCAGGTAAAGACAGAGGTTTCAAGGTTTTCCTTACAAGTGTCCTCTTAAAGTCTTGACACTTAAAGTATTGAGAACAAACAATTGCTTCGCGCTCTGAAGTAAATAGATGATCAATAATTGGTAACAATTATAAATTAATTAAAGCATTGTTTGGTTTTGACATACAGGAATCTAGCCCATCTATTACTAACCTGTCTCTAATTCAAAGTTCTATGTACATTCCAGTGTTGTTATATAAAGGAAAGTGACAATGGGTTTATTAAAAAAAAAAGAAAAAGCCGAATCAATTAATGTCAAGTAATTGCAAACATTTTTGTATTCCAAAACGTATGCTGTATATACTCACATGCTATTATATTCGCAGTACCTATATTAAGCGTATATGAGAAACCCAAGAAAAAGACACGTTGTATCTAATGTCACGGTGGCTTTTGTCAACAGAAATGTCCAGGGTCTCTTTTACTGGATGAAATTTCTTTCTTTCTGATCTCTGGATCCTTCAGTATCTTATGAAAAGACAGCTTGGGGTGGAGTCTCCCGTTCTTTTTGCAAAACCGTACACAAAAGTGTTGATCGTTGCCTTTTGCTTCGTCCTTATTCGTTGACATATTTGTTTATGCTACCCGCTGACCTTAGCCTCGTTTCTGATTCAGACGCGGAGCTTATGAATATCCCTTCAGGTATCACACCGGTAATTAACCAATCAATATGAACTTAAACAACTGTAGTTCCATATATACTTCAGAATTATTTTTTTCCTTGACTGCATTTTTACATTTTCCTTTACTCAGTTTTAAAATTTTTGTACCACTGAGAAGGATAATTCATGTATTTTGTTAGATGATGATCTTTTTTTCACAGGGACTACTTCTTTCAGGGCACATGCAGCAGCTTCCTGGGGAGTGTGCAGTCTGTTTACATACAAACAGAAAACACGTGGTTTTGAGTTTAGACCTGTTTGGAGCTAGATATTTTAAGAAAATGCCGTATCGTGTGCCCTTTTTCTGGTGTCAGCTGATGAGATAGGTAACAAATAACATTTTCTCCGAATATTTTGTCATGAGAAACACAAACTGATTTTTAAGAATTTTTCCCTCTATAGTGCTATATTGTGAAAACAATTACTGGTGTGATACCTTGAAGGGCTGTATGTTGACGTGTAAAAATGCATGCAGATGCCAGTTTTCAGTATTTTATGTCAAAATTTGATGAAATAAATTATTTTATGCAGTCTCAAGATTGAAAAATGATTTTGAAAGTTTGTAATGAAAAAAATTTGAAAAATGATGAATTTTTGTGTTGAAAACATATAATTGTCAATATATAATAACAAAAACCTTTGGAAATGGATGATATGAAGTCACTGGAGCTCAAGAAATTGGTTTCTGTATTCTAGATGCTGTAAAAGCGTGCAAATCAGTTGAACGCAGTCATAAATGATGCCCTCAGACTTTGTCGTAAGAGTACGCAGCGACTAGTTTTTCATCGAACGACCAATTATGAGTTTACGCGCAAGTCTCAGAATTAAGCGACAAGTGCGAAACATTGCGAAGAAGAACACGAACATTCTATCGAAGGACTATTATGACAAAAACTTGAATTTCTTTGATTTTTGCTCACCTTATGTGAAATTTGATTTCAATGCCTACGGAGCCATGGTTCAAGGAATGAGAGGATTTGGACAAATATGTGCTAAGTTTATGTTTATTTTACATTGAATTTCCCATTGATTATATATTTATGGCAAACACATGCTTAAACACCTTTTACAAGACCACACAGATGCATATTTTGTGTAGAAAATAAGTTTCATGAATTTAGTTAAGAAGGTCATTAGGAGTCAAGTATACATAATATCATCATGGTTGAATCTAGGAGCTGTTCATGGTTTTCATCCTAAAGAACTAATGAATTCAAATTTACCGGAAAATGTTTTTATGCAATATAGCCAAAAAATCAGTTTCTACCCACATTTTAAAGGGAGTTCCTTATTTACAAAATACAAATTCTGATATTTGTGTTTGAGTGACATAAGATATTGAAATATCAGTCAATGTTAAAGTGTATAGAAGGAGATATTGCTATTTTTTATATGGTAACCCCAGCACACCTGACATATTCTATGTAATGAAAATCCAAAATTGAATGGAATCATATCATGCAACATGTATGGGTACAATATAGATGCCCTACCCATATCTAGAACTATGAGGGTTGGTCTGATTCTTTTTTTAGTAGTGTGATATGGCATGCACTTATGTAATTTCTCTTGTAAATATGCTTCAGAAATGCATTGTCTTATTGAATTGCTCCTTCTATATGCTTACTGCTCTTGCTGTAAATTATCCAAGATGTGTCAATCATCATTGTTCAGTGATTCTCTTCAAATTCTATAAGGATGGTCTGATGAGGGGTATAATTAAGTATGTCCAATTGAAATTTCATGGCTACTTTTGCTCTACAGATAGAATGTTACATAAATCACAAAATGAAGTTGCATTCCAGTTGTTTCTTTTACATTCTTATCATCAAAGCAAGATTTATGGTTGTCAGAGCAGATCTGAGCTCCATTACATGTTGATATCATTTGAACTGTCCTGTGATACCATGCTGCTTTTAGATAAAAGTGAGTATGGCAGTGTGTAGGCAAGTAAAAGGGCTTTACCTGATATATAAATTTACCAGATACAGGTTTCATTTTTTACCTGATAATTCACAATATAGATATAAAATGTATGAAGAATAGGAATAAATTTCTTCTTTGTTATGCAATGATTGCATAATGAAGTGACTCTAATGAAATGTTTTTGATTTGATGTAAAGAAGAATGTATATACTCTGATTTGGTACCAAGATGATTTTGTAATTCATTGTTTTAAGGATAAAAATTGGCCTCAAATCATGCATGTTATCAAGCTCCAAATCTGTTTCCTCTGTGCTATTTTCTTCAGTCTGAGTAATGGAGATAAATCCTTAATAACTGAAGAAATAGAGGGAGCTTGATGACAGGGTTTTGGGGATTTGGTGACAGTTGAATGGGAATTCTCAGGTGCAAATTTGAAAGGGATCTGACATCTTTAGAGTCCCTTCAAGGTATCACACCGGTAATTGACCAATCAATATGAACTTAAACAACTGTAGTTCCATATATACTTCAGAATTATTTTTTTCCTTGACTGCATTTTTACATTTTCCTTTACTCAGTTTTAAAATTTTTGTACCACTGAGAAGGATATTTCATGTATTTTGTTAGATGGTGATCTTTTTTTCACAGGGACTACTTCTTTCAGGGCACATGCAGCAGCTTCCTGGGGAGTGTGCAGTCTGTTTACATACAAACAGAAAACACGTGGTTTTGAGGGTAGACCTGTTTGTAGCTAGATGTTTTAAGAAAATGCCGTATCGTGTGCCCTTTTTTGGTGTTAGCTGATGAGATAGGTAACAAATAACATTTTCTCCAAATATTTTGTCATGAGAAATACAAACTGATTTTGAAGAATTTTTTCCCCTCTATAGTGCTATATAGTGAAAACAATTACCGGTGTGATACCTTCAGTTAGGTTTCGATGTTTAGAGAGAAAAAAAACCTACTAATCAGATTCTCGAGAGCCATCACAATTGATCATAATCTGATATTTGAATTACTAAATTATTCAAGATATATTTGCAATAAATTACATTATCCATTCTATTCTCGCTTTATTTTGAAATGCCTGGTAGAATGAAGTCATCTTATTTTAAAGTTCAATCGGGACTATATTGTGGGTTTTTTTTTATTATAATATGATAAGAATTATAGTTTTGTTATCATTGTTTTTAGAATTTCACCAAACAGTACATTGTTAAAACGAAAATATATTCTTTCCATTGCCATTATATGTATAAACATGCTCTTTCAAAGAAGACATTTTTATTACACTTTAAAAATACGTGTTGTTTTTATTTCTTGTTAACTAAGGTGCAACAATCATCTAAAATAATTGTTGTTTTTTCTGCACATAAGTCACTTAAAAGTTAATTTTGTTGTTAATAAATGAAACACGGCAAGATTATAAATATTCAAAAACGCCCAGAGGTCTCCCTAAGACTTTTTTGGGTGTTTTTTTTTTCATGCAAATTAAAAACATTGTTTGTTAATCTTTTTTTAAAAATGTTTGGTTAAAATCATTTAAACATCCCTTAATATTTAAAACAAATGTTTTGAAATGAAAATAAAAACAAAAATTATAATTGTTTTGAAATTAACCCATTCCCCATCGAAGTTAAAATTTTCCTTACTGAAAAAAGAAAATGGGAACATGAAACAATGTCTTATTAGTACAAGGGTGCTTGGTTACATTATGGCTTTAACATTTACAAACTTGTACAAGATGGCAATTGCAAAAAATTCTTTGGCTTTTCGATTTTTGGGGTTTTCGAGATTCATTCATGATTTTCGTTACTTAACAAGATTTATTTGAAATACTTATATTGGTCAATTATTGCGGTGGTTACCTAGTAAGCAGTGTGTTAGGTTATGATGTCTTTCTCGGAAAATTATTAGTTTGACACCGTAAACAGCTTAAAAAATTATCTTTTCGGATCAGAATATCCACAATATGTGTAACCTCTTTTTCATAACACGTTTATAGTCAATTTTAATTTTTTTCTTTGCAATTATAAAAACATTTTTTAAGTAAAACAACTGATAAAAGAGACATTTTTTTTTGGGGGGGGGGGGGGAATACCAAATAACATTATTCATACAAAAATTAAAATATCTCTACATTTGTTTGTTAATTTGATGATAAACTGACTTCAATTCTCTTGAAAATTTTAAATTATTATCTGTTGCACTTAAACAAAAAATATAATGCTTAAGTATTTAGACCATGTGTACCCCCATTTCGCTCAATCAACTTGACATGGGAAAATGTTATTAATTAATTGTTCAAAGTAAATTGATTTGCATGTTCTGAAACCTAGAAGATGTCTTCATTTTTAAGAGACCGTCCTGTGATAGAATTAATTTTTTGTAAAATCGGTGTGAAAAGTACATATATATGCTAAAATGCATATACAAATATAATATTTTGAAGCGTACATTACGGTATCTTAAGAGCAAAATCTTCTTAACACGCAGGAAAAAAACACATTAATCTGTTACCAATGCAATATTACTAACACAAAGTCTACATAATAGTACCGTGATTTTCCGGTAATGATTATTACATAATTTTAGTAGAGTGTAATCAGAACTAACAATGATGACATCACTCGAGTAGGGACCACCTTAAGATGAGTAGCATTTTAATAAAACTATTATACAAATTGGCATGCCTTTACACTATGTCATTATAAACCACTAGCGAGAATATTTCGTAAGTGGTGCATTAATAAAAGAATGTTTATTTTTTCGTTTTAGTCATAAAAACAACTAAGAAAGTCTTTTTCATTTCTGCCCTGCAGCTAAGGTCTTTATAGTGCCACCGATCAGCTAGGGCAAGAGCAGCGATATGTCAAACTCTCACTGATCTTCCAGCGTTGATAGAAATGAGAAGATATCGTAATTGTTGTTTTCCCTTTCTCCATTTATCTCTGACCCATATCATGATGATGAGTACAAACACGAACACACACAAGCACAATAAAACCCAAAACATGGATTTACGAACTTGATTTTCACCCTCGTCATCATTGTAGGTAATGTTGCTTGAATTGGCAATTTTCAAAGCAATGTTAGTCGTTGTTTGATTTTGTCCCACAATTTGTATACCTGACATGTTGTTATCTATTCAAAAGATAATAAAAAACCTAGAGCATCAAGGAAACACTTTTTGTTCTTTTTTAAGACATACATTACTGTGGCTCTTTTTGAATATCATGATGCAATGAATTAAGCATGTCAAAGCTATGATAGTCATATAGATTGTAAATCATTATCCTCCTTTTAGTTTTCTCTTCCACAGATAAAACCAAAAATGGGGTGTCTACGACTTCAAATAGCAAAATTTTATGTTTATTATTCAATGACAATTTGGAATACTTTAAAATAAGATATTTTTTCTTGTTTTCAAAACGTGTGAAATATTTTATAGCAAACAAATCTCTCATTGAAAATAGAAATTAATTTCGTTTTTCTGCAATCTTCTTCGTCCCGATTTATGTTTCAAAATCCTTATTATAGTGAAATTTGAGTATGTGGTCATGATAAATAATTTTTAAAATGATGTAAACATAGCGTTTGGTATACCAATACCAATTTGATATTAAGTAAAACCTAAATTTGTATTTAAAGGATGTTAAAAGTTTTATTTGATAATAACTTGAAGCCTCAACATTAATACATATATTTAAAATTTCGTTCTCCTTCCTTTAAGGCTGGATCAAGTTCGCTAATGCATATTCATTAGATATGACCCAATTTTTATTGATAACTAGTTCCACGTGCGACTGTAGTTTGCCGCATGAATAAGACTTAAAGTTAATTATAGAGCAAGCGTCTTTTTGTTAATTAAAATATATATATTTTTGGACTGTTTTTCAACTATAGTTCCATAAATATCAAGTTGAACCGATAATGATTTGTTAAAGAAACGTTGAACAGTCTATTTATAGATTCAGTTTCAAAACAAATCCCTAGATTGTCAAATTTAGATAATTCAGAAAAAAAAGAAATTCTATGAAAATATATCTAATAAATGGCGAGAAATAAAAAAAAGTTCACACAAGTAAAGTGTTATATGATATGAATATAACTGGAAACACTTTCTAGGCAACGCCAATATCGGGGTATTTGCACGTTCATGTTTTCTCTGAATTTGATGAAATATATAAAACAATGCAAATTACTCTTTTTTTTAACAGAAATGTGCAAAACAAATGCACCACTGAAGAAAAATGTTGTCTCTTACCATTTTCAGAAGTAATTCATTCAGATAGTCAAAGTTCTCCACTTTCTGGTTATCTTTCAACAACTTTTGATGTATTAATACGCACATCCCCATTTCATGGAACCGAACAAAACGAATAATTGTACATGTAAACCTATAAACATGGTCTTAGCTTGGTTTCTTTTTGTGAAATATCAATCTCTTGTAAACATATATAACATGTATGATGTTGGGATCCCTTTAAACAGGAAGTGTTCTTATGTACTATTTTCTTTCACGTAAAGCCATAACAAGTCGAGGTAAAGCACAACGTTTACCACTAAGTTTCAAAAGGGAAATACCTTTTTTCTAAATATAGATTAGGTTCTTGTCGCAGTTGAATTCTATGAAACTGGGTACTTATTTTGTAATTGTATATTTATCTTCTAATCATTTATTTACTCAGGAAACCTGCATCAATTAATAAATGTTTAAAGCTGAAAATAACAGCTTCCTTTTCTTGACATTATCCGTCAGTATTATTCTGTTAAAAATAACACAAAATCAACGGATACTCGACTATCGCTCGACTAAAGCCCCTGATTAATCGACTAGGCCTTAATGAACACTAAACCATTAACTTTATTTTTTTTTTAATGCTAGAAGCATTTTGAAATATATTTTTACAAGAATCATACTTTCTCAAGCATATTTATAATTCATGGTGGCTCGGTGAAAAATATCACGCTTTCTCTCTCTGATTCTGTCTTCAGTAGAGGAATGTCAATTTTATTTAGAAAGAATTTGAATGTAGATATTATTAACCATCAGCAATCTGTAAATGGTAGAAAGCTTATAATTAACATTAAAATTAATGAAAAAGTGCTTAGTCTTGTAAATGTGTATGCACTTGATTCTAAAAAAGAAAAGACTAGGCTATCAGAGTAAAATTGACCTTCCTAATGCTAATTCATGTAAATTTATTATTTGTGAAAGAAAATGAAATCTTAAACACAAAACATACTTATCTTTTCACAATTGACTGAAAGTCGTTGACATTTTTGTTTAAAATCGTCCAGATGTGATTCTGTCATGTGACATTTATAAAAATATATACAGTATATTTTTTTACTATTTAGAATGATTCTGAAATTAGAAAATCGCTAATATAATCAACTGTTTTGACATTGCATCTAGTACAATATATCTCTTGTCGAGAAATGCCATGATATTTTCCTGTTTCGGAATTAAGCTCGGGTGCTTATATAAAAAAAACGAGTTAATCTTCTCCTCTGCTCTTTTTCTTTTAAAACATTGCCTAAAATTCCAATAGTTACTTGTTGTTTTGCTAGAATGTAGAATGAGTTGGAGTTCCATTCTTTAATATAATATTTATATGAATAATTTACATTTTTAAATTTTTTGTTAAAGCTGACAATAAATTACAATTGCATAAAATGGAAAACCACATGTTCCTAGTGTTTTTGGATGATGTGTTAGATTCCATGTTAGATGCGTTATGTATGATGGATGAATAAACACGTTTTATTATTTTTCGACATGTCTCAGAAATTTTCAGCATGCTATAGAAGAGTGCTGTATAGAAAACAATTACCGGTGTGATACCTTCAGTTAGGTTTCGATGTTTAGAGAGAAAAAAACCTACTAATCAGATTCTCGAGAGCCATCACAATTGATCATAATCTGATTTTTGAATTACTAAATTATTCAAGATATATTTGCAATAAATTACATTATCCATTCTATTCTCGCTTTATTTTGAAATGCCTGATAGAATGAAGTCATCTTATTTTAAAGTTCAATCGGGACTATATTGTGGGTTTTTTTTATTATTATAATATGATCAGAATTACAGTTTTGTTATCATTGTTTTTAGAATTTCACCAAACAGTACATTGTTAAAACGAAAATATATTCTTTCCATTGCCATTATATGTATAAACATGCTCTTTCAAAGAAGACATTTTTATTACACTTTAAAAATACGTGTTGTTTTTATTTCTTGCTAACTAAGGTGCAACAATCTTCTAAAATAATTGTTGTTTTTTCTGCACATAAGTCACTTAAAAGTTAATTTTGTTGTTAATAAATGCAACACGGCAAGATTATAAATATTCAAAAACGCCCAGAGGTCTCCCTAAGACTTTTTTGGGTGTTTTTTTTTCATGCAAATTAAAAACATTGTTTGTTAATCTTTTTTTAAAAATGTTTGGTTAAAATCATTTAAACATCCCTTAATATTTAAAACAAATGTTTTGAAATGAAAATAAAAACAAAAATTATTATTGTTTTGAAAATTAACCCATTCCCGATTGAAGTTAAAATTTTCCTTACTGAAAAAAGAAAATGGGAACATGAAACAATGTCTTATTAGTACAAGGGTGCTTGGTTACATTATGGCTTTAACATTTACAAACTTGTACAAGATGGCAATTGCAAAAAATTCTTTGGCTTTTCGATTTTTGGGGTTTTCGAGATTCATTCATGATTTTCGTTACTTAACAAGATTTATTTGAAATACTTATATTGGTCAATTATTGCGGTGGTTACCTAGTAAGCAGTGTGTTAGGTTATGATGTCTTTCTCGGAAAATTATTAGTTTGACACCGTAAACAGCTTAAAAAATTATCTTTTCGGATCAGAATATCCACAATATGTGTAACCTCTTTTTCATAACACGTTTATAGTCAATTTTAATTTTTTTCTTTGCAGTTTTAAAAACATTTTTTAAGTAAAACAACTGATAAAAAAGACATTTTTTTTTTGGGGGGGGGGGAATACCAAATAACATTATTCATACAAAAATTAAAATATCTCTACATTTGTTTGTTAATTTGATGATAAACTGACTTCAATTCTCTTAAAAAGTTTAAATTATTATCTGTTGCACTTAAACAAAAAATATAATGCTTAAGTATTTAGACCATGTGTACCCCCATTTCGCTCAATCAACTTGAAATGGGAAAATGTTATTAATTAATTGTTCTAAGTAAATTGATTTGCATGTTCTGAAACCTAGAAGATGTCTTCATTTTTAAGAGACCGTCCTGTGATATAATTAGTTTTTTGTAAAATCGGTGTGAAAAGTACATATATATGCTAAAATGCATATACAAATATAATATTTTGAAGCGTACATTACGGTATCTTAAGAGCAAAATCTTCTTAACACGCAGGAAAAAAACACATTAATCTGTTACCAATGCAATATTACTAACACAAAGTCTACATAATAGTACCGTGATTTTCCGGTAACGATTATTACATAATTTTAGTAGAGTGTAATCAGAACTAACAACGATGACATTACTCGAGTAGGGACCACCTTAAGATGAGTAGCATTTTAATACAAGTATTGTACAAATTGGCATGCCTTTACACTATGTAATTATAAACCACTAGCGAGAATATTTCGTAAGTGGTGCATTAATAAAAGATTTTTTTTTTTCGTTTTCAGTTATAAAAACAACTAAGAAAGTCTTTTTCATTTCTGCCCTGCAGCTAAGGTCTTTATAGTGCCACCGATCAGCTAGGGCAAGAGCAGCGATATGTCAAACTCTCACTGATCTTCCAGCGTTGATAGAAATGAGAAGATATCGTAATTGTTGTTTTCCCTTTCTCCATTTATTTCTGACCCATATCATGATGATGAGTACAAACACGAACACACACAAGCACAATAAAACCCAAAACATGGATTTACGAACTTGATTTTCACCCTCGTCATCATTGTAGGTAATGTTGCTTGAATTGGCAATTTTCAAAGCAATGTTAGTCGTTGTTTGATTTTGTCCCACAATTTGTATACCTGACATGTTGTTATCTATTCAAAAGATAATAAAAAACCTAGAGCATCAAAGAAACACTTTTTGTTCTTTTTTAAGACATACATTACTGTGGCTCTTTTTGAATTTCATGATGCAATGAATTAAGCATGTCAAAACTATGGTAGTCATATAGAGTATAAATCATTAACCTCCTTTTAGTTTTCTCTTCCACAGATAAAACAAAAAATGGGGTTGTCTGCGACTTTAAAAAGCAAAATTTAATGTTTATTATTCAATGAGAATTTTGAATATTTTGAAACAAGATATTTTTTCTTGTTATCAAAGAGTATGAGATATTTTATAGCAAACAAATCTCTCATTGAAAATAAAAATTAATTTCGTTTTTCTGCAATCTTTTTCCGATATATGTTTCAAAATCCTTATTATAGTGAAATTTGAGTATGTGGTCATGATAAATAATTTTTAAAATGATGTAAACATAGCTTTTTGTATACCAATACCAATTGACATACCAATTTGATATTTAGTAAACCCTAAATTTGTATTTAAAGGATGTTAAAAGTTTTATTTGATAATAACTTGAAGCTTCAACATTAATACATATATTTAAAATTTCGGTCTCCTTCCTTTAAGGCTGGATCAAGTTCACTAATGCATATTCATTAGATATGACCCAATTTTTATTGATAACTAGTTCCACGTGTGACTGTAGTTTGCCGCATGAATAAGACTTAAAGTTAATTATAGAGCAAGCGTCTTTTTGTTAATTAAAAGATATATATTTTTGGACTGTATTTTTCAAGTATAGTTTCATAAATATCAAGTTGAACCGATAATGATTTGTTAAAGAAACGTTGAACAGTCTATTTATAGATTTAGTTTCAAAACAAATCCCTAGATTGTCAAATTTATAATTATTCATGAAAAAAAAGAAATTCTATGAAAATGTATGTAATAAATGGCGAGAATTATAAGTTCACACAAGTAAAGTGTTATATGATATTAATATAACTGAAAACACTTTCTAGACAAGGCCAATATCAGCCGGCTTGGCACGTTCATGTTTTCTCTGAATTTGATGAAATATATAAAACAATGCAAATTACTCTTTTATAACAGAAATGTGCAAAACAAATGCACCACTGAAGAAAAATGTTGTCTCTTACCACTTGGGAGCTTTCAGAAGTTATTCATTCAGATAGTCTAATCACTCCACTTTATTGTTTTCTGTCAACAAAGTTTGATGTATTAATACGCATATTCCCATTTCATGAAAACCCAACAAAACGAATTATTGTACATGTAAACCTTTAAACATGGTCTTAGTAAACCTATAAACATGGTCTTAGCTTGGTTTCTTTTTGTGAAATATCAATCTTTTGTAAACATTATAACATGTATGACGTTAGGATCCCTTTAAACAGAAAGTGTTCTTATGTACTATTTTTCTTCGCGTAATGGATAAAACCATAACGAGGTAAAGCGCATTGATTGAAAGTTACCCCTGTGTTTCAAGGGGACACACTTTTTTCTAAAAATAGATTAGATGAAAAAGTGTTTAGTCTTGTAATTGTGTTTGATCTCGATTCTAAAGAAGAAAAGACTAAGCTATCAGAGTAAAATTGACCTTCCTAATGCTAATACATGTAAATTTATTATTTGTGAAAGAAAATGAAATCTTAAACACAAAACATACTTATCTTTTCACAATTGACTGAAAGTCGTTGACTTTTTTGTTTAAAATCGTCATGATGTGATTCTGTCATGTGACATTTATAAAAATATATACAGTATATTTTTTACTATTTAGAATGATTCTGAAATTAGAAAATGGTTTATATCATCAACTGTTTTGACATTGCATCTAATACAATTTATCTTTTGTCGAGGAATGCCATGATATTGTCCTGTTTCGGCAATAAGCTTGGGTGCTTATATAGAATCAAAGTACTGATAGTACTGAAAAGCGCTAACCTAGCTTGGTTCTTATGAAAATTTACTTTGTGCAAGCTAAGTTAGAAAGAATCGATTAGATTTTTCTACATTTTAGCTTCTGTATACGCACTATATTTCCTCATAACTGCGTTGCAGCCCCTTTAATTATGTACGTAAGCCCCTCACATTAGATTCACAAGAGCCCGTACATTAGATTCACAATAGCCCGTGCAACTACGTGCGTAAACCCCTGAAACTGGTTCCCTAACCAGTTTAAATGATGTATTTTTCTGCTCATAGGGGGCTGTTATTTGATGCACCGGAAGTAGATGTCTAACGACAATAAAGCGCTGAGCTATGCTTAGCGCTTTGAAAGCGAGTTAATCTTCTCCTCTGCTCTTTTTCTTCAAAAACATTGCCTAAAATTACAATGGTTACTTGTTGTTTTGTTAGAATGTAGAATGAGTTGTGAGTTCCATTCTTTAATATAATATTTATATGAATAATTTACATTTTTGAATTTTTTGTTAAAGCTGACAATAAATTACAAATGACATCATTGTTTTTGTTAAAAAAAATTATTAAAGCCATACCAGGAGGGAAGATTGTTGCATAAAATGGAAAACCACATCTTCTTAGTGTTGATGTGTTAGATTACATGTAAGATGCGTTACATGTATGTATGGATGAATAAACACGTCTTATTATTTTTCGACATGTCTCAGAAATGTTTCAGCATGCTATAGAAGAGTGTTTGAAGGAAAATAATTGCATTTCACGAAATGAATACTCCACATAATTCGAAGTAAGATGCCTTGTATTGTTGTAAAACTATAGAGTGAACTTTTATTTCAAAAACCAGTGGATGTGGCTATTTAGAAGATAATAATCTACCAACTTTAAATAACATGTGGTGATAACGAACAGTGTTCAAATTCAAAAGTCCAAAGGAAAAACAGGAGCAGAGCAAACACGGACCTCTTAAAAAATAAAAAAAGGTAGGATCAGGTGCCATGGAGGAGTGAGCATCCTCTGCTGACCGGTCACACCTGCCGTGTGCTCTTTGTCGTAATCGGGAAAAAACAGAAATGTCAGTAGACAATTAGGTGATTAATTATGATCTAACATTTTGCATGAAAAACGTCAGTCAGCATGCGACCCAGTGGAAGATTGTATTTGCTGACAAGGTCGTTGTATCGACCATGGAACTTACGAAAAGATGACTTCAAACGAGACTGTTGATAGTCGTGTTTTATCAACTTGTTTGTCAGTAGCTTGTCTCGCCTTAGAAACCGTTCATACGTCATAATCATACCGTCAATAGATGAACGCAGGATGATTGTGTCTGAGTACGATCGTTGCATTATTATTATTATTTTCATCATTATTATTAATATTTATATTAAAAGTTAATTATAGAGCAAGCGTCTTTTTGTTAATTAAAAGATATATATTTTTGGACTGTATTTTTCAAGTATAGTTTCATAAATATCAAGTTGAACCGATAATGATTTGTTAAAGAAACGTTGAACAGTCTATTTATAGATTTAGTTTCAAAACAAATCCCTAGATTGTCAAATTTATAATTATTCATGAAAAAAAAGAAATTCTATGAAAATGTATGTAATAAATGGCGAGAATTATAAGTTCACACAAGTAAAGTGTTATATGATATTAATATAACTGAAAACACTTTCTAGACAAGGCCAATATCAGCCGGCTTGGCACGTTCATGTTTTCTCTGAATTTGATGAAATATATAAAACAATGCAAATTACTCTTTTATAACAGAAATGTGCAAAACAAATGCACCACTGAAGAAAAATGTTGTCTCTTACCACTTGGGAGCTTTCAGAAGTTATTCATTCAGATAGTCTAATCACTCCACTTTATTGTTTTCTGTCAACAAAGTTTGATGTATTAATACGCATATTCCCATTTCATGAAAACCCAACAAAACGAATTATTGTACATGTAAACCTTTAAACATGGTCTTAGTAAACCTATAAACATGGTCTTAGCTTGGTTTCTTTTTGTGAAATATCAATCTTTTGTAAACATTATAACATGTATGACGTTAGGATCCCTTTAAACAGAAAGTGTTCTTATGTACTATTTTTCTTCGCGTAATGGATAAAACCATAACGAGGTAAAGCGCATTGATTGAAAGTTACCCCTGTGTTTCAAGGGGACACACTTTTTTCTAAAAATAGATTAGATGAAAAAGTGTTTAGTCTTGTAATTGTGTTTGATCTCGATTCTAAAGAAGAAAAGACTAAGCTATCAGAGTAAAATTGACCTTCCTAATGCTAATACATGTAAATTTATTATTTGTGAAAGAAAATGAAATCTTAAACACAAAACATACTTATCTTTTCACAATTGACTGAAAGTCGTTGACTTTTTTGTTTAAAATCGTCATGATGTGATTCTGTCATGTGACATTTATAAAAATATATACAGTATATTTTTTACTATTTAGAATGATTCTGAAATTAGAAAATGGTTTATATCATCAACTGTTTTGACATTGCATCTAATACAATTTATCTTTTGTCGAGGAATGCCATGATATTGTCCTGTTTCGGCAATAAGCTTGGGTGCTTATATAGAATCAAAGTACTGATAGTACTGAAAAGCGCTAACCTAGCTTGGTTCTTATGAAAATTTACTTTGTGCAAGCTAAGTTAGAAAGAATCGATTAGATTTTTCTACATTTTAGCTTCTGTATACGCACTATATTTCCTCATAACTGCGTTGCAGCCCCTTTAATTATGTACGTAAGCCCCTCACATTAGATTCACAAGAGCCCGTACATTAGATTCACAATAGCCCGTGCAACTACGTGCGTAAACCCCTGAAACTGGTTCCCTAACCAGTTTAAATGATGTATTTTTCTGCTCATAGGGGGCTGTTATTTGATGCACCGGAAGTAGATGTCTAACGACAATAAAGCGCTGAGCTATGCTTAGCGCTTTGAAAGCGAGTTAATCTTCTCCTCTGCTCTTTTTCTTCAAAAACATTGCCTAAAATTACAATGGTTACTTGTTGTTTTGTTAGAATGTAGAATGAGTTGTGAGTTCCATTCTTTAATATAATATTTATATGAATAATTTACATTTTTGAATTTTTTGTTAAAGCTGACAATAAATTACAAATGACATCATTGTTTTTGTTAAAAAAAATTATTAAAGCCATACCAGGAGGGAAGATTGTTGCATAAAATGGAAAACCACATCTTCTTAGTGTTGATGTGTTAGATTACATGTAAGATGCGTTACATGTATGTATGGATGAATAAACACGTCTTATTATTTTTCGACATGTCTCAGAAATGTTTCAGCATGCTATAGAAGAGTGTTTGAAGGAAAATAATTGCATTTCACGAAATGAATACTCCACATAATTCGAAGTAAGATGCCTTGTATTGTTGTAAAACTATAGAGTGAACTTTTATTTCAAAAACCAGTGGATGTGGCTATTTAGAAGATAATAATCTACCAACTTTAAATAACATGTGGTGATAACGAACAGTGTTCAAATTCAAAAGTCCAAAGGAAAAACAGGAGCAGAGCAAACACGGACCTCTTAAAAAATAAAAAAAGGTAGGATCAGGTGCCATGGAGGAGTGAGCATCCTCTGCTGACCGGTCACACCTGCCGTGTGCTCTTTGTCGTAATCGGGAAAAAACAGAAATGTCAGTAGACAATTAGGTGATTAATTATGATCTAACATTTTGCATGAAAAACGTCAGTCAGCATGCGACCCAGTGGAAGATTGTATTTGCTGACAAGATCGTTGTATCGACCATGGAACTTACGAAAAGATGACTTCAAACGAGACTGTTGATAGTCGTGTTTTATCAACTTGTTTGTCAGTAGCTTGTCTCGCCTTAGAAACCGTTCATACGTCATAATCATACCGTCAATAGATGAACGCAGGATGATTGTGTCTGAGTACGATCGTTGCATTATTATTATTATTTTCATCATTATTATTAATATTGTAATGACATATGACAGAGTTTATTTTTTAATGAAAAGAAGAATTTGTTACTAATCTAAAGATCGCCATTCTTCGTCCAATTTCGTGAAATCATTTATAATTTATCTCATAAATAGCAGTTATCTTATAAATAGAAGCAATGAGTATATTGTTGCCCTTAAATTCCATATCAGAGGTGTCATTGAATGTCGATTTATTTTTTTCAACATAATTTGTTCCAGACATGTTAATGGGATATCTTTTCTGTCCAAAAAAAGAAATTAGTTTAGCTGCATTCAATTTGCCACTAAATCAAGTTGTCTTGTTCGCACCATTGTTTTCGCTATTCAAGGAAAGACACGTCGCACTTAATCACAATTAATTAATTGAAACAGGCATATGAAATATGTACCTAGAAATGAGACAATGAAAAAATGCCTCTAAATTATAATATAACCAGTTCTGAAAAAAAGCATAAAATGTAAATATCATATTTTAGAAAACAAAGTGCCTTTAACCGCAGTGAAACTGACATATAATTAATAAGAGTTAACCCTCCAGGTTAAAGCTGACAAGAATTAATAAATACGCATTATTTCCCTTCTATCTCCGACTACCGCCATATTAGTTATCGATTTATATTGGTATGCTCATCACTATTCATGCTTCACCACATTCAGGTATTTCATTCACCCGAACACGTTACAATGAACGGAAAGATTTTAAATAAACTCGCCTTGAACAAGAATAATATGACAACCATTGCACTGGTAAGGAATATACAATGAAAGACGAAACAATACAAACAGAAATCCAGGTACACATATATTTCGAAAATCCTCGATCATTATAGATCGTTCTCCTGTGTCGTACTTTTATAATATCACACATGCGCAAACCACACACTGTAGAAGATCGTGCAGTAACAACATGGACTTCAGAAAAAGAACTGTTTTTTAGATATTGAGAAAAGCGATGTTACGTTGTTTATACATTCTTTGATTTACTATAACTTAATTACTGTGTTGAATGCACTCTGTATGAACAACACTCGTGTTCGATGTGCATGCCAAGTAAGACAGCAGTGCACTGTCTGTGCAAAATATTGCAGGAACATTGGAAATTCATTCTAATAATAAGCCATCTTCCTTATAAGTTTTTTACTACATTGTGTAGATCTATCATTTAGAAGTGTCTGCAACCCGATCAGAAAGCACCCGAACGTAACATTCTGAGTCGGTATATATACCCAAGTGACAGTTCAGGAGCGATCGAGACTGATATGACAACCAATTGCATTTATGAATTCAGGCCCTTTAACATACTTGGTATACTCTTGCTTTGTATTTATGTTTAAAAGTGTACAATAGTAAATATTCTCTATGTTGTAGTATGCAAAGTGTCAATCTAAACTGCACTGACTTTTACATCCCTGTTTTATATTCATTATTTTGTGAAATACATGTTTAACTACTTAGCATGAAAATCTGTAGTATGAGATTATTCCACTGACAATGTGTAACTTTTAGCATGTTTGCGTTTTGTAATATTTCATATCATTTTTGATAAAACATTGAAACTATTTTCTTATGTTGCTGATTTCTGTTAGTAGTATTTCGATACTATTTACATTGAATGTATTGAAATAGTCCGAAATATCTAACGTTTTCCTGGCTTTTTTTAACGATTTTGATATTTCACATGCCAGGAAAACGTCAGAACCGGCGCCATTACGAAAACTGTGAATTCGCCGCCTCCAAGTGGAGGCGGCATTCTCGGCTCGATTTTAAATATTTACGAGTTGAATCAAATGTTTCATTCACAACTAATTAATAAAACGATGATTTTGATGCTCACTAATATCGCTTTTATGGGTCCTTGTATCCCATAAACAGGCTGTTGAACACATTCATTCAAACTGTTGAGATTTGTTTTGATTTCGTGCATTTTTGAAATCTCTCGAGAAAATAGGTCAACAACACTATTGTTTATCAGTGTGATTATCAAAATGTGCAGTAAAATTATATCTTAAGCTGTATTATTGAGTTTAAATATATATCTATTTAAAATCGAGCCTAGAATGCCGCTTCCAGATGGAGGCGGTGAATTTCCAGTTTTTTAAATGGCGCCGGTTCTGACGTTTTCCTGGCATATAAAATATCAAAATCGTTAAAAAAAAGCCAGGAAAACGTCAGATATTTCGGACTAGTATTGAAAGTGTAGATTCGCTAAAATATCATTGGATATGAAAAAACATAATTTTATATATCCTCCTGCAAAACCATGTTACGGATATCAATCTTGAAAAAAAAAAACATCTTTTCGCTAGAATTCTATTGTTGTTTTGTTGTAGTTTATCATATCAAAAAGATAATTGTTGACAATCTCATAAATGTTTAACGTCGACTTAAAATCATATTTCTTCCAGTAACGCATTATTTCTGGAAATCATTTTAAGTTATTCCCTTTTTCAGTTTTCCATGAGTTGTTAAAAAAATAACTTTAATACAAGAAATGTGCCTAGAAATATATCATAAATACAACATTATTTATACCCTATTGTTTGAATATATTCATAGACTTTATTTAAACATCCACCTACGTTGTTTATGCAGTCAAGGGAATGTGAATGAAAATAAAATAATCACTGGTCCTAAAAAACGGCCACATGATATTTCTAAATTAACCAAGCTTAAGGGTGAAATATTTTATAATGGAAACATTTTTGAAAATTTACATTCAAACATTTTTTAAATTTTGAACAACATGCATCCCCATTCAAACCAATACCATTTTTAGTAAATATAGCTCTTCATTAAAATAAAAATATATTGGAAAATACTGTACTAATATTTTTATTACATCTTGTCAGTCATGTCATATTAAACACTAAAAACATTTTCTAATTTATTAGTTGAAGTTCTCATCAACATCTCAACAAATATTTTATAAAAATATTTTTCATATTTTATTTTTTATATTGCACCCTTATTTCTGTTACTTACACTGTTCCGTTGAATATATTTATATGCAATGCATCTCTATCGTTTATACATGGTTTGAGAAAACTCACATTTGATAAATGTCAATATATATCTCACAAGGAAATGCAATATTTTTCGTAATTATTTTTTGTGTATGTATTAGAGGGCTTTAAAGTATTGTTATAAAGATAATTATTGTGACATAGCATAATCCCTTGTCATTCCTTTAAACAAAAATTAGATCAATCAGAGACCAGGACTGATCGGGACCTTCCCCCAAAATCAGGTCGTATTCCCATCAAAAGAAATGGTCATATATTTTAAACATTGCGCATGTGAGCTTGTCATTTGATCGAAAGGGCTAGGAAATCAAAATATCAAAATACCTTATTTGATTTGATTTTACACAAGTATCAACGGTCACATCGTCAGTAATAAACCTATCTTGAAATATTTTTTTCTAACGCAGTTTTAAAATTTGAAAAATCAGGTGTCCTACACATGTGTTTGTTTACATTTCACATGTTTTCATATCAATAGGCATTATGACAATTTGCACCTGGGTGTTCGTTAGCACTGAAAAAGAATATAGAATCACCACATAAACCTTACCTAGTAATACACGCGGTGTGTGTATCAGCTAAACAATACCCTAGTCGTTTCACCCTTTCAATGAACTTATCTGTAAACGATTCAACAGGTCGGGGAACTATTTTCTGTGGTGTCTGAATAAATTTACCTACTAAATGAGGCACCGACGTAATCGATAAACTGACCAATCAGCTGAATGACATTCCTGAGTTGAAATGCATCATGGGTTACAACAAAAAAATACTACGTTTAGGAAATGCTAGTTTTTCTAATTGCTTTTGGGAAGGCATAATTAAAATTTTTAAAGCATTTTGCACACTTAAGACAATATTTACATGTACACCATCATCTACTAATTCCATGCTCACATTAACAAACACTTTTTTACAATGGTAAAAATTTGGTTTCAACAAATACATTGTATAAGCCACTTGTTAACAAAAGCCTTACTTCCAGCACTGATTTCTAAGAATACAGATTCCATGTGAATTTCATGGTCTTAAATATTCGACTCGGATGCGTTCGTACATCGTCAGACATTCAAAAGACCTCATGTGGCCATTTAAAGCCAAAGTGTAAATGGTTTTAATAATTAACGAAAAGCAGCAAATATTGGAATATAATGACTTGTGAAGACTTTGTGAGAGATATTTCAACGTACTATTTAACATGGAAAATCGGCAATGTTTGTTAATGTAAGCATGAAATATCTTTCTTTTTTTCATTTTTTTTATTTTGGTATTTGCATATAAACATATCATTGGTATAATAACATAATATATAAATTTATATTTTTATGCTTCAAATAGATTTTTCTCATATGATAGTGTCTGTTATATATATATATATATATATATATATATATATATATATATATATATATATATATATATATATATATATATATATACAATCAGTGAAAGATTGATAGCATTATGTATATGGAACATTGTAGTGGAGCATTTAAACAAGTAGAGTTGTCACTCAATTGACATACATGTATTCATCATAGTCAGTTTTTTATTAAAAAATTCATCAGTTAGAGCAGATCACATTTGTTTTTCCAGTGTTTTTCATATTGAGTAAAATTACAATTCTTTAAAAGTAAATATTTTTTTCAATATGTAGTCTATCGGTTATTAAGGTAAACAATCTCCTCATATCCAATTTGGGTACCGTTTTATATTTACAGGCAAAAATAAACTGTTTCACAACAAGTGTCAATAAGTTATGAACTTTGTGAACATTATTGTTGTTAAATTTACCAAATAATACACCTATCTTACATGCATCAAAAGCTTTTGAAAATTTAAACCTTGATAGAAACAATTTTTCAACTGCACTCCATGTCTCTTTAACATTAGGACATTCATAAAAAAGATGCTCAATGGTTTCAGTTTCTACCTTACAAAATGTACAAAGCTGAGTGTCGTTTAGTTTCAATTTTGTTAAAAAGTAGTTTGTTGCAATTATTCTGTGTAAAATTTGAAATTGTGATATTTAGATTCCTTTGTAGTTTTAAACGGGAGCTCAAAAAAATTTGCCCCAATCTGAGTCACTAAATATATAACCCTCTTCATGCCATTTATAAACTGCTTTGATAGTTTCTTTATTTTTACTTACTGAAATATTATACATATCCTTGAAACCTTTGTTTGCTTTCTTGAAAATTGCAATTGTATTTGGTATGTGTGCTTGTATTTTAATTCTTGCTTCTTTAATATCATAAGAACCAATCTATCTAACACAGCTTTTTTAAGTCCAGCATATTCTAAAAGGTTTGTGTTTACATGTAAATTATTAAGGGATTCAAGATTTATGAAATTGCTTTCTGAATCAAAAACATCAATTATAAATATAAAGCCTAAATTAAAATAACTTTTTAGGAAAGCTGAGTTACTATCAATTCTAATTTGTGGATTACACCATATATGTTCACTGTGAATGTTTTCATTTTTAAGGGCTGAAATGTCTATTATCTTTTGCCAGCTACAAAATACTTCTTTCCAAAAACAATTATGCATTATACTAGGTCTGGATAGGAAATTTGTTCCTCTAAGCCATAAATTGTTCACTGTTATATTCAAGCTAGTCTCTAATAAATTAACCCATGTAGATTTTGAATGAGTTAGTCTCCTTATCCAGCTTGACTTTAAAGCCAGAATAAAGTCGTTATAGTTTACCATTTTAATACCGCCAGATCTATAGTATTGTATAATAGTTTGTTTATTTATTTTATTTATTTTGCTTCCCCAAAGATAAAGGTATAATTTTCTCTTAAAGTTTTCTAAGAACTCTTTACTTAGATTTTGTAATGTAAGTATTAAATGATTCATTTTTGGAATGATAAGTGATTTTATGACTGTTAACCTTCCTAATATTGTTAATTTACGTTGTTTCCACTGCTTTATTAGTTTTTTTTTATATCCTCTAGTTTAAATTTATCAGCTTATCTAGGTTTACCGAAAATGTTATCCATAGCAAGTCAAAGTTTGTATTGTTCCAATCAAGTTTCCATCTCGAGAGATGAAAAGTTTCTTTTGAAAATTGTTTACTCCCTATCCACACCATCTTGGTCTTTATATTTAGTCCTGATATATCAGCAAAAAATATAGTTCTCTAAGAATATCATCTAGTGTTTCTGGTGATCCATTTGTTACAGTAAATAAAGATGTGTCATCTGCGTATTGTGAAATTTTGTATTCAGCGCCTCCAATTTTTATGCCTTTAACATCTTTATTATTTCTTATCATTGTTCCTAATATTTCTGCACAGAGCAAGAATAAGTAGGGTGATATTGGATCACCCTGTCTGCATCTTCTTTGTGGGTAAAAATAATCCGAAATTATTCCATTTTGAACAATACATGTTTTTATGCCATTATAAAAGGTTGGTGTCCAATCTTTTATTGAATTTCCAAAATTAAATAGGTCGAGTGTATGAAAGACAAATTCCCATGAAATAGAATCAAAAGCATTTTCAAAGTCAATTAACATACGTAAACCTGGAATATTCTTTCTTTCAGTAAAGTTTATTAGATCATATACTAATCTGGTATTTTTACCTATAAATATATCTTTAAGGAATCCAGTTTGATCTCTGCTAATTAATTTATCCATGTATACTTTTAACCTATTTGCAATACAGCCTGAAGCAATTTTATAAATTACATTTAAAAGGCATATTGGTCTCCAGGTTTTTAGATACTTTTTTGGTTTACCACTTTTTGGAATGCAGGTTATTATACCTAATTTATTGGGTTCTGAAAAATGCTTAACTTGTTTTGAAAAGTTAACGGCGCGTGTAATAAATGAACCCAGGTCAGGCCAGAAAAATTTTAAAAAATCACAAGTAAAACCATCAGGACCTGGGCTTTTATCATTTTTCATATTTTTCAGAAAGGATAAAACTTCATTGTTTGTTAGCGGCCATTCAAGACTATTTGACTCATTTTCGCTTCATTTTGGCAAGTTACAAGTATTCAGTTTGTCATGTATGTCACTTAAATCAATATAGTGCTCTCTTTTTGGTATAAATTCTTGTAAAAGCATTTTGCTTCATTTAGTATATCATATAGTATAGATCCGTCATTTTTAATAAGTTTTGGTACTTGTTTATTTGTATAGTTTCTAGATTCTAATGCAAGAAAATATTTACTAGGTTTTTCTCCTTCGTCAATCCATTTTACTTTTGATCGAACACATTGACCTTGAAAAATTTTCTTCCCTTATATTCTCTTTCTTTTTAATACTATATTCATTCATATTCTGTTCTGTTAAATTTAACTCCAAGTTGAGTACCTCTTTTCCAATTGTTTTTCTTTTTTATTTATTTGTTTTTTTTTTCTTAAAAGCTGCAAAGGATATTGATTTACCTCTAATTTCTGTGAGCAGAATATCAAGAAAGGTTTGATCAGTAATTGTAAATTGGATAAGCTCATTGTCTATATTTGGAACATTTTCTTTCTTATATATGGGGCATGCATACTGAATATTCACTTTGTTAATTCCTTTCTTGATTAAAGTAGCAAGTTACTTATCTGTTAATAGAGAATAATTAAATTTCCAAAAACCTTTGCTTTTTTTAAAATCACTAGTCTTACAAGATAAAAATTATAGGTGAATGATCAGAACGGTAACTGTTTACAGACTTGACTGATACTATCTTAGGTGGCAATGATTCTGATATTAAAAAGGGTGGGGGTCCACATATATAACTGTACTAGTACCTAATCTTTGCAATTTTTTTTTTTTTTTTTTTTTTTTTTTTTTTTTTTACAAAAAATTGATTTTTTTTTATGAATTTACGTTCCCGCAGTCATTTGAAATCAAGTCGTAAATTAGTCTAAACCACGTATTTATTGTAAAAACGTAAACATGTAGTAAATCACATGTATTGCTTTTTAATCACTGATTGGACAGTTGTTCGCGGTACGCATCGCTCTGCGAAATGACAACAATATCCATTTTAGGTAGTTTTCCCGACCTGTTCAAGTATGAATAAAGACAAAAATGTAAAACATATTCAAGTTATATAAACAAATCTTAACAGTAGTTTGAAAACGAGAATTTTAACATGGTCAGCTGTATGTTGTACAGGTTTAATTCTTACACCACACATATACATGTATCCATAAAGGATGTTTAATTTCAAAATATTGAATTCTTTAGGATTTTCTTTAAATACCTATACATATTCTGGTTATTTTGTAAACATGTAATTTAATTTGTCACTTTTTCTATAATGAAAGTGAATATAACTGACATTTAAGATGGATAGTGGTTGGTAACCCATAGTAATCCAAATAATCAAAGATGCCAATACAAATTCTTCGTATATATATATAAATATGTGTGTGTGTGTGTGTGTGTGTGTGTGTGTGTGTGTGTGTGTGTGTGTGTGTGTAAATAAAATAGAACACAAATTTCAAAAATAAAAAAAACACACAAAAAAAAACACAACAAACGCCCATCTTGCATATCTTAAATTTCGCAAATTCGTTTATTAAATATGTCTTAAGGATACGACAATAGGATAAGTAAGCACAGGAAGTATATCAACTTAGGGAGAAGAAACCATTACGGAAGTCGGGTATTTCTTATTGAAGTTTACAAAAACAGATACCTTCACAGAACATAAAGCGCAATTGATGATAATAACTTTTACGTCTTCGTACATAGCTATATTATGCCAATTTAAACTATGAAAATATAGTTCGAAGAAGCATAAAAAGGTCTAAATTAAGCATTTGTGTATCAAGAGCATAGGGCATATTGGATAGTGGAGACTATGTATCAATTGACAAATGGTGCATGAGAAGACGGACTATTACTAAATATGAATCGTTTCGACGGTATGGAAGCATCGTAATGACGAACTGTGTTGATATTAAATAGGGTAACAATGCATGTAATAAAATGAAATTTACACATCTAAAAAAAACCCCGATCTTTTCATTAAAACTATTTGTTTTTTAATTACATTGAAAAATTAAAACAATATTACGGGGGTAGCTATAAAAATCTAAGATTTTTTTTATAATCCAATATTTTGTTTCCTGTGAATGTCAATATTACTTACCCTATCCAAGGCTTTATCTGTATAAACCGTGCTCAAAAATATTTTCATTGCATTTGAATTTTGCAACTAAGACAGGAGACATAAACCAAACATACCAAAGATTACTAGGAAGTAAGTTTAATGAATATATAAGTTTTTTTATACACACAATGTAAGCTCACAAGTCAAAATTTACAAAATGTAAAATATACCGCAAAATATGAAATTAAAATGTAATAACTAAATCAAATAACATGGCACTATGTAACAACACAGATCTATGCATATATATATGTCTAAGATATGATTTAAATAAAATATGTTATGCAAGAAATAACCAACGGCATTATCAAACAATAAAATTAATAAAGCAGACTTTCCCTCCACCATAGTGTCATGTTTTCAGTGTTTGTTCTTTGTATTTTGTGATGCATTTGCTTCCTTTTGTCCCCAGTGTAAACCAACGAATTATCACTTGGATTTGTCCTGTTGTTTGTTATACTGGTAATTATGTGTTCATGCAAATATTTCAGAAATTCATTAAACATGACACAAATAAATTTCTTAGATGTTTACAAAATGATACAGAATGAAAACAAGAAAAGCATTTAATATTTTTCTCAATATAGCAAATATTAATTTATAATCAGTACAGAAAATGCTGATGTTAAAAACATGCTTTGATTTCGAAAATAAAAAACTATTATTAAATTATTAAAACAGTAGCATACCCTTCTTATTTCTTTAATTTGCACCGAAACAATTTCATCATTAAAGTAAATACCGTTTTTGAGGATTGAAATTTGTTATTTCTTTTGAATATCAGATTTACTAATAAGCAAAGTTTAGTTATTGGTTTTTTTGGAGATATTGAGGATTTAAAAAATTGGATTACATTAGTAAGTATAACCAATAATAAATATAAAAGGAGAGCATTTCATTCATACACTTTTACATTCTCAATCTCCATCTTATCCCTCAAACAGAGCTCAAAGTGAAGAACACCCGTGTCATCGCTGCTCCTGTGACATTTCACTAAAATATTTTTAAATAGTAAGACATTGCATAGTTATGAAAAAAGTAGGTTACAACTTGGCAATAATGGCCAGTTTAAAAACATAAACACGGGGAAAACTATATTTGATAGCAAATTATCAATTATCAGAAGGACAATTGTTAAGAATGACGATTTCGACAAGTTAACAGATTCTTCGGTTGGTATTTATTCTATTTAGAAAGGTCCGTCTTAAGTAAAAATAATAATAATGATAATAATGATTATAAAATTTCAAAGTTCCTACTTTGGTACGATAGCGTTGTGTAAATCTCCTGACGGTATAATTACCTTGACTCTTTGGAACAGGACAGAGGTGTACTATCTGGTGCCAAATATTTCTTCGAAAAATAAAACAACACCATGCAAAAAACAATAAGCACAGTCATAACAAGACCAAATATATGACATACTGGTGTCCACAATCTGTTTCACGTAATCATGCATGATTTACCTCACTCAGGTTGGTGATATATTCTTCTGAAAAAATATAACAACAAATTGCTAAAACAGATATAATAATTAATATGGAGAGTCAAATTAAATCAGAGCACATTAAAACTTGATTCATAATAACATGTTTTACCGAACTGATTTCCATAGGTTGTAGAATTGAATGTACTGTTATTTTGATCTTTAGCATCAACAGTATCATTGATTGTTATGTCATCATGTCCAAAAAAGTTAGTCCTTTCATGTTCTTCGAACGCATGTTTTTTCTACATAAAAGAAAGAGAAATTATTAACTAGATATCATACACATAAACAAATTATCTTATGGAAATGCAAATTGGTTTTGATATTTATCAGACATCTTATCTAAAAAGAAATGTTTTAATGACAACATTAAATATTCTATAGATATATCTTGAAGACATAATATGGATAAAACCACTAAAGTGTGAATAGTTAAGAATTATAAAAAAAATTATAGCTTTAAGTGGAATAATGCATATTTTCAAACAAAAGCTCATAGATCAATTTAAATAATAATATATAATAGTATAGGTATATACATGTATTACAATAGTAAATACATGTAAATAGTATCATATTTACAGATTTTTTAGAGGATTTCTTTGTAAAGTAAAGAAAATTTCAATGAACTACTTAGCAAGGAAGGTTAAAAACTTTTGGTAAAAAGAACAGACTTTTTCAGCTTTGCAGTTTTAATCAGGGCTTTGTGTATCACCATGTTATTTAGGGTAATTATATTAAATTGTGTTTCATATTAGACCCCTGAGGTCTTTGTCGTTATATATCTATAAGAATGAAGTTGGGAATAGTAGTAGTTTTAATTAAAATTTGATTACTTTAAATGATCAATGTTTCTCATAAATACAAAAACAGTAAGTTTACTTTTAGATGGTATATTTATTTTTATTTTTCAGGGGAAAAATTGATCGGACTTTTTATTAATCTTACGAAATATTCTGATTGATTTTGAACAAGTTCAGAGTTCAGAGGTTTTCAGCAAGAAAATCTAACAGCATTAACATCGATTTGGGAAAATATCGTTTAGTTCGCAAATATCAGATGATAAACAAACATGTATTTCTTTCATTTTACTTAATATGAAATGTATGATATAATTTGTTTTAGGCTTTTTTAATACATTTAAATTGCATGTCAATATCAGCAAACTGTCTTAGTTTATATCTGTTTATGAGTTTGATTCTTTCTATATTTTACAGAGCAAGTTAGCAAGTTAGCAGCATTGCTTTTATTAATATGCTGTTAGAAAGATATGACAGCAAATGATTGCATGTTTATTTGACTCTTGTTCTTCCAATATGAAATAAAAGAAAACAAAAACAAGGCTTTATCTTTGTATCCACAACACAAAATATGGTGTAACAAAAGATTTTGGTAATATAATCCAAAAACAGGGAAAGGGAAATTATATACAAGGGCGCCCCTCTCCCGGGGGACGGGTATACTCGATATTCATTTTTTTCAGAGGGAGGGGACTTGTATATGCTGAGCAATTTTTCTTTCAAGGTAAAATCTAACCTGGGTCCATTTTTTCGGGGGGATATTTTTTGCAACACTGGAATATGAAAAATAACACCACCCGATGTGTATAAAAAACATTATCTAGATATTTATCTTTTCTAGATATCTTAACAAATAAAAACGCAATAACAAAAACAAAGTTTGTTCGGAATTTCCATAACTTAAAAATTATATTATGTTTTGAGTGATCAGCCAAACATTGTAAACTTTTGTTTAAAATAAGAGAACAACGGCCACATGAAGTTTCTAGTTTATTTATGCGTGAAATATTTTCTAATGTTAACGTTTTAAAGAATTAACATAAAAGTATGGTTTCTTTTAACAACAAAACTCCATGCATCCACATTCAGACTTAGACCTATTGAAGTGAGTATTGCTCTTTATCAAAATAAGAAAAAAATATACATGTAAATTCTGTATAAATATAATTTCATTAAATTACATCATGTCAGTCAAGTTATGTTAAAGCTTTAAAAACATTGTTTGATTATAAGTTGAAGTTCTCTTTAACATTGCATCTCAACCAATATTTTTTTTTGATATTTTTTCTATTTTATTATTTATCGTACCCTTATTTCTTTCTTTTTTGTTCCGTTGAATATATTAGTATTAGGTACCATTATAACATTTTATGTTACTGCATGATTTTAGCAAACTCAATTTTGACAAATGGGCATAGTTATCCCACAAGGAAATATAATATTAAGAAATAATTTTTGTGTGTGCATCAGAGGGATTAAAACATTATTTAGAGAACGCATTACGTTTGTGATATATCTTAATCCCTTGTCATTTATTTAAAGAGATTTAGACCAATCAGAGACCAGGACTGATTGGGACCTTCCCCCATAACAGGAAATGGCCAGATATCTTAAACAGTGCGCATGCTAGGTTTTCATTGGATCTATTGGGATAGTAGATCAAAAACTCAAAACATCTTAAAGCAGATATTTTCGTTCAAAGATTCATCTTTCAAAGACATTAATTTTGCCGGGTTTTTTTTTTTTTTATATAAAATACAAACATTTTCTCGGTGTACAACTAATATTCAGCTCATACCTTGACAAGAGATACGGTCGGTATTTACATTCTTTGTCGATATCGAAACTAGATACTGCACATTTTGCGTACAAATGAGTGAAATCAGATTAACATAATTAGTGATTTCAATTTACCCAAATACCAACGATCACACCATCGACGCAATAAAGATATTTTGAAATATTTGCATTAAAGGCAATATTGACATACGAAAACCGGGTGTGTTACACGTGGGTTTGTTTACATTCTGCATGTTTTAGAATATAATCAATATCAATGTCCATTATGAAAATCTACACATGGCTGTTCATTAGCATTGAAAAAATAAAGAATCAATGTATAAACCTTACCTTGTTTTTCCACGGCGTGTGTAGGGGCTAAACAAAGCCTTAGTCGTTTCACATTTGTGCATACATGTATGCCGTACGATACCTCGGAGCGACATTGGGTATGAATAACAAAAATGAACTGTTTAACCAATCAGATTCAACATCAATAACCAAGTCTTGGTAACAAAGTTGTTGTGTGTATCGACCATAGAACTTACGAAATGATGACTTCAAACGAGACAGTTGATAATCCTGTTTTATCAATGTGTTTGTCAGTAGCGTGCCTCGCCTTAGAAAATGTTCATACGAAGATTATGCCCTTGCGGATCGAAATAACTGAGAGACAAAAACACCAAATGCAAGTGATGAAGGTTTATTGAAGGTATATTAAAAAGGTATATTAAATGTACTTAAATGTCAGTTATATTCAATTTTGTCATAGTAAAACTTGTATACAATATAGCAAGTATACGTCGAGATATTTTAACAAAATCCTAAACAAATCAAAATTCAAAGTCAAGTGTCAAGCTCTAAATATCTTTTATTGATAAATTATATTAATATACCTTCATTACCTGCGTATAGTGGTAAGTTACACGTATTCATTAGTGAATAAAATAATTAAAGAATTCAATACAAAATTATGTTAAGTTTCTGTGTATGATATCAATTAAAACTGTGAAAAGTGTAAAGATGCAGAAATATTTTAAGCATAAGCATTGTGTATTAAGAGCATGGGACATTTTTTGATAGTAGAGACTGTGTATCAATTGACAAATGGTCCATAAGAAGACGAAAACCACTAAATAGGAAACTAATAGACGCTCTGTATTGACGAACAATGCTGATTTTAAAATGCGGTAATAATACATGTAACATATTTTGGTCATGACATAAAATTTACACATCTACAAAAAGATTTTTACATTAAACGATTCGTTAATTTTCAATTCAAGTAAAACACTAAAACAATATTATTGGGAGCTATAAGTCTAGGAATTTTTTGATAACTCCCATCCATTTTTTCGGTATTATCATATAACTGTTCTGTCATGATTATTGCTGATTACTCTATCTCACCTCAATTGAATAATGTTGCAATTTATAATACCAAAGATACAATAAGAATAAGCGATTTCAATTCTGATTAATAACAAGCAGTGTCACATGTATTCTAAGCTCACACGTCGAAACAAAAAATGTATAGAATATACTAGTAACATAAAATATAAAATAAAAATGTTGATAACTATGGCACTATGTATCAATGTTAGTAAATATATTGCCATATACTATTACAAATAAAATAACAAATATAGACACATACATATATACATGTATATAACCAAAATTGTCACTTGGTCTTTAATTCATATTACGTGTTTTACTAATACGTGTTCATAAAAATATTTCATACATACATCAAACATATGATATATACAGTTCTTTCATGTTTACAAAATGATACAGAATGAATAAAAAAGTAAACATTTAAATATCATGTTGTCATTATTATTACGGTTAATACAGAAAATTTTATCATTGGTTTAAAAAATCTATACTTCCTTGATAGATGAGAATAGAAAGAAAATGAAAAAAATGAATTGTATTGGACAACAATGGTCTATAGTGGACACTTTAATGTACGTGTATGTACTTTATTACTTGAAAGTTTGCGTTAGAAAAAATATTCTGCAGGTATTGCCTAAATTAATTGTTAACAATTTTATAAAGTAACTTTTAGAGGGGATTGGAGGTGGCTTACCCCTCCCTTTTTTAAAATCTTCACTGCAAAAAAATTAATAAATCATTTATGTATATTTGTAATTTCTTTTCAATCTCAAATTTGTTGAATAGCACATTTATATTTCAAAAGAAATATGAATGCGAATAAATAAATATGAATTATTGTATTAACCTTGATCAATAATTGTTAATGAGAGTATTTCAATATTTTTTCCATATCCATCATATCCCTCAAACACATATAAAAGCAAGGAAAATATGCGTATCCTCGGCCCCCTGTAATATTTCACTAAAATATATTTGTTGAAATATAAAACAAAATTCGATATTGCATAGCTGTGAAGATAATGCAGGTATGTCAGAACTTGGCAATGAAGGTCAGTTTTAAAGATAAAGAACTTGAAAAACTGTATTTGATACAAATTATAAATGATTTCACGAAATTGGACGAAGAATGACGATCTTTAGATTAGTAACAAATTCTTCTTTTTCTTAAAAAACAAACTCTTTCATATGTCATTCCAATATGAATAATAATGATAAAAATAATAATAATGACAACGATCGTACTCTGACACAATCATCCTGCGTTCATCTATTGACGGTATGATTATGACGTATGAACAGTTTCTAAGGCGAGACACGCTACTGACAAACAAGTTGATAAAACAGGACTATCAATAGTCTCGTTTGAAGTCATCTTTTCGTAAGTTCTATGGTCGATACAACGACCTTGTCAGCAAATACAATCTTCCACTGGGTCGCATGCTGACTGACGTTTTTCATGCAAAATGTTAGATCATAATTAATCACCTAATTGTCTACGGACTTTTCTGTTCTTTCCCGATTACGACAAAGAGCACACGGCGGGTGTGACCAGTCAACAGAGGATGCTCACTCCTCCACGGCACCTGATCCTACCTCTATTTAGGAGTCCGTGTTTGCTCTGCTCCTGTTTTGTAATTTTCCTTTGGACTTTTGAATTTGAATACTGTTCGTTATCACCACATGTTATTGACTCTTTGGAATTGGATGAAGAAGTACCATCTTTTGATAAACTTTTATTTTTCCCTTTTCGAATTATGAAACAAAGGCATGAAAAACAACAACACCAACAGTCCAAAAAGGACCCAAAATATGACACCACTGGTGGTGTCTAAAAATATAACAAAAAATGATTTTTACGAGGATCAATCAATAAATACTTGGACAATGTCGCTTCTTATCATATATTTTTCATAAAAGTAATGACTTACACATTCATTTATGCACAAACATTTATTTCATTGATGTTTGAAGTTTTATTCCATTTTTTGAAAAGGTATTTTTGTTACCCGATTTCAAAAATATTTGTTGTCACCACAGAGCACGGTAACGCCCAAACCCTGATATCAAGATGATGCATGCACAATACCCTTTATATATAAGACAGGTGCCACAAAAGTAATCCGCTAAATCAAGTACATCGCCAAATGTAAAATATATAAGAAGATAAATACCCCGGTATGTACATTCAGAAATGCAATAAATCAAATTCACGCTAACTTATTGAAAATCACATTCCGCCAAATATTGTACACGCTAAATATAATAGGTTTCCACTATCTGTTCAAAATTGATTGAGATATAAGGAAAATAGATACTCGATTTCAACGTCATTGTGGACACGGCATACATGGGAATTTAGTCATCGTAATTATGATCCTATACGGGAATGAAGTAAAATAACACATTCCTTATTTTTTAAGGATATTGTGTTCATGTTTTCAATAGAATAGAAGAAGATTGATGCATAAAACGACCTTTGAAATTGCGTCACGCGAGACTTTCGATAATTGATTATATGTCCCAGGTTGTAAATAAACGCATATAAATTATATGTATCGTATTATAGAAAGTAAACTGAAAATAAAATTTAAAGATATATAATAAAGTAAAAGAAAACGTTCATAAATCATACTGCTCGGACAACGACTGAGAAACTTTTTTTTCAATCACTATACATTATGAGAACTAGAACCTATGAATTTACTGTGTATGGCCTAAAAATCAAGAAGTGGAACAAAAATCGATGTGCTTTTTGTAAAGACAGAATCCAATACCGGTCCTATAGGTCAATTGTTTTTGTAATATACAAGTGATCCTTTATTTATTCCATGCCAAATTTCAAAATTTGAACTTATTGATAAAATAGAGTTTGATGGGCAAACATAAATGTAATTGTATCAGTCTTGGAAATTCCCTACCAATCACGAACTACAGAAACAATATCATTAACTTAATTTGTAAGCAAAACTGTTTCAATTTAATTGAGGTTATCTGACTGAGACGACCAAACGCCAGTTTAAAATGATGTTAAATAGATATGCATATTCAAAGCCATTGGTTTTATTTGAAAAACGAAACCTTGTTATTTACTCAATATTTTTTTTATCAATTTTATGAGGCAAGCTTGGTTATTCAACTCTTACCGCTTTTCTGACATCTTGTTTTTAATTTTTTTTTTTTACATTAAAACACAAGAACTTCCGATATCATGACAAAAATAGACTAATTTGCAGCGTCAAAAAGATGAGTTTATAGCCAAGCTAGACTATTAATTTTCATATCATCTGATTTCTCATGTTTTCTTCTGTAAGAATCACTCGAAACATGATTTTGTGATTTTTATGTCATAAGACCCCTTTTCTCATACACTGGGTCATATAAAAAAAAAGATCTGTACGTTCTTTGTCCTTGTCAGTCCTAATACATTATATTTTACTAGATAGACGTAGTGTATATAGTGTATAAACGTTTGTTTATTATGTCTGGTTTTAAGAGAATAAAGGATTTGCCAAGTACAAAACAACCAATATCCAATGTTCACAACGGTGTATAATGAACCAGCGACCTTTTGAATACTTGCAAAATTTGTTAATGTGTTAATGCAATTTTACATCCTAAAAGTAGCAAAATGTATAATTATGCCAAATTATATTTAAATTATACACACAATCGGTCTCGTGCAAAGATAGACATTTGAATATTTAAAAAATATTAACAAAAAAGGAATAGGGTAGTTTTGCTCTCAAATTATACTTTCACTCGGAGACGATTCATAATATCAAATTTATCAAAGTGAGATGGAAAATATAACCTAGTAACGTTATTCTTCATTACCTATGATCTTAAGAAAAAAATTCTCATATAAATATATACGATGAAAAAAAGGATATATAATAGGGACGAAACAACCTGTTACCCTCTGTGTTGACAAACATTTACAAACCACGCCCCTCGATCGAAATATATATCCTGCTTAAATGGTCAAAATAGATAGCTCGCATTTTTAGAACGAAAATAGATATTATAAGTCACTGAACGCTGCTTTTAAGATAATTCAAACTCAAAGTTAAGTTTTTATTTTGTCTAAGTTGTTTGAAACTTTAACAGTAGTATTTCTGTTTAATTTTTTAATGTGTCATATTCATACCTGTTAGACCATTATTTATACACCAGATTGACTACGGTTTTCTTCCGTTTTCATGATCATGACAATGAGCATAACGGGAGTGCGACCGGTCGGCTTACTCCTCTTAGGCACCTGATCCCATCACTATATTTTTTAGGTCCGTGTTTGCTCCTTTGAATTTGTATTTCGCTGTATAGATTTTTGACAAGGTTGACAGTTTTTTATTGTCATTTTTCATGTCAAACTTAATATACAAGTGATTTACCATGCACACTCAAATTCGTATAACATAGAAACTTGCACCGATCGGGGGGGGGGGGGGGTACAATTTAACAATCATGATAAAAATAATTATGAAACGAAACTATTAAGTAGCTAGCAAATTCATAGAGAGAAGCTGTAATAAACGTTAAGCATATTGCAGATCACTTACCACACAGTAGTTGAGTTGACAATAAACCGTTAATATTTAAGTAAGCAATGGGCGGATCGCGGGTTTTTATGACATTTTATAAAAACCTGATAAGAATATAATGTCCTGATGATTTGATCGCGTGTATGTTGTAAAATACAATACGAAAAAAAAATTTATACTTAATTATATAAATGAAAGTATTTCTTACAAGACATTTTATTCACGAATCTCCATTTAACAAAATACACACTATCAAGTCATCAGAGCATTATACGTTTAGGTCATTAGGCCTTGTACATGGTTTTTTTTTTTTTATTGATAAGTCACTTTGAATTTATGGAATCAGAGGCGTGTTCAGCAGAGCGGGTGCTCGCGGGCGCTCGCCAACATTGTGTGTCGGGAATAGGGGATTTTGGCGAGCAATCGCGAGTACCCGCTCTGCAGAACACACCTATGTTGACATTATTGAGTAGTATCCAAAGACGTGCCGCTGTTTCAGCGCGACAAAACTAAATATTATCTGATCTTCGACGGTTGCTGAAGTTCACGGTTCATAAAACGGTGTTGTTGGGGTACATGCACTAAAAACATGTAACTCAATCGTCTTCTAGGTAAATACGGTTCATTTCTTTTCCTAAACCAGGCAGGCAGTTTCAAAGGGGTGGGAACAGTTGCAAATGTAGAACGTGTGGCAAAACACACCGCCATTTTGCTAAACATCTTAAGATTTTTGTTTGTTTAAAGGTGATTTATTAAATAATGATAATACGGAATTAATGAATGCGTTTGAGTAAAATATATATTCAGTATTTTAATTTAAGATGTTTCAGGGACTGCTCAATCTAACCGATATATGTAAAATGGCGGAGTTAAAGTAGGAAGAATCTTTTTTTAAATGCATGTTAATTATGAGAGAGAGAGAGAGAGAGAGAGAGAGAGAGAGAGAGAGAGAGAGAGATTTAGTTTGCACCTTTAAACATTTAAAACGTCACGCTATCTTGCACAGTTATCCTGATTAGATTAATGAATTATCAATGTCGTATGCATATAATCGAATTGATACATTTACATGTATTCAAGAAACTTAATTGCAATGCTTATCAACAAGCAACTTTCAAATTACATATTTTAGTTTTATTGATTTTGTTTAAAATTTTAAAGAATCTAATTTTGTTTTGAAGTTATTGTTAAAAAGAAAGTTATCTTCTTTATTTTATTTAATATAACATTGATAGGACACCAATTAAGAGATACCTAGTTTCAAAGCAATTGCTACCAGCAAGACTCCAGTAATCTAAGCCCAACACCACCAACTAAAAGAACACATACATGTTCTATAACTAATAATACTTCATGGTGCACCTATAAGCATGATGAATATATAAGTAAATCATAGCGACAAATTCGAGTAGACGATTCTTCTGTTGAGTGAGTACAATTTTCTCAATTTCCAGGAATGACCTAATAATGAACGTAGTGTAAAAAGTCATTCCAGGACCTTTAGAACCTCCAGCTCATATTGTGTGTAGTCCCTCTACTAACACTGAATATTTGATTCAGGTTATATTCAAAATATTAAAATCCAAATAGAAAAAAAAAGAGTTTTCCATTTGTTCCTAATGTCACTTTTGTTAAAAACCCAAAATACATAATGACATGTATAAAAGTGACATTTTATTTGCTATCAGGTGTATATATCAGATTTGTACAATATTATAAACAAAATCGGTCACTCATTTAGTATCATAGTATTGCACAAATGGCTTAAAGTGATATATGTAAAAAGGTTTTGGACCAAGGCACCCAAGGTAGATTCGATGAATGCAAATTTTGCAAAAAAGCCTCCTTAGTGTAAATAATAAAGTCACAAATAGGGGTCCTAGATATAATAAGCAGTTGACCCTGATTTGATTCAAGTGAACTGTATTTTTACGAAAGCTTAATTGGAGGCAGTATTTTATTTTATATTGCACAAAAGGCTTAAAATGATATATGTAAAAACTATGACAAGGTTTTGGACCAAGACACCCAAGGTAGATTCGATGAATGCAAATTTTGTACAAAAGTCCTCCTTAGTGTAAATAATAAAGTCACAAATAGGAGTCCTAGATACAATAAGCAGTTGACCCTGATTTGATTTAAGTGAACTGTAATTTTACGAAAGGTTAATTGGAAGCAGTATTTCTCTGGTTTTGCTCAGTATGCAATCTCAATTCATGATTTTGTAAGGGAGTTAATTTTTATAAACATTGCATCATTTTAAGTTCAGTTTAGATCATTCCACTCATGTGCTAGTTGTCGTATACTCTAGAGATCAATGAAAGCTAAGTCTTTGGATATACGTTATTTTTCATTATCTACAATTCCATGCTGCAAAGGGATTTGTGATTGAATGGCGCCTATTTTGCTTAGAATTGTGACTAATATATAATATACCTATTCATACACAAATCATTCTGAATTGCTATTGTATATATTTGGAAATTTTATGCTGTAATAGAAATGTGCATGAATTGCAATCCAAAACTTGTAGCACATGTTTATATTTTGCAGAAGGTATATGTTATCCACTTCAACTTCTGGCTGTTTTTGCGGAAACGGCGTCGAATGAAGAAAGAAAAATGCTTTATTTTGATATTCAACAACAGTTTATTTTAAAACTACAAAAATTACAGTAGGGGTTTTTGGAGTATTACAAGCTAAAGGAAAAAGAATTCAAGTATTACACAAAGTTTTCTACGAATCAGTTTCGATGCAGTGTAAATATGTTTTTTTTTAAACGGATGACGATCCTATAAAGAGAAGTAAAATACAGTAAGATGGACCAAATCCTATCAATAGCATGTACACGTTACCTTTATTAAATTAGGTTTAAACAAAACGTATATTTTCATATTTATTTAATATACTATGATATATCGTATCTTCACACAAGTCTAATGCAATATTTACTCGGTAGATGAACTGCAAATTGATTAGACTTGTGGTTTCTGATGCTTTAATTCAAAACATACATGGATGTTAACAAAACACGTTATCCTCAATCTTGCGGAAAATTAAATTACTTTAATAGAACGTTACACTTTTTCCCTTTATTATGTCGCATTGAAAACAATAACATTACATTTGAAACATCTCTTAAGCAATTTTCGTATTTTTATTCTCATGTGCAAGGGTAACAAGCATTGCTATTTTGATAGTATTTTAGATGATAATCCTGGTATAAATGTTCATTGAAGGGGTAACGACCCTCTGCTTTTTTTTTTATTTCTTACACTAATTTATAAATTTTACTATACGTTCTTTTTTTATTTCTAATTTTCATCAAAATCATTATCAATAAATTCAAATAAAAATAAATAAGGCTTGGACGCTGCTTGATATTTTTTTTTAGAAATTCATATTATGTCTATTCATAATATAAGAAAAAATTAACACAGTGAATAGAAATAGCAATAATTTATCATGGCAGCATAAAATTAAAAATACGAGGTGTATATGAAAGTCTAATATATTTATATACATAGTCAATTCATATGAGCAAAAACAAAATAAAGTGATGCGTGAAGGTTAGAAGATCTATTATGTATATTTGTGAGAAAAAAAATACTTCAATCAGCAAGAGTTATCTTTCTTCATAAACAACAGTAGAATGTCACATAAATGTCCGATGGAGAAAAAGATCTTTGTTTTAAAAGAAGCTAATGTCATGTTTTTGTTTACATAGATAAAATTTACAGGTTTGATTCTTACACATGTAGATTTATGAATGGTGTTTTGAACTTAAAACTAGATTTGGACTTTTGAATTTCATAATAGGATTTTTTGTCATTTGTTTTAAATACTACCAACAAAGTATACATGTAATTTATATAGTCAAGTATATTACAATACGTTAATTGCATATAACTGACTTTGAAATATTGATAGGTTTGGTTACTCATCAGGCTTCATATTATATGATATCAATGAAGTTATTACACATAACTAAAAAATTAAGTATACAAATGAAGATAAAAGAACAGCACAAGATTCGTACATCGACAAATCTAATGTCCTTTTTGCATATCTTAAATTTCACATTTTGGATTGTACGAGGGTTGTCCAAAAGGCTCGTGGACAATCGCGTTTTTATCATTTTAAATGGGTTTATATATACATATTGTATATCGAAATCTTTTTCATAAAATTTCAAATCAAACTAAAGTAGATTTGAATGTTTTCCATAGAAATAAACTAAAATTTAAATGTATCAAAGGGTCGAAGAGAGTACGCACGGCCCAGCGTAAAAAATGACCAAACTTTGTAATTGAGTTTTTAGATATGAATATTTACAGTTTTTATAAAACATTTCAAAACTTCATAATCTTCTATGGTGAAGTAGTCTGTATGGTGTACGTCATTTTCATACGTCATTTGAAGCTATTTTTAATCTAGCAGAGGACTTTTAAAAGATATTTTTGCAAGAATATGTCTTTAAAAATGCCTGAAAAAGCGACGTCAGCTGATAGCACGGAACAGCGCGCCATCATAACATTGTGTCGACTGAGGTAAAACACCGATAGAAACAAAACAAACGATGGAGGAAACAAGAAAAACATCGAAATAGTTCAAGTTTACTTATCCACAAGTGGCATGGGCGATATTTCAATGGAGTGTGTGATTGTACCCTCTGACCAAACGGTGAATGCGGCATATCACTCTCAGGTAAACCCAGGGCTACGACGTTATAGAAACGTCGTTATAACTCAACGTCAGAACTGGGCCGTGCGGCCTGTATAGGCAATGTATAAATAATGATAACTCCAATACAAAAATGTACATTGCTCTGAGTTTTATACATATACATTATTATACTCTATGTTAAAATATTATAATACTTTCCTGATAATGGCGTCGTTATTTTGAATAAAATTACATGTGTCCACGAACGTTTTGGACAACCCTCGTATAGACTGTGTAGCAATTGACAAATGATCCATGATCTGACGGATTATCAATAAATAGGAATCGTTTTGGCGTCACAGACGCCTCGTAGTGACGAACCATGCTGATTTTTAAATGGGGCAATAGTAAATGAAATACCTTTTGATCATGAAATGAAATTCACACATCTACGACAAATATGTTTTACATTAACATGATTCGTTGATTCTCAATATCATTGTAACATTGAAACAATATTACAGGAAGCTATAAGTCTAGGAATTTTTAATAACTCCCATTCACTTTATCGGCATTATTTGTATAAAATCGTGCTGTCAAGAAATTATTGCATATTACTGCAATAGAATTTTGCAATTTATAGTGCAAAAGAATAAGCGAGTCGAATTAAAACAAAAAAAAGGAGTGTTACACGTTTTGTTAGCTCGCAAGTCAAAAAATACAAAATATAGCATTTATGACAAAATATAGTAGAATTCTAATTTGTCTGACAATTACATGTTTGTTGTGTTTGTCCTTTGAGTTTTGTCTTGCATACGCTTCATTTCCTCCCCCGTATAATCCCTCAAAAATTTCAGATGGTCTTTTATATAATGTTGCTTGTTTTACTGATAATTGTTCCTAAAATATGTCATTAATTCTATCGCATTAGAAAATGATACAGAATGAATAAAAAAATTGAGCATTCAATTTTTTCAACAAAACATGTTGTCATTATCAGTACAGTCGATTAAAAAAGTATGATTCTTGATTTAAAAAAGAAATTACAACACCATACGATCTATAATTCCTCATATTTTTTTTTAGGATTGGAATTCAAAATAACGATAGAAAGGATATGAAATATTTGAAATGTTGTAGACAACATATAGTATACTTTTATTTACATGCATGCACTTCATCACTTGGAATTTTTTCGTCAGAAAAACAAACTGTCCACAAAGCAGGTAAAACCTAAATATTTTGTTAATAATGATATAAAAATAATTTTAGAAAGAATTGGAAAGGGCTTAGCCCCTCTCATTTCTTTTAATTTACAAAAATAAATTCTCTGTAGATAGATATTCGTTATTTCTTTTAAATATCAAATGTTAATCAGCACAGTTTAAATTATCCTATAATTTTGAAAGATGTTAAAAATGCAAATAAATAAATACATATGAATTTTTATGTTAACTTTTATCAATACTTGAAAATGAAAATATTTCAATCATACGTTTTACAACTTAATCATATTCCTCAAGCACATCTTAAAGTGAAGAAAATCTGTGTTTCCTTGACCCTTCATATTTCATTACAATATATTTGTTAAAAGACACAAAGAGATATATGCATAGCTGTAAAAATAAAAACAGGAAAAATGTATTTGATACAAATTATACATGCTTTTACGAAATTAGACAAAGAGTGGCAATCTTTAGATACTTACCAGACTTATCTTTTTCTTTAAAAAAAAAACCCCTCTGTCATATGTCATTACAATTTTAAATAATAATTAGAAAAATAATAATGGAAGATCGTACTCAGACACAATTATTCTGCGTTCATCTATTGAAGGTATGATTACATTGACTCTTTGGAATTGGACAAAGAAGTACTTTCTTTTGATGAATTTTCCTTTTACCTTGTTCGAAAAATGAAACAAAGCCATGCAGCAAACAAATACACACAGTCCCAAAAAGATACAAAATATGATTTGTTGCTGTTCATTGGTGGTGTATAAAATACAAAACAAAAATGATTTATATGAAATACAATTATTACATATTAGCTTATATAGTTGATAATATATGGGGAACAGGAATAATACGGAGTGTACAAAATAAAGCACATATAATACAACGAATCATAACATGATTTACCGAACTTGTGTTCATTGGTTGTAGAATTGAATGTACTGTTGTTCTGATTTACAGCATCAATAGTATTATTGAGTGTATGATGTCCTACAGCATTTAGTCATGTCACGTTCTTAGGAGGCATATTTTTTCTATTCAACAGAATAAAACATGTAAATTCAAAATGAACATTTTCTCTGTTCCTGTCAGCACTTACAAATGTTACTTTCCCAGATTCTTTGTATATATCTTTTATCTTTTCTGTTTATTATGTCTGGTTTTAAAAGAATAAAAAAATTATACACAAGTACAAGTACACAACACACAAAAACAAATGACCCAACGGTGTATCATGAACTAGCGACCTTCTGATTACTGACAAGATTTGTTAATTGTGTTAATATTTGACAGTATTTGTAATGCAATTTTGTATTTGACTTTGATCTGCTTAAAGAATAAATTTCTGTTCTCGCATAAAGTCCTTATTTTTAAATAGTACACTATAAAATTTCACATAACCATAAAAAACACTTACAGGACCCTGTTCATTTCATTACAAAGTTTCTAAATTTATCATTGAAAAAAATATTTGATTTATAGGTATTAAAAAAAACAATGGAACTCGAAAGTACAGAGTAGTCAGCATCATGAAAAAAGCACCGCATGATGTGTAAACATAATCTTGGTTTATACCATTCTGAATATATTTGTTAAAATTTAAACATTTTATTTTACTGGAAATTCAAAACACAATCCACTGTACATGCTCTCAGTTAGCGACAAGTTGTACTTTTATTTAGTTTAAAATTAAATAAATATCAAATGATTAGACAATTTATGCCAATTACATCTAAAAAGGAAAAAATAGAGTGTCAAAATGTGCCATATTTTTTTAGCTCATACACATACTCGGTCCCATGCAAAGATAGACATATAAAAATTTAGAAAATAAGAACACAGAAATAGGGCAGTTTCGCTCCCAATTAATACTTTCACCCGATTTTATTCATATTAACTTTATCAGTATGAGATGGAAAATATAGATCCATAAGTTTCTTCGTCATTTAATACCAAGCCAACGATAAAACTTGCTAATTGTCAAGGATAAAGTTCTTATATAAATGTATCCGATGAAAAACTGAGATAGGAATTCTAATAAGGACGAAACAACCCGGTATGCGCTGTGTTGTTTACAAATATTCACAAACCATGCCCACTCAATAATTACCATGTACTACTATGATCGAAATATATATCCGGCTTTAATGATCGAAATATATACGTTACATAGTTGGAAGGAATTTTTTTTACGAAATTTAACATTTGCTTCTCCATGCATAGAATACGAAATAAACATACATGTAAACACAATTTAACACAATGTAGCAAATGATCGATCGTTTGTATAAAAACAGAACGAAAACATGTCACAGAACTCCGACTTCCAAGATATTTCACGCTCCAAGAAAGTGCTATTTTGCATAAGTTGTTTTAAACTAGTACTTTAACAGTAGTATTTCTTTTTAAATTTTTGCTTGTGTCATATGAAAATAAATGTCAAACTAAATATATACGTGCTTAATATGCACGCCAAACTTCGTATATCGTAGCAACTTACACTGATCAGAGAAAAAAACATGATATAAATATCAATTACAACGCAAAAGTTTTAAGTAGCTAAATTGAGAGAGAAGCTGTAGAGCGTTAGGCAGAGTTACTTACAACACAGAAATTTAGTTGACATTAAACCTGCAGAATATCATAATTTAAATGGGCGGAGCGCCGTCCTTCTTGAGAGTGTATAGAGTATAATGGTCTGATGATTTGATCGCTTGTATATTGTAAAATACAATAAGAAAATTAGTTTTACTTAATTATATAGAGGAGAGAATTTCATATTAGAAATTTTATTCACAAATATGCATTTTTCAAAACACACAATACATATCAAGTCATCAAAGCGTTTTACTTTTGGGTGATTAGACCTTGCGCAGGTTTTTGATTGATAAATCACGTGAGTTCATGAAATGACACGGTTGAGTATCCAAAGTTTAGCGCGACAAACTAAATGGTCTGACTTGAATTCTACAGTTGCTGAATTCATAAAACGGTGTTGATGGGATACATGTACTAAAAGCAATACCCTGATTGTCTTCTAGGGAGAATACCATTCATTACTTTTCCTAAACCTGGCAGGCAGTTTGAAAGAGGTGGGTACGGTTGTAAATGTAGCATACCACACCGCCATTTTGCTTAACATCTTAAAGTTGAAAGGTGATTTGTAAAATCTAATCGTTTACCTGCAGAATAAATGAATGCGTTTGTGTAAAATAAATATTCAGTGTTTTAATTTAAGAATCTTCAGGGACTGCTCGATCTAACCCCTACAAGTTAAACGCCGGAGTTTAGGAGGGACGAATCTTGGCTTTTTGAAATGCATGTTAATTATGAGAGAGAGAGAGAGAGAGAGAGAGAGAGAGAGAGAGAGAGAGACAGAGAGACAGAGAGAGAGAGAAAGAGAGAGAGACAGAGAGAGAGAGAGAATTACCGGTAGTTTGCACCTATATATATGATAATAGTATGATATATGATATCCTTGTGTCAATTAATTAACATCAATTCAATTTGAAGAAAATAATGATGCCACGTTGTCTTACAGTTACCATTACATAAATTAATTATCAAAAGTCATATGCATATAATTGGATTTATACATGTATTAATGAAACTATATTGTATTACTCATCAACAAGCTAACTTAAGTTATTGATCTTGGTTTAAATTGTCAGCATCATAGACTTAATTCAAGTGAGCATAACTGTGTTTCACAAAACACAAATCACCAACTTTTGAAGGCATTTCTTATTTCATAGGCTTTAGAAATAGACATGCCTCTGACTGCGTATGGACACTTGATTTAAACTAATGCTGCTATTGATTCTTCACACATTTTATGATTAGATGTTGCATTAAAAAAACAGCAAATATGGTTTTACATTTAAACCTATTTATGAAGATTTTTTGATTTTCTAACATTTATTAGCTTTGCTACAATTTTACTGGCTTTCCAATGTGATAAAAAAGATGTATAATTTTTTTTTTTTATGAAACTAAATTGGAAGCAATTCGTTTCAACACTAGTACGCAATCTCAACTCATATTTTTTTAAAAACATTGTGCATGCTAGTTGTCGTATACTCTCAAGTTTTTTAATATAAAGTACTTCTTATAATTTACAACCCCTTGCTGCATGGGGATTTGTGTTTAATGAGTCGGTGGCGCCTATTTAACATAGAATTGAGTCTATGGTATAAAATACATCTGCATACACAAATTACTGTTAATTGTTTTGTACGTATTTGGCAATTGAATACCGTAGGAGTAATAGAAATGCGTATGAATTGCAATTCAAATTTTGTAACATATGTTTATATTTTGTAGAAGGTATTTGTTTCCACTGAAACCTTTGGCTGTTGAATGGAGATAGAAAAACTGCTTCATTTTGATAGTCAACAACAGTTTATTAAACTACAAAAATTACAGTAGGGGTGTTTAGGGTGTCACGAGCTTAAGGAAAAAGAATACAAGCATTACACAAGGTTTTCTATTGATCAGTTTAATGCAGTGTACATATTTTTGGTTTAAACAGATGAAGGTCCAATAAAGAGGACCAAAATGCAGTAAGATTTACCAAATTCCTATGAACAACATATAAACGTTTACTTGTTTTAATTAGGTTTAAACAAAACGCCTATTATTAGTATTAGTATTATTAGTATTTTGATATTCGTTTAATACATCTTCACACGACTCTAGTGCAGATGAACTGCATATTCTATAGACTTTTAAGTTTTGGTACTTAGCATATTTGTAATGCTTAAATTCAAAACATGCCAAAAAGTAAACAAAAAAAGTTATCCTCTATCTGGCGGGAAATCAAATTGATTTAACAAAGCATGATACTTTTTCCAGAAGCGTTCAAGCCTAATTTCTTTTTTATTTAAAATAATTGATAATGCTTTTGATGAAAATGAGTGTAAGCAATAAAAAAAAGCACAGATGGTCGTTATTATCATCGTCGTTAGCATTATCAATTGTTTAAAAAAAAAAAGAAATTAGGATTGAACGCAGCTTGATTTTTTTTTTTAGAAATTCATATTATGTCTAATCATAGTCTAATCATAATATAAAAAAATGACAGAATGAGTAGAAAAAGCAACAATTTATTATCGTAGCATAGGACTAAAATACAAGGTGTATATAAAAGTCTCATTTATTAAGTTATTTATTTAGTAAAAACAAAATAAAGCTGTGCGTAAGGGTCAGAATATCAATTATATATATTTGTAAAAAAAAAAATAATAAATCATTTAATCAGCAAGAGTTATCTTTCTTTATAGCTAACTGTAGAAAAGAAGCTCATATCATGTTTTTTGTTTGCATAGATTGTCGTGATAAAAAAACTACAGGTTTGACTTTTGCACATGAAGATAAAGAACTTGAAGCTGGTTTTGGACTTTGAATTCCATAATAGGATTTTTTAAAATTTGTTTTAAAATCTCTCGAAAAAAATACAACCTACAAAATATACAAGTAAAGTATTTAGTAATGTAAATTACAGAAAGTAAATTGCATATAAATGACATTGAAATATGGGTAAGTTTGGTTACTCATCAGATATCATATCATATAAAATCAATAAATTTATTACAAATAACTACAAAATAAATCTTACATATGAAGATAAAAGAACAGTATAAACTTTGTACATCAACAAACACAATTCCTATTTTGCATATATTAAATTTTACAAATTCATTTATTCGTAAGAATAAAAGAATAGGAAACGTAGGCACATGTTTGTAATAAAGGGACATTGATTTCATCATCTCAGTTATGGAAGATATAAGTAGTTCCCAATGAAAATAACGAGATAAGATTACGTCGCAGAAAGCCAGATAACAACTATAAAAATAGTATGTCCCAATGCAAGTCATTTATGCAACAAATTTGGACAATTTTTAATTAAAATACACATACCTGTGAAAGAAGTGCAATCGAAATAGATGAAAGGAAATTATCCAAGATAACATCATTCATGCATTATCATTTTTCACTCGTAAAAATTCACAGGAACGAAAACAGATCTTTTAAGGAAATTTATAATGGGGAATGTTGACATCCTTTCTCCATTTTGGAAGGCCCTCTCACAATTTTTTCAATGTTATCATCTGGGTCGTTGCAATACACACTCCCGGTAGGTATCACATTTTTTAGTCGTGTATTGTAACCTGACACGCTAGAGGGGGTGTTTCAGAGAAGAAATCTTGGAAATTTTTCATACTTTTTTTTTTTTTAAACCTGAGGTATTTATAAATATCGAGCAAAAGGTGAATTGAAGATAACTTGGAACAGAGTACATGTATAAAAATTAGTTCAGATTTACCGTCACGCTGCGTTATAGATATGTAGTAACCTATAATAATACATTATCCACTATTGATACAATGTTGCATTAGTGGTCAGAATCCTGACCATCAATGATATGATTCTTACAATAATAACTACCTAAACGTCCATTTATGATACAATTTCAAAAAAACATCATTAATGGTCAAAATTCACATTCGATAATGATATGAAATAAAAATGTTATTAATATAGGTACATGTATTCGTGTATCAAGAGCATGGAACATTTTGGATAGTTTTTGATAGTACAGACTGTGTATCGATTGACAAATGATCCGTGGGATTAAAGGTTAGTAAAAAGGAATCGTTTTGGCGTTAAAAATGCACCGTAGTGACGAACTATGTTGATATTGAAAATAGGGTAATAATACATTTAATTCATTTTAATAAGAAAATAGATGAAATTTATACATCTATGAAAAAAAAAGGTTTTACATTAAAACGAATCGTTGTTTTCATCGAAACATTGAAAACAATATCAAGTGGAGCCATGTGTCCAGGAACTTTCAAATAACTCCTATATTTTGCTTTCCGTGTATGTTTATGTCTCTTACCCTAGTCACTTTATCAGCATTATGTGTATAAATCCTGTTGTCTAGAAATTATTGCCGATTTTTTTTTTTAATTTTGCAATAGACATAAACAAAACATAACCAAATAATCCTAGTAAGCGGTACTAATTTCATGAATATAAAAATAGTGTAATACACACAATGGAAGCTCACAAGTAAAAGAAATTACAAAATACGAAATAAACGACAAAACAAAGAGATAAAAGCGTTAATAATTGAATTAAATGATATGACACTACTGTTTTAATATGTGTGTGTAAACAAAAACCTTCTTATACATAAATATCTAAAATATGATTAAAAAGCTGTTTAATCAGTTAAAAGCCAACAGCATCACCAAAAATGAAATCAATGAGGCGGACTTTTCGTTGTTCCACAGTTTAATGTTTGCAATGTTTGTTCCTACTAGGCCTCCTTTCGTCTCCAGTATAAACCAACGAAAATGTCACTTGTCGTTCATGTCCTCTTGTTTGTTATACTGATCTATGTTCATATAAATATTTAAAAAATTCATTAAACATGAGATAAATACATTTGTTTGATGTTTACAAAATGGTACAGAATGAATAAAAAAGATAAGCATTTAATTTTTTTTCTCAATGAAGCAAACGTGTTTTCATGATCAGTACAGAAAATTTGATTTTTAAAACATGCTTTGATTTCAATTAAGAAAAATATTATAAGATTATAAAATATATAACAATGTTTTTTTTTGTTAGAGTTGTAGTTATGAAAATCATACAAAAAAGTATATGACTTTAAACTTTGAAGTGTAACCTACACCATCGGTTCATTGAGAACACTTTAATGTACATGCATGTTAATAATTACTTTACAATTTTTTCAGGAAAAACTCTGCCCACAAAGCAGATATTGCTAACATAAATTGTAAATAATGATTATACTGATATGAAATTAATATTAGAGAGATTGAACGAGGCATGTATCTTCCTATTTCTTTTAATTTGCTCCATAACAATTTTACCATTTAAAGTTCTCCGACCCTCAGCCTCAAAATATTTTTTTCATTATAAAAATGTTATTCGCCCTTCGAACTTCATAAATGAAATAAAAAGAAATATATTGATGGCATCCGTGCATTTTCCAAAGTTATTGCAAATTAGACCACGATGGCTATAATGGAATAAATACATATACATGTTGAGATTAAATTTAAAAATAAATTGTTGTATAGGTGCATCGGTGGTTCGAACACTTTTATGGATATGTAGCTACTGTAGATCTCCGTGGACCCCTAAGCCAAGCATTTCGTTGAAAGGCTGATCGTAATATTAACACTAGAAGACATTAAATTTGTCTGTCTAAAAGGCAGATTTAGGGTACGAATAAAAAATATCGGGATAATTTAGAGTTTTCAGACATGGCTGAGGATCGGAGATCGTTAAGTATAAATACTGTCTCTGAAATTTGATATTTCTTATTTCTTTTGAATATTAAAATTTATTGATAAGCACAGTACAAATTATTGTAATATTTAGAGATATTAAGGATTCAAATAAATATGAAATAATAATCATCCTCTTATACATTCTCAGTCTCCATCATATCCTGCAAAGACATCTCGCTGTCCTGTGACATTTCTTTAGAAGTTAAAAAAAAACCAGTACGATTTTACTTAGCTTTGAAAATGGTAGGTCAAAACTTGGGAAAATAGGCCAGTTTAAAAGAAGTAAAGGGGAAATACTGTATTAAATAGCATATCATCAATAATCATAGGAATTTTATAAAGATTGACGATTTCAACAAGTAAACAAATTATTCTTTTTTTTCTTTTTAAAAAACGTCTGTCATATGTAATAATAATAATAATAATAATAATAATAACTAGACGCTTGTTGCGAGCAACAAGAGGTCTTCCGTTTGCGTGCACCATAAAGTAGACTAGAGGGATAGTTGTTCTTTTCTATCATTTCTAAACACGTCATTAAATTCCATTTAACCCTCTATAAGAATTTCAATAGACATATAATTATACTTAAATTAATCTTTAAAAAGTCGCTATTATTGTGATTTTTGATACAATTATATTGGAAATAAGTAAAATCTATCATTTCAAATATAAAATCATAAATCTTAACACAATTAAGGAAGAAAAAATATTCGGCACTCGGGCACTGAACCCGGGTCGCCTGGGCCAAAGTCCACTACTCAAAATCGGCTGAAGCGTTTTTGAGAAAACGTGGGAGAAAAAAAAATAATAATAGAGGAAAAGAAACAAAGCAATAACAATAAGGTCTTCCGTTGGGAACGGAAGACCTTAATAATAATTGTATCAAGGTACATACATGTACTTTGGTAAGATTTTGTGTGGTAATCCCCTGACGGTATAATTACCTTGACTCTTTGGAACAGGACAGAGGTGATCTATCTGGTGCCCATTTTTTTTTTCTTCAAAAAATAGAACGAAGCCGCCATACAAAAAAACAACACACATAGTCCCAAAAAGACCAAAAATATGACATACTGGTGTCCATCATCTGTTTCATTTTGTCCTGCATGATTCAATTCGCTCAAAGTGGTGAAAACGTTTACTGCAATAATAATAAATGATTTATATAATAAACAATTATTGTATATTTTCTTATATAATAATTATGAAGGATTGATATGAAGAGTACAAATTAAAATATAGCACATAAAATAAATGTAATCAATAAAACATGCTTTACCGAACTGATTTTCATTAGTTGTAGAATTGAATGTACTGTTGTTTTGATCTACAGCATCAAAAGTATCATTAAGTGTTGTGTCATCATCTCCAACAATATTTAATCCTGCCATGTTTATAGAAGACGTGTTTTTTCTGTTCATAATAAAGAGAAAACACAAAAAGATATTATACAAAACCATAGACACAATCAGGGGCGAATCCAGGATTTGAAGTTAGAGGGGGCGCCAGTTTTAGGCAGGGGGTCTGGGTCCAGGGCGACGCCCTGGTGGGGGGGGGGGGGGGGAGGCGAAGCTCCTGGATTCTGCAGATTTTGTAGGGTAACAATGAAGTCTTCTTATTTAGACTTTAGTAATATTTCTTTTCGTGATTATACTTAAAAGCAATAAAATTATTTACAATTTTTAAAGGTTTGTAGATTTAAGATTAGTAGTAATCCCATCATAATCCTCTGCCTTGCAGAAATATAAGAAATAGTTCGTTTTATTTTTATAGGGGTCCAGGGGGGGGCGAAGCCCCCGAAAACTCCTGTATTCTACAGATTTTGTAGAGTAAAATGAAGTCTTCATATTTTAAATTAGACTTTTGGGATATTTCTTCTCGTGATTATACTAAAAGGTAATAAAGTTATTTATACTTTTTCAAGGTTTGTAGATTTAATAACTGCAGTAATCCCATCAAAACCCTAGGCCTTGTAGAAATATAAGAATCTTTTCCTTTTATTTTTCCTACGAGTGAATGTACATTTTAAAAAAGTTTAAAAAAAACAAGTTCAATGGGATGATGTAATGAAGTTTAAAAATAGATAACCATGCCAGCTTGTATCATAATAAACATAGAAGCTAAAAACACAAGCTTCTTACTTAATCACTTAAAGGTGGGTGACTAGTCACATTTGAATCCAAGGAGAGCGTAACTAAATTGGGCTCTCTATGTACGTTACACCATTGAACCCACGGGTTTTCTTCATACTACACCTACGTAGAGAAATCCCACGAGTTTCCAAAAAGTTCATAATTAAGACTCGCAAATTGTACATTTTCTTTGCCAGAAGGAGTATGATTTAACTTTATTTTGACAATTTTAGGGGGCGCGCGCCGGGTGCACCCCCCCCCCCCCCTTGAATCCGCCACTGATAATTCTGCTCCAAAACTAGAATAAATACTTCCCAACTTCTTAGAGGGAATCTTGTTTCATTCTTTGCAAACAAGTACCTATGATTTACAGTACCGGTTTTTGATGTAACGAAAAAAATTCATAAATTTCCCTAATATATAAGACACCATTCCATCGCATGCCATGGGGTATGGAACACTGGACGTTACGTTACTCATACACATTACATGATGGTGTGTATCTATTCAAGAGTGACATCCTTTTTCGGGGAAATCACTTTACGGAAATGAAAATAGGTTATAAGATTTATAATGGTATCTAAATAAGAAGTATATCAAAGACAAGCATGATATTCCATACATATGTTTTGTAGAAATTGTATGATTTACACTACCGGTTTAAAGAAGAATGATGACCCAATAGAATAATGACCTGGGTCAAAAAAGACCTACAACTGTAGTCAATTGAAATAGAATGTAAAAAAAGACATAGGGTCAATTTACTCATGTTAATTATGAAAATACTTACTCCCTTTAAAAGAGGTTAGGTCCTTACATATTTATAAAATATTTAAATTGGTTTATACGAAGTAATTTAGCTTTAGAATAATGGTAATATAAACGCATTTTTTTAATTTTGATATTTTATGCCTAGAAACGGGCTATAGACATGTGCGTTACCTTTACACTAGTCCAAGTAAATTTGTTTGTCGATTTATTCTTACAAAATATATGTGTATCTTCATACAAAACCATACATCAAAGAACAAGAGTTCTAGAACTTTCAATAGTTTAATGTCCATGATTTAAGAAATTAATTTAATAATTAGTTTTCCGGTCAATTTTGTGTAAATAATGTAACTGCAAAACTTAAGCAAAAGTTACAAACCTGACTTAATTTCGTCATAACACCACTTGGATTATCTCAAACTACTTATAATTCTATACTAGTGAATAAATGTAACTAAATTCTTGAGACAAAAAAAAGGATTTTCAAAACCTTACCACATAATGTTAAATCAAGTTTTTAAGTATAAAGGGGGACCCGAGGGCACCCCCTCCTTTTGGATTAAAAAAATAGAAATAAAAAACAGAATGTCAATTTAGTTTTTATTTTTATAAATAGTTCTTATAATATGTTTGCTGGTTTTTTTCCCCAAAACCCGGGAGCTTTGCACTGGACCCACTGGGGCATAGAAGCGGTCCCAAAATTCCCGGCCGCTTCGGCCCACTTTCAACAATTCCGGTTCCACCACAGCATATGACTGTAGACAGACCGTTAGCTAGACGTGTGGAGGATTTCCCGTGTTTAAAAACAGTAGTAATCAAATCAATTTCTCGTCTCGGCGTATTATTTTTGGAGGAGGGGAGGGGGGGGGGGGGCGCATAAGCACAATTTTGCATATTCATTTCATTGACAATTATTTAGCAATGTTCGTAACATGTATTAACTTCATATGCTGATAAATATATTTGTGATAATTTCAAGACGATATATTGTTAAATGGCCAAGAAATATGAGCAATAGTTTATCAACAAGATTTGCATACACACAAGAAAGTTACTCGTAGATTCAATGTTAATTGCTGTCAAAGTTCTATAGAGAGATTTTAAAATAAGGTTAACGGTAGTTAAAATCAAATTGGAATTAACGAGGCCGAGTACAGTTATAACTAACTTTATTGTTGTGGTTTTTTTTTTGTTTTTTTTACAAAATTAATTTTATATATAACGTTTATGAGTTGCGAAATTTCATGATCTTGATAGGGTAAAATTTTATAATAGCGATTTTTTTATATATTTTGTTTATCTTAACATTTTTGATATAGAATTAAAACTGAATACAAAAAAATTCATCAACTAACTCAGGTAGAAATTCCTAGATCTGGTCTCGTTAAGTAAGTAAACGCTTCTCACCCAGTGACTTCATAATATAGAAATGATGTCATGAAGATTGTCTTATTTCGATATATATAAAAAAGGTTTTGGAGCAAAATATGTGTTTTTTCGACTGTTTTTAAACTGATAAACATCGAGCACGTGCTTGCTTAAGTACTATTTTTAAATATGTGTATAATTATATGAACAAAAGAATATGTTAAAATCGTACTTGAGCAAACCTACAACCTAGACTTCCAAAGACAAAATAGGAAAGAAAAATGATAATATTTTCATTTGTTTGCAAAAGAATTGGCCCATTTTAGTGACGTCATTGTTGATAGCTATTGGACAATGATGAATAATGTGATGGACAAACTCTGTAGATTGTTTTATGAAGATGCGATTTTGCTACGATGCTATTTTAAAAATTGGTTGAATTGGGAGGTATATATTTGACCATATCAAATATAGTCCTCTAAAATATTTTTTACACAACTGTCTTCTCAATTTTGCAACAAAAATTCATTGTTTTAGTTTCCGTTTTAATTTTATAATTATTTCTTTATCAATAAATAATTTAAAGCTTTTTGGGGAAATGTTTACTTTCCCGTCTGCCACTTTGTCGGAGTAATTCATATTACAGTTTAGTTATTTTCGTCTACCATTGAATCATAGAAAATTCTTCTTTCTTCATGCAGAAATTAACTTTATTTACTTTTAAATGAAAATCTAAAAATTAATTTTTCTGACGCTTACAAGCACTTCGAAATTTGCAATATTAATGGAATTGAAATATTAATAATTAATCAAATAATATGTTTTACGGTGCTACCCTTGTGGCGAGCGCAGCAAGAATTACACATACCTTGCATCATTGTCAACTTAGTGATATTTTGACAGTTGTCAACTAACATCAAATAATTTGAGAGAGAGAGAGAGAGAGAGAGAGAGAGAGAGAGAGAGAGAGAGAGAGAGAGAGAGAGAGAGAGAGAGAGAGAGAGAGAGAGAGATTATATAATACTTCTAAGTTTTAAAAAATTCTTACAAAATACATAGACTTACTTCCCCTAAAACCGTTCTTTACTTTTGGAGGAAATTGATCAGTCTGTAAAATGTAATTTGTGTTTAATTTGGTCAAAAGTGTAAGGTGTAAATACAGTATTATTTTTCTTTTGTACCTTGTTGTTATCTGACTTTTCTTTTTTTTCCCTGGTTAATAATTTTTTTTACTGAAATTTTACCGACATTTCAGTGTTTATTTTTGCATACGTTGTATCCATGTCCCCTGGCCCTGTTTGTAGGCGTGTAATTTCCCATTTTCCAATTTAATTGTTTGACAATATGCAATATCTGCATAGATTTTTTAACTGTTTATTTTCTTTATTATTTAGTTCAAAATGACTTTTTTTTAAAAATAATTTCTCCCTACTTATACTTATTGTTCATGCACGCAAATTAAATTTAGCTTAACTCTTCCTTGTATATATAATTATATAATCTCTCTATCAAAATAAAAAAAACACACAAATAAATAAAAAAACATCTATTAAAGGCTGATATCGAAGTTTATACTGATAAAGCTATAGTACACGGATTACAGATGTTTGATCCACCTCTAAATTTATCGCGGGAAATCTAGCCCGAGATCACTGTGACGTCACACGTTCAAATCTATATTCATTTGTATACGTATCTCGACTTAATACGAAGGAATGGAAGCATGTAAAAATCTCTTGGGTCTCACCAAAGCTTGTGCGCTACTCAAAACCTGTCTTCAAACCTCATGGCACCGTTAATTACGAGTTAAATGTTAGCCATTTTTGGCATATCACCACGGGATAATACATTAGAAAGCATTATGGGACATAGACAAAAAAAATTTCTTGATGAATCTGTAGGTTTAGCTCGTTCTTTTTCCCGCGCGCTCTGGTTCCTAGAGCTCGCTTCGCTCGCTATTAACATTATGAAAGCATACAAACTCTTTAATTTTGGCAATAGGAAACAAAATATTGTATAATATGTCAACTACGGAATGAAGCTAGTAATTTAAATGTTCATATTATTGAAGGACTTTGTTGTCGATGTAAATAGATGTTTATATAGTGCTTGAATCCATAGGAAATTGAATGTCGATAATACAGTAAACAGTGAGATGTTCGTATTATCAAAAAGCAAATCTATTACATTGGTGTACCATTTCATATTACTTTATTCTTACTTTTCATACAACTTTAAAACACCCCCCCCCAAAAAAAAAATTCCCAGTTACATTAGAGCTTCTAGGCGTTTTTTTTTTATCATTTAAATCTCAATATTTCATTTTAATATATGGCCACGAATTAACAGGACCATTATCTCCTCCACTCAAATAACTCAAAAACGACAATTTTCTTCCAATAACATATAGAAAATCGAAGTTTAAGGAACCTGGCTTCCAACATTGGAAATTGTAAACATTATATTGAGATTCAAATATACTCAAAAAGCATCATCTCCCCACGGATAGGATCATAAAGATTAGCGAACTGTTTGGGGTTTTTTTGCTTGTCAAGAATTTGGATTATTCTGTCCTCCCCATTTTCAAAAACGATGCTATTCATTTTTTAATTTTATAGTAAGAACATCACAATATGGAGGTGTCCAATACTAACGTGAACAAAAGTTACAAACCTTACTTAATTTCGTCGGAACACCACTTCAATTAATTCTCTCAAACTACTTATTATTCTATAATTGTGTTTATATGGAACTTCTGTCTAATGACAATTATTAGAATTCTGGTTGGATCGATTTTCATAATTTTAATTTAAAGTATATAAAAAGGGGGACCCGAGGGCCTGCCCCCTCTTTTTTTAAATATCTTTTTTTTTAAATAGTAGAAAGAGAGGAAGAACTTAGTGTTGTTTGTTATTTATATCGTTCTTATATGTCATGAATAACTTACTAAACAGCTCATAAAAGTGGCTTTTCAAAAATCTAAACCCGGGAGCTTGGCCCCCTGGGCCACCATCAGGGTTTTGTCCTGGACTCCATGGGGGCGTAGAGGCGGCGCCTTAGACTCCCGGCCGCTTCGGTCCCTATTTATCAAAGCATGGTTCTGCCACTGCATATGACTTGAGACAGAGTGAGGGGGATTTTCCGAGTTTATAAATAAATTTTAAAAGGTCTCCTCGGTGTTTGGTTTTTTGTACATTTTGAATCAATATTTTGCATATTTATTACATTGACAATAAATTAGCAATGTCTGTAACTTGTTTTAACTTCATATGGTGGTAAATAGACAGTGTTAACGTTGTGATAATTTCAAGAAGATATATTGTTAAAACGGCCAATAAGTGTAAGCAATATTTTATCGACGTACAAAAAGATATAAACAAATAAAATATTCGCTTAAAATGAAAAATTGAGATATTTTAAAAACCAATAAATGTGTTTTTAAAAAATCATTCTCTTACCTGTAATATTCTCCAGTACAGCAAAGGTGTACCAAACGGGTACTGTTTCAACGTCGACACATGCTCTGAAATGAAATATACACTCTAATTAAAGTAATGTTATTCAAGTGTCATAAATGATCTCTCTCAAACCAAACTGATATTTTTTTAATTGAAAAATTAAATTTAAAACATCCTTTATCCAACGCACTTTTTCTCTCGATGTAGACAATTTTTCTTCAAATAACATAGAAAGTTAAAGTTTAAAGAAATTGGTTTCTAACTTAAGAATCTATAAAAATTGTATTAAAAAAAAGATTCAAATATCACGCAAAAACGCATTATCTTCCTTGCCACTCCCCGCAGATAGGATTATGAAGATTGGCAAATTATTTTTCTTTTGCTTGTCAGGATTTCGGATTAGTCTACCTTCTCCACTTTCAAAAACGATGCTGTTTACTTTTTATTTCGATATGAAGTACGTCACAATATGGAGGTGTCCAATAAAAAAGTTACAAACCTTACTTAACTTCGTCGGAACACCACTTCAATTAATTCTCTCAAACTACTTATTATTCTATACTTGTGTTTATATGGAACTTCTGTCTAATGACAATTCATTAGAATTCTGGTTGGATAGATTTCTAAAGAATTACTCAACACTATGCATTTGATGTACTAGAGATACGTTTCGATACCCTGTTGACAAATTAACAAAGTACCAATTTTGAATTAAATTGGGTCTACAACATCATAATACCTTATAACAAGTCAGTTTAAACCTTAGTTTTCTGTCTATTTTTATGACATAAAATTAGGCTTTGATAAGAACACAACAAACTATTAAGAGGGCTCGATGGTCGTTGCCATTTTTAGACTGTATTGCTCTCCTTTAGAAGAACAGCTCTACATAAAAATATATGAAAATACCAAAGTTTAAAAGGTAAAATAAATGGATCTTTTCTTTATAAAGGAATAGTATATAGCAAAACAAATGATATCTAAAAATTTAAGGTAGATCTAATGTGGTCCTAATTTGTTCACCATCCAGCCTCCTTAACTTTGTAACACCGTAATCATAATAGAAATCCTTCCTATATAAATATCCCTTATAAAAATTACTAGATCCGCGCCAGATTACTTACGGGAAGTTTGTTTGTTTTTAGACTAAATATGTAATTAAAAGTAATACTTAAGTACATCAGGAATAAAATGATAATTTCTCTAAGTTCTCGATTTTTGAAGTTTTTACATTTCTTGAATAAACAAAAAGAAAACATCAGATACTGGAAATGAAACGCTTAACACATACATGAATCAATGTATAGATCGAATGACCAGGTTGCGTAGACGAAGAAAAGATTAACAATCTCGAGACAAAAGAGGATTTAAAAAAAAAAATTACCACATAATGTTAAATCAAGTTTTGAAATTCTACATATCACTGGCGGTTATAAAGGGGAACCGAGGGCATACCCCCCCCCCCCCCCACTTATATTTTGATTTGAAATACTTAAAAATATATATAGTATGAAAAAATGACAATAACAAACCGTCAACCATCTCAAAAATCCATAAAACGATATATGTAGAAATAAAGAAACAGAATGTCAATTTAATTTTTATTTTTATATATCGTTCTTATAATATGTCAAGGATAACTAGAATAGCTCATAAGAGTGGTTTTTATTTAAAAATCAAAACCGGGAGCTGGGTCCTCTGAGCCCCACCAGGGCTTTGCCCTGGACCCACTGGGGGCCTAGAGGCGTCCCCAGACTCCCGGTGCCCTCGACCCCCATTTAACAAATCCTGGTTCCACCACTGCATATGCCGTTAACTATAAACGTGTGGGGGATTTCCATGTTCTTGAAATAATCAATAACAAAAATAGTCTTGTTTCAGTGCCATTTTTTTAGGGGGGAGGCGGAGAGACGCATAAACAAAATTTTGCATATTCATTTCATTGACATTTACTTAGCAATGTGTGACATGTTTTAACATACCGGGTATGGTGAGAAATAGAGAGATCGTGCTGAGGTAATTTCAAGACGATAAATTGTTTACACGGCCAAGAAATATGAGCAATAGTTTGTCGGCGTATAAATAGATTTTAATAACTTGAATATTGCCTAAAAATGAAAAGATGGGATAATGTAAAAACCATATCTGTGTAAATAAAATCAATTTTTACCTTTATGCTTTTAAAATTCTCCTTAAAATTTTATGTACGACTGAACATTTACTGGTATCTCCTTCAAGTTTTGATTGGTCGATTACCGGTGTGATCCTTGAAGGAGATGAATGAGACTAAAGGCAGCTCCCTGCACACCATGTGACCTTTACTATGACGTCACACACTCACAAAGTGAAAGTAACGCGATGTCTGTAAACAAATAGTATTAGCTCATACGTCTAATGCCTGATTTTTATACACGGACATGTAAGATAAATAATATTTTTTTTAAATGTTTAACTGCAATGTCACAAAGTGAAGAAAGTGTTTATGTATTGTTATATACCATATATTTATACCTATGTGCGTAGAATAAGATGTAACCCCCCCCCCACACACACACACACACACACACACACACAATAACTTTTGCATGCATGAAATAATTTTTAATTAATATCGTAATTTTACAGAGAATTGATTTATTGTAAAGTAATTTAGTAAGTTATTGATTTAATTTATTTCCAAACATGCAACATTGGATTGATTGGCAGCATATACTTTAGAATACTAGTAGCTAGGGGATATGTTTGTGATAAAGTCTAAAGTTTAATGTTAACAAGTCCAAAATGTGTATTTGTATGTGCATTATATAATTATGCTTTTAAATACACCTCTTTGCATATATGAAGTAATGCATCAACATATTGGGGAAGGATATTTAAATAAAACTCGCTTATAAATGTATAGTAAAAACTAATTAAAAGACAGATACATAAAATGTTTGGGAAAATAAATGTATTAATTAGGTATATGCAATGCATGTGCAAATTTTGGTATAGTTTTAAACAATTATTTTAAGAATGGTACAATATTTTATTTGTCAAGTAGGTCTGAAGTGCAAAATAATTAGATTTTAAAATACTTGTATATATTTTAAACAAGGCCCAAAGCCTTATTAAACTGTTACCTGAGCAAAAATGCAACCCTTTTGAAGATTAATCAAATGACATTTTGATAATTAAATAATGATAATTTAATAATTGATTTTATTCAAAATAAACTTTAATAAAGGAAAATATCTTGCTCGAATCAAAATTAATATTGATATGATGAATCAATTCAATCGACTTACCCAACTATCAAAATCATATAAATTATTCAAAATGTACAAGTTATAAAAACATATACATGTAAATATACATGTAACCAGTGTAAGTAATTAATATTAAATGTTTGTTAATTAAGGCACCCCTCCTTCCTCTCCACCAGAAAAAAATACCTACAAGAATTGTGACCAAAGAGTCATGAAGTTAAAAAATTGTGTGGTATGCATGCCTCAATGCTCATCCTAACCTGTACTAAAATTGCCCTTTGTTAGGTTTAATGTTTATGTGACAAGTCAAGGCTCCCCCACACCCCAAACAACACCACTACCCCTGACTCGGTGGTCATGAATTTTCAAAATTCTAGATGAATCCTCTGTGTTCATCACAGACATGTACATGTACTTGTATGCCTGCAGTGTCTTATACATGTAATAGAAAAAAGATTTTTAAAGAGTTAAACTATATGACCAAAAGGGTCTGCCCTAAATAAGAGCCCCTAGCCCTGGGAACATAGTCACAATTTTGGTAGAGGTCTCCCTGCTAGTCCTAACCATGCACTAATTTTTCCAACTAGCAATCTAATTAAAATTAGATGTTAGATCCGCTCGCTTACTCGCTAAACAAGTGTTTTGATTAGATTGTCCAGCTATATGCTCAGAATTAAAGAGAAAGATATTTAAATAATAAATAAATATGTTTTAACAAGAGCTCCACTTTAAATTGAGTCAATCTTGCTTTATGATATGATACAAATCATATTATACATACTATGTCATGATACATGATGCAACATGATACAAAAACAATATATTATACATTATTGTATAAAATCATACAGTATTATATGATACACAATTGCATCAAATTATATAACATTGTATCATATCATTTGATACAATATTCTCTATCATATGATACAATGTCATATTATTAATCTGATACAAAATTGTGTAATTTTTTATCATATCTTGTGATATCTATTGTCATTTTTACATAATTTGAATGATGATAATCATATCAATTATATCATATTGTATAAGATATTGGGACATTAGCTTTACTTGTATCATATCATAAAATAGATCATTAGCTATAATTTGCATATAATGTTATCATATTGGTCATGTTGGTAATACCTTATCTTAGTGAGCTTTGTAATCTTTAATAACCTATGTTTAAAATATCAAAACAAAAACATGTCTGTCATCAATTAAGATTTAACTTACAAATTTGAACTGTGCATTAGAATACAAAAAACGTAAATGACCTTCAATTGAAAATAGCAATATGTATGCTGAGTTGGCCTTGAACGAGGACAAAAAGAGATGACGGGTATACAGCATGGTGTAGGAAGATATGTTTAACACAAACTGTGAAAGGGAATTAAATTGAACAGTGAATTCCAGTTTCACATATAGATGGGTGGTAGTACAGAGAAAATCAACCATAGATGAATATGACTTGTAGAGGACGGTTTAGCAACTTTAGCCAGTGCACAACTCCATTGCTGCCTCATTCCTATGTCCACTTATAGACATGATGTGAAGGATTAGCTTAATGGATTTTTGGCTAGTTATGCAGCACATCCCACGATATGGGGAACCTGCTGGAGATTATGTTTCACTGTTTGATTCCTTGCCAGAACTAACTGTTAATTCTCTTTCATTTTCATCTTCTCTGGAGAAGGTCCTAAAAATTCAAAACAAAAATCTTGAAATTGAAAATCTTTCACATAAAATTAAAATGCACTAAAGCCTATTCTTTCTCTTTTTTAACATACACTGACAACGCTAACAATGTTTTATCACATGTTTAGCTCAATATGCAGTGGATATCACTCATGTAGTAAAATTTTTGTATTACATTGTGTATTCTTACCTAATATGTCGTCTTAATCAACCATACTGTAGGTTTAAGTCTGATGATTGACGAAGAATGAAAAAGTATCAAAATATAAAAAATGAAAAGTTCAGAGTTTTAAATGTGAAAGTGAAGCCTTCAATGCTGTATAATAATTTTTTTTCATAAATTGATAAGATTATGTTTGAAAGTGAAATGTTTGACATTTGTTAAGCTTGGAACTTTTTTTTCATGCATAAGGTAGTTGACGTCTTGACATTTATAGTTCTAAAATATTGGAGTTTAACAAAAGAATGGTAAAGCATGTGATAAAAGAATCTCTCATGATTTGCAATCTTATGGTATATGATTTTTACCCAACTCATTGTGTGTATTCTGTCCCCTCAAAAATCATATACTATTGCTAACTATGAGAAATCATATATATATATATATATATATATATATATATATATATATATATATATATATATATATATATATATATATATATATATTAGTTAATTAATTACATAGATGACCACTCGATGTCATAAAATTAAACCACACAGATTATAACCTTAATATTCAATATTTAATAACACACAAAATAGAGCTACAGGAAAAGCTTATCTGAGGCGGATGAGGAGGAGTAACGTCAGCTTCCTTCAAAGGACTCCATGCTTCACTCTTACAAAACTAAATTTCATTCATCTCAGAGGTCTTCTGCAGTATATCTACGAACAACTTGCAAAAGTTAGCCATCATTGAAATAATGCTAATTGTAATATTAAAATCTTGCATCTGGCTACACGAAAGTGCAGAAGATTACTGTAATGTATTACAGGTACATGTACTGAAAAGTCTGTTTTTTTTTAGCGGACTAGATGGTCGTAGTTATTTTTAGACTGTATTGATCTCATTAAGAAGAAGATTTCTGTATAAACACATAGGAAAATACTCAAATTTAGAAGCCAAACAATAGTTAATAGTTAAATTAATCATAAAGTTTAAGGTAGATCCCATGGGTAAATTTTTGACCACCTAGCCTCCTTAAGGTGGCTCACTATACCTCAAAACTGTCTCTCAAATCAGCAGAAAATTACTTTATCATGATAGATAGCATGATTGATAAGCATGCAGTATATAATCTCAAATAGGCAAAATAATGTGCAATTTTGGATGAAAAATTTAATTTTCAAAAATTTAATTCAATAAACATGAACAAAAGCCTCAGACAGATTTGAACTCATGATCTACTGTTTACAAGCCTTATACTTTAACCACTGAACTATAACAATATACAGCCAAATCGATTGATACAAACAGTTTAGCAAAAAATTTTAATCGCCATCTTGTAACGTAGTGTCTTAAAAAGTATATATGAAAGGTGTAGTGAGGTACCTTAATTGTAATAAATTTGCATTATAATAATTGATCAAATTTTTTATCAAAATTAGGCTTGCATTGGTTATCATCAGTAACCTTATGATACAATACGAATCACAATATGTTAATGCAATACATCATGTATCATGATATAGTTGTCAACTATTAGACAAACTGATATCTATGTAATTGTTGCCTACCTCTATAAGTAATTAGATGTCTTAAAGCAAATATGTTAACTACACTGTATTTAAAAAATCAACACAATGTAGAGAAATAAGATTCAATTGTTTAGAACAAAACTTACAAATTATTAGCAACTTTAATTGAAATTCTTAATGTCTTCATATTAGGTATACCATGTAGATATTCTAGAAAGTCAATGAAAATTAATTCATATTGTGTATACATGATACACATGTGATAATACGATAGGCGTATCATGGGCCCTCACGATCAAGAGGATCGATGTATCGCCATATCATTACAACAGTACTCTAATCAAAATTATTTGCTATAGAGCAGATGCATATGCTAAAATTGAGACGTTTAGGTAATACAAAAATGCTTCACTTTGTTGAAACTGCATGCAAATCTCTGAGTTTTCAAACACTCTTCATTATGGAAAGACAAATGTTAAAAATATTTATTTCAATCTTTCTCTCTCTAAGATAATCAAATCTCTTTCAACAACTACGTCCTAGTTAAAAATAGGTTACCCATTAATGAAGAGTTGATGAAATCTAGCAAGCTTTAATACAGACAGGACACATTTTTCTCATTCATCATCAGACAAGTGGGTCTATCAAAGCACTGGATGTGGGAACAGGGTCTGGCTCATGTGGGTATTTCAATTTCTTACTGAGCTGTAACAAGCAAATGTCTGAACTTTAGTATAGATATATTTAATAGACACGCATATATATACATATTTTATGTCAATCTAAAATTGACTACAGTGAACAAATACTGATAACAGTGACCTGAGAAATTGATTACATTGACCAGAAACTAATTAGAATGACCAGATGCAAGTCTCTGTATAACATAGGAGCACCATGAATAAAACTAAAGGATTCATAGTATCCCTATGTATTGAGTAGTATTATCAAACAGCACAGGTTCTTTTTTTAACACTTAGAAAAATAGAAACATGTTACCATTAGGTTAACTTTGAATTACAGTACATAAATTTCTTTTACTGTCATATAGTGCTTATAAAGAATCACCCCAGCTGGCTGACTGGTTGGAAGGATTCTGAAACGAGAAATGCATGCTTTAAATAATGTAGAATGGCAGCAGTAAAAGGGCACACAGCAGAATACTGTACAGCACATACTAAATAATTGTGTCAGGATTAAAGAGAATCATGCAAACCATATAAACGATCAAATTTAAAAATGTCAATCTTACAGAAGTATATACTGTACTTGTAACATTTTACCTTGAAGATTGATTTCATCACAGATTTTTAATTATAATAGGCAAGTCAAAAACTTTTTTATTTTTACTAATTAATCTCACTTTATTTAGAAATGGGCATAATGAATGACAATAAAGACATGAATCGGATCATGTACATAATTATACACATTCAGTGTCCATGATTAGCACAGGGATTTGACACAACCTGGGTAACAACAAAAAGAAGGTGTACTATATACCCCCTTTTTTATTGTTGCTCAGATTAAGTCAAATCCCTGTGATGATTAGGACCTGTAAAACTGCACAACTTTTAATTATCTAACACGTTACAATACACTTCTATAAATCATAAGATTTATTCAGATTACGATATTTCTCTAGATACAAGAAAAATCTGTGTATATATAATGCATTAGAGGCAATAAAATATCATTAAAAAATTCGTACATACCTCGCATGAGAACCATTCCTGAGCGTCTTACTTGTTATGTTGAATTAAAGTGAAAGCGGAAGTTCAATTGCGCATGCGCAACTATGTAGCAGGGAGCTGCCGAAAGATGCATTCGAAGGAGATACCAGTAAATGTTCAGTCGTACATAAATTTTTTGAGAAAAACAAACTGATTTTTAAGAATTTTTTCCCCTCTATAGTGTTATATAGTGAAAACAACAATCTAATTAAAATTAGATGTTAGATCCGCTCGCTTACTCGCTACGAGTAAGCGAGCGGATCTAACATCTAATTTTAATTAGATTGTGAAAACAATTACCGGTGTACCTTACAATCAATGTCGCACATGCGCAGCTAAAATAAAATTAAATCTAAAATGAGACTAAAGGCAGCTCCCTGCACACCATGTGATCTTTACTATGACGTCACACACTCACAAAGTCTGCAAACAAATAGTAAAGCACATACGTCTTATAGCAGCTTTCGGCAGCTCCCTGCTACACAGTTGCGCATGCGCAATTGAACTTCCGCTTTCACTTTAATTCAACATAACTAGTATGTTTCTCATGCGAGGTATGTACGAATTTTTTGATGATATTTTATTGTCTCTAATGTATTTTTCTTGTATCTAGAGAAATATCGTAATCTGAATAAATCTTATGATTGCGAGGTATGTACGAATTTTTTGATGATATTTTATTGTCTCTAATGTATTTTTCTTGTATCTAGAGAAATATCGTAATCTGAATAAATCTTATGATTTTTGGTTTCATAGAAGTGTATTGTAACGTGTTAGATAATTAAAAGTTGTGCAGTTTTACAGGTCCTAATCATCACAGGGATTTGACTCAATCTCAGCAACAATAAAAAAGGGGGTATAAAGTACACCTTCTTTTTGTTGTTACTCAGATTGTATCAAATCCTTGTGCTTATCATGGACACTGAATAGTGAATTAATCTTTGAGCCTAATTTTTGTCCTTAAGACTTGTCTAAAATGTATTGAAACTTATCAGTGGTCTAGCATACCCATATGTTATAATACATGGAGCCTTATGTCTTAACAGGGGCCTTGTTACTTAATAGAGCGTAATGGTCTAGCTCTTTGGAGTCACTGTCGACATCAAAAGATGAATTAAGCCAAATGAATTAAGTCATGTAAATATTCACATGACCTTTATGTTATCCATGTATGTGGGTTGTACCATGTACCTATGATTCTTACCATGTGTGTGTCTTTATTGTCATTCATTATGCCCATTTCTAAATAAAGTGAGATTAATTAGTGAAAATATATACAGTTTTTGACTTGCCTATTATAATTAAAAATCTGTGATAAAATCAATCTTCAAGGTAAAATGTTACAAGTACAGTATATACTTCTGTAAGATTGACATTTTAAAATTTGATCCTAATTTATAAGGTTTACATGATTCTCTTTAATCCTGACACAATTATTTAGTATATGCTGTACAGTATTCTGCTGTGTGCCCTTTTACTTCTGCCATTCTACATGTATTTAAAGCATGCTTTTCTTGTTTCAGAATCCTTCCAACCAGTCAGCCAGCTGGGGTGATTCTTTATAAGCATCCTGGTCAACCAATGGATATAACCCCTTCTGCATATAAGCTGCCACTCTCCAAATGTGACCTACACAATATCAGAGTGCCTTTCATTGGCACAGTGGGAGTCTGACTTATTAGAATGGTATGGAATTTTGTTCTGTACACTTGCTAAATTCTTGGTGTTTTCAGATGATTAATAAATGAAGTGGAAGACATGATTCTTGTGCCAATACTGATTGAAAGATTTCTATTTGTTTTTCCGGGGCCCTAGTATTGTCATCTATTTGGTGATAAAGTTAACTTTCTACACCTTACTAGGCAGACTAAAACAATTAGGTAATCGACATGCAGACTTCACTAGAGCTCTCAGTATGTTATTGTAATTTTGTGTTTTAAAGAGATTCCTATTATTACAATTGGTCATTGACATTTTCTTAACATTATTTACATGTATCTTGATTCAAATTATTAGGTTTTACATTAATATCTCCATTTATGCCTCATTTTCTGCAGTCAATGAAAAGCTCTCACTTGATCCAGACAGTGAAATAGCTATAACTACCAAGATCTCCGAGTATGATCACTCACATGCTCTCATTGCTCTGTAAGTTTCAAGTTTTTTCATCATGCAGTAGGTTCAATATAATTTATATGTTCATGCATATTATAAATGTAAAATTTGTAATGTACTATATGACAGTAAAAGAAATTGATGTACTGTAATTCAAAGTTAACCTAATGGTAACATGTTTTTATTTTTCTAAGTGTTAAAAAAAGAACCTGTGCTGTTTGATAATACTACTCAATACATAGGGATACTATGAATCCTTTAGTTTTATTCATGGTGCTCCTATATTATACAGAGACTTGCATCTGGTCATTCTAATTAGTTTCTGGTCAATGTAATCAATTTCTCAGGTCACTGTTATCAGTATTTGTTCACTGTAGTCAATTTTAGATTGATATGAAATATGTATATACATTGTATATGCGTGTCTGTTAAATATATCTATACTAAAGTTCAGACATTTGCTTGTTACAGCTCAGTAAGAAATTGAAATACCCACATGAGCCAGACCCTGTTCCCACATCCAGTGCTTTGATAGACCCACTTGTCTGATGATGAATGAGAAAAATGTGTCCTGTCTGTATTAAAACTTGCTAGATTTCATCAACTCTTCATTAATGGGTAACCTATTTTTAACTAGGCCGTAGTTGTTGAAAGAGATATGATTATCTTGGAGAGAGAAAGATTGAAATAAATATTTTTGACATTTGTCTTTCCATAATGAAGAGTGTTTGAAAACTCAGAGATTTGCATGCAGTTTCAAAAAAGTGAAGCATTTTTGTATTACCTAAACATCTCAATTTTAGCATATGCATCTGCTCTATAGCAAATAATTTTGATTAGAGTACTGTTGTAATGATATGGCGATACATTGATCCTCTTGATCGTGAGGGCCAATGATACGCCTATCGTATTATCACATGTGTATCGTGTATACACAATATGAATTAATTTTCATTGACTTTCTAGAATATCTACATGGTATACCTAAAATGAAAACATTAAGAATTTCAATTAAAGTTGCTAATAATTTGTAAGTTTTGTTCTAAACAATTGAATCTTATTTCTCTACATTGTGTTGATTTTTTAAATAGTTAACATATTTGCTTTAAGACATCTTATTACTTATAGAGGTAGGCAACAATTACATAGATATCAGTTTGTCTAATAGTTGACAACTATATCATGATACATGATGTATTGTATTAACATATTGTGATTCGTATTGTATCATAAGGTTACTGATGATAACCAATGCAAGCCTAATTTTGATAAAAAATTTGATCAATTATTATAATGCAAATTTATTACAATTAAGGTACCTCACTACACCTTTCATATATACTTTTTAAGACACTACGTTACAAGATGGCGATTAAAATTTTTTGCTAAACTGTTTGTATCAATCGATTTGGCTGTATATTGTTATAGTTCAGTGGTTAAAGTATAAGGCTTGTAAACAGTAGATCATGAGTTCAAATCTGTCTGAGGCTTTTGTTCATGTTTATTGAATTAAATTTTTGAAAATTAAATTTTTCATCCAAAATTGCACATTATTTTGCCTATTTGAGATTATATACTGCATGCTTATCAATCATGCTATCTATCATGATAAAGTAATTTTCTGCTGATTTGAGAGACAGTTTTGAGGTATAGTGAGCCACCTTAAGGAGGCTAGGTGGTCAAAAATTTACCCATGGGATCTACCTTAAACTTTATGATTAATTTAACTATTAACTATTGTTTGGCTTCTAAATTTGAGTATTTTCCTATGTGTTTATACAGAAATCTTCTTCTTAATGAGATCAATACAGTCTAAAAATAACTACGACCATCTAGTCCGCTAAAAAAAAACAGACTTTTCAGTACATGTACCTGTAATACATTACAGTAATCTTCTGCACTTTCGTGTAGCCAGATGCAAGATTTTAATATTACAATTAGCATTATTTCAATGATGGCTAACTTTTGCAAGTTGTTCGTAGATATACTGCAGAAGACCTCTGAGATGAATGAAATTTAGTTTTGTAAGAGTGAAGCATGGAGTCCTTTGAAGGAAGCTGACGTTACTCCTCCTCATCCGCCTCAGATAAGCTTTTCCTGTAGCTCTATTTTGTGTGTTATTAAATATTGAATATTAAGGTTATAATCTGTGTGGTTTAATTTTATGACATCGAGTGGTCATCTATGTAATTAATTAACTAATATATATATATATATATATATATATATATATATATATATATATATATATATATATATATATATATATATATATATATATATATATATGATTTCTCATAGTTAGCAATAGTATATGATTTTTGAGGGGACAGAATACACACAATGAGTTGGGTAAAAATCATATACCATAAGATTGCAAATCATGAGAGATTCTTTTATCACATGCTTTACCATTCTTTTGTTAAACTCCAATATTTTAGAACTATAAATGTCAAGACGTCAACTACCTTATGCATGAAAAAAAAGTTCCAAGCTTAACAAATGTCAAACATTTCACTTTCAAACATAATCTTATCAATTTATGAAAAAAAATTATTATACAGCATTGAAGGCTTCACTTTCACATTTAAAACTCTGAACTTTTCATTTTTTATATTTTGATACTTTTTCATTCTTCGTCAATCATCAGACTTAAACCTACAGTATGGTTGATTAAGACGACATATTGGGTAAGAATACACAGTGTAATACAAAAAAATTACTACATGAGTGATATCCACTGCATATTGAGCTAAACATGTGATAAAACATTGTTAGCGTTGTCAGTGTATGTTAAAAAAGAGAAAGAATAGGCTTTAGTGCATTTTAATTTTATGTGATGATTTTCAATTTCAAGATTTTTGTTTTGAATTTTTAGGACCTTCTCCAGAGAAGATGAAAATGAAAGAGAATTAACAGTTAGTTCTGACAAGGAATCGAACACTGTAGCATAATCTCCAGCAGGTTCCCCATATCGTTGGATGTGCTGCATAACTAGCCAAAAATCCATTAAGCTTATATTTCACATCATGTATATAAGTGGACATAGGAATGAGGCAGCAATGGAGTTGTGCACTTGCTAAAGTTGCTAAACCGTCCTCTACAAGTCATATTCATCTATTGTTGATTTCCTCTGTACTACCACCCATCTATATGTGAAACTGGAATTCACTGTTTAATTTATTCCCTTTCACAGATTGTTTTAAACATATCTTCCTACACCATGCTGTATACCTCGTCATTTCTTTTTGTCCTCGTTCAAGGCCAACTCAGCATACACATGACTATTTTTCAATTGAAAGTCATTTACGTTTTTTTTTGTATTCTAATGCACAGTTCAAATTTGTAAATTAAATCTTAATTGATGACAGACATGTTTTTGTTTTGATATTTTAAACATAGGTAATCAAAGATTACAAAGCTCACTAAGTCAAGGTATTACCAACATGACCAATATGATAACATTATATGCAAATTATAGCTAATGATCTATATCATGATATGATACAAGTAAAGCTAATGTCCCAATATCTTATACAATATGATATAATTGATATGATTATCATCATTCAAATCATGTAAAAATGACAATAGGTATCACAAGATATGATAAAAAATTACACAATTTTGTATCAGATTAATTATACGACATTGTATCATATGATAGAGAATATTGTATCAAATGATACGATACAATGTTATATAATTTGATGCAATTGTGTATTATATAATACTGTTTGATTTTATACAATAATGTATAATATATTGTTTTTGTATCATGTTGCATCATGTATCATGACATAGTATGTATAATATGATTTGTATCATATCATAAAGCAAGATTGACTCAATTTAAAGTGGAGCTCTTGTTAAAACATAGTGAGTATTTATTTATTGTTTAAATATCTTTCTCTTTAATTCTGAGCATATAGCTGGACAATCTAATTAAAACACTTGTGTAGCGAGTAAGCGAGCGGATCTAACATCTATTTCTAATTAGATTGCTAGTTGGAAAAATTAGTGCATGGTTAGGACTAGCAGGGAGACCTCTACCAAAATTGTGACTATGTTCCCAGGGCAAGGGGCTCTTATTTAGGGCAGACCCTTTTGGTCATATAGTTTAACTCTTTAAAAATCTTTTTTCTATTATATGTATAAGACACTGCAGGCATACAAGTACATGTACATGTCTGTGATGAACAAAGAGGATTCATCTAGAATTTTGAAAATTCATGACCACCGAGTCAGGGGTAGTGGTGTTGTTTGGGGTTTGGGGGAGCCTTTACTTGTCACATATAAAACATTAAACCTAACAAAGGGCAATTTTAGTACAGGTTAGGATGAGCACTGAGGCATGCATACAACACAATTTTTTAACTTCATGACTCTTTGGTCACAATTCTTGTAGGTATTTTTTTTCTGGTGGAGAGGAAGGGGGGGGGTGCCTTAACAAACATTTAATATTAATTACTTACACTGGTTACATGCATATTTACGTGTATATGTTTTTATAACTTGCACATTTTGAATCATTTATATGATTTTGAGAGCTGGGTAACTCGATTGAATTGATTCATCATATCACTATTAATTTTGATTCGAGCAAGATATTTTCCTCTATTAAAGTTTATTTTGAATGAAATCAATTATTAAATTATCATTATTTAATTATCAAAATGTCATTTGATAAATCTTCAAAAGGGTTGCATTTTTGCTCAGGTAACAGTTTAATAAGGCTTTGGGCCTTGATTAAAATATATACAAGTATTTTAAAATCTAATTATTTTGCACTTCAGACCTACTTGACAAATACAATATTGTACCATTCTTAAAATAATTGTTTAAAACTATACCAGAAATTTGCACATGCATTGCAATATACCTAATTAATGCATTTATTTTCCCAAACATTTTATGTATCTGACCATTGTCTTTTAATTAGTTTTTACTATACATTTATAAGCGAGTTTTATTTAAATATCCTTCCCCAATATGTTGATGCATTACTTCATATATACAAAGAGGTGCATTTAAAAGCATATATAATGCACATACAAATACACATTTTGGACTGGTTAACATAAAATTTTAGACTTTATCACCAACATATCCCCTAGCTACTAGTATTCTAATGTATATGCTGCCAATCAATCCAATGTTGCATGTTTAGAAATAAATTAAATCAATAACTTACTAAATTACTTTACAATAAACCAATTCACTGTAAAATTACGATATTAATTAAAAATTATTTCATGCATTCAAAAGTTATTGTGTGATTATGGGGGATGGGGGAGTGGAAGATCGACCCACCATAGGCATAGGTTGAGAGGATCGGGGTGCATGTTGAAAGAGTACACTACAAGATACTGACATAAGACTTTATAAACGAGAGGTGGGGGTGGGGGTGGTTACATCTTATTCTACGCATACAGGTATAAATATATGGTATATAACAATACATAAACACTTTCTTCACTTTGTGACATTGCAGTTAAACATTTAAAAAAATATATTATTTATCTTACATGTCCGTGTGTAAAAAACAGGCATTAGACGTATGTGCTTTACTATGTGTTTACAGACATCGCGTTACTTTCAATTTGTGAGTGTGTGACGTCATAGTACAGGTCACTCACATGGTGTGCAGGGAGCTGCCTTTAGTCTCATTCCATCTAAAAATACTCGTTTCCAATAAAAATGAAATTAATTCATGTGCGGATCCAGAAAATTTTTCCCGGGGGGGGGGGGGGGGGGGGGGGGGGTCCGAAGGATTATGTTTGCCAGAGGGGATCAGAGGTATATTTGCGATAATTTTACAATGTAAATTTTCAAAAAAAAATCATTTTCCAGGGGAGGGGGATCCGCGCATGTGATTGTTGTTCCATATATACCTTTTCGGCATCTCATTTTAGGCCTTTGTACAGGATTGAATTTGGGCTCATTTGCTAGGAAAATTATTAATTTAGTGGACTTGTCACACTGAATTAAAGGGAACTATTATTTAGATGCGCATGATGTAATTTCCTGGATGGCGGTGAGTGTTTGTCAGTATGTTAAACCCACTTGTATTTGGGGATAGGTATGTTTACTATCAATTATCTCTCTTAGAAGCCGCATAAGGCGTTATTTTTCTGATCTCAAAATTTTCTCGAAGCATTTAATAATAATTTCTCTTTCATTGATAATATGCTGAGAGACTTGTTAATCAATTAACTTATTTAAAGCTATATAGTAACATATAGTGAAATTAATTCCTTGTGTGAAACCTTAAGTTTGCCAAATACAATTATTGTAAAAGTGATTTGAATTCCTCTTTACGTAATAAAAGGAGCTCTACTTTAATAAATGGAATGTCATTTAAGTTTCATAAGTGCTGATATATTTTAAAAGGAAAATTAAATTTAAAATATTTTTTATTCTAACTGCCTTCTTAATTTTGCAACAAAAATTAATTATTTTAGATTCCGTTTTAAGTTTGTAATTATATTCTTCTTTTTTAACCAAAGAATAAGTTAAAAGTTTATTTGGAATAATTGTTTTACCATCTGCCACTTTATCGTAGTACATTCGTATTACAATTATATTTTTTCGTCTACGAAATACAATAAAATTGTGGAAAAATCGTCTTTCGTCTTACTATGCAGAAATACTTTACCAACTTTATATATATTTTTAAATGAAACCCTAAAATAATTAATTTCCCAACAATTACAAACACCTCGAATTTTGTATCATTAATGAAATTAATAATTAATCAAAACTTGATATTATAAAAACATACAAAAAGTTAAATTTTGGCATCAGGAAACAAATTATTATTTAATATATCAACTACCATTTCACATTATTATATTCTTATTATTAATACAAGTGAAATTGCAAAACTTTAAATCCATAGTAACTGTACAAAAGAGCTTCTTAGCGTTTTTAATTTACTAATCTTTTAATTCTCAACTATATTTTATCATTATATATAGCCACCTATTAATAGGGGCCAGTGGCCTCCCCAACCCACGTTTTCTCGAAACAGACAGTTTTCTTCAAAAAACATACAGAAAATTGAAGATAAAGGAAACTGGCTTCCAACTTTTTAGGTAATATGTAAAAATTATATGTAAAAAGGATTCAAACATCATACAAAAACGCATCATTTCCCTCGCCCCCTCCCCCCGCTTAAGTTTATAAAGATTGTCGAATCATTTTTTTTCCTTGTCAAGATATTGAGCAAGTCTGCCTTACCCGCTTTCAAAACAAAGCTACACGCCCGACATCTGTTGTTATTTATTGGTACCATTTTCAGTTGTTTTTCTTTTCAAAAGAGCTGAATTGTGAAAACTTTATTTCAATTTCTGTGTGTCTGCGAGTGTGAATAAGGGTGGGGGTTTTGCAAATATAGGTGTGAGTGCAAATGTTGTCACAACAAATTGTTTTGACTACAAATAGTATATGGTACAGTTAACCTATTGTTTAATATTTCCTTAAAATATATATTCAGTACCTGAGCATCCTCATATAGTGTAAATCAAAGTTTGTCAAAATCATGGTCTTCGAGGAGGTTAGGGTGATGCCACATTGGGGGGGGGGGGGGGGGGGGGGGTCCAATTTTACATAAGAAAAACTTTCAAATTGTTCTCAAAAACTGTAATGTTGTAATGTATAGTGTTACTTATAAACAAGCATCTTGACATATTTTTTGTTCATTCTCAATTGTTTAGATTGTGCCCCCCCCCCCCCCCCCCTGGACAATTCTTTGGCACCACAAGGGGTTAAAAATTAGATGTAGGTTTATATTTATATGAATAATTGTTTAATATCTCAGTGTTTTGGGGTGCCTGAATTGGGGCGGAAATTCGGCCCCATTCCCAATCAGAAATTTCCTAATATTTTCCCAATTTCTGACGCAAATTTCTAGAAAAAGAAGCATTTGTGCTTTAATTAGTATTCGAATAAAATATAGAAATCAATAAATTTTATTATAATCAATAAAAACGAATTTTCCCAATTTTCCTGTTTTGTCGCTATTTTTCCCAATGGAAAGGGCCCCAGGCCCCAGCCCCCAGTCCCAAATTGTGAAAAAAAAAACCCTGTATCTTCTTGAGAACTGCAATTCTAAATATGTGATATGAGAATGAAATCATCCTGTTACAAAAGGGGCTCAGGGTTAAACGTAAGAATATCTGGAGAAATTTTTGAAAATATTTTAATACATCATCTATTCTACTACATTGTCCAGATATTTTGTATATGGCTGATTTTGTTATCATAATGGCTATTGTTGCTCAGGCTAGCGATGTGGCCTATGGTTTAACTAATATGCGTTAATTGTAAATATAATACATCTGTACGATTTTCAACAGCTTGAAAATGCCAAATCTAAAAGACAAAGAGGCCATGGAATCTTAATGATTAGTCCTTGAATTATCCGAAAAATCCTTAACATGTGAACAACGTTTATATAAAATGAACGTTTCTTGTATAGTCGCATTGTTTTATGTAATATATTTTTATTACTGACATACAGTCCCGAATTACTTTATTACTATTACTATTACTATATTAGCTCAGATATACGGGTGTTTTATTATACTTGATAAAGTGGATTGGTGTAAAAGGAAATTTAAAATACATTGTACGTGATGACATGTACTCTATATCGTTTATATGGTATTTTATAGTATAATATACACACTCAGTAAATACATATTATGACAATAGTCCAAAGTAATCTCTTCAGAAAAGTGGACAGTGTATAATGGAGTGTTGGTTAGCAGCAATCAATATTTGCGAAATTTATTTTATTAACAGTCGTAGTTTTAGTAATATCATGCATACTTAGTCTTGTACAATGTAAGTAACTACTAGTATATCCAAGTACAAGTTAGAACTCTTCTAATACTTCACAGCCTATTTTATCAAACAGTCAAAGTACAAAGACAGGGACACTTACTTATTTTGTTACATGTAAGGAGGCTGGGTGGTCAACAATGTACCAATCAGATCTGCCTTAAATATTTTAATAGGATATTTTTTAGCAATAAACTGCTATTTAGAAAGGAAAAAAAACACAAAAAAGTATTTAAAAAAAAGAAAGAAAGAAGGAAAAAAGGATTTTTAAAGTATCTTAACATAAAGGTGAGGGGATCTGATAGACTGTATGATGTATGAATAGGACTTCACACTGGGCTTATGGATTTTGAATTCCTTATACAGATTTATTTAGAATTTGTTAAAATATCTCGACAAATGCTATTGATTAAATTAAAATATTATTCAAAAACATAAACATGCTCAAAATCATATAAAAGTCTTCAACAAACAAAAGAACACAACACTATAATTTACAAGAAAGGGATTGTGACCAATAACACAGAAGTTGCCACAATCCTAAAAAATCATAACACAGTATTGCGACTAGAATTAACCTGAACTTATAAGATATAATAATTTGGCATATTGTATTATTATATACAAATAGTGTCAAAGATGGGGTTACCTTCCGCCACTTATTAAGTTGTGGCTTTCTACATTATTGATATGCGACTTTTCGATTACTGACAGTATTAGTTATTTTTACTTTAATTTTGTCTCCAACTTTCACTAATTTTCTCATCCTATTATGGCACCCAGTCGCACGATATCCAACTTTATAGAATAAAGTTTTAAAAGTCATAACACAGTTTAGGTATGCAATATGGTGGAATCGATTTTTGTACCAATCAGACGTCAAATTCCTGTTAAATGACGAGTTTGTCTATTTTGTATACATGTATTCACATTAGAGCGGGGGTATCACTAGAAATTGCATTGGTTCACAGATATCTTTCTTTTAATTTATTAACATATAAGTTTTGGTCCTCGACAAAACAAAACATTCGGCTTCGCCTCGCCTTCTATTATCTTTAACAACCCGACATATTCCCGTATACAGTCAATAATAAACTTAATAAGTATAAATATGCCCCAAAATGACCATTTTATCAGGTTTTCAGTTACTGGTATATTTTTTCCCGAATGTGATACCTACATTGCAATTCCTGGCATTGTTAATTCTTTTCGGTGAATAGTTCATAAAATACCGCCGGGTTACCCAGATACAAAAGTTGGGTATTTTTATCTGGTTTGTTGTTCAAAGATACAAGTTAATGAAATTGTAGCATTGGAGATCTTAAGAAGAATGTTACTGTTTCCCCATCTTTCTCTTTAGCACATTCACCGTCCTCGGAAAGTAAACATTGGAGTCACAGAGTGCAATGCTAGTATGCCTACAACAGTTTTCGACGGAACTAAAGCCTGCCTCTTCCTTGGTGAAACCTCGTCATAATTAATAGAACTAACACTGAAGCTGCCAATTTTAAACCTGTGTTATTATACTAGCATCATTCTTCATATAATACATGAAGGATAAGAAGGAGTAATTCATTAAAAATTTATTTCTATAGTCATATAAATAACAACAAATTTAATTGGTCAGACAAAGGACGGGTTCTGATTGGTGCTTTCCTTGTCGATCCACGCCATCATCTCCTCTCCAAAGTCGTCTGCTACAGAATCCTTGCTGAACGCGAAACTGGCGTCCATGGAAACGTTTGGAGACTTCCGCTTCTCTCTTCTGGCCGGAACTGGAGACGATTTCACACTGCTACCTCTTTCCACCTGCGTTTTGCGGTGCCTAATAATTTAAATAAATGTATAAATTTATACTAAAACACAATATTCATTTGATAATTAAGTGTATAGAATAGCCTTGAATATACGTGATTTTTTTTTTTCTTTTGGTCCTATTTTGATGATGATATAAACCGCGCATTACGAAATAACGATCAATATTATTTTCAATACACTGTATAAAAAACCTGTCAAATTATTATCTTAGAAAAACATTACGGCCATCGGCATAAGCAAGACTTCACGAAATGAATAAACAGCACACACAAAAATCAATTGATTTAAATTGATATAAAATGATAATTAATTACCGGCACGTTATTTACTCTAAAACCCAGTTACACTATAGTGCTGAGGTAGATGTCCCTGAATCAAAGCACTTGACTGGTAATAAATATAGATGATATTAAATACACAATACGTGTGTTCAATGGCAGGCAAGTACTGGTCACCATGTAAAGTATGGGAGTTTATTCTTTTTTGTTAAACTTCTTGACTTGGTAGTGTAAAACTGACATATTTGTTATTTTCATAGTGCATTCTGCTCCCCCTTAATATAAGATTTCGTGGTACAGGTAATTTTATATAGAAATAGAGAATGTATCATTTTCAATTTTGAGTCAGTCCCTAATGAATCAGCTGACACTCAGAATGCATTTAAACTATGAATATGAATAAAATAAAGGAGAATGCATAAAGTGGAGCGACAACATTATCAGTTTTTGCTACTCAAAGAAAAATTAAAACATGACACAGATATATACAACTAAAGTAAGGAGTTCTGAATATGAAACAGAGTTAGACATGATATATGCTGATTAGTAGGACATGCATCAGTCTAGCAACTGTAACCATGGAGATTGTGGTGTAACTAAGCAATGATAAACATTTCCTAACAGTGTGGCAAACTTAGAAAAAAAATTACATGCTGAAAACACATTCAATCATTGTGAGAATTAGGTGTCCAATAAATAAAAGAGTGACTGTATAAGCAGGGCATAAACTTGTTAATCAGGCCACAAGGCCTTAAACTGAGAACAGACTTGAATACAAATTTCAAACTAACACAACTTTGCCAGTAAAATATAGTTTCCATCAAGTGTTTGCATTTGTAAAGTATTCAAGCACACAACTTTTCAAGCATTTTTGTTGAAAATGAACCAAGATATTAAACTCTAATACCCAGTATTTGATTTTAAGTCTGTTCACAGTTCATGGTCTTGGAGCCAGGTCATTCAAAACAGCGGATTATAAAAATTAGGCACATAATATAAAATAAAAATGTGTTACATCATGCTGAATATCATAGAGTTTATCAGTGTGTACATCAAGTAAAACATCATGCTAACCTAACACATTGACTTAATATATAGAAAGAGAAAGTAGATTGTTATAAAATATTTCAGGTTCATTCTATAAAAAAATATTTGAAAGCTATCTTGAATCTGCAACATTCCACAAACAACAAAATAGGGCTAATAAAATACACACATGCTTAAAAAAATCACCCTCCATCTTTATTTTCTTTATCTGCCCACTCTGTGGTCCTATTTTCTTTCATGATGATGTTGGTTTTCTTGTATTGTCATACAGCTGACTTATTTGAGATTTTATCTTGGAATCATGCACAATGATACAGACAATCAGATAACTTGTAATTCCTTTATTCGATTTTTTCATACTTTGTCTTCCATTAATCTCCAGCCAAACGGGCCATGTACAACATACACAACATACATCTCTATCACTCAGCATAGACAATCTCTCTCTCTCTCTCTCTCTCTCTCTCTCTCTCTCTCTCTCTCTCTAGCATCATTAGAATCATGTGACATCACATAAAATACTAGTCTAGCATAAAAATCTTTGATAATAACAGTTTGTAAAACAGTTATCTTTCTTTTCACAACACATTCTTTATACCAAAAATACAGACCAATGAGCTAAGAGATAAAAAGATTCAATAAAAAATATTCCAAAATGTTCTACAAAAATAAAATTATTAAGTTTCATGTCAATTATGCTCTTCATTCAACCATTTTAATAAAGTCAGAGATTGTAAACAATCTGATACACACTGCTAAACATGTTCAATGAATTATATTCCAAAAGTCTACGACTCCAGTTTGTTACTCGAGACGAACATATCTTCCGAGAATTGATTTGATCAACACAATGTGAGTACAATTGTCAATAATACAATTATCATACAGTTTATAAAGGGTGAGGAAAAAATCAAAATCACATTTAGTATACAAATCAAATTATTAAAAAAAGCTCAAAGTAAAAGTGTTGAATGTGTTTTAAATGTGCCACACTTTAAGAATACTTGAGTAATTAGTTTAAGAAAACAGGTATAAATAGCATTGCTATTAGGAAAATAAATCACACACAATACATCGGTAATCTCCATGGAAACAGTAAAAAGACTGAATGGTAACTATGACAACCTCAGGGCTCTCTCTCTCACCTGTTGTGTGTCCTAGGAGTTGAGGCCTGATTGCGGGATAGGGGGTCACACTTTTGGGGGGTCAGAGGCTGATAGTGAGTGTGTTTAGTTTGGACAGATTTGTACACTCTTGTACCACTGGGAGTCTGCATGGTATATTGCACATGAGAACTATGTTCTTTGACGGCCTCAAATCGAGAGGAGCCAAGTGGGGGGGATTCGTACGATTGGTCGATTTCACGCTTGTGTGACATGAATGGAGAGCCCCGGTGGGCTGCAGGAGAGCCCGGCCCAGGACGACAGGAAACAGAGGACAGAGAATGAGAAGGACTCGTATGTAATGATGACGAAGGAGGGTTAGCAAAAGACGAGTTTGAACCTGAGAAGGAGTTCTCTCCCCCTGAGTCAGTCGATTGCTGGGAGGGGGAGCTACAGCGGGATCCTCCAATCAGCTGCTGCTGGTACTGTTCTATATACCGCTGCCTCCGCATTTTCTCACTGTACTTGTAAAAGTCTGACATTTCAAAAGGTTTTGAGATCACCTCCACGTTCCGATGAGGCTGAATTTTGGTCACTGTCACTACAGCATTAGACTGTTTGGTATAGTGTGGAGAGTCTGATCTCCCCGGGTAAAAACTTTGGTCATTCACAGAATTTGGTCCTTTGCTTCCAAAGAAGGAGCCCTCGTGCAACCGAGGACTGTAACAATTGTTTTCAAAACTGTTCTCCTGCTGATCAGGACTTTGTATGATCGGAGATGGCTCTGTGAATGCAGAGTCTTCCCAGGGGGCCGATTTGTGTCTTTGGTGTTTTGGCGTACCTGTTTCTTCATGTTTCACAGGAACTTCTATCACACTACTTCTTGTTGACACTAGGTCATACTCCGACTGAGAATTCCTCTTGCTTCCAAACTTTGAAGGTTCAAGGTCAGGTAAGACATTACTGTCACTATCACTGAGTTGTCTGTCTCTGTAAGACCAGCGATCACGACGTCGGATATTCCGCTCCAAGCTTCCGTAGTGTCCCTGAGGAATTGGTTTGCGATAATCTTCGTATTTGGGAGGTAAATCAGATTTACCATAACCTGCAGTCACATTTTCACTGAAATCTGGGTTAGTGGGAGTCTTGATTTCATCGGTGCTCTCGTAATGTGAAGTCCTCTGCGTATTTATGTTATACATGTTATTGTTGGAGCTAAAGCCACTGTCCTGGCTGCCCTTCTCGTAACGTTTCACGTTCTCGTATTCTGATTGGCTGGACATGTTGCTACCAGATGATGCACTCCGACTGCTCAATGGAGGCGGAAAAATCTGGTTCCTGTACGTATTGTTTTGGTTCAGTGTACTCAACTGTGGACTGAAAAAAATATCAGAAAACTCTCTAAAAACTGTAAAATAAAGCTTCAAAACTATCTTTAAATCATTTTATAAATTCAATATAATCCAATCTCTCTCCATAACATCAAATAAAATACATGTAATATGTTATCTAAGTATTTTTATAAAATAAAAGTGCATTTATTTGCAATTATAGGTCATTTGGACAGTACTGACCTGCTGAGGGTGGGGCTGAGAGGGGGTGGGGATGTCGGGGACAGCTCCCTGGCCGTGGCTGACCTATAAATGGTGATCTGTCGCGGTTTACCCTCTCCAGATGGCTGAAAGTATAGAGATCACAGATAAACCTCATGCAATATATAGCAGTAAGCTAATTAGCCTTAACTTTCATAATTTTATTTTTTGTATCAGTATGTGTATAGAACGACAAGAAGGACAAAATTTTTAAAGATTCAAACAGAGATTTCATAGAAAGTATTGATTATTAATCTTGAATTTTTATACAGTTATAAAAATAAGAGATAAGTATCTGAACAATAAATAGTCTGTATCCCAAGTAATCCTTTTAAATGACTAGCATGAAAAATATGTTTGATTTATATCTTTTTGTGCATACGTTTGATTATCCAGTAATTTTATTTAATATATTCTTATATATCCTTATATAAATACACTTAGTTCAATTACGGTATTTACAAGAATTTCTTGTTTTTTGTTCAACAATATAAAATTTCCCATTTGAAACAAGACTCACGTCAATTCTCCGCCTGGGTGGTAACTCAGGAGAAGTGGTGTCCTGTAGACTTGAGCTGGATCCTAAAACAAATTGCACACAAGTTATTCTTTGGAACTCAAGTCAACAAACAGTAACAGTGACCACTTGCATTAGCTATGTGTCAATGAGTATGGATTTAAAAAAAAGTAAATAAAATGCTTCAAAATAAATGAATCATTTTCAATACATGTACTAGAATGTACTTATTTCTTTTGTAATACTGGAACACTGAAAACTAGTCAACAAAAAAAGGAAATGGAATAAAGAACACACAATACAGATTCATTAAAATCCTGCTCACATCAACCAACCACTGCATGATAAAAGAAACAGAAATTGCCTCAAAGTTTAAGAAATAAAAGTAGCACACTCTTTCTCTCTCTCTCTCTCTCCAAAGAGGCAATCCAGTAAGAAGATATTTTTGCTGCTGAAACCGAGAAGCTAAATATTCCGAGGGAAGTACAAGTTGATCCTTTTATCCAGAACTCCCTTGCAATATAAGTGTCAATTCAAATCCTCCTCTACAGATTTTTAATGCCGATCCTCTTTCCGTCTCCCCACTTTTTGCTCACTTAATACATCCCATCCAAATTCCAGGACATTTTTTGCATCCCTTGAAGCCACACTGTCTGACTATTCCTCTGATCTGTGAAGACCCACAGCTTATACTTTGAAATTTAATCTTTTTTTTAAATTTTGGCAGATTTGCTGTGTGATTCAAAGAAGTTGGGCTTTTAAACAGTTTTTTATCAGGGAAATGTGTAAATGTTTGAGAGGAATTTGAAAATCAACATTCAAAGGGTTAGGCCACCTGCCTGATGTTTTCTTAAGTGGCTGAACCCTATCATAGATTACCTTTCAACTCTGAGATATCCTAATTAACACAAATGTTTGAAATTTTCAAAAGTTCAAGTCAATGTGCCCTACAAACAAGGGTGAAATTATTTTACCTATGTAGAAAACAGAAAATTAACTTAAAATTTGTTTTATTTTAGTAACAAATAATTTTGTCCAAGTAATCTTGTCACCACTAAAATTACTAATATGTCCTTTCTTTACAAATAAAAAAAAAATTGAAAATGAGCAATGCCTTTTTGTGGAGAACTTCCTTTTACAATTAAACCAAAAAATGTTTACATTGAACGATTTATCCTACAATATTCATTATCTAGCAGTAATCAGCAGGCTTGAGCTAAGTCCAACTTTGGTTTTTTACATTTTTTTTCATAAACCAATTTATGAAAGTTTCGATATTAATGTAGTAAATACCAGTTTATCTTCAAAATGCTGTACTTTCATCTGTACCAACTGCCAGTATCTCAAGGCGTCTAATTCCTCCTAAATCCTATTTTTTTTTTCTAGCCACAACATACTTGTATCCCCCCCCCCCCCCCCCCGGAAAAAAACCCTTATGGAAATGTGGCAATATTCTACTATATTTAATATGCATAGCAATTACAAATATTATGGCAAATTAAAATTGACAGTTTTCCCATCTTTCTAGACATTAAGCGTTACACCTGTTTCATTGTAAAACTGTGCTGCTAACTATATTAATTATGAATTATATCAATAGAAATGTTTCAGAAAGGCAACAACTGAATAGCTTTAAACTGCATATACTCTATTTTCCAGGGTCAAATTGTTTTAGTTTTACTGTGCTAATAAAATAACTTCGCAAATTCAAACGGGGTAGGGGTGGTATCAAAATCTAGATCAGCTCAGGCAATAATTACCTACTTCATAAACTTAGAATTATGCAAATTATAATGAGGTGAGTTTTGTGTGATTTCATTTTAAACCAGGGGACTTACTATTGTCATCTCATATGTTTTTGTACAATTAGTTTTCTGTTGTATTTGTGTATGATATCATAAGTAACTTGATAAAAGGTACATATGTTAGCTCTTCTGTCAATGTCTCACGACTGAAATGCAGAGGTGAAAAACTCTTGCAACAAAATTTAAAGAATTTGTGGGATTCAATTATCAAGATATTTTCATATCAAGAATTTCAAACTTAGATATTCTCATTAATATTATCAAATTCTTTAAATTTTCAAATATTTCTTTGTCATGTCAAATGAATATGATTAAACTCTTTAGGATTTTTGCTGTTTTCCAATCTTTTCAATGTTTGAGTATTTCCAAAATCTCTGAAATTCTTTTCATGGGAGGCAGAGAATGTCTTTGATGATAAACTCGTGACCTACAAAGCTTTATAGGTAACAGTACTTGCTGTTTCAAGGTAATACTCAGAAAATGCACACTAAGCAGTTATTGCAAAACGCAAAAGCCAACAAAATGAAAATGAGATTATTATAAAATATTTATTGGTAAAACAAAAGATGAGGGAGCATCAGTGAAAATAACAGAAGGGAATAATAACTAGTAGCAAAGCATAGGAACAAAACAATGAAAGCCAAATGAGACAATGGTTGAACCAACACACAATGAACGCATATTATGACAATCACTTTTCATAAATTTTCAAAGTTTCTGTCAATCACATTGACAATTTGAAAGTTCATGGTAAGTCCTTGATGCTCATAATATGCAAACAAATGATAAACGAAGCACACACAAAGCATGATTATGTGATTAAATGACAAGCACACACAAAGCATGATTATGTGATTACATGACAAGCACACACAAAGCATGATTATGTGATTACATGACAAGCACACACAAAGCATGATTATGTGATTACATGACAAGCACACATACACATGCACAGATAAATATAATGGATATGATTTTTTTGATGATGCTTTGTGGGGTTTTTTGAGATCACAAGTTATCTCCCTTGTAATGGATCAACAAGCCACTGTACTCCCTTTGCACTATTGGAAAGACATTTTCTGTCTGGTTAAAACAACAAATAAATTTAACACAGAAAGCTGCCACATTAAAGCACACAATAAATAAGGGGGGATTGATCCCGGATAAAATGGTGTAGCTAGACTTGACTTTCCACGTGTGGTTTCTCGGTGAGTTCATGACACATCTTCTCATACTGGTACGACTGCCAGGAAGCATGCGTGGGGGACGGAATGGAGTGGTACCCAGAGGAGGCAGAGGAAGTGGTGGAGTTTGTCGACCCTGAAGAAGAGGACGACTTCAACACAGGCGTAACTTTTGGAATTTCCAACACAGGATGCACAGTGCGGTTGAGAGATTGGGTTTTCTCGCGGGTGGATCCTACAAGGAAGGAGGCCTCCAGGATGCTGTTGTTGTTGTGGCGGTCAGGGTTGTCGAGGTAGGACTTGTTGAGGCGACCTTTGACGGAGTACCGCTCCCGGAAGGACTTGTAGAGGCGGGAAGTGACGGATCGCTTCCCTCGACGCTTCTCTGCCAGCAGCATGTCGTCACAGAAGGTGTTAGACAGACACTGATCTAAGTTGTACTCTTTCTCTACTATGCTCTGATTAACTACACTGTACATACCATCGAAAGATGGCACCCCTGATGGCAGGAAGTGACCCTTTTCACCCTTGCTATCACACAGTTTCTTCTCCATCTCCTTCAGCTGAAATACAAATCGAATTTATTAATTAGTTCAACATTAAATAATTGAAATCTATCAAACTGAAGAATATGCAATATAATCTTTACTTTTATCAATCATCATCATATTCATTGAAACACTTCAAACAAAAGCTGTTCACTTTTACAATAATCATAAGAGATTTTGCTTTTCATATTTTATATCAAAATCTGCTGTTTGTTTGATATCAACAATTACATTTTTTGCTGATAGAATTGGACTGTCTAAGTGGAAGAACTCCTTTTGACATTTGTCAATAAAATTTGTTTGATTCAATATTTGTTAAGGTGGTGGTGTGGTTACCTTGGCCTGGGCCCTGTGGAGAGACTGGCGCCGCTGCTTGCGGACGTACTTGCTGACCGACTTGTCCTGGGACAGCTTCTTGGCAGCGCTGGTGATCTGCTTCTGGAGTTCGTACTCCAGTTCCAGGTTAGACAAGACATCGTCAGTCTGTAAAAGTCAGCACATACAATCAGTAAAAGTCGGATCAATACTTACTTAAAATGTCACAGTACTTTACTGAATTATCTTATAAAGCTTCAAACATTTGTTAATTCTACAAAATTAAGTCTGAACTTATTTTAAAAACACATGAATTCAGAAAATGGAGAAGTCTGAGCATTACTAACAAAAACTGTTACATCACTTTAATTAAACATCTTATAAAGCTACAAATATTGTTTCTTGTTCAGAATCAATCAAGTCTCAAGTAATTATTTTTTGTTTACACAGTTATTCTATAATACTAGAATTAATAATGCAATATTTTGTGTATGCTTGATGTTTTCCTTACCTTGTTGTCTGAAACCTTGGAGGCAAGGGAGAAGGCAGTACCCACTCTCTTCCTGATGGTAGGGAGGGGCTCTCCTGACTGCTGGGGGTAGTCCAAGGGCAGACAACCTGTCAGCTCCTACAAATCAACAAAAGACATCATTAGCATCATTGAAATTCTGTTAAGTTAATCTTTTAATATTGCATTTAAAAGTTTTGTCTGAAGCATGTTATTCAAAATGTATACAGTTTAGCTTTTCACATTAACCCATGACACTTAATTTCTCAAACGCTGACCTCTATCTTTTAACATTTAATTATTCTTTATATTTTCACAGTTTAAAGAAAATTTCAGACTTTGAACTTTAACATTTAACTTTTGTCACTCACCCCCTCTTGTATACAGAGCTGTTTGAGTTCCTGTAACTTCTTGTTGACCGCCTCCTCTAAGGCCTCCTTTCGGGCCTTTAGTGCCGTGTACATCTCTCTCTGAGCTTTCACAGCCTCAACACTGGGGTCACAGTTCACTGAAAAGAACAAAGATCAAGAAATTAATAAACATTAAAAAAAATATTCAATACTCTACACATTTCAAAATAAAAGAATAAATATACACACTTTTTGAATTTCCTATTTATCCACCTTTACAAATATTTGACCATGTGCTGTACAGGGTACATAGACTTCTGACTCTGACATTAAACCTGACATCCAGATACCTAATACTTCCTTCCTAACATGTGTTCATAACTACTCCCTATCTAAGCAGTCTAGTGAATTACTGCCAAGTTTCACACACCACTCTTTTGGGTTTTAATGCTCCATTAATCTCTGTTAAGCAGATTAATACCATCACCTGAATCCTTTGATCCCTCATTTCCTACTATAAACACCATTACTGGAGGACTCCAAAGACAGACCTATACAAACACACCACAGCATGGAGCCCCATTTGTTTTTGTTTTTTTATGATTCCTGTGTTATAAACTTTATTACAGATTGATTTTTCCCAGACAAATTAAGTGGGCTCATGTCTAGAATTTGGATAAATTTTGTTTTGTGTAAACAAACTATAGTTATGCTTTTATTTATCAATATTTAGATGGTTTAACATAAATTACTTTTGATGAGAGTATTTACCTCCACATGAAATCACTCTAATGGCTTTCCAAGAATTTTATCTCAACTTTCTACATAAAATTGTTACTGTACAGTCCTTCAACAACATGAAAAACAGTTTATATAAGCTTAACAATTTAAGTATTTTTAAAAGTAAATTGATTGATAATTCCTGCTGTCATATCTAAATATATCAAAGAGATAACTTAATTAAGGAACAACTTAATATCAATTAGAGACTAATTATTCAATATGCTGTGTTATTGTACTGACACCTTTTTTGACACCTGGGGACAAGTACACATTCACAGGTGTGGCTAATTAAATCCCTTTGATAATTCGATGACAAATAACATGCAATGTTCAATATGATTATGGACAGGTTTTAAAATCACATTAATATTTAACATATTACATTAAGATTTTTATCTTGAGGAGACCATTAAAATAAATCTACTTGTTTCTTTCATGGGTGCATGTTAAGTCTTTGAAGATGTAAAACTTTAAAGAATTTAAATCCTTTAAAACAGACCATTTAGTCAATGCCTTAGGCATTATAATATTTAAAAGAATAAAATTAAACAAAATTAATTCAATAGTAATGAAATTGTAAAAAGATATTCAAAGGAAAATATGAAGATTCAACTTATTTATACATTGTAATTTTAAATATAATATATATATAATATAATCTGCAAATTTTGAAACATAAAAAAATGAGATAATTAGTCATTTTGTGATCCCTTGACATCTATACAATGTAAAATTATCCTATCTTGTAATTCTAAGTTATTTTAAATGTTTATCTACATAAGTAATTTTGTGTGGTAGCACTGATATATTATTATCATACACTATGTGTTATTATAATCCTTGTTTGTAAGAAATGAATGAATGGAGTATTAAAAAAAACAAAGATCCTTGACCTAGGTAACTTATGATTTTTGTTTCTTTGATTTAGTTAATAACATGTAAAACATGACAGCTTTTATCCCTATATTTATACACTATTTAATGATGTTTCTTTATAAATAAGAAGTACTCATATGATTGAGTCACTAGTATACATATACACACCCAAGTAACTGAACTCAATACATTACACTAACAACTGATCAAGAACTGAACCAATCTCAGTCACTGAGTTCTGTTGACTTTCAACCAACCAACACACAGACAAAAATATCTATACTTACACAGTGACATGTCATAGAAGGCAGAGTTGTCGATACACATCATACTTCTGTCCATCATGAGGGAACTATGTTTCATACTGACAGTTCAAACTCAAAGGTCACAACCCCAAAACAATAGCAGGTCATCAAAGTCTCCAAATTATCTCCACTACAAAGTGACTGTGAGGACTTAATTAGGAGCTGTGGTAATGAAGAGTAGATGCCAAGCTGTGGTAAGGCTCTGATCAGCCATGGAGGCAGTAGGGGGTTATATATACACAGCACCAGAGTCTAGCACTGCCCCAAGTCCCAAAACAACATAGCTATTAACTCTTGTTTGTACACACAGGTAGAGGGTGGCAATACAAACACTTGCTACCTAATGTCCTCAAATCACAGTCAATTAGAAGTCAATCAGGACAGTGTGTGTAGGTATTGAGGTAGGTAATAGGTAGATAATTGGCTAATTAGGGCAGACTCCCTTTCCTGAGGTCATTGGTTCAGGTGAGAGAGAAGTGTGCCCCCTGAAGATTTCTCACCTGATACAGCCTTGACATGGTCCACTGGACCCATTAGTACCTATAGGTGACCTTCACTATGTGACACAAGGCCAGCATCAGGTGTAATAGAGTCTTTATCACACCTGTGTTGCATCATAAGTGACAAAGTGCTTGTTTTCCACTTATTTTTACACAATCTTTTGACAAAGTTCCACTTTTGGTGATAATGATACATGTAGGCATAGGGTACCACGTTTTCTATATGTTGTAATATTACAGAAGTTTTTCCACTATGTAGATAAGGTGTTAACACTCAACAAGGTAAACAATTTTGGTTCTTTTTGCTCATTAATAAGTGTAGCTTTTACACAATTTTAAAGTTTTTATTCTTGTTTAAATTGATTTTCTTTATCATTACAGTTTCTAAAACTTCAATAAAAAAAAAAAATCAAAATCAAAAGTTACTAAATTAATTAAAAGGTATCTTTTATCTTTAATATTTACTTTTTTCAAAACATGTTAATTTTTTCTTTACAAAATTTACTTTAATTCAAAACATATATTAATTTAATAAGAAGATAATTTACTAACAAAATTTACTTGTATCTAAATATTTTTCATCATACAATATTTACTTTTATGCCTAAGAAGTTATTCTACTATACAATATTTTCCTTCAGAATATCTTTAATTTTTATCACTACCGGTATATAAATGAAAAATGCTTAAATATACTTATTTATGAATGGTAAGATATTATTAAGGTTTATTTATTTTATTCAAACTAAAATATTTTGTTCATTTTTCCTTTGTAGTAATGAATCCTTTTATTTATTTCTTGGAGGTACTTTGTGACCTTGAAATTGGAAAGAGCTTATTTCTACCTACTTATGGATAGCTAGTACACACTGAATACAAATATTCTTTATATGAACTTACAGTCAAACCTGGATGTAGTCAGACTTGGTAAACTTGCAGAACTCCCGCTGCGACTTATCGAGTCCGAGCCAAGAGATCCTTGTAACGATGACGTGCTGCGAGATAACTCGGCTGCTATCTCACTGACGCTGCGAGCCTGAGGTAACGACGGCTGAAACAAACATGGTTTATGCAATATACATACAGGACATCTCGAGATCATCTCCTGAGATGCTAGAAATGCATTGTATTATGTTTTTATATAGTATACTATTTTTAGACAATTGAAATCAAACACTACACTACTGATCCTTTCCTGGTACTCTGTATACTTCCTATGTATATGAAATCTTCAACAAGAACCCTCAAATCATTGAGAGCTAAGTATCAATTAACACAACAGCTTGACTAAAAAAAACTTTTCACAATAATAAATGCCTTAATATAATCAATTTCTCAAAAATGTATTTTCAGTGACAACAATATCTCTTAAGTGTATAATTTTCTAAAAATTCTTAAAATATTTTCCTTGTTTATACGGTAAGTGGTAAGCTTGTGTCTGTGTATATATGAGGACATGGATTGTCTGCCCCTACCTTATTATGTTTCCTATCGAGATAAAACTGATGTTGGGCCACTGCCATACACCAGATACATTTCGTTATTTGAGGCGATGCACCAAACCAAGCGTGGACTAACACGTTCCCAGGTCCAAACGTCCGGCGACTCACTGAGACTCTGAAAGAGAAAGCATCCCTTCATTACTAAGACGAGCCATAAGTATATGTGTCAACCTGATAGATGGAGCCCCAAAATTCTGAACAAAGCTAGGCAGGAACCAAACAAAAACAGAACTACACCACAACAGCATGCTTCTGAACGACAATTACAAAATGTCACACCATCACTCTGTACTGGACATCAATGGAATGTCCAGGATTATATTTTTTTACCTTACTTCACAAGATCTTGTTTTCTTTTGTAAGATTCTATCTTTAAACATAAAATTAACCTGCACTTCTTAATACAGCCTGTTCACAGTAGGTATAAAGCAATACAATTTAATTTTGTACTTCTATTAGATGTAAATTGGCTCCAGTAGAATTAAATTGAAAAAAAAATCAGCAATTTGATCTTTATATGGATCATAGCAAGTGACTTCTACCAAGAAAAAAAAAATTGCTCAGTTAATAGCCAAGAAATTCTCAGCTCATTTAGTGAGATAATTCTATGCTTGAAGAATTTCAATATCAACCGATTTGCTTATAAAGTTAGACATTTCCATTTACCATGCTGATTTCTCAATTATACAATTTCTTACCATTTAATAGCGCTCAAGCATCTCTAAAGAGTTTTAACGGGTACAGTTATCAATTAAAGCAGATTTTACCACAATTATCAACAACAAATTATTAAAATTAAACTTTCTAAGATTAATTCAAAGTTTAAGTTAAAAGATCAGCTACAAAAAGTTTATAATAATTTTATTTTATTGTAATAAAAAAAAAGCCAGTGCTTTTTTATCAATTAAAATGGTCAGTTAGGTGAGATTACTGAGATCTAGTTTGAGATGTTTTACTTACTGGGTCGTGGGGTCAGATATTGCATCAGAGAGTTCATCAAACTCATCAGGGGGCTCTCGAACAGCGTCCTCATACAAGTTAAAACTGCTGAGTGTGTGTACGATGCTACAACACAAACCATGCGCATCTTACAAGCAGCAAATAAAACCGACTCATGCCTCTATCTTTGGGGACACAGATGTATCAGGTTAAAATGGTATCAGGTCATTAGTAGATAATTTAAAAAAAACAAAAACAAAAACAAAATGTATGATAAAATGAATAATCCAGAAACACAAAATTTAAAAAAATCACTGAAATTCTGCAACATCAATCAACATGCCTTTATATAAGAAAACAAATGTCCCTATAAATCATCATGCCTGCATGGAAGCTTTTATTCACATGTTAATTCAGCTCCAGAAAGTCTGGCACTAAAAGACAGTCATACTTAATAATACTTTAATACATTTATTTCTACCTTCTAATACAACAGACAGATTTTTCTAATGTATGAACAACAAGAAAGGCTCTGGGCGATACAGCCCCCCCCCCCTTCACCTTTACAACTGTACAGGTTTCCCAGTACCTACCGTTTTGTGTCGTGGACTTCTATGGAGAACTTCTTGTCCCTGTAGTACAGGTTTTCTAACTGCTTCCAATTAAACACCTGAAAAATAACAAAAACAACCTGTCAGAACCACAGAAATGTGACTGATTAGATCAACAAGGGCCGGCATTTGATGCTTAATATTTCAAGAAACCCACACACTTCTGCATATCTAATTTGACACTAATTTTATTCATAATTGGGGTTTTTCATTCAGACTTCTATTTGCATATTTTATCTGAAAAAGTTGTTGAGCAAGACATTGGCTACCACTGTAATTCATTTACTTAATTATCTTCATTAATAAAAGTGCAGATGTGTTGACAGATCTTGCAACTTGTTTGCAACAAGTCTATCAATGTAGTCTAAATACTGTTTCAAAAGTGAATTGCCCCCCCCCCCCCCCCCCCCCAAAAAAAAACCTCTTAAAAATGATATTGATTCTCTCACTTATTTCTGACAGTTACTAATAGTTAAAATAAAGTACATAAAACAAGTTCATGATTCTAATTAAATGCTTATCACCCGATTCGTGGAATTTTTTTTCTAAAATTAGAACATAGTGGTAGATTACATTGTACAAATATATGCTTATAGCAATTAACTATAAATAAATATTTTCTACGAACTTGGTTTTGGAGTAAACTTAACACTGGTTTGCAATATTTGTACAATTATTAATGTCTGATGATTTTGAATTCAGGAAGTATATATTGAAATCACTTAAACTCTTAATTAAAAGCCCAAGGCTAAGTTTTAACATCTCGCTCCAGATTATTACAGATATTAACAGATTAGACAACCCAGAAGTAAACAAGATCCCTAGCCATCCTGATAGCATCTAAATGCACTGTTCAGGGTCACAAATATCAAAGGAGTTGTGCTGTATCACTCTTATCTGGATAAATTACATGATGATTTCAATTTAGTTACATAATCTGACATCTTGATGAAGATGATAAAAGATTACCATTAGAATTAAGATATTACACTGTAGACCTGTCAGATGTACCAAGTATAATGTTATTGCTGAAACCAGTGTGCTTTTATACACTGTTTCTATGTTTAAAATCCTTACAATAGATTTTGATTGAATCAGGTTACCACAAATGGTATCATCACCCCACCCCCTTGATTACACAGTAGAGTCCTACCTTTCTGGGGGTGGTTTTGTCTGTCTTGTCGTACACTGCTATCCCCTTGTAGCTCAGTCCCAGCCACCATGGGTGGTCTTTCTTATCCTACAAACAGATCAATCCTCAGTCAATGACCAACAGATGAGCAGCCACTGGACTGGGTGTAGATTCTACACGATTACTTAATCCTACATAGTGGACCACAGGAGTCAGAAGAGGTTATTCAAACATTGCCCTACCAGCTGTTAGTGGTCACTTTATTTAAACAAATGAATATTCTCTCTGCCTTTCTCCTCCCTTACTCTCTTTTCTCTCTATCATGTATGCTTTGTGTATGGGGAGATGCATTGGGGAAGTATCAAACAGCCACCTCCATAAGAGACAAGGTGCTACCAGACAACCTGAGTCTGTGATAAGCAAGCTGCTTTGATCAGGTGTTCTTCCCTACAATGTTGGCTGACATAAACCCAACAGTTGTCTTTCCTTACAACACTGTCTTGTAAACTACAGTTCAAAAAATTATGCCACTATCATCCCTCAGCATCAGAAGCAGCATCTTACTTATGTGTTTATCAAACAACTGCATGTCAGGATTTTTCAGATTAAGAAAATTGTTTTATCATTCAAAATCAATTAAAAGATTAATATAAACAATACTGATTACTTAAAAATTTTACCTTGACTTCATAGTAATGGGTTCCGTAAGTTGGCAGACTTTCAACAATAGAGAGATAACTGAAATGAAGGAAAAATAAACTGTCATTTAATCATTCCGCAATAGCAGCATTTACACAGGAATTAATGTGAAATTTTACAAAACTGCAAATTCTGACCATAAATCTTTGATCAAACTATCGTTATTCCAATTAATGGAGACATTTATACACCCAGTTTAAAACATATTACTAAAAGAGACCTCATAGACACATAAATTGTAAAATTCTTGACTCCAAATCTTTATAAACTACGGTGAGCTTTACTGCTCTCTGAGATAATTTACGATGTCTTCTTAAACAAACAATGTCCCAAACAAATATTAAATGCTCCTCTTCACATGAAATATGCAGCTCCTTGAGGCTGTCAAGTTCAATCTGTTTCAGGCAAGCTTTCCCCCATCTCACTCCCCTAATTGTCTAGCTATTGTGCAGAAAATACTCAACATATGCATTTACTCAATGCAATTCTTGTGCAATGGAATTTGGGTGTGTATTGATATTTTGTATTCTGTGCATGGCATTAACTCAACAAGTTTTGATCAATGAATAATCAAAATCCTCAATGAATCTGAATTTGTATCAAAATTAATAAAAAAAAAATTCCCCTATTGTGAAAAGTACCAGTACTTTAAAATAAATTTAAGCACATTTTAAAACCCAGCTGTTCAAATACTTGTGAAATTGATGACACTAGAAATAAAGCTACACAATTACTTATATCAACGGCACTAAAAATAGAGCTCTATGACTTAATTACTTAAATTGACAACACTAGAAATAGAGCTAGGAGACTTACTTATATTGAAGACTTACTTGACAATGGCGAGACCTCGCGTTGAGCCAGCGATCTTCTTGTAGTAAGATATCACCTTTTCCTCACTGAAAGCACAAAAACAGCACACAATTAACTCTTAATTAAGACTATCACAGAAATGTTGACAACAGTATTGAGTACTAATGTAAGTATCTCCGACATATCAACACACCAACAGGGACATTCAGCATGTTCAGATGGTACTAATATAAGTATCACAGATATGTTCACAATGCAGGCAGTACTGTTCTTGTGATCACTTCAAACTGAGCTAAGTGAAAATCTTAAAAGCACACAGCTATCATGGGAGATTTCTATGAATTCAGACAATTAAATGACTATTAAAAGAGGTAGGATGAATTAAAGGGACACAAAAACCTATTTCATCACAGACTGTAGAAAGAAAAACACCATACAAGCAGTAACAATTGCGTCTCATCGGCTAACAATGAGTTACAGGTGTAACGAAAATTCACTGAACCAATCCGCTGTCCGAGACAGGTAAAGAGCATCGCAAAATAAAAAGAATCTTCAAGTTACTGAAAGTAAACATTTCACAATGGTGAAAGCTTAATGATAGATAAACAACAGGGGAATACTTTAACGTTCTGTACCAAAGCATGAACAAAGAATTCAAGTCAAAACATGGCAATGACCATAAGTTCAACACGCAAGAACAGCGTTGCATGTATATTAATAATCCAACTTGAAAGAACAAATCAGGACTGTGAAATAGAAAAATACTTGCACACCAGAAAGTTTGGATAGTTCCACACAAAATATCAAAGTCAAATTTCTATCCCAGAAACAACTTCTATAGCGGTATTATGAATTCAGGCATCATCACACTTCCTTTAAAGTGGGCAGTACACAAGTACATGTCACGTATAATCCATTATTAAAAACAACAATGAGAGGCCCAAGGTAACAATCCATCTAAACAAAACACCTCTCAGCAATAGACATTATCTTCTGTTGTTTTAAATTCTACCCCCAAAACATGCACAAATCCTTTTACCTTGTTTCCGACCTCTAGTATTCACCATGTATTTCAAATCAGCACGATTGTGAATCGCTGGACTGATACAATGTAAATTTTGTAGGCTATCCTTCCAGGGAATATTACACACAAATTATGTCGCAGAGGACAAATTCAGACATTTTACAGATTACAAGTTGGTATCTGTTCAGGGATCAAAGCTAATTATTACCTGCCGATATTGAAGGAATGCGATTACACACCTGATCCACGACCCAGTGTTGCCCCGGGGCAGGAAGATGTTCTTCAATGACACACCTACGTTAACAGCTAACAAAAGTAGTTACTGATCAAATCTCCAACACAAATACAATTCTTCTGAATGCATGGGACCTCGTTTTTGACAAAACACATTCTATACAACTACTCCTGACATTGCAATGGATTTATTGGTACAGTGCATTCACTCCTGGCATACAGCAACTATTAGAAGCCCGGGACCACTATCAGAGCTGACTTCACCCGTGCTTCCACTGATCTGACCCGCAAGTTCTCCTTTGATTCCGCTGATATAACAGAGGAAATCAACAGATCTCTAAAAAAGATAGCTCCAAACTCAGAAACCCTGCTTGAACTGATAATTGGTGTTCTCGTCTTCAACCATTGGCTTATTTCTTTAATTTTATTTAAAAGATGTAGTTTAAGACTTTTTTTTCTCAAAGCCTCCAGATGTGTGTTGATGGCCAATTTGTAGGCCTCGGATGCTTCCCATGTCATTTATCTAACAGCAATCTTACCTAACACTCATCTGCCTTCCTCTCCCTTAGAACAGTAAGTATGACACTTAGAAAACACTTCACACACCTGCCTGGCCTGGAAATTACACAGGAAATGTTAGAATCCCTGCTTCCCTCTGGCTAATATCTTCACCCAGATATTCAAAGACCAAGAATCCTGGAGAGCAGATGTGTTTGATCGGAAATGGTAACCCCCCTCCCCTTCCTCCAAGAAAACTATTTTTTCTGTTCAAATGAAATTTCTAGCCAGCTTATCTTAGGCTTCATACCTCTACAATGACTCTAAATGTGTGAATATTACACAACATTTATAATAAAAATTTAAATATCTCAAGTAGTCTGCATCAAGTATCAGATTGAGACAGAAGAACCTGTATTCTAGCCATTTAAAATTAAATTACAACACAATACAATGGCCGAAAAAAAGATAAAAAAGAAGGGAATATGCCATAAGCATGATAAGAGAATACATGCAAAGAAGTTGTTGATGATGATGATGATGAAATTGATGACAGGAGACCAAACCCAACCTCCCACAAAGATGTATTCCTTTTATCAGACTGTTATTGGAGGAGCACTGATTCCTTATCTTAATATAGTCGAACTCTGAATGGAAAACGCTGTATCCGATAACAGGGCATGTAAATATAATTGAATTACTTTTTTAAGCTTTAAAATGCAATCTGCCAAGACCCATTTCAGATTTATCAAATGAAGCACTGAAGAAAAGTGAAACAGCACTTGATAAGATTGAACCTTGTGCAGAATGAAGAAAAATTCAAGATTTTATGTAAGTAATATATGTTGATGGCATGCTGTATGCAACATTTTACAGTTTGCAGAAGAGTAAACTTTATTTTCGAGCAATAAAAATGTTTTACATTGATTTGGCTACAAGGAAACAACTGTCACATACAAAGTATCAAGAACCCTCGACCATGTAGGTAATAATCGCACCTGATCATATTAATAGTATGTCTATTTATTGCCAATGGGGACAAAATCCTCACATAGCAGGTATCACTAATTAGCCGACGTACCATAAAAATGTAGAAATCGGTCTAAATCAATAAGTGATGAAAATGTCACAGTACATAGGCGCCTAGTCATTCCACTGTGGGTCAGAAGGACACATGCCACTCTCACCCCCTGTGGGGTCAAATCGAGCCACTTATCAGAAATCTTGTCCCAGGTAAACATAAACAGCAGGGGGCCCCCCGCCTGCCCCTCCTCCTATTGTATCACACTTCCTTTATTAACCTAGGTAGATCTGTTCTATATTAAAGTTACAAAAGGGGGATTTTTCCATCATTAATGTGAGTTTAACAGTTCTGTTTAATGGAGTTAAGAAAGGCAGCTATTTCAGCATTCAATGTGCACTTTTATAGTATGTTCCAAGGCCATTTCTTTAAACTGCACACAACTCTTCTTAAATTAGAAATTGGAAATCATTTTTTTTAAGACAGACAATAATCAGAATATATCTACTAACTTTACCTGATAGAATCTTTATTTCTTATTTCCCCATTCTGATATTCTTTTTCCAGAGAGACTTGTTAAAGAGATCGAGGCATGTATCAGCACACACTGGAGGTCAGAATCAGTAGAGAACATTTCTAAACACAACAAAACAACATGAACAACTGTTGTAGAGGCTTGCACAATCAAGATCTCCCATCACCTTACAAGTCTATGACACATCAATTTATGCAGCTCCAGAAATTGATTTTCCTCCAGAAATCTGCAGTAATTAGACGTGATGACTCTCCACAAGTGGTGGAGACACCCTGCGATCATCAAGCCTTTCCTGTTCTCCCAGCTCTCCATATAACACGGACACTAAACAATCAATATTCATTGGCCGACCTTGGAAATCCTCCCCATCCTCTTTCCCTCTGCAAACACTTTGTATGCACCTTTTTTTTTTAAATCGGTTTACAACACTGGAATTTGTTACACCAAGGCTTCAGCCATCCATTGAATGCAGAACATTAATTGCTCACACAAAACACAAGACTGCAGTTTACACTATGCGATCAATGTTTTAAGAGTCAAATTTGAGCATCACTCTCACAATTTCTTTAGACAGTTTACATAGTACTTACCAATACTGTATAGAAGGGTGTTCTCTGAGGATGTAGGTAGGAATCACTGGAAGCTTCTTTAAGTCATTTTTGGCATTCTCGTCACTGAAAAACCAACACAACTTGTTATAAAAACCAAGACACTTCAACTTCATATGAAGCAAGAGGCAAAAGGATGAGGGTCTTAACAGCTGTGGAATAGGATTAAACTCTGTCCTCCCTTTTTTATTTTTCTAGGGTTAGGTGGCGGCACACTGGGTCACCTCCCACAGAGCCCTGAAGCAGGGACCCCTAATTCTTGCGGTTAATTCTTACAGAAATAAGCAGCTATCTTCTCACCCTCTGATTACATTTGTTTGATGTAGATTCAAATGTCAGATTTAACGATTACCTCTGCTTTGAAAACTGAGATTTGTAATTTTCAGAAATATAACCTATATATCTCAAAATACACATCAATACATTCTCAGGGTCTCTGTTTTGAAATTTATGACACAGATTGCTAATAAAATTATTAATATGTATGGTATAGATTATTCCATTTAGTTTGTGAGAAAAAATAAGACTATCACACAAAACTATGGCAACTGCTGTTTTAACACAACTGGTTAACCAACCAAGGGATCGAACACTTCTGTAAACCAACAGAAAAAAATCTTTTACAGGACTAAACTTTATATATATCAAAAGAGCTTCCTCCAATTACAAATTAAAATACAGTGTATTCCTTACCTACAGGGATTTTCTAGTATCAATACAACCAAAGAATATACACTTAGCAGTCAAGAGTAATAATCTTTATCAAATAAAGAGATGTATTTTTTCAGACTGATAGGCCCTTTTTGTGATTCTTGAACAGAGTAGCCTCCCTTACCTTGTGAAATCTCCGTGGGTGACTTGTAATACTAGAGCTGCCAACTCAAACACAGTCTCACTGTCACATTCTATCTGTCCCTGAAAGAAAACGCACACAAGACCTGTAATATTACTCAACTCGTAGCATCAAGATTATAAACATTCATAAACACACAACTTGTCTTACTCAATAATATCAGACTGTACAACTCTACAAGCTTGCACATCAAAATTTTCAACAATTACTGCTTTTCTGTCTGTTACAAAACAGACTGTAAAAACCCTGTTCCATTTCTTTATGTGTTTACAAGATAAACTGAATGCATGTTCACACAGCCCTGCAATAGTTCTGGCTCCTGTTTTGAACCTGCTGTGGTAGATGTACAGATAAGGAACAAACAAGAAAACCTGGACTGTGAAACAAAGTCAACCATCCATAGGAAGTTACTTCATGAACAAATCACAAAGAAATATTGTTGTTCATCATATCAACAAAGGATCATAAACAGCTTTGGGTGAAGAATCACATGTGCTTCAAAATCAATAAAATGCAGACAGGATTCCAATGAGAGAGAGAGAGCTTTCGATTCAAAACCTTGGATATTAAAATAGACTGAAGCTAAGGGCGTTAAATTTGGAAGATTATTTTTTTAGCTTGACCAATGAAAATCAATAGGCTTTGTTACACATGTATTTTATAAGCATTCACATGTTGCAGACTATTCAGATGATTTCATAGACAATCAACAGTGTATATACTAATGCATGTACAACAATTTTCAGAATTTTCACACGTCCTTATCGAAAATGACTAACTTTTGACATTTCAAACAAATAAACTTTGACGAGCACTCACATTTTGAAAGCATAATGACACAATACTTAAATGCCCTTGATTGTGAGAAAATGCAGACTTGATCAAGTTGCAGACGGTTTAACGATTTCATGCTCCATTACATTGGGTGAGTGATTGAGTGAACATGTATGCTGTGAAGGATGTGTTACAAATTCAGAATGTCTGGGAAAGACCTGCTTCTCATTACAATTACATGTACTTAATTCTCCTGGGCTGATTCAAGTCTGTATTAAATATTGTATACTGACCAACATCAAAGGAAATATGTTAATTAAGAACTTTCCCAAAATTACAATTTTTATGCACTTGCAAGAACATTTAGCTCTTTGGGAAAAAATATACAGTACATATAAAAACTGTCTTATTCATACTGAGACTTTACTATAGTTGCATTAGGAGTTGGGAATTTCTAAAAAAACAGTACTACAGTACTAGCATTCCGAGCATAATGTAATTACTGACAGAACATAAAAATGTACTCACCTTAAATATTGCTTGCTTGGCGTTCAAGAAAAAAACTTCAACAGTCTGGATATCTCTAAGTGAGGCTATACTCTCAACATAGAACCTGTCAATAAGCCATTCACAGACCAGTTTACAGAGGATAAATAATTACAACAATAGCAATACATACAGCTGTACAGATACACAGCAATATTGAGAGAATTCCAACCATTCCTTACATAAATCAAACACGATCACAATATTGTTTGCCAATTCATAATAAAAGTTTATATTAACTAAATTATTAGTACTCTTTCTCACCTAACAGCAAAAATTAGAATCAGCGTTCCAGCTCTGCGAGCGAAGTCGTGTTCTAAAACTCTCTTGTCTAAATTCAGCCAATTCTGATGCCCGCTACAATTAGAAAACATCCAGGGTTGGTAAACAATTCGGTCCTATATCCAAACACAGCAGAGGCCAACTACCATGTATTGAGTACATGTACCGGTTAACTCAATTGTTCCACAATGATTTACAATAGAGTTCAGCCAATAAAAAACAGGTGCCTTTTATATCATGCAGGTTCATGCAGCTTAAGTTTGGCTGGTCAATTAAAAGACCATACAACTGCTCAAAAAGCAATGGCTTTATGCTTGGTGAACTGAGTGAAAATGATGTAAAGCAAGAAGAAATAGTTATTTTTGAAAAATCAAGTAATTCTGATAGTTACTTACGATGAGGAAACATCCTTATAATCTTATGTTATTACCAGTAATTAGTTAATTAATTCTGCAGGAAAACAACAAGCTATATCTTTTCCTTGTTTGTGAATAAATACACAAATTTCCCCTATTTTTCTTTCTTTTGGCTTTTCATCAAATTTCAGCTTGTTTTTAAAGGCTTCAAATTTCCCAAGGAGATATCTATCTGCTGTTTCTATGTTGAAGGTTACACAATTATTCATCAACAAAAGAAACCCCACCCCTATATGTAATAACCATACAACTGCCTCAGCAAAGAGGCCACAGCATCATTCAAATGACCTTGAAACGCCCTCTATCTGTATCACCACGGACACAGACAGTCTAATGCAGATCACCTTGAAAAGGTCATGGAGGTCAGAGGACCTTCGCTTTCATCTCCTCTGTTCTCCCCGGGATTAGTACACATTAAATCGTCAAATAAGGAGAACATAATCTGTTGTGTGTTCTCTCTGTCCGAGGTGATTTATGGAGAAAACTCCCAGCATGCCTAAGAATATACTGACTGTAAAACATCCAACAGCCATGTACTGTGTGTGCCTGGCAATTAATTGTCATACTTGATGACTTTAATATACCACTTCAGCTTTATACCATAGGCTACCTGTCTCAGTTTCATTAATCAACAACAAACTTTGACAAAAGCATTAATATCTTTGTTACTTTGCCTCAAAATCCATTTTTAAAAAATCTGCATATTTTTTTTTTCTAGAACAAAACTGTCTCAACAGATCTTTTTCCTTGCCCTTTGTGTTGTATGTGGGTCTAATGAAATTTTGTCACTTGTATATACTTTCATGTAAAACTAAAACTAATCTATATGTCCTACTGAACAATTATTATTGATAAGTTATTGCACTAGAGCCAGTGCAAGAAGGACTATCCAGGTAGCTCTCTTATGTGTCACTGAGTTAATGCTCCCACTATTATATAGGGGAAGCTGTATCTAGTTCATGAATAACTAAATATAATTATATTACTGATGCGAAAGATCTCATTGATAGTTAATAGTATTAAATGCACTTGAAATATCTTTATGCAATACCACAAGCTCATTCATAAAATTTCCCCATCAACCACAGAATACATCACTGTCCCTATCATCCAATCAGGATGCAGATACCGGACTACTTAGGTTGACCACGACTGGGAGGTGACATCAGTCAGCGTGGGTGCAGCGATGATAACTAACCTCACACTTCAACCCTGACTCAAGTCTTATCCCCATTATAACGTTAATACCAATTAAATCAAGCACGTTTCTAAAGGGTCCTTCTGTCTATCAGGACATTAGTATTACAGCCACTGTACACACAACTAAGCTTCATACTAATGTACTTGGCTGACTTTTACGCACACTACTTTGAGATAGGGTGCGACTACTTATTTTTTCATTGTTCATTTTGGCGTACATTTCTAAAATAAATGAAACTGTGAAGAAGGTGCACAGCTGAGCTAAATCCTCTTACTGTGTATTTTAAAAATCAATTGAAAAGTGACATTCAAACACTCCAGTAATTTTAACAATTTTGAAATAATCCTTTGAACTTTAATCCATTTTGAAATTCCATAACTATGTCACTTCACACCCATGTACATAAGTGAATGCAATAACATTCCAGTCCTCTACATATAATCTTATTACTCTAAGACAGGAGTGAATTCATACCAATTCAGACACTTAAAATTCTTGATTCATTACAAACACCAGTAAAATTGCTTACAGGTCACAGAATAAAACCTTCAAATGAAACATAATCTAATAAATGGAACAAGTAGGACCTTTTTTCCCTCATCCATGTGGAATGTCAGCAGATTTCCTCCATTCAATGTAATATTATTTGACCTGGTAAATATCCCCCACCCATTGTGATGGCTCAGAATCGGATCTGTTATATTAGAGCCTCAGGGTGACTCAATGATAGCCCCTTAAACAGAGCCCTCTGTGACCCGACCCTTCCACCCTGCCTGCCTACAGTTATCTGCTTATCCCTAACCAAGCACGCTTCCTCCTCTTAAATTTCCAAAATGCCTACTCCATGCAGATTCCTCATTCCTCCCTGATGATCAGACGACCCTAGAGATCAGACACCCTCTTGTCTTCTACAGATACAAACCTTACCCTCCCATCAGACACTCTTTTGTCTCTCACAGAACCTTACCCACCCATCATCAGTGCTGTCTTTGGGTAATCAGTGACCCTAGCTGTCTCCTACAGCTACAAAATCTGACCTTCCTATCAGACACCCTCGTCTCCACCCATTGACAGCATTGTCTATGGGTATTCAGTGACCCCTCCCCTAAAGCTACAGAACCTTACTCACCCATCACCAGTACTATCTATGTGATCAGTGACCCTGCCCCCTTCTTCCTTCTTACCTGACTCCTTTTCCAGTAGATTAAACAAGAGGTACTACGACCAAACATTCATGTCAGACTAGCCTGGTGACTAAATATTGCCCTGTTGCTCTGTCTTACGTGCTTTCTCTACATCTCAAACATTTAGCCGTGCCTCACTGAGTTTTAACTTTTACCCCAAGATTAAATGTCTGTGTATACAATGGGCAATTTTCTTATTTCAGATTCAGTAAGATGCACCAACCAGATACTGTCTTAATTTTCTGCTTCATTGGAAATAATGTCCGGAAATAGTTTCCGGTAGAGAAATAAAACCTCTTTAGCAAGTCTTTCATTATTTCTGGACCAAGTTTCTTTTAACACTGTATGCATTTATTCCTTAATTCAAAAGGCCCTGTTACTATTACATGAACTCCAATTGTAAATCCTTACAAAAAATTAGTATGAGAGCAAATCATAGGAAGCTGTATATATAAATATCATGTTCTTGTCATAGAAAATAAATGATTGGCTAATGCATTTAGTGTGACTGTGTAAACTTTATACCTCTGATTTTCTCATACTTACGATTCGTCCTGATAACATAGACCAAAGTACTCTTTTTCTTTTAATTTGAAATGAGAGGCCACCAGATCTAGCAGGTCTCTTGATGTTAGCTTAGGCTGCAAAGAAAGCACAGGGAAAAAAGATTTAATGCAAAGAAAGATAACTCTAGCAAGCTTATGGAAAAACTGAGGATGTTCCCAGGCCACTAGTCAATTAGTTGAGCACACCCAGAGATAGCTTAGCACAGAGCTACTATAGTGTTAACCAGGCACTGTAAGAGGCGACTCAGATATCTCTAGTCTATGAGTCTAAGCCTCCAAGTGTACATCATATTTATAGGAAATCTATCTCTAAGACTTCTGTTCATTAAACTGCCGGCAGCACTAAGTGCATGAGAATAAATCCATGTAGCTAAATCTGTCACACATTAACTGGGTTACTGCTGTTCTAATGACTTTACTTAACATTATGCTGAGATATGCACATTTTTATGCACTGTATAAAAAACAATTATAAGATAAAGCCTATCTAAAACTTTTGGTATTGTTTTAAAACTTGATATACATGTATTTCTATAAATACAGACAACTTGCAAAGAATAAAATTATCAATATTAAGCTAGAGGTGACTTTCGAATTGGAAATTGAAACATAAATTTGCACAAGACAGAATTAATATCAATATAATTTCCAGGATCTTGAACTTATCAACTTGATAATGCCTTGATCTGGAGTTAATCTTCATTCAAATCTGAGATAATCTGGATCTATTTCAATGTTAGGAACAGATCAATACTGGAATATATCTATTGAAACATCTAATGAACCCCACGCGGGGAAGGGATCTATATCCATATCACAGACAATGCATCAGGGATATAGGTATCTGAGTGTTCGTGTGTATGAACTGGTCATGCTTGTGTAGTTAGTAGGGTATGTGTACTATTGGAGATTAGTAACTGTAGCATCTGTACTAAATATAATGAACCAAGGCTGCTCCATCCTTACAATATATATCTGCCAACAGGATAAGTAAAAGGTTGATGTCTGCATGCACAGATATGCAATACATTTATCTAGATCTAGCTCATATGCATTACCATGAAGTGTTTTGGGATCTCTTGTAAAAGATGAGTCAGTGAGTAGCTATATGAACACAAGTTCTTTACACTGTACTCTGTATCAGTCACATCAGTACTGACGATTATTGCACTAGCGGCGCTGATGAATTATTTCCATACAATGGTACCATTAATGATATGTATTTAAATGGCGCTGATGAAATAATGATTCCCATACAGGTTCTGCCTACTACTCGTAAAGCACATCAAGCCTCAGATATAGTCCTAGTTCAAAATGATAATCCAACCAAAATTTCACAAAGACTGACACCTTAGCAGTATTTTTGCCTTTGACACAGTCCCTGCCTTTCCATGCAGTAAGTGTCTGTGAGCAGGCCTGATTTTCTGTGGTTCATTGTTTTAATTTTCTCACCTGTAGGTGATTACTTACCTGGATCAGAAGGTCGAGTCTTCGCTCGTCTGGCAGGACTATTTGACTCTTGCGACCCTCATTCATCTGAAAGGAATTGAATACCCATGTATACAATGAACTCTCTATACAATATGCTATATCCTGCACACTGCACATCTATTCAGTTTTTTAATTGATAAAACTACACACTTTTGGTGGTTTAAATCCCACAAGCATACTAACTACATATATAATTGCATAATATATAATTGTATGAACTACGTTTCAGTATTTTACTACATTCAAAGATGACAATCTTGAAGTCCAAAAGTCTATACACTCATCAAAAATTTTACTCATAAACTGAGGTTAATGGTATAATGGTACACATACACCAGTATCAATATTTGAACACTAAGGCTGTGTAGTGAAGTATAGAGTTACTATTGCTTACAAATTTCAGAGAATCCTATTTAAGAAATCTAAAGCAAAAATAATGCAGCTAATGACCTTATCAAGACAGAGCCCAAAGTGTGCTTCAACACTCTACTAATGACAGACACAACTCAGATCTATCAGAATCATAAACTCAGACACTATAAATAACTTATTCGAATACATGGTACCATAATCAGAACAAGTACCGATACAAGCCAAAAAAAATAAACACTAGATTCCTGGCCATTGAGTCACTGCAGCAATTAGTGGAAACACAAGACTCTGTCCAACAGATTCACAGTAAACATACAGACTGTGGCACTCTGACAGCCAGAGTTGTCAAAAAGTCGTTGAGAACCGTTGAGAATTGAGGAAGAGTCATCAAGAATTTGTACCTGCTGAAGGAGACAATGGGAGGAACTAATCCAGTAAAAACTCAGCTGTCCCGAGGCATCTCCATACCCCTCCATAACGAACCAGGAACCAGCTATATCCCTCACATATCACAACATTACAACAGATATCAAGGGACTGGGTTATGGGAACTTGAACTGTATGGGGCTGTGTTACAATGTCACCATTGTGACACCATGGCTGGGTGTTTATATCATTTTCTGTACAGTCATAAATTCCTCTGTGCATTGCAATATCACTGGGATGCACTTGTACCTTATGCTTTATAAACAAGTCCTGTACATTTAAATGTTCTCAGCTTTCAAATACCCCCCCCCCCCCTTTCCTGACTTTCTATTTTTCAGATTCCCTGAAACAGCATACTGGTCAATAAATGCAGAAATTTAGATAAAACAGTCGGGATCAATTAGATGATACACATGAAACTTAGTTGATTAACAGTCAGAGAACTCTACCATGTTCTTGTAATTTCAGATAAAAACTCTGGATTCTACAGAGAGGAGAAGATTAAGAAGACTAAGTGAATCCTGTTGTCTCAGAAGCAGTAATTGGTGAAAACTTTCATCATCAGCTGTTTACTTCATAACAGTGTTATTATACAACCTGCAGACAATAGGATGAGTCTTATCCAGAGAATTCTCCACATAATGAAATACAAACTACAAAATAATTAACCACATAATGGAAATACAAACTGCCTACTGAGAGTCTGAGAGAGTAATTGAGCTTCTATAGCCCCTGTGTATATGTAGGTATACAGAGAGAAAGGTTATGTCATCTACATCAAACATACTGAACATTGCATCTTCTTAATAAAAATGAAAGGATTTTATCACATTCAATAGGAATCAACCTTGATCTAATATATGTATAAATGGAAATATCACCATGATAAAAATACATATACAACAAACTTAGGATCATGCAAGACATGCAGCTAGTACTTCCTGGTCTGAAGTAAAAATAATCCCACCCAGTGTCAGTCACTATTTCTGAAATTACAGCCAGCAAGATATGGCAATAACAGGGAAGGTGGAGCAAAGCACCGAATCAGATAGAGCTGAACTATGTGTTACATTTTCTGATTGAAATCAATTGTTTGTTAAGGTTAAGATATATCTTCGATTAAATATTACAAAATATAATTCTTCTAATTCAAATTTGAAGCAAATTTATAAGCCTATTACTTGCTACACAATGCTGAAATTCGAAGACTTGAAAAAGCAGCCCATCTTTTGGTGTTTTTTTTCTTTTTTTGGTTGGTTGGTTGGGGGGGGGGGGGGGGGGGGGGTGTTCAGTTCTGCAAGTTTCAACAGTTCCACTTTAAAACAAATCTCAAGGTTGTTATTTAATAAACTTATTATGTATTTATTAAAGGACCATGGCAGTCTGATAGCTCACTGAAAATTACATAACATTGAATGAGATCTGAAATCTTGATATCAATTAAATGCCAATCAGATTTGTACTATAGCTATAAATCAACGGTATAGTTTACCTCAATTTAACCAATACTGCATCAGATACTCAATATCAATTTACTGGATTGATGAACACAGTTTGTTGGACAACAACAAACAAGTATGGACACTCTAATAACTTCTGATATTCAAAATCCAGCACATAAAATATCAACACGCAATAATACCAGTATTTCTCTTCATAAATCTCCCATTTTATTTGTTTCTAGAAGGCACAAATAAAAAGTCATTAAGAATGTACAGGTAAGTTTCTAAACTTGTGTATTGGAATGATAAATTATTTATCAGTGAGTTTATCCCCTTCATTTATCATTGACATCACCTAACCCTACCACAAAACATCATTCAGAGATAAAACCCTTATCTGGGATTGTCATTGAATTCTGGGAATGTTGACCCACTTACACAATTTACATACACTGGATAAACTTTCATTCACTAAAATTAAATACATTGTTCTGATCTTAGTGAATTTTGCCTGTCTGTTTGATTATCTGTCTGTCTGTTTGTCTCTCCACATTAACTACATTATACATAGATATCTTTACTGCAGCTTTTAACATCCTGCATTCCCCTATTTCTTAAAACACTCTAAAAATAAGGTCAATTTGAAAACACATTTCAATTCTACTTAAAAAGTTGTTCATACTACAGTACTTCAAAAAGAAAACAACAACAAAACAAAATGTAGCAAACAGCCCATTAATTCACTAAAACTAACCAATAGCTGAAACGTTGTGTTCAACCTTACATGCTAAAGTCCAACATGCTACTTCAAAAACATGACAAAGTTAGAAAGATGGTGGCAGTGGTAGACAATAATAGCAGTGCTTTAATTTAATATTCATCTTTAAGGCTCGAAACTTGCCTGACTCTGACAAGCTTTAATATTAAATTGCATATTACACAGTATAGCGGTACCTAAAATTAACATTAATTTTGCATTCATATGCAGGAGAACAAAAATTCTCATGGCTTGCAAATGACCTATTTTTCAAACATGACCTTCATAGCTCGATCGAAGAAAACTGATTATTTTGTTTCAAAAATAAACTACACCCTGTATCGTTTGATGTTTTTCTTAAGAGCTGGAATGATAACTCACAAGTTTAAAATGTGTCATTATTTCTCTCACCCCGATAATCAAGATTACAGCTCCAATATGACTTCTGTGTGGGATAAATAGTTTACATACAGAATTTTTTCCCAAGTCGTGAAGGAATATTAATCAAGGCACTGAAATAACTATTTCATAACTGCAACTGACTTCTTCAAACCTTCCAAAAATTCAAGGCTTAAATGCACAATGGCAGGCATTGTGTATCTTTATCTGAATTGACATGCTTCAACTGGAATACATTATGATTTTTTTTTTCTCACAAATATCTTTAGCTGTAAGCCATTCTGAAATCAGATCAACAAAACAATAAAAACTTACCCAAACCTTACTTAACCGGCGGACAGCTTTTGACATGATTCACTTGGGCCGAACAAGTACAGAACAACAATTAGCAAATCTAGCGCGCATTCTCCTTATGAATATTTTTTTATTTTCCTTTTTCAAAAAACCTGGGAATCACATATTTTGCTATCTCCTAACTGAATCAGATTTTCCTCGTTGTTCAATAAGAAGTGATCAGTACGACATATAGACAACATATAAGTGCGTTCCTCCTTCCTTTCCGTCCTGTGTCAGGTTCAGCAGCGATCGGGGGGACGGCTATAGACTAGCATAATTTCCGCTTGTCATTATAAAGAACTCCCGTCACATAAAACATAATCACATAGCTGACCTGCATTGTGTTCCAAAATTAAAGTCTCCTGTTGACAACTCAATCCCTCAATGAATTCTGTACAGTCGTTGTAAAAACAACTGTACGTTTTTTAAAGTCCCTTCCCACCACAATTTTTTTTTCCTGACAATAATCCAGTAGTTCTGTAATGTACAGTACCTACCTTTAAGTCACAGGGGGCTGTCTCAAAACACCTTGACAAAGGAAATAAAGTTTAAGCCAATTCACAGCACCATGAATGAAGAGAATTTTTATTTAAGACATGCAGAGGCAGAAAAAAACACACATGGCTTCATGTTGTAAAATGAAGACCTGTTCATCATCAGAGGCGACTGGTGAGATCGTAACCCCGTCATCTTCAGCAACGGCTGATTCATAAGTTTGGCACCCCTCAAATCAGCTTCCCACTAAAACTTGTATCAATGGGACCTTGGAATCTCTTCATGCCCCAGCAATTGGGTACTCACGATTCCTCACACAATTCTAACATCTGCGATATAGCATGTACCAATTATATTCCACTTCTTTGAGAATTTTTTCCTGAACTCTTGTGAAGTTTTTGGTTTTTTTAATTTGATAATCATGAACTGCCACTGTAGAGAATTTAAGACCAACACCTGACCAATTCTCATGTGGGCTCACATATATTTAGACATGAAAGTTTCCATATCTGGAAGACACACTTATAGGATCAGGAAAACAATAAGACAATTTAAACGCTATCCACATGAGAATAAAAGTTTCCAGGTATTTAGAACATTTTGAATTTTACGGCAATAACACTTTTCATTGCACCATCAGCAAAATCTCCGATCATAAAAAGCCGACAGTTTTCAGTTTCTTCTCTGCAGTATACAGCAGTCAATAATAACACCTATTGAATGTACATACACTCCATCAAATCAAGCTAACACAATGTAACACATCAATACGTACAATAATAGCCGTAGCTGTAACAATCCGTCCATACTCATCCACCCACATAGGCACACTCCAGGTAAGGTGGGTTTAGTAGGTCAACACCTGAATCATGTTGATTTCTATCAGATTCACACAAATATACCTATTCCCCGAGCAAGTGCGTAGAGCAGTTGTGAAAAAAACAAAGACATGCACATCCTGCGTAAATTAGCATATATATAAGCCCCAGTTACACATCAAAACCCTCCCGGTGATGCCAACAAATCAGATAGAGGTATCTGTCTATAAATACTGGAGCCTGCAGATTGGGAGCTGATTATTAAGAGAGAAAATTTTGATAAAATAAATTGGTGATTAGCATTTGCTTGCGAACACAAACATGCCTATATTCCCTGGCCTCTACTCTCAACTGGTAACACATGGTCCATAATTTGTCTCATGCTTATTCCTCAAGGTAATATCTTATAGATCCTGACTATTATATACAAATTCAGTTAAGTGAAAATGCATTTACTTGAAGTTATTTGTATAGATCTTTTTGAGATTCTGTATGATCCATTCCTTCAAAGAGAGATAACTCCTATTCTTTAAACTGAATATTGGTAGCAGATGTTTGATTTAAAAGGACCAACTGTTCACATGTATACATTAACTCAAAGAATCTCAAATTGCTGGTCAATTAATTTCTTGTTATGTGGTCTATCCTAAATTTCACCCACCCAAGTAAATGGAAGTTCTTACTTCCTCAAACACACAAAGCTTTTACCTTCCTAAGGGATTTACACAAACAATAAACTTCAAAGTTTAGTAAATGTTTGGACCAAATCAACCCTTAGGTAAGTGTATGCATGGATTAGAAACTGAACTCTATGTCAGTATCAAGTTTTTCTTTAATTCCAAATGCATAAACATGTTTTATTAAAGCAAGTGTTCTTTTTAAACTACAGTATAACCTCTTAGTGGACCACTCTAGCAAAGACTCATCTATTTTCAAAAAACAAAAGAATTGCAACATACAGGAAAGATGGGTTTATAACTTGTCATTCACCACCTTCACTTGTTAATTAAACGATAAACCCAAAGATTAAAGTTGAACATGAAAATGAATCATCTTAAATTTCAAAATTCTCACATTATAATAGCACTTGACATTTTATATATGTTAATTCATTTGTTACAACAGGGTCAAAAGTTTAGGAGGCAATGACTCACAGTTACCTCCCCTTGAGTATCACTTGAGACCCGCAGACTATGTAACTCATTACCCAGACATCTACTGCCCCCCATACCTCCATGGAACACTCCTCCAAACAAACCACTTATTATTTATCTCTTACTCTCTTAGCATAGTTCTTAAATCTATAAGTACATCAGATTGAAATATCCTTTTGAGTGTTTATTGTACATTATTTTGCAATCTAGTGGAATTTGCAATTAGCATTTCAGTGATGAAAGAAGAGTTTTCTAACAAAGCTTTAGTTTATTGTACACTGTATTGTAGCCTGTGTAATCAAAGACAAACTTGTGGCAATCCAACAATTAAAGAAGGTTATCTTGTATTATTTCAAACTATTGTAAGAAAATCAGAATAATTTTCTTTTACAATAGGTTAATGTACATATAAGTCCAACTTATATCAATACTATTTAGTGTAGATTGAACACCATACATCAATAAATACCGGTATGTATTACTAACAATATATACTAACACTTTTGGAAAGTGTATATTGTATTGTATTTTTTTTAAATTGCAATAAAGTCTTCTAAATTAATCAATGAGAATCTCCAGTATCTCTGTTTACTTCATACATAATAAATTTCATCATATATCCCATACAACAGAAGATGATTCAAGGCATGGCATCTACAGATCACAGAATCAGCCAGTGTGAGCCGAGAGTCCTTGGGGCCTAGTTTTACCCAGTCCCCAGTTGACCTGCCTGTCACATTAGGTCTAGGATCAATGCTAACTAATTGTGTGATTTACCAGTTCCTGCTAACTGCTCCACAAGTCTGGCCAATCTCTGTAAAACTAGGACCAATTAACCCCAATCAATACCAGCCGCTTAGTCCCTCTCCATCTCAAGTTCCTCAAATGAGCAAGTGCCCCTTCTAACTGCCATTAATTGCTGTGACATATCCATCCATGGTCTTAACTTCTTGCTATTTTTGGGATATGGGTGGCACGACCTTAAGACCATAGCAAACAATTAACTAATTTGTATTTGCAAATTACGAGTTAAAAAGTCTGCCATTCAATAATATCATCAATATCTACCCCGCAAAAAAAATCTTTCAATAAACAAATCAGAAATGTAAATATCTACCCAAATTATACACACATTTCTTTTTCAGCAGCAGAATGAAATTGATTTTTTTGTAATAAAAGAGCAGTTTCACTGTGTGAAATCTATACTGAAGGTTGTAATCTTGAGAGAAAAGAGTATGCTAGCTAGTACTTTGATGGGATATACACACAAACACAAATGAACTTTTCACTGTTATTGCAAACATCATGAACATGTTAAGATGGAACTTGAGCAATATATATGCTCGTGGATTAAATGTGTATCAACCAATCAATAGGTAATGTTGAGGACTCATATGACCAGATGTTCCATTACTGGGGATGACATTTCACATTTATCAGAGATTTCATATTCATAAACATGATTAAGGTGTATTCCTTATCAATCATTTGATGAAAAAAAAATGCTTATGACTATAAGACAGAATCAGCAGATGACCAATGGAAACTTGCCTCCCAGAATGCCCTGCAGACAGGTGCTTGTTTGTATTAGAACTAATCAAACCCAGACCCAGAACAAAGTCATTACAGATTAAATGGGCTCCAAGATTTAATCAACACTGCTGAAGTACAATAAGCAAGACCAATAAACCCCTGGCTCCCAACCTTACTCCACTAACATTATTATACAGCACCTGTATTTACAAGAATCAGGAGCTTCACTAATACCATACCAGCATCTGTCTTCTAGTGGCCAAAGTTTGCTTTCATTGCTTCTCCTTCCATTAATTGTACAACTGTTGGTGGTTCAGATAAAATGAAGTTTCAAATTTCATCTGACCACATTGAAACTGAATGAATCTAGTCTTTATAGGACATAAGTTCTAATCTTCTGAAATCAGAAGTCACTTATTTTGTGAAACATTATTTTTCTAACTTTTTTCTTCATTTTGGCATGACAAAGTACCAGCTTAGAGTACCTTAATTTGACTCGCAGCACCATAACGTTTTGGAGTGGTAGTTGTAAAGAGTGCTCCTCTAACATGCACATAATTTATAGCAAAAGTCTGTATGTTGAACACTTGAGTAGGATTACCGGTACATGCAGTTATATTTTTACACTTTAAATCTGCTTAAAGACTTTCCCTTCCTGTATTAATCCTAGGCCAACACACAAGATCTATGTACCTTATACCTGCAGTGACTCCTTAGACATGGTCACATTCCTTCGTAACCTTGAGTTACTGTACACTTCTCTGACTTTGTCACTAGCTGTTGAAAACATTATCAAACTAGAACCTGTTGTTTGTACCCTTGTTTCCTCCATTAATGCCAAGCTTGGACAACAGTTACCCAACTCATACAAGATATTGTACACATACAAGATATCACAACAATGGTTGTAGAATTACTGGATGGGGGGAGATATGTCAGCTATTCCAGGCAATGACCTGGCTGGAGACCAAGAATCCATGACACCCCTACCTACCTTACCACAAACCAAATCATTTATGTCTCACCAACTATGGAGAATGCAATACAATACACATTCTTGCAGGTGACCAAAATAGCATTACAAACAGTTATTGTTCCTATTCAATGAAATGCTATGCAACCAATTATGAGTTGGGTCATTCTGTGGTGAAAAAGGTTACATACAGACAGACTATGTGGCCTGTATATGTGTGTACATGTATATACCTGTATATATCAGATGGTGACCCAGTACCACTCAACTATAACAAACCAGTGACGGGCTCTAGGTCCATCACATTAATAAAAGATAGGAGAGCATCTCTGAGGAGACCTTGGATAAACAAGTAGGTCTGTGGAGACCGGAATCCAATCTGAAGACCAAATATGATTAATGTACTTGACGCCTCAGGGCCATAAAACTCATCAACGAGTTTGTTCCATGAAGCTCTATTGGACTTGGTGAGAAATTGAAAACCTGCAAGTCTCATTTCATTTTATTGATAAGTTCATTAGAAAATTTAGCTCTTTTGAATCTGGATATTTTTATGATAATTCCTGTGGCTTTGTTTAATGGTTTTGCTATGTAGATAATAATGTTATCTGAAATGTTGTAAGGCTTAAACTCTCGCCCACTGAAATCAATTGAGCTGAAGTAAAACATGGTGCAAGTACAAATTTCATTGTAAACACTGGCATTAAAGATCCATAACTGCACATTATATTACATAGAAGTCCGATATAATACAAAAGAAAATTATTGATATCATCTGCTCACAGCAACATGTAAAGGTATAGCCTTGTTGCTCGTCTCAAATGTCAAAATCAATAGAAAGGTATAAAACTCACCCCTCCCACATTTTCAAACAGCTTGACAAGGCTTCTAACGGAGGCTCTGGAACCAGTGCGGACCAAAGAAATCAGACTGTGGTCTCGTTTTTTGGACAGGGATGAGCTCCGATTGGATTTTACATCCTGTGACTTGGAGCGTCTTTCTCGGAACTTTGAGCGCCCTCGACTGCGTGATTCTCGTTCCTCCGATTTCACATCCTCAGCGAATCCAACCTTTTTTCTAGATTTTGTCGACATTCTTAAGACGTTACATTAACACTTTAACCAAAATACACATGCTTTGGGCTATTGGTAGTTATTGTGCACTTCCACTCGACAATTAAAATACACCAACACACAGTAGCCTCAGGGAATTGGTGAATCGTTTCAATGAAAACCAGATCCAAAATGAATTAGTATGCACACATCATTTGATTGTTGCTTTTCCTGTAATGCAATAATACAAACTAGTTTGGGTGTTGCAATGTTTAAGAAACACTTCTGATTTTTATCACATCACAAACCAACACAAGGACTTGGCCAATTCATTTAAGTGGCCATTAACTATCCAGGAAAAACTCATGGCAGCACAATAAGTGAATTCATGTAAGACCTACTTCCTCTGTCTGCTGGTGTCACTACATTCCTACCACGATCCTCGGTAACTGTCTCGGGACACTCGGACTCTGGAGTCCGGCTCTGAGGGATGCTTCTCAGTCGCCTGTCATCAAATCAATGACACAACAGTACCACTGTATATACACAAATAAGTCAGTTATCTGACAGAAGAACAATACCTTGGGACAACGACCATACACACGAGACACGGACACAGGTAAACTTAGTACCAATAATCACTAATTCAAAAGGTCAATTAAAGCTGTCGCAAAGCCAAACAAATAATCCATGTCAAGTTAAACAGAGCCCAATTTTTTTAATGAGGGTATGTGACACCATGATAATCCGTCAAAGAGGCTATAAATCCAAAAGGTCAGATCAAAAGCAAAGGAAACAGGTAATCCTTGACGTGAACAATGCCTCATCTGGAAGGTTGTTAAACCATTTATTCTGTGGCAACAGCCTTACACGCCTAATTAAATTTCTTTCTCTCCAACTGTCTATCACCAGTTGTGTACATCAGCTGTTTTAATATTTCTAAGAATACACAGTGCACTGTAGGTCGAAGTTTTCAGGTTGAGGAGGAGAGTTTTCGTACTATGCTTTTCCACTTCATTACCACTAGATGCTATTTCTCTCTCCTGTGTACTTTTCCAGTTTGTCTTTTGATTTCCTTATTTTTTTTTCCTTTTTTCAAAATTGCCACTTCCTTAACAAACTTTGAAGTCTTTTCTGGAGTTTTTCTAGGAAAAAATAAACAGGGAAAACACTGCTCTTTCTTTTTTTAAACCCACTGTGTATAATTAGATTTTGCTATCGATATGGCCTCTATTTCAATATTTCACATGCAATTAGGTAAAAACAGGTTATTGCGCAAAGTTTCAACAAAAGTTAATATGGTGCAGGAACCCTTTCTCTTCCTACATAAAATTTACAAATCAATTCTTCCTATATTGAGTGGGTGCACAATCTCAAGCACTTGCTTCCTAGTTTACTCCTTATAGAGACTCCATTGTGGTCATTTTCCTTGAATGTACTTTTCAATAAACAGGAGAACTGATTCAGAAAATTTCCTACACTTCAGATATTCACAGTTATAGGTGGATAATCAAAAGTCAACAGAGAGCCTTGACAACACAGTTGTACATCACTGAATCATTTAAAACCAACTGTTATATATTTATAAGTACATTGTCATCAGCCTCCAAAAAAATCAATATTTTTTTTGCACGATATCCTCTCAGTTTTTGCAGTGCATTCTCTGTGCATTAAGTGCATCCAGCAGAATTACGGTAGGTATCTCCTCTTGATCCGCTGTTCCTCAGACAGATGTGGGTCCAGTGCTGACAAGGCGACCTTGTACAGCTTGCCATGCTTTCTTATTTATGGTTACACACGACATATTCATCTTCTAAGTAAAAACATCAGCACCTACTTTGATCCTCGTAAACTGTCATTCACTCAGGTACAGATAGCAGCTAACGAGTTTCTGTAGATACCTGGAAGGGCATCGTTGTTTCTATCATAAATTCTTCCTTCAGCTCCGTTCATAGTAGCACAGAGAGGTAAATATTTTCAATTACACTGAATACCGTACCCCAGGAAAACTTGAGCCTTAATGAGCCAATGACTGTGTGACTATTGAGCCGTGTCAATGAACTCTGATTTCCTCCGAGGGTCTCTTAATGAAAAGCTTTCTCTGCTGTACAGTATGTGTACTTTCACCTGCTTGTTGACATAAAAGATTACAACAAATCCTGCTGTAATCCAATGTTTCTTTTTTCTTGCTTACAACACATACTTGCCTTCACACGATCAATTTTTCAGATTACACCTTGTTCTACCATGTAGGCTATTGAAGCTCTTGTTCAAGAATTTGTCAAAAGGTTGCTTTTCATTAAATCCATGGTTTCATAGCTTGTCGAGTTTTGTTCAACGATTTTGATATTGCATGAAATCAATACACACCTTTATATAGTATAGATTTCAAATCCCTTTCAAAATCTGTCTGCTATTTTACATGACTGCACTGGTAACTAATCTTTCATCAGTAAGGAACACTTGGTCAGACATCAGAACAACAGCTCTGTATGATATTTGTTTACACTTGCTACACAATAATTTTGGAAAATAAAACTCCACGTGGCCTTTCCTCCACAGAGGAAATGAAATTGCCTCTTCTGCCTTCATTCAAACATTCCTAAAATCTTATGGCCTCAACCACATTGCCAAGTCTCCCCTCAACGAAGGTATAAATTCCTGGGTCGGTGGTTCTACCCAGAATCTAAGAGCGATTAAAGTATCGAATTCCTCACTCGTCAATAGATAGCAGTCTGTACTGCGCAACTGGAATCATGGGACATAAATGTTTCCTCAAAACCTTCCCCCTGCCCTCATAGGGTGGTGTCGTAAACTTGGTTATTTAAAGGCACAGGATATTCCCACAGAGAATTATCTCCAGATATGACGGACTAGTTCCTCCTGCTTTATGTTTCATTCATACTAATATCACATAATAGATTAGATACTAACTCTGTGATTGGGAGCCGGAACAATCTTTCACCCTTTTCTATATATCACCACGCACACAGAGATCAGAAGCTTACTTCTTAATGCCACTGCTTGTCAATTGCTGATTCCCTAAATCTGTAATACTGCTTTTGAATTATGAATCATATTTCTTATTTTCGGAATAAGGAAGCAAATTAAACTTTTCCATTCATTTGAATAGCACTCCTTTTTCTTCAGTATTTTCCTCCAAAGATTGCATACCTGTGGTGAATAGCTAACGAACAAATAACATTGAGGTATGAAAAGGTCTTCTCACAGTGGTTAAAACTCCTCCATTGTCATCACAAGGCACAATCAAATCTGCACACCATGTGAAATATTAGAGTATCAATAAAGACATGACAAATATAAGCACCAAATATTTCAACACATTGTCTCCTTTATTTGACGCTGCATTTTGTACCTCTAAGAGATTGTATACTGCTGTTCAAAAATTGACTTCTATTATAATGGACTACAATGACTCTTGCATTCAGGCCTTTCACATGCTAAGCAGTTCACCAATGACAATATCAACGACATTCAAAACTTCACATCAGGTTCCCAATGAAATGAAACCAATGCACGAAAACAGATCCATTATTTTGCACTCAAGAAACTTCATGATATTATAGAGCCAAGAAAACGCAGACTCAGCAGGATTTTGGGAAGAAAATGGCTTACTCCATGTTATGAGCTTCCCGATGAACTTTGTAAAAGTTTATCATCACCGTTCATCCCAGTGATCTTTCTGATCTATTCGCTGAGGTGGAAACTATAACAGCCTTGCTAGTTTATTATAACTCTATACCTGCCTTTCTATCACCTTCAAAATTCTCATTTGCCCTGAGGTCACCTTCCACAAGAGGATGTTTATAAAACCAGTAATGTGCACTATCAGTGAGAACTAGCATTCATATAACAGCAACATTAGGAAAAGAAATTATTTTGGAGCAATTTCACCATTTCAATATTAAGTCTATCATAGTATAAACTGTTTGTTCATAAAACTAGATTTTTACCAGTGTTATATTAAATTTAAGTTGTTAGTTTTTTGTACATAATTAGTGTACTAGATGAGTTACTAGAAGTAAAAAACAAAAAATGTTCAATTATATGGTAATGTAAATGTCCTGAATATGAAATCAATTAATTCACCAGATGCATAAAATTCAATTAGAAGTGTTTTCCTTGATAATTTCTGAAAAATTTATGCATCAATCTGTGCTTTGCTGCAATCTAATGCCAAATATTTTTCTTTAATGAACAATAACAAGGCATTCCGCCAATTGATCTTTGTGTTCTGATGCAAATCAAGTCTGCAATTTCCTTGCATAGAACAAGAATTATGATGCTCAATACACAAGAAAGATATAAAAATATTGCAACCTCAGTTATACTGAACCTGGTAGAGAGTTCAAGAATGCTAAGGATCAGGAAATGAAGGGTCAGCGCACAAGGAAGACAGAAAACTCAACTATAAATTGGCTCTCAATACTTCACAAATCCCCGTTCCTGTTAATAATTATAACACACTGTATATAAAAGACTTGACAGAACCTTAAAAGATTCTTGGCAACTGAATATCAATTACTGTTCAAAAGTGACTTTTTGTGTATACATATAATGTAATTAACATTCTCAGGCTCTTGTGTTCAATTCATCTCTAGCCCTCAATCTTTTGAAAACACTGCCTGATCCTCTGGCACCAATATGTGTGTACATTGATTTCATTTGGAGAAAATACCTTGCACAAACAATCTTTAATATGCAAGTATCATCTGAGGTATTTGACAAGACTTAATACCGGTACACTGCAACAATATTATTATTTCAGAACTCTGAACTCCAAATTTGAGGCATTCGACAAGACCACAGTATGTTAATCGTTGGTAACCCACATGTGATTTACATCGTTTTTCTGCTTGTGTACTTAAAACCAATCCATTGTTTGTGACAATGCAGTATGCATTGCAACAATATCATTATTTGTTTATTACAAAACTTTGAACTCAAAATCAAAACATTGATATTATTCTTTGTAATGCAAAGAGCACCTGCAAGTTTGGACATTTTCTGTGACTGTCAAATCCTAGTTGCCTCCCTTGCCATGATTTAAACATTACAAAAGATCTAATCAATCAGAGAATAATACAATCAAATTATTAATTTCATATTTTAATCCTCTGTTATCTATAAAATGGTATTTGTTCAGTTGCATGATGAGTTTTGTACATTTTAAATTTGTGGAATACAAAGTACAAATAAGAGGACATGTTGATTAAATAAATTCCTTCAGTGCTTTCAAATCAAACATTGGATTGGATAACACAGTGGTAATGGTTCTCAGAGTGTTAACACATTAAACATATGATTTTTGTCTATAATATAAATTTATAAAGGTGATTTTACTACCGGTATTGTATTTGAAAAAATACCAGAAAATACTCATTCAAACATCTAAAAAAAATAAACCCCACACAAATGACAAACAATGTACTTTTTTCAATACATTTGTAATACAAAAAAGCATTTCCTGTTTCAATTTTAAGTGAAGCAATTGTTGTTTGATTTCATTTATCTCTATACTTGACGTAAAAGTTGAAAAAGGTGACAGATTTAAATTCCAGAGCCAACAATAAACGAGGAAGACCGATAAACTTTCCAGGTGAAGAGGTGCCCGGAATGCAGGGGGCAAAGTGACACACTCCAATAGATAGTATTGACACACCTGAACAACAGGGCACCTTTGTTGCCTGGTTAAATGGAGTACACAACAATTGACTTCATACAAGCCCAAGGTACATCAATGTAGATCAAAAGGTGTATTAGTTGTATATTTTTTTTGCCTTGTACTAGTAACATAATTATTTGCTAATTCTTGTCGAGCAAGTTATTTGCTTAGCTGGCCGGGTATCATCAAAGTGGATCACCTCTTTGATTATAATTCTTGAAGAGTAATTTGACACTCCAACCAATGATTCAAAAATGATCATATTCCCATGAGATGAATGTTACATTGAAAGGGAGACTATTCAATCATCACAATCATAAAATTTTCTAAAATCGTTGTTACAAGATTATCAGATACTGAATGAACAAATCATGTAACTCAGATCAATGAAATTATAGTTCAGGTATTGAATTGAAAATTACATTTTTAATTTTTATTTAATTACAGTCCAAAAATTAATGTATCCCACTTGAACATCCTCAGTAAAAGAATTGCCTACAGACAACCAATGATTTATTGATTTCACTTAAAACTAAACTGTGTGACATTAACCAGTATAACAAACACTTCAGGAAAGAAGGAAAAAGAAATTTCAGGCTGACATCAAGGAACCAACAGACAAAAATATTTTTAAAATAACTTCAACCTGAATGCTGTCTTCATCAAATTTAATAACATATATTCAAATACTTTTCAAATCATATTGAATTTTACTGGATTTGTCTGATTTTAGCACCTTAAAAATGAATATATTTTCTATTATGTCCAGAGATGTTTACTAATGGGTCTATGAAGCATGACATGTTCTGTAACACAACTGAGTGTATAACACCACAAAAGAACAAACTTGACTTGAACTTAGGGCCAAAATCTGGTCAGTAATATATCCGTTCAATTATGTAATTATATTCCACCCCCTCCCAACACCCAAACCCCCAAATACAACATACACACAGCATTGAGAACTAATATGCATATGCTCTTCAGACAATAACATTTACAATCACCATGATCACATAAAAATTTAAAGTACAATCATATGCAAACTACAGTATGTATCTATTTGATCATAAAGTTTTATCATGTTTTTGGAAATTCTACGATATTTACAACAACATAACACTTATATTCTATAAAATGTGAATTGTAATAATCAAATATGTAATTTTATTTATCATGTTCACAATTTTTAAAAGTTTTTTATATTATATATCTTGAAAATTTATATTTTTACAACATATATATATTTCTAAAGGTTACAGGATTAGTAAATTATGCCTGTATCTCAGATCAATAAAAAATGATCCAGAAAACTGTGTACCCATTATCATTATATATGCATGACTGGACAATGAAAGAATATGAATCATAGGCCAATGACGATTGTGAAAATAAACAAACATTCCTTATTCTTTAATTCACCCATGGGTATCGTTCAAAGGTGAGAAAATGGCGTAGATAAAAATGTTACTTACCATGACTCTATTTAAAATACAGCTTACATTTTAAAATATTTTGAATATTCAAATACGATGTGTTTTGATAAAACTGCTACAGGAGTCCGCCATTCTTCTTAAAGACACTTCCGGTTCTGCGCAAAACGGAAATGATCTACCTGTGTATTTACTATCGGAGTTTCAGATGAAGTATTTCTTCCATTCACTTTATTTGTGTGATGACGTTACACATTCATTTTGTTCATACAAATATTTTTGTATGTAGGATACTTTTCATTCATTAATTTTAAAAAGATATATATGGGGAGACCCCCTAAAATTATCCAGAGACATAAATAACATGTTATTTATGTCTCTGTATTATCAAAAAGATAGATTAACGTTATATAAATAACATTACATGTATCTGATAGTTTCTTCATCATGATATAAATAATTATTCACATTTGTAAGTCTATTAATCTGGTTACTTGTGAATAGTAGATTCCATAGTGTTGCCACTGTTTAAATAACGACTTTGCTAATTTGCTTATTAATAACTTTAATTTACATGTTTTAATGTAATTTTTCCGGGTTTTATTACAAACCTGTCAAAGTTTAATTAATTATCATGATTACATGTAAACTGACAAATTTGACCGAGGTTCTCATTTTTAAAAAAAAAATTAAAAGATAAATTATACCAGTTTACAATTGAAATTAAATTTTAAAAAATTCTAAGAAAACGTGCGTTTTATTTTTCGCTTTGCCTATTCATAATTTTCGAAGGTTTCTGATCCGCTACTCCCCACCCCTCTCCTTTTGATGGAAAGGATCAGAAACTATTGATTTGGGAAGATGAAACGATCATAGTAGGCGTAGCATACATTTTTTAAGTTGAGTAATTTTGGATTTGTTTTAAATCAATAGCGATACAAGAGGAATACATAAATTTTCGCTAACAAGTTTCATAAACATGAAAAATATAATATAAAAAAAAGACTTGTATATTTTTTCAAAATCAGCCGTTCACTGTATTTGGTGTGTGGAATCATGCGCGGATCCAGAAAATTCATTTATAAAAGTAATGAATTTGTGTCCAAGATTCTTTCCTTGACATAAAGAAATCTTTTCATTCAATTTCAAAAATGTCCTATCTGCTTCTAAATGTTCATCTTCGCTAGCCAAGAAATGCTAATACATGTATAGGTTTAGATTTTAACTTGTGCATATGGTCTACATGTAGATAAAATCCGATCCGATGTATAAAGGACTTGAAGGATTAGTTCTTTAATTGCTAAATGAACATACATTGTTGATTAATCTGGGGCACGCTTTAAATATACGCCAATGACTTTATAAATAGGTGAAGATATCAACGATTTGTACATTCAGAAGGAAACTACAGTCTTATTTAACTAAATACTGATAATTATATACTATAAGGGACACTATACTGTATCCGCTCCAATTCATATGAGGAACAAATCGACAAACAATAGAAATAACTTAAATCAATCGGTTGAATTTAATCATCTTCAGATCCTATATAATGTCTAAGACAATATGAGTCGAAGTTCAATTGTTTATTTCCAATAGAATTAATATATGTATTCTGTCATCAAAGATGATCGAGTGTTTAAAGTATGTGAACAATAGCGAGTTGTCTATGTTTTCTTAAGTATTCACAACTAGTAAGTATCTAAATGCAAGCATTTGTGCTTATAGAACCCAATTCTAGTTTCACTTAATTATGAATTCAAGGCAAAAAAATTTCTAAAACTTGTACAAACGATTTGATTGAAGAAATTTAATCCTTTCCCATTTTTTTAATGCGTGCAAACTATTATCTCGAGATATGTTTGGAACATATTCTTTAGACCCTGTTTAACATTTGCCTTTCAACGCAAAGCATGGAAATACATGTACATTGAACTACATTCTAACATAATAATTTTCCAGCCAAGTTAATTTGCGACAACAAATAAAACTACACCCCCCCCCCCCCCCCGTTTTATTATGTCAATTAAATATCGAAGACATTCCGTAGATTTAGATTTTAAAAAAGGAGGGTGATAATCAAAATTCTTTTATTAAAATCAAATTGTTACTATACCAGAAGGCCCTAATTAAAAATTAGCCAATTTTATGTGCAAAGAAGTCACGAACAATTATATGCAGCTTTATACAGATTTTTTCCTGACACCAACAACTTCTAACTGATAATTTTGGCTCATTGTGCAAAATTGAAAACAATATTTAATGCGATTACTAAGCTTAGTTTAAAAGTGCAAGAATTATCGAAGGTCAAAGTCAGAGAAATGAACATGGATGTCCGTGAAAGTGACTCTGTTCGCATTTTTAAGGAAAATATACATGTTTCTGTTAAAAATGAAAATGTACTTACTTGTAGATCTAGACCTAACTTTTTTACATACGGTGATAGATTTTTGAATATTATTCATACTAGACTTCGTCACAATAGTGCACTAAATAATGATTTATTTCGATGTAATATTATCAACAGTCCACTCTGTTCGTGTGGTAAGCTTGAAGATACTTATCATTATTTTTTCACATGTAATAAATATAAAGATGCTAGAAATGTTCTATTTAATGAAATTTTTCATATTGTAAATCTAAACATTGTCAATACTCATGTTTTACTTTGGGGTGACAGTGCAATAAGTGACAGTGAAAACGAACATTTATTTACATTAGTTTATAATTATATAAAAAACACCGAAAGATTTAATTGATCTTGAAACTACTGGTACACCATTGTTAATTACATACATGTCAATTGTATATTTGTTAACTGCCATTTTATCAACTGACCTTTATGTATGTTGTGTACACATCTATTGTATTATATCTTTGTATTGGGAGAGGGCGGTCTAAGTTTTGGAACTTGTGCCCAATCCTAATTGTATTTCTGTACAATAAAAATATGTTCAAATCAAATCAATGAACATTGACCACCCCCTTTTTAATTGTTTTTAAGCATGTTTTGTCTACAGATTTCAGCGATGTACCTCTCAAAAAATCTTGATACAACAACATCAAAGAGAGTGAAATGTCTAACGTTATGCATATTTTAACATGTCATTTTTACTCCGCCTACTCATATCGTTATGCCTATGCAAGGATACATCTTATATACATTTATATATCTATACATTTTAAAATACAAATGCAATTAATTCATATGTTGCTTTGAAAAATATATTGAATAAGACCTTCTTTTAAACAATTTGTTAAAACCTCGTTTACTAAAAATTAAATCGAGTGATTCGAATACTCGAAGCACGAATTGCCTATTCATTTTTAGGCGTTTTACTCTCTAGATTTTTTAATGAGGGAACAATTTAGAGTATTCCGAACGAAGGAAAACAGTCCAGAGCAGACCAAATATTTCTGGTTTGGTAAAAGAAACAGAAGTAGACGCTGTCAAAGGGGAGTAACAGAGTCGTCTGTGGGTAAACAAAGCTCACTATCAACACAGTGGTTAGCTTCACCAGTTTATTCTCACGTAAGAGAACCATGCATCTTGCATCACAACCCCTGCCATATTATTGACAAAGTGACTCGACTGGGTCTTTAGCAGTTGAAAACCTGAGTTGGAATCCGGTGACCTCAAGGAGAATTTATCAGGTAATCAGATTTAACAATTCATCGGTGTCAAGTTGTCTTTTGTTGGTAATGCTTGTATCAACGGTTAGGGGATTTTTTGTTATGTTTAATGCTCCCTGGAGATGATTGGTTATTCGCCACTCATAATTATCACTACCATGCTTTCTGTAGTTATGATTTATTTGAAATTTCATTGCCATGATATTTACAACATAATTGTTAGCTCTTGTCGACTATTAAGAAATTACTTGAATTTTAAATTATTCAATACTTTTTTACCTGGGAGCTTGAGGCAATATAAGAAAATTCATTTTCATTTTATCGGCATAAGTCAAAATACTGCGCAGGTATGTTAAGGCTTCCCGATTGATTTTATAGCGATATGTAGAAAGTCACTTGTCTGTACTTCATACAATATGACGTCATAATTAACTTTGACGTCACGATCTGCATTCCTGTCGATAGTTCTCTGGGAATGTATCTTAACGTTAAAAGTGAATTATATCAAACCAGTATTAAAACCACATGTTTCCTTTACAGAGATGCTGTCGTTAATGCTAGATGTACAGAATTCATTCATATTAAAAACCAGTATTAAATAATCGGCAGTTTTAAAGCATCGTTTAAAGTAAAAGACTATTTATAAACTAGTGATTTGGAGACTCCCTGCTACTTGTAAACAGCTGATTGAAGAAATTTTAATGCATGTAAATACCAGCTTGGCGCTGGTGAAAGATCAATACAATTTTAGAATATTTTACGTAAAATTGGTAGAGAAGATAAGTATATCCATGTGAAACGTGCTTGGAAAACCGACGGATTTACCCCAATTTTTTGTAAATCGCTTTTGATTAGTAAAAATATGCCTTATTTTGATGATTTTGTGGAATGTTTCAACAATATCTTTGATAAACAAAATATCTATTTCAAGCCCAAGCAAGAGCTTCAAAGTTTATGACACAACAAAGCATTTTTCTTTAAAATATTTATGATTTAATCACCTGCGCCGATGCAATTTAATTAGATCGTTTGCAATATTAGGATTCGCCCGTCATGTGATTACGAAGTACATATGACATCACAAAAATGCATCAAATATAATGTATAACTTCGTTGTCAATAAATGTAATAGAGATTTTAAGAAATACTCCCGCTTCAAATATTTTTGCGATGATTCAAATAATATTGTTTTCCAGCCATATTTTAGCTCCGTGATGCCTTTACATTGCTACGTGTGGACAAAGTATAATTGTACATTGATTATGATAATTTATATCAATGAGACTTGCAAGCAGCCTCTACTGCACAAGAATATAAAACACACTTCTGAATATATGATAAAATTACTAATTGACCCTGGCAATAAATTATTGAAAGAAGATCGTTCTCTTCTGGTCATTTGCAAATTAAACATGATGGATATACATGTAATATTAAACCAAACTCCACTGAGATTATAGGGTTCCTCAGACATTAATATTGCTTTAAAATCGTGCAAGAGCATTTCCCCCCAAAATTTTACTTGATCTACTAAAATGATTCTTGATAGACTTCCAGAATAAGTGATAGATTGATTATAATTTTGAGAAGTTTTTGCCTAAGGCTTTACAGATGTGTGTTAAATTGTTTGTGATTTTAAGTTCAACTTCTACACTTCAGCAAGACTTTCCTCCCAAAAATGTGTATATACATATATTTTGTTATACAGAAATTTGCCATCCAAAAATCTAGTACCAAAGGGAATGTCAAAGAGGAATCCAAAGTAAAAGTTGAACCTCATAAAGACCCCTTCCCATTAGACACTGGGCAGGACCAAGGATCTGTAGGCAAAGTCCAATAAATAAAGGTTGTTGGTGTGAGAACCTCGTTGTGCCAAAATGAATGGTCTGAACCACATGAAGGGAATGACCAAGCAAGTCAACATCTGTAGGGTAGTGGAAAGGATAAACAATTTTCTTCTACCAAGTGAGTACTGTATGCGTATGTTTTGTTACCGCTTATCACTAATCAGTCCATTCTTCCACTCAGCTATATGCATGTCTCACATGTAGAGCTTGCATGATAAAGCTGATTTATTGATCTTATTTCTTAGTGAAAAGATAGCAGTTTTTGCTAACAGATATTCCTAAGAAAAATTTAATTAATTCACTTGGTAAACAGATGAGAAAACAGAAATTTTTCTTTGAAATTACATTGTTTGTGCTAAGGTGCATAAGTCTAATTTCTTTGTAAACACAGAAGTGCTCCTGTGAAACTGTTGTTTATTGATTTTTTCCTTTGATTACTGTGTGTTAACATGGTGTAATTGTTTGTCTTACTTAGCATCGAGCCGCAACGAGTGCATTCCCTTTTATGTGGATTACAAACAAGTGGGGATAGTTCTACCAGATGTAGCACTATTGCTGCAGGAACACCCAGAAATCTTCACTGTCAGCAGCACTGCTATTCACCTCAACAACAAGTATGGATCCTGTGAGGAAAGGACGGAGATCATGAGGGTGTTTCTGAATGGTCTGAGGGAAGCGGGCCATCTTAATAGAGCCCTGAAGGGATGGAGAAACGAGGTGAGGCTGAAAATCTCTGGACCCTACAGGTGTACTTGTGTACAGCTATACTGAGGTCCCTCACCCCTGCCAAAAATCAATACAAACTCGACCACTAACCTGCATGCGATCAATGCAAGCACTCAATATCGAAGCATAGGATACATTATCCAATTTTAGGAGAGAGTGTTTATAAAATTCCTGATAAATTTAATAAGTGAGGAATTAAAGGGAACTGGTCATTTATATATAATTGAACTAAAATTGCAAATAAACATTTTGATCATTTACATACCACATTTTTGCAACAAAAAAGAATTTAATGAATTTAATGATTATATAATTATGTTTGTAAATTTGTTATCATGACATGTTATGCATATTATCTGTCAATGATTTTTCCTGTTTTTTATAGACCTACAACATTCGTCATTCCATGAGTGAACCAGTCTTGTTCAGAATTGAGCGCTCGGCTTCTGGTAAATAAATTTTTCCTGACACACTGCATTATTAAAGCTGAGTAGCTATTTCCAGCTCACATATCCAACTGGTGCAAGAACCTGTTCAGAGTCCACAAACAGCTCTCTCCAACCCATGGTTGATTGATCACAAAAAGTATCATAAACCTGAACATTCCTGTGTAATATGTAGGGTGGAACAAAAGAAAATCAATATGATAAAATATGATTCTCTAAAGTGCAAGATAAAGGTTATATATAAATCAATTCACATGAAAGCTCCTTTATTAGCCAAAACTTTGAAATTTATATAGATAAATAATTTGCACCTCTTATTGTCAGTGTTCATACGCTGTCTCAGGCTGTTATTACCGGTACATCAAAACCTATGCTCACTACATTGTTAAAATGCTCATATAAAACTGCAATGATATATTCTTTATTAGTACTTGTATGTAATTTTGTGTCATATCTTAGCAAGTAACTTTATATGCAAAAATTGTAATAAATGTACTTACCGTATTGTCCCTAATAAGCACACCGAGAGCTTAGAAAATTCCGAAAAGGGGGCAGCTATTTGGTATTTGTATTTAAATCTTTTCTGTGATATGTGTTTCAAAACATTTTTGAAAAAAATATTTAAATTCAGAAAACTCCTTAATGATCATTATACTTTCCTTCACAATAAGACAATTCACTCAAGTCATATATTTGTTGATTTATTTCTATGGAAAAAAAATTAAAAAATTAGATCAATAGACAACTGCTAGGTAACTTTCACTTTCAGGAAATATTCATCATTTATAAAATCGTTCATAGAATATTCGTTTATCTTTTGATACTAGCGCTTCTACTTTATGTACAAGTTACCCAACCTCCATTGTTTTATTTTCACTTTCTTTTCGTAAGACTGACTTTTGATACATTATGAAAAATACAGACAATTAGATGATTTAAATAAACAAGTTCAAGAAGTGTTATGTAAGGAAAAGAGGTTCTCTTTTTTTGTCAATTGAAAAAAGCTGTCGCTAATAAGGGATAATATGGTATTATTGAAAGTGCATGTTCTATACAGGACACAGTTTTTGATTAGTAAGACAGAAGACAGTTACTTACATTGTATTAGAAGATCAGATGTTGATCATATACCCATTTATTGAATCACGTTTAGTTGAGGCTGTGAAAAAAGATAGGTTCAATCCTAGATTAGGTTTAAACTTTAGATGCCCTCATTATGAATTGTGTACATTTACAATACATGAATATATACAATAAGTTTTAAGTAAGGCTATGATTCGGTATTCAAAGGTTGCATCAAAAATTAATCTTTGACAACACAGTGTAGTCACATTGGTCAATATTTCAATAAGTAATGAAGTACATGTATTCTTGTTGCTAATTAAGTATGTTTATATCTTGCTATTGTTTGTGTCCATTGGTTCTTTCCTACTCATCTCTCTTTTCTTTTAGTGGAAAATATGCATATCTTAATTATCAATTTAGCTAAGAACATTCCAAGGAGCAAAAAAATAAGAAATTTCTCTTTGAATTTTCTTTGATTTTTTTTTTCTAATTCTGATCAATATAAAAAGAATTTTTCACAACATACACAAAAATTTGAACAAGGAACTTATCTTTTTTCATAGTACATGCATGTATCCATTTACAGGACCCTTCGGAGTGACAACTTATGGATGTCATATCAATGGCTACACGTACAAGAATGGAGAGATGATGATGTGGGTGGCCAAGCGGTCACCAACCAAGCAGACCTACCCCAATCTGCTGGACCAGTTTGTAAGTCAACAAAAGAAACATTTTGGAGTTTCAGAGACATATGTCTCTCTTTATAATTCACTTGAAGTATCATTTAAGCCTATGAAATTCTATATTAACCTGTTTAAGATGATAAATATATTGGTACATCGTGGCCGTTGCCTATTGTACAATTAATTAGAAATATACATGTATACAAAATACAATAAATGTATATACACAGTGCAGGAAAAAATGATGAACACATGCATTTATCACAAATACAAGATACTCTTCCTCCCTTTTTCCTGTATTATTTTTGTCAATGTCACTGGCTTTTCAATTTAACAATTTTTCAATGCAGTGCAGGACAAAAGTATCAACATACGAAAATATATGATACATGTATTTACATACCGTACTTGTATTAATGTACAAGTTGCAGTGATTATACTTCTAGTCATAACCTGCTTAAACTGTATATTCAGTTCTTGTCTTCTTTTTATGGAAAAATGGAATACAACATATTGCACTCGGGGTCCAATTAGACAATTTGAATTTTACAATTTTTCCATGGTAATAGAAAATATTTTCCTTTAATACATGTATTGCATCTTTAACAACAAAAGAACAATGTGTGACTTCTTGTGTATGGAGCTGGAACCTAAACATCCCGTTACAATGTTCGACAGGTGGCTGGGGGGCTGAGTTCTGGTTTAGGATTCAGGGAGTGTGCCGAGAAGGAATGCCAAGAAGAGGCATCTGTACCTGAGAAATATCTCAAGAATCTCAAGTCTACAGGAACTGTCAGGTAAATATTATCTCATAAATCAATATTAAATCACAAATTAAAGTAAAAATATCTTGAGAATCTCAAGTCTATAGGGACTGTCAGGTAAACATCTCACAAATTAAAGAAAAAATATCTCAAAAATCTCTACAGGAACCATCAGCTAAATGTTTTCTCTCGAATCAAAGGAAAAATATCTCAAGTCTACAGGGACCTTGAGGTAAACATCTCAAAAATCAAGGAAATTAATATCTTAAGAATCTCGTGTCTACAGTAACTGTAAGGTCAAAATCTCAAGTCTACAGGAACCGTCAGGTAAACATTATCTCACAAATCAAAGAAAAAATGTCTTGAGAATCTCATTGCATCAGGAAACCTTCTCACAAATCAGAGGTTGCAGGTACTTTTATGTATGAATTATCTCAAATCAAAGGAAAAATAATTCACAAATAACTCTCTAGTCTACAGAGTCTAAGTTGAAAATTATTTTACAAATAAAAAAATATACTGTATCTAAAGTGTACAGGGAGTGTACACTTGAGATAAAACAGAAAAAATCTCAAGCTATATTAGAAAACCTTAATTCTGCAAGAACTAGCAGGTAAATTATCTCATCATAGAAATCACTGTGCAAGTCCAAGAGCTAGTGTAAGTCAAGGATTTCAAGTCTGCTGAGTGATGTAAGGAGTATCATTTCAATACAATACACCTCAAGTCTACAGGAGAAATCAGGGAAGTTTTCTCAAGAATTAGAGGGCATGATGTCCTTGGCCATTTTTAGACTGTATTGATCTCCTTTAGAAGGAGAGCTCTGTATAAAAATATAGGAAAATACCCAAATTTAAAAGGTAATATATATGGAGCTTTTCTTTACTGAATAATAGTTTATAGCTAGACAAATCGCATCTTAAAATTTTAGACAGATCTGATGGTTAATTTGTTAACCATCCAGCCTCTTTAAATAAAATATCACAAGAAGTAATTTTTTTTTAATATCTCAACTTGATTTCTGTCAAACACAAATGGATATTCCCTTCTGTGTGTAGAATATAAAGACATTTACCATTATACATGTGTCCTCATAGTGACTACTAGTTATATCATAGACAGCTTTGTTTATTGTGATTCCTGTATTTGACAGCTATGTTCATGAAGACGAGAGGGGTGTTCACCCCGAGGTGGAGTTTATATTCGACCTAAAGCTCCCTGAAGACTTTGAACCAGTCAATGCCGATGGAGAAGTTCAAGAGTTCAAACTGTACCCAGTGACCCAGGTTAGAATAATAAAACATTTAAAAGAAAATATTATTTACAACAAATAACAAAATATAGAAAATTCCCACAATTTGAAAATAGATGTGGAAGTATATAAAAATGTTAAAATAAATAAAAGTTCAATCAATAAGTTTTGAATGCTACAGTTTTATATTACTGGTGTGTAAATGTTAATTATAATGACCTACTAAAAATATTTCTTTACAGCTGCAAGAAATGATTGTCCTTGATTCATTCAAGCCAAACAGTGCAGCCATTGTACTGGACTTTCTTATACGTCACAACATTATTAACCCTGATAATGGTAGGTCTTTTCATCCATTTTACCCCCATGCAATGAGATGCAATTACCCTAATTTTTAACAACGTGATAGGAATACATATATACAGTTGAATCATTTGAGTTCTTTGAGCCCAATGATAATTGTTGTAAACACAATATACATTATGTGCATTTATAGCAAGTTCTCAGTTGTATATTTACTACACCTCTTTTTCAGAACCGTCCTATTGCTTTCTGGTAGAAATGCTACACTACCCGGTACAAACCTTGTTTAACACACTCCCCACAGAAGCCTGAGGAGGAGGGGGAGAAGGATTCACTGGTTACAGGACAGAACTCCTGGGGGTTGGACGGGGCCCATGACCTTGACATTCACAAAATGACCTTCTGTGATTATTTTTAATCACAAAGGAACAGGCAGTAGTGCTACTGAATGGACTGATTTTGTTTTGTATTGGACCTAATCTTGCCCCTGGAAAGTATTTTACTAGGAGTAAGCACTTACGGGACCATTTGGTTTCTTTTTGTAATCTGTCTTGTGATTATTAGATGTCTGACTTTATTTTTGCACTGGTTTCCTCAGTGTGTACAATTCCCTCATCATTTCTGGATTAAAAGAAGATTTAATGTCACTGTTTTTGAGCTGTTAACTTATTTTTAAATACTGAAAAAATACAATATTTGGGTTAGTATTTGAATATTGTTAAGCACCAACAATTACATTCTTCAGAGATAATGAAGAAGTAGCACTTTTAGTATCAACTTAAAACTTTTTTACCATTCAAGGAAACACATGTATCTCTTTCAACATGTTTTATAACTGAAATCTTTTTTAACTTGGATGTTATTTCCAGTTCATGCAATGCTCTGGTTTTACGATAGGAAATTCATATCTCAGTCAGCATTCGGGGTAGAAAGAGGAAAGAATAACTGATGTTCTTAATGTTTACTTGTGTTTGATGAATACTTGAATCTGAACTTTTGTGTGAAAAGATATTAGTTTTAGGAAAGAGAGGGGAAGGATTGATTGTTTGAAGGAAAGAGTTCCAAATTTATATTTTTATTTTGTTTTGCAATATGTCTAATGACCAAATATTTTATCATTACTATAATGTCTGGCAGAGCCATTTGTTTGCATTGTTTATAGATTTTTCAACACATTCTTTATTTATCTTCTGCATTGATGATATGGTTTGGTCGAGAACATACAGGAAAGTAAAAAAGTACTTTCTCTCCCCGATTATGGACGCATAGTCGATAAATTACCGATATAATATTTGTACATGCACACCAATATTGAATATTGTTTGTGTTAAAAGCTTTGATATGCTATATAAACAGCAAAAACGAAAATGCCATTTTGAGTACAGAATTGCTGTGGTTATTTAATGTTTTTTGCTTATCTGGTTAGTAGTGTTTGCATGTGCTTTAAAGTGGGTTATTCTTCTGATTAACTATAGAGAACTGGATAGACTAATCCAGAGATTTGTTAATGTACAAATTAATAAAGATGTGGAAAAACTGGATATTTGTTCTTATGTTGGAGGAGTGAATGTAGACAAGTTATTTTTGCCCTATTTATTCACTCATAATGGGGCAAATCAGATTGTCAAATATGAAATGTGCACATATCAGTAAAAAGACTAGGGACCAGTTCAAATTGGTAAATTATTGTGGATTTTTATTTTCATAGCATAGTGAAATCAAATACCTCCAAATACCTTGTGCTTTCTGTAAAATTTATACTGTAATAGCATTCAGGTAACGTAAAACACATGTAGTTAATAATATAACAAAGTTTTGTTATTCATGTATTGAAAAATTGAACCCTTTGATTTTATTTGATTCAACATGAAAAGAACAATGATTGTCATTGTACCTCCTGTTTATCCCCTCCATTGTACATACAGTAAAATATGCTTATAATGAAGTGCTAGGGACAGGCGATTTTACTTCGTTATAAGCGAAATTCGTTATATCCGTCAAATCATTCTCCATGAGTAAAGTCATGGAGAATGAAAATCACTTCGCTGTAAGTATCAATTCATTATACGCGTGTTCACTATAACCACGTTTTACTGTATACGTATATCTCTGTGTAGGAATAAAATACATTTATTCATTAAATCCATGAAATCAACTTCTGATAAGTCATGTGACATGGGTTTTATTGTAACATTTGCTCTCTATTTTAGACACCAGCCTTCTGGCGTAGAAGTCTCTATACACAGGGGGTAGTTCCTCTAGGGCCTTTATGGCACGGTCGGCTATCTGCATGGCTCTCGCTGCAGGCTGAAGGTCCTTGTTACCATAAATGTCCTTATTATCATACATACTGTCCTCAAGATGTTTCCAAAACACATTCACTGCCACACCAAAGTCCAGAGACACCACATTATGGAACCACAGGGCTGAAACATATATACACAGTTAATGACTCTTCTACAATTTTTGGTTTTTATTGTCATTACAACAAAGAATTTTAATTGATGTGTGTTTGAGAATATTTTATTTCTGGATCAATATCAGAACTTTTATCTCTGCTTTTATTGCAAGAAAACTTGGGAACTTATCTTATTCATTTTACTACAATTTCTGGTTTTTATTGTCATTACAATAAAGAATTTTAATTGATTTGTGTTTGAGAATATTTTATTTCTGGATCAATATCAGAACTTTTATCTCTGCTTTTATTGCAAGAAAACTTGGGAACTTATTGATTTACAATTTATTTGTTAGAAAAGTACCTATGGAAATGGGTTAAAAACAAAATTATTTTTAAGTAAAATCTCAGAGGACTCCTCAATGAATGGTAATAATTCAAAAATATTCCACATTAGTTTTAATTAATATTTACTGACACTACACAATGAGTACAAATACTTTCAAACAACATTTTACCTGGAATAAATAGAATATCCCCTGGCTCTAGTTCCCCCTCGTATCTCGTGGCTGCATAAAACTTTGGGAATTTTTCAGGGTCAGGATTATCTATGTCTAGAACCTCTGACTTATCACCTGCAAAAATGCAATTCAAACATCAATGTGAAATATATCTTCTCATTTTTTCCTTGCATGTCATAATAAAGAAAATTACTAGGCCTCTTAAATATACACCAACTCCAAACAAAGTCTTATATTACGGTACAAGTACAAAGTTTCACCATTAAGGCAAGACAAAGTCCTAAGATAGAAAGTTACCATTCAGGTACAGGTTGTGAGCGTCAGCTGGATCAAATAACACAACTCTCTTCCTACCACTAATCTGGATCAGGATGTTGTCCATCACCTGGAACAGACAGTAAAAAGCATGATCCATTTACACTCAGTCCATCACCTGGAACAGACAGTAAAAAGCATGAACTGTCTCAGTCGTGAGGACTTCTAGTATTGATGAACAATATTGTATTTTCATTAATATTCATCAAACACCAATTTTCGTGGATTCTGTAGATCCACAAAAATCAAATGTTCATTGAGTAAAGAGAATTTATAGCAATTGTTAAAAATGTTGTACATGAATTTATGCATTGTTAAACAGTGAATTTTATAAAACCCATGAATTTAGATGCCCAGGTTTCAATGAAAGAAGTCTCTTAAATCCTATTAGAAGACTTACTTTTTTCTAATTTGTTGGATAGTCTGTATGTAATTTTTTTTTCTTTATTTTTATTTTCTGTATGAAAATGATAAAGATGAAATCACAATTCAAAAGGATATTATCAATATCTACATTTTCAGGACTTCACAACATCTACATCAGGTCAAAATTAGTAAAAATTGTCAAATTCAACTAAAAGCAATGGTCATCACAATCTGCAATCTCTTACATCATAATGTGTCCAGAGTTGTAGCCCTTTGGATACTATTCGGAACACACTGGAGAAGAATCTGTCCTTTGGGAAAAGATCCGGAATAATCAGGTCTGATGCCAGTTCTGGAAACTGTACTTTTATGTCAGCTATGTCCTTTCTGACATCATCACCTAAGGCTCGCAGATAATATTTCTCTCCCTACAAAAAAGATTCAGCAGTTTATCAAATTTACAAATTAACAATCTGGAAAAAAATTATCCACAAAATTTTCATTATAATTAAAAAACACATCTGGATTTAGATACAGTTTGAAATTGACCACAACATGTGTGTGTTCATGTTAATGATCTCAAAATTTTATGCATTTCAAGAATTGTCATTAACATTTTCTAGTACATATACATGTACATGTATTTACCTCTGATATGAAGAATTCTTTGTGGGTTTCCTCTGCTGCTCTTTTCACAAACTCATTGAATGGTAGTGATCTGATTAACAGTAAGAAAATATACTCTTTATCCACATTTTTATCGTGATGTTATAATATATAACAAATTTCTTCAGTTGTTTCAATTTCTAAATTAACTTCCTAAAAATCCAATATTTTCCAAATAATCATTCTTAGTATACCGGTATCCTAGAATGCAAAATTACTCTTTTTGCATATGAAATAAACAGTGAAAGTAATAAAATAAACATATGGATGTAGTGAATTTATGACAATAATTATGATTCTAATTAACTTTTTTTTTGCATCTATGTAATATAGGCCTTATATAACATGAATTAACTCACCATGCCAAAATTATCACATATATCTCATAACAAGCAGTGATTTAATGAAATAACAAAGAAACAAAGTATTTTAAAAAACCTGCTGATTTACTTGTATGCAAAGTTTTTGTTGATAAAGTCCATCTGAGGTACAGGAGACACATGGATTTTGACAGGTTTGGTCCCACCCTTCCCTGCTAGGTATTCCACAGAACTCCACGTCTCTGTGACATTCCCAATATCTTGTCCCCTCAAAATAACAGGTTTCCTCTGTAACATAGAATTTCCTTTAAATAACTGGTCTGTCCAAGAAGCGATACATGTATATATATATCCCATGTCGTTTCGTAGGTGTTTTCGTTTGGGCCACTCGCACATTCGCCTCTAGGGTGAAGATGCAATGGCGAATCACGAAGATGCGAAGGCGAAACTGCATAGATGCAAAGGCGAAGGATACTACTATAGCTCCTTTGCCTTCGTAACTTCACATTCTCGCCTTCACAACTTTGTACTTTTGCTTTCGCCTTTTAATGTGTGTGGAACTCTTTATCGTATAAAGATAATATATTAGCTATAAAAATGGCATCTGCTGAAGAAAAACTTTTGAAAAAATATTTCTTACGAATAACAATCTATAAACACTCTGTCATATGAAATCCAATTTTTTTTTTGTGTTTAAACAATGGGTTTGAATTAAGGTAAGCAGACTGGTAAGTGACAGGAGTCTGGAAGTTCACACATATTAGGGGGTGGGGGAGGCATTACAGTCTATATGGATTACATAATAATTAGGCATAGCCAGCTTTGGTAAAAAGATATCTCAGATTACCCAATTAAATATTACCGGTAATCAAAATTCATAGTTGGCAAGATGGTGCCGCCACACTGTGCAGCGCATGCCAAACCAACGGAGCGATAGTAGTTTGCATCTTCGCGCCAGGGACGTATATACTAATATAGTAAAGTTAGATATACGTCCCTGTTTGCGCTTTGCATCTTCGCACTTTCTCTCATTCGCCTTCACAACTTCGCACTTTCGCCTTCGCACCTTTGCACTCTCGCATCTTCGCCTTAAAGGCGAAATTGCGAAAGTGCGAGTCGCCTTAATTTAACGGAACACCATAGTTTCCTTCATTTGTTGAAGAGTTGTAAATACGGGTTTTAACAGAATCATACTCAAATTAAACGAAAAATTGAAACAATAAAATATAATACAAAGCACCTATGTGATTATGAATACGATATCAGGTACGTACCTAGCTGATCTTGGAAGAAGGTATTGTAATTTAACATTGTACTGTTGAGTGTTGTATCATATCAAAATCAAAAGGCAACTGCGATGTATTTCGAATTTTATTGTCAAGAAACAAGTTCTAATCTCTTACCTCATGAAATACATTACTGCCACCCGTAAATATTTGAAGAGGTTGACATTTCTTCTGAAATAAACATTGGCACGTGGAATTCTGTTTTGACATTTTTTTCCCTATTCACATTAACTCGTCCATTGAATTATTCGACTGAACCAAATCGTTTCATATTCGGGGAAAAGTTTGCAAACTATGATTATAGCGATTAATAATTGTCTTTATACATAACAAAACTATTGCAATAAGTTGCTGATAACAGAAAAGTATATTGTTCTCTTTGTTATCTTTGATTGATTTTACAAGGGACATTTTAATGCTGTATTTTTACATGTACTTATTTCGTGAAAAAGGACCGGAAATGAACATGAATGTTGAGTTAGGGGTCATCTGATGTGACGCACTGCCACATGTGTAACAAGCGTTTAATTCAATGAAATTATCAAGTTTAAAACCCGACTGTATTGTTTATTATAGTTAAAAATACGGTGATTATGGTCATATCTAAGGCTTTCGATACTGTGTTGCACTCGGCTCTACTACATGTACTACTACATAGATTGCAACAACTGGGAATACAAGGATGGTTCTATAGTGTTATTTAAAACATGTATAGGATGTTTCTATAGCTACATGTAGTGTTATTAAAATCATGTATATGGAAAATTTAGTGTCTGTAAAACTCCAAATTAAACTTACTAAGTCATTTGTACCAAGAGTTGGAGTAAGACAAGGAGATCATCTTAGTCCTAATTTATTTAAGATACTAATCACTGATTTACCAACAACATTTAATACTAATGACGACCCCGTAAAGTAAGGGGATTTCTCTTTAAGTTGTTTATTGTATGCTGATGATTTGGTACTTTTATCTGAAACTGAAAGTGGCCTGCAAAAGTGTATAAATAAGTTGAGTGACTATTGTGATAAGTATTGCCTAACTGTCAATCTTTAAAAAAAAACCTAAAATCATGTAGTATTTTGTAAAAATAACTCAAAGTCAGTTCGAACTTTCTTGTATAAAAATCATGTAATCGAACGAGAAACATCATATAAATATCTAGGAATTGTGTTTACCTCTTCAGGTACATTTACAAATTGCCAGCTTGATTTTTACAAAAGAGCTTTAAAAGCCTATTTTAAACTTCTCAAGTCTTTTGGAAATATTTAACAATGTGTCCACACTTTAAAACATTTATTTGACCATACTATAACCAAGATTATTATATGCCTGTGAACCTTGGGGAACATGCAATAAATACAGATGTAAATGCCACTAAACGGCCCAATTATTGTTTAGAAAACTTCTTCACTAAGATGTATTGTGAAAAGTTACATGTTAAATTTTTTAAATATATAAGTGGTGTACATAAAAAATCTTCTAACCAAGCAGTTTTTGGTGAACTTGGTCGTTTTCCTATGTTTGTTGATATCATACAGTGTAATCTGAAATATTAACAAAGAATTGCAGCTCTCCCTGAACATTCTTTATCAAAAAATGCAATGTATGAAAACATTTTTTTTAAATATCAGAATAACAAAAGCAGCTGGAATAGCAGTATTCATTTTATCCTATATAAACTACATTCACAACACCTTATACACGATAGAAATATTGTGTCAATAGCTTCAAACAAATTTTGTGAAAGATATAAAAACACCAGGATAAATGCACTTGCAGACAATGCAGAAAAACGAATTGGTAAACTCAGAACATATGCTCTTTTTAAAACAAGATTTTGTAAAGAAAAATATTTTTCTGTTATCCACAATCCTCATGTTTTAAAATGTTTTACCAACTTTAGAATTAGCTCTCATTCATTAGCCACTGAAATCGGTCGCTATAATAATACTCCTGTTAATGAAAGAAAATGTACTTTTTGCAAATCTGAGGATAGAAGATGAAATTCGTTTTATATTTAATTGTACATCAAACAATACATTAAGGAAACCTTTTATAGAGTCCTTGGATAGCTTATGTAAAAATTTTTAAAATCTATGTAATAAAGACAAGTTTATCTGGCTAATGTCTAATGAATGTGATGTTAGAACCATTATAACAAGAGCTTGGACTTTGGGTAGTTGTGTCAAACGACTATGTGACGTAGTCCTGTCTATTTCATTTGTAGGCCACTCAGCCAAGGCTCTATGAAATTAACTAGATTTGTCTGGCTTTTGAGCTAAGAATACGCAATCGGTGTATATTTCGCTTTTATTTCATTTGAAAGTCCAAGGCCTTGTTACAATGGTTCTAATATTGAAATTTTTGCAAACTACATGTGCATTTATCTTTGCTCTCAACTGAGAAAAGCATTGCGTTCAATTAACTGAGACTGTAATAGACTAAACTATTAATCTTTTATATAAATGTAAACTATCATTGAGAAACCTTCTCTCTTTTTGTATGTGTGTATGAGTTGTTGTTGTATTTTTTTCTTTTATTTTGTAATTATCTTTGTAGGCCCAAAAGGGCCCAGAATTTGGAAAATAAAATTATCTTATCTAAAGATATAACCCCCCCCCCTCCAAAAAAAAAATGATGTAATGAAAAACGCGAGATGTTTTCCGCTTATGGTGACGGAGTTTGGGTACTCGGGGACATATATACTGTCCCTGATCTTTACCTATATTTCCATTGTAGAACTATGCACCCATTTATATAGGCTTAAAATTCGGTCAGAGGATCACATAATCATATTATAAGCCCAGAAAGAATCATTCTGTGGAATGTTAAAATTAGAACCTTTTTAACAGGAGCTTGGACTTTGGGTAGTTGTGTCAAACAGCAATGTGACGTAGGCATGTCTGTTTCATTGCTGGCCACTCAGCCAATGCTCTTTGAAATCAACAAGATTTGTCTGGCTTTTGAGCTAAGACTACGCAATCTGTGTATATTTCACACGAAACCAGCGTCATTCTTAACTTGTTCTGATGCAAGAAAAAGATAATTACATCCTACCGAAAGTCCAAGGTCTTGTTAAAATGGTTCTATTGATGTACTGCTCCTTAAAGAAGTATGTAGTGGCCACCTACTACTGTCTAGAAACGCATTCACCCTCCGTAATACAATTCAATACAGTTACACAGTATGCAAAACCTTAAAAAAGAGAGAGAGAAAAATCCACTAACTTCCATTACAAATTTTAATTATTTAATCAATTTTAATATACATGTATACATGAAATCTAAAACAATCATTCATCTAAAAGAATCTCTCTCTCTCTTTCTCTCTCTCTCTCTCTCAATTAACACTGTGAAGTAACACGTGGACTACACTCATGACCAATGTCACTGATTGAAAAACATAATATAATAATAAAAAAAGGTCAGGAAGTACATGTACCAGCATGTGTGTGTAAAACAATGTCGAAGACATTCCTTATGTTACTATTCCAATTAGTGTTTGTTTAAAATGTGATTGACACTCGCAAATTATTTCACTTATCTGTGCACATCTGTACACATAGTTCCACCCACGTGATCATTTAAACCCATGAACATTTTTTTTATTGTTGTCGATAAAATATATCTAATATTCAACAAATTAAGAATGCAATATATTCAGTTAATTTAACAGAACACCGATACCCAAAACGTGGCTGACTATAGATGTATATATATAACTTAGGAACAAATTAAAAAAATTATGACAATTTCATTAATTGTTGCCTAAATATATTTTAATAGAAAACGTTTTCATGCAGTTACCTTTCTTCCTTACAACCAATGAGGTATACAGATAAAAAGGAAATATTTGTTCAAACAATATCGTTGGACGTATAATACCTGAGAATGAATTTGTCAATTTTAAATGATGATTACTACTTGTTTACCACATTTGATATAAGATGGTAACAACCGGACCCGTTTGTGTATAATCCAACCATGTCAGCGTTACCGTCATTTTGAAATACAGACTAACAAGTATTACGTATAAGTTTACAGTTTGTCAAATATACAAACACTAGTACTATATAGGAAATAAATGAATTTAAAAAAAACTAACTAAAATCCGTCATGATAATGTTGAAGATATTCACAGTTATTGTGGAGCTTTGCCACGAGCTGCTAGTTTAAAGGAATGAGGATACATATATCACTATGAAAACAATCCCCACCAAACAGTGCTGAGGAATATATTTCATCTCGTACTAAATGGTTTTCGGGTTGTGTTCGATTTTGTCGTGTTGGACTGTCAGATAACAAAATTAACTTTTTATAATAGAACCAAATGTTGAAATCTTTGGCTTAATATTGGGTTTAACATGAGTTGTGTTGATTTCTGTTTGACAAGATTGAGACCTACATCAGTGTCAGCTGATCCTCAGCGATTTTGTCCCGTTCAATCGTGTCTCAATGAATCAGATATTGTAAGATTAAGTTTTTTAGCTTCATTTTGTTCGATTGATTTGGCTTTAAAAACCATGTCCAACATGTGTTTACTTACAGCAGGATTCTCGGTTTTCGTTTCATTTTTATCAAACATGAGAACATGCATCGGATTGATAAACACACTCTTAGGGGTGGTGTTCAGTAGAGGAAAATCGTCGTCTATGACCTCTGTCTGACCTTTCTTTAAAAAGTAGATAAAAATGGCGCCACCAATGAGAATTAGTACAATACACACAATTAATGCCAGCAGTAAAATTTTCTTCACCCTCTGCATCCTCCGAAATTCGAGCATTTTCCTGGAAAATGAATTTATAGAAGATTGATTGTATTAATATAGAGTGCAATCAATAAAGAATATTGATTGCATCCATTGCTTCTCTTGAAAGTTTTGGCAACTTCATTGAAATTTATTGAAAAATACAATTTAATAAATCAAATACATTTATCTCATCTCTTTTATAATACTGAAAAATGCATAGAAATTAATGTATACTTGTATGCAAACTACTATACACAGAGAAATGGAACTTTGGTACGATTCAGACGTTTAAAGTTACAGGAGAAGGTGTTTGTGCAGTGAATTAGAACCGTTTTAACAAGAGCTTGGACTATGAGTAGTTGTGTCAAACAGCAATGTGACGTAGGCCTGTCTATTTCATTGCTGGCCACTCAGGCAATGCTCTTTTGAAATCAACAAGATTTGTCTGGCTTTTGAGCTAAGACGAGGCAATGCAATTTGTGCATATTTCACTTGAAACCAGCGTCATTTTAACTTGTTTTGATGCAAGAAAAAGAAAGTTACATCCTATCGAAAGTCCAAGGTCTTGTTAAAATGGTTCTAAACATAGTTCCAAAAAGGGTGTCTTACCAGGGACAGTTTCTACGCATCTGAAGGTTCATCAGAAATAACTGGAATGTCGTCTGCGACAGAGCGAAGCGGTTCTCCGCCCCGTTGTCTCGGCCCGAGTTGTACCCCGATTCCGAAATACCAGACCCCGAGTCCGACAAATTACAAGGTTCGAATTCAGCTAACACAGTGACTGCCTGGGTCTCAGAAATGTAGGGATCTGTAGAACTGGAGCCTAATATGTTGGTGAACTGGTCCAAAGAAAGGTCCTCAGTAGTACAAAGTGCCGTCTCCTGAAGTCGAAAACCACTGACATCAATTAGTTCAACGAGTGCAGTGGAATTTTCTGTGGGTGATGAAAAAGACAGTCCGTGTTGTTCCATGCTGCGACAAAACAGTTCTTTTTTCTATATAAAGTTAGGAAGTAGTACCAAATAGGCTGTTGGCTTAGTTTTTTTAAATTTTGGATGCTGTATCTCAATATCTGCAAATGTACTGAGATAAAATAATGGTGAATTAGAAAAAATAATCTACCAGCTGAGCTGTATATTGACCGACAATAAAGAGTCGATAGCTACGATAGGTATAGTTTAAATGAACAAACAGCTGCAGATGATAAATTTGGGATTTCCCTTGCGTTGTGTGTGGGGGTTACATGTCAATATTGAGAGTAGATTTTTGACATAGTGACAACTGTTTTATAAACTGATTTCCCCGTACCCACAGACCTTGAGCCCGGGACAGAGTGAGTCATTGTGATGACGGAGCCGTTCACAGAACTTCAACCATTATTGTTTATATACTAGTAGATTTAGGTCGCACTGTCACCAAGTTCAATCCAGGATTATATACCATCGTACACTGCTTTCGTTTTTAGCTCACCTGAGCTTAAAGCTCAAGTGAGCTTTTCTGATCACATTTTGTCTGTCGTCTGTCCGTCCGTCTGTAAACTTTTCACATTTTTAACATCTTCTCAAGAACCACTGAGCCAATTTCAACCAAACATGGCACAAAGCACCCTTAGGCAAAGGGAATTCAAAGTTGTGAAAATTAAGGACCACGCCCTTTTACAAGGGGAGATAATTAGGAATTATTGAAAAAAATTGAGAAATTTTCAAAAATCTTCTTCTCAAGAACCACTTGGCTAGGAAAGCTGAAACTTATGTGAAAGCATCCTCAGGTAGTGTAGATTCAAAGTTGTGAAATTCATGACCTCCGGTGGTAGGGTAGGGCCACAATGGGGGAGGGGTCAAATTTTTACATAGGAATATATAGAGTAAATTTTTAAAAATCTTCTTCTCAGAAACCAATCGGCCAGGAAAGCTGAAATTTATATGGAAGCATCCTCAGGTAGTGTAAATTCAAAGTTGTGAAAATCATGACTCATGGGGTAGGGTGGGGCCACAATGGGGGGGGGGGGTCAAATTTTTACATAGGAATGTATAGAATAAATCTTTAAAAATCTTCTTCTCAGAAACCAATTGGCCAAGAAAGCTGAAACTTATGTGGAAGCATCCTCAGGTAGTGTATATTCAAAGTTGTGAAAATCATGAATCCAGGAGGTAGGTTGGTGCCACAATTGGGGTCAAATTTTTACAGATACATATATAGAGTAAATCTTTAAAAATCTTCATCTCAGAAACTAATCAGCCAGGGATGCTAAAATTTATATGGAAGCATCTTCAGGTAGTGAAGATTCAAAGTTGTGAAAAATCATGACCCCCGGTGGTAGGGTGGGGCCACAATGGGGGGGGGGGGGGTCAAATATTTAGATAGGAATATATAGAGAAAAGTCTTTAAAAATCTTCTTCTCAGAAACTAATCGGCCAGGAAAGCTGACACTTGTGTGGGAGCATCTTCATGTAGGGTAGATTCAAGTTTGTTCAAACCATGATCCCCGGGGTTAGGGTGGGGCCACAATGGGGGGTCGAATTTTTATATATGCATTTATAGAATAAATCTTTAAAAATCTTCTTCTCAGAAACCAATCGGCCAGGAAAGCTAAAACTTATGTGGAAGCATTCTCAGGTAGTGTAGATTGAAAGTTGTGAAAATCATGACCCCCGGGGGTAGGGTGGGGCCACATTAGGGGGGGGGGTCGAATTTTTAAATATGCATATATAGAGTAAATCTTTAAAAAATTTCTTCTCAGAAACCAATCAGCCAGGAAAGCTGAAACTTGTGTGGAAGCATCCTCAAATTCAAATTCAAATTCAAAGTTGTGAAAATCATAAGCCCCGGGGGTAGGGTGGGGGCAACAATGGGGGGGGGGGGGGGACAAATATTTACATAGGAATATATATTGAAAAATCTTTAAGAATCTTCTTCTAAAAAACTATTTGCCTAGAAAATCTGTAACTTTAGTGAAAGCAACTTCAGATAGTGTAGATTCAAATTCGTTAAAATCAAAATCTTGAGGAGAAGGGTGGGGCCACATTGGGGATCCAATTGTACAAAGGAAACATTTAATTATTCACAACAACTGAAATGTTATCATAGTATGGTTTTTCTTATATGCAAGCATTTCGACATGTTGCTGATTATTTAAAATTGTTTAGACTCTGGCCCCTGGACGATTATTGGGCCTCACAAGAGGTTCTAAGTTTGATGTAGGTTTATACCCCATATATAAACAATTGTTTGGGATCTTTTTTAGAACTGCAATGCTCAACATGTGATATGACTATAAAATCATCATGTTAGAAAAGAATATCCAGGGGGAAAATGGATTTTTATTTATACAGGATCTACATGTATTATACCACATTGTCCAGATATTTTGTATCATGACTCCATTAAGCTGATTTTATCATGCCTTTTGTTGCTCATGTGAGCGATGTGGCCCATGGGCCTCTTGTTATAATTTAATAATTTTGTTAGGCTACCTGTAGGTCTGATTGAAAACGCATTGTCAAGATAACAATAACTTTGTTTCCTTTACAGAGTCTGACCATATCTCTTGCAATTTGGCACTTTATATTAATATGCAGAATTATAACCTTATAAACCTCAAATTTTCAGTTGAACATATATCTAACATATTTCACAAAGATAGGTATAAATATGTACATTTCGTGTCTATTTGTAACTAAAGCATATTCGTATACATATATATATTATATATCTGAAGTTTTTTTGGCGCAAGGAAATTTTTTTTTGAAATCAAGTCAATGTGTACGCCGTTAACTTTTTAAATCTTTTTTCAAGTTTTCACTGCGATTTAAAAAGTTAATGGCGTACACTATAATCGATCAATTTCTTCTTGTCTGTATTATTTTAATATAAAAATGATCGCAAAATAGCAATAGATAAATCATCGCCAAAAAAGAGGAATTTAAGAAAACAATTATAGTGTGGATTCATTTAATTTGAGTTTGCATCTTCCCAAGTCAACGGTTTCTGATCTGCTCGCTCTATGTAGAGCGGAACGGATCAGAAACTCTTGACTTGGGAAGATTTGGGTTTGCTGATCTGCAAATAACTGCAAATGGAAGCAGTTGGTTACCATCGATCAGTATCGGTGTACTTTCGACTCTAAATGAGGCCAACGCTGGTACGTGATGTTGCTAATATCAATTTAATATATGGTGGGCTTAGATAAGTCTTTGTCTTTTGGTGAGAAAAATAATTTTTCACGTTTGTAGTAAGAGTTCCAAAGATACCTACCGATTTATTAGCAAACTGAACACTTATTTACCATATATGAACATAAGAGAGCTCCTGATAAGTTCTACAACTGGCCAACGCAGTTTGTTATATGCAAGGTTTACATTTGCATGGATCGGCATGAAAGAAACGTTCCCCTTGAACGACTTCAAATTCAATCTGGAAAATATTTACTAATAAAGTAATAAATAAAATAAAGTAATAAATAAAATCTATCATAAAGCCCTTCGAGCTATATTGCATTCGATCACCTCATAATGATTCCTTAATCCTTAACAACACTTTGTGTTTTGTCTTCTACTATTCATTCTCCGTTCTTTCTTTATTTCCTCCTTAAGGAGATTTTATGAAGCAAAGCATATATACAGTGGTATAATTTCAGCACACAGTGAAAATAGTTATAAATAAAAAAGTGATAAGAAAAGTGCTTTACTGTTCCATTTTTGTAAGATATCGTATAGTCAAATCCATTACAGGAAATCTTTTTATATTAATAGTTTTCAATTGATTACATTTTTGGTGGAAACCCTTTCTCTATTGATTATCATTGAAATACATGATTATATTATATTGATTACATAATTAAATACAATATTGTATGATAAAAATCACATATATATATCAAAAGAAGTACATGGAACTATTTGAGTATACAAGTATAAAGATCAATATTGAGGTCAAAGTTTACATCACGTTTCACCATAGATAATTTTTTCTTCGGTGTTTCAAGTCGCAGTTTTTTGTGTTTTTTTTCCTTGGTTTTCTTTTTCTTTTTGGAAAAAAAATTTGACATTAGAACAAAAAAATATATATAATTTAGTTAATCAGTTTATCATTAAGTACTACTAATAAAAAAATAATAACAATAGAGTGTTACCTGCCTGTTGGTCTGTTGTCGTCTATCTATAAGTCTCTGCCAGCCTGGTATCAGCTGAGCGGACTGCGATTGTGATCTATTATTGGTGCGGGCCTCCTCTCCATCACCGATGCTACATAACAGCCTATCCCGATGATGTGACAGAGATGTCACCAGATACAAATGCCTCCATACAGGTTTACAACAGGAGGGAGATTTACGGTCGGTCATCATGTACATTTTTTTTTTATTTTATCCTTCTCAGCTTTTTGTCTTCCTAGTTCAAACAGCACGACCAATGCAGAGAAGATTTATAAGATGTTGGATTAGCATGTTTTGATAAAAAAAAGAATAGATTTACAAACATGTCAAAGGTAAATTCAGTAAAGCATTTTGTTTTATTATAAAGTACGTTTTAGAAGACAAGAAATCTTTCAAAAACATTTAGCTTCAAATGATTTTGTATTTCGTTATTAAATAAGGATAGCGAAAATTAACTAAACTATGTTTTCTTGAAATGATGCTAAGTTCTTCTATACATAAGCAATTCGAAATACCAAACACATAGTTGCAATAGTTATGGTTATGTTCAGAAAATTCGACAGATATCTAATCAAGTGCGTTTTTATGATTTCATCGAATGAAATGATCCTTGACGTCATCCAACCATGGGAATGAAAATCCAGCGCTTCCAAATTGTCGCACTGCAGGTGCTTGTTACATATTTACATGCAACTTGCACGTGAAATTCAAATATAGTATCTATAGCGTCAATTCAGTGCATCTAGTTCTTATAATTTTCAATTGCCGTTGTTTTTTTAATCCCCGAGTAACACTTATTTACAGAGGACGAGTTTTATTGATACTCCGGAACAAATTCTACTCACGATTAACATTTCTACAGAAAAAAATCATCTTCTAATCACTTTGTCTCAGTGAGGGTTTGTAGCAATATCGCCGCTCAACAATAAGCTAAATCATTATCACTCTGAAATATAATAAAGCAATTTCCGTGAATATCATATGTTTGAGTCTCCTGTCAGAGATTCACACCTTTTATTCGTAATAAAGATGTATTTGGGTCTAATGACTTTGTTTTCCTTTTTTAGCACAGTATACTGTCTTTCGATATTTTTTTTCAATATAAAATGCTGAGGAATAATTGTTTTCTTTGAGACGTCATATTTTGGAATTCGGGTCTTCACGTGTGTATCTTACTTACTTACTTACTTACTTACCTACTTACTTACTTACTTACTTACTTACTTACTTAAGCCTACTTCCCCCTCCTTTGGCATAGAACGCCTACATTTTTGTGTTTGAATATCTAGACGAGAACAAAAATGTAAAAAAAAAAATGTAAATTTTAAAAAAAAATTATTATTCAGTCAAACTACATGTACAACGTTTAAGCATTAGCATGTTCTTATCATATATTGTAAAATAGCACTTGTAATCAATGAGAGAAAAACAAAACTATATAACGAAATATATACATATATAAAAGTATGTATACTACTATATCATATTCTTGTAATTGTTCTTTTATCAAAATGTTAATTATAACAATAAGATATAACTTGACATGGTAAATATACAGAATACACTTTTCATGTTTTTGCAGTATGCAATAAAAAATACAGTGGGACACCCCCCGGCCGCAATTTTTCTTGCAGCAAATAATTTTCTTAAAGTTACATATAAAATGTTGAATTTGGAAGGAGTTGGTCCCCACTATCTGGGGAAAATTTTTAAAAATGTAGTGAAATAAGGAGAATTAGAATAGAATAGGATTAGGATATTAGGATCGTGAAGATTGGCGGATAGCCTTTTTTCTCTTTTTTTTCTTTTTTTTTGCTTGTCGAGATTTTGGGTAAGTTTGCCCCCCCCCCCCCTTCCTCTTTCCAAAACGATGCTACGTGCCTGCATTCATTGTCCTGCTTTCATATCAATTTCATACATATTACCCCCGTGTTTTTCAAAAGAAGATGAGTGACTTCTACATGGAATTTTTATGGTCTAAGCGTAGAAATACTGCGCAAACTTCATGTATTACACTCAAGCCTTAAACCGATTATGATTATCATTATTCGATGAATATGTATAAGTTACTGCATGTTGACGGACCGATGTTAACGGAAAAAAAATATCAAAGTTAGTTTCGTCGTCTTCGATAAGCACGAAACATCGAGTTACAATTTATTTGACAAGATCACCTGAAACAAAATTTAATTAGATATTAATTTGGAAAAGAAATTTCATTATTACATTCCTCACGTTTATTCTAAAAGCACATAATAATCCCTTTGATGTATAGAAACATGGACGGATGTTCATTAGGGTTTGAGCCTTACCTGTCATGGGTTATATGTTTACTTTTTAATGTGATTTTTTAAAAAAAATTTTATTGTCATTTTCATGATTATTACAATGAAACAAGGGAACAAAGTGACTGTTTTTTGGCACTCACACAACCTTTCATACACTTGCACACGCTTGCACACTTATATATCATTAGAAACACATTTTTTATGCTTACAAAAAAGAATTAAGGTTCAAAATTAAGGTTTTATGTGAATTTGTTTAAACAATATATTTAGTTATATATCTCATGTACAAGCTGTGATCAGGTACTTCGGTATGTTATGTCAATATTCTACTATAGCACGTTGTTTGGTCTCTGAACTGCTCTTTAGATTTGAATATAATTGAGTATTCCCGTGAAATCTGTAATTAATTTTAGTAACAAATATGATTTAAAAATGTTCTAATGAGCATATCATCTGTACTATGCTTTCTGTTTCTCAAGCTCTACACATTTATATAGGGGTATTTTTTCTAAATAACTTATCTTAAAATATTGACAGGAACATCAACAGTATTTTTGTCCCTGAAAATTAAGAAGAAAGCTTTCATATCCGAGTTTTGTCCTCCTACCATTTACCGTGTAAATAAATCGGGATCGACATATAATAATTCCCTACCCCGCGAATCAGCGCGAACACAACAATGACTTCGACCAGAGAAAAATTAGAGCAATTTTGCTCGATTACAGGTAAATTTAGGCTCAGACGATCAAATAAAGATCGTTTTTCTAATTACATGATACAAAGCATCAATATTTCATTTAAAAGTGACGGTTTTGTGTATCTGTTAGCCATTTACTGATCAATCCAGAGACTTGTATACTGTCTCGTTTTCCATTGATTCTAGATGCACTTTGTGTTTTTATTTAGCATAAGTTGATTCGTTATTTTTACAATGAAGCAATGATGAGTATTTAGAGAACGGTCAGATATTTTTGTCTGCCTATCACTCACTTCAATTATTAAAAATATCGGAGAAGAAGCAATCACATAAGTGTCGTGTAACCGTGTTTACATTGAAACAAGGTACACAAAATAGTGTGCATATAAAAATATATTCTCTTTTGAGAAGTGGACAGCATAGCCTACATCCACTTCTCTTCGCAAGCCCTCATATTTTGATTCTGGAAAACGTGTAAATGTCGGAACCGAAGACGGTCTATGCTTCGACCCATGTTTTGACTCCAGTTTCCCTGAATTTTCGTAACAGACCTATTATTTCTACATTTTAAACATTAATGCACGCATATTTCACAATGAAATCAACACTAACCCGCTATCAAATCATTTTCTCAACTTCTACATTCCAGTTTTAAATTATGAGATCGCTCACTATAGATGGTCTAAAAAGTAGAAAATTCAAAATCGGAAAAACTGGAAAAAATATTGTTCTGTGTGTATGATTGTAGACTTCAGATTAAACATATTTTTCTTAAGATTTAAAGATGTATAAAGAATGGTTTTACTATTTTGAGAAAATTAGCAAAACACATACATTTAAATAATTGTGTCACAAAAAATGATTTTAATCTTTCTTGCATGCTATAAATATCAAAGTTCATTTTAATGTTTAAGAAGAGATGTATAGCAAATTTTGGGTTTGTCACCAAAAAGAGATTGTTAAAAAGGGAAGAAATACTACTATGTAATTTTGTGACTCACTATTTGTTTGTACATTGTAAGATTAAGTTGATTCAGTGACGTTTTCGGCATTATTTTCTTTAAAACATTTCCAATTTTATCCGAAACACAAACATTTAAGCTGCACTGACCTAGATAAACAATGTGATGCACAAAATTTAAACCCAGGATGTAGAAGTCGAGAAAATAATATAACAGCGGGTTATTGTTGATTTTTTTGTTATATATGCGTGCATTTATGTTTAAAATGTGGAAATTATAGGTCTGTTAGGAAAATTCAGGGAAATTGGAGTCAAAACATGGGTCGAAGCATAGACCGTTTTCGGTTCCGACATTTACACATTTTCCAGAATCAAAATATGAGGGCTTGCGAAGAGAAGTGGATGTAGGCTATGCCTGTCCACTTCTCAAAAGAGAATAATAAAAATATAGCTGCATCCTACCTTAGATAGGCGACAGTAAAATGAGTCTCAGCATAATGTGAGAATAACAATAATGTCTGGATGTGGGTGATTCTAGGCTTGGACTGATGAAGTACTCTAGTATTGGATGCCATGTCCTGAAAAGCCTTAAGGGGTAGATTAGGGTCAGAGGTCAGGTATATACAGGTATTGAGGGGAACACCCAATTTCACTACACAAGTTTTGCATATACCAAGCTGTGAGCCTGACTGGAGCCAGAAGACATACAACATGTATATTGAATGTCATAGTCTCTATATTATTACTTGTGATGGTTTTATCATCGATGACCAGAAAGTTCAGTTGTTAGTGATCCTGACTATAGAGACAAATGAGGCCTGGGTTACAATGAATCCTGGTCTTGTCCATTATTATATTTCTCATTACATATGGTGCCTTGACCAACCCCTGGTACTGAAAGATTAACTTCTACCATGATCTTTAAGGGTTATGATCATTTAAGGTACCTCACTACACCCAGACGAATGCGGGACTGTTCGCCCCTAAAGACCGTTCGCGCTGAGATCTTTTGCCCTGAGATATTTTGCGCCTTGTAATTATGTGGTAGTGGTAAATTGTAGCTTGACATGGAGAGTCTCCAATTTAGTTTTAACACCTTAAGGCAAATAGAAATTCGAACCAGACACTTAATTATGATTGGTTAATAAACATAATTAAATCTGCACTTGGAAAATTATTTCGTACATTGTAATTCAAGATGGGGATTTAAATGTTTTGTTTAATTGTTTGTGTCAATCGATTTGGTTGTATATCATCATAGCTCGTTGTAAAAGTATTGGGCTTGTGAGCTGCAGATCACGAGTTCGAATCCTGGGGGCTTTTGCTCATGTTTACTGAATTAAATTTTTTAAAATGTTATTTTTTATCCAAAATTACACATTTTTTTGCCTATTTATCCATCATGCTATCTATCATAATCAAGTAATTTTTTTCTGATTTGAGAAACTATTTCAAGGTGTAGTGAGCCACCTTAAGGGTAGAGGAATGTGACGGTCAGATTGGTTTCATTGTTGGTAGCCTGATAGCTCAGTTGGTAGAGCACCTGTCTAAAGATTCAGGGGGTCAGGAGTCATTATTTCTCCCACCTGTTTCATACTATTATGAAAATGTACCATTTTGTGTCTTATCTTTTTTCATAAATTACAAGTAGTGAGGTGAGCAGAGACAGCACCATATGATAGTCCTTAATTACATGTACAATGGAAAAATTCGAAAATATTCCCACATAATCAATATAAATGAAAATTTAAGCCATGAAAAGTGCTACATGTAAATTTTTATAGTGAACCTTATATGAACTTTTGATTTACAGGGGCTGATCAAGAGGTTGGTAAAAATCTTCTGGAGGCATGTAATGGGAACCTTGAGCTGGCTATAGACATGCACATGGACAGTGGTGGACCCTCTGCCCCACCCCCAACAGATCAAGGTGGGGCATCAGCTCAGCCTAGCCAGCCACTCACCAGAGAAACATCCTCATCAGCACCCATAGACTTAGAGTAAATACATAAAAAAATTTTATTTTCAAAGAGAAAAGATGATTTTTTTGAAGTATACATAGTGAGGACCCTCTCTACACTGCACACAGTCACTGATTTCTGGGTACTTTAGAGTCAACAATCAATTCAAATATTTTGAACATTTCATTAAACCAAAATTAAGTACTGATTAAACTTTCAGTGATGATGTTCGAGCTCCTATACCACAAAGAAATGAGACCCTGATAGAAGATGTCCCAGCATTTGGTAGGTCCATGCTACTTACAGAAACTGTTTTATTTACGAAAAAGTCTCAACTCACATATAGCCAATGACATTTATTTAATGTAGTTCAGGAATACAAATGTCTAATACTTAAAACTATGAGTTTTAATTGCTCTATACAATAGTAATGGATTTATGGAAGAAAAATTATGCAGGTCATACTTACATTTGCAAGTGTCTTTGTCTGTGATATAACACTACAAATCAAATTTGTAATATATAGTTCAATACATTCTCTCAATGATGCAAATGACATACCCTTTGGGTACAAGCAGGGTTTGCTTAATGTTATGAAATGAAAATAACGTAGAAATATCAATAATTTGATATTTAATCATACAATTGCTAAATATTATATAAATATAAGTAATAAGGAATCATTGTTTGGATATTAGAATATGGTCATTACGGCAGTGGAGTGATCAAATCTATCATAAACTCTTCAGGCTTTATTGGATTTGAACGCACCCAGACCATATCATTATCACCTCATAATGCTTGTAGAGTGATTCCTTATTCCTTAATAATGATATGGGATTAAAGGTTTTGGAAATGGTTTATCTCGGCTATGATAAATCCAGTAAATAAGTACACCCACTCATTCAACAGATAAATGTTACATAGGGTTGGTTATCCATGATTTGTGATGGAAGATTTTTAGCCATTGAGCCCTGGCCAGTGGATAGAAAATAAATAACAGAATACAATTATTGGTTTTCTTTTATTACAAGGAGGTATATGATAAAAAATCTTCACTGATGATAGTCAGTCCATATTTGTGGATTATGCATACTCGCTACATTTTATTCCTCAAACCTGGTACATGTATAAACGTTTGTTTTACAAGAGTTATAAAATGGCAGCGTCGAGATTTGCTCAAACCTATGTGGAGGAAAGGGAGAAAACATTTAAAATTAAAGTTGCTAAAACGAATACAGAGCCTAGTGTGATACGTTTACAGTTATCTAATGGATTTAATTGATTCTGACACAAGCTGTTCATAGAAGTTTTAACCAACACAAATTGTAAATACGTTTATACAATGGATTTGGTATATTCTGATATGAAATGTTTATGGATAGTATAATCTGACATGTACTGTTTATAGATTTATATTTACATTTTTCAGTGTCTGCCTGTGATAACACTACATATCGATTTTGTACTATACAGTCCAATAAATTCAAATGACGTATAATTGGGGTGCAAGTGGTTGTTTATTTATATTCAAATATTTAGTCGTACAATTGCTGAAAATTATATAATATAAGTAATAAGGAATTATTCTTTAAATATTATGAGGCAATAATTTCGGTCTGGGCGTGATCAAATCTATCATAAAGCCCTTCGGGCTTTATTGGATTTGATCTCTCCCCACCAAAAATATCACCTCATAATACTCAAAGAATGATTCCTTATTCCTTAATTCATATGGATTCAGTTTCAGCCCAGCACTTGGAGGAGCTCACCCACCAACACGAGAGTGGTTGGTCTTTCTTGGTCTCTATCAGCTTTTAGTGTCCTACTTGCATGATTAGAAGATGCATCAATGTGTATTTCTTTCTTCATTCAAAACTGTCTCTCATGCTTAACTTTGAGTTTTGGGGTTTTTTTCCTTAATATCAGAACTATGCTATATTATTCTGGAAATTATTTTTTTGCTGCCTTATATGTAGTGAACCATTTTCTAAAAATATTTTTTAATGTATGATACATTTGATAAGGATCGCTAAAATTTGTGAATTTTATGTAGATGTTGTTCGTAACTGCATTGGCATCAATTTTTCAATGCAAAGTATATTAAATGTTATGTAATATGTAATGTTATGTAATACTATATAGTATGATCTATGTAGGATGCATCTCTATGAAGGCTTATAAGTGCAACATTTTGGAAAATATTTCAGCAAGGCAGATTCAAAAATATATACACATTATAATATAGAACCATTTTAACAAGACCTTGGACATTCGGTAGGATGTAACTGTCTTTTTCTTGCAAAAAAAAAACAAGTTAAAAATGACGCTGGTTTCAAGTGAAATATGCACAGATTACACAGTCTTAGCTCAAAAGCCAGACAAATCTTGTTGATTTCAAAGAGCCATGGCTGAGTGACCAGCAATGAAATAGACAGACCTACGTCACATTGCTGTTTGACACAACTACCCAAAGTCCCAGGCAAACTCTTGTTAAAATGGTTCTATTTTTTCCTAAACGAATAGTAATTTACACTTTTATTTCAACGGTTATAAATTTATTATTGTAAAAGACATGAATGTGTGTTATTATACTTTCATGTTAAATACTAAAATCTGATTGGTTTAGACGCATTTTATAATACGTTTTATTATCATCACCGTTAACAACACACTTGGCAACGGGTAACGCAACAAATTGTTACATGTGCGAAAATTATGGGTGTATGGTTCGCCGTAGAATTCACATCAAAAAAAAAAAATTTAAAAGATGTAAAGTTTTCTTTAAAATTAAGACATTCAGTATAATAAATTAAATAGTGCCTGTTTTGGAGGCAACAGTTGAAACTGACACCCCTCGAAAACCATTGTCAACCTCCGCTTCGCGTCAGTTGACAATGGTTTTAGGGGGGGGGGGGGGTATCAATTTCAACTGTTACCCTCCCAAACAGATTTAGATTTATAACTTTAAAGAAGAATACACCTTGTTACGCGCGCGCGCGTGTGTGTGTGTGTGTGTGTGTGTGTGTGTGTGTGTGTGTGAGAGAGAGAGAGAGAGAGAGAGAGAGAGAGAGAGAGAGAACATGTATTTTGAACTGGACAGTTCTCCAGACTTGATTTGTTACAGTATTATTCTTCATACCCATAAGTCATTTGGTACAATTTGATTTGTTTATCGGTCTTCGGAGCGGGTCATTTTTTCCATGATGTCATTTGGGGTATTTTTTTGCTGCTTAGATTCAAGCCACTCAGGTTAGACACAATTAGATGAGGGAATTGTATGAAGTCTGTCTATAAGCGTCTTGCTGTCAAGCTCTTTTTGTGTGTATCGATCTCATACGATATTGAAATTGTTCTAAAAATTGCAAGCTATTGTGTCACAGTAGATATTTGACCTTTTTATGGTATGCAGGTTTTGCAGTGTTACAATTCTGACAGTGTTCCAGTTAGGTAAAATTTATGAGTGAACTTACATTATTCCCTGAAAAAAAAAAGACCCAATGACTTATATTCTGTATTAGAGATTTACCATTTAGTGGAGTTAATTATCATAATGTAAACGACTGCTTTTTGTAAATTTGTACTGACTGTACTTAGATTCTTCTTTCAGCAACTTCTGTCGGTGGAGTTTTTATATGTACATTACACACTTTAACTCCAGTGAGGTGTATACATATACATGTATATCTGGTGTTTTGTTGTAACTGCAAATCTTGGTGGCTGGATCCAGTTTCTTTATCTCTATGTTATATTTCTATGAGAAGTCTTTTCCAGGGAAAACGTTAATTCTATTTTTATCTCCATTAGGACTCCAAGTATTTTCAAAAACAGTTTTCGAAAATAGACCTATATACTTTGTATACAAAGTGCACTGTTAAATACCTTTTTAAAATAAACAGTTCAGTATTTACAAAAGAAAAAATATTTATTGAAATTAATTGTCATTTTAGGGTTATTTTCCCTTGAAAATATTTGTATATTTTCATGTATCATTGAGGTTTCAAATTGTATGAATCAAAATGAGAATTTTAAACTGTACACAGACAATACATGCGTTTCCCTGAAATACATATACTATAAACAACATTTTGTCCATAGAAATATTTTACATTATTCAATCACTGAAATTCATATTTTGAGGTAGAGGGAGTAAAGTGAAATTCTAGTAATACTCAGTTTTTTAGATAAAATTAAAGTTCCAATTTTTCTTACACAGATTTTGTGGCATACAAATACTAGAATATACATGACCCTGATATAAGAATGTATAAATAATATGAGGTAGGAAGGATGAAATGGAATTGTCTAGAAGTTAACTCAGTCTTTAGCTGCAGTTGAAATCATGGATGAACCAGAAACACCCTAGTCCTGGCCATCTAAAGGACCATCATCTGTGTTCGTCTGGAGTTCTTTGACATCGTCAGAGATTTGGGTGTCATCAGACATTTGGTTGTCATCGTTTGTATTTGTTTCCAAATAGTCATTATTCTCGTCAATTTGTTTTATTGTGCTGCCAAAATTTGTATCTTTCATCTGATTTACATCTCTTTCGTTATCATCATTAGAATCATCATCACTATGGTTATCTTGTTCAGTGGGATTGTGCGCAAGGTTCAGTCCATTCTGTACAACACTCGTTTGTTCCTTTGAATCTTCTCTTCTTTCATCAGAATCTGATTTTAACTCGGGTCCATTAAAAGTTGTTTCTTTTGAATCTGATTTGTCTTGTCTGCCATTTTCTCCCATTTCACTACTTTCTGTGCTGGTAGAACCAGTATTGGTCTGTTCGGGAAGATTTGTTGACGATGACTGAAGGGTTTTGGTCATTTCATTGTTGTCCTCTTCTTTTGACTCACTGTTCTCTCCACTTACTTCTCCGGAGTCATCGTTTGATAGATGTTCCCCCATGTCATCTGCCATTGCTCCGTTCCTGATATTTCTAAACTTAATTAATCTTTTTTCTAAATTTTCTTTGAGGTCTTTCATGTTTTTCACAAAGAAAATTACTATTTTATTTGGTGCATCCTTGCTTGGCATGTATCCATCATTTGGTACTGTAAATATGTACAATGTAGTGAATTCATTTGCACTTTTCCCCATTGAAATACTTTAATTGAACTTAACCATAATAAAATTATTTTTAGATGCTCCCCCCCCCCCCCCAAAAAAAAATAAGCATTTGAAATGTAGAACCTTGATCTATACGGAATGATTAAAGTTGAAATTATGCTGTTGCTGTAATTAGTAGATCTCTTATCCTGAATGGTTTAGTGTTATGGTCCAAACAAGCAACGTTGCTCATCGCTTTTTGGAGCTTGTTATGCATATATTTATGCGTTGTAGCACATAACTCTATGCTGTTAATAAATATTATATGTGTTATTTGTACCGTTAGCAAGAAACAAGCCTCCAGTCTTAATACTTGTTAGTTCATATTTTATTTGGTTAATAATATACACAACACTTCAAGATAAGATAAAGTAGATGAGTGTGAAGGAATCTGATAGATGTTAGCGTTAATAAAGATTCCTCAAAGTACATGTATTTGCAGCTCAATGATAAATAATATTCTATCCTTTTGTTAAATGGATTAAAATTTGAACACCACAGTCTATCAGATTAAATCCTTCACCTCATCATCAAATTAATAGACACAATGAATACATTTATATATATATATATATATATATATATATATATATATATATATATATATATATATATATATACACACACACACACTGAAACATAATGCATCAATCTCAGATTGTCAGATACAAAGACGCTTCTGCATGCATTATAGAGATATAGAGCTAAAATGTCCATGTTTTGAAAATGAATACTTTACAGAATTAAAGAGTCAGTAAGCAAATAATACATTCAAACGTATTTCAATCATATCACATGAAAGATAAAATATACACGAAGTTAACATGTCATGCAGAAGTTAGTTTCAATGTCAAGTAAGGCATGCTGGTTCTAAAAGCTTAGTTTTAAAATGTCGTTTGATCGAGTCAGAAAGAAAAAGAAATCAATATTAATTCATTTTAAAAACATGAGCGTTAAATGTTGCAGGGAAATATAATTAACGTTTTGTTTCTTATATCTCGAATATTAACACTATATGCTTACGAACTAGTAATGACTAAACGTTGTATTTTTATTTAGTTTTGCGTGGACGGCGAAGACAAGCACGCTCTGTTTTTGACGGTTTTCGAGATTTTCAAGCAGAAGCTAGTAAGTACAGAAATATTATTTTTGTTGCCATTTTATTTTCTTACCATAAACACAACCATGATACACTATTTGCTAGGGGGTAATTGTTTGAAAATATCATGTTTGATTCGCTAGATATTATATATTGACTGGGATACCTTTAGTTGAAGGACGATGCTTGTTGGAAGTAGCTGTAACGTATGGATCGAAAGACGTTTCTACTGCTGGCATTCGCCGCCCGAGAAGTTCCATGACTCTTTTGTATGTGTCTTTGTCCACGTTTCCATGGCGATGGTCGTGGACGATATTTTGATCGCCGATCTTGTGCACGTGGAAATTGCCATTGGGAAGTGTCACTTCATTCAACAGTTGACTTCCTGAGCGAACGGTTTGATCACCACCAAGGTCTGGGAAAATACTTCTCCCGTTAACCTTAAACATCTGCCCGGATACGGAGCGCACTGATGGTTCACCGTCTATACGCATTGTGTGGACTGTGTGTCCATGTGAGTGGGTGTGACCGTCATGACTATGTCCATCATGAGCGTGTCCAATATGAGAGTGTCCATGTCCGTCATGTGTATGTCCAATATCAGAATGAACAAGTCCACCGTCTACTCTCATCATCGTTCCAGACACCGATCCAGTCAAACCAGTTTTTGTTCCTGCGACACCAACTTTGGAATTACTACCGCCAAATCCAATTGTTACGGCACCATCGCTGCCTGTGCTATACATTCGGGTCATTGGAATCTTCACGGTTCTTGTGACGGCACTTGCGCGAACATATGGCTTGGGCTGGCGAATGTTCACAAAGACTCTCTTCATTGTTTTTGTGCCGTCAGACTGTTTGGTGTAAACTCTGATGACCCCTTTGCCATTCTTTGAATGTGTTTGAACTTGACTTCTTGCTCCTAGATTGTAGTCTAATGGCCTAGCATGATCTGCTTCTTTTAGTTTGCTGCTAATGGCTAAGAAAATTTTTGATGGTCTACGCTTCAATGCATTATTTGTAAAAAGAATTTCTCTTGGTTCATTTATAAATGACTTGGGCATTCTATTTATTCTGATGTCCATATTTTGAGCATCCATTTGATTATCAATTCTGCCAGCTCCAATTTGATTTTCGATGTTTCTGCCAATATCTATGGAGCCGTCTGGAATGTTGATATTCATTTTACCCGTTGCGTCGCCTTGCTGGCCAACAACCCTCTCTGAAGTGACCACTCCATCATGAAGAATTGTTTTAAGGAATGTCTTCAGACCTCCATTTTGTTCTCCTGTCTGTACAGCCGCTGTTGCCGCATCAGCTGGACCTTGTCGAATGTGAACACATATTTTCTTCAAACCGTGCATTTTGCCAGATTTGTGGAGAAGTTCGATGACTCCCGTTGATGCAGACTGCGTAGAATCGGACCATACTTTCATCTCATTTGGTCCCTTTATATAATTACCCACTGCAACTCCATCCACTCCAGCTGGACTGCCATCCATAAGATGTCCCTTGCCTCTGATTGACAAATCCACAAAACCTCCAGAAGATTGAGGGGGGTTTACATAGTTATTTGAATCCACAACAGGTCCCAAATTTAGAGAAGTTTGGTCTCTAATGGTACCCACACCCTCACCCTCTTGTCTACCCATTACAGTTGAAATTACCCCAGTAGGAGCGTTCTGTTCAAATTCATTTGGTCCATAACCTGGAGTTGGACCCATTGTTCCTGTTACTGAAGGAACATTCTGTACGAACTCATTTGTTCCATAACCCTGAGTTGGAGTCACGGTGTCTGGCTGAGGAGGGATATTTTGTGTCATCTCCTTTGTGTAGGATTCGGTTGGAAATATAGTTTCTGTTGCAGAGGGACCATTGTTTGTTTCATGTCCTTGAGTTGGAGTCATGGTATCTGGTCCTTGATTATAGTTCTGTTCATATTGGTTGCCTTCATAGTATGGATTTGGTGGAACTGGATTTGGAATTGCAGGTGGTTGAATGTAGGTGGCCTCTGTTGGATCTATTAGTGGAGCTGCTTCAAGATTTATGCTCTCCATACCTGGAGGTACGTCTGGTTTAACAAAAGTAGGTTCAGGAGTGGTAGGGACTTTAGGCTTATGTTGACCTTGGTCACCAGGAATCGCAAAATCCTGATTCCGGGGATATCCCTCTGTAGGAGTTGGAACAACTGGATCTCGCCATGTGGAATCACCTGGAAATGGTAGGTTATTATTACTTTCCATGAAAATGTCACCAACAGGAACGTTAGGCCATTCAGAGGGTCCATCTGTTGGAGGATTTGTATTGTCGATATTGAATCGGTTGATTTCGCCGCCTGTACTTTCTGACAGAAGCAAATCTGTGGTCAGAAGTTCGGTGTTCTGTGGATATTCATTCACAAAAAATGAATTTCTTTCTTGGTTTTCTTTTGAGTCTTCTCCACTAGAGTCGCTTCCACCTACCCGTGATCCCGTCTCTTGTGAATCGTCACCAGCGTTTTCTCTGCTATCTGAATCGGTTGTCTGTCCATTGGTATGTTCAGCGTCCCCTTCACTTGAGTCACTATTAGAAGTCATTCCAGAATCACTCGTGAGTGTTTGTGCTACATAGGTTAAATCTTCCAGTCTGTTTGTTCCTTCTACAGAGTCGCTACTTCCTGTTCCTTCTCCAGAGTCACTACTTCCTGTTCCTTCTCCCGAGTCACTTCCTGTTTCCATATTGCCGTCTCTCAACGATACTGGATCAGCCATGTTTCTTTTCTTGGCACAACGACTACATTTTCTCCTTTTTCCTGATCCATCCATTTCTCCCTCGCTAGAGTCATCGCTGTCTGTTCTTGAGTTTGAGTCATCGCTTCCTGTTGCTGATCCAAAATCCATTGTATCTGTTGCAAGTCCCATGACTCCCTCAACCCCTTCGTATGAATCATCGCTTCCTGTTTCTTTTGAATCATCGCCGTCTGTTGACGATCCTGAATCAGCCATGTTTCTTTTCTTGGCACAACGGCTACATTTTCTCTTTCTACCTGATCCATCCTTTTCTCCCTCGCTAGAATCATCGCTTCCTGTTCTTGAGTTTGAGCCATCGCTTCCCGTTCCTGAGTTTGAGTCATCGCTTCCTGTTCCTGAGTTTGTGTCATCGCTTGATGTTATTGATCCCAAATTAATCATGCCTGTTCCAATTCCCATGGCTCTTTCGTTTGAATCATCGCTTCCTGTTCCGGCTCCAGAGTCGCTGCTACCGGTGTCATCTCCCATCATACCTCTGGTTCCTCCGTTAGAATCGTCGCCTGTGGTGCCTTGTTTATTCTTGCATTTATTACATTTCTTGCCCTCTGAAGAATCGTCTCTATTTCCGCCACCAGAGTCGCTGTCGCTTCCTCTATTACTGGAATCCACATCGTCACGTGATTGTCCGTCATCTCCTTGATCGTCTCCATTCGTGCTCGATCCGTCGCTCTCGCTAGTATCTCGTTTAGTTATGTGATGGACGCTCAAACTAGATGATTGTTCCGCAATAACTACAATAAAGATGACTTAGGATTAAAGTTCGAAGGAGTAAAAACGAGAATGACAGAATACATTCTTTTACAAATGATTGACAAATTTCATTAGCATTTGACTTTCCGTCTTATCCATATTCGTTTTTTTTTCGAATTTATAATTTGGTGTTTTGTTCATTCGTACTTACATGCAGCGAAAAGAAAAAGAAAGATTGCGGCCCGGAGAGGCTCCATCGGGATATTTATTCTGAAATTAAGGGAGAAACATGCAGTGCTAAATTATTTTTAGTAGATTTAATTAATTGCGCGTTTGTTTAAACATATATGTTATTATTTCATTTAAGTATCAAAACTCTACAGTTCGATTTAGAGTGCAAAAACTTATGATAACCACATATTTTTTTTTTTATACCTTTTTAAGTCCGCTGTCTTTTAATAGTAAAGTTCTGAATATTGTACAATCATTTCTTTTAGAATATAAATCATCAAAAAGACTAAAACTATAGATAAAAGGTTTCTATCTGTAGATCTCGGCAGAGGAATTGATATATTATATATATGTAAATGTATGTTTGAAGTCCATTTCAATTCTACTAAATAACGTGTTTTGCTGTCTGTGTTATAGGGCAACAGGAGGAAATGATGAGACAAGGGCCAGGTTCATCTTTCAAGAAGAGGACCCTAGAAGACTTGTTCAGGCCCCCAATAGACATCACATTTAAAGGCACATTTGCCAGTGTAAGAACGTTTGCTTCTAGTCTTAGAAACACACTGTCGTATTTATAGAGTTTATGATTTCCTGGAAAATTTCTTTTGATTGAACATGTTTTTCGTCGCTAATTGATTTCCATCGGCAAATTATCAAATATTCAGCAACAAGTTTATTTAGTTATCCTCGCTTTATCTGTGTTGAATCATGCTTGATGTCTAATTTTGTTGTCAGGCCCGAGAAGCGGGTACAACGCTGAAGAAATACGTAATGGTAAATGTTCAGAACGTGAAAGAGTTCGTCTGCCAGGCACTGAACCGTGACGTATGGAGCCACGACGGGGTTAAGGCCATTGTCAAGGACCATTTCGTGTTTTGGCAGGTAGGGTAAAGGACATTTTGGACAAATGTAACAATTTTCTGTTTAGTCTGAGTTCGCTCTTTGTAACACATAGTGACATACATATTTGCAAAAGGTTGAAGGCATGTTGAATAAAGCTAGCCATTTGGGTAATTGAACGATCATTGGTTAAAAAGAAATGTCCATCTTAGTCTTATTTGCGGAAAGTTAAATATGAGCTGTAATCATATAACTTTGATAATACCTACACATAAACAAGGAATTGAAGTATCTTTCAATAAATTTCAATCAATTTCAATCGATTTCTTGTTTTGAATTAAATGGTGTTCTGCAGCGTTATGAAATGTCTACACAATTTTTTTTTCAGTCGTTAGAATAATGTTGTTGTTATGGAGCTAAAAGTACTGATTAATAGCAGCTAAAAGTACTGATTTATAGCAGGAAAAAGTACTGATTTATAGCAGCTAAAAGTACTGAATTATAGGAGCTAAAAGTACTGATTTATAGCAGGAAAAAACAGAAGATTAAAAGGAGGTTAAAGTGATTAATAAAGTAATTAATAAATTTGCACTCTGATTTTTCTAAGATAAAGGGGTAAATAAATAGAAGAAATACCGTTTGAAGCTTCCTAGAAATCCAGTAAGACTCCACCAACCAGCTTAATCAGGAGTAAAATGGTTTCCTGGACAGCCCCTCTCGGGCAATATATAAGCTCTCCATGGATCAGGCAGCGCTGATACATCATGATAATATATTACTCTCCGACTTATTAAAATTCACAAGTCTTTAGCGTGATTTCAAGGTACGCTCTTTGAAGTGGGGGATTCTCTCGGCCTCACCCTGGGAAGGACTGGCCGTACGAGAGCCAAAGTACACGTTGTTTTTCACGCGGATATTATTATTGTTACTTAAATAAGGCCGAATTTTGCATATTAAATACGTAATTTATATATTTACGTTTGATTTCAATTTTGAAATAAACACACAAGCAGGAGAATTTTCATTTCTGTATGACTATCAATCTCGTGTTTTTATGCGCAGTCTACTTTATATAATACATCATGCATATGCATTTTGTATTTGGTTTTTGTAATGGACTAGACACCACACGTCGATGTGTCAACGGGTTGCTTTACGAAATAGAAAGCGTGTGAGATTCAAGTCCTTGAAATATACATGTGTAGACACACTTTAATGTAAATTAATTATCACAATTAATATTGGTGTTATCGCGTGAAAACAACCTGTAATGGTTGATAAATGTAAAAAGAAGTAAATAATTTGTCTTCAATGTAAGGTTTTTTTGTAAACATATTTTATTGAGAAATCAAATGGATTTGGGTAACAGGCAAAGCCTATGTAAATCCTCTCCAAAATACAAAGTCAAGTAGTGGTATTATAAGATAATCTATAGAATATAGTATTACCAGTTTACTGAGTTTATTGATATTTTTTGTATACAAGACAAGGGATAATTGGATATTAAATAATGATCTTGATTTTTATCATATATAACATGTAAGTTAATTTGTTGTTTAACATATACATGTAAACATTCATACCTACATTTACAAACCCATCACCTCATTCATACCCACAGACAAACATGCGTATGGAGTTTTCATGATCCACCCCATTTGAAAAGAACAGTAAATAAAAAGAGTATTAATAAATTTGTAAATATTTATCATACTGTAATAACTAAATAAGTTTAAGTAGTGTATCTTTAGAGAGCTTTTTATAATTCGTAGTATTTTCAAAACCCAGTTTACTAGAGTGTTCTGAATTTTAACATAGTAGAAAATTATGTTGTTTTCAGTTATCTTTCAAAATTAAGAAGACTGAGGTTAAAATGGAGTTAAGCCTTTAACTTTTATGGCACATGCTTATTTCACTTTACCAAGTTAAGAAATCGTTTTAGTAAAACACTTTTAGAAATGCATTGCATTGATGAGAGTTTAAAAAATGGTGATGGAGAGAGCATCAAAGTGCATGCTTACGTAGTGAAATAACTTTCAGTGATTTAATTGACATTTAACTAGAGCGATTGCTATGTTGCAGATATAAAAGCTCATTGTCTTATATATATCTATTTACAGGAGGTAATGACAAATTGAGAAACATGGTTTTAAAAATCGCACAGTTAATTGTCCCAAATTTCTGTAAGGTACATGTATTTCGTAAGGCATTGAAAGCCTAATATTTTATGACTTATTAATGGTTTTCGATTAAAAAAAAAATCCAAAGTAGAATGCTTCGTCAATTTCAGAGAAATCTCCGCCGCTAAAATTTTGAAAGAGTATTGACCTTATACACCAAATGAGATGATTTTTAAAATATTTGAAATTTTTGCCACCTTCAAAGCAATTCATCTAATTTTGATTGTTATGAATTACAATAGGTTAGAAGTTTGTTTTGTATTTTTTTCGAACTTACTTACTCAAGTTGTCATGTATAAGGTATTTTGAAGCATCGGTCATGCCTTAGGACATATAACAGTGAAAATTATAAAAAAGAAAAATTATATGAATAAGCAATCGTAGCTATTTCACAAACTTTAACTTCTAGTTAAAGTTTGTTCTTGTTTTATTCACGCGTCTTTTCATTAATTATTCACAATAAAATATTTTTTCAATTTCTCACCATTTTTAGATTTTTTTTTTTTTTATTCAGTAGCTGTAACTTTTTGAAAGCATGTATCATTTGTTGAGAAAAAATTGATGTAGGAAGATGCCGATGATGATCCGTTATGCTAACAATAGTTTTGAGATTTAACTACACCATAAGGTTTTGATTGTTGTAGGAAATTAAAGTTGAATTGATTTTATTTGATAGAGGTGCATGGACGAAATGAATCTGTAGGATTCAAGAGAAATTCAAGCTTGTTAATTCATAATAATTAAATTGGGGTTTAAGTTTAAATTGTACATGGACGTATATGAATTAACTAATGGATTATTTTTACTATTTACTAGGTTTATCATGATAGCGAAGAAGGCGGGAAATTCAAACAGTTCTACCGAGTTGAGGAGTACCCGTATATCGCTATTATTGACCCCAGGACAGGTATACGCAGAATCTTAATATACATGTATTTTGATATAGTAAAATAAAGTTACTATTCTTTCACATTATAATTTTGATAAAACAAATTAACATTTATTTCAGGAGAAAATATGGTCACGTGGAACAGAGAAATGGACGCCATGACTTTTTGTGATCTTGGTAAATAGAGCATAATGGCCATGTGAACATACAATAACCAGCTTACTCTTTCATTCAGACAAAGTTGTAAAAATGTTGATATTATTTTCAGTAACTCAGTTTTTGGCAGAGCATCCTTTTTCTGACGATTCGTTCAGCGAGTCGCCACCGTCAAAACGAACAAAGCGGGTAAGAACTGTTTGCATAGAGTAGTCCATTGTATGATGGTCTGCGTATAAAAGTTGATCTGTATTAATGAATGCGGAACTTTTTAGATGACCCGATTTCTTATTCATTTCAATATATTTAATAAAGATTCCTGTTTGTAAAGATCTCATTGTTTCTGCAGCATCAGAATTGTTAATTTATCGACTTTACTTCATTTTAAACGGCCCGGGGGAGGGGTGGTGGGATGGTATAAAGATACATTTTGGAGATTAGTGTAAATCTTCTTTTGCTTCGTTTTTCAGGAACATAGTGTCGTAGACCTCAGTGAAGATGATCAGATACAGGCCGCCATTAAAGCCTCGCTCGAGGAACCGCGCAAATCTGTGACCTACATTTCGGACAGTGAGGACGACAATAGTGACGATGATGACGTAGAAACTTTTTCAGACACGGATAATGATTCACAGTTCTCTCCTGTGAAGAACAGCCATGCTAAAAACGATTCTAAAAATGAAATGTGTTCAAACAGTAGCTTACCGTCCAGTTCAAGCAAAACAGAAAATACAGAAAGTAATGAAAACTGTAAAAAGTGTGAATCGAACGTTACAGAAAACGGTGTTTCCAAATCTAGCTCAAATTGTAGCACTGAAAGTTATAAAAATTACATCGGAAAAGAATCAGGTACCTACTGGTTTGCTTTTGTTTTTGAATTTAGTATCATTTTATTTATATAAAGCATTAAAAAAGGTTTCATGTACGATTGGCGATCTCACGTGAGATTATCAGCAGGTGAGACGATTATCTAATTTCAAGAGATATCCTTTACAGATCCTCAAACGTCCATCATGATCCGTTTCCCGGATGGCAAACGGCAGCAACTCACATTATCCTCTCAATCCAAACTCATGGTAAGCTTCTAGCGTACGAACAGAGTAGACAAAGTTTACAACATACAGGGGGCGCTAATGCCTCACTTGGTTTTGTCGAATGTGATATGGCTATCAAATCAGTTTTAATTATACACCTTCAGGCAATTGTTGCCTCTTATGGACCTTATTTCTATATTTTATTGCCTTTGATATTTACTTGGAACTGTCTCAAAAATGACACCTACTGAACTATTTACATGTAATTGTATATAAACTCTTGTTCTCTCGGACACCATTTTTAGCAATGATCAATGAAGCATTCAATTTGGATTGTATTACATAATTATGAAAACTGGTTCCTATGAAAATACGCAAAACCAGGATAGTGTTATCTTATTGAAGCCCCCGAGAATATATCAATGTATACGTATTCACGTAAAGGTCATTGAATATGCATTGCTAAACATAGAATTGTATCTGTTGTAGGCACTTGTGAAATATGTAGCGGAACAAGGATACTCAAACGAACGTTACGAATTACTCACGAATTTTCCTAGAAAGAAACTGTCTTACATGGACTTTGACCTCACTATTCAGGAAGCGGGTCTGAATGCTCAGGAATCGGTCTTTGTTCAGGCCAGGTGAACACTTAGCTAATCAATCAGGTAACAGAAAACAGGTGAAAAAAATATCAATACTTTGAGTGTGTTAACTAGGGCATAGTGACAGTGATCTCAGTAGAATGCCCGGATCATTCCCTCCGTGGACGGATTGTTGTAAGGTGAATATAACAAGGTGCATGCAGAGGCAGGCATTACAGATGCAGAATAATCATTTACATGTACATGTAGATGGTCAAGTCGATTATGCAGTTTACGCTCTCTTTCCATTTGGAAGGCTTTGAGTAGTGAGGCGTGAAATGGTGATTATTCATGAAGGTGTTTCTGTTAATTCCATAATAAGAAAAAGCTCATGGTTATTAATGTGCACTGTTAATAATAAATGTATGCCATGCTGAACCATTGTTTTTGGTGTAAATATCTATTGCTCAAAGACAACGTGCAAGACTTGGTTTATTATTGAAACCAAAGTCACAATTCCAGTGTATCAGGGCTTGGACTATCTTGGCCAGTATTTCACTGTTTATATATGAAAATGACTTGTACTTGAAAATGTTTTCCTCAAGCTATTGCGCACAAAACTCAATGTGTATATCAGATTTTTATATATTTATATTTGATAACTATGTATATTTATTAACAATGACGGTATCTGTGTATTCACCAATAGCGAGAGTGGGTGTTTATTTTTGTCTTTTTAATAAAATGCTGACAACCATTTACCATATACTAGTAAAATCTTATTGGTAAAAGGTTATTCTTGTCAATTACGTGGTTTTTTTTTTGTTTGATTTCTTTTGTCTTTCGTTCCATCGTTTCAACCTCAAAAAAAGAAAGAAACAAAAAGCTCGTGTTTTTTACACTACGGCGACATAAAACTTCAAACTATCACTTCACACACAAGACAGAATCCTATCTTACGGTTGTACGTAAGAGCAAAGGTGAAAATAAACAATACCTTTTCGTACAAACATTTACCTCAAAATCTGTCAAAATGTCAATTGCCATTTGCACTGATGTGTGAATTCTCATCACGATACTGTAAGTTCAATCGAATTTAGTTATTCTAACTGACCCTACTTACCCCTAAAAACATTAATTTACATTATTACAGAATTTATAGTTTTCCGATGTAGTTAGTTTTACTCTAAATCAATTGTCCAAAATAAAGTAGTCACAGATTCACATCTCTGATATGGAAAAAAGTATCCACAGTCGAGCCTCCAACCAGTGTGATACTGGTGAGTAGTATTAAGAGGGATAAGGGATCGTGACCATCATGGGTAATTTATTGACCCCTCAACTGTCGTTAAAGGAGGCCGGATGGTCAATACTTTAACCATCAGATCTATAATAAAATTTTAGATGTGAAAAATTTAATATTTCAGCTTTAAAATTTGATCATCTTCCTACATCAATTCTCTATACAACATCTCCTAAAGTCTAAAAATGGCGACGACTATCCGGTCCTCGTAAGTTTGAACCTGTTATCAAGCACGATATATTTTTAACTCAATTTTTCTGTGCCACCCTTGACCCCACATTTAATAGTCTTTACAGACAAGCTCTCAATGGAACTCAAGTCCGATTTTGAGCATGTTTGAAATTATAACTGACTAGTTATTGTAACGGACTAGCTGAATCACTAAGTCGTCTTTATTTGACGTCTTGTTTCGAGGTATAAATAGATTACTGATCAGCACTCGGTCAGTTTGTGATCGAAATAGGCAATTTTATATTTTATGCAGTTATAATTGAATAAATATTTAATTAAGAGTTAGCTAGATATTTAGTTGAAAAATCCATCATCATTTTATTGTGATTTTATTGCAGAAAACGTTGACAGATCACAGAACATTTGAAATAATGTTGGTCCAGCCTTACTTAATTATTGCAACGCTTTACATTCTATACATGCGATTCATGAAAAAAATGAAATAAATGCAATGTCAATTTCTAAAGCAATCAGGATATGAATAAGACAATTTTCATTATTTTAAAACAATGTGTTATATAAAATTTAAGAAAAATACAATCAAACTTATATAATTATATCGAGATTATCATTTAATATTTGTTTTTAATTTGGACTATACACTGTAAAACAAGTATTCACACAGGTTTTCTATCTTGATAAACATGAGACAAAAATGATGACATAATGAAGAGAATTACACGAAATAGTACACGTACTACACAAATAACCATGGTTACAGTATGCGCACTTTAAACGAAACAGACAAACAAGTAACATTATACATGTACTTGTAGACTGAAATATTTATTATGCAAAGAAAAAAACCCACCGTTATTTGAATTTGTTTGATAAAATATTTTTAGACATTCACAGAGGACATTTTCAATTTGCTAAACCTTTCCTGGTTGACAGTTTTCCATACACAAAAAGGAACACCAGTCTATATCATATCAAAGGTCACAAACAAAGTTAACACAAAAAACACCCTGCGTTCTCCAACCAAATACTTAGTAATGTCAGCTCCAATAATAAAATATAAATGTGATTGTCAAGATATGGTATAATTAATGTACTATAAACTGACACAACATGGCTATACGTTTGAAAGTTGTTCAATACCTGAATTATATATCTGTAACAATTTTTTTTATAGAGATTGACTCCCAAAAGTAACACACGAGTAATTAACTAATTAATTGGAAAAAGAAAAAATATAATGAATTAAAACCACAAAATGGTTGTAAAATCAAAGCAGACATTAAGGTGAATCTCCGTAGAATTCACGCACTATACTGGAACTAAAATTCCCCTTCAGAAAATTGCGCTCATTAAAGTAAGATCTCGCGGAGAAAGAGAGAGCGAGCGAGAGTTTGGATTGTACAAGCAAACGGTTTGCAGTACAGATGTCTGTGTTAAACTAAATAAATAGCAATTTCAGACAAATTGTTCAACGTCTCCCCTCTTTTTACAGCTCCTTCTATATCTGGCAGTTTTGAACATATCGATGACAAGATTTGACACGAGATTCTATTGCTCTCCCTTTCTCGGCTATCAAAGTTTCGTTAGGTCATCAAACTCCTTCCTTAGTTCATACTCGTCACTGTGCCGCTTCCCGTTCCCCAGAGCTGGACTACGATGTCCCAGTTTCCCTTCGCCTTTTCCATGTTTCCACTGGAGGCCATTTTCTAGCTTTCCTCCGTTCTTGGTAACGTGTAGATTCTCGTTACTGTTATTAATGGTCGTCCTTCCGGTGTGGACCGTGCTGTCCCCCATGTGTCCCCGGGATTCGTTGGCCCCCTTGGAACAGGACTCGTGCTGTGACACGATTGGTCCACGCCTTCGTTTGAACGTTCCGGTTTTAATTAGAAGCACCCAAGCGGAACGAGCTTCCGTATTCAGAAGGCACCGGAACACAAAAATGAGAAACCCTTGTAAAGAGTTAAGGATGGTGAATAAATAGTTAAATACAATTTTGGATTCATTGATGGCGACTGGTCCAAACACCCAAGTGACCCCCAGGAGAACCATCACGGTGAAGGCTCCCCGGACCTGCGCAGGGGACACCTTCTCTTTCTCGTTCTTTCCAATGCTTCCTTTAAATCTGGGTTTCATGATGACGCGTGCAACGAGCGTGAATACCACGGTGTTTATAACAAGGATGATGCAGGCTGGCCCCAACAAGGCCGCATAGAAAGCGATGGCATTTGCTTGAGAGATGAAACAACTACAAAAGACATAAAAGGCATGCGTGAAAAGTGCATTTGGGCACAATTATAGCTGTTTTTCATTTCAACTGCATAAAGAATTAAGAAATATCAGTTTACTTACAAATCAGTCTTGGTCTGATAGTTGTCCAGTTTATTTATACCCATTGTAATACCAACAACAAGCAGGGGAGTACCTACAAATGATCAGAAATATCAACTCAAGTAAATCCCAATGAAACTGGAATAGTGCACTGTAAAGATTAAAAGGGGTGGAAGTTTTTGGAATTTTGTTGCTAAACCTTACCCCATGCGACGAGGCATCTTTTTAAGATGAAGTAAGACGAGTATGTGGTGAAAACTTTAATAAGAGCTTGGTACATGTTGACTGCTTCTGTGCACATCCACATCAGTGACGTCAGCAGGAAGTAGTGTAACAAAATGGCGGTTACAGTGCAAAGGATCATGCCGTCTGACCTTGAAGTCTCCGCCATTAGAATGAAGGTCGCATTCATTAGCAGCATAGAGACGCACATGTTTAGTAATATTTTCCCTGATCTTTCCCTGTTTAGTGATCTGAAATATCCAACATATAACCAGTTATTTAGATTTCGACGGGGGTTATTTGAGTTTGTATCTTCATGTTATAATCATGTTCATCATGTGTCATAAGAACTTTAAAATGAAATTCAAATTAAAGTGTCTCAGAAATACTGAAGATTGCCTTTACTTTGGAAAAGGTTTCCTAGTTTGTTCAATAAAGGACATATACAGAGAAAAGGTCACAAAAACAGAGACAAATGATAAAGCATTGAAGAGGTATTTCACCAATGTAGACTCTCCTTCCAAAAGATGAAAAATCTTATTCGCCGTTAAACAAGGTGCTAGTCGATCATTTCAATTACATTTTATATATACGGACGGCGCGTTTGTCACTCGATCAAACTGTCAGCTATTATTTCCCTGGCATCAAAGTTAATTGGGTTTTGCAGCGTAAATTAGATGACCGATTCTTTTCGTATAAATAGACCTAGGTGTTTTGTATATTGTTTACTGAACAGGTGATGTGTGGAGCATAAAAAGCAGCGGCTATAGAAGATGTATGGGTTTCGAATGGGAACAAGGAACTAATACGGAAGCAATGACCGATGGAGATAATTAGATCAAACAAATTAACTGGGATAGTATCACGGACAATCACATTTGACCCGAATTATCTCTTCTTTTGGTCGCGATGACCCTTGCAAAAATGTAGGATTAATTTTACTTTGTTGTCGCATCGGAATGCGAGTTTAACAAAAAAAAATAAATGGTATATTCAATCGAAAGGTTTTACTTTTGTAGGTTTTCCTTAAGGGGGCTGTTGTTGTGTTTTTACGTCATAAATTTACGTTTTGAGATTTCTTGTAGGTTATCTTACCTAAACATTGAATAGGTAACAATAGTAAAGGCCAGGCCAAAGATGGAGATGGCACAGCCTATGTAGGAGATGTAAGTCAGGGCCTTCTCGTGGCTGTCGGGTAACATCTGAGTAGGGGTCGGGTCCTGTAAATTACGATTAAGTAAATTGATTTTAGAATGTTTAACATTCTGTGTTTAAAACATTTTTGTAAAAATTTATCAATCAAGACCTACTTCTCTTACCCAGACACGAAAACAGGTAAGAGTGTTACTGATATAATGCAAGTTATATAGAATGAGTTTCTTATCGAGGTTGTCTTTTTGTACAATGTGAATAAGTTTTAAAAGTGTTTGTAGATGATTTTTTTTTAAATTTCTGTTTACCAGCATGACGGCAAAACTAGTCAGATGGGTGGTGTAACAGTGGGTCTCATTTCCTCCAGTGGACACAGTCCTTACCCCCTCCGTGGACCAACCTGAAAGGAAATAATCAGTGCAGTGGTCAGAGCTAAAACCTTTGATTTATTATTCAAATACTATTTGGAATAAATGAAGAAGTACGTATTTCCTGGTACATGTATTAATAACTGTGAATTAAGACACATGCGTATGTATTTTTTTTTCGATTTCAAAATGGTTCTTTGATAGTTACTTAGTTTGCGTATGTATATTTTCAAAGCAAACAATTCCTTTAGGGTGTGTAATGTAAACTATCTCCGCTTTGAAATATCCTTTTAATCATATCTATTACAATAAATCTTTTCCTTACGATTGTGATCCCAGTAGACACAAGTATGGTTGGCCGCCGACTGAAACGAGAACATAATTGAAAACAATTTCAACCGATTTTTTTAAACTCATATACTATGATTGAAACAATTAAGATAATTATATTCAAAACAACAATACCTCGATGTTTGGAATGATGTAGTGGATGGGGTTGGACAAGTTCTTTATCCTCACGCCTTGCACGGTCGCTGAGAGGACCCGCTGTTTGAGGACTATTTCTTCTGGCGTAGGTACATGCGGTATGAAGAAGGCTGACGTCCGGTAGGTGATGATTTGTAGTTTCATGCTGTTTTTCGCGGATGTTTTCATCACTTCCTTTGGTACGCTTAACGTAACGCCAGTCTGATCGATGAAAACAAAATAGATGGTCAAATTATTCCATAATGTAATATTTAATTTAAATATGATATGTTTAACATTGCTGAGTCATTTTCGTTTTGTTTTTTAATGCAATTTTAAAATATAAACGCTCGTCTTCAGTAAGACTTGTTGCATTTTTTTTCTATAAAGAAAAAAATTGCCAGTGACTATAATAGGAAAGCAACCCTTTTATCAGATTAAAATATTTAAAAAGAAATATTAGAATACACCAATTTCATCATACTTAATGGAACATTGTCAGAAAAAATTGCTTTGGTTTGACATTTCTATCATGTGGAGTACTGCATATGTCGTCAATTCTGGTGAGAGTTACTTCTCCTGACATAGAGTGAATGAACCTTAAAATGGATTTCAATGTATTTGTTATTAGCACTGACCTCCTCCGTCTTGTTGTCAGATAGTGTAGGTTTGTAGGTGAAGTCTCGGTCCCCTTTGTCAGATATATTGACAACTAGCAGGTTTATGTTGTCCGTTGCTATGGATGACGTATTCTCCGTGACAACAGCATCTGCGTACTCCGTCAGAAGCTCAACTAACCTGTAATGTTTATAAAACTCGATGCAAACAAAAAATAACTTAAAAATAGTATGGATGTTATTTAAACAACACATATTTTATTTATGACACCCGAATTCCAGAATTAAGTGAAATTCAAAGATATCTATAAAAAAAAAATTGTTTCATAAATTCATATCATTTTGTTTTTATTTTAGAACCTATCTGTATATTACTTTATTATTTATAATTAATGTCCAGGAAAATAGAAATATGAAATAGTACTTAAATTTTTCAATATCTTAAAACATTGAAATTCCAGTAAAATGATATAAAAGTATGTACATTTGTATTACCTTACAATGCTATCATTCTTATCATTACACGGAAATTCGGTTTTACAAGTAAGAAACTATCACCTTAACTTATGATGATTTCAGTAACGATCAATCAGTTTTAACCGATTTTTTTGTCGCAGTCAGCTTTTTAAATCTCACAACTGATATATGATTTAACCGATATATACAAATACTGTATACTAAAATTAAATAAGTGAATGATCAAGCTTTGATTTGCAAATGGAATCGTAAAAAGTTTAAGTGTTCGTTATGAATGGATACAAATACTCAATTAAAGGGGTTCTGAAGTGGAATGTAAATCTGATAAAGTTTTGAAAAAAAAAAACACTTGGTTTTGCCACTTATCCTTTCTTGCAGGTGGGTGTAAGTGGTGCCAATGTTTTGTAATAGACTTTTTTCGGTAGCTCGAAGTCTTCAATGAAATCAGGAAATCATGCTTCTTAAATTACTTACAAGCACTACACAAATCTATTGAGAACAGCTATATACATCATACATTGCATGTATTTTTTATTGATGAATAGCGAGACAAATATGTGTTTCAAATATTAGGGATTTAGTAATGATTCTGTTTTAAAAAAAAGATTCGTCTTTAGTTCAGGTAAACGTAACGTATTCAGAAAATACTGTTGAAAACTTGATTTCACTTTTTAAAATCAAATGAATTTTACCTGTTTATTTTGCAAGAAAGGGGATTTTTCCCATTAAATATTACTTAATTGTAAGAGGATCTTTTATCAAGGAAAACGGAAGTGCCAAGTCTACCACGATCCCACGTGCCGGACATAGCAGGTTTTGTGACTTTGATAATATGCTCCTTTCTAACCACTAATTGATATGTGTTAATAATTAGATCACTAATTGCTAGTGACATGAGGTCACAGTATTATGATTGTCAAACCGCAAATGCAAAAGAAAAAATCGTTTCGTTCTTTCGATATTGTAGAGAGAAAGCATTCATGAATTCTAAAAAAAAAAATTATGTAGCTTTTCGAAAAAAAAAATAAAACAAAGAAACATTGATTCGTGCCATTGAATGACGTATTCCATAAATTTAGAGCTGCGCTAAGATGTACAAATTATTTAGAATCGAAATAATAGATTCATCATAAAATTGAAATTCTGTTTATCATGAAAAACAGTTGTATTGACTTGTTCCAGCAACTGTTCAATGTCTTGTATGGTTGTTTCGTGTGTTCTTTGTTGAAAGCGTCATGTTTCTTTTAGAAGTAGAGTTTACCATTATTGCGTGTATTAAGTGTTTTCATCTGTCTCTGAATAAACATTGACGTGTATAAGAAAGAATTGTGTGCAGTGAGGGTTGCTAGCTTAGAAATCAAGAGTTCAAGGAAAATTGGAATTGGTGCATTTTGAGGGTACCCCTTTCTCCATGTACTCACATATTCTATTCCATGACGTACATAAATTATCAATTTGTAAAAACAAATAAATTTCAAGCAAATCGCATTGAAAACGTTGACAAGCATGTATATGTATATCTTTAATTGTGTATATTTCAACAATCCACGAAAACTAACCCAAAGAACTAATATGATTCCCTAAAGTTAGGTATAAGGCATCACCAGGTAAAAGTCAGCTGGCTATATTTTCAAGTCAGTGAATAAAGATTAAAAGATATACTTCTAGAACTAACCAGGTACAAGTCAGATAAAGAACTCAGGCACCCATATTGTTAAGACAGCTAACTAGAACTCATCAGGTAAATTCAGGTAACTAGAGCTCACCAGGTAAAGTCAGGTAACTAGACCTCACCAGGTTAAGTTAGGTAACTAAAACTTACCAGGTAAAGTCAGGTAACTAGAACTCACCAGGTAAAGTCAGGTAACTAGAACTCACCAGGTAAAGTCAGGTAACTAGAACTCACCAGGTAATGTCAGGTAACTAAAACTCATCAGGTACAGTCAGGTAACTAGAACTCACCAGGTAAAATCAGGTAACTAGAACTCACCAGGTAAAAGTCAGGTAACTAGGACTCACCAGGTAAAGTCAGGCAATTAGAACTCACCAGGTAAAGTCAGGTAACTAGAACTCACCAGGTAAAGTCAGGTAAAAAGAACTCACCAGATACAAGACAATTAAGAAGGACTTTCAGTTACCGTTTACTGGAGTGGTTCTTGTTGTCACTCTCTATTAGGACAGATTCTCTCGCATCCAGGAGGTTGCTTATAACTGTCGTCATCTCTTTGGCAATCTGTTTAAAAAAAGCATCAAGAAGGTAATAAAACAATGAAAGAAACATATTATAATATAATGAAAAGATTTTTATCACTCGAGGAATTTAAGGTGTCCCACTAAACCTTGAAATAGTTTCTTAAATCAGCAGAAAATTACTTGATTATAAAAGATAGCATGATGCATAAGATGAATTCAGTATATATGAACAAAAGCCCTAGGCGGATTTGAACTCATTATCTGCGGTTCACATGTCCGATACTTTAACCACATAGCTATGACGATACTCAACCAAATCGATTGATACTAACAATTTAACAAATGATTTAAAACCCCATCTTGTGACGAAGTGCCTTAAAAAGTATAAGTCTAGGTGTAGTGACTCACTGAGGTACCTTAAATATCATTATGGTCATTTATGATTGGTCAACACTTACAGCCTCGTTTTCATTGGCAAAAATGGCGAGATTCTCGAGGTCGTTGGTGACGGAGGCCACTTTTTCTGAAGTGAGAGAGTTACCGTCCTTTGTTGAAGACACGAGATCATGCAACCTTGAGTCGGCCTCCTCTGGAGACAACTGAAAATTAGAGTAAGTAAGTCATCGTGCTGTAAAATGGTAGCAGAGAAATCAAATCAGATAAGCTTGTGCTATAAGATATTAACAGAGGAATTAGATTTAAATTAACTCGTACTGTAAAATAGTAACGAAGAAATTAGTCAACATATCTCGCACTGTTACATGCTAACAGAGGAATTTAGCTCCATTTCACTCATATGTAAAATAATAGCGAAGACATTAAATCATATAGGCTTGCGCTGTAAGATGTTAAGGAATAATCAAGTCAAATTGACTTACTGTTAAATGGTAACAAAGGGATTAGGTCAAATTAAGCAAAATTACCAAGAGCTATTTTGGTCATATTTTGCTGATGATACATGTAATTACAGGCAAAACGTATTCTTACATTTAGGTTTTTAAATGTGCAAAATCGGATATCTAGTTGAAACCAAACTGATTTTCTAGTTAAATATAAGGAAGTTCAGTATCTTTTGATGAATGTGTTTACATAATCAAGATGCTGAGTTTAAACATGCTTTATTCATTTTCATAAGAAACCAAAAAGTCTATATTAATTGTAAAAGGCATAATGAATTTCAGGACAGTGAATTAGCTTAATCTAAAAAGACATAGACATTGAAGTACTTTAAAAAAAGCAACTGTTTTTATAAAACCTTTACCAATTTTAAAAGCGTTTTCATCGATGTCGGATACATTTATACATATGTATTTCGCGCTAAACAACTGTTATTTTAACTTGTACTTGTATGCAGTTATGAATATTTACAGGTTAAATTGTATTTCACGCTGTTGTTTATACCTCCACACATTCCTTTGTGTCGGGAGCCAGCCATTTGTATTTCCCGCTAGAATCTGCCTCGCACTTCCGGGTGGCGAAGGCGTTTGGCGAGTTTTTACGGGTACCATACGGACAGTCCAGGAACACTTCGACCCCGGCTAAAGTTTTGGGCCAGTGATGTCGACCCGTGCGGTCAAGCGCTGTATCCTCAGCTAGGCAGTTATCTACAAGATTAAACAACGAAATTCTAGCCACTAGTATAAATGTTTATCTCAGGTGGGCATGTCTTACTTATTATAAACAACCTGAATGCAAGAATTCTTTTTTTCTGTGAAAGAAAGTCATAAAACTAATGTAACAGATAGTTCACAGAGTTTAATGGCCTTTGTAATGATTTTTTCCAGTGGATGATCAGGTCAAAACGACTTTTTTGTGAAAGCAGATTTAGAATGATTGTTCACTTCAAGGCAAAAGTCTAGAGTGTTTATTCTAAGCTGTGTCTATCTGTGTCAATATTCTCCGGAATTATTGTTATTCACCATCTGGTATGCATGCCTTCCGTGGCTATATTGTCGGAGATTGCTTAAAGTATGGTAGAGAGCGGAACTAAACAGTGCGCGCGCACTTACCGTTTACACAGGTCCGGCGCCGGGTGCCGTCTAGACAGAAACAGACGTGGGAGGATCCGCGCTCCTGGCACACACCCCGCGATCCACAGGGGTCACCGTCACACGCCCTGAACTCCTGATCACAGTGAATACCTGTCCATAGAGAAATTATCATTTAAGGATAAAATACATGTACGGAAAAATGGAGGGTTGACTGTACATACTTAAAAATACAAACTGCAATTTATGTGACGAATTTTTTTGTTTAGAAAAATTGTAATTTACTATTTAAATGACAGAGAAAATAGGGTTTATAGATTTCTGTTGTTTACGTACTTTTGTATAAAAGTTATCTTCATACACACTACAACTAAAGCAATCTTATTTTTTTTCTGTTTACAAAAAATTGGTTTCGATATACTTCATAATAGGGAAAGAGGAATCAAACCATTTCAGTTTTATTCAGTAGGAAGAAAAAAAAATTAAAAATTTTAAGCAAAATAAAATGCTTGAAAGAACTGCTCACATTTCCTTAATTTCTTTAATAACTAAGTATTGTAATATGTGATAGATTTTTTCTAAACAGTTAAAACTGACTACAAATACATGTACTATAGACCACTCTATTCATTTCTTATTAAATGGACTCCTACTAGTACTGTAGGTTCATTAATATTCGCGGGTATCAATTTTCGTAGATCTAGTGAAAATCAGTTTCATGGATACGTAATTTCGCGGACAATGACCTTTCAATACTAGTCAATGCTAGTAGAAATTGCACTTCAATGAACATTTAATTTCGTGGATCAACTTAACAACGAAACCCACGAAAATTAGCATTCAACGAACATTGATGAAACCACAGTTTTTGCTTTTGATCACCAACTTGACTCGATTTTTGTCCCTAAAAAAGTTTATGTGTTTGCTAAACAAGGAGTGTGTCAGATAAGGAACTATCAGAGGAGGATGGTACTTTTAGCATTTCATTAAATTCGTGTAGGAAATGTAAAGAAGGGGTTCCGAGCACTAAATAAAGAGACCTTCATGACGAAAGGTTCATCTCTACATGTCATCATGGCGACCGTTGATAGTTGACTGCCGGTGTCCCCTGTCTAATACATCTCTCTGAGCATATAAACACAGAAACCATGCAGCACATGGACTCTTATCAACAAATCTTTATCATTCTGTTCTAGTACATAAATACATGCTATTTTATTTCACCGACTTATTACCCCATTAATCACAGAAGCGCGATTTTAGCACCTCTCTATTTTCATTTCATTAATGTATACATGTAATAAACATTTTGTTTATTCTTTTTGTTCAGATTAAATTTTCAGGATATATAAACTGCAAAAAAGATGTGTTAAATTGTGAAAATGATGTAAATGTATTTGACTAATCAAACGCTCTTGTTTACATTTTTTCAGGGATCAGGCAAACACAATATTGTGATTGTGTGCAGTAAAATTTGATTTTTATCTATAAATGTTGCCGTTAACTTTCATATTTAATCTGAGTTTTACCTCCGCTAACATAACTTTGAGTTCTTTTTAGCATATAATTGTCCTTTTTATCAAACAGACATCGCATTTTATTTAAATGTCATCAGATAAGTATTTACAGCACACAAGACCACACTGATCAAGCATTAGATTTGGTGATGTTTTCTTTCGGCTTCTTCTGTTAAGCAAGCACTGCGCATGCCATGAGTGATATGTGAGGGTACTGACCCGCCCTTCCCCGCCGGTAAAATATTTCTGGTGCAATCTGGCTGCTTAAAAATGTACTTTTCCTCGTTTGATAAATTTCACTTCCGGCGAAAGATTTAAGAACAAAGCACTGGAATTAATTTCCCCATTATGACATGCAGTAAAGCTTTTATCGTGTAATAGCTTGAGCAATAAAAAAAAATGCAACTTGAACAGAATGTTACATCATGTTTTGCATAAAGCAGTTTTGAATTTTAAGAGAAAAATTAATCGTGAAAATCTCGTGTATCATTCATTTTTTTCGTTTATTTTTTAAACAATTAACAGACCTAAAAATGAGACTGTTGCATGACATCCACTCTCTAAAACTCCGAAATAAGTTAAGTTTGCTAATGGATGCCCAAAAGATGTTTGATATTCTGGGTGTACAATAAAGTGACGTCACTAAATGAGTTTTATAAGTTTTTAAATACAAATAAAAGGCGTTATCAGGGATCACCTATTAATGTCAGAAAATAAACAAATAAAATGGGAATGGGAGGTAAAACCTAACCATTAATCGCTGAATGACATTGCTCAAGGTAACACAAGGCCCTAACTGTTTGATGCCACACAAGGCAACACTGTCCAAGTTAGCTGAAAGATAGGTTTTATCATGTGGTTTAGAAACACCCTTGATACGTTGGTGACCAAAGAGATCTGGTTTTAAGGTATCTAATACCCCGAGGAATGGTTTTAAGTATGTATATGAAAAGTAAACTGTATTAGAGATTATCATTAAAGATAGCGAAAGCTGACTCTCAACTCATAAGTGTATAGATTAATATTGCCATTTATTGCAGCTAATTTTCATCCATTCAAAACATCAGTATTTTTCATTTTTGGATCTATATCATATTCATGAAACCTTTGATGTAAATTGAATTTAAAATTGTAGAAATTTAGAATTAGATCACAAATCTATTCATGATGATTTAGATAATAAATCAAAGACAAAATAGTTTAAGTTAAAGGTGCTTTACGTGTCAACGCTTACAAGTTCAACGTTTTATAGAACACATTAATAACTGTTTATTTAGTAAGATAAAGTCATTACTTATAACGATATTTGACACGGTTGTTTCCCTTATCTCTTGAGTGGCACTGCAAAATGGGGATTGAAGTAGAACTATTCATCTTTGCGGTTTTTGTTTGTTTTGATAGATTTCTGAAAAGTGTAAAGAAAAATTCATTTTTGCAATAAAAAGGATCATTTATCAAATATGTCATTATTTCAAATATCTTGTTCATCAAATATGCCATTATTTCAAATATCTTGTTGTCACATACAATAGATAAATCCCATATGTGAAAGACTTTGTAAAAATAACTCAATTTTTAGCTGTCTGACTATTTGAAGTATAAGTTACTATATCACATAATATCGCTTTACTTCTACTGTCATCATACAACATGAAAATTTTTCAATATCATCATGAGTCTTATTTAATAAAACACCGTGGAATGTCCTCTGTATTTTTAGTCTAGCAGGTGCCCTCACATAACATATAAATTGGTCGGAGCTCTTTTGTAGAGATCCCCGGATGTAAACACATATAGGTAAGCAGGAAATGATTAGGAGTTGGGAATAAGCTTGTTATGAGCACTAAACGCCTCGTTGTGTCGACATTTATGTCTCTTCTATTGCATTGTGGTCACTATTAATCCTAACCTCAACAAAGAGCGGTTGTCCCTAAATACAGTGCGAGTTGATGAGACATCTAACTATCAGCTCGATATGTTAGTTACATAATTGTTTACTTCATATCACATTTTAAGCGTAGGTCTCCTGGTTGTATAAATGTAAAATAAACGTTCTTCATTTAAAACAGCCAAAAACAATATTGAAAAGGGAGTTCACCAACAACAAAATCTCGTTCAACACGTGTGTTCACTTTGAAGAAACAAGGAAGTAATTAAAAATCAAGTTTGGTAAATAAAAGTTATATCATTAAAAAAGCAAATTACTAATTTACTTATTGAACCCGACAGCCAACTTTCATCACATATTATTCTTATCAGTTTCAAATTTGTACAGTTGTTGCAAAATTAAGACAAAATACATAGTTCTTGACGTATTTGACATAAAAGAATACACCATCCTTACCAATGTAAATTTTACTTGAATATAAATAGATCTTTAACAATCATGTATACTTTTGATCCTAGAGTTCATACATCTAAACTTAAGGTGGAATAACACACCTGGAAAAAGTCATTCAAATTAACAGTAAATTATTTGATTATGAAAGATATAATTATGAATAAACTGTACATATGTCAAATAAGCGAAACATTAGCAGTTGGGGGATAAAAAATGAATATCTAGAAACTTCAATGCAGTTAGTAACAACAAAAGCCGGATTCGAACTCGGGATATACGGATCACAAGCCCGACACTTTATTCACTCGGCTATGGAGAAAGTTACATGTTGCCGTCGATAAAATAGTTTTAATAAAACGAAATGTCGTTTCAATCAGAGGTCAGCCATTTTGTGGTGTGTTATTCCACCTTAGTATAACTTACAGTGTATGTATCTTACCTGTGTATCCATCAGGACATCGACAGTTGTACCAGTTAGTGACATTCGCCGAACTCCCGTTGATCTTAACCTGGCGAGCCTCCACATCCAGTAAATCACAGTTGGCGCCATTTCTACACAGTTTTCCCGCCGTACAAAACTGATACTTGGTACATCGTTCTCCGTAGAAGTCGTGCGTGCAGTCGCAGTGGAACGAATCATTTTGAGAATGACATGTCCCGTGGTTTTGGCACGGGTTTTTAAGGCATTTGTCCTGATATTGGCATTGTTTCCCGGTATATCCACTGTGGCAATGGCATATGTACCCGTTATTGGTCAGATTTTGGCAAATACCAAAGCTCTGACATGGACTAGAGTCACATGGATTGAATCTATCGCAAAGAGAACCAAAGAAGCCCTCCTTACACGTGCATTCAATGTCTCCCTCCGATGAAATGTTCTTACACGTGGCATTATTTTGGCATAGGTCTAAATTGCATCCGTTGATAAATTCACACGTGGGTCCATATTTCTCGGCGACGCAATCACACGTAAACGACGAATTACCCGTCTTCCTGCAGGTGCCGTCATATTTACAAGGATTGGATGCGCATGCGTCATACTCCTCACACGACTTGCCGCTGTATCCGGTCTGACACACACACTGGAAGCTTCCGTCCGGAAGAGACTGACATGTTCCGCCATTTTCACATGGCTGGTCCCTGCAGCTGTCGTAGAATCTACAAAGTTCCCCGTAATATCCCTCCGCACACAAACACTTGACCGTACTCCCGTTTCTCATGCATGTTGAATTATTTTCACAAAGATTATGATGACAGACATCAATTTCTGAGCAGTTCATTCCAGTGAAGCCCTCGTCACACGTACAACTATAGCTTCCGTCTGAATACACGCTACATTGTCCATTTTCACACGGATTATTGGATTTGCAGATATTTTGTATATTGCACATTGACCCTAGATATTCATCCGGACATTCGCAGGAAACCTTTCCGGAAACGGAAGTACAAGTGCCGCCATTTTCACAGGGGTTAGGCGAACATAAGACTTCGCTTTCACAGAACACTCCAGTATAGTGTTCTGAGCATTCGCAATGATAACTTCCATTTAACTGTTTAAAACAAGTACCGTTATTCAAACATGGACTCGAACTACATTTATCATGATATTGACACAAATTCCCATAGTAATCTTGAGGACAGTTACAACGGAAGTTATAGTTAGATACAAATTCACATTTAGCGTTATTTAAGCACGGGTTCGTTGTACACCTATCTACTTCCGTGCAGTTTTGACCAGCCCATCCGGCTGCGCAGTCGCATTTATAAGAAAGGTCGGGTTCAGTTTGACACAGACCATTATTCTGACACGGTTGAAATACACTGCAATTACTGAACTTTGGGCAATCTCCATACAATCCTGAAAATAAAAATAAAATCGTTATTTTCAGCTTAAAAGCAAAACCTCTATTTGAAATTGGGTAGAACTTTAAAAAAATCATAAAATAATGTCAAAGAAAAATTGCTCTTCTAGCTACTCTGCAATTAACTTGCTTACTAACATGTTTGTGTCGAGTTCTATACATTTCGTATTGTTTACATTATACCCATACATTTTAGTTTGTTCGTGTACACCCACATGTTCCCCTATCCCTATCACTGAAGACACAGTACGTTAGATGACGACTAAAATACAACGTTTTAGTGTTTACATGTTCATATACTCCCCCACCAACTCACACGTAAGTTAAATAATTACACACTGCTCATTTAAATAGAACAAAATTAAAAACGTAGCACAGAATGACAAAATATCTACAGTGACCATTCGAACACACATACACACACATACATATATATATATATTTTATATGATGGAGTCCAACCTCAAGAATTCAATCTTACCTGAGCTATCATCTACAGAAAAAATATTTTTTATTTTGTAAATAAATCAGATATTTGCCTTAAACATATTTCGATGGAAATATATATATATTTTTCTACGTAAAATAATAATGAAATTTTAAACGTTTTTCGCAGTAGAATCTGTAGTCAAGGGTAATCATTTTTTCTTCATTAAAAATACTGTGTATTAAACGTTTGAAGGTAGTCAGAAGGATGACCTTATCCACTTGCTGAAAGCAAAAAAGGTGACACAATAGCTTTGGTTTTTGGTTGTTTTTTGTTTTTTGTTTTTTTTTACACGCTAAACATCACGGTCGTTCTCCGGATACTTAACTAGTGGACAGCAATGCTTAAGAGCGACCTTCATCACAGAAATATTTAGGTCAGAATTGATTTACTGATAAATGCCGACATTCATTTCACTCAGGGACCGTGCGCGACAGGGCGGGGGTCCTAGATACGCTGCTGGATTGATGTGAACTCATTGTGACGCAAAACCGGAAGTAAGAGATGGCTTCATATGGGCAGCATACAGTATCTTCAAATGAAGTTTATTTCACAGATACTTTTATATTATTTTTTAACAGAAGTACTTTTTTAACAACGTTTACATGCAAGGTTAACCATAAAAAATCAAAATGCCTCCCTTTTACTTTTTATTTAAATTGATACTTTCACTGATGATTTTTTTTCCGATACATTAGTTTTGGATGAATGTCCGGTCCTTTTTCTATATCTTTAAAATAGTTGATAGAACATTCCTCTGTTAAAGATTTTCTTACTTAATTAGATAATAATTTTATTTGGATGAATATCCTCTTCCGTTAAAATATCTGGGGGAGCAATTTCATAGGAAAGTGCAGTGTTTTAGATTTGTAATTTGGACCAAAATATTATTACCGTGTTTTCTTGTACAGAATTGTTTCGAACGCATACGAAATACACCCTACATAATGTTCAATAATAGTTCATTACATAATATTGGTAGTCCTTTGTTTCTCTACACACTGGTTCATTGACCGTTTTATGTATAATAATTCATAAATATATGCACATGTTTGTATGTCTTTGCATATTCATTGACAAAGCCCCAATTACGAGTGATCGATAGTGACTTTAAATGGAACACCTGCAGTGATTGATGCTTATATATACTAGTACGTCAGAACATACTCTAATCATACACGGAGGTTTGTTATCCTCACAAGAGTCCCGCAGACTACGAAGGTTATCTGAATCTTCTCCCACCCTTATATACTAGTACTCAAAGAAAAAAGACTGACTCGGGCTAAAAATAAAAAACACATGCATCCAAATACACCTCTACTTTTTTGTTGATTTATTGGTCAATATCTCGTGCAATTCCGTAGAACTTGATTATAATATTTGATAGTGATTTCCTGAATTAATTATATACGATAATTTAAAAGGCAATTTACGGAATAATTGTGACAAATATTTATGTGTAGATATATAGATATAAGGCATTGGTTTCCTTTTTATAAAGTATTATATTCACACTATTTTTAACCAGCACTTTGTTTATTCTAATTGGAATGTGGGTCGATAATTTTAGAAAAGGTGCACCGTGTACAAGATATTAAATTGCTGTACACCCACTTTCTCGCACTGCTAAATAACGAACCTGCACTAGCTGTTAATAGAGACATAATTGAATTATCTGCGCCTGTTTCGTCAGGGGGTGAAAGAATTGCGTCAAGTTGTTGGCCGATTGATGAAACGAACTGATCTGTTCCTTATCGAACTTTCGAAAACGCATTAGTTAGGTAATGAACCGTTTACCACTTTCATCAACATGTCACACTATCTGCAGTTTAGGCGTTGTGCGAATGTGGTAAAACAATGGCTATTGGTTTACATCAATTTTCACAAATTGTAATCACCTTCATTCAGTATTGCGCAATGTTCTTGTGATATGTAGTCAGATGGAGGCAATGTTTTCTTCTTTTTTTCATATTTCAATTCATGTTCCCTTGAGACAAGTTGATTAATCATTTTCTGCTCTAGATTTAAAACTAAACTAAAAAACAAAGAATTTTAACAATTTGCGTTCACTTGTCACAATAAAAGCAAAAAAAAAAAAAAAAAAAAAAAAAGATAAAACAAACGCGAGATTTCCCGGTTCGTGACTTGTAAAACCTGCCTTATTTTTGTCTGAACCGCACTCAGGGTTACAGTAGCTTAGAGACCACCTCATGAACTGCACTCAGGGTTACAGTAGCTTAGAGACCACCTCATGAGCTGCACTCAGGGTTACAGTAGCTTAAGGTAACCAATCCATATTAGTCCCAGATTCAATGAATCTGGATGCATAACAGATATGTATAGGCTTTATACTCAGTATACTTAGACATAATTTTCATCTTTATCGGTATGTGAGAGCGGAATGTGTCCCAATAAATGACCTTTTTCTGTTCAGGAAGAGTCGCCCCCTTTGCTTTTAATCTATAAAAATCAATTATAAAATAATATATCCGGTGAAAAAAATTTATTTTCAATAGTTTTTGCTAATCCTGATGATTAAACACATCTTTCCACCAGAGCATTTATTGATATTCGTAGTATTTAATTTTTTATTTTCAAAAATTTGCTTGTCCCCATAGACCTTTATGCAATCTTCATTAATTAATTACTGCTTAGGTAATAACATTTTTTTTAAATTTCTCTTGGTAAATCCTCTTCTACCCTCAAATGATTCGCATTAATATCAGAGTATTTAAAACACGATGGATATTGAGAAAATTTGGTGCTAATATGGATCGGATACCTGAAAGGCCACCTTAACGTTGTTATATCCATTGTATAATAATTATTGCCATTTTATGAAATGACTTGTAATAAATCCACGGTCTGTCCGCGTTCTCTGCTTTAAGGGGGAACAATTTGAGTGCACTGGACATAACATGCAGCACTCTTACTAGTGCACAACACGATGTAGATCTAGATTTTATTTTCGTTCTTATCTTCACCTAACCCTCGTCTTGCACTTGAATGAATCTTGAATCCGTTTATATAAGCACTTTTATTGAAAGAATAGGAAAGTCAGATGAGAAATCGTTCACTGGTTCTCTTTTCATTGCAAGCAGATATTATGAGGTTTTGCCAAGTACACTTGAAGAGGATGGTGAACTAGTTTATCTGTATTTGTTGGCTGGATACAATGTATTCATTTTACCTTCTCAATACCTAACTTGTGATAATGCTATGACACTCAATAGTATTCATTTTACCTCCTCAATACCTAACTTGTAATAATGCTATGACACTCAATAGTATTCATTTTACCTCCTCAATACCTAACTTGTAATAATGCTATGACACTCAATAGTATTCATTTTACCTCCTCAATACCTAACTTGTAATAATGCTATGACACTCAATAGTTTTACAGTTCGAAATTTAAGATATAATCATATATCTGTAAATGTGGGGGAAATCCGGTAACTGTTTCACAGCAATCTCTATTTTATTGAATTTTCCAAATTAAAAATTAAAGCGGGCAAGGAATAATGCAGCATAGAAAATTTGAGGATAGCATTCTCAAAACTAATTCGTGCGTAGGGTTCATAGCTAGAGTCTACCCCGCTAACAATGTGCCGGGTTATATATTTTTTTAGAATTATCATAAAGAAAACTTTGAGTCAACAGTGTCTCCCCAGAATTCCTGTGTGTCTGTGGACGAATTAAGCAAAATCAGGTGGGCGATTAAAGTCGGGGGTGATGCGTACTTCGGGGGCATTACAGGTGGGACAGAAAAAGTGATTTCTGTGCATGTGCAGCAGATAAACGGTTAAATAGTCTGCTCTATCGCCTGGTATTTGACAACCAGGTTAACTATTTAGGGAGTTACTCTGATGCAGAAGTTACAACGCGTTCTCGATATAATGAACATTGAAATCTCGGACATTTACTCTCAATAGTTGTAGAATTCGGTTAATTGCTTCGAAACAGGCAAAGACTTAGAGCACTGTTCCTTTCATCGTAAACCAATTACGATATTTTGGAAGAAATTAAATTGCAAAAAAAGACGATGAAAAAAATTTAAGGAAAAGGGATTCTTTTCATTATATTCATAAAATTGGTCATGGAAATTCTGTAAAGCTGTCAGATTTAACTTTTGTTTCACTTCCGGTATTAGATGTAAACGGATCGTACTTTCTGTAACTCCGGATTGTTGACATGTTTTTCCATGTCTAACTGCCACAAAGTAATTGTGACCATTCACTTAAAACATGAAATGAATCAACCTTTGTATATAGATTCCTGTTACAGAATTTACCAATACTTTGAAGTTTTGTAGTAAAATTGTGTCTTCCTTCCTAAGAAGTTTAAACAATTAAGGATTCTTAATGTTTTGAAAATTTTATTGCATGGCTTTAAAAAGTCTGTTGATATTTTGCGCCTCCTCCCCCCCCCCCCTTTCAAAAAAAAAAGAATTACATGAAGGGTATTGAAATCTCATTTGGTAAGACAGCGTTACACTTCGCTATTTCCATAAGCATACATACCGTTTTTGGTGATGTTAACAAATCGCTCCACGCTCTCTGGACTCCAATGAGTCTTGTTGAAGACTTTGATCGTAAACTTCAAGCGGTTTCCCGCCTGCAACTTCCCGGCTCGGACCTGGGTACACACTTCGTCTCTTTTACCCACAATACCCACAGGATGACTGGTCACATTTTGGCCATTGATGGCGAACTGGAGCTGGTAATGGTCGACCACAGAACCATTGGTGTTGTCCTTCCAGCAGATTCTAGCAGTCGTGCCTTCTACGGACACACAGAATATTTCCGGCGCTACAGTGAAATAGAAAGTCAAAGTAACGGAAATCACATCCATATTTGAACGTCAACGTATAAAAAAGACCACAAATAATTCTAAGGATTTTCAAACGTGCACACTTCTTCGAGGGTATTTAAATTAGCCTAGGTACCATCCTTCGAGCAACTAAAATTTTTCTGTCGCTATTTTTTGGTATGAAATATCTTCGGATCAACAAAACATCGGTACTTCATAAGGTATTAATCATTTCCGTCGTCCCTGATTAGAATCGGTCTTTTAACAAAATATTTCCCCTTCATTTTTACGTGTTAACAATCAAATTACACAGGTTTTGACATTTCATCGCATCGTATTTCATGAACCACAAAATTCTGTCCACAGATACGAAATATAGAAAAAGAAGAAAAATAAGATAAACTGAAACAAAGTGACGAAGAAGATCACAGAATCACTCAGAAAGGCATAAATTCGTCACACGAACATCCAAACAGATAAAATAGTGCAGTGCCCCGCAGTGACCATTTATCTTGATGACGAGTGTGGAGTACGGAGTTTTTACCTGTGCCTGCCCCAAATGAAGGATACTTTGCACGAGCGGCGGTAAAAACAAACAGGTAGCGCACCTGTTTCGGGGGTCCCCACTGTCAAGCTTCGGAACTCCCTTATACTTTACTGATCAATAACTAATACACTAATTTGTCAGCCATGGGGCGGAGGGGTCTATTTATCGAGTCTTACCACCGAATTCAATGATGGCCGGTGATCAGTTATCGATCTGCTCTGATTTATCATCTCAGATTCCAGAAAGGTTTACTTAAGTAGTGCAGCAGACGTTTAAAAATGCCAAAGCCAAAAGGGATTGACGGGATCTTTAATCCGCGAGCATTAGCGGGTTTGTTAAGACCTTTCACGGCCATTGAAATGCCAAGAAGGACGCCAAATCGTTTTATAAAGACATGTTGATTAGTTTCTGTTATTGACCAAACATTTCCCCATCAAGATACTGTCCGGTGATAGATTTACAGATTTTAATTTGGGGGCAAGCAATGGACGTACAGACTTGTTAACAACAAGATGAGGGAACCCAGCATCAATAGACGAATCCCCGCCTATCTGTATCTGTAGAAACTGTCAGAAATATCCCAAACAACCCCAATCAAATGGTCAAATACATGTGTATAATTACTCCTCGGTATTTATAGCTCTTGAAGTGTGATTTCGGCTCGTTTCCTATCGTACTAAGAAAATACTTTTATCAGAAATATTTCAATAACAGTTAAGGTAACGCGTTGAGTAGGTAAATGATAGGAGGGAAATATCATATACCTGACGCGGAATATGTGCTTTTTTCGTTAAAAGCGATGTGAAAATAATTGAGATCATCAAGTACATTTTGATATGTTGTATTCAAATATATTTGCATATATACATGTACTGTGTAAAATGGACCTCTAACATGCCTGATGGACGTTTTGCTAATCAAATCGTTTTTTTTTATTTGATAAAAATACACGCGCGCTGAAATTTGATCTTATTAGCAATACTTTAATAGATATGCTATGCATACACTGAGTCACCTGAAACCTTTTGTTGCACAGACCGCAACAAAGGTTCAGGAACGCTAAAAATGTCGTCATCTGACAATGTCATACAGGCATCTAGGAAGCGTACCGATAATTGGTTTCATAATACACGTGTAATCAGCTGGTAGTTTGACAGTCAGCTTTTTGTCTTGTGTCTCTTTGAACTTTTACAGTGGGGCCCTATATGTCGGGATTAACTGCAAAGGTGACATGTTTATTGTCACGTGATGTGCGCGGAGTAAGTCGGCAATGGGGGATAACTGTCCTTAAAAAAAAAATGTTTTACCCATTTGCATTTCATTTTGGTACCTCACTAAATCAAGACTTATACTTTTTTAGACACTTTGTCACAAGAAGGCGATTTAAATATTTTGTTAAATTGTTTGTATCAATCGATATGATTGAATATCATCATAGATCATTGATTAAAGTATCGGGCTTGTGAACCGCGGGTCACGGGTTCGAATCCGCCTGGGGCTTTTGTTCGCATTAACTGAATTATATATTTTTCATAAATTTTTATTAAAAATTACATATTTTTTCGCCTATTTCACTTACATACTTCTTATGCATCATACTACTTATCATATTCAAGTAATTTTAAGCTAATTATAAATAATGACAGTATTTCAGTCGTTTCAACATGTTTCTTGGGATTTCAGAGATTTTCATTGCTAATCAAATTGTTAAAAAGTTAATGCAAAAAATGAATCAAAGAAACTTACGTGCTAGGTCTGTGATTTCTACGTAGACTTGAGAACTGGAGGACATAATGGGAGATCCCGAGTCGATCGCCGTCACATTAAACGCTATTGACGTCATATTATCCGGAAAGTTGGATATAATTCCAATTTGCCCGTTCTCCGGATCAATCTTAAAATACTTGGATGCTTCCGGTTCAAAAATAAAGTATCGGAAGATGGCGTTGTATCCTTTGAGGTCCATATCCGTGGCAGACACTGCGCCAAGTGTATTTAAATCGTGGTCCAAGGAGTCCCGAAGAGCCAAGAATTTATAAAGCCTCATAGAGAAAAAGGGCGCGTACAGATTCTCAGAGGATACGATGATCTTGACTTCCGTATCTCTGACGATTCCACCATACGATCCTAAAATCCGGAACTGGAAGGTGTAATTTTCCGGCTTGTCCATTATCTTTCGTGTCGAGAGGTACCATTTGAGAGTACCGGTGGGAGTGATCTTGAAGTACCTTGTATTCTGGTTGTCTTCCATGGATAGCTTCTCCAGGGGTTGGCCAGTGGCGTTATCATATCCGGTAATGGTCAGAACGAGGGTGTTCGGAGGGGAATTCTCGTGAATTCTCGCGGGGTATGCATCCAGGACCAACTCTGGACGGGCTACATTAAACAAAATCATGACAGTAATGATTAAAATGATGTGATCATTGAAGAAAAAAAAGGCATGGGATTTCAAATATGAACAATATTTTTTATACAACATAGACATATTGTTTTTATATTTCACATTTGTTTAAATCCTTGTACTGGAGCATTAAACATTGGTCACTCAAAATATATAAAATGCAAGGGTTGTAGAAATATTGTATTCATATAAAAGTAATTAAGTTTTCATGCATTCTTATTCAATTTTTGTATTAACATAGAGTTTTTTTTAGAAAAAATGTTAATTTAGAAAGGATGACCCTTCCTCAATTCTCCTCTAGAACCCAGTGAAGTAATTGATATCATAAATATACAGATCAACTAGGTAGACCCAAGAGTTCAAAGAATCTGTGCGCCTAACGTCCGTAGGGGATTGAGGTGTACTGTTGTAAATTCATGCCTGTATATTTACTTCTTGAAGAGAATGCAACATGTGCATCTTTGAACAAGAAGAGCCTCATATGAGCTACACATTCTGAAGTGTTTATGCCATTAAAAGTTGTCTTAGAGGAAAATGCATTAAGTTTCGACACGAATATTTTTTTCATTTCATGTATCTCCTATTTATTTCGTTGTAACGACGGCTATACATTTTTTCTGTTTTTTTTTTTTTTAGAATTTCCCATTGGTAATGAAGATTACAATTAAAATACCATTTCACGAGAGGTTTCACCTGGTGTTGTTTGTGTACAGAGAGAATCGAGGAAATGATTGCTATCACTCGCAGACAAACAAACGAGGAGAGACCTGGGCTGGATGTTTATACAGATTATGATGATAATGTCTACAAAACGATTTGTCCAAAATATTTTCTTGGCCTGAGGGCGGAGGAATAACCTGACCGACTTACCCCCCATCGACATGTACTAGTTTTTTAAAGTACAACAGCAACAATCTTACCTTCCTTGTCTCAAACGTTTAACAAATAGATTTTCTTTCTTTTCGTTTTTTTTTTTATTCTAATTTTATCAACAATGACAAAGTTGATATGATATTTTAGAAATATAATTAATGTATAGATCGATCGATTGAGCTATTAATTAAACTAATAAATCATTCAAAATTTAATGCATTATATTTCGTTAGCTACAATCCAAATATTATATATAATTAGCAATTTTAAAAAAAATATAAAAATGCATTTTGATTTTCTTTTATCTTTTATAAATTGATTGTTATTACGAAGTTTTATTTTTTATTTGTTCTCTAAGGTTTCAATTGTTAAATCTGAAGTATATCCAGACTTTTACACGAAGAAGAATCTGTGGTGCCGATTTTGATATGCCTAAAAAACACTAGACTTGAATGTTTTTGTCATTAAAAATGGCTCCGGTTCGAGAGATTCTAGAAAGTCAAATAGTGATAAGATTATAAAAGAGAGGGGATTAGTTGTATGCATATTCACATAATTTATTATATAGATGTACACATTGTTTACATATTTTTTTGTTTCTTCATCCCACTTTTATCGATAATTTATGTAAGTAATTGTTTAAAAAAAACATATTTACAAATTGGTTGCTTTATTTCAGTGTCATTTGTACAATAATACATTAACATAAATTAATTCTACGAAACCTATGAAATGTTTGATTTGTTTTAAAACATGGAATTTCTATTGATCATTTGACCTCCATTAATTAAAATTAGGTATCTACCATTTTCAATTCTTAACTTCTTTCATGTGTTTTAAATTTATCATTTATTCCTTTATTTTTGTGAGCCAAAAAAAAAAAATGAAAATTTTACGACAATTTAATTGAGTCTCGTGTCATTGAAATTGGAATCTACTGTGTGAGTGTAGATATAAAATTTATAATATGACAAAAATTTTGAGTTCGATTAAAAATTTACAAATGACACTTGACAATATGAGATCGCTGTTAAGTCGATTAACTTCCACATGTAAATATACTTACAAGGGAGCTTTTGGGGTCGAGTCCACAATCTATTTATCCGAATTCCGAACAGAATAAGGGAACTATTCCCGGATTTTGATTGGAACTCCGGCGCCCGATCTGTATATTGACTTTGAGAAGGAAACGGGGTATCACATTTTGACACATAAATCTGGGTCAAACTTAATAAACCGAATATTATGAAAATTTTCACTGACATACTGTCCCGATTCCTGACATTTCACATTCCCAATTAAAACGCAACTTCATTCATTGGGGACATAAATGTAAAAATATATATTTTCATGTTGAAAATATATTTAATATGTGACGTATTCCTAATGCTACTAATTAAAATCGCATAGAATACTATTAATTCCAATGATATATCACATGATGGTCGAATAAAGAAATTCCGACTAGATTCTTTGATTTTTGTCCTTACACCGTGCAGTGATATTTTTCTACTCGCGGTACATGTATCACTTGCCGCCTCCCATTATTGCTCCAGATCAGAATCTTCTTTTTATCTTAAAGTATCTTCATCAATTTTTTGCCGGGGCTATTAACATGAGGAGCCGCAGACACAGAGAAAACGCGACTATAATGTCTTCAGGCGAGTCGGATTCTTCTCCAGTGGCGCTAAAACCTGGCAAAGTTAGAAACCGATTTAGCCACTGGAGTCGATTAGATATTTAATTAACAGCAATTTGGCATACCGAAGGAGTTTATATTTCCCTTTTCTGTTCATTATTATAAGTGGTGTGGAGGAACTTAACACCGAGTTAAGGACCGGTATTGTTCGTCAGTTCGGGCATTATTACAGCGGGTCGCCTTACATCAGGGGTGTCTCAGCAGTGTGTCTTATGACAGAACCGCGCGAAAAAATCAGTGCGTTTAGATTGAGTTATCTCGCTTTCAGAAGACCCTACTGAAAAAATCTGGCTCATAGCAAATACGCTTATATGAGTTGCAACGAAGTTCCGTCTATTACACTATTGGCCTCAATGTCATACAATGCAAAAGAGTATAGTAAAATATTTTTCAAAGCCTTTATAACGATTGCAAACACAAAAATATGTGTAAAGAATCGTTCGTCGAATATATTAAATGTCTAATCGAATCAAACATTTGTAACTGTATTTGTTACATGAAATAGGATGGGCGCACAAAAGATGAAGTATTGATTGAAATCTGCTTTTTTAAAAATATAAACACTCTTTTTAGATGTAATTTATTTTGATAATTTCATTGAGGAATAAATTGCCGAAATTGAAACAGTTAGAGTAAAATGGAATTAAAACTTGTAGATTTTATTCAGTGCATGAAAGTGCAGAAAACCCCCAATTTCGGTATTGTTAAGGTGCAGAACCACTTCTGGATTTTAATTGAGAAAAAAACACCATCTTAATCTCAAAACTTAGCCAAAATAAACGATGTTCTTCTACAAGAGAACAATGAGCTTGAGACTATGGAACACAATGTATCCAAGTAGAGTGTCACCGACAAAATCCCAAAACAATCACACAACAACATGCAGTGTAAAAAACAACATTTAAACAAAACAATCCGTCACAATATCATCTACGTCAAAATAGTAACGACATTCATAAAACAACATCAACAGTATGATCAATCAACTGCAACAACATCAATTATAACATCAACATTCAATTTAACAGCAAATAATAATCGTAACAACAGCAGTATCCACACAATATAGCCATAACACCAACACCATCCACAACAAAACCAACAACAACCACAATAGCAACATACATACAACAATATTATTTACAAAGCAACATCAACAAGAACATCAAAGGCAACTTTCATAACAACGTTACTGATTAAAAAGTATGTACAATAAGTTATCCCAACAACAGCATTTACAGAAACAACATTATCAACAACAACTACCAAAATGAAACATCCACCATAGCAACAAAAACATTCATAACAACACCCTCAACGATGACATACCCAAGATCACCATCTTGAACAATATCTATAATAATATCAACAATAAACAAAACAACATAGATTTACACAACAACAATATACACACAACATACACTAAAAGCACCGGAAGTCGCTCGGCAATATCATCAAGCTGTCTCGTTTTTTGGAACAAAAGCGCCGCCCTTTTTCAATACTAATAGAAGGGTGTTTTTTTTTTTCTATTTCGGTGTCCAATTTGAAAATTGCCAATACCAACAGAAGTCAAACGGAGCCATTTATCTCTCTCGGTATCATGTTGGATTGTAAATCGACTAAACTCGAGAAAGTTAGCACTGACAGAGTGCAGTGGGGAGTTATCACCGCTGGAATGTGTTAATGCAGCCAGCAACGGCCCTGTGACAACTAGAAATGGATGAATCTCGATTTCACCAACATTTCATGAGCGTTAGCAGACCAAACATCGACAACGCCTGACTCTGGAGATAAACACACTCCAAACGAGCTAGGGTTTAAATGGATGGCCGTACAAAAAATACATTAAGGGGGAAAACTAGGAAATCCAGAAACAAACGAGAGAAAATTGTGAACATGGTGTAACTCTAGAGTGTTTAACCATTTGCGTAGCCTAAGGATAAGGGTTCGTTTTCATCCGAGATCCATAAATAGATATTTTGTAACATTATGGGGAATACCCAACCTAAAGCAAAACTTTAAGAGATTTGAAATATGATTTCTACAACCGCATCGTATAAGTAATATTTTACAAAAGAAAAAAAATCACGGTAAAAAGAAATTATTTATGAATAACATTTTGCAGAAGAAAAAAACCGATAAAAATATCTTTTTTCGGGTTTTCTCTGAACACCTTTAGTTTGCATCTTTAACCATCTCTTCCGTCCAGTGATAGCCCGTTATATGCATGTAATATACATGTACATACGGTAAACAAGCCAAGAATGTTTCAACACCTTTATTAGTCAATATGCATGACTTTATCTTTGGGTGATTTTTTTTCTTGTAAGAAATTAAACGAACGCAGTTAACAATTTTATCAAACTAATGGGAGACTGTCAAAGTTGTCCATTATACTAGTACTGCGGATGGCACGAGTATAATATGTACAAGCAAATAATAAACAAGTAAAAGGTCACATGAAACATGTCACTTAATGTACAGGTACTTAATTAGTTGAGATGTTCTTGTTGATGAGTGGGAATTAACACGATGGTACTAAAAGACACAGCAAACAGGCTGTCCGGTATAAATCGAGACTAACATAAGTACTATGACGTGATCATTAAGGTCGGGGTGTGATCAAACCAATCAAAGCCCAAAGGGCTGTATGATAGATAGAATATTGTATATTGAACATTACAAATTTGATTCATAGTGTTATCACAGACAAAGACATGGGAAAATGAAAATATTTTACTCATTAAGGTCTTTCTTAGCATAGCTATCTGGTTACACTACCCCACCCCCGCGAATTACATAAAACATATATATATTTTACGTAACTTACCCCGGGATTGTTGAACAAAAGCTGCCACTACAAGGATGAAATAAAACATCGTTCTGGTAGGAAACTCTCTACAAAAATCAAAAGTAAATAATAAGTGTTAACATGTGTCAATGAACAATACATTCACTCACTATGAGCTATAAGGGAGATTCTTAGATCGGCCGATCACCATTGTCCTCGCTTCTTTGTCGCTAAGAAATATCATCAGCATGTACATCGAAGCATGCATAAAAAGCAGGATAGCTTTTGTTCACAGAATTTTTTTTTTTAATCCGAAACCTAATAAATAATTCAAAATCTAATAAAATTGACTTATTTTCATGAGAAAAAAAATCAGTTATTCATTTTATAATTAAACGAAGAGAAAATACCGTGTACTTACAGATTAGCATATCAATTCCCACCCATCATTTGTGTCTCAAGTCAGTTAAAAGTCTTGTTTAAAGCCCGGGGTACCCCAAAATCAACTGGCAGAACCCCCCAACCCAGATAAGAAATAAACACAAAATAAACACCGGGGTATTGATTCTCCGGCTCCTAATCAGACACCGGATTTTTGCACGTATTTTTGTGTATTAAGGAGAGAAAAATGAAAAATGACAGGCAATTAGATTTTACATTTCTTGGGAGGGGGATCTAAGTCAGAATTACGTATATATCTTCGTGAGTTCGATTTATTACTATCTGGGAATAAACTTTTTGATGCGTAGGTTAATATCATTTATATGCTTACATGTAGTTTGTTCACTTTTTAAGATTGATATTCATTTTAAGAAAGTACAGTTATATAACCATACAAAGTATGAATAAATTTCTTAAATTTTGTACGTGTAATTAACAAGATAAAAAAAAAATCTTCCGATGTCGATTTTTTTCGTTCCTTAAACCAACAGTTGGTGGGTGGAGATCCTCTCAAACAATTGTTTGTTTTCCGAAAGGAGGATATTAAATCTGATTTCTTTAAATTACCCCGTTCTTTACATTCTCTAAGGTTCTTTGATAAACGACGTAAAATTCGATTACCATGACTAATCATAAAAGAAAGCTACAAGACCAAGGTACTAAATTCTCCAAACACTTCATGTGAAGATCGTCGTCCACCATCATGTTCTCAAGAAGTAGTCCAAGAACGTTTTTTTTTTTTAAACGGACATATATCAATATATATTCATACATATTTCTTTGCTGAATTGTTCTGCGGTCTAGAGGAACGGGCACCTCAGGTCAAATAATCACGTGACCATATATTTTCCATTGATGAATACTGTACAGAAAAACAGTATGTATTGATAAGAACTATACATCTCAATAAATCGTTGGATTATCTAATTACTCGTTGACAGACGGTGGTCTTTGATAGTCCTGACTGTGCTACTACGGACACCTCGTCCCCAGAGAATGTCCTACAGACACAAAACGACATGCAAGGATTAGCGGCAAATGTCATCGTTCATTGTTAATAATTGGTCATTTGTCTGGAATATTGCTTGTAAATAGGCATGAATTGATATGTGCAAGGAGGAAAAATATAGAGACATTTCATGCGGATTAAAAGATTTCAAATACATTTATCTGTGCATACGCAAAGCAAATGCGATGTTATGAAAGAGCAATTTTAGCTATCATAAAGTTTCGGTTTGTTCCTGTCGATACTATATATAGAGTACAAGCGTGATTTAGGGTATTTTGAATTTCACATTTAGAAATTAAAAAAAATGAGTACATGTAACCTATGAAATATCTTACGTAATTGAAAGCCATTTCCTCAAAGTCAAAATCCAAAGACAGGTACATGTAATTATAAGGGAAAAAAATACCCCGATTCTTTTATTTCTTACAACCATAAAGTTTTATCTTCTTGAGAACGTTGCGTTGGCATTAGGGGGGAACTATCTGCGATGACTCAATACGTAGAACTGTGCATCAGTGTCAGACCGTGGACAATGCATGAGACAAACTTATTACATGTTATCAGTCCGGGACACAGCAAGATCTCTCACACTTATCAACGAGGAATAATAAAAATCGACAAAAACCTCGACATCTCTGACGCAAAGGGATATCCTTGTTTTAATTTATTTGTATTTTCTGCAGGGGTCCTTCAGGGTGTCCAGCTATGCCATTTTTTCTCTCGTCATGTGAATCAAGTTAATTGTATTCAATTATTAATAAAGTTCGATTAATGTTTTAAAATTGCAACAGGCCACCTAATGTTTTTCGGTTTAGATATTTGCATTAAAATCTCCGTTTACTGAAAGAAAAACGAAATTGCGTCTCTACCCGTGATATTGATAGCAATTATCGAATACAGCCAACGTATTAAGTTGTGATAAACAAATATAACTGGCAATCAATGTCCTCAATTCAAATAAAAGTTAGAAAGACTTATCTATCGATCAATCAACGCTCACTTTAATGCAAATAAAATGGTTTTTGGTGTTAACAAGATCAGATATCATGGTCTCTATGGCGGTTGTGAGCTTTGGAGCTGTCGATACAATCAATTAGATTAGTGAAGCGGCGGATTTACGTTCTTGTTCTACTTTAATTAACTTTTTAAAAAATCTATGTCCATCCATTCACATTTCTATCTTATCAGATAAGGACGAAAGCAACATAAGCTATGATAATCACTAATACGCAGTATATTGGATTGCAAAACAAATAAACCAGAAAAAAAAAATACATTTTAGAATTTACATTAAAAACAATAGTTACTACAATTTATTTTATTAGTTATTTAGTTACAATCAATTTATTTATTAATCATTTATCATAAAGTTAGTTTTAATTTCCTTAAATACTACGTTCTCCCTGAACGACAGATTCATGCAGTGTAATTGAACTGTTCTTTATGCATAAACTGAAGTACACGGGGATATATAGGGTCACTCTATCGTGCGTGAGAGGTCAGTTTTTTGGAGAGGTAAACTCTTGTTAGCTGTGACAGGTAACCCATGTTTAACACCTCTGGACATTTATGTTTCTGTGGGCCCTACGATTCCTACAGATGCCCTTCAACTCAGAGAAAAAAAATCTACATTCACGGACCATAATGTATCTGACATATACACGTGGGCGATAGTCTCTTCCTCCTCTATTTGTCCTTTCGTGAGAATTTTACGACACAAAAAAATCTATCACGTGTGTTTCATTCCAATTCTTAAACTCTTGGTTATATTCCAGATTATGGGGTATTTTAACATAAATGTTTAAAATTACCTTTCTAGCATTCATCAAGAATTTCTTTTAAGAACATTTTCGAATCAAAATAAAAACTATGTATTACTGTGTTAACAAGATTTTTTGGGGTAATATCAATATTTATGGAGAAAAATGTGAAAAATTAAATGAAAATACACACTTAATCTAAAATTGGTGTTGTGATTACCATTTTCTATAAAGAACTTCAGTTTATTTTATTAGCTTAATTATGACAGTATTTTCAACGGTTTTAAGCGAATACATTTACTCTAAAACATTCGTTAGTTTGTACAAACTGTTCAATCTACAAATTACTTGTTATTATTCCAATAAATAAAAAATACAAACCTTTATATTAAACAGACATAATCCAGGAAACAACAATCTTCAATACAGCGTCAGAAATGCATCCTTAAGATGTGACCATATCCGATTTTCATTTTACAATGCTTCGCCCAGTTCCTGTGATAGAAATGGTCGCAATGTTAGTGTGCAGAGATTCGATGACGCGTTACCACATAATCAGAGCCTCGATTGACTGTCAGCAGACTATGTTAAAGCGATATTAATCGGCCATAAACATACAAATAAATGCCAATCACCAAGAATTACTGTTTTCCCAAGTCGTCATGCTCCAATGCATTGCTGTCCATGATGCTCTTCACAGGACCTTAATTGGTACATGTATACGTATTTTTCTATTTGCTAGCTCAGTAAGGAAAACTTTGACGAGTCAGCTATAGGCGGTCTGTTTATTGTTCTTGTCGTAAACACAGCAATAAATTGGCTGTCTTGGTTTGAAAATTTCACTTCCTTTTATGATAGACATAAGAAACCCCAGTAGACCGAACTTCTTTTATATGTTTATATTTTATGCTATAAATTTTCAAATTACAGTAATAGATCCTAAAATCCTAGATTGCAAATGTGAAAAGTTTTCATATCAAACACCCCTGTGACGTAATCAATGAGAATATTTGAGGGCTTATGCTTGAAGTTGATGAGAACCAGTGTACAGGCTTACCCTTTGTTTGGCGGCTTTGCTAGCCGATTGTTAATATTAATGGCATAAAACATTTGTTTTGAAGTGTAAGTCTGTCTGGTTTTTAGAACCCGGAATAAGTAGGTCGTGGTGATTATGAATAAGACAGAAAATCCGAACACGTCAGGTTACAATGCAAGCACGGGCCTCGATTTCGGATATCAAGTGATAAAAAACACACTATACGGGGATCTATATAAACATTCATAGCATCGAGTTCCTCTTAACTTTTATTTGAGTTTTTTGTGTTTGTATTATTTTCTCCTACGAAGTTTAAAAGAGTTTAAATCCCAAATGTTAATAGAATACCCATGAATGAGAGACTATCTTGAAAATTTTGTAAAATATAGAAATCATTCAAAACTTGTTTACATACTTAAATGTACAGGGATTTAAAAATCCGATTAATTCTAAACAAATTTTTATTGAAAATTCAATCTAAAACATTAAAAATAGTTATTTCTTAAGTAATGCTAAAGAGTATGAATGACTAAAAGGTCGTTGAGTCATTTCTATTCAGAAATGAAATCTAGTTTGATAAGTTTGATTTTAATATATCAAATAAGCTAAATTTGCTTTTAGCAGAACGTCTGTTTAGATTCTAAGACATATGTTGGCTTTGAAACACCAGTAGCTCAAGCAAAACGATTCTATCTGACAGTGTTTGGTAAATATATCATAATCACACGTTTGACCCCGTCTAATTGTACCTAGACGCCTATGGAGTGATTGAGAAATCTAGACAAAGAATTGATGTACTGGAAGTGATAAGAAACAGACATTTTACATTTAGATGATAGTACTTCCTTAATTAAACCAGCGAGTTTCTTTTCTTCAGTTGCTAAATTCACTTTAAATAATTCTCCAGTATCGAGACGGAATAATAGAACCTATCATATGTGTGTAAATTTGTTAAAAACCGTTTCATATTATATACATGTATTAACTCACAAAATCTGCTACTTACCGCTTCAGCTTGCGAAAGTCACTTTTCTGTTTCAATTGAAACGTTCTGGATTCCAAATCGCCGTGTATAAATTTTGTTGTCAACAATACCATTACGCTCAAATCGTCAAATTTGGAGTTTTTCAAAACATTTGAAATTTCTCCTGATAACGCGGCTCTCCATCAGTCACGTGACAGATGTGTTCGGGTGAAAGTCGTGACGTAAATCGAATGTTGTCAAAAACATCTAGAAAACAAAGAGTGTGCATCAAAAGTGCACGAATGATGTCATTGTTGTTTAGTTGTGCATATTGACCAAAAAAATTTGTATCAAGCTTCCTGAAAGCGGAGAGGAAATGGTCGCATTTTAACATCACTCTCTCACCGATCCTTTAAAGAATGAATGGAAATGTGATAATTTTCTCTCAAGAACCCCCCCCCCCCAACCCTCAACCTCAAAGAGTGTTTGCCTTTAACCAATTCATGCAATTATAAACAGATTTGGAGTACCGATATTTATGTCATTTCCCGCCGTTCTACTTCCGACAAAAATAACTTGCACTTCCACTCTTCTGTCCTGCATATAATAAACTAGAGCAAATCTCTATACGATTAATGAACACAAATATCGCATGTATTCAACGTTGTATTAGATTTTGTTTAACTAAGGTAATAGGTGAAGTACATATTGTTTTTAAGGATTGGCTTTTAACCGAGTTAGCACCTACACACTTAATCATTTAACAGGAGACTTTATCAAATACATGTAGGGGGTTAAGTATGTTAACCCTTTAGTTTACAATGACTGGACTCCATATACAAGTGTAGTCCAGATGGCTCTAGTGTATCATTACCCAGCGTCCCCATAGTCCTATTTTTTGCCAATATGAATGGATAACTGGTGAATATTTGAAGGAGGGTGGGGTTAAAAGAATACTTAGTAGTTGACATGCATATTTCGTAGCAACTCAGAGCAGGGCATGCGTAGTTGCGTTTAGATTAATTTGACATCAAATTAGCTATAATGCATCGATTGTGCTACATATGTCAAAAGAGAGAATGCCAAAGAGCACTTCGGACTAATTTCATTCCCAACCAAAACAGAGCAAAAATCGATACCCTGACAGTACAAGGAATAGCCCCCAGCAGCCGGTGGCCGAACACTCAATAATCCGGGCTTTATACCGATGGTGGACTTGTTTTGATGACAGACAAGTGTATACAGCTTGTTGCTGTCTTTAAAGATTATCCTGATACTTCGACAGTACTGAATGATGAAGACAAATAAACAAACTTGGTGAGAGCACTGCGATAGAACAAGATTAGTGCATACTCCCCTGAACTCTCAGCTTTGAACGCACGTGAGCTTTGTAATGTGTGCACGTGGGAAACAGTCCGCCTGAGTAGCCCCTCTTTTGTAAATAATCTTCAAAATGCAAGATCAATAATGGGAAATTATATAAACAATCCCCAATTTATGAAATACCATTATGATATCAGTAAATACTTGACGCTGGGGTCCGCGACTAACGCATTACAAATATTTCCTAGATATGATCGGGCGACGCAGCCTCATATCTTTGTTCATTAGAATTATTATCAAAGTTTCTTAATCCCTCTACAAACAAGGAGATACGGACAGAGTCTATTGGTCACTGTTTGGTTCACACTAACGATCTGCCAAGCTTTCGGATAAAGGGGCGTGGTATTGTGTGACGGCGGACACCCGGCACATCTTTGTCAACACGTTTTTACCCGCTTTCGAAGTCATTGATCCGTGGCCGTTTAAATATTACAGACGGGGAGGGCGGGATACAATTGAGTGGGTACATTCCTTACACACTGCGGGGGAAGCCAAAGCAAATAAGAGCAAGGCCGTGAAACATTCTCGACTCCAGTATTTGTGTTTGGGCTTTCTTTGTACCAATATTTGAACAGGATACTGGATTTTTTTTTGCATCTTGGGAACTATAAGGAAAGACATCGACCATGGCGTCTGATTCAGGGAGCAAGCCGTCAGAAGTCAAACTTACCATAACCAACGAAAACGTGAGAACAAGCGACGTTACCAAAGGGATCGAGGTCGACTTGAACGAGAGAGACCCCAACGATTTGCATGATGATCTCAAGGTATGCTATTCTTAAAATTCAGACGCGTCTGTCGTAAAAACAGAGGAATGTATTCAGCTGTATAAGACGTGTTTTCTGCTTTATGCATTTCATCTGAAACTTTTTTCTATAATTTTATGTAATTGCCTGGCATGGATTAAGGATGCTTTAGTTTAACTGTGTTTATAATGTCAATCTTATTTTCATGTGCGTCCTTGCTCATACGGCCATTCAGAATTCACACACATAGTAGAAATTCTTGTCATACGCAAATAAAAGCCATTGCTTGACAGGAGTAATTTCCTATTCATAAAGTATGGAGTTCAGTTACAATCGCTGGGTAGAGACGCCAAATGATGATACTTTCTTGAAGGCTCTCGGTTACGCTTCTCCTTATCAATGGGTCGACTTATGTTGATAACGATCCACTAATTTAAAAGGTTTTTACTACATTCTTTACAGATCCAGTTTCATGAAATAATAGGCGAGCCTCACACCGATGTCTATTCCTTCGATTGTGTTTGGGTCAACAGTTTCAAGGTTTGTACGAAAATAACGCTGTAGAAATGAGCCTGACACAGGGGCCTGTTATTATTTCATAATTTATCGAGCGTGAACAGCTGATGAAACGAGCAGTGTAACCTTTTATCTATGCATTGTATCTGTAATTGCCCCGTGCTTCATCAAATTCTAAGGTTTATTTCTACCAATGTAATTGTTAACTTTGTTGTTCGGTATATGCCACTAACAGTTCTGCAGCCAGTTGACAAATACATGTACATTACAGTATTATACTAGTAGTAATTTTTAACGCATACATAAGCTATATTTTCTACATTTAATGTACGAAAATGATTCTTTAGAACGAATGTAAAACTTATACAAAAGATACCCTTCAAGTTAATTTTATATGCAATTTGATTTTCATTTCAAAGATTGCGTAATTTACGTCCTGATATTATTGTCTGTGCTATGAAGTCATTTCCCCATTCCTGATGTATTACAGAGAGACTGAATGGTCACCATCGTCTTACTACGCAGCCGCCAAGAATTTGTTTTTAAAATTTCTCTGTTGCATGCAGTAAATACATACTACTGTACTACATAAAGGAAATGACGGAATTCGTACGGTGGAAAATCCGCCAAAATGTTGAAAAGGTTCCACCGGTGGGATGCCACCAATGAAGTGCCAATCATTCACAAGCGAGATAGAGAGCTTATAATTCTTTGTTATATAAACAAAGATCGTCTCGTGTTTTTGTTACAATAATGAACTGTAAAGAGATTATCTTAAACAAAATCACTGGTGACAAACAAGATAAACTGTTCATTGTGTTCCTTATTAACTGTATAAACAGAAAAAGCAAGAATTGAGTGAAACTTTTACTATATAACACATACATGTACATATATATATATATATATATATATATATATATATATATATATATATATATATATATATATATATATATATATATAAATAAACAATAACAAGACTCAATTAAAGAGTTTTGCGCTTTGCATCTCGCTTTTACCTCGACTTAAGATATTTTGGTTGAATTAAACATTTAAGTTTTGAGCTCAAACCGGGTCTATGAACTTTAACATAGTTTCAATTTTTGCGCAATTAAAATTTCCGGAGAGAATACCCAAAACAGCTAACCTCGTTAAAGAAATTTAACATGTTCTTTCGTCATTTAAAAAATTTTGTAGTAAAATTTCATCGTATGTTGCGATTAGATTTTCATTTCTATGCAAAAAGTAATTTGTATATTAAAAGAACCACGATTATGTCCATAGATTCAAAATACGCTGACCCACATATTTATAAATTGACCTAGATATTTTGTTTCACTGATATCTTTAAGGGCTAAATGCCAAAATATAAAATTTCTCCTGATATCTCTTATGTCCTATATGAAACTTATTAAATTACAATTCTTTATGGTATTTTATATAATTGTTTTAGTTGTTTAAAGGTCTCTAATGTGAACAGATTATAATATAAAGACACACATTCCAGTACTGGAATATTCCTTAAATTTACCTCAACAACTTTTTTGGAAAAAAGTTTTTTCTGGAAAAAATAGCTTTTGTGGAAAATGAATGCGCAAGGCCATTGTTCCTTGGAAAACTTACATTCAAATTTTACATTTTTCTTACTGAATGACCTCGTTTCTTGACACTTTCGACGATAAATTCGTTGCACTGAGTTGAATATGACTGACAATGATAAGATCCTACATGATTATATTTACATTTTCAAAAATCATATTTGAGAGATTGCATCTTATATTTCAGTGCTTTACCAACACGAAGATCTGGTGCTACAGAATCACCAGTCTGATCTGTGCATTGCCCGTCTCCTTCTGCTGGGGAATCTACTTCGCCTGTTTCGCCTTCCACAACATCTGGATCCTGATGCCCTGTCTGAAGGCTTACGGTATGAACCTCCGACTCCTCCGATCATGCTTCAACAGCATCATAGAGACATTCGTCAAACCCTGCTATATGGCAGCCGGTTATGTCTTCTTCAACATCCGGATACTCAAAGGAGGAGATCCAGCATAGCGCGTGCGCACAACGTCATAGTAAATTTTTTAACGAATTTTTAAATTTATAACTATAATTCTATATGTACAAAATATATCTGTAATTATGAGATTACATTGTTACAGTAACTAAAAATCGTCTACGCAATCTTCCTGTGACACTAGACAATCAAAAGAATTTTGGTGATCTCCATATTCATACAATGACTGAATACTCAAACCAGGTCGCTGGAAAACTGAGTTGCATTTATGTATTGAAACATGTAAACTCAACTCCTTTTTGTTTTCGAGTTGTTCAAGTCAAACTTTATTTGTCTGCTTCATTATGGACGGGTATTTATCATTAAACTGGCGTTTTCTGTTGTTTCTCTTTTAAATTACGCAAGTAAGTTACATGTGATGTAATGATATGTATGTTTTTATAAATGAGCATATATGTGCAATGCAAATAACTTTTATTATATAAAGGTGTATCTAAAATAAAAAACCAAAACAATAATAGTTCTTGAGGTTTTAGTTGTGTTGTTATTTTGATTCAAACAGTTCTCGTCTTTTGCTGCCGATTTTTTTTAATATTGTCAATTAGAAAGGAAAGCTATCTAATTATCTTGTTAAATATTTCAAAAGATTTTACATGTGGACACAAGCAACTTTAAAGTATATTTTGCATTTCCTCAAAATATTCAACATATTATTCAACAAAGCAGGCAAGGTCCAAATGGGTGTGCAGCAATACTAAAAATTAATGATGCGACGTATATATATATATATATATATATATATATATATATATATATATGATTGTGCCCATGAGAAAAAGGGTCTTATGGCATTTTTGACAAAACAGAGAAATCACGTCACAAATATTTGACGTTATTTCATAACGTCGTCCGAAAAGTGGAATGCTTAAAGCGTGTTATTTTCATAACGTGTAGTATTTTTTACCTGATTTTTATTTTTTATTAATTCAGCACGTTATTTTGGGTAAACTCTTTATTTTAGGTTATCTCTTTAAGATATACATGTATTGACAACTTCATTTTGTTTTTTCTCTCATTTTATGTTAGATTTATCGAAATATGCTCAAATATTGGCTATAGTTTGAAGAATTGTTGTGGAAATACTTTGTTATTAATTTTGGTGTACGTGTATACATGTACGTGTTTCTTTCTGTTACATCATATCGATATTCATGAACAGCAAAGGCTAAATTATTCAGATTATTTGATATTGATTGATTTTCAAAAAGTGAAATTCTGGACCTAACAAATTTTATCAATCTTTAGCAATGACTTTTGATGTTATTGTTTTCAACAATGTACCAAGTATAAACTTAGAGGTACGTTGCACACTCAATACAGTCACTTATTTTTTTTAAATCATTATTTGATGGATAACTGAACAATACAAGGGAATTGAAAAATATCTGGTTGAACAAGCTTAAAGGCATACATTCTTCACTCATATTTCCCTCTGTATGAAAATAAAAGAGAATTTTGAAGACAATCTCAGTGTTGATTCAAATGCCGTATGTTTAGAAAACAATGAAATGTTTAAAATTTGCTTTCATTCTGAACTTAAGTACAACAATCCCTCTATTTTGGCAGTGTGTATACACGGTGTATGAAATCTGAGCTTCAATAATTTGCGTATTTTTGGTCATCAAAACGATCACGGTCCAGTAGCAATAGTGTTAATGTTAATTATTCTGATGGTCCAGTAATCGGAAGGTTCATAAGTTCGTCGGTTCATTAGTTTGAAGGTTTATATATATATATATATATATATATATATATATATATATATATATATATATATATATATATATATATATATATATATATATAAAGGGTTCAGTAGTCAGAAAATCCAAATAGTGTAAATTCCTGAAGTTTTGAACTACACCAAAATATACTGATTCTACGTAACTACAACAGTACTATATTTAGTTTTGTGTGGGCAAATTTCCGTAGATTGCTATTTTTTAAAGCTTAGTTTAACTCCTGCTATGGAAACTCTGATCATTTTGCCCATATTCAGTGAGAACATATTAACTTCTAGGCCTAGAAATGAGCTCGGAATTGGAAGACCTTCTATGATTCATTATAACATGTACAAATTCATTTTGGTAAAGGGGAAGAATTTTTAGAAATCTTAGATATAAAAATGTATGTAATTGAAATATTTCAAATATATGAAAATGTATCGTTATTGGTGCAATTTTCAATCATACATTTACTTTCCTTGGCAAATACGTATTCATTAGTTGCCAATGATATTTTGTACGTTTAAAACTGACCTTATTGAATTTGACTTTGTTCAAACCTTAAAGTCTATGCTGTATTAAAATGCAGCAGTCAACACTGATTTTATTTTGCTTAAATATCAAGCTTTCATTATCATATAGGGAATCACAAAATCTGAAGAAAACATGTAAAATGGTCAACTTCTGGAAATCTCTTTAATTAATCTAAATCGAATGCAGTCTTTCAATATACAGGAATTTTTTTTTTTTTACTTAAAATTCCGAGAATATTTTCATTACGGTCATCTGCACCATTTATGATTATTTTGATTGATTTACACGGGCTGTTACATTCAAAATTAATATTTTATAAAGAAAACATTAATTTTTTTGTTTTACTTAAAGTTTAGGGAATTCTTTCATTGCAATTCCCTGCATCAATTTTTATTGATTAACATAGAATGGTAGATTATAAATGAATATTTTATACAGAAAATCATATTGTGTTTTACTTAAAATTCAGAGCACTCTTTTACTGCAATTCCCTGGACCAATTTAGATTGATTTACACGGAGTGGTACATTATGAAATGAATATTTTATACAGAGAGCATTGCGTTTTACTTAAAATTCAGGGATTTCTTAATTGCAATCTCCTGCGCCAATTTTGATGATTTTCACAGAAAGGTACAAAAGTAAAAATTCAGAAAAATTCATTGCAATTCTCTGTGAATGGTATGCCGGTGCATTATGAAATTATTATTTTATAAAGAAAATATAATTTGAAATTGGTTTTGGTTGATGTACACGGGACGGTACATTATGAAATTAATATTTTGAACGACTTCTTTCGTTGAGATCATCATCCTTCATCGATTGTGGTTTATTTGGAAGGACTGGTACATTTTTAGATTGATATTTTATATAGATGTTTACAGGCAATTTATGCGTGCAATCAAACGTAGCTGTGCTATTCAGTTATTCCTAACATTGTCTGACATTCCAGTTATCATTCAGTTAGGTGGATTTTACAGGTTCATCGTGTCATCATGACTTGATTTTTAATAACATTTAACATAATTACATCAATCAAGACGAACCGGAAAAGAATGAACCAGAACCGGAAAAGAATGACGACAATCATAGATCTAACAATTTCTTATTGTAAATGTATGTGCTTTAGACTCCAAGATATAAGAATACATCCCCCGATACATATTTATAACATTTTGCAATATAACATTTTGCGTTGATCTCAACGAAAATATTATAACACAAAATGTGATCTTTACTTATGATCACTCAAAACCTGCCAAAACGTATCATGATAACAATATATAATACACCAGCTGTAATCAAGACCTTAGCGATACTGGTACTGTACCAGTATGTCTATTATGTATACCAAATTAGAAATAGTTTAAATGTTTGCTTCCTTATATCACCTCTTCCTATCAAGTTATAATATTATATCAATCATAGAGGACTTTGTACTTTTTCTAGTGCCATATAAAAATACTCGAGGGCCATTTTCACCTATAAACTATTACATGAAAATATTGCAAACATTAAATCAATATTCTGTCCCTGGACATTGGGTCCTTACCGTCAACTGACCTTGATCGTTTAATAAACTGTACGTGTACGTGTACGCGTACGTGTAAAACAATAAGATTCAACATTTTCAACATGTTCAGCTTACTCTCACTGTTTATGAAATAATTCTATGACTTCGATGAAACCAAAAACACAGTAATTCTTAATTTATTCTCTGCTTCACTTAATACAACGTCTGATATACACTAAGTCTATATTTTTATTTAAAAATGCTACAAGATTTTACCTCCGTGTACTTTTTGATTCTACACGTTTTGTACAACTTGTAGAATTATGCATTAAATTAGGGGATTCCCCATGTTACACGTACTCGTACACGTACATGTTTAAATGCTTAACCTCTCTAATGTACTACATTTACTAGTTATTTTAAATATGACTGTCTAATCGGATGATTATATAATTTATCTATTATGGACATCATTGTACAATAATATGAGGCTATAAGGACCAATGTTAAGTGATTTCGCCCGAAGACACAGAAAAGTGATATCGGCCTCGCCAGCTCAGTCTATATCGTCTCTGTCAACATCACTTGACATGGGTCCTTATAACCACATATCGAACTACAAAGAAGTCCATAATTAAAACAAATTACTGAGTGCTGTAGTTTACATTTACTACGTTTCAAAGTCACGGTCACGTTTACATTGAAATTGTTTTGATGTTGCATGTGCATAACACGACGTCACATGTTTATCCTGTTGAAATAGCTTTATTAAAAACGGAGAAAACCTCAACTTAGAACTGGTTTAAAGCCATAAAATTTCAGATTTGACAACTCTGAGATGTGTTTTATTCAATTCTGTAAAAATCTCAAAATGTGCAAAAATATCATAAGCACCCTTTTCTCATGGACTCAATCATACATGTATATAAATATAGCATGCCCACACCAGAACGTTTTTATCTTAAAAGTATGTACAATCTAAACGTATATATATCGTATTTATCACATGTTTATCTCAATATACGATGGATATCACTCATGGGATAAATTTTTGATATTACACTGTGTATTCTTACGCCACGTGTCATCTTTGACTACGACTCGGTTAGACCATGGAATGAAACAGAAGCAAAACAATACAATGCCACAAGTCCAAAGTTAAAATTATAAAACGTTGTTTGCTGTTTTGTAAACTTTCTTTCATAGATTATTAAAATTCTGATAAAAAATGATATTTTTGTTTGTTTGGCTTGGAACTTTTTCTTCATGCGTAATATCATTGACACTACAAAAATGTGTTGTGCGGCTTGAGAACACGAAATTGTAGAAATAACGAAGTTTAACTAGTTAACTTGGTAAAAACATGTGATAAAAAGAATCTCTCATGGCTTGTGATGGTATATGATATTTATCCAACTCGTTGTGTGTTTTCTATCCCCTCGCCAAGGCTCGGGGATAGAAAACACACAACTCGTTGGATAAAAATCATATACCATCACAAACCATGAGAGATCCTATATATATAAGTATTCAATGGCGCGTGTAAAATTATGTATAATCTGATTAAAATCCGATCCCTTAGATGCTACATGGCGGTGTAACGATTAAAGGATTTGATGTTAAAGTGCAAGAAATTCGGTCAATATATACAGACCTCGATTACCAGTACTGTAAAGAAAGACTGTCTATACCAATATGCCCTAGGCCTATACCAATATGTAACACTAACCAGTGTTTATATAAAGTCAAGTGATTTGGATAACTAGTAAAGTTGTGAGGAAAATACCCTGAAAATGGGTGGAAAATCCCAGAAGTGTACGCAAAAAAGGGAATTATGAATGTGATAACCTTTTTACTGTTATATTTTCCAGTGTCTCTGTCTGTGATAACACTACGAATCGATTTTGTACTATACAGCCCAATAAATAAAAATGACGTATTGTTGGAGTGCAAGAGGGTTTGCATAATTAATATTATAATATTTAATCGTACAACTGTTGAAAATTATATAAATATAAGTAAAAAGGAATCATTCTTTGAATATTATGAGGTGATAATTTCGGTCGGGGCGTGATCAAATCTATCATAAAGCTCTTCGGGCTTTATTGGATTTGATCACGCCCCGACCGAAATTATCACCGCATAATACTCAAAGAATGATTCCTTATTCCTTAATTTAAAAAAAATAATTGATTGAATTTAATTAGTTTTCACGAAAGCGATAGATTAAATACTCATTATATTGTGCATGCACATGTAATTATCACCCATTATAACATTCGATTTTAATTATTCTTATATGTTTGCTGACATGCCGGTTAATTGATTTTGGTATAATAAGTAAATGGAACAGCAATTCCCCCTCCCCTCCCCATGATTTCTTTCTTTAAAAAACAATTCCAAACGAAGGAAAAAGTTTGACAAAAATGACAAGAAAATTGGTCTCATTTTCTCGTATTTATATTTTTTCATAAACATCGTCCGAAAACGTTGTTTTTTCTTCCTATACATTTGATTGATTATATCATGATAGTGATTCACATGGAAATACTAATGTTCGATCCCCGTGATCGACAGTGGTTGTATGTGATAGGGTATGGCGGTCGCCCGCTTGGACACGTGGGTTCTCTCCGGGTACTTCTTCCGACATTAATGACCCCGTCGCGTTAACATCCGTGCCAACGAGAGATATTAATATAAGTTGTAGAACTTGTTTATCAATCGTTGTAAAATAAATAAAGTTCAGTTTTAAATTCTAGTGTAAGGTACATGTAATTTTCACATTCATCAAATGCAATTTGAATGCTGTAGGTCCATTTGCTAATAATGACTTACTAAATAAAACAATGAACACAGTTTACGATTTTCTTGAATTTTTTTATTATGATAACAATAACTTTAAAATACATCGGGGAGAAACAAAACGAAAATAGAAGTGCGACCCTCATTGGTCCTTTGTTGACACGCCCTCATTTCTTACAGCCACATCCGGAATCGTTTGCGCATTTGCAATCTTCCGGTCCAGTGCATCCTTTACCACAAGCACAGGATCCTGTCAAAAGATAATCAATGATTTGATTATAGATAATAACTTTACATTTCAATGCAAAGATATATAAATGAATTGCCGATGAAAGCAGTTTATGTAATAAATTAAAAAACAACCTTTTTTAATGTATAGGTAATTTGATCTTAAATCTACTCACGTGGATGGCTACACAAGACTGGTTTTATAAGTGTTTTTTTTTTTAATCGCAGTATTCTCCACGTTACATATGTGCAACTTTATTTTTTCTAATACGAACTAAGTACGAGTCTTTCTAACACCTATTGAATACCTAACTATACAGGAGACCCATTAAATATTGTCTGTTAACGACTTAAAAAAATGGAATTTTAAATTATCTAAATATATAATAAAATGTTATTAAATGGTTTTGAATTCTTTCTAAAACTTTAATGTGTCAGAGTTAATTAAACCTATATAGTGTACACAATGAAATGTATTAAATTCTTATACTCTAGGGTTGTGAAAAAATCAATCGATAAAAAACTTACCGCTGCAGTTACACTTGACTTTGCACCCTGAACATTTACATCCGTCACCACATTTACAGCTGGGTCCACACTTACATCCTGTTGCTGGACACGAATCAGTACAGACGCATGTTCCGGCTGACAAAAAATGATTAGTTGCTTTAAATATCAAAATATAATTGCATAAAAAAATAACTGAAATAATTTTATACTTAATCAAATATGTAAATCTCTCTCTCTCTCTCTCTCTCTCTCTCTCTCTCTCTCTCTCTCTCTCTCTCTCAATCAATCAAAGTGCGACAACTCTGTTTGTTTACATTGGTCGTGTCGATGGAATTTGTTTACACCGCGTGAATTCATTAAATAGCTACTATGACTTACTCTCAATGCATTTACATGGATCAGACATATTTTCCTAGACTGGGTGTTTCTGAAATTAAATCAAAATTCAAGATAAGTTAAATGCATAAACAATTTTTAATCAATAATCGTAATAATATCTTTTGAATTACCAATTATTCAAAGCTTTCAGAATTTATTAAGCATAATGATGTTTAAAATATTATAAGAGCTGACAGTTCGTCTCTTCCGGAGTGAGTGTATATATCTACATAAGTATACGGGACTTACCTCCTCTGTGTTCTCCTAAACAAACGACTGTGTGTTCTCTCACAGATTGAATAAAGTATATAGTTCACTATGCACACGTATACAAATATTCAGTATCGTGTGCAACAAAGTCGATAGGCATTTATACAATGACGTGCGCAAAATGTATAGAAGTTTTTATAGTTTAAACAACAGTCTCTTCTTGGATCGTTTTAAAATTACATATATACATACATATATGTCAACTTTAACAAAAAATAAAAATTTTCTATTCAATATATACAATGTATGCTATAATTACTAGTATATATAATATGCAATAGCGTGCAAATGCTCCTTGTATGCATGTATACGTGTATTTAAGGTATAGAACTTTGACCCCGTGGAAGCAGTACAATTAGGTCGCATGATAAGCGATGACACATTGAGGTGCCGTGTGGAAAAATGAATAATCAGTGTTTATATTATGTCACGTGGAATCATGTGCTTATACACTCAATGGCGACGGAACGAAACCAAAATACATTTATTTTTTTTTTAGTGAGAAAGAGGTGGTGAGATTAAATGAGGGGGATTGCATCATTCTTCGGTTCTATTATACACATACCGAGTGACTTTGCTATTAATATGTGTGCTTACATGTACATATTCTAGGGCATACCGCGGTATATATGGAAACGCTGTTTACAAGTTTTTGATATTACATCCCTTAACTAAGCTAGGATCGAATTAATCAACAATTAAGATAAGTAATAAATAAATATATTAATTCATTCTTCAAAATATTTAAATCTGCCTACAACTACACTAGTTCTTTCATCTGTCTTTGATTATGCCCAGTTTGATGAAAGTTTTGATTTTTATTGGGTTTTATATAATTCCAAAAATATAAAACTTTTTGAAAGAACAAGAAATGTTTACAGTCTAGATATTTTTTAAATGCGTATGCTACAAAATGGGAAATGTAAAAAAATATATGTAGCGTACAAATACCGGATTTATATCATGTAAACTTGAAGCAAATATATGCATAGCATATCATGTTTATCTATACATACATATACAGCATTATACAAATGTCCAGAGTAATGTGTGCAAAATATTGAATACCGTATGGAAGAATTTTAGATAGATGTATATTGTATAAAGTGTCGTGCGCAAAGTGATATACAGTGTGGTGTGCATACCTTCCTATATTGAGTATAAAACTGAGATTGTATAAGCTATCGTCAAATATTACATCTTCGCTGTGACGTCGCGCACGCTACTGGTGTCATTTAACGTTACGCTTAAAAACGTAAAAAAAAAACATAACGTCACGTTATAAAATGATATTTGTATATGTAAATGATAACAGTAAAATTTATATCTTAAACATGCTCCATTCACAGTGCAATTAACGCAAACAAAGCTTCGTGTTACTCGGGGCCAATAATTACGCACACACAGAACTTTTAATGCAACGAATTCAAACAAGGCTTTACGATCCGCTCATTTCCTCTCGCTAGCCAAAGTTTTATATACGATCCGCACCGTGCCTCTCGTTAGCCAAGGATTTACTATCCGCCCTTCTCCTCTCTGTAGACAAGGGTTTTTGATCCACTCCTCTCCCCTCACTAGCGAAAGGTTTATACGGTCCGCTCCTGTCCTCTCGCTAGCCAAGGGTTTTCGATCCGGTCCTTTTTTCTCGCTAGCCAAGGGTTTACAATCTGCTCGTGTCCTCTCCCTAGACAAAGATTTTTGACCCGCTCCTTCTCCTCACTAGCCAAGGGTTTATACAGTCCACTCCTGCCGAGGGTTTATGATCCACCCCTCTCTTCTCAAAGAGGAAAGGAGCGGATCGCGAACCCGGCTAGCGAAGATTAATATATTAGGACATATGTTTATTCTTCTACTTGTACTTAAAATATTTCTATAACATGCATTATGATATTTAGAGGTTTTTTTTTATATTTGTAAAATGACCTAGATATTCTGTTTAACTGATATCTTTAAGGGCTAAATGCCAAAATATAAAATTTCTCCTGAAATCTCTCATGTCCTATATGAAACTTATTAAATTACAATCTTTAAGGTATTTTATATAATTGTTTTAGTTGTTTAAAGATCTCTAATGTGAACAGATTATAATATAAAGACACACATTCCAGTACTGGAATATTCCTTAAATTTACCTGAACAACTTTTTTGGAAAAAAGTTTTTTCTGGAAAATATAGCTTTTGTGGAAAATGAATGCACAAGGCCATAACTTACATTCATATTTTACATTTTTCTTAGTGACCTCGTTTCTTGACACTTTCGACGATACATTCACTGAGTTGAATATGACTGAAAATGTTAAGATCCTACATGATTATATTTACATTTTCAAAAACTATAAATGAGAGATTGTATCTTATATTTCAGTGTTTTACCAACACGAAGATCTGGTGCTGGTGCAAAATTGACAAGAAAATTGGTCTCATTTTCTCGTATTTATTTTTTTCATAAACATCGTCCGAAAACGTTGTTTTTTCTTCCTATACATTTGATTGATTATATCATGATAGTGATTCACATGGAAATAATAATGTTCGATCCCCGTGATCGACAGTGGTTGTATGTGATAGGGTATGGCGGTCGCCCGCTTGGACACATGGGTTCTCTCCGGGGACTCCGGCTTCTTCCCACATTAATGACCCCGTCGCGTTAACATCCGTGCCAACGAGAGATATTAATATAAGTTGTAGAACTTGTTTATCAATCGTTGTAAAATAAATGAAGTTCAGTTTTAAATACTAGTGTAAGGTACATGTAATTTTCACATTCTTCAAATGCAATTTGAATGCTGTAGGTCCATTTGCTAATAATGACTTACTAAATAAAACAATTAAAAAAGTTTACGATTTTCTTGAATTTTTTTTTATTATGATAACAATAACTTTAAAATACATCGAGGAGAAACAAAACGAAAATAGAAGTGCGACCGTCATTGGTCCTTTGTTGACACGCCCTCATTTCTTACAGCCACATCCGGAATCGTTTGCGCATTTGCAATCTTCCGGTCCAGTGCATCCTTTACCACAAGCACAGGATCCTGTCAAAAGATAATCAATGATTTGATTATAGATAATAACTTTACATTTCAATGCAAAGATAAATAAATGAATTGGCGATGAAAGCAGTTTATGTAATAAATTTTTAAAAAAAACCTTTTTTAATGCATAGGTAATTTGATCTTAGATCTACTCACGTGGATGGCTACACAAGACTGGTTTTTAAGTGGTTTTTTTTTAATCGCAGTATTCTCCACGTTACATATGTGCAACTTTATTTTTTCTAATACGAACTAAGTACGAGTCTTTCAAACACCTATTGAATACCTAACTATACAGGAAACCCATTAAATATTGTCTGTTAACGACTTTTAAAAAATGGAATTTTAAATTATCTAAATATATAATAAAATGTTATTAAATGGTCTTGAATTCTTTCTAAAACTTTAATGTGTCAGAGTTAATTAAACCTATATAATGTACACAATGAAATGTTTTAAATTTTAATATTCTAGGGTTGTAGGTGTACTCTAGGGAAAAAATCAATCGATAAAAAACTTACCGCTGCAGTTACACTTGACTTTGCACCCTGAACAGTTACATCCGTCACCACATTTACAGCTGGGTCCACACTTACATCCTGTTGCTGGACACGAATCAGTACAGACGCATGTTCCGGCTGACAAAAAATGATCAGTTGCTTTAAATATCAAAATATTAATGCATAAAAAATAACTGAAATAATTTTATACTTAATCAAATATGTAAATCTCTCTCTCTCTCTCTCTCTCTCTCTCTCTCTCTCTCTCTCTCTCTCTCTCTCTTCGAATCAATCAAAGTGCGACAACTCTGTTTGTTTACATTGGTCGTGTCGATGGAATTTGTTTACACCGCGTGAATTCATTAAATAGCTACTATGACTTACTCTCAGCGCATTTACATGGATCAGACATATTTTCTTAGACTGGGTGTTTCTGAAATTAAATCAAAATTTAAGAAAAAAGGCATAAACAATTTCTAATTAATAACCGTAATAATATCTTTTGAATTACCAATTATTCAAAGCTTTCAGAATTTATTAAGCATAATGATGTTTAAAATATTATAAGAGCTGACAGATCGTCTCTTCCGGAGTGAATGTATATATCTACATAAGTATAAGGGACTTACCTCCTTTTTGTTCTCCTGAACAAACGACTGTGTGTTCTCTCACAGATTGAATAAAGTATATAGTTCACTATGCACACGTATACAAATATTCAGTACCGTGTGCAACAAAGTCATTAGGCGTTTATACAATGACGTGCGCAAAATGTATAGACGTTTTTATAGTTTAAACAACAGCCTCTTCTTGAATTGTTTTAAAATTACATATATACATGCATATATGTCAACTTTAACAAAAATTAAAAATTTTCTATTCAATATATGCAATATATACAATATATGCTATAATTACTAGTATATGTAATATGCAATAACGTGCATATGCTCCTTGTATGCATGTATACGTGTATTTAAGGTATAGAACTTTGACTCCGTGGAAGCAGTACAATTAGGTCGCATAATAAGCGATGACACATTGAGGTGCCGTGTGGAAAAATGAATAATCAGTGTTTATATTATGTCACGTGGAATCATGTGCTTATACAGTGTATACAGAGTATACAGAACTCAGTGGCGACGGGACGAAACCAAAATACATTCATTTTTTAATGTGAGGAAGAGGTGGGGGGGGGGGGGGGGGGCACCATTCTGCGGTTGTATTATACACATACAGAGTGAGTTTTCTATTAATATGTGTGCTTACATGTACATCTTTTATGGCATACCGCGGTATATAAGCAAACGCTGTTTACAAGTTTTTAAAACTACATAGCTTATAACTAAGCTAGGATCGAATTACTGAACAATTAAGATAAGTAATTAATAAATATATTAATTCATTCTTCAAAATATTTAAATCTGCCTACAACTACATTAGTTCTTTCATCTGTCTTTGATTATGCCCAGTTTGATGAAAGTTTTCATTTTTATTGGGTTTTGTATAATTCCAAAATTAGAAAACTTTTTTAAAGGAAGAAATGATTACAGTCTAGATCCGCTCATTTCCTCTCGCTAGCCAAGGTTTTATATACGATCCTTACCGTGCCTCTCGTTAGCCAAGGCTTTACTATCCGCCCTTCTCCTCTCTCTAGAAAAGGCTTTTTGATCCACTTCTCTCCCCTCACTAGCTAAAGGTTTATACGGTCCGCTCCTTTCCTCTCGCTAGCCAAGGGTTTACGATCCGGTCCTTTTTTCTCGCTAGCCAAGGGTTTACAATCTGCTCGTGTCCTCTCCCTAGACAAAGATTTTTGACCCGCTCCTCTCCCCTCACTAGCCGAGGGTTTATGATCCACCCCTCTCTTCTCAGAGGAAAGGAGCGGATCGCGAACCCGGCTAGCGAAGATTAATATATTAGGACATATGTTTATTCTTCTACTTGTACTTAAAATATTTCTATAACATGCATTATGATATTTAGAGGAATTTTTTTGTTTTGTTTGTTTTTTTTTTGCATTTCTGGTGAAAAGCTTATTATGCACTGTCACGTCTCTCCTATCTGCGCGGTAGTATGATCTACTCTTGGCCCTATCGATCGATCAAATGGGGTCAGGGACTCAGGGTCTTTCAATTCATTGAGGCAGAGGCATGCTATGTACACAGGTATAACCATGTATATTGTAAACATAGATATATACATGTACACAAGGTTTTGTGCGATTTTGATTGCACGTACGAGAAATATACACAGATCAGAATGTTTTTGTTTATTATATATATATATATATATATATATATATATATATATATATATATATATATATATATATATATATATAATCAATATACACATTATATAACCTAGGTACCTGTATAACAAAGAGAAAGTAAGCTGGCGATGATGTACACACTTTTATGTCCAGAGGTTACACAGAAACAGGTTAATGATTTTGGGACATCGTTATAAACAAAACAAATTCTCTCAGTTACCTCGCTTGCATTAATATTAGCGTTGAGTAGTTTTTTTAAGGTAGATGCAACACCAAAATTTATGAAATGGGTCATTATAGAATCTTTACAATAATATGATATTATATACGCTATAATCTGTATTTTCTCTGAGAAAAACTCTTATCTGTTGATAAATGCATATTAAATAAATATTTTATCAAACATTTTACCCTATAAACATCTCACTTGTATAAATAAATATTTGACAATTGTATTTTGAAAAATAGTCACGGTAACTAAGATATTGCTGATTTTAAAAAAAAGACAACACGTAACATATGAGAATAATTGGTCATGTGGTTTGCAAATTTATCAAACTTATAAAGTGCAATAGATATCCGATTGCAATTGCAGAAAGTTTCCTGATTCTTCAATATTATTTTTGATAAGATGGATCGGGGCCAATTTGTCTGTTTGCTTTTTATTTCCATTACTATTCATTTGTTTCAGTTGGGAAGATTCGTAATATTTCTTTAATTCTTTAATTTTATTAAAGTTCACTTTAAAACTTGATTTTCTGATATTTCTTCTTTAAAAGTTACAAGTCTTCCTAAAAGTAATACAAAGATTTGAAAAAAAAATACCAACTATATGCTTTTATTTGCTATTTTCATGAACAATACTTTACATGAAAAGCAAAATGTCAACCAGACCCACTGTGTAGGATTTATTCGATATCAATATTAGGTATTTTAATTCTCAACAGCAAGTTTAAAATGATAAATCGTCTTATGTTTGCTACCAAAATAATTTCCCATTTTCTCAGGGAAAAAAAACATAGTGTAGAGCATATATTCGTTATTGAACAATAAAATCACATGAATCAAAAAATTTCAGACGAGATTATTAATAATTATGCACATTGTAGTTAAAGTATCCTTATCTATTTAGCTCTCAGTGGTGCATGCTAGCTCTGTTCTTTTCTAATATATTGAAATATTAACAAGCATTCTGCATGAAAGTAATGCATAAGCAATACATGTACCCTTCCGGCACCCCTATTTTAAAAGAAAAGTCTTTTAATGCGCTTAATATGTTTCGAGAAATTTTGATGAAAGTTTTTAAAGGATGGCCCCGGTCATAAAAAAAAGCGAGTACTTAAAATTAATCTCTTTATCATCAGTTGATCAATCCTGACAAAAACTCAAACTTCATCAGACTGAATTCTTTCACATTAAAGATACACAGCAAGATTCAAATAAATTATCCAAACCATAACAAAATAAGCATGTAAAAGCAAATTGAGACAAAATGACTGACTGACAGCGATAGCCACCATTTCACAGTTAGGGGACAAATAAGAATTAGGATCTATATACGTTACAATAATATCAAATCGACCCTCTTCACAATCGCAAATCATCGGACTTTTCCGGCATAACTTGTCGGAAAGGCCCGAAAAATTGCAAATGGGCTGTTTTCCTGGTCTATACACACTTTTCGGAGTTCCGCAAATTGCAGAGGCTAGATAGGGAGGCCAGGAATCAGGCAACAATGAATTCTCGTTGAACCAATCGCAACTTCTCGGGCCTTTCCGGCAGAACCCGGAAAGGCAGAAGAAGTTGTGATTGCTCGTTGAATGAGACTAGGCCAACTTTCGTTTTCGTTAATCAGAAAAATGGCAACGTCAAACCATTGCGATGGTAATGAGGATTTCACAGTGTGTCCAATTTGTTTTGAAAAGTATCAGAATCCGAGGTCTTTGCCTTGTACACACACATTTTGTCATTGTTGTTTATCCGCCCACATCAACTCATCGTGTAAGGACTGTGACCCAGCCCTCGGATTTCCCTGCCCAGTGTGTCGGTCGTTCGTGCCAGCACCAGGGGTTTTGCGTCAATATCCAAATGAAGATTGGGCGAGCAGATTCCCGGAGAATTTGTTTCTTAGTAGCTGTGTTCGAAAACAGACTTCGTTGACTAACATTTCGTGTGGACCATGCAGAATAGATTGTGATATTGACATTAAAGCAGACAGCTGGTGCGTGGAGTGTGAAGATTCTCTGTGTGAGAAATGTAGTCAAAACCACAGAAAATACAAAGCGTTGCAATCCCATCACATATTTCCTATATCGAATTATGGACTGGACGTCACCAAATCTTTGAAAGATATAGATACAGGTGTTTTGAAATGTGAAAAACACGAGAAGAGAAATATCGAGTTTGTGTGTGAAACTCACCAGACAGGATGCTGTTCTATCTGTGTTGTTAACGAACACAAGCATTGTGAAAAAATTTCTACCCTTTCAAAGGCAGTTGATATGTTTTCCGATGAAACGAAAGTAAAAATTGTTCAAGAGATCAAAGACCTTTTATCAAAGATTGAGACTGTTACCCAAAAAGAAAAACAAAATATTTCTGATGTAGAAGACAAAAAGGACGCATACACTGAGATGATCAAGAAAATGTTTGAAGAAATGGTTAATCAACTGAAAACTCAAGAAAAGACATACTTGGATCAATTGGCAGAGATTTCTAAGGATGCTAGACAGAAACTGGAGGGATCACTAAGATCATTGGAACAGAGAAAGCTGTACCTTGCACACTGGTTAGAAATAATATCAACAGATTCACCAAATAAAGAAACGGAACGTATACTAAAATATTTAAAAACTAACAAAGTACTGGAAGCAGTAAAAGTTTTACCTTTAATTCAACTGACCTTTGACCTAAGTGCCGAAATAAGCCCTGGCATTGAAAAATTAGATTCCCTTGGGTCATTATTCAGTGCCAAATTAACTGAAAATACTGTAAATTTGAGTGTTATTCAAAATGATGAAACGGTATATAAAGCAGAAGTCTCTCACAAGAAGGAAGAGGATTCCAGCAAATGGGGGTCATCGTCAGTAGGTAAAGTGAGACCCAACGCCTGGAGTTTTACCTGCGAAAAGGGCTCATCATCCCACCATGAGAATGAAAATAATGAAAAAGTCTCTTTCTCAACATTTCAAACAGAATCTTACAAATTGGGATCATCTACCACTGAAGAGAAAGATCTCATCACATGGGACCCATCCTCTGACTACGAGGAAAAACCCAGAAAATAATATTCACCCTCTACTCTTGATAAGGATTCCTAAAAATGTGAGGCATCTTCCACTGGTAAAAAGACATTTTTCCATTGCAAAAAGAATTCAACATCCGACCACGAGAATGAAATCTACGGAATAAGATTATCTACTGCTCAGTCTCGTGAGAAATCCTTTTCCACCGAGAAGGAAAACTCCCCAACTTGGACACATCCTCCTACCATAAATAAAAAAAAAAACAAAAACAAAAAAGAGGCTCATTCTCCACTCTGAAAGGAGGATTCAAACGAATTCATAGAAATACAGCCACCCCTCGACTGGGGGTTGACCTGCAAAAAGGGCTCATCTTCCGACGATGAGAACGAAGGCTGCAAATGGAATCCATCTTCCGACCACAAGATCGAGTCCTACAATTTGAGCTTATCCTCGAATCACGAAAAGAAATCCTTAAAGTGGTGTTAATCCTCAACCCTTTCTGCAAATTGGGACCCTTCCATGAGAAGCAATCTCCAATTTGACACCCATCCTTCATTCATGCGACGAAACCCGCGGCAGATGTAAAGACGAAAGATGATTATATTGCCGGCGAATGACGTTTAGGGGATAAAATTTCTCCATTGAAAATGACCCGGGATCAAAATATAATGGAAAGGTTGTTTAATATTAAGGAGACTATAATTTATTTGACATGACAGAATTAGCTAGCTTAATAAAGTAGTTGTAGAATTTATATACCATCATCCCTTTGAAACAGATGAGGGACACTAAAGGAATTCAAATATATATATATATATATATATATATATATATATATATATATATATATATATATATATATCTTGTAAAGTATGATTATTTATATGTAACATTGAACAGTAAACAAGCGCAATCTTAAAATCGCCAAACATTAGTCCATTTTTGTTTTTTAAAACGTTTAAGCACATGTAGTGTCCTTAATGCACAATAAAAAGAAAATGATTTAATTGTCTGTGCCTATTTAATTACCTGAACCAGTGTGTGTATTTAATATGCAACTGAATGATTGATTGAATATTTAAATTTTTTTGTAACGTTTGTGCATTTTAACTAACACGTTATCCAGTCTTATTGATGGGACGTCACACCTTGTTGTGAATTTGTATTGCCGATGAAAATTTTAGGATTCATTAACGCCATGTCAACAAAAAACATGAGTTATTTTAAAGATATAATATGTCTTTTAATCAAATTAATTCCCTCTGCTTGTAATGTATTTAATATCTTCCCAAAAAATTCAAAATTCTGTTTTTTTGTAAATGTACAGTTATATTTTAAATTTTGAATTTACCGGGTGGCAGTAAATACAAAATTTATAACATGACAACTGGAGATGGAATGAATGGTCTTCGTTTCGTATTTCATATTTTAATAAAGAGAGAGAGAGTTTGTGCATATATTAACCAAGAGATTTGTATGAAGTTTAAATTACTTTTTTACAGCATCTTAATAACATATGCGCTTTCCATAGACTTCACTGTAAAATTCATGAGACGTTCATTTTAGTGAACTCATTTATAAATATATGTATTAGTTCACTAAAATGAACATCACCTGATACCCATGTAGTAATTTTATCAAATCTGTCAACTGCGCCCCTTTCAATTATTAGTTTCCTTTACTACCTTTTATTTGTTAAAAATTATGTTTATAATTTCTTAATTTCTTAATTTTTAATTTATTATTTATATTTTTCTTTTTTAATCAGACTCTTACCCAATATAAACTTCATTGAAAAATTCGGATCTAAATCATAAGTGGCATACGAGTTAACAACAGGGGGTTGAGTTTTCCTTTGTAACTCGGACGTCAGTTTTAATTGGCTAATTAACTCAATCAGGCGTGAAGTTGGCATTCGATTGATTACTTTAGAGCGATCGGCCGCATTGCCAACACCTTCTTTAAGACTGTGATCTAAACTGTTTATAATGTAGCTGTTCTTTTTATAGTTTCTTTAGTAGTTCTAGTTGTAATGCGAGATTTTGTTTTCTTTGTTTTTACCCATGTAATTTATTTCTTTTGTCCTGAAGAAGGGGCTGGTTGTCCCGAAAATGTGACAATATCAATTGTTCGTGTCGTTAGCCATTTTTAGTGCTTTATATATTCCGTTTACTGGCTTAGTATCTATATAATTATTAGATCCGGCACTTTAAAGATGCATAGTGTTGTTGATTTTATTCAGTGCTTTATATATACACACACACACACACACACACACACATGTCAGGTGCTGATCACATGATAGTATTGTGTAATCTGATAAATGATTATCTAGAAAATTCGTGAACAGAATCGCAAGTGCCTTTATATGTTCCATTATAGCAAATTCAACACAATGCATTATTTTAATCCTAATCACAATAACTATAATACGATAACAGCAAAAACGGATGTATCCAATTTATTTCAACTTTAACAAGTTTAATGAGTTGATCTTGAAAACTCATCAAACTGAAATGTATCTAAATCTTTGAAACTTTTTAATGAGACCAAATCTAAATGTAGGAAAAGAAAACTTTTTGGTTAAGTTTAAAATTGCTTCAAGTTCACATGATGTCAATATCCATTTAGACTTTCTTGAATTAAAATATTGACACTTCATATAATCTGCAGGAAACTTGTGATAAAAGGTTTATAAAAGCTTAATAATATATTAATCAAAAACATCTGTTAGATAACGACCCTTAAATAACAGTGTATAGTTATCACGATTTATTAATTAATATGGCTTGCGTCAGATTATGTTTCTTCAAATATACGTTACCTAGTTTTTGTATGTTGATATAATGAAATGCAAGGTAAAGCATGTTTTACCTATGCAAATCAATTATAAACATCCCAAACCTATATTTTAAGGAGTTTTGGTTACTGCGAGCGCAGCTGAAACAAAAGAAAATTCCTAACAATGTAAACTGTACATTTCATCCAAAAGTCTAAATTATGCCCACCAAATTTGTTACACTTCCTCTTAACTAATTAGATTCTAAAGAATCAGATAAGCAGAATGAATAATAACCATTGCCTAATTGTGAAACAAAATTAGAGCTAAAATATTTCAATCAAACTAAGAGACAATTCTATCAATAAAAATTGCTTTTCGGCTTTTTGGATTTTTTTCTTCTGTATTTTATTCTTTTATGTTTCAGTCTTTAATTATAACCATTTGTTACACAAGTTTTGAATATAAATAAATAAATAAAATATATTGACTTGTGCAGCTGTCCACGTTTAGGTGTTCAACATTCTTGCCCCGCGTTACACATCAAGATTTTATCATGCAAATCTATAGAATTTTTCTGTTTACCTTTTATCATCTATCTATTAATCATATGCAAATCTCTTTCCACCTCTTGAAATTAAACTTTCCAAGAACTAGGAAAACTATATTATGTTGCTATCCACTTCACATCTGTACAATTTTATCAAACTCAAGAAATTCCGGAAAATATAAATTAGCAATAATATAAATCTAAACACAAAATATCTGACAAATCTAGTGGTAAACAAAAGACGTCTTGCACTGAAAAAATTTTGCTATTGGTAAGAATCCATGATTGTTTTAAAGAGGAATAACGGAAATACCAGAACCTTTTAGTCTTCAACAAAAATTAAATGCTTTTCGACATATGTACTTTCTTCCTACTAGTTTATTCAAAACTTATGAATGATTGTATGCAATACATGTATATTTTCCCCTAATTAACATCCTGGTTTAATCAAATGGCCATATAAGCTTAAGAACTTATACGAAAAGCAATTTTAAAAGAAAGAATACCAGACATAACTCTCAATTTGACAAATACCTGCCCGTAGTGAAAGATTTAGATGTACTTAAAACACTGCTGTGATGTCATTCCTTTGTTCCAGCAGTCTACAATTTTTACCTGTGACAGTCCGATATCAGTGAGCTTCTTAATATTAGACCGTTACCAGTTATTACAGTACTGATATCCTTCAAAACCGGACTGTCTCAGGTAAATCAACAATGAAATTCAATGGCAGTACTTCTGTATGAAAAAATATCATACAGTTCTCGGCCCTTGCGGGCCTCGAAAGTCTCTGATATTTTTTTATACAAGACTGTTTTCGGCATATAGCCTTACATAAAGCACAGAAAAATTCACATTATTGATGCTTCACTACCGCCCCGGCCGGGGCTTGAACTCACAACGTGTCGATCACTGCAACCCACTCTCCACCGCGCTAACCACTCGGCCATCAAGGCAAGACTAAATTCTTGCTCTCGATGACGGAGAAACCTTGCGCGCTGACTGCACCCTACACGTTTTAGATACTGGTGGAATACAATTAAAACGACAATTTGAGAGGATCGGAACGATATACATTGCATAGATATATACATATAATAAGCACAAACATTGCAATAACTCTCAAATTGACATATACATTGTACCTCCACATAGTGAAAGATTTAGATATACAGAAAGCACAGCGAAATTCAGTAAATTAGGGCTCCACCTCCTCCACGGCCGGGGATTCTGCAGCCTCAGGATGAATGGAATAAAACCCGGGGGAAATCCCCGTAAACCTTTGATTGGACCTGGATAACGAATTTCTTATTATTCTTATGTAAACCAAATAAATAAGTTTTCCATGTCAAATCAAGGGTGTTTTAAATTTTCAAGATATGCCATTGATGCATTTATCGCATTGTGACGACACATTTAATGCATTGTTATTTAATAACGTTTTTGTTACGTTATTTACCCTCGGCTCAAGTCGGGTGTATACGGAAATTTACACCCAGCTCATTAGTTAATTAAATCTCCCGGCTCATTAGCCAATCAAATCTCGTGTTACAAGCTACATAGGAAATAATAATGCTTCCCGATTGATTTCACAGCAATATGTAGAAAGTCATATTTCTTAGGTGTGTCTAACAGATCGGGTGCTCGCCAAATTTCCCTATACCTGCAACACAAATTTTGGCGAGCACTCGCTCTGCTGAACACGCCCTCTGTACTTCATATGATATGGCGTCATAATCAAGTAAATGACTATTTATAAACTAATGGTTTGGAGAATCTCCCTGCTTCGTATAAACAAATGAATAAAGAGATTTAAATGCATGTAAAAATTAGCCTAGTGCAAGTGAATGATCAATACAATTTTTAAGATTTAACGCAAAATTGGTAGAGAATATAAGTGCCCCTGTAAATCATTCGATCGGAAGTATTAAATCGATTCAGAACAAGGCTAATGTGTTGTCACTCAAACTTCGTCCTCCTGCCAAGTTGCAAAACCCAGGGGGAAAAGCTACTATATAGTAGCTTTTCCCCCACAGTAGGGTTTCTCCCTCACGTTTTTGGTTCATATTTAATAAAAAATGTTTATGGAAACCCAGTAAGGATTAAAATCAATGTTTCTACACACCCAGGTTGCATATATATGCATTCATCTGTAAAGGTTAAGTTTCGTTTTGCCGATTTATTATTTTTTATAGACAATGCTGAAATTTAAACATGTTGTAATATTATAATGAATATAGTGCATATTCTTTAGGGTCCCATATCTCATAAACTAGAGATGATCACATCACCATATTTTCACAGTGGCAGTGGTTTACCACTTGTAGTTGACTGAAAATTTCAGCCCTCAGTGTAGGGACCCTCGATGTTTCAGGGCCCGATGTTTAAAACCCCATTATAATGATTGAATAGTGTTCTATAAGTGGGGGCCCGAATCTCAAATTCTAGAGATGACCACTTAATCATATTTTTATATTGGTGGTGGTATACCACTAGTAGAAGACCCTGAAAAATTTAGCCCCCAGGGTAGGGGCCCTTGATGTTTCCGAGCCCGATGTTTGAAATCCAGTTATAATGAATAGTGTATTTTTTAGGGCCCCGTATCTCAAAAACTAGAGATGACAACATCACCATATTTGTACGGTCATTTAAAAGTAAAAACATCATTTAAAAATACACACTCACTCATATATTTCTTTATCAAAATGGTTGAAAATTACGTTTAATTCTGCTTTTCTTTTTTAAATTTACGAACAAAATTTTAATAAAGGTACGCGGGTAAATTCATTATTCTTCAAAACATTTAATCAATTCATAAGATGACTAATGATATACTAAATAACTAGATAAATAAATCAATAAATTTTTATTCATAAAAGTAGCAACCCAAAAACAAACTAACCAACAATAGCGCACTTGATATACGACTTTATTTTACTTGCCAATTGATTAGAAGTTCAAGCTTATATTTTAAAAAAATAAGTCAGCTCATCACAAAAAATGTATTTTTATGTCTAATTACCTTTGTTTCATTGTTCGAAGAAATAATATGGTACACAAGTAAATCTTTATTGCAAAAATATGAAATAAATAGTATGGTGAGTTTTTTTAGGTAAGTGAATCGTATATCTTGTTTTATATGGCATCGTTTTCAAAATTGTATATTTATAAATCACGTTGCAAAATAAAAAGCGGAAAAATTAGCACTCAGTGAATGATAATATATACATAAGGTTAGTTCAAGCTCCATTTCACATTTTCTAAAGTAACCAGCAAAGATACTGACTTTGTTCTGGTTGTGAAGCCATTTCATTTTTAAAAAAAATGTTTACATCATAAAACCTCGCGTTTCGTAACAAATGTGCTTAAAAACATGAATAAGAATATGCGTGACTTTAAAACAAAATTGTAAATACTAACTTTACACACGCCTATAATACATAATCAATTATAATACCCCTTACCAATGATTTAGAACCCCATCAATCGAAGTAAAACATTTCAATTTTCTCATCATATCATTGCACCCTGTCTCTTGTTTGATATTTAGAAGTAGAAATATATGATTATATTTAAGATCGTCAATTCTAACGGTATAAAATTAATAGCCTTTTGGACGAAGGGAGTAATACATTTCCACTTCTTATTCCCTTCCTCTACAAAATTAAGTCAAGATTAGTCAGTTAGTTTCCTGGGAGGAGCTTATACATAGATGATAATACATGGGAAAATTAAAGTTCCAAACCGGCGTATTTTCACTCAAATGTATTCTGACGTGTTCTGTGAAAAATGTCAATGCCATAACGTCGAAGTCAAAACTGTAGATAAGCATCGATTAGATGAAAAAGATTCGAGGTATTCCGAAATCCGCGTAAAAGGTGTTCAAAAAGGTATAACAAAAGGTGAAATAAATGGTGATGACACAGGAATGTTATGAAGGCCGTGCCTTTGTTCATACCAGGGGTGAAAAAAAAACATGTATTTTATTCTATGTATTAATAAATGCCATAATTATCCTTTATTATGAGAAATTAATATAATATCGGTTATTGCAAATTATTGTCAAGAATGGTCCGCCATAAACATGACCGGAATGTAAAAAGGGTGAAAATCTAATATATAGTAGGTTTTCCGTGGGGGTAATCTGGCTATAAAAGGGGGAAAACCCACTATATAGTCAGCTTTCCGTGGGGGAAAAACTGCTATATTAGCCATTTTTCCGGGGGGGGGGGGGGAACTGCTATATAGCCATTTTCCGGGGGGGGGGGGGATGGCTAGGGGGGAAAGGCACTATGTAACACCGGTCGCTATACCAGCTCTATATTACTTTTGTAGCCTTGTACAAACTTTTCTACTTAGGCACTCTCTTTACGCATGGGATAAAATGGGTATTGTGCGCCTTAGGATCTTTTATAACCAGGATCGATGTTAATTTGTAGCAGAATTAACATTTCTAATTTCTTTATGCACAGTGTAAGCCATCTGAGGACCTTTCAGTTTTAAATGAGCATTAAGTGCACAATAGATAGTAAACTTCCATTAGAAATTATATTTGTTTAAAATTCGTTTTTCTCTTTACAAAACACCAACTAAAAGCAAATTCAAGCAATCATTGCGTTTAATCTTGCTGAATTGTGGAACATACATGAAAAAACCCTTAAAAGAACAATTTTACAATTTCTTATTGCGGAACCGCTTATAGCTGCAGTTTTGTGGCTCCCGGTCTGGAAAAAATTGGATGGACGACCTGGGAGCTACAGTGCCACCCATTAAAAAAATGTGTATTAATTGCGCACAAAAACGTGCGCTAGTTTAAGACTGATTAACCTTATTTATACATAAATTCTGTGAAAACAATTAGTACCATTAAATTTGTGCATTTGACTACTGATATCGTTTCTTTACTTGCCTCAGACTTTCTCGGGAACAGGCTACCAACCGGAAAATCAAGCGTGTTAAAGGATAGGGGCGTACAAGGCGTTATATATCCCCCACTTGAAACGATAAAAAAGAACTTGTTTAAATGTTAATAAAATGTGTATTCTTGGCTTATATACATTGTTTATACTATAAATTTCACGATGCATGTCAATAACTTACATTCATTCTGTAAACACAAGAAATATAGTTTTCCATATTTAGCCACACGACGTTTTGTGCCTAAATCTTGACCATTTACTGTGCCAAATTGCAAATTTTTGGTATGAATGGTCTAGACTCCATCCTAAGATACCTTTATTAAAATGATGAGGTTTCATTCTTTTTTATTATTGATTTATTAAAGTGGAGTCTAGACCCATAATGGGTCAAAATTCGTGGTTTTCACAAAACTTCAAAAATTATTTATAATTGTCAAACTATAAAGTTATTCACAGTAATTGATATGTGTCAACGTAGCTCAGTGTGATACAGGATGACTGTAGACAGTACCTCTCGACTGAGAGGGTGTTCGAATCACAGTGGACTTTTGTTTTTTTAAATTCTCCGCTTTTGCTTCCTTTTAGGTAAAACATTATTTTTCAATTTTTTTATGTAATAGATCTAGAACTATTTTGGAAAATATCTAAAACTCTTCAGATAACGACAAAAATACATAATGTTCTTGCCCATTACAAATAACGTTTAATAAACAATAGCGCTAGCACAGTCAAAGATTGTTTGAGATCACGTTGTTATGTTAAGAAAATAAACATAGAAATGAAAAAAAGAAGAGAAGTATAAAGTATAAATGTATGTTTGTTAATGATCAGGTAATGCAGTTCTATATTATACATGTACTGATGCACACCTTCAAATATAAGATTCCTTTATATGAGGTGTACATAAGTCATTTAAATATCGTTGTTGCGGGGGATTCGACAGGCATTGTACGCTCTTCTCCTTTACATCGAGATCAAGAGTTGGCGTTTTTACATGTAAACAGACTGCACCACTTTACTTTACAGGGCTGGTGATGGTGTTTAAAGGACTATCAGATGCAAGTAAAATAGTAAATTGCATGAGGAATTTAATGGCACTAATTGTTTACTGTATTAAAATTTAAATCTCAAGAAAAATGCATCAAAATATGAAATTAATTTACACGAATCTGTCACTGCATATTTAACAAAGTAGTGCGAATGCCTAATAATGTGTATGTAATTTTCATTAATATAATTCATTATAATTATATGAGAAGTATGAACCCTTTAAATTCTGAGGTAAAAAAAGGTCAGTGCAACGTAGAAATTTAGTGGTTAAAAGCAGGGGTTTGTCGGTGGAATCTCTGATAATTTTAAAGCTTTCGCCTTTCTGTTAGAAACACTTACATATGGGCCACGTATTGGAGTCCTTTTTGAAAGGAAAGTAACTTGTTCATAGATTTAAATAATGGTAAAAAATATTCGCGACGACAAGGCTCCCGCGAACCTTGCGAGTAAAATTTGGTATACAGTATTAGAGGTTAAAAAAACCTCTCAGTTTAGTTAACTTTTTTCTATGTTTCGCTTACTCGGACTTTGTCGAAATTTTATGATAAATTGATCAAATGAATATGTGTCTGTATTTCTAAACAAAATGTCTATTTTGCCTGATTTTAAAGTCTCTCTCTAATCTCCGCCGCTGCATTGTGCTGAGATCACCTCTGTTGGCCCATAAGGTCTACTTTACTAATTTGAAAGTTCTCTACACGAGGTTGTCTTTTTCTTCGTAATATGTTAACCTATAAACAGCATAGTCCGACTGGACTGAGATTGAAACACAAAGTTTAGCCATAAACTGCAATATGAGTCCAGTTGTAGATTAAGAGGACCAAAGAGTAATGGATCAAATACGATTTTAAGAACGTTCATACGGATGCTATACACACTCTTCTATGAATCAGTTACAAGAAAGGTCAAACCAGGTGTGTCATACTAGTGACTTGTTCGTTCTTGAAAAAGAAAACAAATCGACCAATCTTTTTTGTCATTATATCATCGTCACACCGCGTTTATTTCTCGAGCGAAATGTAATTTGATAGCACACTTCACGACTGATCATAAGGAAGATATTGAAATATAAATAGTGCATAGTGCTTGACATCTTACTTTATAAACTTAAATAGTTAGAAACAGCTCAATCTTCCAAAAACTGAAGAGCTCTGTATAAAAATAAATAAAAGATTTCATTTAACTAAATTTAAGAGGACTGATTGATTTGGTGGGTAGTTTTTTGAAAACCCAATCTTCTCAAAAGTAAGATGTATATGTGTCCCTCTCCCAATTGTAGTTTAGAGTTAAATGAATATTCACAATTTTAGTGGACCTTAGTTGTAAAGAAGATCACACATTAATTCTTTTTTAATTATGAAATAGCATGTTTCATGAAATACATAATTTAAAATACATATCAGTCGAAAAACATGTACATGCATTTATTGTCTAGATGATTTTATTGTTTTTTTAAGAGTTGGAAATATACTCGTTTTAGTTGTCAGTTGCATCCATTATTAATTTTGAACATAAATTTTCTTTATTGCGTAAACGCACTGCAAAATTATTATCTTTATAATCTAGATTGTTCAAGAAACTGTACTTTCTTTGAAATAGTAAAGATGCTTTGTTTGAGATTTGTCGACGTTATCCTGTTTATATGAGAACAAAATGAAAAGTATAAACAATTTCCTCGTTAAATCAGTGAATTTGTATATATTAACTATATTAGTATTTGATATGATGTATATTTATCGTTAACGATACTTAAAAAGTCCATGCTAATTGATCAATACTCCACGATTTTCTTGCTTGCTGAAATAAAGAATTCCACATCAATTTCACAAAGAAAAAGGCAGGTCAGCGCAAAATTTAAATTCGCTAAAAAAAATCGTTGAAATCAATGTTCTTTTTTCAACGATTGGCGTTTTAGCGCAAGATAACAACTTAATACGAATACTTAAAATGCTTTTTTGATATTAAAGATTCGAAATTTATGATATAAATGAACCACCGTATCACAGCGACAACAAATTGTTCTAAATAAATATCATTCGTACAAGCTCTTACCTACAAATAAATGATATGTTGATAGCATTGATGACAATACAGCATTATATCAAATTTGAATAATGTCGAATCTCAGTGTACAAAATCAACAAATAGATATGTAACAAAATACATTAAAATCAAATTTAGAATTTAGAATCACAATATAAATGGGAGTGAGAATGGCATATTTTTATATTTTTAAACATCAAGATTGTGAAATAGTAAGTAAATTGCATTATACCACGCAGTGGTTAAATCATTATATATCGATATTATTCCTAGACTGAATTTTCAAGTTGTCAAAAAATGTCAAAGTATAAATAAATAAATACCACATCTATGAACTCTGTTTTTTTCTACATGAGAAACTTTCTGAGAAATTTGAAAATCCATATTTTTTTGTAAAGAGAGCTTGATGGTTGTGGCGATTTTAGACTTTATTTATTTAATATCCTTGTGAAAAAGAAGGCGGGTTCTATTTAAAGCTAAATCGTTTGAAGTTTTTTTTTCTTATATATATATATATATATATATATATATATATATATATATATATATATATATATATATATATATATATATATATATATATATGACAGTTTATAGCTAAAAATATCATATCTAAAATTCTATGGAAAATCTGGGTAATTTTTCGACCGTCGAACCTCCTTACCTACTTCACAGCTGTGAATTCTTATTAAACTCAAGAAATTCAGGAAAAGACAAAACATCCGGACATTTAGACATATAAACAGACTAGTTTCTAAATGTAGCAGTCATTGGGTGGCATCTTGCATGGTTAACAGTTATGTGGTAAGTAACGTGACAAGTGTGTTTTTTAAGACGAATTTGTGAGAAAGGATATTCTTATATACAGTATTTGAAAGTCTTAATGCGTGGTAAACAATTTTCCTCTTAGAAGCGATCCAAGTATTTTTTTTCAAAACGAATTTGTGAGTAAAGATACACTAGTATTTAAAACTTCTTTCAATAAATGAATTTTTATTGGTTATATTTGATTGGTCATTAATATTTTCTGTTTATATTAAAAATATCATTGACATTTTCTCTAATTGTTTTGCTTTATACATACAGTAGGAAATAAATGAAACCGAAAGAAAGAACAAAAATGATTTCCAATATTATAGATTAATTTACTATTTTTATTTTGAATTTTTATTTTTAACCCTATTGAAATTGTTTTTTAACATCATCTCGAAGAGCGTCAATGTGTTTTCTGTGTTTCGTTTTGATTTTTTTTTATTTTGTTTATTCACATTATTTTTAAATTCATATTTATTTGTTATAAGGCTTTGAAGGGTGAACATTATAAAAGTTATTAACGGTATAAGACATGTTGCTTTATTGAGCCTTACATCTTACGTAATAATGTCTTTTTGCGCGATTCAATTTATTTTGTTCTTGTATATTTTTAAGTTTTCATTTGCCACCCAAAGTCTCTAGTTGAGAATTACAGTGTATAATTTAGATTCTTATTTGACGCGAGTAATTGATTCTGTCGTTTTTTATTAAATCACAAGAAATAGTCAAACGATTGTGATTTCATGTAGTTTTCAACTGTCCAGAATATGAAAGCGATATTTAAGAATTCGCGAAGGATGCTTTTAAAGATTTTATGCTAATATTTATATTCGTGTTTAAGTAGGAATTTACAATATTAAACAAATGAGAGAAACACAAGGACTATTGATTCTTTTAAAAACATAATACATTTTGCTTATTATAATCATTCATAAATACCAAAATCAATCATTTCTTAACAGTTTTCTTGACTTCTTGACAGCTTAGTGCATGTGCAACGTGGTAATATCAACATTTATTTATATTTTCAGAAGTATACACTTATCACATAAAAATGCTTTCAAACGAAACACCACATACGTAAGTAAATTTCTATTTTAACTTTACAGGTTGTAACTCGCTCACCGATATCAAACTTATTTCCCAAATATTTTTTTTCCAGTCAGTTGGCTTTCCAGTTAATGTCTCAGTCAGTTTATCACGGCATGTGCCACGAGATAGGGACCCCAGAAGTGATTAGCTATAGAAGGGACATGGTTGACATTAGCGAGTTTCTAGAAAATCTGTTGAAAAGAAAAAATCAGAGCAAAACGATGAGAAGTGGTAGTTATAAAGAAGGACTCCGGTTAGACAAATCAGATATAGATATAATGTTACTTCTACCTGAGCACCGTGTAATTTGGGATATGTCTCACTCTGAGATGTACAACACAGACAGAAATAAACTGATTATCTGTAAGACTTCTGAGAGTCCGCCAGGATTCGCATTACTTTGGTTACCATTAGAAATCACATATGAATTCGTTTATTCTGCTTGTGTACGGATAAACGGGAGGTTGTATATATCAAGTTCTAAATTCAGCGAGATCACATGTTCTATGGTAAGACCTAATTCAACAATACATGGACCATGTGGTAGTGGACTTGTCGGAAGAAGGATGCATGACTATGCCCATTGTTTTGTCAGTGATTTTTGGCCTCCCTCTGCATCATCATGGATAGAAAGATGTCACTTATGGCCTCCGCAGCATGTTTCCAGCGACATTGTCCGAAATGGATGTCACTTTGTTGCAATAGGACACAAACTAGGAAATCATGCAGACATCGAATGGAGAATTTCTTTTTCTCAGGCAGAAAACAAACTTGTGTACTCAATGAATCATACGCAAATTTTTAACTTATGGCTTGCTGAAAGTGTTCCTAAATGATGTAATCAATGCTGGATTAAGCGATGAAGAGAAACTGCTGTGTTCATATCACATGAAAACAGCCATTTTTTGGGCCATTCAACAAAACATGCTACCTCAGTGGTGTCCAGAAAATATGATGGCAGGTTTCTGGATCTGCTTTAAACTTGTTCTTAAATGGGTGTATGCGGGGGTTTGTCCTAATTTTTTTATTCCCCAGAACAACATGTTCTTAAGCCGTATATATGGCGAATATCAGAAAAATCTATTCAGAAGACTCTATGACTTGTATGAGAAGGGGTTATCTCTGCTGTTACACATTTCACCTATCAGAAACTATATCCTTAAAGACCTAATCTATCTCGGATGTAGAGTTTCTTACAATTGCACTTTGGGTTCTGAGTTTACGTTTGATAATAATTTATATGGACAAATGGAACATTGTGATTTTGTAACAACCAACAACCTACAGGACTGTGCAAAAGTCCTCCTCAAAATAGAACAGTTGATTTTTTCACCTCTGACAAGTTATACGACCCTCCTGTTACAAAAGCTTACAGCCACGATCCTTCAAAGTACTGCTTTTGTATTACACGACAAATACATTGATAAAAATGACAACAAAAATACATATACCAGAAACAAAAAAGCACTCCACTTGCTTAGATTATCATTGAAATTTGGATATGTGTCGGATATGCTGTACATTGCAATGTTTTATTACAAAACATTCAGATACAAGGAAGCTTTATCTATAATAGATCTATCAAAGGTCAGGATGTCAGAACCATATGTCATGTTTAGAAGAAAGGGACACCGTTGGGCGTATATTGAGGCTGTAGGGGGGCAGCCTTGGTCTACAAAAATGAGACAAGCAATAGCAAACAATCTTCGGCTTGATAATAAAATTTGTTATATCACAGAGTTGCTACTAGAACAGGAGTCTAGTAAACTGAGCAACAGAACTTGGATCCTTATATCACCTTTCATTCTGTCAAATATGCTAGAGGTTTTGATTTGTAGACATAACAACACATTGAGAGCACAGGCGGCTCTAGATAATATTACTACTCTTATACAGCAAGAGGAAGAGGTTTTTGTAGCTAAAGATACTTGGGATATTTCGTGGGAGATTCTGGGGATCTGTCAACAGATCACGGGCAACATCCAGGCGGCCCGGTTTTCATTTCAGCAGTCACTCAGACAGTATCCATGTGTTGAAATACAACTTGCTACCAGACAGAGAATTCAAAACTTAAATGATCAAGCAGTGTATTGACCATTAGTCACGTTAATTGATAATAAGAACAATTAGTTGTGACAAAAAGGGAAAAGAACATTATGTTAACCAATCCAGATAATACCAGGTAAATACCTCACATGTCAGTCTATGTTGGAATATTTACATATACATGTATTTCCCCTTATGTTTGAATTGGAAATGTGCGACGTTCAATTTCCTGTGAATACACTTAGCCTATTTATGCGCCATGAACACAAATATAAACGTCATCACGAGTTTTGAGTATATTTATTATTTTAAAATTAAATAAAATGTTCAAACTTACATAACCAATTTGATATGTACTTATGAAAAATAACCATTGAATCATATCTACTAGTTAATAAAAAATATTTTTATCTATTCTGGCACTATATTTTTAGTCGCAGAAGCGAACTAATTCATATGTTGATATGGCTGTTCCATGTATGTTTCATATTCCTGACTAAGAGCGTATATAAAGCATTATACAAATATTTACTGGGTTTAAGGGCAACATTGATTATATGAGCCCCCGAGGGACGAAATATTGCCCGACGCGAAGCGGAGGGCAATATATTCGTCCCAAGGGGGCTCATATAATCAATGTTGCCCGAAAACATAGTCAATATTTGTTTTGTTATATGAAGAAACAAACCAAAATTTAAGAAACGATGTGAAAACAGATCGCCATAATTTTCTCAGCTCAACATAAAATCCACGAACTAAATTTTGCGTAAAGTTCATTTCCAAAATATCGTCGGCATCAAAAGGTCACTGGTGATATTCCGCCGCCCGTAGGAATTAAGTTACAGATGTTCTACCTTTTTTTACTTCACAGTAATTCGTAAATCCTTATATCCGTCAAGATAGCAAACGGTCGCATTGCGCGTCCGTTGTTAACTTGCCTTGACTGATTGCCTATTATGACGTCACCTTGTTTTGGAGTCGCGAAGACTTATTTACGTCACCGTTTACGAATCCACGAATCAGAAGTGATTAATTGAAATAGAGGGAATATTCTCTAGATATTATTCGTAGCCGGTCAATATTAAAAAAATATTGACCGGTCAATATTTTTCGGACGAGCTAATATTACAATTATTGACTATTTTCGTCTATATAGAGTTATATTGTGAGAATGTACTTATGTCTAGTGAATATAACAACAATAATTATTTTCCCTAGGACTGAAATGTCACACTTTCATTGGTTTAATCATGGCACGTGACTGCCTCATATATATCTATATAGGTTCGTTGAGAATTAATATTAGGCAATATGGCCGTCATTGGCCGCCGCTTCGCCTACTCATCTCGATATTTCATATTATTTAATACAGAAACCGTGTTCTGTAAATTCTTAAAATATTTAGAGTAGTTGTCCTTTGTAATTATTTTAAAATTAGAGTAGTTGCCCTTTGAATTGACGTCACATTGTTGTGTCTGGAACAGAACAAAATGGCAGCGCAGAGATTTGCTCAAATCTATGCAGAGGGAAGGGGAAAAACGTTTAAAATTGAATAGCAACAAAATATTTTAAGTAAACACGGGTGAAGCGAAGAATTTCAAATAGTACTTGAAAGGCGAGGTTGATATATTTGAAGAGTTTAAATGAGTTAAATTGGACGAGATGTTAGGCAACTTGTACATGGGTTTGTGTAGATCATCGCTTTTTGTGAATAAATGTGTCACTTGATAGTCCTCGGGAAAACAAAACACTTAAGGTTTGTTACTGACTGACTACAGAAGTCAGTAACAAACCTAATAAGTAATAATATGATACGTAATACGGAGAAATCGAAGACATATTCAGTTAAAAGAGTTTCTAGTGACATTTTACGACTGTAGTTTTTATAAAATTTGGACAAGAGATAATTCGATAAAGTTAAAAATGACAGGTTTCTTGAGTAAAATATGACATCATGCTGCTTATTGTGACGTTGTGACGTGTGATCCGAGGAATTTTTACTCAATCGATCGCTGAGAGTTGCCTTATCATACCCGCTTGCTCACCTAACTGTTGTGGTGTGGTGTGGTGTGGTGTGCATATATCTATAGAGGATATCTATATTGTGTGATTTTATATTTGCTTTATCCAACGAGCTGAAATGGTGTATATATTCGCGAGGCTTGCCGAGCGAATATAACCATTTCAACGAGTTGGATAAAGCAAATATAAAATCACACAATTATAGATGTTCTATTTATCTCATACAATTTGATTTATATTATGAAGCTTTTGAGACAGCCCCTAATATGACCCAAAATATGACCCGAATTGATTTTTTCAAAGATTAAACGATGATGCAACGTTGTGTTATGCGGTTAGTGTGACCTTGCGCAATACAATTTAGTACGTCATTTCGGAGATAAATATAACTGTTTTAATGTAAAGTTTCACTGAAATAAACCTTAAAATAAAAGTTTATCTCTAAATAATTTTTCTTAGAGCTTAATCACTTAATTAAATGGAAATACTGATCAGAAGACTTGAATAATCAACTTTGTTGACATACACAAAGTTGCGAATGCTCGTTAGTTTGAATTGACTGGAACGAGGAACAGTTGTTGATGTTTTATAATACGAACACTGGCCTAATGAATCGATGTTGAAAATATTGAATTAGGATGCTTACTGCTGGTGAAATAAAAGTCTTGGGAGACATTATTTCGGTAAGTTCTTGTATAAAAACACAGCCAAAGCGTTCTGTTTTCATTTCGTCGTCAGAATGAACTCCTTGATAGCTATATACATGTATCTAGATTTGCAGTTTTATAAACTTCACAGTTATGTGTTTTCCTTTATATTTGTAATTTAAATCTTCGACAAACTCCATTTTAAATCAATTTTTGGTAGTAGATATAGCTTTATGGAAAATACTAGAAAGTCTTCGAAAATAGGTCACTGAAGCATTGAAGCGAGGGGCTGTGTCAAAAATAGTTCGGACCGGAAGTATTTGATATAGCATCACCCGTTTGATAAAGCAAAGGTTTATCACACGGGTAGTATACACCACACGTATGAGATAAATAGAGGATATCTATATTGTGTGATTTTATATTTGCTTTATCCAACGAGTTGAAATGGTGTGTATATTCGCGAGGCTTGCCGAGCGAATATAACCATTTCAACGAGTTGGATAAAGCAAATATAAAATCACACAATTATAGATGTTCTATTTATCTCATACAATTTGATTTATATCATGAAGCTTTTGAGACAGCCCCTAATATGACCCGAATTGATTTTTTTCAAAGATTAAACGATGATGCAACGTTGTGTTATGCGGTTATTGTGACCTTGCGCAATACAATTTAGTACGTCATTTCGAAGATAAATATAACTGTTTTAATGTAAAGTTTCACTGAAATAAACCTTGAAATAATTGTTTATCTGTAAATAATTTTTCTTAGAGCTTAATCACTTAATTAAATGGAAATACTGATCAGAAGACTTGAATAATCAACTTTGTTGACATACACAAAGTTGCAAATGCTCGTTAGTTTGAATTGACTCGAACGAGGAACAGTTGTTGATGTTTTATAATACGAACACCAGCCAAATGATTCGAAGTTGAAAATATTGAATTAGGATGCTTACTGCTGGTGAAATGAAAGTCTTTGGAGACATTATTTCGGTAAGTTCTTGTATAGAAACACAACCAAAACGTTCTGTTTGCATTGCGTCGTCAGAATGAACTCTTTGATAGCTAACGTGATTTGCAGTTTTATAAACTTCACAGTTATGTGTTTTCCTTTATATTTTTAATTTAAATCTTCGACAAAATCCATTTTAAATCAATTTTTGGTAGTATATATTATTATATGGAAAATACTAGAAAGTATTCGAAAATATGTCACTGAAGCGTTGAAGCGAGGGGCTGTGTCAAAAATAGTTCGGACCGGAAGTATTTGATAAAGCATCACCCGTTTGATAAAGCAAAGGTTTATCACACGGGTAGTATACACCACACGTATGAGATAAATATCTATATCTATATAGTAGACTAAGTATATGAAAAAAATCACAACACCGAAATAAACTTAACTAGTTTCATTATCAATCATTTGTTTGACAAAATGTTGATTAGTTAAACCCCTGTCAAAGCGGGGCTGCGTCCTCGGGGCAATCCCGCTGCGTCCTAATAAATTGCAGAACGCCGAGGTGCGCGCAGTAGAGTCTCCTACAGCGCCGTAACAACGCAGTGACATCTTCATTTGTCGCGGTACGGTCGCACAGAACGCCATGCAACGGCGCGCACTTTGAGTATGCACAAAGTACGCGCCGTGGCACTGCGTTCTGATAAACACGCAGTAGAAACGGAGTGGGGTCGCCGTCACAGCGTGATAAGGTCTCCAACAGGCGTTACCACAACGACCACAGAGAGCTGTTACTGCGATCATTGCGCTCCCTTGGCGTTTCTACCGCGTCAATCAGTGTAAACTTTATAACGCACCCTCACGGTGTTTCTAGTGAGTTTTCAGTCAGCTACAACACAACTTGAGCAATGGCTGTTGTACAACAGCAAGCGGGATTGCTCCTTGGATTAATTTATTTTCAACAGATCCAAGAGGATGAAGACTTAATCAATCTCCTTTGAAGACGAAGACAGAGGAGGGCTCCAAGGCGAAGGAGGACCTGGGTACGATAGTGGCTGGACGTCGGCAGAAGGTTTCATTTTGGTCATTACCATCGGCTCATGCCTGAGCTGCGGAATGAAGACCCTTCAAGTTTCTTGAATTTCCGCCGTATGCCGCCCGCAATGTTTGATGAACTTCCTGCCAGATTGAGCCCTCTTATTTACCGGTATTACCAAACAAGACACTAATTATCGAAATGCCATAGTACCAGGTTTGAAGCTAGCCTTGACAATACGCCACCTCGCCACTGGGGACAGATACGCAAGCATGAAGTTTGACTTAATACCCCACAATACAATATCTCTATGCGTTCGTGAAGTATACTAGGCCATCATTGATGAGTACAAGGAGGAATGCAACCACTGTAGCGGAATGGCGTGCAATTTCCCCAGAATTTAGTCGTAGATGGAACGTGCCTCATGCGTGCGGTGCGCTTGATGGGAAGCATATTGCATGTAGACGTCCTCGCTACAGCGATAATTTGTATTTCAACTACAAAGGTTATACAATATATAGTGTAATCTTTTATTAATTTAAGACACGAATGGACACATAGAAGGACGACAGGCGATATGATCTTTTAAAAATCGGTAAGCTATATAAGGCGAGAAAAATTACGTACCTACTACCGGTATAAATCAATGAGATTTGCCCCCACCCCAATCCCTGAAAACTCCATCCGAAAGAAAAAAAATTACACCCAAATCAGTTATCTACCATCTATGAAATGATACAGGATTGATATTTCAATAGTTTATATTTCTACAACCCACAGTGTACAAAATTACCATAGGGACATACCCTCTACGAAACTAACCAATTTTTATACAATTTCTGCGTAGAAAATTGATCCTCTATCAAAGTTCTACGCGGGTCACTTGTATTCCATACAATGGCATTACCCCATTCTTGAGTACAACTTTCAACCTCTTCCTATGGGTACATGTACATCCACCAGTTCAGCAGGATTTTTGCCGTCGCCACCCCTAATGATGTTGGCATCTTTCCCCTCTTTTCATGATTCATATGCACTATCACATGCCTGACCCTGTCTGGTCCTCAATGAGGTGCATTTTACCAATACTCTTGTAATTCCTGATAAAAAGCCAACACCTGTACGCTACTATTTTGTTATTGCTATTTAGCAATAATCAATTTTTAGATCATATTAAGAAAAATTTTAACGATTACGAAGGGGTTCGATGATCTAACGTAAAACATAACCCTTTTTTCATTGGCTGATCCAAATATTTTGCGTCAGTCAATTATTTTTTTCTCTTTGTTTCAGCAGCTGATTTGAATTATATGACACCCCCCCCCCCCCCCCTGCACCAACAAAGATATCCCTCGGACCCCCCCCCCCCCCTTTGAAAATATTTTTTTGGATCCGCGCATGTAATGGAATATTTCTGATTTGATAAAAAAAAAAGCAGGCAATGTTTTAAAAAGACAAATACATATGTAGTTAACTTGGCCTCCGTTTGGATATTTTTTGGCCGATTACTGTGGCCCATGGACCACTTCGTATATGTTAACACTTTTTTTGAATTAGATTAATCCAACTTAGCGCCCGACGTACAGCGTCGTGTTCGTAAATTGTTTTAAAAAGAAATCTTCTGCATATTGCGGATTTGTATTAAATGTTTAAGTTATATATATATATATATATATATATATATATATATATATATATATATATATATATATATATATATATATATATATATATAGTTATGAATGTTCCCTGCAGACGTCTAAAATAAAAAAATTAATTTATCATTTGTGTTGATATACATAATTCACCTATTGGTTTATAATCAAATATACATGCACGTACAGTTGTTGTCGTTTTCCACTTTAATGTAACATCTATGAACACAAAAATAGTCATTAAGCTGAAAATTGATAAAAATAAAAGTATGGAGTTGTATCCCAACCCCCTCTGTATAGTATATATTTTGTGTTTTAAATGGGGACGATGAATTAGGTGTGTCCTTACATGTGATGAGCCAATTGCATACTAGTATATTTGTTTAAGATATGTGTTATTTATCAGAACAAGATTTCAATTTCTGTAAACACCGACCGCAGATGTATATGACGGAAGTAGGAGATTAATTTTCTCGACATTGTGGAAATCGGTCTGCCGGATCTACACCTCTTGACAAAAAGTCGACCAAACATCGTCTAATATCGCAAACAATAAACTCCTTGACGTAACAGATGTAGACAGGGTTTAGTAGGTCTATGGATACGTATTGTAGAAACTTCACAATCAAAGGAAGAAATGTCTACCAGATGAAAAGTATAGACCGTATCTATATACATGTATATACATATATTGAAATCAGAGGCCAAATGTATTGTAGGTCAGGAACAATACGTCACTTCTGTCACAGAGTCCGACAATCGTTTCTATTGCTCGATTGGTACATAAAAGTCACCAATGAATAAAGAGCAACAACCCTAGTGTGAATTAATACATGTACTCCATTGTGTAATTATACTGTATAACGTAAAGTTAAAATATAATGACATATGGCATGGTTACCCAAAAAGTCTACAATATTACTTGAATAAAATAGTGGTCATTTTCATAATCTCGTTTTTAATGGACAGGAGTCAAGCAAAAGTAAAGTAAAGTTCTGAATCACACATAATATGCATGTATAAATCACATTTTTAAGAACTTTCATCAGTAAAATAACAAGCTACTTTCCGTTCAGGTTTATTCGATTATCATACATGAGATACAGCACTCGCACATAAATTATTAATACACATTACTTATAAATATACGCTGGCTAAAATATGCAGTGTTTCAATGTTATGTCCTTGTCTACAAGTATACACTAATTATATAATGAAGCAAATAAGAAATATTTCTGCGCAGCTTCCGTTTAGTGCCCCGCCTTTGAGCACGCGACATGCTCCTTCTTACAGCAGCAGTCGGTGGGACATTTACAGGTTTCCGGTCCGTGGCACCCCTTTCCGCAGCAGCATTTATCTTCTAAAGAAAAAAATGCATCTATATTATAACAAGCATTTTTTAATAATAAGAAATATTTCTGCGCAGCTTCCGTTTAGTGCCCCGCCTTTGAGCACGCGACATGCTCCTTCTTACAGCAGCAGTCGGCGGGACATTTACAGGTTTCCGGTCCGTGGCACCCCTTTCCGCAGCAGCATTTATCTTCTAAAGAAAAAAACATGCATATATATAATACATATATTATAACAAGCATTTTTTAAAAATGTTTTTAATGCGTAGTACTCAGCTGTGGAAACTGCAAAGCTCCGTAGAGAATATGGATGATAATAAAGTTGCTAGCTGTGGCCACAAAATGTCAATTTTCTGCACTTTCAAAAAAAATTAGGCTAATTATTAGTTTTGAATTGCACGGAGAGTAGTTTATAAGCTTCATCTCAATCCAATCTCTATTTATATGGAAGGGATTCAAATGGTGTGGTCCTGTGGTGGAGACAGCATAAGCCGAGTCCCCGTGTCCGAGTATAATTGTGACACGACAAAGCAACTCGGGACCGCTCATATGTTTTTGTGGCGAAAACTTTTATGAATCTTATACATCCCTTTTTCAGTAACGGTGCACCAAATAATCAATAATTAATAAATCAATCGATTGATCGATCAACTGATCACCTAACCAATTAATCAATACAGTACGATTGTCGGGCATATAAATTGAGCGCATTTTACAATCAGTATACGGTCAAACTTCGTTATCTCGAACTAAATGGGACTGTTTAAAAACTTCGAGATATCGAAGTTCAACTGCATTTGGATTTCTATGATAATGTACGTATACTTACTAGTGCAGCAGCACTTGACTTTGCAGCCTTTACAGTTACACGCTGCTTTGGCGCATTTGCACTTGTCTCCACAGCTACAGTTACCGTCCGGGGGGCACGTGTCACAGCACACGCATTTTCCCGCTGAAAAAGAAGGTCGGTGTATGATACAAGAGCGATAACTTTTAGTTAAAGATGACTTGTACACGGTGTTATCAAAACATCAACTATCTAATTGATAATACACCAAATGCTTATATTTTCGTCAAACATGCAAAAATATATCAGAATATCAAAATAGATAAATCGAAAAACAAAACGTGAAAAATCTTTACCAACGTTTTAAAAAAATATAAATTACATTAATCGCTAAAAAAATATTTTAGTCATACAATACTTATAGAAAAAATATATGCAATACATGTATTTAAGGAGTTACACAATACTCTCTCTCTCTCTCTCTCTCTCTCTCTCTCTCTCTCTCTCTCTCTCTCTCTCTCTTTGGAAGTAATGCATTAATTCAGAAACAGAATATGCCTCTCTCTCTCTCTCTCTCTCTCTCTCTCTCTCTCTCTCTCTCTCTCTCTCTCTCTCTCTCTCTCTTACCAAAGAGAATATTACATCATAATTATGTTACATAAGATCAAATGTAATCCTATTTAAAGAAGTGGCTTGATTAAAATTATGCAAGTATTGTCTCCTTTCCAATGCTTATGCTTTCTTTTTTTAATTTACCACCTCAATTCAAGGTTGCGCATGTATACGTATATATCATAATGTACTTACTCTCGGCGCAAGTACAGTGATCAGACATTTTAAAGGGACTGAAATAAAAAAGAAAACCATGTATCACAAAGATGCAAAGTAAAACAATAACGGAATTTTTTTGCCGTTGAAATCTGTTGACAATAACTTGATATATGTTACCTTTGTGTGAGCTGATCTACTTCTATCCGGCGATGATCCGACTATAATTGCCGTACAGTCATCAAACTTTATATATATGTATATATCCATTTATGTTGTCAGCGCGCGTGATTTTTGAGGTCGTGCGCAAATTTAAGTAGGATGTTATTTTAATAAATAGATTTTTGATCGGAACTGCTGAAATTGTCATCATTTAGGACATTGCAATATAATAAAAAATGTTTCTTTGGGACCGTGAGCAAAACAATAATTCTAACTAGAGCTCTCAAGTTAAAAATACAATGGAATCGTTAAACATAGAAAGTACATGTACTTACACCAATTTTACACCTTGTAATTTACACTATGCAGAGGAAAAGTTGCGTACAAATTTTGAAACCGAATGGCACAAGTGTACCAAAACTTTGTACATATATCCTTTTTAAATCCAGCTACACAGTTGAAAAATACGTTACGCTAGATCTCCCAAACCCATCAGATCAAAATTGGCAATGTTTAGATGTGGTGTACTCCCCCTAAGGATTGAAACAGGTCGCTACAGAGGAGAACCGGTGGAGGACAGAATATGTAACTTATGTGACTTGAACGAAATTGAAACCGAAAAGCATTTTTTATTACATTGGCCATTCTTAAATAAGCAGAGAAGTATATTTTATATATTTTATAAAATTGGATATGATTTAACTGTAAGTCAAAATATTACCAATTATAGTACTGCTCATTGACCTAATATGTAACTACCCTGCCAAATCGCTTATTTTATTAATGAATTATACAATCTAAGACAGAAACACTTGACAAAACCATCTTGCTCCTAAAACATGTAAATTTTATTCACATTGTATCAGTTTTAAAGTGACTTATAGGTCCGATAGGCCGGGTGTATTGATGTTATATTTGTAAAAAGAATTTTGTATTTATTATGAAATATACACATGTCACTATAATAAACTATTTACTTACTTTTACTTACTATAATAAATCTGAATTATACTTTATTAGTATCCCTAACGCATTACATAGAGCTGAGCGCGAGTGAAGCAAACCTTTTCCCATTAATTTTGTATTTTACACGTACATTGTACCAGATATGAGTAGGTAAAGTTCTCTTTATACACACGTGTATATTTTTACACCATTCGCCCATAGCCAAGTATCATTTAAGCATTGAATGCTTATTTTTGGATGTCGTCGGTCCTATGACACACCAATCGGTGCAGACAAATTACGACATCCAAAAATAAGCATTCAATGCATATGCTTATATTTATATTCATAGTGATGTCTATTTGCATGAAATATATAGCCAATATATACGCTCTCAGTCAGGGATATGAAACATACATGGAACAGCCATATTAACACCTTATTTAGTTCGGTTTCGCGACTAAAAATATAGTGCCAGAAACTCTGTAGAGAAAAATCCCATTTTTTAAGGAATAGATATAATTTAATGATTATTTTTCAAAAGTCCATATCAAATTGGTTATGTAAGATTAAACGTTTCATTTAATCTTACAAAAATAAATATACTCAAAACAGGTGAAGACGTTTATATTTGTGCACGTGGCGCATGAATTATCAAAGTGTATTCATAGAAAATTGAACGTCGCAGATTTCCAGTGCAAAGATAAGGGGAAATATACACTGAATGTAAATATAATTGTATGCATGTAACATGTATTTGTATTGTATGAAAAAACGTAATATTGACTCAGATTATACAGTGTTTGTCGTCCTTGTGATATTTTGGGACCGTTAAAATGTCTTCTCGTCCTGTTCTGTAATGATTCTGCAACCTTGAAAATCTAGGTTTCTTAACTCATTTCTAAAATGAATATCATGTTTGTTTGTAATGGCTATTTACTGCTGAATTGTATGGTTCACTAGTGCCTATATTGAAGTAACTCGTGTTACATACAGTGGATGTACAATGTATACATCGGTGATTTTTAGCCATAAGATAAACTTGAACTAATAACAGTATGTCATTGTTCGATCGGCGAAGAGTTCGAGAATTAACTCAAAATTTTATAAATCACACGAGTCGTCACCAAACAAAACCTAGTTTATCATAGAACATAAGGAAGATATTATCTATATTATTTTCATTGTGTAACGAACTACGCATCAAACACACACAGTAATCACATTAAGGGGTGAGTGGGACGTGGAATCTTAACTTTAACCTCATCCCATTGTCCTTTACACGATTTAAATTATTGAGAATAAAAATTTGTACATGACAAAAATTTTGATTCTCAATAATTTAGATTCCTATAAGTGTTGGTTTTCTCATCGTGGAAACCTGTATTTATAAATTCGGACTACCGAGTTGTCGTCAAAATGTTTACATAATTATCGAAGAGAGAGTGAATTGTGTTTTAACTGACACATTTCTTTTGATTTCAGTCGATTTTGTTTATCTTTAGTCGTTCGCGCTATTAATGTGACCTCTTAACCTGTTTGGTTTAAACTGGGACATATGCAATAACTTAAACTATTACAACATATTGTATTATCTCGCAAAAAAACCCATAGGAAATTAAATATGAATATTGCATTTTACATGCACTCTCAAAACACGTGTATATTACTGACACCCCCCCCCCCCCCCTCCGGCCCGTACTCACAAACTTTTAATTGAATACCTGATAACTGGTTGAGTCGGCTTGCTGATTCTTCATCGAAAAAGATGTCTTTTTCTGTCGCTATACCATATATTTGATCAGGCCATTATACAGTGTACGTGTATAAGGCTATAACTGGTATTGCTGGCACGTTTGCTCTTACTATATACATGTATGTATGTTATTCTGTTTATGGTGCATGTACAGACACTGAATCACGTGCGTAACTTAAAGAGAAGTAGGAAACATCGATCTTCCTTCGAGATTTTCCTCTACATTGCAAAGCAAGGTGACATGTTGCCTGCACTCGTCATCTGCATTTAGCCAGGGAGTGAATGTATAAAGAGGACAATAGGACATGCTCTCTCTCTCTCTCTCTCTCTCTCTCTCTCTCTCTCTCTCTCTCTCTCAATAAAGATTTCCATCACACAGCCATGTCCAATATCCATAAAATCACACTGGAGTTCTTCGTGCCCCCGGTCCCACATCCTACTCCAATCTTAACACTTACAGTCTCCTGGCCAGTAAAATCTGAAATGTCACTTAAAATCTGTACGCCCCCTGGGGTCAGAAATTCCCGGATCAGCGTGTAAAAACGAAAGGTCGTGCTGGAGACCCAGTAAGGGTATATCCTTTAAATGTTTATTTTAGATTACTTACAAAGATTACATATTGTTTTCTGGAGAGGATCCTCTTTTTAAATTCCTTCAAAAAATATTGACAAGCTTGGGGAAGAATCTACCTTTTCTGTTTCTCGATATACCTCGTGAATCTTCCCAGATACATGTACCTTAAGCTTTACGTAGAGACCGGTGAGAGAGGGGAATGAAGCGCGCGCAGGGATCGCTGTTAATAGCGCACCTGTAATGAAAAACTTATTAAAGTCAACCCTTTACCGGTGATTCTAATTTGACTTTACATTGACAAATTGCATGTTGGTTCTGTACACGCCACTTTGACCAGGTTTATCATGACATAACACCGTCTGCAAACTAAAGGTAAGAACTCGAGTTTACAACCTTTATATGCGTAAGCAATTGTCATTTATTTTAAACTATATTAGTATTAATTTTGTATTTGAACATATTTCAAAAGCAATTTAATTTCTATTGCTTCAGTTCAAAACTTTTTGATAAATCATCGTGTGTCTCTCTCTCTCTCTCTCTCTCTCTCTCTCTCTCTCTCTCTCTCTCTCTCTCTCTCTCTCTCTCTCTCTCTCTCTCTCTCTCTCTCTCAGTAAGCTTCAGAAGTAATGCATTAATTCAGAACACAGAATATGTATTTCCAAAACAATCTTGTTACTATGAAATCGATTTACGTGCAAGTACGTATGCTATTTGTAATATTTTGAGTTTACTCCGTTGAAATGTTTTGGCGGGACCGATGCATGTATGACGCTGATTCGAGCTGATGGAATTTCTGGGTTATCAAGGTGTATTTCTGAATCCTGTAATTAGACAATGACATGTCAGTTCCTACACAATACCTGTACGTCCGCTCAGTTCTGAGTCACCGTGCTCCTATGAATGAACAAAGCCACGCCCACAAGCATATTGAACATGTATCTATTGCATATTTCTTAAAGCATGCTCCGAGAAACGGACGAAGGATTAAACAGACAATTGACACTAGGGGGCGTTTGATTGGAACTCGGGGAAATTAACTTTTTAGTAACATCACATAAATATTATTGTGAGAAGGTGCTGATTTTTATTGGGAGAAGATGTCTGTGGTAAATGGGTACTTGTAAACGACCAAACTGAAAGAACTTTGAATTAAGGTACATGTTCTTTAAAAATTATTATTTAAAAAATTGTTGATGCTTAGTTTTGTATTTAGTATTTGCATTACGATAGAAAAGTTTATATTAAATTGTCAGGTGCCCCATTCTCTTCCTAGTGCTCTTGTTGTGTTGCATTTTAAGTTACAATGACGGACCTCTAAAATAGATAGGGGAAGGGGGGGTGGAGGGGGGGGGGGGGTGTTGCATGTATGAAAGAGAACTTCCTTGGTTTCACGTACAATATAGCATGTCTATAATCTAATCTTACCTGTCTTATGTAATTTCTAGTGGCATGAATGCAGTATATGTAGAAGTAAACACCCAGGAAATTTTTGCTCCTCAAGATACGGAATCTTGCAGAGCTCTGGAATTCAAATTGTCTGGTAATTAGCATTTGTATTTAAACCGCAGCAAGATTTTTACTACTCTGGGCGTATGAGTGAGTGAAGCCCATCTTACCGGCAGAGTGATAACCTGCAATATTCAAACACATTATGTCTGGCAACACTCGAAACATGAACAGTTATGAAAGTGACACAATATGCATTAATATGCATTTTCATTTAAAGTATACATTATCTTGGGAATTGGAGAAGTAAGTAATCTTATTACAAACCCTAGGCCTATTATGCATAACAATAATATCATATTATATGAAACATACATGTTTTGACTAATTTTTTTAAATGGTGTGCAAAACTCCCAAAACCGCGAAGAGTTATCGTTCCTTGTACGGTCTGAACATGCTATTGCGCATATATATATGTACGATATTATGAGACCTTGGCTCCCCGACCGGAAAATAATAGGTAATTAGGAATGTGCAATTGCTTCCAGAGTTGGATATATATTGAGTTATTAAGAAGTCTCCCAGTTTTGTCTTCGAAGAGGGTTCTAAATGCACATGAAGTACATGTAAGTACAAAATGTATAAAAGTTTATTAATATCTTGATTATGTTTAAATTACAATGAAAAGTTTCTTTTTTGTTCATTTTCTATTTAGCATTTTAATAAAATGCAATAATGTTACATTTTGTAATATTTTAGTGGGTGTTCTTTAGATTATATGGTAGGGTTAAGAATTTTCAAATTATCAAAAATTATCAAAATAATTGTAATCTATTGAAAATGTTTTAAACAAAAGAAAATATTATAAAAAATATGTGGTTTTGTTTACTAGAAACTGATAAAGATACATAATTGCAAGAAGCCCAAAACCCACTCCAGGGTGATATATTTAGCATTTATCTATGTGTCTAAACCATTGAAATTCCTCAGAGAAAATGGGATTAACTAATGTTGAAAAACGGAACATTTGCAAGTGCAATTTAGTTGAATTTTGCCAATGGGGTAAGAAAATATCTGAGATCTAGTTTCTATTGAAGACGAATAACGCCTGCTTCGTTTTAAAAGATCTAAAACGTGCGTCGAAATGCTCCCAACCTCCCTTCCTAATTGTAAATTTAAAAAGATAATAATTTTCAGGTAAGCTTTTATTTGCAATGGTATTTGATACTTTTTTCTTTTCACAAATTAATTATTCGCACATATTAGAGTATTAATATCTAAAATCATATATGTAAGAGACAGATATGTAAAATCGTATATGTAAGTGACAGATATGTATACATGTATACTAGCAGTGATGAGGATATACGTGAAAATCAAATACGGTGTTGATCTGCTTCCGCAAAGCAGAAGAAAATCGGTCAAGGGCGAATAGGAAATGACAGATATCACATGTAAATGTAGATGTTGTAACATCAGCAGCAGTGATGATGCATGTCGTGCTCACGGCCTCTAAACACATCAGTGGCATTCATTGCACATAAAAACGAGTAAACTGCAAACTGGTCAACTTTAACTACTTCTTTTATAATTTTAGGTTCTTTATTCCAGCGATCGTGATACTGTTTTAATAAATTCAGTTTTTTAAGTCTTAGAGGGTAGAACCTGTGAAATTTGTTTGAAAGAAAGATAATGTAAGATCGAAGGTTTAATTTTTTCTAGACCCTTTGCTTGGGTGTCAGAGGGGTTCAAAACCGAGGAGGGTGGGGTTCAAATCTCACAACAAATCAGTGGTTTTGTTGTTGTTTTTTTCATTTTTAATGTTTTTTTAATATAATATATAAATTGGAGGCTTTGATTTGTAAATGAACATTCAAGCAAGGTAGTAAATGGTAATGGCGAATTATAATATAATATCGTAATCGCAATCACCGGGGGGGGGGGGGGGGGGGGGGGGGGGGGGTTACAATTGGGTGGGGAGAGTTCGATATGTACTTAGAATACATGGAAAAAATAATTTTGAAAAAAAGTGAGGCTATAATTTATTTTACAATTTAGTAGTATTGATCCAAGTTGTCTTAATTTGTTGGATCAGGCTTTCCTCACGTTGTTTGAATATTGAATCTGGGCGATACCAAGGTAAGACCAGGCAGGATACATTGTGTGATGTTTGTGATACCCAACAAATAGAGGACGACTTCAATTCCCATTTTACATGAATCTAAGGAAAAAATACTTAAGCGAATAATATTTCAAATCGATCACCAAGTACATTCAAATTAATTCAGCTGTTGGGTTCAGATCATACATCTACTTTGGTTGGTCTCAGTAAATATATTCATTTTGCTCTTTTGTTACCTTAACAATGAAAAATCACGTTGATCTTATTAACATTAACATCGCTTCTACAATAGTTATATTTACGACTTCATATTTATTTACAATAAACTATGAACCGTGAACTTTGGAACACTTGACCAGAGGTTTCACCCCTACCCCCTATTTCAGACTCAAGGTAGTCTAAATATTGTAGACTTGTGAATTATAATCGTTATAATTTAATTTATATACTGATGGGCTGTACCGCCCAAAGTTGCAGTATATTATGAATACACATATACTAGTATCTACTAAGGTCCAAAAAGAAATTGTTGTTCAGGTGAGCAATGTTGTTCATAGGCCAGTCGGGCAGTTTGCTAAGATTGAGTACAGTGGTGAAGGCAGAAAGTTGTGAATTGTTTGTAAACGTACAAGGAATGTCTTTTTTGAAATCCAAATTGTCTTTAAGAAGATCTAAGAAATTTTTATAGCATATTTATCAAGTAAAACTATAATCAGCGAAATACGTTTCACACACCTTAAAGGACGGCAATTCCCATTTGTTTTTCTTCTTCTGATGATGTAATTTGTGGTTTTCCTTACATAATTTGTTTGGCCTTTCACACATATCTAAACCAAACAACCAACTCTTTACGTAAAGATATAAAAAGGAAGAGTTGCTTTTTTCACCCCGGAAATGCTTTTGTTTCTTACACATTCTCTAAATTTCACTCATATTAATTGCAAAATTGTTTAGACTGAAAAATGTTTTTCTTTGTAACTTATTCACTTTCTACTCAACAATTAAATGTGTTTTTTTCCCCGTTTATATTATATAAATGGTACGGTTGCTTGGCAATGCAAGAAAATTACATAACCACTGACGTGCATGCACGAAATCAACTGATCTTCACCAAATGTAACCATTATTTAGCGATTTGAACAAACAAGAAAATATATGTATTTGTATTCTAGATTGATATACTAGTACATGTGTAGTACTGAAAGAAATTTAAACTCTTACATTTAATGATTTCAATAACTGTATGCTGACCAAAATCCACTTATTATGTATGGTATATATGTAGTAGCACTATATACTTTCCTTCCTGCTACTGTTGGCTTTTTACTGTCAATCCTGCTCACTGGAGCGTTATCTGTATGCACATGTTGTAGGGTGGGGGAAAATAGGCGCGTCCTGGGACCGCCACTGTTTTTTTTTTTTTTTAAACCAGTTAATCCCTATTGAGTTCTATTATAAATGCGAGTATAAACTGTTATCTATTAATATTAGTGAATATTTTCTAAGTTTGAACTGGTATTTTTGATAGTTAATAAAGTTTCCTACGAATACTAATCTGAAAAATACATCAACATGTATTTTGCTTATGTATCGTTATAAAAATAAACCATCCCCTTCCATCTTTCCACTTAGACCCGGAATAGTGCACAACCCATACACAAAAAGTCCATATTAAAACAATAAAATGCTTTCTTTGGTGGTTAATTCCAGTATGAAGGAAGCCACCAAAGATCTCTCTCTCTCTCTCTCTCTCTCTCTCTCTCTCTCTCTCTCTCTCTCTCCAATAAAAAACCCTCATTTCGCTATAACCGTAATTCGTGATACGTTTTGCTGAGTTGATTAAACTTGTACAATTCAGAAGATCGTGATTTTATTTTGTCAGTAACGTTACACTGTTACTGTCTGGAAACAACCGGATTTCTAAAGAAATATAGAAGATTTTTTATCATATCAAAATAGTGGAGAAAAAAAAAGGAATGTGTTCTTCTATAGCATGTATGCTGTCATATCCAAAAGACAAATCCGGTTAAAGTGTATGCAATGGTAACGACAGTAGATAATTCAGTTTACATTACAAATTGGGACACGCAGTGCAGCAATGTCATAGATAGAAGTACAATTCCGCCGCGACCTTTTGCTCTAGAAACAACTTTATTGGTAGAGACAGAATCAGACCTACAAGAATGGTTGTTCAACTTGTGCATCGTTAAGTCTTCCTTCATTATTAACACAAAGTAACGTGGGTGAGGGAGTGAAAGACAAAGTCGTGCTATCGTCTGCTTCTTTGACCAATGACATCATATGGCAGCATAACATTCCGCGTGCCATCTACCATCGATGCCACATATAAACACACAGTACATTTATAATTCATGTTGGGCAATCCGCCATTTATAAATACAATTACAAAAATGAATGAAACTGACCATACGATCACTGTATAAATACTCAGTAATCCCCTCCCCTCGATTAAAGTGTCATGTTGTAAAACTGACTTTTCATGAAAAGTTTGTTTTCATTGCTACTCGGTAAATTCAAAATTAACAAACAAATCAAAAGGGCCAGTTTACGACCATCTGAACAACGGCTCTGAATTACTATAGTAAAGTCTTTTGAAGAGGTTGTGATCATTATCGAACAAATTGTTACCCTACAAATCAATCCATTTGTTTCAAGAAAGCAATCGGAACATTTTTTCCTCGACTCGATGGAATAGGTCACGTAATGTTCGGATTGGCCTGAACGACGAAGCAGCAACTTTTCAGAGACATCCCTTTGTAACAAGCCTTATTAATATTTTACGATATGATAATGAAACTAACCATGCAGTCACTCGCATCTTCTCTGATATAAATAGCGTAAAGCAATTATAACCAAAAAATATAAACGTATTTAACTATAAACCTCATCTGCATCCTGTCATCTTTTTTGAGTTCTTAGAGACTTAGAGAATGTTCTTTTTTTCTCTGAATTGTTTCTCCCTTGAGGAAAAACCCGTACGTATGTGACCAAATTAACCTATTACGTTATAAATTTTTAAAACAATCTTAGAGTTTGTGCAAACATGATTTAAACACGGGAAATACTATCATTAATTCGCGAGATTATTCTTATCATTAACCATATTGCTTGTAAATAAAAGTTGAATAAATGAAGAACGCATGTGCACTAGCGATATGAGATACCGAGATCGGGGCGATCATTTACATGTCTTCCAGATGCATGGTCGCTCACGGAGACATTTAACAGCTGGGATATTACAGAAGGTCATATGTTTTCTATCTTGTACATTAATGATATCATCAACGTAATCGTCGTTCGATGATAAATAATTCCCCGTCTCGCGCGGAAGGCGCAGTAGCGCACGCGCGGTAGGGGGTGGCGGGCGCCAGCAGATGGGGCCGTACCGTGGTGATCATATCGTCGCCATTTCTTTGGTTACTTTAGGCGGTACGTAATTTCTGTGTCATAATCCGCAGAAATCTGTTCAATCCGCCTTCCCGGCGTGATAGTATCTCGCAAAAATTCAACACTTATCAAAAAATATGTACGAATCCCAATGACCACGGTTGCCGTGCATACCTTAACGCAGCATTCATCTGTTTACTATGTAGTAAATTCACACTCACATAAAATATATTTATCAATCTCTCAGAAAACACCGCTCTATGATAAACACTCGAAGAAAACAAACGAGGGTATCCGAACAATATGGTTTCTTCTACGTAACTCCCCGGTCTAAGCGCATCAACCGTCTCATCTTACGAGCATCCCCCAAATATGGAAACACCGGCTCGCAGGGGAAGATTCGCGAGTTTATCATGAAAATCAAACGGGGGCTCTCAGGAACTCCTCCAGACTCATCATCCATAATCTGTCTCTGAATATTTATAAACCCGATCCAGTTTGGCACGAGTGATAAAAAAAAGTTTCGCGAAACACAAGTAGTTCCTTCTTTTGCTGGGAACCATAAGACTGTGGTTCTGAGGACGTTGGGAGATTTTTGGTTCACTTGGGATTTTCCGTGGCTGAAGTAGACCAGGGCCGTATCTGTAAGCACATTTATTTACAAGCTTTTAATTTCGTCCAGATTTCAGACAGTTTTGAACATCATGTTTTTCTCAAGTTGTAAATGTTAGACAAATTTCGTTGCACTGTTTAACCCGACGGCTCGTGAAATTGTTGCCGGTGTGTGGAATAGTTGCTTGAAGTATTTTCAAGAGGCTTCAAGTAATTTTTAAGTTCATGGTCAGACCAGAAAAGTCATCATTTTAACCGTCGGAATTTGTCATATGTAGTGGTCAACAAAATTGTTATCCTCACAACAGTTGTTATGTACTTTGTATACTGTCTCTTTCATTGATGTTCTTACAAAGGTTGTTATGTCATGTCTTGAAAAAGAATGTCATTGCTATTAAATCAGAATACGGGAATCGTTCATTTTAAAAATGGTAATCAAACAGTTAAATGAAAAAAAAAACACAAATACAACTCGCGTCACGGAAATAGATCAAAGTTGTGCGAGTTGTTTTTATCATATTTCTTGGTGAATTTTTTTTTCATGAAATGCTTTGACGTAATGACTCGGCAGTTCTTTGGAGTTCCTCGATCCGGCGTTATACGACAACCGTCTTTGGCGCGTCTTGGTAAGAAACCCTGTACCAGCACAAAGTTGCCAAGCATTTCAGAGTTAGTCAAACCTGACAGTCTTCGTCGACAACACATGAAAATCGCTAGATAAACAAGAAAGTAACAACGTACGATGGATCGGAAGCACATGCAAGCTGCTTTCTCTCTGTGCCATTCCTTATTTGTCACGCATCATTGCAGATCGTCGCAATATTCGAGAACTCGAATGATCTTCTTGTTATGAAATAAGTAAATCGCCTGAAAACTGGGCGTTACACTCGATTGTTTAGAGATATTAGAGAACCACGAATCACTAAAATCGAGACAATAATATGAACATAATCAGTTAAAGGCTTTGACTTGCGTATTAAAAAAAATATCATCAATCTAAAGAATTCAAAGATACTGTTCAAAACATGTTTTTGAAATTCCGTGTATTTTTCACATTAAATTTCTGAACTGTTTTCTTTCATTCACTCCTAAATGATTGAACTAAGGTTAAGAATGAACTATTGTTGGTTTTATGTTTGGTCCTGTTGTTGAACTATAGAGATTATGGTCAGGGTATTTTGGAACAGAATTTCTGAACACTTGACCACGGGACATTTGAAATTCTGGAACCACGTGACATCTTGGTGGCGTAGGCGATATTAAGGAAGCTATGAACGACTATAACAAGAACAGTGGCACGACAAAAAATCAGAGCTACTCTGCACATTTTTCCACCCTGTCTGGTATGTTAGAGTTAACCATTGCCAGGAGCAACACGGCATCGTACTGTAACACATACTGACAGCATCAGAAAACATCCGGGGTCTTTCTCCATTTTGTGACCATAGCGTGCACATTCAATATACGTAGTGTACCGTGATTGCGAAAATCAGTATCTATATTTATCTATAGAGACTTATCTTTTTCTTCAAGGCCGGTTTATTAAAATAATGAGATTGTATTACACCGGAGAATTCTTTCATCGCTATTTGGTTATTATGAGTGCTTTATAATATGCAGACGTTTTACTTACTTGTTGAAGCATAGTGGGTGCCAGGTGCTTCATGACGTCACTGTTTTAAATATATGCTATGAAGGTTGTGGAACTATCATCAAAGCTCTTCTTCTTACATTTTGGAATGTGAAGGGAAAAACAAATAAGTCTCTCTCTCTCTCTCTCTCTCTCTCTCTCTCTCTCTCTCTCTCTCTCTCTCTCTCTCTCTCTCTCTCCAGTACGGCATATTCAAAACATACCTGGTACTTGTAGGGCCACTGGGAGTAAGAGCTTCGTTTGTTGACCACAGTTTATCACAGTTTAAAAAGGTTAAAACTAAATTCGAATAATCTTTCGAACACTATATGATCTTTTGTATATATTTTCTAAATTTTCTAAATATATATAAACTATGATTGGTCCTCATTTAGAAGTTTTCATTTCGGGGAATGATCGATTGAAAAAAAAATACTGAATTTTAAATATGTGATAAGTATTTAGCCGATGTACATGTATATGAGCTAAGGAAAAGAATAAAGGCAAAGGGGTTTGTTTTTACTCTTGATGGTCATGTATGTAATTTTTTTTTTTGGTGGGGGGGGGGATTTTCAATTGATATATGAAATAAGACCTTTAAGGGTAGACTTACACAATACAATGGTCTGTAAATGTATATTGGTGTATCGTTAAACCAAAATTAAAGTTGTAGGTTGGAGAGAGAGAGAGAGAGAGAGAGAGAGAGAGAGAGAGAGAGAGAGAGATGTGAGTAAGTGTACCAGTGACAATGTCTAAATCAGAAGAGTTAGCGTTCTTGGCACGTCCTGCTGGACTGTCACCCTAGTATATTTCAACAAATTTGGTTGACTTATATCTTACTATCATACAAAGGAATAACACTGTTTAGGTGTATTTTTCAAGCTTTAATGGCGTGCATAACCTAGAAACATTTGAAATGTCAGGATTTCATGCCCTGATTAAATATAAGTGTAGTTTTTGATAATTTCATATACTCAGTACCCCCACCAACCTTTTTCCATGATTTCCATATCTTTGAATGGTCATGAAATATTTCTTGAAGACCATAATATTATAAATGAGTTATAACTGTCAGAGAATGTGGAGGGTGTAGCGAGTTTTTTTATGGCAGAAGAGGTCACATGTTCTCGTATGTAGAAAATGCATGGAATTTCCAATTCTGTACATGTACAGCGGAATACGCAAGGGATACACCCCCCCCCCCCCCAAGCAAATCTTTGCAAATCACGAATACATGGCTAAGTTTTAAGCCATGCATCAAAAAATTGATTTTAATTGATGAAAAGTTTATTTTAAATAAAGTGCAAACATATTAATGATATTTTCCCCGTGTGTTTCGAATACTTTTCTTGGAATATTATTTCTTTAGTCAGCAATCTTTAGAGAACTTTTTATATCTATATGATCCCGTGGTTATAGCTCAGTTTTCTCACGCTTTTATCTATTGATGACAGAAACTTCAATTTAACCTTTAATTTTCTTTATCTCAATAAATTTCTTTCATTATACAAATAGTTGATAAAGTAAATAAACTTCAAATTTTTAAATAGTACGTATTATATTCAAGCGATTAAGTAATGTAAAATATTTTACATTTTTACATTTTTTAAATAAATTTTTTTTGTAGGGTACATGTTCAATTGATATTTATTGATTTTGAAATTTGATAATAAAAATACTCCAATTATGTGAAAACAATCATTTCTCATTGTTTCGTGCATCACTTTACCGTATATCACATTTTTAAACAGTCATATATTCAATTCACAATGTACTTACTGTTTTCATTTTATATCAACAGGGTCATCCAGTTAAATTTGAGTAAAAAGGACACAACAAAACCAGAGTTGGTGCCCACACGAAAAAGAGAGAGGTTTAGTAAATAAAACAATTCACAAATTCATTTGAACTGATTCATAAAACTTATTCTGCCGCAATATTCACTCGAGCGTGACAGCCATATATAAAGCGACACCATGGCCGATAGCGAGTCACACTTGCACGGAGAGGACGAGGACGAGGAAATGCCAATGACTGAACGAGATCTAGCAGACGACGCGCAATGGAAGGTAATTCAGAAAAATACCTTCACCAGGTGGGCCAACGAACACCTGAAAACTGCCAACAAGAATATTAATAACTTGGATACTGATTTATCCGATGGATTACGACTAATTGCTTTAGTGGAGGTTTTATCCGGCAAAAAATTTAAACATGTCAACAAAAGACCCAATTTTAGAACCCAGAAATTGGAAAATGTTACCATGGTGTTGGAGTTTCTGGAGAGGGATGAGGGGATCCGAATTGTCAACATTGGTAAGTTATTTGACTAATTAACATGCATTTTGTCCATAAATAGGTCAGTAATAGGCAAGCACCGGTGAATGGTAAAAATGAAAGCGAAAGGTGGTGATGAGGACACGTGTGTTTCCAGGTGCAAGTTATGTGTCGGATTGTTTTATCTGGCACTTATTATGTATAGTATGTTTAATATAAGGTAGGAGTCAGTGACAGACATAGTACACATACAAATGCACGTGGGAGACCCAACCCTGGAAAATAATAATGTAAACAAACATGGCGGGATCAGCATTTAGCAGTCCAATACACACCTGTAGATTAGGTGCAGTTGTAGAACCGGCTAAGACACTCGTGGTCTTGTTAAAACCCTTATTGCTATATTTAAACTTGATAACATGCATAACCATTATTATCTTAAGATGTTTACATGATTGCATTAATTGTAATTACGACTAGACTTCTGTAATAGTGGAAAATGGGCGTTTCCCTGAGTCAGTTTATTCTTTTTAGCATTGGCTACACAAAAATGACAAGGGAAAGTTACTTTTTTGTATTCCCCTATCTGACAACTGAGATAACATTGATTCTGTGTGGTTCAAATACTGTTAGTGTGTGGTACTACACCAATGGAGGGACAGGTGACGTAAATAGGTCAGAGATGTTATTATGCCCTGGTCTCTTATTAATTAGCAAACATTTATTGTGACTTGTTAGATAGTTAATAGATAGTGTGACAATTGCTTAGAGATAAACAGTAGGTGATAAGCTACAGTAAAATACCAAGTCCTAAACCATATGTGTATAGATAAAAGCTGTCCTGGGTGGAAGGGGGGGGGGGGTCATTGACTAATGTTGATCTTGATTTTCCATGTGGGGAAAAACCATCTGGGTAAGATGTTGCCTGGGAAGGGGGGGGGGGGGGGCTACTGATAAGTACTTGTTATAGTTCACTAAACAGCTGCTTGCTCAGCAGGGGAGGAACAATAGGACAGTGCAGTAATTTATGCAAGATCACAGGGGAATTCAACCTGGGATTGATTATCAATTAATGGTAGTGAAGTTCTGAAGGATTTCCTGACCATTACCCCCCACCTATCTTCCCCACCCCCAAAGCATATACATGGCATCAAGTCCTCCCCCCCCCCCAAAGCTTAATCCACAAGACTTTTACATCACTCAAGTACATGTATCCATGTTACTACACACACAGAGACCAGAGCTAAGGCAAGATTTGTCAAATAATAGCAGAATACATTAAAGCACATGAATTTGATTGATTGTGAGAGCAATAAAAGGAACTGAATGGTTTGATCTGGTGATTAAATCAATTTTCTTAGCATAAAAATGTATCTTATAAAGTGACAAAACATATAGATCGTTTGTAAGTTCAGTTTGTCTCTTTGTCTATCCCCCCAAAAAACAAATTGTGGGAAATCAGGCAAATAAATGGACTATGTTTGTTACCTTATATGGTTGTGCGAGTCGATAGGTTTTTTATTTACCTAATTTGCTGAGTGCTCCAACACAGAGTAATTCTCATTCCATCAAATGTTTTACTGAACATGTCCTGGGGGTGCTATTAGAAGTCAGTCGCAAATAAATGTATCGTCAGCTATTTTCATTTATAGGAGATTTCTTCAAGGCGTACAAAAAAATCTACATATTTTATTCACCTTTGAGAAAGAAAATGGAAGGTGTTTACTGCGAGATGGAAGTTTAAAGCCCTCTGTGAATCAGTTTTCAAACAGGATGGGTAGAAACGATTTAAAGAGTACTGACTCCAATTTAAATCAAATCTATGAAAAAAGGTTCATGTTCAGCTTCCATGTTCTGAGGCCATGATACGTACAACACAGATAAGATTAAGAAGCCAGTAAACCTGCAGATTTAGAAAACCCTAGCCCTATGTGGAGGATGTGTGAAAAGGGATTCATTGTCCAAAGAATTGGTCTTTCAATGCCACCAGGGTTTATGTTAATGGCCATTGAATAAAAGACCACCAAGGATTAATGTCTGTAATTTACATAATAACAAATACCTATTTAGAAACATTACCATTTTAATTTCCCCTTCTGGAGTTCTACAGACTGTTGGGGTCCAAAGCTACTGATATTGTCTCTTATAAATACATCTGATCACAATGGAAAGGATATACACTAACATGAACATTCACAACTGTACACATTTTGGCATGCAACAGGGTTTCGCTAAGCAATTCGTTGTACAGTTGCACGTAAGTTTCAACTGATACAGTTTCCAGACTGATTGTAAAAGCATTCACCTAGCATGCATTATTTTTTTTCATGAACAAGATCACCTGTGATTCCCTTAATCTGCTTGGCCATAGAGATGACCCCTCTCCAAATACTATTATTAGCTCCATGTCCAAATCTCAGAGATATGACATTGGTGGAGATTTTTGAGGTTAAGAATATCTGACCTCAATAATGGCTTTTCGCCCTAAAATAACACCAGCTTCTAGCTTGGTCTTCAATGAAAACCCTTCCTATGTGTATTCTCTGTCCAGGCCGGGACTCTAGGCAATAGTTTTGAAGGCTGTGTACTGCAGATTAAGGGCTATGTAAGAGGATTGACTTCTGGGGTCGAAAAGCCTGCTAAAAAAGATCATGGCCATGTAACATGCTGCTCTGTGGTATTATAAGCTAATGGTGTTTTGGTCAAGGCTTTCTGAACAGGCCACTCAAAGGAGTGAAAACATAGATGACTCATCTGATATAATATATGCCTTCAAAATATTTTGCATAAGGTGTCTTGTTGACTTATTGTCACCAGAAGTTTGATGCTTTTAGGATAGGGTTGTGTATTAATTCCCAATTTGAATCATAATGCATTTAGTCTATCTTTGAATGTGTGAGCTGTAATACAAGTCAGGTTTTATAGCAACATTGTCATAAAATATAATTCACAAGTAGAAAATATTTCAATAGCTTGTTTATGTTTGGAATCTGCAAATAACTGGTGTTTATGTTGAGTGAAGTCGGAAATGAATGAAGTATTTCTTTCTAATCTAAGGAGAGTCATTTAAATTCAAAAGAAGATAAATGGTCAGCACTTTGAAACCCATTAAAGTCACACCTTTTTGTTAGAAACCAACCAGAAAATTATCTGCATTTAACTTTCACATTGAAATTTGATAAGCCTTCTCTTCAGAATTCAAATGGACAGGGGACATATTTATTAGGGTAGAGTAAAACAGGAGGTTAAATAATCTATACCTGGTGGTTGTTTACACAAGAATCGGGTATCTATAACCTGGTTTGCCATTGCGTGGGTAGCTGTACCAAATAAACTGTGTCCAGAGTGTTGAGAGTATGTTTTTTGGTTTGTTTTTTTTGTGTTGATTCAGATATCATTCTGACTCACCAGAAGAGTAGAGTGGCTACCCACACCCTTAGTGCATTTGGAGTCACTGAAACCAGAGAAGTTCAGGAAGGAAAACCGAGTTGTTGTTTATGCCAAGGCATGCACAAAGAAATAAATGATTGATGTATAAAAGGGACGATGAATAGCTCAGTTCACAAACCAAGAACTTTGTTTTTTCGCTGATTAGCTTGGTGAGATCACTCGATGACGTCCAAGGCAGACTTAATCCAATACTGATGAATTTCTGTTTTTTAAATTGAATTTCAATAAAAAAGATAGTTGATTCAGCCCATAAACAAACTTTGAATCAGTATTCATAATATACACACACATTAGGTTGGCAGTATGTGTGTATTTAGGGGGAGGGGTGGTTGAATGATTAAAATGAGGGGGAGGAGAATTGATAAATTGTTCCTTCCATGCAGTTTAGAGCTTGCATTTGTTATGTATAATATGGATAGAAAGCTCCTCTTGGGATTTAAAATATTGAAATTTTAATTTAGAAAGAGCTTTTTTTGCAAGGGACCCTCCCTTGGGTGTAGTTGTATATAGAAGCTGGAAAGAATGATTAATTTGAATTTCTGCATCTTGGTAGGTCTGGTGGCAATATAAGCATTCCTGGTGCTTGTCAATGAAACTTAATCTGCTGAAAAATTACAGGCATTAAACAAACACTTGAGTGATTTGAGAGTGTTTATTCAATAAACCAAGCATGGAATAGAGGAGGACTGTTTAGTCTTACAACATCTGATGCAGGACTTGCCTGAATTATTATTATTAAGTTGAGCATGGATAGATCTTTATAGGGGTACCTGAGACCCCAAAAGAACTGTGTGCCATTCAGTAGTGAAAATAAGGACATGTATTGTGAAGTTTAAATGAAATGAAGGTGTTTCATATTATTTAGAAGAAAAAGAACAATAAAGAATAGGTGTCGTTTAAGGGTAATATTTTTGAGGGACTTTGTCATGAACATATGGGTCTGTCAGAATTGGTCTATCAAGTGTCTAAAGATTAGACAGGCTGCTTAGACATGTGTTTTGAATGTCTGCAGCCACTTAAAAACTTATCATATTGATGATTAGTAAATGCATCATCAGCATGTTTGAATGCCTTGGAGACCCACAGGCATGTAGCACTGGCAGGATAAGGCGAATGGAGAAAGGCCTGGCCAATTTATAGGGAGGGAAACCATAAATGGAGTTCAAAATCTATCTCAACAGTTGCAGATATGATAGTCAGTGGTGTTTCACTTCCTCAAGCTTCAATTAGTCACACTGTTTCAATGATCAATCGAAAAAAACAGCAGTGAGCCATATCACTGAAGCCTGCAGGGAGGAATTTACCTCAAACAATGGGAATCTTTCAGTTGCTGAGGGCCAACAGATGATCTGTGTTGTGATTACCAGTGACTAATTTACTCTGTCTGGTCATCAATCAAGGAACGCATTGACTGGTGCCCTGTCCTGATGCTGAGCTATACCCTAGCTGACTTGGGTTATCCCCAGAGGGGCAGTGAATGGGGAATTCCTGGTTACTGAGCAACCCTCTACTTAAGTCTCACCCTAATTACACTCCCCATTTATTATTCATTGTGTCTTTCTGGCTGTTCATCTGTTTTTGATGCAGACAGTGGCTTTATACCTATACCGGTACTCTTCTTTATATACCTGCATCCTGCAGAAAGCATTAACATTGGGGCACTTAGAGGGCTAATTCTGTGCAGTTACCTTGGCCAGCAATGCAACACAAATTGCCAGACAAATTACATTGCACTTTGAAGATGAGCCATTTCAGAAACCTGTTCTATGTACCGGTAATTTGTAAGCAAATACAATGTGGCCTAGCTGTTATTTCCTTATTTCTCAACACCTCTTTGCAGATAAAATTTAGCAGTTTGTTAAAGAGCTTGCTCAAACATTTCAAGATAGGTAGATCTGCAAGACCCAAAAGTGCAGGTATTACACAGTGCTGATGGGAAGATTAAAGGCTGAGATTAACATGCATTTAATGTTGTTATCTGTTACGAGAATTTATCCACATTAAATCTTGAAATCTCAATGTATAAACAAAAAATCATTGGAGAATTTATCCACATTAAATCTTAGAATCCCCCGATGTGAAACCAAAAAATCATATTCTATGTTTATTCTGAGCTCTGCGTGTAAAGTTCCGCTGTAAACATGGAGTGATTTTGAAGGATCAAAGACCTGCTGAGAGTGTGCATATAAGTCTGGGCCTTTTATGAATGCACTGGTTATGAAGGTGATGAGGTGCATTGCAGGCATTTTGTAGGGCTCTGTTTACACGAGGCTGTTAGCCCGAGGCCCATTAGTGGTAGGCAGGTACAAGTGTCTGAATAAATGAGGCAAGGCGAAAATGTGTGCAAGATGTGTGTGGATATGTAGGAATTTCGTTGATATTGTCTTGGTATTCTCTGATACATTTAGAATTAATTGACTGTACCGGCCATATAAGAAAATTGATATGCATGAATTTCTTGTAAAGATAGCGAGTGTGCAGACCAATATTTTGAATAAATTTCATGGTCTTTTGTTAACCCAATATTTCAATAGAGTTCTAATTAGGAAAGGAATTGTTATAATAGTTTCATATCCTGCTTCCTGGCACAATTTAATGATTACTGCAAATACAGTCGATGTGCCCCATTCAATTTGTAGGAAGTAGTTAAAGTACGATAAACACATTATGCAATGTACAACCTTCACTGAGTGAAGTCGCAGTGCAGTCGCATATATTATGTAATTCTCACATGCATTCAATTTTGGTGACAATTTCTGGTGGACATTAGATGCGCTCTTGTTTATTTGTTTACATGTGAGCGTCAAGTGCTTGTATATCCCAAATATATAACATTGACCTTGTTATAATCTGTTTCTTATTATAAGTAGGGTAAATATACAGGTATCTGTACTTGACCATTTTAATGATGGTTTGATGTAATTTGCATATTGTCCAGTCTGGTCCATTAGCAATAGAAGTAAAGTCTTGGTCAGAAAAACTGAAATAAACTAATGGTAACATCTTGTGACAGCAGGATCAGGTGAGCTGGACTCTATATATACCTAGGGCACACAGAAAGGTGAGTTAAGGTGTTTACCATAAATAAGGTCAATCTTCTTGTACATTTCTCCAAACTCAAACAGATGCCTCCTTCAAGTGTTTAAACAGGGATGAAGTTGTCTCGAGTAGACTTTCGTTTACTGTATTGGCTATGAATTGTGGGTAATTTATTAGTCTAAAGTGGAAAATAAGGTCAACTGACACAATAAGGACACTGCCAGGTGAAGCCCCCCACTCCCACACCCCATTCCTCCCACCCACAAGCCCTAGAAATTATTGATTCTCACCAAATACATGTATGATCTGGCGACTCAGGGGTCTGCGAATGTCATTTTTTCTGATTAGATATGCAAACAAATCAAATGACATCTTTAAGACATCTGGCGACAGACAAGTTATTTGTTGAAGGTTGGGTCATTCTTAGAATATATGATATGCCCACTGAATATTTATATTGAATTTGTTCATAAAATTGATAAGAATTTTTTTTTCAAAAATTTTGCATTGGTCAGCAATATTCAGGTGTTTGGGTATTTAAGGGGAGGAGGGGTTCAAACTATAAAAAAAGACTTCTTTTTTAATGCCCTTGGTTAAGTACCCCAGTTTTCCTCATTTATAAACAGGCTTTCTCTGTCAGCTTATTAGACTGCTCCACTGTGATAAAAACAATAGGATCTCTGTTATGTGAATTCTCATATGTTTTTGGCAGATTGGTAAATCAGTTTTGAAGAGTTTAGCCTTGTTTCTCATTATTGACTGGCAGGGAAGAAATGAAAAGAAAAATCCTACATGCTTAGCAAATCTAACTCCAGCAAACAATGCATTTTTTGTGCACATGCCAAAACAAGAAAAAAAAAATACTTGAAAGCTTTCAGAAGTTCATGGACCCGAAAAGTTCTGCTGTAAAATTGAACGTTAGATGGAGCTTTAGTGTGTGTCCATGCATCTAAGTAGAACATTGTGATAAAAAATGGATGTTAAGAAAGGGTGCTCCAACGTTATTTAGCAGTATTGAAGGGAAACTACTAAACTTCAGTTTGGTTTTATTGGTGGCAATGTCTTGCCTATGAAACTACAGAAATCCACAGTTAAACTACATTTTAGTTTTATTGACGGCACTGTCTTGCCTTAATTTCACTTGGCAAGTGATAAATAAAGGCAGTTAACTACCTGAAAAATCGTAGGTATTAGACAGCAGTGACCCGTATCTCCAGATAACTCCTGTCAATGGTTTAGAACAACCACCCATAGATGTGATTGAATAGGAGAGCTTAAATCTGGAGATCCTATCAGTGGAATTGTCCAATACATGCTGATTAGGGTGAGGTTCTATGAAAGCTGATGGGCATAGGGCTGAGAATGGCCAAATAAAACGAGAAGGGCAATCGTAGTTTGTCTGGCATTTTTATACCTTCAAGGGTTAAAAGTATTTGAATGAATTAGTAGAGTTGTCGTTCATAAGGATAGTGATGATTCTGATCTGTAGTATAGCCTTCATATTAAAATGAAAGTTTATTTGCAACTATTGCATGTGCAAAAATTGCTGTTGCAGAGATGTCCTCTTTTAGCATGAGGGTTGCTCATAAATGTTGATCATACAGGTGTGCAGGTAAACTATTGCCATTTCCAGAATGTCTGTAAAGGTAGAATTATGTAATACAGCCCATGGGTGTTATTACTCATAGACTATGATGTTAAAAGGAGACAATATTTCAAGATGCATATTGTTATCTACCAGTACACAAATCAATGTCACTGCTTCTCATTTCTTTATAGGAGTAGAGGTGTGTTCAGTTTATTACACAGGTTAAAAATGCCCTGCAATGTTAGGCAAGAGCTGTTTACCTTCTGTACATGTACTTGTAATTGCATAGACCCTAAAAATAAAGAAATTAGGAAGAGATGATTTCATTTGGGGGGAGGGGGAAGGAGAGCAGCAAATTGGGTTATCTGTATTAACTTAAAAGAATTTATATGCACCTGAGGAATCTGGAAGGATAATGATTATGACATTGCTTACCATGCAAGGTTTGAGTTGGAGTGGATAGTTAGTGTATCAACTGTAATGTTCATTAGTCAGCCATGTAGTACATGGATAAGGTTAGAGCCCCGCCTATGTGAAACCAGACAAAACATACAAGAAGCTTTAATAATATGGTAGCTATTGTCTGACTGTGAAACCACAAAGTATGCATACAAGAAGCTATAGTACTATGGTAGCTATTCACTACATTCCTGTAATTTCTCTGAAGTCTCGAATGCTTCAAATTCAGAATAGGCAGGTTTCCTGGTAGTACTCTGAATAGAAGCTGCAGAGGAGAAGTCTCGCCCTCGAAGTGCAGCCACTTCCTCCAATGGAGCAGTCAAGGAATGTGTTGACACCCGCAAATCTGAGCAGTCTGTTCTCTCTCTCTCCTTTATCAGCTAGGAAACACTTTTGTTTTAAGTGGGCAATGAAAGTTTGGTGTTACGACATGTATAGGATTATGCAACTGGTGGGTGGAAAGGAGAATTTGTAATCTCCTACTGTTTTTAAGTGTTTAATGTTTTACATGATAAATAAATAATTTTTCGGGAGGGGGTAATGAATGAGAGAGAGAGAGAGAGAAAAAAAGGAGAGAAATAGAGAAATAGAGAGAGAGAGGAGGTGATTCTAGTTTTTCAGTCTGACAGGCAAAAGTTTTGCATCTTTAACAAATAATTGGTTTATAATTGACACCACAAAGACTAGCTGTCTGATAAATTATCAGGCTGTTTCCTTACAATTTGAAAGTTGCTTAAAACAGTTTAATTCATCACAGATGCCTTTATGCTGTGATCAAAATGCCCTCAGACTCATAACAACAACTTGTCAGAGTGAAGCTGAAAATTTCAAGCCAACAGATTGTTAACCTGTTGATACACTATGCCGATGATTCACAGATCTTTGATGCTATTTTCTTTAAATTTATTGGGTAGGATATGAGATTCTCTCAGACCTATGCAGAGATAAGTTTCTTCTCCTGCCCACGTAAGAATTCTTTTTAGTGCTGATACCAGTAGAATACCTACTGCATACCTGTACACCTACGTCGAATATTGTAATTTTGTTGTGTGTGGTTTATTTTTTTTTAACAGTTGCGCATTAGTTCAGGTCATAGAATTTTTATTTGGTGAAACATCATGCAAGAATTTCATTCAACTGTTTTGATTGTCTGACAGTGAATTGGAATGATGTCCCTATTTAACATACGCTTATAGTAGACTCAAAGTACACATGGTGAATCATCGGTATCCCTGACAGGTTTCAATATGATATGCTGAATTAAATACAGTGATATATATTATATAATATATTGCAGTTGCAAACATATACATGTACCTATTATAAAAAATCATTTAAAAAGTCAATTCTTAATGAATTTGCATGTTGCTGCATAAAATGTAATGTACTATGAATCTGAAAATCAAGAAAAAATGCTGATCGGCCATGTCTTAATGAGTTCAATCTTAAGGCTAAATGTATGTTTATTGTGAGGGAACTATTACCATGCAGTACCTTCCGAACTGTTGGACCAGTCAGATTTGGTGTTAAGTTGACTGAGAGGGTGTAAAACACCTGTTGACCCTGCAGACTGAAAATGCCATACTGCCAGCAAGGGCATGAGACTGAGACCTTCTTATTATAAGATAGGGTAAAGAAAAGTTGATTGTGTGTACACACTAAGCTAACTGTTGTATTTGCCAAATTTATTAAATTAAATGTGCTCCTGGTGCAAACAATATATAGGATGAAGTGTTAATCTCACTGGATGTCCCAGGGTATTATAAGGATCTGAGTGATATCCTTTCCACATCTCCACCCCAAACTGTATTTGACCCAGTTAAGGAGCATGGAAATGTAGTACCCTTACAGGCATTTAATTACGCTTCACCATCACTTTGTTAATAAGATTCCTATACAACCCGGCCACCTCAAACAAGCCTGGAAAAGTGACACCAACAGGTAAATCTTGACACCTGAGTAACGACACAGGTATCTAGGTAATATCTGCTGATTTAATAAATACAGGGTTATATACCAAGGTATCAGTAATTGACGGCCATCGTTTGCTGAGTAATGAGATTTTACCCTGCTTCTAAGGTTAAGTCCATCTGCGATATTTGACTCACTCCAACAGTATGTTGAGTGTTTATAAGTAGTTTCACCTACTGTGGCGAGTTATTTTACATGTTTTGAGTGTCCGAATTAAGGAATGAACAATGTGTTTGCCGGTAAATTTAAGCCCAATCGGAAGTGGCCTGTGTTAGAAAACTTGCGATAACATAAATATTCTCGATGGCAGTGTTTACGATGTTTTACGCTTATTTGATTTCTTGCCTTATTTGGGTTTGGGGGGAAAGGTGCTGCTTACGACTTAACCACACAATCTGCATTTAAAATATGCCTGTGGAATGCAGACGCAGTAGAGAAGAAAACATGTTTTTAAATAGCCTATTGAACCTGTGAAAGGATCAAGCGTTTTCTTCATGTAATGAATTGATTATAAAAAACTTATTTAAAAGTTTATCTTTTCAATCATTAGTGAATCATTTTAAATTTTCCAGGGTTTTTCTTCCTTCTTTAATTAAAAATATATAAAAATAACAGGTCTAATATTTAAGCAGATGGCCTTATTAAGAGATTTTAATGTCTTGACAAATATTGGGATATGAGCTTTTTAAATGCTTACCAAGTACTCTTTAAAGTGTAAAAGATATGAGAAGTTTTGGGTAAGAGTTTAGAAAGAAGCATAGCCAAGAGTAAAAAACAACTTCATTATATTTGAGTCTGTTGTGTTGTTGTAATTATCTCAAGATGGTGGATATCAAAAAGCAGTGAAATGCTTCAACAGAGGTACATTAAAGTTGGCAGTTGTTTTGTGGGGTTGTTTTGAGATGTTAAGATTTTTTAATTATATCTCTGTAAGTTATCAACAAGGAGGGTTAGCAGGCTGTAGACTGCCATCTCACTGCAGCTTATTGAAGATCTGTATCAGAATTGTTTATAAATAATGGAGAGATACATTCTTGCAAGTCAGCAAACACGTGTGTGAAAGAGATTTAGAGATTACAGAAAAAATAATAAACTGAAGGGAGTGAAAGTGGTCAAAAATTGTAAAGCCTAATAAACTTTTAAGGTTTAGATGAGAAAGAAAACTTGAATATACTGAAATATAGACATGTGAAAAAGATATCAGTCAGCTAAATTGCCGACTTCATATATGCTGATATATAGACAGATGAAATCAATACAATTTAGTACTATATGTTAGATAAAAACCAATATTAAACTTGGAAAATGCACCTGGAAACACATTATCCTAATCAATATCATTATCCTTAGAAACTTTATATTTATGTGTTTTGATATAGATTTCTTACAATACCTGTGTTGATTTGATTACCTTTGATCTGAACATGTAGCAATACTAAACTAACATGAATGTTCTCGCTTTGTCTTACAGACAGTTCTGACATCGTCGATTGTAAGCTGAAGCTGATCCTGGGTCTGATATGGACCCTCATTTTACACTACTCCATCTCTATGCCCATGTGGGAGGGAGAGGAGCCGACCCCCTCAGAGGGTGGCCCCACCCCAAAACAGAGGCTGCTCAACTGGGTCCAGAGCAAGGTCCCCGACCAGCCAATCAAAAACTTCACCACAGATTGGAACGACGGTCGGGCCATCGGAGCCCTCGTCGATGCTGTCGGACCTGGTAATGTTCTCGCTGAAATTTGAATTTTTTTTAAGTGGTATGGGACACCTTGCGATGTTATGTGGATAACAGTATTAATACCATATTCAAAATATAATCATGGTTTTAAAATTGTTATTTTTTAAATTGTATAATATCTTACCAAAAAATAGATTTTAAAAATTTCAGATGAAAAGGTAAAAATTGTGAAAGATCCACCAGGATTCAAACTTGTGACTGGGAGATCAAAGCTTAATATGCTTTATCTTATTGCACAACTCTGTTAGACTTCAAAAATGGGAAAGAAAATATTTGTAACAGATTCTGTAGAATTTTAATTTTTATTTGATCACAATATCACAGTGTCTCATACTTCCTAAAATTTAAGGATAATTGATTCACGGTTGAAAATAGAAAGACTCAATTATTTATAGCATCTTCACTGCTCAGTGAATTAAAGTTGCGCTAAATTTGAATTACTTTTCATTGGTTGGTCTTTGCAAAGTCAGACTGCAGAGATAGTTATGCATCATGTCACATTGACCTTGGACCACTTTTCTGGCTTTTCTGTGAACCTGTTTAAACTGTCAGGGTTGGCAATGCTGCCCTAATTGCAAGTTGAACTCTGAGACAGCCATTTTTTCTGTCAAACCATTCTGCATTTCAATACATGACATTTGATAGCTGTGTCCCCGCTGGACTGGTTTAGTTTATTTTTTGGATACCAAGGTGGGTGGATGTTTGTTTAGGGTGGGTGCATTATTCTGATAATTAAGAGTCTTCAATAAATGCACCCTAAGCCCATACTTTCATCAGCTACCCAGGTAATATAAGGTGCTTCTGCACAGTTTTTCAGTAGCCTTGGAACTGTATAACAAGGCTTACTCAGCCACCGAATTAAATAATTTTGTCATTTAGTGTTTGTCAAACACAATAAAGCTCAAGGCTATATTTAAACTGGTTTACCAAAAAATAGCAAAAATGGAACTTAATACTTCCATTAAGTATGTCTTTAAAAAGCATTAATATCTATCTTAGTTGGCTATTTTTCTTAAGATGATTGTGAGACTTACACACCTTAGATTTTCAGATTGTTATAAAAAACCTCCTAAAAACCTCTTGTATACAAATGAACCTTTAAGATAGATTTTCTGCAGTTTGATGGAATCTATGTATCAAATCTTTTAATCTCTCAGTGGGCGTATTTTGATAAATAAAACATAAATACCTGTAACTCAAATTTTTTCAGATAACAACTAAAGTTCAGTCTTAATCATGTCCTTTGCATTTTTGTGAAGATAAAATTTGTAGGTTTTTTTTAGTTTTTTAATGATTCACAAAAAAGCCCTAAACTTAATGTATCTATATATATATATGCTTTCAATCGAAAATGTAAATTGCATTTTATGTAGTGGAAGTTCTAGGCTATATTGTATTCATATATGTATTGAGTGACAGCTGAATCCATGACTAATTCTTGCCTATATATTAATGTACAATAGTTTTTGTTAATATTAATAACATGCCATCCATTTAAACCCCATTTATTTCAAAGAAAGCAGTGAGCTTTTGTTGAATACCTGTAACCGACAGGTAAATTAACGTGAGTGTGTTCATTAATTAAGTCTTTGATTCTGAACCCCCCATGTCATGGTGTCAGTATCGCCTTTGTAGAAATGCTCCCTTTTAAGGCGAGATTATGTGACTATTGTGGTCCTGTCAAACGAGAGCTACGATAGAGATAATATTTGTATGGGCGTCGTAATGCACTAACTGGTTTTTTAAAGAAACGAAGTGAATGATATACCTGACAAAAGTAGGGCTCGATCGTCTGTTGAGATATGTCGGTTACAGTGTACTGTTAGAGCAAGTCCGTCTGTCAAGTAACGTATTTATAAACAATGCATGATGTTTGACTTACATACCCCTTTGATCTCGGAAGTGGATGAAGTGTTCAAAGATGCTAGTCGATAACGAGATCCTTATAATTAATGCATGCACCACTCAAAAACCTCAGGACACCAGCCCCTTGCAAATATTAAAATTTCATGAAACAGAGTGTAGTGACGATAGGTGTGGTGGAGTTATCTCTCTTTGGTTGATTTTTTGTTTTCTCTCTCTCCAGGTCTCTGCCCTGACTGGGAAGACTGGAATCCTAAGAATGCCAAAAAGAATGCCAAGGAGGCCATGGACAATGCCGAGAAATGGCTGGATATTCCTCAGGTATAACTTCTGCGGGATACCTGCCGAAAAAATAGTTCTCTGTATCTTGATTGCTGCTGATATTGCACTCGGACGGAGGGTTATGAAAGCAAATGAGTGGCGAGTGGAAGGATAAAAGAAGATAAAAATAGGGAAAAGGAAGGGAATTTGGGTATTTTGCATCACAACAAGTTTATCTCTAACATGAGTAAAACAAGCTTTTTATCATTGAAACAACATGTAGGAATTTCATGATGTAAAATTAAAGCATTCCACAAAGACGAGGCTATAATTGGTAATTGAAGTCACTTATCCATGTTGTTTGGGGGCAGTGATTTCGGATAAATTACCAGTTTCAGGTTCATATTGGTAGTTATCTGTTCATAATCTTCACATGATGTTATGTAGCAGCTTTTTGATTTTGTGAAAGAAGGAAATTGTGAAAAATGAAGTAAATTTTGGGGAAATTACATGTAGAGTAAAAAATAACAAAACAAACTGAAGCAAGTTAGACCACCCAAGCATGATAATGGATGAAGTCATCTTTATTACTTTTATTTATCGACAAGGAAACAGATATGTTAATTTCACAAACGAGAAGGAAAGTTGCTGAAAGCAATTGACACACCATTAACAGTGAATACAGATAAGTGACTTCTCTACAAAACTAAAAAAAAAAATAAACTTTTCTTCACAGAAATGATTAAACCTTGAGTGAAAAAGATAAATTTGGACCTAATTGAAGTAACTTTTCATGTTTTGCGATTAGTTTTGAAGCAGATATGATTTGTGTGTATACACACAGACAGAGTTATCTTGAGGCTTGCGTCTGATGAGAGACTAGATATACATGACAGAAAAAAATATATATGCTGTCTGTCTGCTCCAGTCTCCCCTGTTAAAAAGTCTCCTGCACTAGCTGAAATGGATAACACAGTTTCCAAATGCCCTCTAGTATCAAATATGTATTTGACAGTTTAACGATAGCTAGAAAAAATAAATTAAAAAGCTCTGTGTTTTCTTGAAAGCTATTAATCATGCCCCTCTCTATCAAATTTGTGAGGTCTCTCTGTTTGTTTTTTTCCCAATTCAGATATCATATTTTGGCCAGTAAGATTTCAAGTTGAATGGAAAGTTAGATATAAAGATTTTTTGACAACAGGATACGTTTTTGAAAACTTGATACTCCACTGTAAATATAAATTTGCTCGCTTGCATGACAAAAGTTTTCATGTTTTTAGGTCTATAAGTACAATGTTTTTTATTGAAATCATATTTTTCTGGTGCATTAATTCTTGGTCATGAGGTACATTCAGGTGTGTGAAAAGGGGAATAACTCCTACTCCTAGAAAAGTAACGTGTTTATTAAAGAAAAAAAATAGCCATTTTGTTCCTAATTATCTACCATTGATGACCTAGCTGTGAAGTTAATTGATTACTGTGTGCCTCAGTCAAATACATTCCATTAGGGGTCTATATAGACATAAATAAACAAATTTGGTCTTGTGGGATGTGCTTTAGAAATTTTGTGAAATGATGCTATTAGATTACAAGCTTGATGTCTTTAAAAGTCTACGGCTTTGAATACCCCATACAAATATCCTCTCTTATTGATAGACTCTGATTACACAGGACAACAACAGGTGTCTGTGCTAGTTGTGTATTGTGGTTGGGTGTGATGCATATGTGATTTCTTGTTCTTGTAAATTTGCAACTAGAATCAAATATGGCAAGTTCAGATGAAAAAAATGTAAGTTTATGCTTAAACTGCAATGAAATCTCAACTATGCATCTTCTTGTTTTTCCTTTTGAATGTTTTTTGATAGTGTATGCATGTTTTTGATTCCTAATTCAGTATGTTATCTTTTTAATAGCTCATTAAGCCCGAGGAAATCACCAATCCCAAGGTGGACGAGCTGTCTATGATGACATACCTGTCACAGTTCCCCAAGGCCAAGCTGAAGCCCGGGGCTCCCCTCAGACCCCGCCTCAACCCAAACCGTGTCCGTGCCTACGGACCGGGTCTGGAGCCCAAGGGCAACCAGGTCGGGGCACCTGCCCGTTTCACTGTGGAAACCTTCAGTGCTGGAAAGGGATCCCTGGAGGTCACAGTACTGAACCCCAAAGGAAAGAAAGAAACTGTAAGTAAATGGGAGGGGACTTTATGGAGGGGTTTGTAAAGAGGATGGGGGTGTGGTATAAAGCATTTTAAAACCACAAAATAAATTACATGTGGAACTTAATCTGTATAACATAGTTTTCTTTGGATATGATAAATATTACTATCTCAATGTAGCTAATGTAATATCTGATATAGCAAGATGTAATAAATTAGTTGACAAAATATTGCAAGAAATCTTTCATTCTGATAGAAGTAACATTCAGTGATTTGGATATTTTTGCTAAGTCTTTTGAATAATTTACAACATTTGATATTTAAATATATCTCTATCATTGTTTATTTTTTCAGTGCGAGTGCGTATTTAACAATGACAGGAATCTGACCTACTCCTGTGTGTACGTACCCAGTATGGAGGGAGAATACAAAGTAAGGGCACACAACTCTATCAGGACATAAAATCTGAATTAATGTACTGTTCGTATTTTGTTTGATAATAGAATTTGCATATGCAATATAGTGTCTATTTAATGATTGCACTGAAGGAAAAAAAACCCACTAAAAATCTGATTGGTGAGGATTAAGTTGGAAACATTTTAAGATAATTTTTAAAGAAAAATGACCAAGTTACCTGAACCTGATTACCTTTTGATGTGAATGTGTCAATAGACTCTGACCTGCTATACATACAGAACACCTACAGTTTTAAGAACAATTTGTTTGTTGCTATAAAATCACCTGTAAATCATAAACTCGCAGATATGAAGTGGTCCAGTTTATGATGTGTAAATAAAGCATTAAAGCACATACATGTTGACATGGCTATAGTGTTAGTAAGCTCTGGTCAGATAGCTGTAGATCATACCCTTGCTAAAAATGAAGAGAAGTAAAAAGGACAAGGTATTACAGTTATTTTTCTTTATAATCTGAAAATTTGTATATACAGGGATAGCGACCAACAGTCTATTTATGTATCTATGTATGGGACCCACAGAAAATTTATCAGGTTACCTATAATTTTGCTTGTAATTTGTAACCAGTTACCTATGTTACCTCTACTTGTAGTTTTTGAATGCTATTGCTTTTACATATTAAGATATTGCCATGGTATTGTAAGTTAAAAAAAAATATATCATGACTTGTGTTTTTGACAGGTCATCATCAAATTTGGTGACAGAGAGATCAACAAGTCTCCATTTTCAGTCAAGGTCGAGGGAGCAGCTGGTGACCCCACCAAGGTCACAGCCTCTGGCCCTGGTCTGGAGAAGACTGGTGTCATAGCAACCAAGAGAACTTACTTCGAGGTCTTCACAAAGAGTGAGTTTATCTTCTGTTTGGCAGTTTATCTTTTTTTTTAATACGATTAAAGTTTTGGTTGAAAATTTTAAAGACCATTATAGTGAAAATATGTCATGTTATGCAATTTTTTTGATTTATTCATCAAGTTTAGAATTTCATGGTTTTACTTCATGTATGAATTTTCTACATAAAAAAAATAATGCCAGTCAAAGGGAGTTAACTCAATCATGATTCATGTGCATTTCTCTCTCTCTATATATATATCTATTCATGGAATGTGATATAATGAGTTGGTAGACTAGTTTTGTGAGTGTGTGCTGACTTGTTTTGATAGATGCAGTACCAGCAGAATTATTAAGTGACATAGGTAACATTCTCCTCTCTCTGTAGTATTGGTATAGACCGGGAATATACACACCTTATTATATACACTATATACATGTATATATACTGCCTCTCACTGCCTGTAACTTCTGCTTACATACCATCAAATGGTTAAATTAAGACAATTACACTTGATTAAATGAAGTTTTTAAGATCATTATATGTAATGCATTTTGGTGATTGATTTATGATAAGGGATCGGAAAGGATTGGGGCTTTATTTTAAAGCTTTTTAGTTTGCACTTTTTAGCTGTATTATGTACTGTAGGGGTAAAAAAAAAAAATGGTTTTTTTTTTAATCTTTAAAATAGAAGTCAGTCTTCATCTTTCAATAATTTTCTGAACTTTTATAATCTTATGTATTTTCTGAACTTTGAGGTCTGTTGATTGATATATAACAATCTTGTATACCATTCTTTCTCTTGATGTAAACTCTGATGTGATATTTCAGAACTCTTAATATAAATATATATAAGCACTCCTCAGCAATTTACCCTACTTCACATTACTATAGATGCAGTTAAAATAGTAGTAGCTTCGGGAAAGAAAGGTAAGTCTACCCACAATGCACCTGTGTAACCAAGGCAACTCCTATCTGGTTCATGGCATCAAGAAAGAAATACTCTCATGTAATTTTCAGACATGAGATTATTTTTTTTTAGGCTTTCACAAGGAATGGGGATTAACCTTCCACTGAAGCCCCTGACCTTTTTGCACTCCTTATTTTTTAGGGATATAATTACCAGTACACAAAGTGTCTTTCCAGTGCAACAGTTCCTGTGATTTTGATCACATTTCATCATTTTGCAAAACAAAGGCTTACCAAAATAACTCTGAATTCTTCATTCATTCATAATTCTGTAACAATACATTGATGAAAATCTATTTTTTATCGGATTGGTAATGTCTTTGTTCTAAAGTTGATTTAAAAATTTGCATGAAATACGAAAGTCGATCACTAACCTGAATGTCATTTTGTTATAATTTTTTTCTCCAGAAGCTTAACTTTATCATTTTATTTGTATTTTGCCTTGCTAAAATTCTTGTTTCAATTAAACTTTCATTCTTTTATGATAACAGCAAAAAAGTTTTATTTTTTAAATTGTTAACAGCTTTAAAAAATCTTGAGTTTCGCGGTCATACATGACTAGAATTTGGAAACAGACATGCATGTTATCCTTAACTTGGTGTTGTACGTAATACATGTACATGTATTTGCACATGTAGAAAGTAAGAATATTGAATGGAAAAGTCAAAGGAATGTGTATTCATGAAATAGAGGCTATTGTTTAAAATATGCAGAGATATAACAGATATATAGAACTAGAAGTATTTATACAAGACGATTTAGTTAATAGAAACTGGGAATGTGCTTCATAGAAATTTATCTATCGTACAGCTGTAGCAATGGCTATTTTATTTTATTTGTAGACATTACTAAGTTGTATTAAAACTCAGATCCATTAGTTTCTTAACAATGAAACCAAATCTAGTGAATGTCAATTCATCAGTTTAGAATTTGCTCAGCATTTTCATCTAATAGCATAAAGATTAAACCCATTCATATATCAGAAAACAACTTGCATGTAAAATGTTTACAAGAAACCATCATTCACCTTGACCTTTGGTTGAACGATTTGCCCTTGACCTTGACAGATGCAGGCAAAGGCAGCATTGATGTGGTCATTCTTGACCCCCACGGTAGGAAGGACACGATTCGCCCCAGCATCGCCACCGTCCCCGGTAAGGAGGGCACCTACCTGGTGGAGTACATTGCCATGGAGCAGGGTCTTCACTCCATCAACATCATGTTTGCTGGACAGCAGATCCCCAAGAGTCCCTACGGAGTCAACGTATCGCCAGGTAAGAGGCACTGCTGACAATCATTTAAACCAGTAGCAATCGTACGGGTTTACCTATTATTGATATAGGTTTCAGTTGAATTCTATTTGAAAATTGTCATATTATTGATTGAAATCTGTTACTAGTTATCAAAGTAAAATACATGTACAAAATTGCTGCATGTGTGATAGTTTTTGCAAATTCAACTCAACGAAGTTTTACATGGACAGAAATGTACTTTCAGCATGTATTTTATCACTCAACAATTTTACATTTTTTACAGCATCCAATGCCAAAATGTGCTATGCTACCGGTAGAGGCATTCAGCCCAAAGGAGTCAGGGTCAATGAGAATGCTGACTTCAAGGTTCACACCAAAGGAGCAGGGGCAGCTGAGGTCAAGGTTCACATTATTGGTCCAGGTGAGACAATGCATTAGTACAACAAGTAGTTTTGTAACAGTGTAGTGTAATATCTTAAGGCAGCTGTACTGTACTCTGTGGTAAAAGTATTAATGGGATTTAACTAATAATATGACACATGTAATTATTTAGCATTATTTAGCAAAATTATGTGAATCTTCAGAGTCATCTAAAAACTTGTTCTAAGGTTTGATTCTAGGTTTTGAATACATGTACATGTACTATATCTTTTTTTCATTAGGTGGAATTGAAGTCAAGTGCACATGTACCAAGAGCAAGACAGAGGAGGGTGTGTATGAGTGTGTGTATGTCCCCCTGAAACAGGGCCAGTACATCATCAATATCACGTTCGGTGAGCAGCACATCGCCAAGAGTCCATTCAAGGTTGAAGTGGGCCCCGCCAAAACATCAAAGATCCGTGCCTACGGACCAGGTCTAGAGGGGGGTGTGGTCAACCAGCCCGCACGCTTCACCGTGGAGACCCAAGGAGAGACCGGAGCTCTCGGTAAGGGGCTGATATAAATGTCTGTTCAAGAAATCAAAGATAAACTCTGATTATCAGCTATATATATCTTTTTTAATATATTAGTGAGGGATGAAAAACTTTGATGTGGAAGAATAGCAAAAAAGTTTCTGTAGTCACTATTTAAATGCTGTGTTGGCTAGTTTCTGTACTCTGGTTGGTAGTTTGCAGGATTTTATATTGAGGGACTCTCCCAGTCTAAAGTTATAAGTTTTGTTTGCTAGATCTGTAGTGTGGTATGTTTGTTGTTTTCAGGATTTTCTATTGAGGGACCCTCCCAGGCTAAGATAGACTGTAAGGACAATGGAGATGGCTCAGCCGATGTGACCTACTTCCCAACCGCCCCCGGGGAGTATGCTGTCCACATCCTCTGTAATGAAGACGACATTCCCAAGTCTCCCTACATGGTCCAAATCCAACCAGAGACCAAAGCATTCAATGCATCAAAGGTCAGATTTAAGAGACAACTACATGTATTCATACTTACATGTATCATACTTATGTTTTGTGGTTTCATCAGTGTTCAATGAACATTAATTTTATGGATGTCATTGTTTAGTCGATTTATAAGATCAGATATTGATTGAAGTAAAAAAACACAACAGATTTGGACCATTGTTAATGAAATAACATATCCTCAAAACAGTCATTTTTACAAGATCTTGAAAAATAATGCCAACAAATCTTAATGAAACCACTATATTGATCTTGTCTTGTTCTAGATTTATAATTGATAATAAAAAGTGGTGTTTTAAATGCAACTATTGTTTATATTTGGTATATAGGTCACAGCCTTTGGCCCCGGTCTGGAGAAGACAGGAGTGGTCCAGAACAAATGGACAGAATTCACGGTGGATGCCAAGAAAGCGGGTAAGGCCACTCTGAGCGTGAGCTGTCTGGACGTGGACCTGAAACCAGTCCCAATAGAGATTCTGGACAAGAAGGACGGGACCTTCCAGTGTAAATACATGCCCAAGAAGTCCTGTAAACACACCATTACCATCACATGGGGTGGGGTACAGATACCCAACTCACCCTTCAGGGTAAGTTCTCATCATCATATTGTGTGTTGGGGTCCAACTCCCAAAACTCACTATTCAGGGTAAATTCTCATTTTTGTATTGTGTGGGTGGAGTGAAGGGGGGGGGGGGGGGGGGGGGGGGGGGTTGCCCAAAACTCACCTTCCTCACATAGTAGCGTGATAGAGCATCTTCCAAACTGATAGACATCCCTGATTTAAATTCCTTTTATTTACATTTTTAAGCAATATTAAAAGTGTAATTTTGATTGATAAAAGTTTAAATATTTTGATTAAGTTATTCAGATTTATGATACTTTCTTGTACAGAATGATATCGAGTCAGATCTAGATGAGGTTTGTATTGGATTTTGACAAAGAATTTTTTATAATGCCTTGTTCAGTTATATTAAATGTATACACATATACCAGTATACTTACCACATTATATTATTCTTTCATTTTCTTAAGATGCAAGAAAATGGTTCTATTCCAAGAAATAGTGTTTATGAATTCAGTGTGAATCATCCAACTATGCACTTGTATCATAGATGAACATGTTTAAGATCACTTGTACAGCAATTATATTTCTTACCTTTCAACTCATCATTTATATCTCAATTCTTTCATGTACAGCTGAATGACCATATAGACATTACACATAATGTGTGAAATTAAAACAACCTTTTTCATGACATTTTAGAAAATACATTTCAATATTCATATCTACCTTAGTATATTATCATTTTATCTTTGGTTTGATTTCCGAGAACTCCTTCACCCTGACTTATTAGGATGTACAGACACCACAATCATTTTCAAAATTTTCATTTGCATCATCTGTTTATTGTTTTGTTCAAAATATTGTGAATTCTGCTTTCAAGGAGAATAATACAATGAGAAAGTTTAGAGTTTTAAGAATCAAATTAATTACTTTTGACAGGTGCAGGTTGGAGAGCCCAGTAAACCAGCCAATGTCAAGGTCTATGGACCAGGAGTTGAGAAAGGGGTAAAGACCATGGTCAAGACTTACTTTATTGTGGATTGCACTTCTGCTGGGCCAGGAGATATAGGCATTGCCCTCACCGACGGAAATGGTCGTGATGTTCCAGTAAAGACTATTGACCAGAAAAATGGAACTTTCCGTGTGGAGTATGAACCTGTTAACCCCGGAACTTATGTTGTGGCGGTGTACTTTGCTGGCAAGGAGATTCCCAGCAGTCCTATCAAGGTTCCTGTGGAGGCCAGCATTGACCTCAGCAAAGTCAAGGTTGTAGGACTTGATAAACGTAAGTTTTATCACATTATTTGTTCAAAATTCTGTATGTGGGAATCAATATTGGAGAAGGCTTCTCTTTTTTATTTGACTGAATCTTACCTTTGGATTTTCTCTTTTGAAAACTTGATATGCAGACCTAAGAAATTGATAGACTCAGTTTAATATCCTTTTAAAATCAAAATCTCTGCTTCTGTTAACATCCAGATCTTTGATTTCCAGTCCTTTTCTCAAATCAGCCCTTCAAAAAATTTAACAAAACATGTACTTTTTATAAGTTGTATGTTTCTCATTTTTGAATTTTTATGATTACACTTTAAATTCTTGCTATCTTTTGTGTTTATGTACACTTCACATATGAATTTTGTGTTGTCATAGCAACTGTTTTTCTGTAGCAATGACAGTAAATAAAGAGAGAGAAATTCAGATTATCACAAAATCTGCTGGTAAATCCACCACACCAGCCAAGGTCACAGTCACAATGCCCAGTAAAAAGAAGGTGGAGCTCAAAGAAAAACCCACCCCTGAGGGCTACCAGACCTTCTTCACTCCCACTGAGGTGGGACCCCATAAAGTGGAGGTCACCTATGGTGGTAGCCAAGTTCCCAAATCACCATTCACCGTGGATGTTTTGCCTGACTCTGCCAGTAAAGTTAAGGCTTATGGCCCAGGTCTCAAGGGAGGTAATGCTAAGTCCCCAGCCCAATTCACCATTGATTCTCGTGCTGCTACCTCCCCAGGAGAACTTGGGGTCACCATTGAGGGACCCAAGGAGGCAAAGATTGAGACCAAGCAGAACCCTGACGGTACTGTTGGTGTCACTTACTACCCCGAAGTACCAGGAGAGTACAAGATCAATGTGACCTATGCTAATGCACACATCAAGGACTCACCATTCAAAGCCAAGATCTTACCAGAAGATGCTGCCAACAAGGTGAAATGCTATGGAGATGGTTTGACCACTGGGCTTGCTATGCAGCCGGCGACATTCACTGTGGACACCAGAGAGGCCCCTAAACCTGAGAAGAAGATTGATGTGAAGGTCAATGGACCAGCTCATGCCAAGGTTGAAATGAAGAAGAAACCAGACACTACCACTGAGGTGACCTATCACCCCAACAAACCTGGAGACTACACCATTGATGTGACCTATGATGGCAAACCGGTCAAGGACTCTCCATTCAAGGCCACCATCAAACCAGAGGATGCAGCAAGCAAGGTCAAAGCATACGGTCCAGGACTCACTGGAGGCAATGCCAATGTAGCTGCCACATTTACTGTGGATACTAAGGAAGCACCTGCTCCTAAACAGAATGTGGATGTCAAAGTGAAAGGACCAGCACCAGTTCAGCCAAAATTGACCAAGAAACCAGACGGGACAGTGGATGTGGACTACACGGCTACTAAACCTGGTGATTACACCATTGATGTCACCTATGGAGATAAGCCCATTAAGGATTCTCCATTTAAGGCCAAGATTGTGCCGGATGATTCTGCCTCCAAGGTCATTGCCTATGGTCCTGGACTCACTAATGGTAATGCCAATGCCCCAGCCACTTTCACAGTGGACACCAGAAATGCCCCAGCGAAGGGACAGAATGTGGATGTCAAGGTGAAAGGACCAGCTCCAGTGAAACCAAACTTGAAGCCAAAGGCAGATGGCACTATTGATGTGGACTACACGGCTACTAAACCTGGTGATTACACCATTGATGTCACCTATGGAGATAAGCCCATCAAGGATTCTCCATTCAAGGCCAAGATAAGCAAGGATGTGGCAGACACCCGTGTCCGTGCCTATGGTCCAGGCCTGGAGAAAGGAAATGCACAGGCACCATGCACCTTCACCATTGATTCTAGAAAGGCTGCTGTCCCAGGACCAGTCGGGGTCAAAGTTCATGGACCTAAGGAGGCCAAGATTGACATGAAACAGAACCCAGATGGAACCTTTGGAGCTACATACGTTCCCACAATGCCTGGTGAATACACAGTGGAGGTGACCCATTGTGACAAGCCTCTGGAGGAGTCTCCCTTCAAGGTTAAGATTGGACCCCCGACAGGTGAGCCTATTGACACTACTGACAGTGGTGTCAAGGCTTATGGTCCAGGTCTGAAGAATGGTATTGCTGAAAAGCCTGCAGTCTTCACTGTTGATGCTAGAAATGCCAAATACCCTGGCGCCATCGGTGTTGGAATTGAAGGGCCCAAGGAGGCAACTATTGATACCAAGCAGAACCCAGACGGCACTGTTGCTGTAACATACTACCCAACAGAACAGGGAGAATACACCATCAGTGTTACTTATGATGACAAACCCATCAAAGAGTCACCATTCAAATGTAAAGTCAGGCCCGCCGCCTACGAGAAGACACCACTGGCCGAGGCTGACCTCAGTGGAGTCAAGGTTTATGGACCAGGCCTGAACCCCGAGGGTAAATTATATACAACTCTCTCTCTCAGCATGTGGAATGACTGAACAGTGGCTGAACAAAGCAAGAGTTGTCATCCCCTGATTCTTTCTGTTAACAGGTGGCGCTTGACAGGACTGATGGCTTATTATTAACGCAAACTTTGAGCAGGCTTGAAATATGACTGTGTCTGTGTGGGCATGATCTTAGAACTTTAATTCTCTTTCTGTGGATTTTTTTTTTATTTTAATCTTCTTTATTTTCTTCTTAAGCTTATTGTAACTTTTCTTCTGTTGAGCAGGTCATGCTTATATATTAATTTTACTTGTCACATATGCTTCTGCATTTTCATTTTATTTTCGATTTGACACATAAGTGTTATTCTGAAGAATATATATGCATCTGTATGATTTAGAGTTAATATACTGATTGATCCAATATAGAACCAAATATAGTCATATTCAAACATATAGAAATGCATTTTAATGTATAGTATCCCAACTGTGTACAGTAATATTTCCCCTTCACGTATATTGTAAGTATTTTTTGATACACACATTTAGCACCTATCATTATGATTGACAGTACATGTACTAAACAATGCAGCAGTTAGCATGTATTAAATGCACTGATTGATGATGAAGCCCCTCATAGCTGCTTCGATTCTTTAATGAAAGGAACAGTTCATTCTGTCATAGTTTCATGATGAGATATTTTTGTGTTAAATAGTTTGAATTGATATAAAACATTTACTAATTTGTATGCCAATAGTTTAATAAGACCAGTTAATATTTTTTATAAATTTTATAATTTTGTTTTAGTTTTTCATTTTAATTTTAGTAACAATCCAATAATTAGTATGATATGATTTTACCCTATATCAAATTACCAAATATATATTCTAATTTCTATGCATTTACCTCTTATATCAAAAGTATAGACTGAATATTCCGTAAACCTGTAGCAATCTTCCTCTTTATTATAACCAGTCTAAGCATACTATACACAGAATGCAAGTATCTGTCCATTGTGATCATGTGGTTCCGTTCTTTTTTGCAGGAGTTTTCCTGGATTCTCCCACAGAGTTCACTGTGGATGCCAAGACTGTGTCTCCCTCTGGGGAAGGAACTGTCCGAGCCATCGTCAACAACCCTTCGGGGGTCAAGAACGACACTACGGTCACCAACAAAGGGGACGGTACCTATGATGTACTCTACACACCAGTGGAAGAAGGTACCATGATATATTTTTTCTGTTGCATGTACTTTGAAATCAGTCTTTTATTTAGGTAGACAATAGCCACATTTTTAGAAATGGGACAGATTTGTTTCCAAAAGCTTCACATTAACAGTGAATAATTCAGTCAAGTTAAAATTAGATGCAGAACTTGCATTATTGAGTACCAAGTATTGAAATACTGATATGTGTAACCAATATTTAAAACAAATGTTTGAACCTTTCCAGGAAACATTGCTGTGGACGTTACCTATGACAACATGGAAATCCCCAACAGTCCGTTCAAGGTGTCGGCTGTACCTGGCTGTGATGCTAGCCGTGTCAAGGCCTACGGACCAGGACTCCAGGGTGGCTTCACCAACCAGCCCCAGGTTTTCACCATCGACATCAAGGGGGCAGGTCAGGGCGGTCTTGGACTGTCCATCGATGGACCCTCAGAGGTTCCCATCAACTGTAAGGACAACAGGGATGGTACCTGTACTGTGGAGTATCTGCCAAGCAAACCTGGAGAGTACGATGTCTCCGTCAAATTCGCTGACCAGGAAATTCCCAGTAAGTTAACATTAAACATCAAAATATGATGACTACAGATATCAAGGTTAAAAAAATTATTATTAAATATTTCTCATAGACAACTAGATAATTCAAAAATATCCTGAACATGAGCAAATATTCTATCCAAAGTAAACTATTCCAGTATGGATTTTAACATTCAGCCCTATGGACATTTCAGATTCTCCTTTCCGTGTCGGTGTAAAGAACCCAGTAGATGCCAAGAAGGTCAAATGCTATGGACCTGGCATTGAGCCAATGGGAGTAAAGACTGCTGCCCCAGCAACCTTCACCGTGGATACCACTGAGGCTGGAGAGGCACCATTAGAGGTCACATGCACTGACCAGAGAGGACGTGTCCAACCAGCTCAGCTGACCCCTGTAGCAGAAGGGGTGGTAGACGCCACTTACTACCCAGTGGAAGAAGGACCTTGCAAAGTTGATGTCAAATATGCCAACCAGCATGTACCAGGAAGGTCAGTTACATTTTTTGTGACCAACTTATGATTTTGTTTATATAATAACAAATTACTATGAACCCTCAAGTACTGCACATTGAGTTAGTAAGATATTCAAAGATGGGTGAAAAAGATAAAGATGTAGAGAAAGGAAGCAAAGAATTTATCTTGCATATTGATATCATCAACTTCCTTTTTATTTTCTTGTTTTATATCGTACTCATTTTTTGTTTTTAAATCATACTTATTTTTGAGTATTTCTTTCCTCTAGTCCTTTCACCACTAATGTTGAGCCAGGAGTGGATGCCAGTCGGGTCCGTCTGTCTGGTGCCGGTGTCCAGGATAGTATTCCTGCTAGTTTACCTGTCAACTTCCTCATTGACACCAGAGAGGCTGGCATTGCTGATCTGGAAGTCCTCATCAAGGTAAGGGTTAAAGTTCATCTGGCATAAATTAGGTAGAGGCTGAGTGTTATTATGGATTTTCTATGCCTTTACTCCACTCCTTTGTGTAAGGAACTAAATATTATGAGAATAGAATCATCAAAACCGCAAAAACCTCTACGTATGTTCCTAATGACTAGGAAAGCTAATTCTGACAATTCTTGTTAGGTATTGCATAATCAGAGGTTTCTCTCTCTACAATGAAGAGGTAGAAAAGTGCGCACTTAATTAGTCAGTGTACAGAAAGGAGAGAATGTGAACCTGTCCCTAATAGTGCATTCTGAACATCCTCTAAAAGTACACACTCTGCTCGGATAGAAGGGAGGTAACTCACCTAGACTTGCTGTTAAGCACCTGTGGTTATTGTCAGAGTCTGGGAATTTGCAGTTCATGACAGAATGAACACCACTTTCAGCTGTTCATCCATAAACATAAGAATTATACACACCTGATAGTGATGTATAATGTAAAAAGTAGATATTCTTACAGGGATTTTGGAAAGTTTGACACAGAGACTAGTGATTCATAATTCACTTAAGCTGTCTTTTAATTTTTAAATATTTATTTTTAAATTCAGTGAACTTGCACTATTGAAAAATATTTGTATTCAAAGAAAGATAGTAAGCAGGTTGATTGAAATAAGTAGCCTTTCTCTTGAAAATATTTTTTATACAACACTATGAATGAATCCAGAAATATGCAGTATAAGAGATTCAATGAGTTGATTTATGGGAACTCAGCAAAGTAGCAAACTAAGATGCCTTTTGAAAAATGTCTACAATTGTTGTGTTAAGAAACCATTAAAAATAGATGTGAGAATTTCACTGGAGTGAGTGGAAGCCATTACAGTTAACATAAATTAGAGCCTCTTGATGCTGCATGCTCCCACCCATTCCAAGAGTGATTCACATTGCTAATGTGAAAAGGCAAATCTGTTCAATACAGAAACAAATTATGTCACTCTGTATTATGTGACATTCAATGGACAAAATATCTTATTCATAAATATATTTATGAAAAGAAAAAGAATTCTTTGATTTGTTTAAACAGATTAAGAGATTTGATTTATAAATCTGTATACATGTAGCATTAAAAATCATATTCTCTGAATTATCTGTACAGAGACCAGATGGTACATACGCCCACCCCCACATTGTTGACAATGGAGATGGCACATTCACCGTGTCCTACGTCCCAGATGACCTTGGAACTTATGAGATCCTGATCCGCTTTGGAGGTCAAGTGGTGCCCAACACCCCACTCAAGGTCAATGCCTACCCTGTGGGTGATGCCACTAAATGTAGAATTACAGGTAAGTTCATACTCTCATATAAATCAGATACATGCAAATGTCCAACATCAGTGGCTAAAAATATACATTGTATGTACATTGACAGATTTTGAGGCTGTTGTTCAATCTAGCTGAAAGACAAAGGCAATTTTGTAGATTGTAGAGCGGTGTGAATCTTTTTAAGTATTACAAGCTTATAAAGCATCAAATTTGTGTTTTCTTTTTTTAAACAGATGGTCTGGAGAATACAACTGTCCCTGTCAACAAGGAGACCGTAATTTGTGTGGACGCCTCCCAGGCTGGTGATGGTAAGGTCACCTGTCGCATCCGCAGCCCCAGCGGTAACGACATCGATATTGACATTGTGGAGAATCCGGACGGAACATTCAGCATCCTGTTTACACCGCAGATGATGGGAGCCTACACCATCAACATCAAGTTTGGTGGACAGAGCGTGCCTGGAGGAGAGTACGACGTCCAGGTAAGATGGGGTCAAGGTCATGCCCACAAAGTGGGTCAAGGACGGTGGCTTTTATCTTCCGTAGCCACCGCTTCTTGTATATTTTTGTAATGCTTTGTTATAATGTTTATTATTGAAAGATAAAGAGGGTGATGTTTGAATAAATTGGGTTTTTTTGTGATGCCAAAATGCATGACATTTGAAATGTATGTTAGCTCTTAGAGATAAGAAGTTGGATGTCCAAAGGAATAATTAATTTCTAGTTCAAATTTCAAAACAAGCAGTTGTTATTTTGTCAGTAGATATATCATGGTCTAAATTATCATGAATACGGTGACTTATGAATTTTTATATCCAATTAGCCTATTTGTCTAGAAATCTCTAAATCATTATAGGATATTCTGATAAATGGTTAAATCCCAAAGTTGTTAACCAGACACCAAAAACAAGTAGAACAAATGGAAAGCTTTCCTGTACATGATGAGCAACTAGTCAAGAACTATTTTTCAAGGTCTAAATTTTTGCTATTTTGGCACAAACAATGAAATTTTTAAAATTCTAATGATCTTGCATCAACCTTGGCAGTGAGTTAATGCTTACAAATTGCAGTAGTGTCGACAGATTTCTGTTGTCATTGTAGTTTGTTTCTAGGCATAGTTTGAAATAGATTTTAGACAGCTTTTTGGGGTGGTCTTATTGCCACAATTCTAAGGATACCAACCCAGTGGTTATGAGCTGGACAGTCTGCATGTTGTATTGCATGTAATGAGGGGGTTGAACTCTCTGCATGAGATAACAAAATGTTCAGTTTTTACTTCAAAAACAATTTCCTACTCAACTCTATATGTTGAAGTCCGTTTTCTCTCCGTTTAAGTTGACTGGCGGAGATCCTTGGGTGGTTTATGTGTTTTGTTAAGATAAAAAGTATAATCTCAAAATTACTAATGAAAATTCCAAGTTAATTGGGCTAACAAGCCATCGGAATGTAAAGACATGGTTCTAAGGGATCTTGTTTATGTGAGAATTTATAAGCACAAACATTGGAAAGTGGAGTTGGTAGTCTTAAACAATATTGTAGTACTTGTACTGCTTAAAGTGATCAATTTGCAGTAAAGACAAAGTGATTGAGTGAAAATTCCCATCATCACTCAGCTGTGCTCGTTTGTGAACAAGTAAAGATTATCGTTATACATTCACGATTCATCAGTTAAAGGGCAAATAAACATCAAAATCAGAAGATGATGGCCTTTCCTCCAGTCATAGCTAAGCAGTGACTGTAAAACTATCTGTATGAGCAAGACTTACAAAATGTGAAGAATCGGCAAACCTCCATGTCACATCTTTGTGTAGGATTGCACGGAAATACATTGCTTTGAAAGCTGGGCTTAAAAATGTTGTAGTATTTGCAGGGCCAGCCAAATTTTGTTCTTAGGTAATTGATTGGCTTGTTAAGTTGCTTAGAATGTTTGATGGAGAGGAAGAGATGAAGTTTAGTCAAAAGAATTCCCAGCATGCTTTGTTGACATTTTAATATTTCCTGTTTTCCAGAACATTCACCTTCAAATATCAGAGATGAAGAGTTTCAAATTAATGAATCCGCCGAAAATAAACATTTTTTGATGCATAACCGGTAATTTTCATATATCCAATTAATGAATAAAAACAAACTTGAAACTATGGTAGCTATAGATTATTGTCCATGGTGTTTCTTTGTATTCTGAGAAGATTTCACAGGAATACTCAGTAATTTGTGGTATTAAACAGATTTTCATGTTCTTGGAACCAATATGAAACAAGCACCTAATTGAATCAAGTATGTTAGATGATGATGAAGAAGAAAGTAGAAATATTTTTTATTTGTGAATGCATGTGCTTAGGATAGGTTCCAAAAATGTGTACCTATAAATAGCAGCAATGACTTATTTTGGGGAGGCTGGTAAATGATCTATTAGATGAAGATAAATGTAGGTATTTGATACAGCTCTGTTACAGACAAGGGCAGGCTTTCTCCTCTCTGTCCGACCGAGATTGTTGATAGATATTTGCAAGAGTTCCGTAGTAGAGGCAGTTTATTTCTACAAACCTAAAGGGAGAGCGATAGCTGAAATTTAGTTTTTCTTAGAAACAACAAGTTTGAATTTTTTCAGGTGCTACTGTTCTACAGAATATAAGCCATCTAATTAGGATACTTTCATCTGTGTTTGTTCAGTTAGATGTGAGCACTGTTTTCTCACAGAAAAAACAATACCATGTTTTGAAAAAGTTTACAAAACAAAGAAAAACAACATTGGTAAATACCAGTATTCAAGATAAGTGAGTTACTTTCCATTGACTAAAAAATCAGTACACATATTCTTGGCCCTCCACAGTTTCTAATAGATCCCGCACTATATGACTTCATATACATGCATTAGTTTCATATGTAATAAAATCAAATTGTGGTAATTCATGTTAAAGGCAGTAAGTGAGTTAAGGAATGAAAGGGTTGTAATTTAGGAGAGTTTTTTTCTGTGGCAGAGGAAATGGAGTTCATCTGCTCATTGTAGAGTTCGGGCTTGTTTAGAGAGGGCAAGAACTTAATATTGTTCATCTCCAACATACCTAGGTCGAAGAGGCAACATAAGCAGCCTTGTTCCTGCCCAGAAGTCTCTGTTGTCTTAATTCACTGTCAATTACAGACTAATTGTTTTCTATGCGGCTGCCTTTTGTTTCATCAGTTAGAAGCTCCAGCCAAAGATGGGGAATTGCATGGCTCCATGTTGATAAGGTTGGACTCACTGCCATATTCTTAAGCTAGAGTGAATCACATACTCAGACATTGCGCAAAATTAATGTCCTTCTATTATGTGTATTTATATCTTTGTAGTTTTTGGGTGTGAAATGTTTTGGAGGTTTGCTTTTTATCCGTCTTTTTCTGACATTTGTGAGAAAGTAAAGAGAAGTGAGTGATACGCGTCCGTGTTGCGACTGGCATGGATGATGGGCGTTATGATATCTCAAATGAAGCAGAATTGGTTTTAATGTCTAAAACATGCTGTCTGCCTGATTTCCTCAACCACCAACTGCATTTACATTGTGTTATGAAATGGTTGGCAGCTGCATATCCACATTTTTTATAGATCATGTGCAGAGTTAGAAGTGGTCAATTGAAAACTCTTCAAATAAGTAATTAATACTCTAACAGTTTAAATTATATTCCTTATCTTCTCTATCTCTCTGTCTGTCTGTCTGTTTGTTTGTCTGTCTGTCTCCCTCTCTCTCTCTCTCTGAAAAGAGAGAACAAACCCAATGACACTTGGGGTTCATTTCAGTAATTATCACTTGATTCAATTAGAAACTTCATTGTTTTTCATTGGTTCATTTGAGTTTGCAGCAAGTCAAACCTGTAAGGGTATGTATCAGTTGCACTGTTCTGTATTGTTACCTACTCTGATCTCAATGACTTTCTACCAGATAACTTTTTATCTCAAGAAAAAGATTCTTTTAGTTAAAAAAACTAAAAGCATATCTTCTTACATGTACACATTTGATCAGGTTACCCAGTTTCTTTAGCTTCTTGGCCCTCTATGTCAAAGATGCTGTCAGCTTGGTCTTGCAGTAATTGAAACTTTTTAAGATTATGAAAAGAATTTGGACAAGGGAGAATTAACTGTCTGGAGGTTAATCTGTTAACAGACAACAAGGATAAATGCTTCTGGCATTCATGTGTTCTCTTTCTTGAAAAATGTCGAGTCTTGTTCTATGAGATACATTGTAAGTTCTGTTGATGCACACAGATAAGATTAATGGACAGTTAAAAAATGCTGGAGTACAACAGGGACTGTGAACTATGTCACTGTTCCCACTCTTATTGTTGGTCCATTCAGTGTCCCATTTGTCTGTCACACCTGTTGGGGGGTACTGTTGTTTGGCCAAGGCAAATGTTGTCTTGTTGTTTTGGTCCTTTGCATAAAATGTTGTTTTGGTCCTGTGGGTAAAATCTTGTCTGGTTTAAATTGGTTCAGCTACTCAAATTAAGCTAGGTTGTCAGAGCTTTTTCTGTTATATGTCATTTGAAATATCATGACTGGTTTCTGTTCATGTGATTGATATTATATTAAGTTGTGGTGTAGGTATGGTTAAGATGATAAAAGGATTGTTGAGGGGTAAAATCTTTTAATAAGGGGCACATACTGGTGGTAAAGAGGAAATGTATTTGCTTGCTGGACTCTGCAATATATATTTATATTTTTTGAGATGTGGAAAATAATTCATCAATCACCACTCATTATAAAAAAATGATTTCATGTATTTCGTAATATATATATATATAACTTTATATTTCATTATCATTTTATAACTTTTGTATTTTTCAATTAGGTTCTTACTAGTAATGATTGGTCCATTTCGGTAAGATGTTCAGAATATTTTCACAAGTTTTTTATTGTATGTATTCATATTATATGCATCCAAAATATGGCTGCCACTTGCATGGAACAAAACTTTCTACATATACACAATGTGGACAAAAAAAGACAGTAATGCCTACAAGAAAATAAGAATACTTTAAGTGCAAAGAAACTCTTGGAGAGAGAAAAACAAATATTCCACCCATGAAGTTTGATCAAATTTAATTTCATTAAAGTGCATATCCAATTTGAACTCTCCACAGTTTCTGATGTTGAATGAATTTGCCATAAGAATATCCCGCTAACAAATTTTCTTTTATTATCTGCTTTTACTGATTTCACTTGTTAAGTGCAGCTGTACCTATTTGCCATGACAGGTTGGTCATGGTTCTAACACCACAGGACTGGATAACGCTCTCATACTTGTGCGCTGTTATGCAGGCCCCTATTCTATGCTAACAGGGGTTATGCCATTTGTAAATGTCTGGAAATGAATATATATGTGTGTGTATATCAATTATATGGTATCACCTCCTCTATGATAATAAAAAAGTATGCAGGAATGAAAATAAAAGACATGTATTACGGTAAGATCTACTATAGAGGTAATTTTTTCACATTTTTGGGCCCAAAAGTAAGATTCAAAACAAACGGAAAACACCTGGTATAACATGTAGAAGGGATCTCACCATTGCTAAATGCCTATCTCAGCAAGCTCGGAATTAGGGACAGAAATTCACAGCAGAAAATCAAATTCTCCAATCCGTTCCCTGTGAATTTAGTCATTACAGAACGAGGTGATAGTGATGTTATAATTTCAAGTAATCAGTTTCCTTTAACACGATACAGGTATTACATAATTTTATGATTATTGGTGATATCTCTTTTGACTAGCTTTAATTAGTTCCATCAAGATGTTCTAATTTTTCGTGGAATTTGTTTAACTTATTATATAACTTATGAGTAAAACTCTGAAGGAACAAAAAAGTTAAATAAAGGTGCCAAGTTCTTGTTTTTAGATAAATCATAATTTTCCGAATATATTCTCATTATATGATATTGCTTTCTCCACATGTTTCCCTTTAAAACTAGGGCATATTGTATCATGTTCTAAAGATTCCATTTTCAAGAACATTTCTCTTAAGTACCCTCCTTAATAAAGTGAGTTCTGTTGATATCGGTCAGAAATTAAAGAAAGGGGGGATTCATTTGTGATTAAGAGGAGGGGAGTGATAGAGGCAAACACTATTAAAATCCTGATGACAGGAGTATAGAAACCTGTGGGGCAGGGGTCTATACTGATACAGAAGCTGACCAGCAGCTGTTAGCGCCCTCTGTTGGCTAGATGATGTCATGAGTAATGTAGCCAATCATAGGCTGACTTTAAAAGGCTTGAGATTCGGCAAGTACACAGCCCCCCAGGATAATTGACTGACAGGCTTGAATTCCCAGCCAAAGCATTTCAACCATTTTACTCAATTTGTAAAATTCAAGGTTGGTGTATCATAGCGTTTGCCTCCGAGATACCACGGATTTTCTGCAGTGGAAGTTGGAGAATATTGTTGTAAGTAACCCCATCGTTGCTTGGATTATGTCCCTTGAGATTTTGATGGATGTGTTAGTAAGATTTTTATAATTATTAAAAATATCATTGGGTGTTTGAATTCTGATACATATGGATACCCTTTATATAGTTTTTAGGCACAATGATGTTAGACATTCAGCTGATTAATTACTTCAAAGATGAAACTTAGAGTCTGTTTCCTTGGAATTATTTTGTTATGTTAAATATTCGAATCGGAGATACAAATTTTTAAATTTAACTATCAGTTTGGAAAGGTGACATTTTTTTTAAAGAAAATATGAGCATATTGGACTTAATTAATTCATGATCTTGATCTTGAATATGTCTGCCAACTAAAGAAAGGTAAGAGGTCTTTTGAATAGAATTTTAAAACTTTTAAAGAATCTCTGGAGAAGCATTCATATGAGATAGAGAGAAAGGGAGAGAGAAAGAGAGATGTTTATAGTTTATCTCACTGATAGTAGATACAGACCCCTTGAATCAAGATGGAAATCATTTTGATGGTTGATTCAGAAGAACTTATCAGGTTCGCACATGTATAAAATCACTTAGAACCCCTAATGAAAGTCGCTTGATAGTGATGGATTATGGATGATGTTTCAAACATGTCTGTATTTGATGTACATCCATGAAAACAAGCCGCTAGGGGGAGTTTATTAGTAGGAATAGCAAGAATTTCAATATAGATAATATCAATGATTGTACCCCGAAACATCATTGCAAAATGACACGCACTAGGTGATTTTCAAGCTGGTAGTTTAAGCTTTTTAACATTTTAACTATTGATTACCGGTACTAAGTTTTTAGTGTAATGTGTTAGTAAATTTCTTTAAACATTTTGATTCAGATACATGTATTTTAATATACTTGGTTTGTTTTATTAACTCTGAGGTAGACAAAATACCTTGATTTATAGCACTTGCAAATGAAAATTATTATGTTTGAAACAGTCCCAAGTGTATTGTAGTTTTAGGTCATAATAAGTTATCTAACTAGGTTGATGTTTAGGAGGCTTGATTGATTGATAATAACCTGCTTGTAGTTCAGTATGACTTCAAGGGGGCTATATCTGTCAGATCTAGGTCTAAAAGACCACAGGGTATTGAATTATCTCCCCTTGTCAGACTCTTCTTAATAAAAGATAGTTTATATGGCCATTAAATACAGCAGGGTGCAGCTTGCGGTTGAATGTGGTTTCACAAATTATGATAATCTGTGTAATTGTATATTATTTAGGTTGAAACCATTTCTATATGATTTGAGAGAGAGAGAGAGAGAGAGAGAGAGAGAGAGAGAGAGAGAGGAGAGAGAGAGAGAGAGAGAGAGAGAGAGAGAGAGAGAGAGAGAGGTGGGATTATATTTAGAAAGTGTACTGAGAACTACTCAATTGATAGATTTACTTTTAATGATTGACTTCCAACTTCATGAAGTAGTGACTGTGATTGATGCAGCCAAAGATTTTATTTTTAGATTTTGAATCTTTTTTTCCTAATCATATTCACCATCTCTGAGTCTGTCTTATCTCTCCTCATATTCTTTCCTAGTTGGTCATCCTTATCTTTGTAAACTACTTTTGAAAGCCCTTAAGATAGGAAAGTCATTTCAGCTCCAATTTTCATAAATGCTTCACTTTTTTCCATGGTCTGACAAGCTTTGGATCATTGCTTGCGAGTAATTCCCAGTAGCATTCCCCCCCTCTCCACATCTAACACTTGCATTTCATATTTTTTGATGATCTGTTATCTCCAAAGCATTGAATATACATAAAAAAGATGAAAAGTGATGGTAATAAGCTTGGATAAGTATCTCATCTACATCAGGTCTGCCTGCGCAATCAACATTTTTGGAAGTAGTTTAAACCCTTGGAGTTGTTTTCCCCTTTATCATTTGCAGACCCATGTACATCTTTTTCTGAGTAATTTTAAAAAATTCAAAAACAAAAAAAAGAGGTCAAGAGAAAAGCTTTGGATTCAAACGAGATGCTTGGTGGTCTTTGAGATGTTGAGATTTTATGTTACGAGTCCTGTACTAAATGGATCACCAGTGTAACATGACTCCACATAGGAGGTTATCTAGAGGTTCTGGTATGCTGTTTTGTCTGCCCGCTGATGTTTTGATATTCGATTCACATATGATACCATGGATATCTCTGTTTTTCAAAGGTGTGACTCTTCTGCAGTTGTTTTGAACCTCATTATGAAGGTTTTTGTATATTTTCACTCTGAGTAAATGCATTTGCTTAAAATCGTAAAACAGAGATAAAATTGATACACATTGAGTTCTTTAACTGTGCATCTGGCAATGCAATAATATTCTGGTCTGGAAAATATTCTTGCAGATGAACTATATATATTTTTATTGTATATTTTAGAAATATGATTTCCCCAGCAGGACTTTTGCCAAAATGCTCTCCTGCTAATTTTTACTTCTATTTGTTTTCTAGGCAAAAATATTTTTGTAATGGTGAAAAATTTGGCTTTGGCAATACACTATATTTTTTAAAACCTTATTGTGATTATAGACTCATAGCTTGGGATGTTGTGTAATGGAACCAAAAGTTTATTGTTTGGGAGTAAGAAATCCATGCATTGTGATGTGTAGTTTATGATGATGTCATGGCTGGTATTTGTGCAGTGTACAAGCATACAGGATATAGTACACTTTGCACATATATGGTTATTGCTATGACAAAAAAATGTTTTAATACAGCAGTGTTACTTTAAACCATAATAATGTTTATATATATATATACCCAATGTTTTAACACAAACTGTGCTGAGGTAGTGATGGATGTGAACTAGAACATTTCCAGTCTGTGGCATCTGTTAACCATTGCTTTGTTTTGCAGCTGACTAGATATTATATAGTTAATGTATATATCTCAATGCTTTACTTACGACTTCACTTGATTTTGTGATATGCTTTATTCACTTTGATAGCCTGGCAGTACAAATAGAATTGGGGAGGGGTGGGCTGTCATTTTGTGGAAATATATGGGAATCCAGGGGTCTTAAATCTAGAACTTGGGGTCTTTAAAGATTGATCTTTTAGAAATGAAAACAATTTAGCAGAAAAATCTGGGAAAGGCAGAAATTTGTCAGTTGGTCCCAGTAAGATTTCAGGCACAAAAGTGAACAAAACAATTTAGCAGAAAAATCTGGGAAAGGCAAAAATTTGTCAGTTGGTCCCAGTAAGATTACAGACGCAAAAGTGAACAAAAAAAAGAAACAAAACCTATTCTAATACTGTCATATGAAAAATCTTATTGCTCCCAAACTGTGTACTGCTGGGCTGCATGTAAGTTCTATTGCATGAGATTGCTGACTTGCATTTGTTTGTTATTTAGGCTGTTAGTCCAGAGGAGTATGAGAAATACCTAGAGGATCAGGTAAGTCCTAACCCACACTAACCAAGGGGGCTCAAGTCGACTCAAGCCACCCCATAAAAGCATGACTCGAACAATTCTGTGATAGAAGCATGACATTTCTTTACTTCTCAGTATGAAATAGTGACAAAAATAAAACCTATAAGCAATAAAACAACTCATGGATCACCATGTTGCATATTGGAAGCATGACAGCCATCTTTGAAAGGGAAGTAACTACAAGTATGTCTCCTGTGGGTGTTACAGAGTTGTTTCCCTTGTTTACAGGTGGGGGCCACAGAGGATCTGATCAGCCCTGACACTGTGGACGCTGTACACGCAGGTGCCCCTGGAGCAGGCCTCTTCCAACCTGTGGACATCCGTATCCCTGTCGGACCCATTTTCAACTTTGTGTCTGGTAAGTCAGAAAATAAAAAATGGTGCTTCCCTTGGCTTCACAGGAAATGTTCATCAAAATTCAAGTCATAGTTGGCAATTATATACTGTGATTTCTCATTTTTTGCAGTATAAGTGCTTCAAGCAAAATGTTTTTGCAAGGACCACTAAATTACTTTTAGGTTATCTTAAATAAATTGCATTTTGTGAGTTTAAGCACTTCGTGAATGAGAGAAATAATCTTGAAACAAGTAATATTTCATAACTTATGATATCTTCAATGCACCTTGTTTGTTCTGCAGCATATGTAGTCATGCCGTCTGGCAAGAAAGCATACCCCAAGATCCAGGACAACAAAGATGGCACCGTTACCGTTAGATACCAGCCCACTGAGACCGGACTTCACGAACTTTTCGTCAAATACAACAACGACGACATCGAAGGTGAGGATGGGGAGTCTACAGTGGGGGATCTAGTATTAGTGGAGAATGTAGTGTCATCAGTGGGGGATCTTGTATTAGTGGAGAATTTAGTGTCATCAGTGGGGGATCTTGTATTAGTGGATAATTTAATGTCTTCAGTGGGGGATCTAGTATTAGTGAAGAATTTAGTGTCTTCAGCGGGGGATCTAGTATTAGTGGAGAATTTAGTGTCTTTAGTGGGGGATCTAGTGTCTTTAGTGAGGGATCTGGTGTCTTCAGTGGGGGATCTAGTGGTCTGTTTATATTGTGTGTAGATTGTACTTGTATCTCCAACAAAAGGGAAAAGAATTTACTGAGTTTTTAAAGAAACAAGAATGATGTTTCTTATGAGCATTTTAAGAGGTTATAATACCCTCAGTTTTATCGAGCCATTTTGAGCCTTACAATCTGCAGCATATTGCCTCCCAGTATAGGCAAAGATAACTTCTGTAAAATCTAATGATATTGCATTACAGATTATTTTTCTGTAAAAGTTATTATCAGGTGTATATGTTTAGTTTTCCTTCTTAGAAATTATCTGTATCAAAGGTAGATATGCAAGGCGTGGGGGGGTTTATACAATTAACACATGCAGAAATAGATTAAAAACCCTACCCTGGGGAGGCAGATCTATGGAAATAGATAAAGCAGGTATCTGATAGGAGGCCCAGCATTCTGACAATGTAGGGTTCTTTAGCTTATCTCTATGGAATGGCTGCTGGTTAACTGAAGAAATGGTAGAAAGGGAAAAGGGGAGAGTTTGTTGCCAAATTATATTGAACTGATAGCGAATGTTACTAGAAGCTGTTAAAGACATCACTTAGAGGGAGAGTGGCTAGGAAATGGAGACCCACAGGAGAAGACAGAGATTTAGCTTCACGCTTGATCATCAACCAGGTCCCGTGTCTCCCAGCTTGTTTCGCTGGACTCTAGGGGAGGGAGGGGGTTTATTTGTTAATGTTTTGTGAAGATGTAATGCATTTTATTTTTTACAATTCTACATGTTTTGGGGATTCCAAATTTTTAAAATCCTCTCCTTGGATGACAAACATTTTCTCATAGATTACACATTTTTGTATTGGAAGTGATAGAGTGATTTCAAGGTTGTGACATTGAGAGATAAAGGATATTACTTAATCATTTTGTGTGTGTATGTTTTTAGGAAGTCCATTCAAATTCCACGTGGATGCCATCAACAGTGGTCATGTGACAGCTTATGGTCCAGGCCTCTGTCACGGAATCGTCAACGAACCAGCAGAATTCACCATAGTAACCAAAGATGCTGGTGCAGGTAAGGACTTGTTTACCAATTGTTACCATAGAAACCCAGTGACAGCTAAATGAGACAAAAGGAAAGACAATGTCATTTAATTAACAACTCTTCCTCTTTGTTAATTTCATTCATGATGTAATCAAATTTTCTGTAAGAAAGAAAACAGATATTTTCCATAACTACACTGACATTTTAACGTATTAGATAGTGGCATGTTCTTGATAAACACATTCAGATTTTCTTCAGAGTATTACAATAATTGTGTGTGTACAACTGTACATTAACCTTTTGTGTGAAATAGAGATTCTATTTATTTTGACTTGGAATAAAGTGGATTAACATTGAAAGATACACATGTACAAAATTATTTTAAGTAAGAGAAATCTATATGGAGGAAGTTTTTCATGATTAATATAAATTATAAATGAAATTTTAAACAAGATGATAAAAACCGACTTCTGGTACACGTACTGTACAGATGGAAATGCTCAGGAATTCATTAAATAAATCATCAAAAAAAACCCAAAATACTTTGTACATGTAAGAAGCCATTCCATGAGGTACTAACTCGAGTGTGTGTTTTCTTGTTTAAGGTGGTCTTTCACTGGCTATTGAGGGTCCCTCAAAGACCGAGATCAAATGTGTGGACAACGGTGATGGCACCTGCACTGTAGGCTACGTCCCCACCGCCCCAGGAGAATACAACATCTCGGTCAAGTTTGCTGACAGTCATATTGCCGGCTCTCCCTTCACTTCCAAGATCAGTCGTAAGTCGTCTTTAATTTAGAATGTTTGAGATTTCAGTCTTTGCCATTTATAAAGGTGTTTTTTATTAAAAGATCCATTGACTGCCAAGATCAGTTGTATTTTTTCCTTATATGGAATGTTTGAGATTTCATGTCTTCTCAAAACTTGAAAAAGTTCATTATAAGAGTTATCATACTATACCTTAATTAGTGGATAAAGATCTATGCAGTTTTCAGAAAATATTGGTCTGACAATTTCTTCTTCAAATTGTTGATAATAGTGATGATTTAATTAGTATTATACGTATATTAACATTTTCCTGTCATCGATCTCACATGTTTTCAATTAACGATGACACACTTCCTGTTTACACAGCGACCGCCGGTGAGCCCCGTAGGAAGGCACAGATTGGTCGAAGCAGTGAGGTGTCGCTGAAGGTCATGGAGCAAGACATCAACAATCTGACTGCTAGTATCCGCTCACCCTCGGGCCGCGAGGAGCCCTGTCTGCTCAAACGCCTGGCTAACGGACATCTAGGTAGGGGTCACAGGGGGGCTGTAACACTGTAGATCAAATAAGTCTTTATACTTAAATGTCCAGTGGGGCTGTACAACTGTTATGATTGAATACAGGGAAACGTGTTTATAGCGAAATGCCAGTGACAATCTATTTTGATTTATTATATATGTATTCGTATAACCGAACAGTTTATGAAGCATTTAAAGAAGTAAGAGAATAAAATTACATGTGAATTAAGTTTAGAGTGTTTGCTTTAGCCATGTTTTAAAGTTGTCTTATTCTCTTTATAATGGCCAGTCAGTTTTGTTTTATGACTTAAATATAGTAGTGTCAAATTTGGCAGTAATCAGAGAAAAAGTCAAGAAAAGAGATTATTTATGTTTTATGAATGTATGTTTGATTTTAGGAATTTCTTTCACTCCTCGTGAGGTTGGAGAACACTTGGTGAATGTCTTCAGAAATGGACAACACATTAACGGCAGTCCATTCAAGATCATCGTCGGCGAGAGCGAACTCGGCAATGCCAGCAAGGTCCGAGTAGCAGGTCAGGGTCTACAGAACGGCATGGCCAACGAAATCAACGAGTTCATGGTGGACACCAGAGACGCAGGTATGTGAATGGATGAGCTTCCTACAAGTAACCAATGTGTTATTCATGATGACTTTATTTTGTAATGACTACTTAAATTAACTTGATAAAATGGTTAACGGCAATCATTTTTTAAATATCAAGTCTGTGATTAAAATTTTGTAACAAATTTCAACATGTATATGAGGAATATTTAGGACTACGCACATGGATAAAAGTTGGTTTACATGCAGTATTGAAAACTTATGACACTTATTTCTATGAAGAAATTTTGATTTGCTTGATACAAGACTATGATCATGTATTTGTTTGTTTTTACCCTTACAGGATACGGTGGTCTGAGCCTCTCTATTGAGGGTCCCAGCAAGGCGGACATTGAGTGCCTTGATAATGAGGATGGGTCATGTCGTGTCACGTACAAACCCACCGAGCCCGGAAACTACATCATCAACATCAAGTTCTCCGACGAACATGTACCAGGTAAATATCTCAAACATTATAGATTATCAAATGAGTAATCACATGCTGGAATAATTAATATCAAGTTCTCCAATGAAGATATACCAGATAAAAATATCAAACATTATAGATTATCAAATGAGCATTGCCAATCACATGCTAGAATAATTTATACCAAATTCTCCAACGAACATGTACCAATAAAAGTCTTTAAGCATAAGATTCTCTTTAGTGAACATTTACCAATTTGAAATTATTAATATCAGATTTTCTATTTAAATTGATACATTTTGAAAAGTCACAGACCATTACTGACAAAAATGATTCCAAGCCTAGTTTATCAGATGGAAGTGAGCTTTAGTATATTAAAATTCAAGTCTCCTCAGCAGCCTCTTAGAAGTACCTGTAAAAATGTAGATAAATAAAATTTGTCTTCATCTACTGACATTTACTTTGGTAACAACCCTAGTTGAAAACTGTTAGACAAAAGACTTTACATGTTTCCAAATTACCCATTATATTTTCTATTTAATATGACTCCTCTCTTCTGACCTTATCATTTGACGCAAACTGTCACAATTGTTAATTTGCATTCAGAATGTGTTTTCCTTCTTACCTACATGTTTGTAATAATTTTAATTTAATCAAGACTTCCTTTCAAGGGTGTTTATTTGAGCTGAAGGATTTGTTTTTAAGTATAGACTGATTTTTTGTTTGTTTTTTTTCAGGTTCCCCTTTCAATGTTTCCGTCGGAGGTGAGCCATCTTCAAGAATGACGGAGAGAATAACTCGTCACCGCGAGGCAGCTGACATTACCCACATTGGCAGTCAGTGCGAGCTCAGTCTCAAAATTCCAGGTCAGTACTTAGCGAGTCTGAGTTTTTGGAAAATATACTACCAACAAATAACTCAAAAGTCATTATCTGAGTTCTCTTCAAGACTACATACAGCTTTAAGAATTTTTGATTTCATTAGGTTAGGAAGAGCAGATGCTTATTAATAAGTACATGTATCTATCGAATGAAGAAATAATTTGTACTGTAAAATTCAGTTGCAGACAAATATTTTCTGATGAGGCATCTAGTAATTATGATGCAAAATATGTTTTACTTTAATTAATAAAGATAGGAGTGATTAAAAATAATGTTAGAAAGTAAATTAGATCTTGCACAATTCTTAATTAACCCACTTTGTTAAAAGACTTAAATCAAGTTATTCTTGGGATTTAAGTCTGCCTTCTATGAAACAATTAATTGATCCTCAAAGAGAAGCACATGATAATTGAAAAAGAAATAGGTGAAAAAGCAAATTAAACAACACCCACTTTAATCATCAGAAGATCTATAGAGTATCTATTTCATATTGATAGTCTTTGAATATATATAAAAAGTGAGATGCCATGGGAAATGTGGCACAAGTTATAAATTTGCTTTATCAGTGTAAAACATTTATTGTGACTGTTCAATAGATTTATGTTGATGAACACATTGATTGATGTCGATTGCATTTTATTGCAAACAGTTATCACTAAGTCCCATGTTTACAAACTCTATAATGGCAGATTACATCATGCAAGCTTCCATGAGTTGAAGAGTGAGATGTATAAGTACCAATCAAACAATCACAAACTAATTAAGAACTAAGAACGTGCTCCTCAGGAAATTGGTAAAATTCCTGAAATGTGCTGCATAATCCCCCTACGATAGCAGGCTCGTCTGCTAAAGAACCTTCTCCTATCAGTCCGTCTGTTACGGTGATCTACAAGATGCTCTATGTAGAATGTTGGCAGATGATCAGACTCACCCCCCCTCCAGATTAACTTTCATTTTGCGCTGCATTCTTGAGATATTTGATGTAGGTGCAGGCTCTGATGCAGTGCTTGATTATCATACAAAGCCTGTTAATCTGGATTGAAATCTCTAATGTAGCTTGTAGAACACTTCTGAAAGATTGATGACCGTTTCATCTCGCATGTACTTGTCTTATCAATCTGAAGATGATATTGTTGTATTTATGAATGTCTCAAAGTCTGTGGTTCATTATTTATTTTTAGTCGCATTCTTTGCGAGATTTGCTCATTATCAAGAAGAAACTCAAACAACATCAGGTAAAACTAGTTGCCATGGTAATTTGTTTGTTGTGGTTACCATGGAGATGTTTGTGAATTTTTCCTTCCTATTATGTCATCCTGCAAAATTCCAATTTTCAAGGTCACCACAATTGATGACAGTCCTATAGAAAATATTTTGAACAATTAAGTCGTCTTGAACCAAGCATTTGAATTGAATCTGTGTGTTTCACGAATGCCTTTTAAAACACAGAACACTCCACCCAATTTTAGTTTAGTTTTTAGTCTTCCCTTTGTGACTTCTGACCTTTAGTTTCAGTTTCAATTCCAACAGTGTTTGAATTCCACCCTGGTGTAATTTCTGTGATAAAAAATTTCCAACAATTATCATTTTTAATGCCTTTGCAGTGTTCACACGGTCTCTAATTTGTTCTCTGTTTCTGTTTCCATAGGAACCAGTCCTTTCGACATGACCGCTTCTGTCACCAGCCCCTCGGGAGTGACAGAGCTGTGTGACATTGTCAGTCTGGATGACAACCACTACAGCATTAAGTTCGTCCCCAAGGAGATGGGTGTCCATACCGTCAGTGTCAAACACAAGGACATGCACATCCCAGGTAAGGTCAAGGTCATTAGTACAAAACATGCTAACTATTGACTTTCTGGTGGAAGCTGACATTAGGAAACAAAGGAAGAGTGTTTTATGCATCTTTTGAAATGAAAAGTTCAACATGTGCTGTTTGATATGCTAATAAAGGTCTTTTTATATAACAGGCAGTCCATTTGAGTTCACCGTTGGTCCTATCACTGGAGGTGGATCTCACAAAGTCCATGCTGCCGGACCAGGTCTGGAGAAGGGAGAAATCAACCAGCCATGTAAGTCCAATTCTAACCTATACATATTTCATTATGCATAAAACATAAATTAAGGCAGTATGCATTGCCTATGCATAAGCCTTCTCCATAAGCCATATATGTCTTCCATCTTATTCCAAGCAATAATTTGTTTGCTGGAGATTTTCATGAAGTTTTTGCCTTATTTATTCCCTTGTTTTTTTGGTTTTGATTGTATAAATAAAATCCTTTACGTTTGTAGGTGAGTTCAACATCTACACCAGAGAGGCTGGAGCTGGGGGTCTGTCTATTGCTGTGGAGGGTCCCTCTAAGGCTGAGCTGGACTTTGACGACCGTAAGGACGGGTCATGTGGTGTGAAATACAACGTAACAGAGCCCGGCGAGTACCTGGTCTCCGTCAAATTCAACGACGAGCATATCCCAGAATCCCCTTTCAAGGTGTACATCACCCCCAGCATCGGGGACGCTCGTAAACTGTCCGTGGCAGCACTTCAACAGAAGGGACTACAGGTCAGTGTTGGAATCTTCACAGAGAAAAAATAGAGAAACATGTATTGACACACAATGCATGAACTGTAGTCTGTTGGAACTCTGTGTTGAGAAATGTTAATATTTTCAGGTTGGAAAACCAGCAGCTTTTGTGGTCAATTACAATGGTGCTTCCAAAGGAAAACTTAGGGCTAGAGTTATCTCCCCATCTGGAACTGAAGAAGAGGCTCTTATTCAAGAAATTGATGATGGTAGGTGTCAACATTTACATTGAGAGAGAATAACAATTAGATAATGTGTTAATTTAAGAGTTTCACAATGTTGCACTGTTGTTTTACAGGAGAGTATGCAGTGAGGTTCATCCCTCGTGAGAACGGAGTTCACAATGTGTTCGTGACCTTTGATGGCTGTGACATCCCAGACAGTCCATTCCGAGTGCTGGTGGGTAAGGTGGACGCTGACCCAGGAATGGTGACCGCCTCAGGAGACGGACTCCGTACCGGACAGACAGGTAGGGGGTCTTGATGGACATATCTGTAATTTGTATATATATATTCTATAAGGGATGAGTTTTAATCTACCTCTATTTGTTATAACTTCAAAAAAGCAACTATTGTGCAGTTACTCTATGCCCTTTGGTTTAAACAATTTAAAAAAAATCTATAACCCCACCATCTTTTATAACTTCAAAGAAGCAAATTATTTTGTCCCATGTTTTATTACATGTACTGTATGGCCTTTGTTCCAACAATATTAAATGTTAAAACAATATTTTGGAAAAAATCTTGGAACCTCACAGTATAGTTTTTCTTTATTTGTAGGTCAGACATGTAAGTTCGTGGTCAATACCTGTAATGCTGGAGCAGGTGCCCTAGCTGTCACTGTGGAAGGTCCTTCCAAGGTCAAACTGGAATGTAAGGAGGTGGACGAGGGCTATGAGTTTACTTACAGCCCCACCGCCCCAGGGGACTACATGATCACCATTAGATACGCCGGAGTCAATATCGCTGGTAGCCCATTCAAGGCCAAGATTGAAGGTATTCATCTTCAAACACCATATAATATTTTTTTACCTGCATAACTGTGGTTTATCAATATTCGTGGGAATCAATGTTCCTAGATTTAATGAAAAACATAGTATCAATGAAACTTATATTTGTGGACAAGGAGAAACTTATCAATACAATGCGTTATTAGACATTGCGCTTCAAAGGAGATTTGAATTTGTGAACCAGCTCAACAACGAAATCTACAAAAATTGGTATTCAACAAATATTGGCGAAACCACAGTACTTGTTAAAAACAAAGACATACAAGGTCATAAATGTTTTCCTTCGTTTATCTTTGTATTTGTAAGAGAGTTAGACATGTAAATATACTGATTCATATTTTTAAGGTCAAGGAAAGCCCAGTGGATACCATGAGCAAGCATCGGTCGTTGTGGAAACTGTCACCAAGACCAGTGTGATGAGCAAGTTCAGCGGACTTCAGAAGTTCCAGTCAGACGCCAGCCGGTGTACCGCCGAGGGAATGGGGCTGAAGAAAGCCTTCCGTGGAAAACAGGCCACTTTCAGTGTGGACACATCACAGGCTGGTAAGTGTGGGGCAACAACCAGTCAATGAATGGAGAAGTCAGGGGATTTGTTACCAATAATATTGAAGCTCCATAAAAATTAGCGTTTTAAAATAGTTCATGTTACAGGACTAGATACCAATGTGTTGTGTAAAAGTCTAGTTATCTAGTAACACATGAAGAAATCATGAATTCTGTTCCTTTTTTTATATTTTTGTATTCCGATGGTTAGAGTCTGTGTTAGATCTATAGCTTTGGACATAGACTCTATAAAACTGCATAAAGATTAGTTCAATCAAGACATGTATAATTATGTACATGCTGACTAACTTTTGATCTCTCTTGTCAGGTAACAACATGATGTTTGTGGGAATGATGGGCCCCAAAGGACCCTGTGAGGAACTGTGTGTCAAAAACCAGGGAGGTTACGTGTATAAAATTAACTATATTGTGCGTGAACGCGGCGACTACATGCTGGTGGTCAAGTGGGGCGATCAGCAAATCCCCGGCAGCCCCTTCTGTGTACATGTCGACTAAGCGTCAGCATTTCTCTAGGTGTTTTCTTTTTTCAAATTAATGTGTGGCGTAATATTTATATTTATATTCATTTTTTCATCATATCGATGGACATTTTTTTGTTTCCTGTCACACGTAGCATCATCATTACCGAGACTTAAAAGATCTGAAAGCCACAGAACAAGTTCTTATTTCAAAATGGTGCTGAAACAAATGTAGATACGTTTCCATGGGAATAGTAAATGTTAAGTCTTTTATGCAAGAATTGTTGAAATAGCTTAGTAAGTATGCAATACACTATATCATCTGAGTAAGTGAGAACAAATGTACTTATATCCCTGAGTAGTATGAATCCCCTGCTTGCAGGCACATACATGTTTTATTACTTATAATGCTTGTCCATTTGATCAAATGCTCAAAATATCTTCAGAGAGGCAGAAATTGGTCAAGATAAAAAGTGATATTTCTGGAATCGAGGGCATTGCAAGAGTTTCAAGTGCACTTTTGATAGATGTGCTATGTACCCATCTTGCCATTAGGGACCCACAGAGTGACCCTAGAGAGAATTACCATAACAACGAGAGGTCAGAGAACTCTCTCAAGGTCACTGTGTAGGAGGTAGAACTCATTTACAGTTATTTTCTATAGAAATAAATTCATGTGCTTCCTTACAACTATATATGCGTACAAAGATTTAAATGGTTGAATTTTGTATGTTGAGTATATATATTATAATATAAAAATAAGAATAAATGTTTTGTAATCATTGTTATATATGTACATGTACTTTGAAATGTTAACGAATGCAATATTATGTGGTTTTTATGGATTGTTACATTAAATCTATGTGCAATTACTACACATAGCCAGAGATAAAAATAAATTTCCCTATCTTTATTGTTTTTTTTTTCATTTGTTACTGAAGTGTAATCCTATGTTGCTTTTTGTTATGTATACACACATTTTATCTCTCTTTAAGACTTTTGATATCTAGTGTAAAAAGCAGACTTTAAATATGTTGTTTGTAGTGACCCAGTCTTACAGTGTAGGTAGATTCTACAAAATCAGTTTATGCTGGTTTATTTTGATACAGCTTTACATATAAAAATATGATGAAATTGTTCTTACAACTTTTTATGACCCATGGCATTTATATATTAAGGGTACATATTTTGTCATGCATATTCATAACTCTTATAGGTAATAGGCTTAGCCCAACCCTCTTTTGCATGATTGACAGTTGATCAGAATGACCTGCCCTTTACACTTTTTTTAACACTAGATGTTGCATGCTTTATATGAGAAAGAACTTCTTCTATGTTGCTAATGTTATTTGTGTATGCTGAATTATAAAAAAAATAAATCTATGAAAAAGTACAGAACTTCTTATGTTTTACTGGTTTAACAAGAGATTGCACAACTTCTCTGTATTACACATGCAAGCGCATCAATATCTCTCAGGGGGAGGGAAACACAACTCGTGAAATTCATTGGGCTATTCATTTTGCGTATAAAATTGTTTGAAAATTCTATTCCTCGAATAACTTAAAACTTTTTTTGAGTTACTGCTCTTTGAATGCTTGTTCGTACAGTAGTTCACAATAAAACATAGTGATACCCTGTTATGGCTGACCTTTGTCCAATCAAATGAGTGTAGATTAAGTTGAGAGGACACTGTGTATGCTCATGACTATAGCCAGAGAGAGAGAGAGAGAGAGAGAGAGAGAGAGATTTATAAATATTAAGGAGTAACTTAGTATAAGTACGTCAAGCGCTACATCCTATTCAAAGTTTTAATCGGTGAACAGAGGAGAGGATGTGAAGCACTATCTTGAACGAAATATTGGTGTTATGATTCAATTGTTTTTACAAACTTTAACATGTATTTCACAAGTAATAAAAACCCAAATATTTCATCGAAGTTAAATACTCGTTTATGAGTAGTAGAAAAATTGGTATATACTGGTCCTAAAACACATGTAAATGTAGATTTATAGAGACTTCACGGAATTAAAATTGGAAAGGCACTTCGGATATCTCGAACCCCCGGATAATATCGAAGTTTTGTTAAAGTTCCCCCCCAAGTTCGAGATACCGATGTTTACCTGTAACTATATATATATATATATATATATATATATATATATATATATATATATATATATATATATATATATATTGAGGATAATGGACATCAAGTTTTGTCTACGTCTCCAAGTGCTTCTTGATTTATGTGATGAACTCGACATTACACACTTACATGTCGATTTCGGGTTTTACTGACTTCAATACAAGTGATAGTTGATCTCCAGTTTTATTGCAAGCCAGTGGAAAATTAATGCAAGCTCTCTTCCTCGACATTTTAAGAATATAAAATAACGAAACTGTCAATTTTGATGTCACGAGACACTTATCTTTTATTTATGTCTAACAAAATTAAACTGCTTTTAGTGAGATAGGGGAATAATTTCTTGTACTCTCTGACATAAAACGAAACCCCTTTACTTGCCATTCATGTATAATTACAAAGATAAGTATTTAACACTAATAAACACACAAAACGTGAACGACCCATTAAAGATTTTATGATATACCGCGGTACAACAATGCAATTACAGTTAAGATTCTCGACGTACACCAAACATCTGTTTCAAGGACATGAAAACGGTATCAGATAGCTTCATTATTAACAGAAATCGTATATAACACTGGCTAAGCTTCAAATAATTTTACAAGCATTCGCCAATATTTACATTTTCCAGTGTCTCTGTCTGTGATAACACTACTAATCGATTTTGTACTATACAGCCCAATAAATTCAAATGACGTAATGTTGGGGGGCGCAAGCGGGTTTGCATAATTACAAAAATGTAATATTATAACGTTTAATCGTACCACTGCTGAAAATAATATAAATATAAGTAATATCGAATCATTCTTTGAATATTATGATGTGATAATTTCGGTCGGGGCGTGATCAAATCTATCATAAAGCCCTTCGGGCTTTATTTGATTTGATCACACCCCGACCGAAATTATCACCTCACAATACTCAAAGAATGATTCCTTATTCCTTAATGAGCTTGTCGGTGTTAGTGACTGCACTCATTTGTGTATTTCGTGTGAATATTATCTCAAGTCACGCTGTGTTCACAAATGTTGCATACTCAAAACCAGTGGCTCTAAGTTCTGATAATCCATATGGTGGCTTCCCGGGATCGAATGTTGTCAATGTTCTTTTGTCTGATTTATCCCACACTTCATTAGAGAAATCACCGTGGCTGAGGATAGATCTAAGGGCAAGGTTCCTTATACATGAAATAGAAGTTTTTGCTAGATCCGACCATCTTGGTAAGCACTAAGATATATACTGTCATAAAACTTTTAACTGTACAACATATATACATGTATGTTGTCACACACACACACACACACACACACACACACACACACACACACACACACATATATATATATATATATATATATATATATATATATATATATAGTTACAACTACCGAACATTTTCTCCTCTATTTCTGAAGAAAACCGATTGTGTATTAAAACTAAAAGAACTTAAATCTACAAGATCCAGTTCTTACCAGTTTATCGATGACCGAAACCTTCAGCAACCGAATAAAAATCAGGGACTGCATGAAATAATCATGATGATGTCAGATATAAGAATAAATGACTATTCCTTCTATCTAACGTGCTGATGTACATTAACAATTATTTAGGTACTTTTGCTTACTCTTTATGACTAATTCTATCATTCTTTAAAATAGAGATGTAAATATAAACCACAAAATGCTGTCTTTGATGATAAATGCGGGCTATGAAGTTAGCGATCATTGCAGAAAAAATTTACAAAACTCGCTAACGCGGGTTTTTTTTTTTTTTTTTTTTTTTCTGCAATGTCGCTACCCTCATACCCGCATGAATCACCTAAGAAAACATTTTATTGTTAAAATGTCGCTCGTTAATTATACAGGTACATGTATTCATTATCTTTAATGATCAAATTTAGGTAATCACTTACACGATGCTGATATTAGAGTGGGAGAGACCATTCATGTCATGGAGTTCTGTAGACATTTCGCGGGGCCTGCTTCAACCGGTCAGCGGATTGCAGTGTTTTGTCCTAACACCACAGGGCGATACGTACATGTACGGCTTCAGATCGTGGCGGGAAATTCAAACTACATGAGTCCCACAGAAGTCCTTGTATGGGGTGTACATGTGAATGAAAAATAAAAAATTCATTGTCTGTGCATGCGGATCCATTTAAGAAATAAACAGCAATTCAAAAAGTTCACCGGGATATGAAGTTGGTTGGTCACGTGATCAAATCCTGTGAAGCCCGAAGCCTCTTTACGTTTGAGAGAGACAAAACGTTCAGAACTGTTAAAATTACCGAGATTTTATGTTTACAATAACCCAAGCGACAAGCGATAAGCATTGTGGCGTTTTCGCTATTCTATAGGTTCATATAAGGAATCTATATATATATATATATATATATATATATATATATATATATATATATATATATATATATATATATATATTTGCAAATGTAAATATTCTCAATTAATTAACATTAGATGCATGCATATAAGGTATGATAATTGCTTTTGAGAACCGTTATTTTATCACTTTCAACAATAAGCAGAAGACGCCTTTCTTAATAGAATGACCATGTACCAACAATCATCATTTCCATGAAGATTTTAACCTTGCTCTTTGTTTTTTTTAATGTGAACAGTTGTAGAGTAACTGTTGATACATTTCGCCTCGATCTTTGGTCAACATGTAGTTGGTTGCGACCAATCTCTTAATTACTTTTGCACGCCATTGGTCGATCCATGTTTCCATACAAAAATCGTCAAACAGGTCGGATCACAGTGCAGGGAAAAATACATTGAAGCAGCACCAATAAGATTGGTCGTGTGTTCTCCTAAATTTATGGAAAGCCGTAGGGTACCCCCACATAATTATTATATTTTCCTACATAATTGACCAAAATAATAATTTCACCCAATTTCACTTAAATTGCACTATTATTATCTTTTCACAATAATTATAATCTTAACTTTGTAAAAAAAAAAAATACCAACATAATTCATCAAATCATTATTGTATTCTGGTTCAAAATAATAAAAATGTCATCCAACAATAATTAGGATCGACATCCACATAATAATTATTGTGCGCATTCAAGTCAACATTATAATAATTGTAGCCAGCGAAACATTATAATTATTGTTGGCAGGAACAATAACTCTGCTTCAAACTTTACAAATATAATTTTGCAGACAGCGAGCGAATCTGCAAGATAATTATTTGGACGCTTGCAAAACAAAACGCTTTAACAACGAAGATCTTGCAATTATAATTTTGCAGACGGATCTGCAAGATTATAATTTGGACGCTTGAAATACAAACGCTTTTACAACGAAGATCATCAAAAGTATAATGCGGTGTATGTAAACAGATAGTGAATGATGTATATATGCGTGTGTTGTACACACAGGCGTGTAAGATTAATTCACTAAGCTAAACTTCAATGTCAGAAAGTTTAATGATGAGTATTTAAGTGTAATTTATCTACGTGTAAAAGATTCCTAACCTACAATGTATTGTATAACCTACCGCCCTTCGACCTAACGTTAACACTGGTTGATAATGCTTACTATAAGTTGATTACACTAAGCTTAAGTTGTAGTTTACTGTTTCAACTTGCGTTGGGTGCCTCACAACAGCACTCTACCCCTACCAAAACACGATAGCTTTTGCATGCATGAAATATGTTCTCATGTAAAGCGGTAAATTTACACATTAATATTTTAAGTTCAACTTTAATGTTAGAAAGCTATGAGTATTTAATTGTAATTTATCTTCATTTTATCCACACTGTATTGTATAACCCCTCCCCAGCCCTGCAGTTAACACTTGTTGTCTGGTTGTGAATTAATTTAGTTTAATCATGCATTTATTATGAAACATGCATATACAACACATGGTGGAGCACATGGCTTAGTGGTCATAAGCATGAGACTATAGTAACCGAAAAGTCACTGGTTCTAAACCCCACAGTGGTCACTTAATGCTGTGTGTTTTGCACTTTGACAAGGCATTTTGTCTATATTGTCTCAGTCCTCCTAACTGAAACTGGGTACCGGCATTAGCTGGGAGTTGAACCTGTGATGGACTGGTAGCATTATTAATAACGAAAGTGACAATATATTATGGATCAGAATAGAAGGTAAAACATTTAGTATTAACAAACATATTTTGATGGGAACAGTTTATATACCGCCATCAAACTCTAGGTTTTCATCAGTTGAAATTTTTGACGATATTGAGAATGAAATTTTTAATTATCCAAAGAAAATGATTGTATATGTTCACTAGGTGACTTTAATAGTAGAGTGTCTACATTGAGAGATTTTATTGATGTTGATTCTCTGTCACAACTTTCTAACATTGCTGAGAATAATAGTAATTTTAATTGGGCTGTTGATGAAATAGACTTAGAAGCAATTGATAAATATGATTTTTCTATAGAAAGGAAATCTAAAGATAACGTTGTTAACTGCTATGGAAAAAAAAACTTATTGATGTTTGTAAACACTGTAACATTATAATACTTAATGGTAGATCCAAAGGTGACCAAAATGGTGAGTTTACATGTAAGCAATCAAGTGTTGTAGATTATTGTATTTCAAACACTGACTTTTTAAGATATGTACACAATGTTAGAATATTGCCCTTTTCTTCATTTTTATCTGATGTTCATAATCCTATAGAGATATTATTGGCACTTAAAAGTCAGCATAGCACTGAATTCATATATCAACAAAAGCAAACACAAGAAATTGCTAAAAAATGGAATCCTGAAAAAATTGAATTATATCATAATTTGGTAGAGGATAAAGAAGATATTGTAAAATCATTAGAAAATGAACTAAGTACCGGGTAACACTATACTTGAAAACATATCAGTACAATTTATTGATAATATTGTTGAAAAGATTAGTGATGTACTGGTTGAAAGTGCCAAAAATGCATTCGGTAAAAAGCCAGTTTTTACAAATACAAGTGAAACATTCAATTCCAAATATAAGAAACCATGGTTTACTCGTGACTGTAAGAATGCTCGACAGAATTATAGAAAAGCGAAAAGGTTGTACAAAAAATTTGGTGGAGATATTTTTAAAAATGACTTGTATGAAAAAGAAAAATTGTACAAAAAAAAGGTTGAAAAATGCGAATGTAACGCATAGAGTAGAAATGAAAAAAAAAACTTTCTAGTTTAAGAACAAACAACCCTAAAGAATATTGGAAAATTTTGAATACAAATATAGATAAGAAAAGATGTAATGCAGATTTATATAATCTTTTTACATTTTACAATGAATGTTGTAACAAGAATTATAATGAAGAAGAAGAATCAAATAACAATGTATTTTCTCTTGATGAACTCAATATGTTAGCTGATGTTGATCTTAATAATGGTATTAATCAACCAATAACACATGAAGAAATATTTAAAGGTATCAACATGTTGAAAAATAACAAAGCTTGTGGTGATGATAGAATTTTTAATGAATATATCAAAAGTACCAAAGATTGTATGTTGAATCTATATACTGTATTATTTAACAAAATATTTGATTCTGGTGTGATACCCACACAGTGGGTTAGTGGTAACATTATACCTGTTTATAAAAACAAAGGGGACAGTACAGAACCCCAAAATTATAGACCAATTACACTTCTGAGTTGTCTGGGAAAATTGTTCACTGCTATCATTAATGAAAGGTTAAACAAATATGCTGATAATGTTCAACTCATTTTAGAGAACCAAGCAGGTTTTCGTAGAGGTCATAGTACTATAGATCATATATTTTCATTGTATTCTCTTATCGAGCTCTTCAAATTGCATAAGATGAAATTATATTGTGCTTTTATCGATTTTGAGAAAGCATTTGACTCTGTTTGGCATATTGGCTTATGGAATAAGGTATTATTGAACAATATTGATGGAAAGTGTTTTAAAATTATCACTAATATGTATAAAGGTATTAAGTCAAAAGTTTTGGTCAATGGATCAAGTTCTGAATTTTTCGAATGTACAGTTGGAGTAAGACAAGGGGAAAATTTATCACCTTTTTTATTTTCACTGTATTTAAATGATCTTGAGGAGTACCTGTATGCAAACAATGTAAGAGGTTTGTCACGCCTGTCTGAGAACATTAAGAAAGATCTTAATCTTTATTTAAATCTTTCTCTTTTATTGTATGCAGATGATACCATCTTATTGTCAGAAAATCCAGAAGATTTTCAACATTTACTCAATGTTTTTTCTAGATATTGTAAAGAGTGGCGTCTTAAGGTTAACAGTAAAAAAACTAAAGTTGTAATATTTGGTAGAGGTAAACAAACCAGCTGTTTTACTTTTGAAGATTCCCAATTAGAAATAGTTAACAACTTTAAATACCTAGGTGTTACATTTTGTAAAAGCAATTCTTTTAATCTTAATGTTAAAGAACTGTTTGACAAAGCTACAAAAGCAATGTACGGTGTTATTGGGAAGTGCAGAATCCGTAATTTAGCATTTGACTGTAAAATAGACATGTTCGATAAAATTATCAAACCAATATTATTATATGGATGCGAAGTTTGGGGTTTTCATAACTCTAATCTCTTTGAGAAATTACATTTAAAATTTTGTAAACATATATTGAACTTGAGAACCTCAACACCAAACTTTATGGTATATGGGGAACTTGGAAGATACCCCTTAACAATTAATGTCAAAGTAAGAATGATTTCCTTCTGGGGTAAATTACTTAATTACCAGAACTCAAAATTGTCAGCAAAATTTTTTAATGTATTAAAGAATTTTAATAACCCATGGTGCGAAGCTATTAAGAAAATCTTAAATCAATGTGGATTGACATATATATGGTATGAAAACACAATAAACATACCCTGGTTAAAATCTAAAGTATATAATATTTCATTAGACCAATTTAAGCAATCATGGTATAGTGAGGTACAAAATTCTCCAAAAGGTTTAAATCATAGGATTTTTAAAAAATCACTGGATTTTGAAAAATATTTATTGATTTTGCCAACAAAACTATGTAAGAAATATTGTTATTTTAGAACGGGTAATGCTAAATTACCTATTGAGACAGGTAGATGGTTAAATATTCCTAGAGAAAACAGAATTTGTAAATTATGTGCTTGCAATGAAATTGGGGATGAATTTCACTATCATTTCAAATGTACTGATGTATATATATCCAATTCAAGGGTTATATGTTTACCAACATTTTTCATAAAAAAATCCAAATGTTGTAAAATTTGAAACATTGTTCAATGTCACAAACATAAACCAACTTACCAATATTTGTAAACTATTAGATACTATATTTGAGAGAGTTAGCTCTCTTGGTTAATTTGAACCAATTATCTGTTATCCCTTCATCACGCATGTACCAATAATTTTCGTTTATTATATTGTAGTTTGTACATACTGTAAATAAGTATTTTCTCTACACTGTAAATTCAGTTATGAGAATAAAGTTCATTGTCATTGTCATTGGTAATGAGCACTGGCCTTATGCACTGTCATGGCTTGGAGAAGGATTTAAAACAACACATGATTGATTGACATAATGCATTGTAAAGTAGCTGGATACTGTAGGTTATATGTTGGTGTTAAATTTATCAGTTTTGTTTAAAGCAGCCCAAAAATAGTATTCTGTATGATTACATGTATGTGAGTGTATTCCTTTGCATACATGAAGTAGTGCATCAAAATATATGGGGAAAGATATGAACAGTTGATATTGGCCACAGTAGCATAGTGGTAAAACTGACTAGAGTTTTGGGGGTCCAGGGTTTAATTCCCAGTCCTGCCATATGTTTTTATTGTACACTTATTTATATGCCCTTTCCTTCTTTCTTACTACAATATAAACAAAATCCACTTATGTGGAGTCACCTTCTTTCTCATCATTAAAATTGTACTTCATACAAGTATGTCTTATCTAATATATTCAGAACATAACCCACTCTTTATATCAAAAGTTCTGCACCAAGCAATTTTCATCACTCAATAGAGTATTTAGCGACTGCTGATTGGATGAAAAAGTGGATTATGTTCTAATAAGTATATTGCAATTTGTGTTGATACATCTGTTACTTCAAACGAGATTCGAAGGTACGTTTACACATATTTAACATGGAGGTGCAGGGGCAATACATAGAGAAGTATGAATGGCAAAATCTTTATCACATCTCATATCATACCCTTAGTATAGCCAGGCCCTAAAAACAGAACTCTTCTTCCAAGGCTTGTTAATATGCAATTCAGTAGACCTCCTTAATCACCATAAACACATTCCGTACTAGTTTGTGCGAAAATAAACTCGATGTATATTTTGTATGTGTAAAACATATTGTGTTCAACATATGTATATGTGTTCATTTATACGTAAAATTTATGTGTTCATTTTCTTTTAAAGCAACTCTTATCAAGCATACAGCTATTTTTCATTTAAGTTGGCTGAGTACACTTTGAAATAGCGTCTCAGAAAATTACTTATGATTGATAGATAAGCTGAATAGATATATGATATATAGATAGATACTAGATATATAGAAAGATGATAGATATATAAATAAGAATATTAGTATGAAAGTCAAATAGGTGAAAACATGTGCAGTTTTGATAAAAAAAAAATTTATTTTATAAACTCCAATTCAGTAAATATGAACAAGAAGCCCAGGCGGATTCGAACTCATGATCAGTGGTTCACAAGCCCAATACTTTTACCACTTAACAATGATGATATACAACCACATCGTTTGACCGCCTGCCCACCGTTTCAATAACCTGATTTTTCTTTATAAAATCCATTAAAAAGTTTAAGTCTAGGTGTAGTGAGGTACCTTAACAAAATATATAATTTTAGATTTGACATTTGTACTTCACTGTGCACACTTTTCCTCGATATCAACTTTATATTAGTAAATCTCTAATTAAGGAGGCTCGATGGTCAAAAAATTAACCATCAGATCTACCTAAAATTTTGATAATATGATTTGCTTACCTATAAACTATTATTAACTAAAGAAAAAACCCAAAAAATTTTACTTCTAAATTTGGGTATATTGTTATATTTTTATGTAGAGCTCTCCTTCTAAAAATCAATACCATATAAAAATGGCCACGACCATCAAGCCCTCTTAATTCATATAAAAAGAACTACAACAAATTTTATATAAAAAACAGGGTAACAAAAATTTAGACTTGTCCTCGTTAAATGTTCCTGGCTTTTCATTCAAAATAGATTTTAAAAGCTATATTTCCAAACTTCTAATAAATTATAGAGTGGGGTTTGGTAGAGTTAATTATAAATAATTAATTTTTGGGACATTTTTATGATTGTCATTTTTCTTATAGATGAAAGATTTCCTATATTCCATTTAGTTTAAAGTTAAGGTCAGACGACACGTTCCTCGAGCATCTTTTTTGTATCTCCTTGTAATTAACATTTCCAATAAAAATAATCCGGATTTCTCACAAAAATTGGTTTCAAAAATTATATTATATTATGTCCCTTTCTGTGCTCTTCTACGATTGGAGATAAATTAGTAATTTCAATAAGATTATATAGGAAATTGCATATTCTAGTATCCTGCACAAATGCCTGGTAAGATATCCTAAGTTTTGCAAGAAAGCTTGTCCAAGTTGTAGTAAATCAATAACAAATTCCTGGAAAAAGTTTCTAGTATATAAAATTGAGAAACGTGTCGTCTGACCTTAATCAACCTTTACGTCGATAAATTTAATTTGTTCGCACCTTTTCTCCTCATTCGTATACCTGCATTCACCTTTTATTAGGATTAGTGCTTATGTTATACTAGTATTTCTTTACAGTACCTTACCGTATGAGTCGAATTCAATCTTTAAAAGGTCGAAGTGACATAACATATGTCAGCGGTCCCTTTTTATACAATAGATTATAGAAAAAATACAATGATTTTGATAATTTTCAAATAAAAGTTAAGAAAGATTACTCACCCTGATTAGTGTTAATAGCTTGGATCGTTTTTGTATTACAATGATTGATAATTTATCGGTGATTTTCTTTTACACCAAGTTACAGTGAATATTTTCCTGGTTTGTGATCCCGACCTTTCCATGAATACAAATAAAGAGAAAAATTAGTACAATATAGGAAGAAACAATCGCAAATATTTGGGCTTTCCGGTGTCACAATGGAGCTTAATCAGCTCCACATTCCAAGTGGCTACCATTAAAATAGAGTGGGCGAAAAATTTGTTATAGTTATTGATCTTGAGAAATGAAATGAAACATGAAAAACATACAGAAAAAGTTTGTTTGCCACCAGTTTTTGATGTCTGCGTTACATGTATTCGATTTGTTACAGAATTTAACATTTACAGCATTATAGACACAAGATTGATAAAGGCTCCATAAACAATAATTCAAACTGGCTACAATAAACATGGCAGTAAAAATAACAAATAAAGGAACACTTCGTAACAACTGTGACCAGGACAGTATATCAGTTAACTCCAATTTTTGAGATTGGTATAAAACAATTGCTAAACTCCTGTTGTTTCCAATGAAACAAGTCTTCGCCATGCGATCGTTGTTAGTAGCTGCATTCATGTGTATTTTTCACGTGAGTGTTATCTCAAGCCACGCTGTGTTCACAAATGTGGCATACTCAAAACCAGTCACCTTAAGTACTAGATTTAAAAATTACCCAGAATCAAACGCTGTCAACGGTCTTCTATCGGACTATACCCACACTTCGCCAGAAAAATTTCCCTGGCTTAGAATAGATCTGAGAGCAAGGTTCAAAATACATTTAATAGAAGTGTTTGCAAGATCCGGCTGTTGTGGTAAGTACTAACATATTAATTTTATTCTACTATAAATGATTAAAGTTTAGGCCTATCGGCCAAATTTCTTACCAAAGCAAAATTCTTATCTGTATTCCAATCGCCGTATTAGTAATCTGTTCTTAGATTATGAAAAATAAAGCTCTTTGTATTCTTAAAAAATCGCTTGTTTGTTAGTACCTTACTGCATGCTGAAATGTGTTTTCCCCCAGGTAATCAGTTACACGATGTTGATATAACAGTTGGAGAGAACATTCATGATATGGAGTTCTGTGGACATTTTACGGGGCGTGCGTTCACAGGTCAGCGAATTGCAGTGGTTTGTCCCCATAGGACCGTGGGACGTTATGTTCAATTACAGATTGTCAACGGAATTTCCAACGTCTTGACTCCTGCAGAGGTTCTTGTCTGGGGTGTTCGTGTAATACATTAAAGTAACTGTGAAGTATTATTTTGATTTAATCACAGTAAAAGAAAATATTTAATTCTATTCGTTCTTTTTCAAAGACTGATGTTGAACCTGAATAAACGCTTCGGAAGATGTATTGAAGGAAATAGCAAATTCAGTACTGTTCTGTATGAAAAAAAATGACGTATACCACGGTACTGACGGGTCTCAAACTACTCAGTATCAGATATTAATTCTCATACAGAACTGTACAGTATTTATCAAATACAATGATTAAAAATCAAAACACATCGCATCTCTCCATAATTTTTTGGGGTATAGTATTAAATGCAAGCAAACGTACTCGATCTCTATATTTTCCTTAAAACCGTTTAATATCGTCATCTTTTGATAATCTGTTTGCTTTTAAAAGAGTAATGGAGATCTACTGGACAGCTATGGATAATTAAGCTAGTTTAGGCTAACACGCCTTGGATAGTCCATTATCTGAGAGAATAAACAGTTTTCGACTTAAAACCACTATTGAAAGTTAAAACATGTATATCAACAGATGAACAAGTGTCGTTTACTGTTTTATTATCCACATTTGTTATAATCTTGTAAATATTCTTCTATATAATTTTCACCAACAGAATTTGGGCACCATATGATTTTATTTACCTTCCGACAGAATTGCCTTCGGCTTCGGTCCTGGGCAACATTTTTTATTAAAGTCCAACAAATCATATGTTGCTCTCTTACCAAGTCAGTAACTGTATTAAACAAGAGTGGTTATTTAGTTATTCAAGACTTATCCGTTTTTCGTCGCAGATGCCTCGTTTAGTAGATCTTGAAAAATCATATTCACACATTCTTTTTTCCTTTTAAATAAGTGAATCCAAATATATATTTTTACAAACCTCATAATTGGCAGATATGCAATGAAATTAACTATTCATATAATTCACCTTACAATGCTTGTAAGTGGAGGAAAGTTGTCGTACTCAAATCGTTGTAAAAATAACGTTTCGTATATCGTACTCGGTAATTTGTAATTTCAGTAACATTCGAGTGGTTATTTCAAATAACGTAGTATATCGCCATATGAGCCACGAGCGGTACTAATATTGTACTTAGGTTAGCTCTATTAATAAATATTTTTAACGAAAAATTAACAAGTTAGTATTCTTTTTGCTGTACATACCTCAAATTACGTATGTTATCCTTCTAAAGTCAGTGTTACAGAATATTTTTGTCAAGAGATTTGTAATTTTCAAACAAAATTTAAATCAAGAGAGAGAGAGAGAGAGAGAGAGAGAGAGAGAGAGAGAGAGAGAGAGAGATGGAGAGAGGTGAAGTATGTATTGTATGATAAAGGCAAAATCATTCCGTTATTTTTGAAACATACCACGAACAAGTGCATTTTATGCAAATAATAAAATGCATGCACTCATTATTTATTTTTTAAACTAATTTGTACACATCAGAACTCATACAATGTAGTTTATTTAATGTTTTATGATATATCAAATAAATTTTATCTTTTATAAGTTTGACCTTCTTAAAACTGATAACATGTAATTTAATGACGTTTTTATTAGTGCAAACAAACAAACAAAACATTACATTTTTCATTATTGTCCACGTACTCAATCACATTTACAATATTTAAAGGATGATATCACTTAATATATGTCATCGGCCCGTTTTTATACATCGAATAACAAACATTCTACGATAATTTTCAGAACTTTGAAACATTAAGAGTGAATAAAAATGTGTTTCTGAGATTTATGTGGATAGGTTGGATCGTTTTTTTAATTGAAATAATTGACTCAATTTTAATGATTTTGTAGACCTTTCATTCTGGTTTCTGACCCCGTCCTTTCAAACTAAATAGAATGGGTGGACCTTGGCACAGTAGATGATATGTATATGAAGAAATTAAGCAGATCTTGAAAACTCGTTTACATATCACGTGACATTTTTTATCGCCAGTAGAGGGTAAGCGTATCAGCGATCAGAAATTACTCCCATTGAAAATACAGCTTACAAATACTGTATTTGCATGACTGAAGTTTAACGGCATAAATGGTCAAATTGAACTCAGTTACTGAAAAATATGTCACCTGATACGGGTGGTATAGACGAGAAAATCATCATGAAAGGTTATGTGAGTTTACACCAGGTAAACAACATCAGTTTATAAAGGGAAACTCAATACTTATTCATCTTTTTAAAACAAATTACAAATGAGAGTAATGAGGTAGATTTTTTCCCTTTCACATGTAGATAGATTTTGACAAAATACATTAACCAGCTGAAGGATTAAAAATACCTAGTTGCGCTTGTGTATTTTAAAAGCTTACAAATGTCTACGTAGATTGAAAGGAAATATCATGCCCATGTCATAAGTAATGATGTACATGTACATTTCCTATGAGTTTGTTTTATGTTATGTAAGAAAGGGATTCTATGTGGGTAAATCTATCACAAATTAAGTCATGCAAAATTAATTTATAGAGATATTCCATATTTTTGATTTTTTTTTCTAGGAGCTGTATTTCACCTCATTCTATGTTGATAGGTTCGGCTGGGGGTTTTGATTTAGAACGGAGATTCTGTTACGCTACCTAAAATAACAAAAATTGTAAAATATAGCATAACCTATTAGTAAGTTGGTATCATTTGGATTAGTACCTATATTCTATAGATGTAGAATAAACCATTGATGTCCACTCTAGTCTTCTAAAATACTTTCTATCCCATTCTGCTCTGCCTGGTTTCCTATACTGTCTTGAATTAGCCATGCAACAATTTAGAACACAGTGGAGTAATTCTGGATAGTATTTTCCACTGGATTCATTGATTAACTTCCTTTTTTTTTTAAATCAATGTTTTATCTTCAAATTGTGTTCATTTGTTCTATTTTAGAATTAAAACTAGATGACACCTTCGTTTTTCAGCGATTTTTTCCGCCGTTACAACATTGCGCTTTTTTTTCTGCACCAGAAACATATACTAGTACATGTAGGCCAAGATCCAAAGACCATTAGTTGACATAGATATCAAATTATAAAAAATAACAAAAACCAAATGCGAATCAGAATAATTTACTGACAGATAAGCCACTAATATACTGAAAGCAATCAACATGTACACAGACTTTGAAACTGTACGGATTACCCTATCACGGCATGTCTTAATTAACCCGGTTATACCTTGTATGAATTTTGCAGCCATAAAAATAGTTTGTTGCCATCTTTTGTGGGTCCGATGGTCGTGGCCATTTTTAAACTGTATTGATCTCATTCAGAAGAAGAGTTCTATATGAAACTATAGGAAATTAACAACGTTTCAATGATAAATAAAAGGATTTGTTCTTTACTAAATTATAGCTTATTGCGAAACAAACACATCTGAAAAGTTTATGTAGATCTGATGGTTAATTTGTTGACCATCCAGGCTGGCTCCCTAAAACTCTAAAATATGACCAAACACCTTTATTTAAATGATATATTGTTGCATTTGAAATTTTTATTGTTGAGTGGAAAATGAAAAAAACCCACTTATCTTCTGGGAAAATCAAATCTTTGATCAAAATGTAGCTGATTTTGCTGCGACTTTATTTCTTCTACCAAAAATAATAATCGTGACACCCATACTGTATACAGATGATATATATATCTTTCTGTTAAATATGATAAACAAATAATTGAGATTTTTACCAACTACAACTTCTACGTGTCGAAATATATATAAGTACGTCAGACACATCCTCTGTGATAAAAATTTGTATGTTATGTGTAGCGAAGCTCATTGTAGCAAAGACTATAGATAAATCCAATATCATACCATACTTTGATATGTGACGTTTTAAACCTATAATGTCGAACTTCTTTTGCAAAATAACGCAAAATTGCACGACTCACTACAAAATATAAATAAAACTTGTACATATACTAATGTGTCAACAGAGTATGTTTGAGGATTTTGCACGGTTTGTTTCTACAGTAAAACACGCTTATGGCGAACACGCTTATAATGAATTGACGCTTACAGCGAAGTGAATTTCATTCCCTGTGACTTTATTACATGTTGTAAACTTGACAGATATAACGAATTATGCTTAAAACGAAGTAAAATCACCCGTTCCTGGGACTTCGTTATAAGCGTGTTTTACTGCATATCTCTGCTTACAGGTATATCGCCAGCTGTGGCAATGACAAATGGCAAGGCAAATATTACATCATTAACACATCTATTGGCCCACGGGCTTTGAATCCTTGTTAAGTATGGAACAGGTGCTTTTGATTTGTTTCATAACTCATAACTGTCGTGGAATGCAAAAAGGTAGAACTAAGATAAAATCGAAAATCTAAATTCATTGACGGAGTGCCAAAGTGTATTATTTTGTCATAGTTTTGTTATGTTCATGTCTTCTACTTGGGAAGAAGTAAATTATATACGGATTTCATAGATCTTTATTTCATAACAAAAATTGTCGAAAATAAAACATATATTTTTATCCATTAAATATTTCCTCTTATTCTGAGGAAAAAATATTAATTCTAGACAGTACAAAACTATTAGTCCTCTTAATCATGAAAGTATTATATCAAATCTTTCAAAATATTTTAAATGCCTCTTAAAAGTTAATTTAAATATTAATTCAAATACATATTTGGGTTTGGCTTCCGTTGATTAATTCCTGGTGAATCGAAAGTTAAGCTATTTTGAAATACATCAGAATTCACGGACTGTACGTTCTGGGGCCCGTTTCTCAAAGAGGCCTAGGTCCAGGCGTAAGCGTAGTCCGGACTAAATCAGGGACTAAATCGATGTCCATTTCCAGTAAAATATCCAAATATGAAACAGATGATGCAGACTCTATCGTATCTTTTATTTCAAGTTCACTGGGATATATCGAGTCAACGAAAGTATGGAAGTAACAATTGTTAATTGATAATACGTCGTCGATATACGTGAATGTTGAGTTGAAGGCCACAGCGAGTGATTTATTTTTTTTTTTACGTACAAGTTTTTGAATAAATTCTGCTTCATATGAATACAAAAATAGGTCTTCTAACAATGGGGCACAATTGGTACCCATGGGAATTCCAACAGATTGTTGGAAAACCTGATTTCAAAAAACTGCATAGATATCGTCTATCAGGAACTCAAGCATCTTTTTAATGTCAACTTCAGAGTACTGGTGTGCACAATCTGAATGGTTTTTAACAAAATAGTTTCGCAAATGCCCGATGACAAGGTAAATGAATTAACACGATCCATTTTTATTAAAAAACAGCTATCAATGATGTCAAAAAGATGGGACTTAAATTTATCGTGGGGTGGTTGTTTTAAGTGTATAAAAGTCGTATGTAATATACATTTCTTCTCGTTAATAAAGTTTATCTTAAGTATGAATAATTAAAGTTGGGTTTACCCCGGTAACTGATATAAACACAATGATAAAAAAGATGCTATGATTCTAAATTATACATGTATTCTACAACAACAACTCCGAGAATATGCATCGTATAAATGTATATAAGACTAAGTACATACATGTATGTACTGATATATAATTGATTTTTCAATCAATACTCAGTAAGCATATACCTAAGGTTTCAATTTAAAGACCTCTTAAGTTGGCATTGTTCAACTAAACCTATATTTATCTTCTCATCATTTGAAGAAGTACCACATGTATGTTTTAGACGAAGTCTGAGACCAATGTAATGTTTCTACACAAATTTGAACATACATGTACATAATTATGAAACGAAACTGGTTTCAAAATATTGAGAATACTCCTTCAATAAGGAGCAACTCAAAAACATTTACAGTTGTAATTTGTGCTTGTGTGTGGTTGTATGCTCCTTACCTATATCATCTACAATTTCACAACACGTATATATTCTCATTCTCATATTTTACTCCTAGTATCTGTACAAAACGTATGAAAGATTCAAGTTCTACGTAATGTCTATGAACTCGTATTTAGGTGCAATCAATTTTAATTTCTTCAAAAAATATTTAAGAATGCAGAGTTTGTGTCAATTTTATTGACAAGCGTTTGTCAAGGATCTGAAGATTCGTAAATTTCACGTACAATCACTGTCACTGATCTTTGTGCATATGCATATGTGTTGTTTATTTGTACTCATTTAATTGAATTGAAATTTAATCACTTGAATTCATGTTAGTGTTGTGTTTCATCATATTTAAGATGTATGTATATCAAGGGTTATTTTTTATTTCGAAGTTGTCGATTTGCATGAGACAAAAGACGCTGTTTTAGCATTTTTTCAACAGTGTGCTTTATTTACAAATTTGATTAGCTTGTCATACTTATTGTATAAACAATTATATCCCCCCCCCCCCAAAAAAAACAAAAACAAAAAAACACACAACCCAAAGCAGATAGGAAAAAAATAAGACGCAAATGCACTTGTAAAAAAACACAAAGACACTAAATTCCTTATCCGGAAGGGGGATGGAGGATGTTTTAGACGCCTTGTCCTTTAAACTTTTCGAAATCTTTCATTTATAAAACTGTCGTCAAATAGGGAAGGGGTACTTAACTTATTGTTTTTATATCTATATTTTAATCAATGTACATATTACTCTCAATAGGCAAATAAAAAAATAAATAAGTAAATCAATTTATTTAACCCAAAACAGGAAAGGAAGTGGGGGAGATCCGGGCTCAAATTTTGATAATTTCTTTGTTGTTAATTGTAGACAATATCTTTCAAAAAATTTTATCATTTGAATCGCAGAAAATCACGATAAGTTTCCATGTCATTGCCTTAATCATTTATAGTATTGGAACAGAGAATGGAACTTTTCTTCCTACTAAAAACATGGGTAAGGTTCACGTACAAATTACCTATACAGTGGACATTTTCGATTTCAGTAGGTTGCTGTTTAAATCATAGTCATATTAGTTTCTATAAATAATTCAGTGATACGATAAAAAATTATCGAGCCTTATCTCAGCATTTGAAACTGTCTTTATATCTATGAAGTATGATAATATTTTGCACACGTATGCGGACATTTCTACTGTATGCTGTCCATTCATTCTACAAATATTTTCAATTTTACACGAATATTGGAGTTAATCTCTATGCATTATTTCGTTCAATTATGCACAGTTGTGCTTCAATATCGTCTGCAATATTTCATATATTTGGTTTTTGCAACCTCTTACCATCCGTATCTTTCATATCATCTGTATTTTCTCTAAAATGAAATTATGTTAGCAGGCGAATAGGCATTTATTCTTCTGTCATTAATATAAACTGTTATGGACAACTTGAACTGTACAAACTGTGATATATGTATAACATGTTTATTTTCGAGTACATGTACTATGAATTGGACAATTGATCCATAACATATAATCATAGCCTCAAAGCAAAACAAAATACGATATGCGCATGCTTAGTACTCAGCGGAGATGTCTAAGTTCTTCCACATTTAAACTCTAACTTACACCTCTTTCAGAAACGCAATTTAGACCCGACTTAACCAATATTTGTGTAACTTCGTTAGTCGGACTAACTTAAGCCCAAATTTACGCCCTTTTGAGAAACAGGCCTCCTGGCGTCTTATATTAAAGAACAGCCGGCAATTGTTTTTGCGATGGTGTTGTCCATGTATTGTAATGATACAAGGTATCTTACTCCAAAATACGTGAAGTACACTTCCGCCGGAAATGATTCATTTAACGCTTTCAGGAAGAGCATTGGACAATTCTCTTTTTTATAAAACATGTATAACATTAGGTACATGCAAAATGAAATGGAATTATTTCCGACACTCATTTAATTGTAAAAACGGATTGTAATTAAATCTGACATGAAATCAAAAAAGTATTTGAACGCCATATTTTCTATGGCTCCTCAACTGCTACTGGGGTATATTTACCGGTCGGAAAAGATTTCAGTTTTCAGTTTCCCCTGGCATGGGTTTGCCTGTCCATTTCCCCAGCACTCATTGGAAGCGAGTCGCCAATCCTGATCCCCCCTATATAACTAAGCAAGTTTAATATTTGTTTCTCATATATACTATGTAGATGAGTTTGAATAGATAGCTATTTAAACACCGATAAAAACAAAGAACTTGTATGGTCCTTAAAAATATGAATGATATATTTTGACATCCAAAAAACGATGTCATGCGATTTTAGAGCTTTGATTTATTTGATGTTTATATGCACGTCAAACATCTGTTACAAAGGGAGGTATACAGTATAAGCTATTTACAGCACCATTCACAAAATAGTATATATATAAAACTCGCTAAAATCCAACTAATTTCACTTTTACAAGTCCTCACCATGCGTTTGGTGCTAGTAGCTGCATTGATTTGTGTTTTTCACATGAATGTCATCTCAAGCCACGCCGAGTTCACCAATGTGGCACACTCAAAACCAGTGACCTTAAGTTCTGTTTATTCTGGTATACATGGTCATTTTCCGGGAACTAACGCTGTAAACGGAATTCTATCTGACTTTGTCCATACATTTGAAGAGAAATCCCCTTGGCTCAGGATAGATCTGGGAGCAAGTTACCGAATCCATGAAATAGAAGTGTTTGCAAGATCTGGTTGCTGTGGTAAGCATTTGCTGTCTTGATTATTACTACACAGTAAACTTATAATAAAATAATTTAATTCTGGTTGTAACGAGCTTTCTCATTGGCTAAACATACTATTTATATCGTATAAAGAATGTTGCTTACGTCATAGTAAGACTTACGTCAAAAACGTATCAATCTGCCTGACGTTACGTTTAAATTTTGTAAAATTTGACGTCATTTTAAAAAACAAATGGCCATTTTATACTACAATTAACAGTAAAAAAAATTAAATTATAAGCAATGATTATTTATTAGTTTTATACGATATAAAATGGTTTGAAACAGTTTACGCTTTTTTATAAACCGCTAAACCGTTTATAAAGCGTAAACTGCCCCAAACCATTTTATATCGTATAAAACAAATAAATATTGAATTCATTCCTTAAATAATAAAATAAGAAACCGTTCAACCTCATGAAAGCATCAATTAAGAACAACTATACCGATCCTTGATACCATATACTATTTTGTTTTATTCATAATCATTATTTTTAAGCATTCCTAATGATATTTATAAAGATATCGATCGACATCGTTTTTAATTTTGCTATTTTCACTTTTTGATCTGAAGAATAAAATAAAATCTTTGCATGTTTGCATTGACTATCCTATTGTAGTTCCAATTTAAAACCTTTTCAACATTTAAACCCTCTCTCTCTCTCTCTCTCTCTCTCTCTCTCTCTCTCTCTCTCTCTCTCTCTCTCTCTCTCTCTCTCTCTCTCTCTCTCTCTCTCTCTCTGTGTGTGTAAATTCAATAAAAAAAAACATAACTATTGAATTTTATTGAAAGTAAACGTTAAGATGAACCGACTGAATGACATAACCCTATGACTGCCAATCAGTAAATTGAAAAGCGCTTGAACATCATTTATTTTTGTATATGAACTCCTGAATTTAACTGTTGAAACAAATGTCTTTTTACAGGTGATCAGTTACACGATGTTGAGTTTACAGTTGGAAAAAACATCCACGACATGCATTTCTGCGGACATTTCACGGGGCACGCTTCAACCGGTCAGAGGATTGCAGTGTTTTGTCCCCATTACACAATAGGACGTTACGTACAATTGCAGACCGTCAGCGGTAGTATCAGCATCTTGACTCCTGCAGAAGTTCTTGTTTGGGGTGTTCGTACGGGACTTTAAAGTAATCCTGCGAATTATTACATGTATTTGGTTCTTATCTAAATTGATAAAAGAAAATATGCAAGTGGCTTCGCTCTTCTTTTAAAATGATGAGTATCTGATATTGAACCTGAAATATATACCGCTTCTGAAAATACATGAAAATAGGAAAATAGCAAATATCAATGAAGTTCTATATGAGAAAAATTCTAGTAGTTTTTGGTTCTTTTGGTATTTAAAAGACTTTTAATCAGATATTTATTTCCATACAGAACTTTAATTGGCATATATCAAATACAGTGATCACAAAGGAAAGCAATTTGCATTTCTCTCTCTCTCTCTCTCTCTCTCTCTCTCTCTCTCTCTCTCTCTCTTGACTGTGTATTGTGTATTTAACGGCTTTCAAATATGGAAGGGAGATAAAAGTATGTGGGGATTGAATGTAAACAGGTACCCCTACCATAAATAACAATGCAAATCCTCCATGTGGATGTTTTATCTTGGATAAAAGGAAGGAGGTTCCATGAGGGCACTGCAATAATTAAGTACATACAAAATGAAACAGAAACTCCGAAACCTGGCTGCCGTATTTCACATCATCATTCAATGACATTTTCTTGATATTACTCCTAGCCGTCAGTATTTTTTGTTTTGATAAACGCCTGCCTTAAGTGTTTTAAAAAGGTAACAAAAGGAGGAAAATAGTAAAAATAACAATAACACTGTCATATAATTTGATGTATTTGTAATCAGTGTTTAAATATAGCCTTCCGTATAATTTTTGTCTAAATGTGCAGACAGCATATTCGAGATTCAAAAGAATAGGAAATGATCCAAATCAAGTACACTTTCAATAAACAATTTCCAAACGATGATCATAATAAATTAAAATCTACATTTTTATGCTGTAAAGTAATAAGACATTGCAAATGTCCTTTTTATACAAATATTTTGTTTTAAAAATCACGTTATTGCACGTTATTGTAATCATTTTCTTTTTTGTATGTTTGCATTAATCTATTTGTGTATAATGGAATATGACTTTAAATGGTTGTTTTGGTATTTCTGTATGCTGTTTAGTTATGCATACGTGTACTTGATGTATAGACGTGTATTTTTTCCCTTTCATCTTAAAAGTGTATTTACATTGCATATCGCCCTCAAATGGAGGATTTCTGCCTGTTTAGGAGAACTCAAGGGCTTTGCTTCTGTGATTATCTCTGGCAGAAAAGGAAACGTGTATACAAGTACTGTTTCAAAATGACACGTATTTTAATATATCTCTTACAAAATTTTAATGGCACTAAAATCCTGCATATTTTATTTTGACTTGTTCACTTCATGTACCAATATATATATATATATATATATATATATATATATATATATATATATATATATATATATATATATTTATATTTTTGTATCTAGAATATCACTTGTACCATACAGATTAATTTTGGTACTATTTTCGTAATAATTGATAATACGTATCATCTTGGGAAACAATATTACAGAATGACCATTTTATGATTGTTTGTGTCTATATGGCGATTAATCAGGTCCCCATTACTGTAGGCTACCCTAAATATAGATACGGGTGAACAATTCGTTAAAGCTATTAGTCCGGGAAAATAAAATGAAACAAGAAACAAACACAAAAATATCGTTTACCACAAGTTTGTAATATATGCGTTACATGTATTCGATTTGTTACAAAATTTTACATTTACAGCATTATGAACACAAGTGATAAATGCTTAATAAACAATAATTCAAACTGGCTAAAATAAATATAGCAGTAAAAACAACAAATTAATGAACACTTCGTAGCAACCGTGACCAGTACAAGGTATCAGTTAACTTCATTTGCAAAACTCCTGTTGATTTCACTGAAACCAGTCTTCGCCATGCGCTTGTTGTTAGTACTGCACTCCTTTGTGTTTTTTATGTGAATGTTATCTCAACCACGTTGTGTTTACAAATGTGGCATACTCAAAACCATTCACCTTAAGTACTAGATATAGAAATGACATTCAAAATCAAATTCTGTCAACGGTCTTCTATGGGACTATACTCACACTTCGCCAGAGGCATTTCCTTGGCTTAGGATAAATATGAGAGCAAGGTTCAAATACATTTAATAGAAATGTTTGCAAGATCCGGCTGTTGTGGTTAGTACTAACATATAAACTTTAAACTTTAAGTGATAAAAGTTAGGCCTATGGGCCTAATTTCTTACCAAAGCAAAACTCTTATCTGTAGTCCAAATGCCGTAGCTTACATTATCAAAAGTAAAGTTCTTTGTATATTAAAACATCGCTTGTTCGTTGTAGTGTTTGTAGTATTTAATCGCATGCTGAAATTTGTTTTCCCCAGGTAGTCAGTCACACGACGTTAATATAACAGTTTGAGAGAACATTCATGACATGCATTTCTGTGGACATTTTACGGGGCATGCGTTCACAGGTCAGCGGATTGCAGTGTTTTGTTCCCATAAGACCGTAGGACGTTATGTACAATTATGGATCGTCAACGGAATTTCCAACGTCTTGTCTCCTGCAGAAGTTCTTGTCTGGGGTGTCCGTGTAATACATTAAAGTAACTCTGTGAAGTAATATTTTGCCTTTAATTACAATAAAAAAAATATTTCATTCCGTTAGTTTCTTCACAAGAAAATCGCCTGAAATTGAACCTGAATATACGCTTCGGAGATGTATTAAAGCTAATAGCAAATTCAATACAGTTTCCTGTGAAAAAAAACATGAAGTATATTTCGGTGCTTACGGGTCTCAAACTACTCAGTATCCGATATTAATTCTCATACAGAACTGTACGGTATTTATCAAACAATGATAAAAAATCAAAACACATCACATCTCTCCATAGAGTTTTGAGGTACAGTATTAAATGCAAGCAGACGTTCTTGATCTCTATATGTCCATTTAAACCGTTTCTAACGTCATCTTTTGGTAATTTGTTTATTTTTAAAAGAGTAATGGTGATCTACTGGACAGCTATGGATAATTAAGCTAGTTTAGGCTAACACGCCTTGGATAGTCCATTATCTGAGAGAATAAACAGTTTTCGACTTAAAACCACTTTTGAAAGTTAATACATGTATATCAACAGATGAACAAGTGTCGTTTACTGTTTTATTATCCACATTTGTTATAACCTTATAAATATTCTTCTATATAATTTTCACCAACAGAATTTGGGCACCATATGATTTTTTTTACCATCTGACAGAATTGCCTTCGACTTCGGTCCTGGGCAACATTTTTGATTAAAGTCAAACAAATCATATGTTGCTCTCGTACCAAGTCAGTAACTGTATTAAACAAGAGTGGTTATTTACTTATTCAAGGTTTATTATCCGTTTTTCGTCGCAAATGTCACGTTTAGCATATCTTTGTAAATCATATTCACACATTGTTTTTTTCTTCTTCAAATAAGTGAATACAAATTTATATATTTCAAAACTTTGGGTACCTCTTATTTGACAGATACGCAATGAAATTAACTATTCATATAATTCACCTTACAATGCTTGTAAGTGGAGGAAAGATATCGTACTTAAAGTTTTGTAAAGATAATGTTTCGTACATGTATATCGTACTTGGCAATTTGTAATTACATGTTGAAACCGTATTTCAATTACATTCGCTTTTTTCAAGTAACGTAGTATATCGCCATGTGAGCCACAAGCGGTACTTAAATTGTACTTAGGTTAGATCTATAAACAAATGTTTTAAATGAAAAATTGACAAGTTAGTATTCTTTTTTCTGTACATACCTCAAATTACGTATGTTATCCTTCAAAATTCAGTGATGCAGATTATTTTTGTCAAGAAATTTGTAATTTTCAAACAAAATAAAAGAAAAAGATGGGGAGAGAGATATGTGTGGTAAAGGCAACAACATTCCTTTATATTTGTATCATACCACGATCAAGTGCATTTTATCCAAATGTATAATATACTGCTTGCACTCAGTATTTAATTTGTAAACAAATGTACACATTAGGACTAATATAATGTAATTTTATTGTTTTATGATGTTTCAACAAAATTTAATCTTTTATGAGTTTGACATTGTTAAAACTGTTTATATGTTATTTAATGAAGTGTCATATTAGTGCAAACAAATATTATAAAACATTACGTTTTTCTTTATTTTCCACGTACTCAATCACATTTACAGTATTCAAAGGATGATATCCTTTAACATGTGTCAGCGGCCCCTTCTTTATACATTGCATAATAGAAATTCTAAGAAAATTTTCAAAAATTTGAAACAAGAGTTAATGAAAATGACTTTCTGATTAATGTGGATAGGTTGGATCGATTTTTATTGAAATAATCGACGCAATTTACTGAGTTTGTAGACCTTTCATTCTGGTTTATGACCCTTTCATTTCAAACTGAATGGATTTGGTGGACCTTTGCACAGTAGATGAAATGTATATGAAGAAATTAAGCAGATTTTGAAGATTCGTTTACATATTATATGACATTGTTTATCGGCAAATTCTCGCCAATAAAGGTAAAGCTTAGCGATGAAATCACTACCATTAAAAATACAGCTTACAGATACTGTATTAGCATAAATGAAGTTTAACGGCATAAATGGTCAAATCGAACACAGTTACTGAAAAATATGTCACCTGATACTGGTGGTACATTATGAAAACCATTATGAAAAGATAAGTGAGTTCAAACCAGGTAAACAACATCAGTTTATAATGGGAAACCTAATGCTTTTTTATATTTTATTTTTAAAAATTACAAATGCGAGGAATGAGGGACAATTGTTTCCCTTTCACATGTAGATATATTTTTACAAAATACATTGAACAGCTGAAGGATTAAAAATACCTAGTTGCGCTAGTGCATTTTAAAAGCTATCAAATGTGGGTCATAGCAAATGTCTAGGTAGATTGAAAGGAAATAGCATGCCCATGCCATAAGTAATGATGTACATGTACATTTCCTATGTGTTTGTTTTATCTTATGTAAGAAACGGATTCTATATTGGTACATCTATCACAAATTAAGTACATGCACAAGTAATTTATAGATATATTCTATATTTTTTACCCAATTTTCTGGGAGCCATATTGCACCTCATACTTTGTAGATGGATTCATGTGGGGTTTTTGATTTATGACGAGTATTGTCACGTTACTTAAAATAACAAAAATTATAAATTATAGAATATATAGTATAATCCATCAGTAAGTTTGTTTCATTGGAATTGCAGCCTATATTACATGTATATAGAGGTAGAATAAACCATTTATGTCCAATTTTGTCTGCTAAAATACTTTCTATCCAATTCTGCTCTGCCTGGTTTCCTATACTGTCTTGAATTAGCCATGCAACAATTTAGAAAACAGTGGAGTAATTCTGGATAGCATTTTCCACTGGATTCATTGATTAATGTCGATTATTTTAATCAACGTTTCATTCATTGTAGTATAACGCCAATGTCCAAAGTTCATAAGTTGACGTAAATATTTTTGTTGTAATGCACTGGTATTTTTATAAGCTATCATAGAACACAAAATCCCCCAAACAAATGCCAATCAGAAATATATATGTAGTTTACTGACAGATACGCCACTGAGAACGAAAAGCAGTCACAAATGTACACAAACTTTGGACTTTTACGGATTATCCCATCATGGCATGTCTAGATTTACCCGGTTATATCCTTTATGAATTTTGCAGCTATAAAAATAGTTTTTGCAATCTTAAAAATCTAAAAATCTGACCAAACACTTTTATTTAAATGATATATTGTTGTATTTAAAATTTTTATTGAGTGGAGAAGAAAAAAACCAATTGTCGTCTAGGAAAGTCTCACCTTAGGACAAAATAAAATTCCTTTAGCTGCGATTAGTTATACGGAGTTTTCTTTAATCAAAATAATAATCGTGACACTCATAATGTATACAGTGTATATTCTAGATGAATCTCTATTTGCAAAAATATGATAAAGGGAATGTACATTTTAAATAGAAACTTTGTGTCGATCTGCTTTATCTTCTTTCAGTGTCATTGATAATAAAGTTGTCTGGCAATCGTCTTCGATTACGCTTATCAATGAATCTTGCTAGTTTCTTTTAATTTTTTTTGGAGGAGGGGGAGGAATAGTGGTGGTAAATTGGACAGATATGCATATACGATATGACTGAAATTGTCATGACAGCAGAAGTGGGAATCCTCAACGTTTGTTGACATATTTTATCCTGGTGCTTTTTGATACCTCATTTTCTTTCAGAATGCCTCCGATTTGCATCTCCACTTGTTTACTTATGGTGACAACAAACGCCAAAATGTCATTCGTTTTATTTATAATTTTTATAAGGGTGAAAAACTCAATAGCTTACAATACAAGTATCTCAACAAGGTGAAAACAAAGATAACAATATGTCAAGAGATTTTTCCCGTTATCATTTAATTTTTGTTGACACCATTTCTTTATGTGATATTTTTCCAAGCCATTATATATGGTTTTTTTTATGAATTATATTTTATTTCACTGGACTGACTGCGGTTTTTCCGTTTTTCATGATCTTGACAATGAGCACACAGCGGGTGCGACCGGTCGGCAGGGGATGCTTACTCCTCCTAGACACCTGATCCCACTTCTATCTTTTTAGAAGTCCGTGTGCTCTGCTTTGAATTTGTATTTCCATTTATGGATTTTTGAGATGGTTGAGAGTTTGTTATTGTCATTTTTCATTTATCTCAATAATTACTGTAAAAGCATGTGAGTGATGAACCTTTGTTTTTAAATATAATAAACAAATAATTAAGATATTTACTGGAAGTTTTTTTTATCAGATACATGTACTACGTGTCAAAATATAAAAAAGTATGTCAAATACATCCTCTGTAATAAAACACTTTCTATTTTACGTGTAGCGAATCTAATTGTGGCAAAGACTATGGTACGCTATAGCTGTCTTTATTACACAAATTACTTCATATGTCGTTTTTTGACATATGTTAGATGCAATTGACATAATAAAATATGTTTTCGACCATATTTTATATGCAAATACCAAATAATATGTTGTTTCGACAGCATATTATGATTTTTTATCAACGTAGTATGTAGTGTTAACTTAATGATATAATGGTCAGACACAATAAAGTGTATAAATAACAATATATAAAGTAATTTATATCCTTAAGACAGCTATAGCGTTCAATAAAAAAAACCTTAAAATAAATCAAATATAACACCATACTTTGATATGTGAATCCGTTTAAACCGATAATGTCGAACTTCTTCGATAAAAAATAACACAAAAATTGTATGACTTACTTCAAGATATATATAACACATGTGCATATGCTGAGTTCCCAACAGAGTGTATTTGAGAATTTTCCACTGTTCGTTTCTATATGTTTGCTTACAGGTAAATCGACAGCTGTGACAATGACAAATGACAAGACAGATGTTACTACATTAACAAAAATGGTATATATAATTCGTTTTATAACATTCACTGAACTCTCTAAACAGTAGTGCTAGTCTTTGAAATGCTACCGTTAGTGCTTGTACTTGCATTCGTTAGTGGTTTTCATGCGAATGTTATCTCAAGACATATTGTCTTCACAAATGTGGCCTATTCGAGACCAGTGTCCTTAAGTTCAGAATTTCAACAAGGCAAATACCCAGGATCGAACGCTGCCAACGGTCTCCTATCCGACTTCGTTCATACTTCATCAGAGAAATACCCCTGGCTGAGGATAGACTTGGGTGCGATGTACTATATCCATGAAATAGAAGTGTTTGCAAGATCTGACTGTTGTGGTAAGCTATTTATTCTTATCTTCATCATTAATATCAGTTATATCTTTAAAAACGTGCACAATTCGATGTTTCCAATGGTACTATATTCATGCAAATATCAATAGTAATCGTCTCCAAAAGACACGTGAAATCGATGTTAGAGTAAATCATTCCTGAATTATTTTTAAAGGATTTTTTTCTTTCAACAAAACTGGTATACTAGTGCCATTTTTTTTTATTTGAAATTTGTAGATTGTATGCGTATGTATGTATATATGATTTTTATTTCAGGTAAACAATTTCACGATGTTGATTTTAAAGTAAGTAAGAACATTAACGAAATGGTGGATTTCTGTGGACATTTCACGGGACATGCTTCAACCGGTCAGCGAATTGCAATGTTTTGTCCTTATAACACCACAGGCCAATTCGTGCAGCTTCAGATCGTGGATGGAATTTCAAATGCCTTGACTCCTGCAGAAGTCCTTGTTTGGGGTGAACTTGTAAATGGGGATCAAAATAAAAACCTTTTAAATTAAAGATTATGAAAATATAAATCTTGTTATGAGTTATTTACATTCAAGAATTGTTCTTAAAAAGTGTAAAGAGTGCATAAAAAAAGTTTCAACAGCGATATATGTTTCAAATAAGTTGTATAAAACGTTAGTTAAAATGTTGCAAGGAAGCAATATCTAAGATCCTAATCAAAATTAGATTGACGTTGTCTGTATTTTCATACTGAATCAATATCAGATCACACTAAGATCTAAAGTTATAATAGCTGATTTTATGTAAAATTACAACAAAAATATCGAGAGTGGTTTTTTTAGGGTTTCTTTTTTTTTTTTTTTACATTTCCCATATGAATGTACAGACAATTATTCTACAGAGAAAAATGTTATAATTGTGAAATTCATTCAAAATATGTTTAACATGGTAAACCGATGGAACAGGTGCTTTTGATTCGTTATATAATTCATCAATGTTGTGAAATGCAATAACGTAGAACTACGTTAAAATCGAAAATCTATATACATTGACCATATTTTAGACTCTAAAAAAAGCTGGCTTATATGACACTCAGTAATTTTGAACTTCGTGATGATAAGGTATTCTAATTACAGTCGATTGGTTATTTCAAGTAAGTAGCATGATGCAGTGTATGTGGGCTGTATCGTATTTTATGCGACACATTCTCTAAATCGATACAGTTAAAATAATTTTTACAGTTTTTGAAAGAAACTGTTTTATTTGAACACAAATTGCCCTCATTTTCTCAGTGTAAAGTTCATGAGTTTAATTTTGCACTCTTTTTATTTTCGATTCCAAATATCTATACATATACTCTGCTCTTCTGGATTTCTTGTACGTGTTTTACTACTCAATAGCTAAAAAATCTTTAATATGATATGTTTCGTTAGCAATGCATATACTGTTTTTTGATAGTCACAACTGAATGCCCTTGAACACGACACCTTGTTTGGAGTTGCAATACTTTTGTTTGACGTCACCGTACAAATCGACAAATCAGAATCAAGAACTGCAATTATAGGACCATTTTTAAAATATCATTCATAACTGGACATTTCTCGGATGTACGTTTCACAAAAATTAAGTCATAAAGACTGTCTCCATTTTGATTGAAAATAGCAGTTAAATAACATCCACTAAAAGTTCAAACATAAGGACCACTTTAAGTGCTACTCTAAATGATAAAAAGAGAGGCTTATGGGCATTTTTGTATATTGTTCATAACCGGATAATGTATTTCGGATGTACTTTTCACATGTATTAAGTCGAGGCAGACAGTCTCCATTTCGATTAAAAATTGCAGTTAAACAACAAACACTAAAACTTCATCTACCAACAATTTATTTTATATACGTAATAAGTGATCAATTTTCCATATAATCTACAGCAATAAACACCCAAAATAAATGAATGCTCAATAGACCATATCTCAAATCGGTTCAAATAAACATGGCAGTTAAACACCAAATAAATAAACACTTGTTTTAAACACCTGTTTGCAACTGTGATCAGAGCATCAGAAAACTACATATTCCAGACAATTAATATAAAACACTGGCTGAACTTCTGTTCAATTCATTCAAACAAGTAATCGCCATCCATTCCTTGTTGTCAGTACATCTATCTGTATTCATCTGTGTATTTCATGTGAATGTTAATGGTATCGCAACCTACGTTGTCGTCAAAAATGTGGCATATACTAAACCAGCGACGTTAAGTTCAGGAAGTCATCCATCATCAAACGCTATCAATGGTCTTCTATTCGACTATGCCCACACTTTGGGAGAGAAATCCCCTTGGCTCAAGATAGATCTGGGAGCACTACACCTAATCCATGAAATAGAAGTGTTTGCCAGATCTGATTGTTGTGACAAGTACTGAAATATACATGTATTAAGTAATATTCTATTCAAAATGATAATAAATGAGGCAATTGAGCCAAAGAACTTACCAACGCAGCAATGTTTAACCGAATTCAATCGCCTTATTTGTTATCAAATCGCTAAAATATAAGAAATCGTGCTGACAAATATAGATGTTTGTTGAATAAATTATATCCAGCATTTCATTTGGGTTTTTTAATTCCAGGTAATCAGTTACACGATTTTGATATCAGAGTTGGAGAGAACATTCACGACATGCATTTTACGGGGCATGCGTTCACAGGTCAGAGGGTTGCATTGGTTTGTCCCCATAACACCTTGGAACGTTATGTTCAATTACAGATCGTCAACGGAAAATTCAACTACTTGACTCCAGCAGAAGTTCTTGTTTGGGGTGTACGTGGGGAATGAAAGCAGAAAACGGAATATTTATGATAATGAAATCTTTTTAAAATGCATGAATCCTGTTATCCTCAATAAAGTGTCAGAAATTAATTTATTTTACTCATGTTTGATAGTTTGAGCAATCTTAAACGTTATATATTCGAATTTATCACATGTTTTTCTCAATATATGGTGGATATCACTCATGGGATAAATTTTTGATATTACACTGTGTGTTCTTACGCCATATGACGTCATAATTAAACATTACATGTACGTAGTTTTAGCCAGTTGACTGACGTATAACGAAAAACTAAAACGTAATACAGTTGAAATGTTTTGAGTTGTAAAAGTGAAGCATTTAATTTCATTTATTTGTCATAAATTCATATAAATTTGTTCGAAAATGAATGTTTGTTTCTTAAACTTCAAGGAACTTTTTTCCATGCGTTAAGTTGTTGACGTCTTGTAGATAATGTGTTGTGTGGCTCACAATTATAATTTTTACATAAAAAAATGAAATTAACAAAATATGTGGTAAAACAAGTGATAAAAAGAATATCTCATGATTTGCGATGGTATATGATTTTTATCCAACTCGTGTGTTTTCTATCCCCTCGCCAAGGCTCTGGGATAGAAAACACACAACTCGTTGGATAAAAATCACATACCATTGCAAATCATGAGAGATCCTATATATATGTTTTGATAACATAAGTAGAACCAAATTAATACCATAATATCATTGTGCAGAATATAAGATAAATATTCTTTCAAAATATCATAACATTAGGTTAGGGAAAATCAAATTCACAGTGAGTTTCCAAGTCCCTGACTGACCCTATACTTAATCCCACGATATCTTCGCATCACATTTTGCTTATTTATCCGATGTTTATAAAAACTGCATCGTTCAAACGATATTTATTAAAAACTATAAAAAAAAAAATCCAAGATTTCCCCCTTGAAACGCCCTGTCTCGTTTGTCAGATTTCAATGTACAGCTAAAAGTACTATATCCTTTTTAGACGGTGGCAAAAAATAGCCACGGTCTATTGTTACGGTCCTCGCCGGAAGAGTGTTTCTCACGGGGACCCTAGCGGATAAGGAACGGTAATTCTGTTTGGTATTCCTCTGTTACACTACAGTGTTACAGGCAATGTTTTACATATGTGTCGATTTCAGTTTGAGACCTAATTTACATCGTATCAGATATTTTAAGCATTATAAATAAATAAAAAAAAATAAATATATAGATAGATATCATCAGTGTATCAATCATTTTTTTAATGTCATGAATATTCATGATGCATCAAAAAATCTGCAAAATAGTGCAATGTTTATAATCAGTTTTATCTTTCTATTATCTACTTACATTAGTGGTGTTCAATATTTACTTTTGTGAATGAATGTTTTCACAGTAAATATTTTAGCATTTTTGTAATTACTAAGGTTAAGCTATTAAATGACTTTTTTAAAATTTTATATGCTCACCTTTTCCTGTTGATATTTCTAAGTTCATCAATTTCCTAGTATTATTAATTCTTGGTAAAAGAATAAAATGTGGTGCATCATTTTCAAAACAAAATTAAATCACGATGTCCCAATTTATTACTTTTTGCTGACATCGTTTCATTTATAACAACCTATTTTGTGTCTTTCTGACTTGCTCTGCGCGTATCAATGTAAATAAATGAATACATTTCCTTTTTTTTTCATCGTTATGTTATTTTTAAGAAAACCATAAAACATTGAATATTTCACTGATGAATGTTGACATTTTGTACATGTATTTAACATGAAAAAGTGTTAGATTTTACATATTTTCATTGTTTATGTCGATATGGAATTGTCCCATACGAGCATAACACTAAGTTCAAATAATATAATTCTGGTTTAAGTTGCATTGGTTAACAAAAGAAGGTTAATTCTATTACTTGTTTTGCCTATGCGTTAATAGCAATAACGCCAAAAATAATTCAGTAGATGAAAACAAAATCCCAAGCGGGATTCGAACTCGGGATGTGCAGTTCACAAGTCCAATACCTTAACCACTCTGTTATGGAGTTTGTTGAATGGTGTAGTCGATATAATCATTTTAACAAAACTAAATGGCTTTTAGAATGGGAGTAAGCCATCTAGATGCCTGCGTAGACTTCCCCATTAAAAGGTACATTTTTACATTTCACCTTCAGCTGCAAACAATTAAATTATTTCATAAGAATTGAACTCAATTTCTACACAAGTTAGTGTAACTTGTGTTGAAGCAGTATACCCTACCTATGTTTTTGTAAAAAAAAAATATGTATGAAATTATGCCTGGTTTGATTGTTTATTCTGATAGACAGTATGTCATAATATGGAAGTGTCTCACCATAAGCTGCTGTATATATCTCACAGTTCACGCCACCGTCTATCAGTACTATCAGTACTTTGATTGGTATTGCAACAGGCATAAAAGTTACCGTATCATAAGTTAAAAGATTGTGCGAGGTGTCCCGAGTACATTCGAATGGAGAAAAGTTGTCAACATTTCCCAATATAAATCTCCGTAAGAATTTTTATCGCTCTTGTGGGTCTCTCCGGGTAACAATAAATGAGATGTCATTGAAGAAATCTTGGACGACCCCCCCCCCCCCTTTTTGTATCGATCTTTGAAAGATATGTGTATTTTCGTTAACATTCGTCAAAAGGTGACGGAAACAGTAACCTGTGACATGCTATAGTTACATGTACTTGTATGTTGGTCAATTCTAATGTTTTATTCACATATTTCTGGACGAAAATGATTATGAATTTATCTCAAAATGTTATACATATCGCCTACAACGTAATACAATATCATTGTATTTGCGAAGTGTGAAACCATGTGTATTGGCGTACTTTTTTTATAAATTTTATTTTAATTGGTTTCCAGTTACTATAATTTGCGAATAATTTCTAGCATGTTCTTTAAATTTTGGGCTTAAAATCAGAAATTCAATACGTTTTAAAAAATATACATGTATGTAGTAATGACGTATATTCAATGAAATGTCACAAGTGTACAAATAACAATAATTTGGAGTTTTTTCGGTAGATAATGCCAACAACTGTTTATAATTTGCTGATTTATACAAAACATGGCAATAAAGGGGTAAGAATACTTCCTTTATATTTGGAAAAATTATCTATGAGAAATTTGTTCATGATGGCTTCTTTAAAAAGCAGTTTTGATATTTATGTCATTAATCTAATACTCTGTTTTCAATAATAAAAAACTCAGAATATGTGGAATTATCACTTTATACTATTGCTTTGTACAGAAAAAAATCCTTCATGAAAGCTATTTTTATAGAAATAAGATAAGATTTTGGTGTGTGACAACCCTAATTACATGTTCAACAATCCTAGGGGCTAGACCCCGTTTTGGATGATTAGTGGAACGTCTGTTTTACAATTCTTTTAATGTTTAATACATTTGGTGTCTTAGTGACATCAGTGTAAACGGTGAATTATTCGTATAAATAGATAAGCAAAAGATTTAATTTCAGTGTTTTATAATAGCTAAACTAATTTATATACTTCTGTAGTGTAATTTTGCTTTAAGGTACAATGCCTATGCAATTAAATAAATTTGGACACAAGGACATAAAACAGTAATGAACCTGTTTTCTGCGATGTTCTCGATGATTTTTGAAACACATGTATTTCAAAAAGGCTGGTTGGTCAACATATTTATCATCAGATCTACTTTAGAATTCTATGTATGTATATGATGTATATAATTATAAACTAATATTGAGTCAAGAATATCATTTACATTTTTTCATCCTTACAACTGAAATATTTTCCAGTAGTCTCTCCTTAAGTGGGTTAACTTGGGCTGAAGATGGTTACGATTATCCAGCTCTGTTGAAGTTTTTTTTAATATATGTCTGGAAAAAGGTGATTAATTTTCAAAACACATTTTTCAACAAAAAACTGTATGAGTGATCTTCCTAGGGAACGTTATGAAATGTTTAAATCAAAAAGTTAATATCAAGGGTACAACAATCTGTCACAAAGACAATGTCGTGCCAGACACTCACTGTACTTACATGCTAAATACATGAACAAGATATTACATCATATACACATGAACCCAAGCTCGAAATAAATTATTTTAAATTTGATGTAATACAAAAGGTTTACGACCAATTCAAACAAAATAAATCATGCAGTATTTTGATTTTTTTTTAACAAACGAACAGAGGCATTTGCGCCAATGACAAAGTGTCAGATAAATCCAACATCTGTCCAAACTGATATCTAATTCCACTTTTAAACGACGGGCTTTCTCCTATTAATTCTGCTAATACTATTACTTAACTTATTAGGTTTGTTACTGACTGTTTACAGGAATTTGTGGGGTCGGTAAAGTCCATAGAAGGCTTGGCGAAGCCGAGCCTTCTATGGACTTTACCGACCCCACAAATTCCTGTAAACAGTCAGTAGCAAACCTAATAAGTGTATTGTTTTGTCGAGGACCTAAAGTTTGATATGTAAACAAACAAAAGATAATATTAAAAAATAAATACATAGCTCAATTCTCTTGTTTTTTTTCCGTTCCTCGCCAGTCGTCTGCGGAAACCTGGATGCCATTGTAGGATCGTAATATAAATTACGTCACGGGCAAAGGGGGATCACTCTAAATATTTTAGGGCTTAAAAATTAAAGGTATGGTCGAACGTTTGTGTAAAAAATCAGCTCAAATAACGATATTTACATTCTAGTGTGTTTTTCCATTAAATTCTGTGATCTTTAAATGCCTCTAAATGCAACAACTAATCACTGCGTATGAATTTACATGTAATTTACATAAGTAGTTCCGAAACATTGATTTCTATGTTATCGGTTAAAAAAATATTTCATACCTGTTGTCAAAACACCATGTTTTACAATTATTAAAAAAAAGAGTTGATTTTATTGTTAAAAGCAAAATTCAAGAATTGTTTTTCATGGATTATATTTTCATGCTCGTCGATCTCAACTCAACAGTCTATGTGAAAACCAGTTTAAACCGGTTTTTATAAAACAGCTGTTCTTGCTGTTACTAATTTACTCCCTCCGTGATCTGCAATTTGTATCGATTTATGTTGCCGTATAAATTTTGACGCTCGCCTTTTAAAGAAATTTGTAAGGCAATCACGTGACGCGTTTTATCCAATGACATCGAGACATTCTAGTCCGAGGCAAAACAAATATATTTGCAACACCTCGTTAAAATATTTATTCTTGTTATTTGTGGTTTTTTATGTGAACACTATTTTATAAGTCAATGTAGTATACCGCTACTCTCAAAGCAAACACAATCTAAATATTTCATAATTATCTTTTTATTCTGGCTGAAATTATTTCGTTTTATCAAACTCAAGTAACCTTTTTGCCATTTTTACACCAAGTCTTTTCTTAAAGAGACACAGTGACGCAAAAACGAGTGAATTGGATAAAATAGAATTATTAGTTGGCTTTTGTAAATTTTGTTCAGTTCTTGAAAATATGAAGTTTCGCAAAATTACAAGTTTTATAAATAAATTGTTACGGATAAAAATATAATTACTTATTGGCCCAACAAGTAAATACTGTTCGCTCCTCCTTCTATAATTGTACGCATGCGCAGACATAAACAATCATGGAGTCTAGCCACGAAAAACGAAAATTCGGTAGACCGAAGTTTTTGCCTGATTCTGTGAAGAAAAGGATTGCCCGGGAAAGGAACCGGGTGGCCGTATTCAAAACAAAGGTATATCTTGTCGACCAATTTCAGAGATGGATGTTGAAGAAAATCACGTGACGTTAAACGTAAACTAAAAACCGTTCCGGATCATGTAATCTTCGTTTTTCCGGCACGTTCAAATTACATTTTTTGTCTGGATTCCAGTGATGAATACACAAAAACTTGGCTATGATCATCTTTCTTCCCAATCTTTTGATTTTATGAAAAATATTTACAAAAAAGATATGTAAGTTTGAGTCATCATGTCTCTTTAAAATCACCAGAGTATGTTCATTGAATTAAATTATGACAACACTCTTAAGAAGAAAAATATTATGTTTACAAATGTTTTTTAATATAACCTTTATTTCAATTTTCCATTAGCAGCTTGTTTTTGTCTCGAAAATTAAGAAAACATCTGTTGAAGATAATTGGTATTAAAGAGTCATGGTGACGCACATACCCATGATTTACCAATATCGAATTTTTACACGATTTTCACATTTATTTTTTTTATGCAATAAAATACAAAAGTTGAATTCTTGAAAAATTTCCGTGTTCAAAAGTAAACAAATTCGGTTAAAGTAAAAAAATAGAATAATTTATTGGCCCAATTTATAAATATTGAGTTTCCTGTCCACTTCATAGTCACGCAATAGCAGTGGAATGTATATACTGCAGCGTGGTATATAGTATAAACAAAACTAATCTTATTTGTAATATTTATTTAGTTAGATGTAATCTCTTTTAATGCATATTTCCGACTACAGTCTTCGAAAAACATTAAAATCCAATTCTTTTCTAAGTGCGTCAATCCAACTCTAACTGTATTTAGACAACAATTGCAGTTACGTAACACTTAAATCAATGTCCAAATCAAATCGGTTTGTTTACATGTGTAATTCCGGAGAGTTGTAGTGACTTGTTAACTGATATATTACGTATAAGTGATGACTAACAATGTGTAACCCCCTACCCCCCCCCCCCTTTGAATGATCAAATTCCTTATATTTGTTATGATTTACCTTGTCATAATCATATGCAAAATCTATTTAGAGTCACTATATCACTTTAGAAATAAAAAGCATCATATAATTTGCACTCATTTTATTGAGGTTTCTGTTTTCAGTTTACTTTTACACCCCAAACGAGGACCTCTGCAGGACTCAACTCGTTTGAATGTCCATTGACGATTTGTATCTGTACATAACGCCCTATGGTGTTGTAAGGACAGTACACAGCGATTCTCTCGCCCTTTACAGTAGGCCCCGTGTAATGGCCACACCGTTGCATGTCATGAATATTCTCTCCAACTTTAAAGTCAACATCACGAAGCTGATGGGCTGAAAATATTTATAGAAAACATGCTTTAACAAGCCCCTTTTAGTAATTATTTCTATCAGAAGTAATGCAAATGATTGGAACTAATTTTCTAATGTTTGTATCAGTCGCTTAATCTATCGTAATTCAATATCTGTTTGTAACCCACTGTTTCATTTAATTATGAAAGAAACAGTTTACACTGGTATAAACCTTTCTGACGACGTGTCAATTGCCTGCACCATTTAAAAACATATCTATCAACACGAAGTGTCGTTTTAACTTTCTATAATTTTTGTTTTTGTTATTGATGAGGGGAATCTGTGTTTCTTTTGTACATGAGGATGGAAAATTGAATTATAAGGAATTACTTTAATAGCTATAGAATTTATGTTCGTATAATTTGGTTGAGAGAACAGTCTACTTTTTTTATGAAGTTTATAAAGCGTTAACTGTTCTATTCAGTTTATACTCGTAGCCATTGAATTTATTACAATAATATTTATTTAAAATAACTAACTATACAACTCTACATTCAATTCAATTGAATTCAATTCAATTACAATGTTTAGTAATAAAAAAAAAATGAAAAATGAGACTTACCACAACAATCTGTTCTTGCAAATACTTCAATTTCATTTATTTCAAATCTGGCACCAAGATCAATCCTCAACCAAGGGGATCTCTCTGTTGCAGTAGAGGTTAGGTCAGAAAATAGACCATTGACGGCCTTGGAACCTGCATACTTCGAATTGTAAAGAGAACTCAGTGTAACTGGTTTCGAGTATGCCACGTTTGTGAGATCGTAATGGCATGTAATAATATTAACATGCCAAATACAAACAAGAGCAGACACTCGCAACAACGATAACATATCTAATGCTTTCTTTAGTGATATAGGTAGAGGCATGATATTTCAGCTTTTATAATATTCCTACCCATCATGCTGCTGCAACACGCATGACACATTGATACCTTATCCTTGTCAAAGCTAGTGTATTTGACAAATTTTTCAATGATTTTAAAACATTGTTGAAGATCATTGGGACCTTTTGTTGTCATAAAGAATTATTTTTAGCAGTCCGATAAGACAATTGACCGGACGTCGTTTTACAAAATACGAATAATAAAATACTTTACAAGGTATAGATACATGTACCATACCGCGATAAAAGACCGATATCCAGACATTTGTTACATTTGTAATGCATACACACATTATCACCTGTGCAGAAGTGGTATAGTCAAAGGACTGTTCAGGAAAAAAAACATAACCAATATTCAGTATGGAAACTTTATTGAATGTAGATGTAGATCTGATGGTAAAATGCTGAAACAAATTATAAACAATATATGAATACACGGTATGATATGAAAAAATAAATAACATTTTAACAATTCACTCAATAATGCATGTATATCATAGTTGTCATAAGAATTAAATTGATAATAGTCAAAATACACAAATTCCCAAAATTTGCACCCAGCATTGAAAACAGTAGCCTGAGAGAAATTATGGAATGTAGGTAAAAAGTGGAACAATTAAATTGAAAATTAAAAACATAAAATTAACACTTTAGAGGTGAGATGTGTATTTAATTAATGACCAGAGTAGTATAATAGGGTGGATTTCGCGCCCCATTTTGGCTATACGCCCCGTTTTTGGTAAGAGTATATAGTAAAACAGGGCAACATCTTTTTATGTAGTGTTCAGCTATACGCCCCATTGTTGGTAAGAGGATATAGTAAAACGGACCCGTGTTATATAGTGCCTTTTCCCCCAAGCCATCTTTCCCCCCGGAAAAATTGCCATATAGCAGTTCTCCCCCCCCCCCGGAAAAATGGCTATAAAGCAGTTTTTCCCCCACGGAAAGCTGATAATATAGTGGGTTTTCCCCCTTTTTATAGCCAGATTACCCCCACGGAAAACCTACTATATAGTAGATTTTCCCCCTTTTTTACATTCCGGTCGTGTTTATGGCGAACCATTCGTAGCAATAATTTGCAATAACTGATATTATATTAATTTCTCATAATAAAGGATAATTATGGCATTTATTAATACATAGAATAAAATACATGGTTTTTTCACCCCTGATATGAACAAAGGCACGGCCTTCATAACATTCCTGTGTCATCACCATTTATTTCACCTTTTGTTATACCTTTTTGGAACACCTTTTACGCGGATGTCGGAATACCTCGAATCTTTTTCATCTAATCGATGCTTATCTACAGTTTTGACTTCGACGTTATGACATTGACATTTTTCACAGAAAACGTCAGAATACATTTGAGCAAAAGTGCGCCGGTTTGGAGCTTTAATTTTCCCATGTATTATCATCTATGTATAAGCTCCTCCCAGGAAACTAACTGAGTAATCTTGACTTAATTTTGTAGAGGAAGGGAATAAAAAGTGGAAATGTATTACTTCCTTCGTCCAAAAGGCTATTAATTTTAATTTAATACCGTTAGAATTGACGATCTTAAATATAATCATATGTTTCTATTTCTAAATATCAAACGAGACAGGATGCAATGATATGATGAGAAACTGAAATGTTTTACTTCGATTGATGGGGTTCTAAATCATGGGTAAGGGGTATTATAATTGATTATGTATTAAGGGCAAGTGTAAAGTTAGTATTTACAATTTTGTTTTAAAGTCACGCATATTCAAATTCATGTTTTTAAGCACATTTTTTACGAAACGCCAGGTTTTATGATGTAAAGATTTAAAAAAAAAAATGAAATGGCTTCACAACCAGAACAAAAAGTCGGTAGCTTTGCTGGTTACTTTGGAAAATGTGAAATGGAGCTTGAACTAACCTTATGTATATATTATCATTCACTGCATGCTTATTTTTCCGCTTTTTATTTTGCAACGTGATTTATAAATATACAATTTGGAAAACGATGCCATATAAAACAAGATAAACAATTCACTTACCTAAAAATCTCACCATACTATATATTTCATAATTTTGTAATAAAGATTTACTTGTGTGCCATATTATTTCTTCGAGCAATGAAACAAGGGTAATTAGAAATAAAAACTAACACATTTTTTGTGATGAGCTGACTTTTTTTTAAAATATAAGCTTGATCTTCTAATCAGTTGGCAAGTAAAATAAAGTCGTATATCAAGTGCGCTATTGTTGGTTATTTATTTTTGTTTTTCGGTTGCTACTTTTATTAATAAAAATTTATTGATTTATTTATCTAGTTATATAGTATATCATTAGTCATCTTATGAATTGATTAAATGTTTTGAAGAATAATGAATTTACCCGCGTACCTTTTTTAAAATTTTTGTTCGTAAATTTGAAAAGAAGAGCAGAATTAAACGTAATTTTCAACCATTTTGATAAAGAAATATATGAGTGAGTGTGTATTTTTAAATGATGTTTTTACTTTGAAATGACCGTAAAAATATGGTGATGTGGTCATCTCTAGTTTTTGAGATATGGGGCCCTAAAAAATACACTATTCATTATAATTGGATTTCAAACATCGGGCTCGGAAACATCAAGGTCCCCCTACCCTGGGGGCTAAATTTTTCAGGGTCATCTACTAGTGGTATACCACTACCAATATAAAAATATGGTTAAGTGGTCATCTCTAGAATTTGAGATTCGGGCCCCCACTTATAGAACACTATTCAATCATTATAATGGGGTTTTAAACATCGGGCCCTGAAACATCGAGGATCCCTACCCTGAGGGCTGAAATTTTCAGAGTCAACTACAAGTGGTAAACCACCGCCACTGTGAAAATATGGTGATGTGGTCATCTCTAGTTTATGAGATATGGGACCCTAAAGAATAAGCACTATATTCATTATCATAGGATTTTAAACATCGGAAACAAAATTTCTCTAAAACAGAGGTTTAGCCTGGATAAAATTTGCACAAATAGACAGACGGACTGATAGATTTATTAAAAAATCCTCAAAACATTTTTCACTAGAAATTCAGAACACGGAATTATGCATATAAGTGTATATCTTGTAAAACCAAGTACTTTTTTCAATTAATAACCTAAATTAAGTTCTCTGTATAGTTCCATTACACACATGTATAATTTTCAGCATTGTCTATAAAAAATAATAAATCGGCAAAACGAAACTTAACCTTTACAGATGAATGCAGATATATGCAACCTGGGTGTGTAGAAACATTGATTTTAATCCTTACTGGGTTTCCATAAATATATTTTATAAAATATGAACCAAAAACGTGAGGGAGAAACCCTACTGTGGGGGAAAAGCTACTATATAGTAGCTTTTTCCCCCGGGGGAAAGGCTACTATACAGTAGGTTTTCCGGGGGGAAAAGCTACTATGGGGGAAAAGCTGCTATACAACACCGGCAATCTTTAAGTTTATTCTGTAGGTAGACCTATACGCCCCGTTGTTGGTGATAGTAAAACAGGTCGACTATCTTCTTTTTTTGGGGAAGGGGGGGGGGGTCTAGACTTTACGTCAAATTACGTCATTTGAAATCTTTTCTAACTGTGAATTACGAATGGTTTTCTATGAAATGTCAATACTGCGGGGGTTTATACCGACCACTTTCTGACAATAAGTTATCAGAACACCGAGATTTATCACGGTTGGAGACATTACATCTTTAATAAGTGAAGAAATATTCTGAATGATATAAGTCCCGAGCTTCTATTCATACACTAAAACTGAATGACTTTGAATATCGCTGAAGAGGATTTTCCCTCATTTAGCCCACATTTTCATGTATGGGAAAAATGAACAAAAGAAATCGACGATTTTTTTTTATCTTTTAGTTGTTAAATAAAAGAGAGTCAAAATGCCGTCTACTATTAAGCTCACACTGATTCCACAGGATATGAAGAAAATTAACATGTAGACAAAATCATCAGTAACAATGGACTGGTACGAGGATATGGACGTAGATCCACCTCCTGAAGTTATAGGAAAAAAATTAGAGAGAGCGCACTTAGCCAAAGAGGTAAATAAAATTATTCATATTCATGTATTCAACGATGTAGAAAAATGAAACAAGTTATTGAACACTTATAAGAGCTGATAATAATACCCGCTCAGTGCTAATTAGTTGATTTCGGATTCACATAATTTGAACTTGTAATATTATTTTAAAACTATTTGATTTTGTGTTTGAGTTATTTTAGTAACGAATGAATTTTAATTTTTCAGAAGTCAAACAATTCATAATAGTGGTTATCACTATCTATATATATATATATATATATATATATATATATATATATATATATATATATATATATATATATATATATATATATATATATATATATATATAACTATATATTTAAATTTTCCAGTGTCTTAGTCTGTGATAACACTACGAATCGATTTTGTACTATACAGCCCAATAAATTCAATTGACGTATTGTTGGGGGCGCAAGTGGGTTTGCATAATTAATATTACAATATTCAATAGTACAACTGCTGAAAATTATATAAATATAAGTAATAAGGAATCATTCTTTGATTATTATGAGGTGAAATCTAGCACGAAGCCCTTCGGGCTTTATTGGATTTGATCACGCACCGACCAAAATTATCACCTGATAATACTCAAAGAATGATTCCTTAATTATTAGCAATTTTCAAAACTTTTAATTAAATATCAGATTTAGAAGAGAATTAAACTTACATTCGTTATTTTTTCTCTCTGCGAATTGTGATTTATGAATGTAAGTTATACAGTTAAAAGATTTTGTGCGTTCATAATATAAAGTAACGCAACAATTTAAGGTTTGTTTATTCATGCGTTGAATTATTCCGTTCATTAGAAATTCAAAGAAAGAAAAAAGAAAAAAAAATGATGTATTTAAACGCATACATAACCTCAATGATATATGTATTATGCAATATAATAGTATTACAACATCGATTTTGAAATGTTTGAAATTATTATCTATTGATAGGACTTCTGTTAAAAGAATTCCTAATCCATGTATGCCAGTTTTTTTGCAACCTGTTTTGATATCAGAAAAATGTACTAAAAATATATACAACTATTTGAACGAGAAAGAGGTTGTCCCAACTGCTATAAATAAATGGAGGACAAAACTGAAATGTTGTTTTTAAGATTTGTTTTAAAACAACCAACGATTCTTCTGTTCAATGGTTACAGTTTAGAATTTTACAAAGAATTCTTCCAGTTGGAAATTATCTTAAGAAAATTGATATTAAGTCATTTGACAGCTGTGGGTTTTGTATGAAAAATGTAGAAACCATAGTCCATGTTTTTTTTTTCTTGTGATATAATTCATACTCTGTGGAGTGAACTGAGTCTTCATATTTACAGAAAGACTTCTGAAAGAATTGGATTCAATGTATTAAATATCATATTCGGTGAACTTCCATTGACATGTCAAAACAAAGTTATTAAGACCTTATTGTTTTCGTTAGGTTTCTTTTGACCTATTATTATTGTTTTCGTTAGGTTTCTTTTGACCTATTATTTTTCTTCTTTTTCTCTTACACAAAATTTTTCAAAACCCAATATCTCAAAAACGGTTCGACGGGTTTTCACGAAAATTTCACAGATAGAAGTCAGTATTTACAGCTATGCATACGTATCTTTCTGCATATGACGTCTCTTCCGTTCGTCAACGTCGTTCAATTTACTTTTTTCAAAAATTCATTTTGTCCAGCAAATATTAAGAGAATGGTTGAAGTTAGAATTTTGAAATTTTCAGCGATGATAGATCTACCTTTGGAAGGGTGCACTTATGTTGAATAATTAACATCCGTCACTTCCGGTCGTCACCGGAAGGAAAGACAAAAAATCGATTTTTCAACTTGTTTCTTTTTTGATATTTTTCTGTATGGTTGATGGTAACCCTTTTACTGATTCAGAATATGTAATTTGTTTTAAAATCGATTAACGCATTCTCGAGATATTAAGCATCAAAGTCCTGAAGCGATAGTCCGACTAGCTCAGTCGTTAGAGATGTGGACATGTCCCCAGGCGACCCGGGTTCAAGCCCCCAGTGCCGAAAAAAAAATTCACTCATTATTTGCTTAGATTTATAATTTTATGTTTAAAATGATGGGTTTTATCTCTTCTATTCAAAAATCGGACGGAAGACCCACTCGTTGCTCGCAACGAGAACGATCTAGTTTTTCTTCTTTTTTTTCTTACACAAATTTTTTCAAAACCCAATATCTCAAAAACGGTTCGACGGATTTTCACGAACATTTCACAGATAGAAGTCAGTATCTACAGCTATGCATACATATCTTTCTGCTTATGACGTCCCTTCCTTTCGTCAACGTCGTTCAATTTACTTTTTTCAAAAATTCATTTTGTCTAGCAAATATTTAGAGAATGATTGAAGATAGAAACTTGATTTTTTCAGCGATGATAGATCTACCTTTGGAAGGGTGCACTTAGGTTGAATGATTAACGTCCGTCACTTCCGGTCGTCACCGGAAGGAAAGACAAAAAATCGATTTTTTCAACTTTTTTGTTTTAAAATATTGTTATATAAAGTTGATAGTAACCCTTTTACTGATTCTGAATATGTATTTTGTTTTAAAATCGATCAAGTCCCGAAGCGAGAGTCCGAGTAGCTCAGTCGATATAGTCGTGGACATGGCCCAGGCGACCCGGGTTCAAGTCCGGAGTGCTGCAAACATTTTTCACTCATTTTTCGATCAGATTTACGATTTTATCTTTAAAATGATGAGTTTTATGAAATCTCTTCAAAAATCGGACGGAAGACCCACTCGTTGCTCGCAACGAGAACGATCTAGTTAATTTTATTATTCTATCTATGAAACAATACTTATTTTCTTGTCTGATGTTGAACAAGGTGCCAACACTGATTGGTTTTTATGGTCATTTAAAGGAAAAATTTAATGTTGAAAGATATGCTGCAATTCAAAGTTTCAAAGTGCATAAATTTGAAAAGCAATGGGATATTTGGAAAGATATATTTGACTGATAATTTTCTTCTCTAGAAAAAAGAAGAAGAAAAAGAGAACACAACAAGAAGAAAAAAAAAAAGAGGAGGAGGAAAAAAGAAAACAAAATTCCGATTCTGAGGTATGGTTTAGAGAGAGAGAGAGAGAGAGAGAGAGAGAGAGAGAGAGAGAGAGAGAGAGAGAGAGAGAGAGAGAGAGATTTTGTTTTAGGTTTTTAAAACGCAAAATAAACTTAATTTCAGGAGGAAGAAAGACGAGTAGGTTTTTTTTATGGTATATCCCAAAAAGAAAATCCAGAAAACTTGGGTAGTTATACACTTGTTTACTGGAGAAAAGAAAACAATTTCTTAAAAAAAATTTTAAGATATGATTTTCGAGTTTATCAGTAGGGAAAACAACCTCTGAAAAGAAAAAGATGCAAAGATATTTGCACTGAAAAAGAGAAGGGAGGGGCTAAAAGTAAGATATATATATATATATATATATATATATATATATATATATATATATATATATATATATATATATATATATATGTTTTTATAAAATAAAACAGTGTGAAATTAATTTGATGAAAAAAAATCATTGAAATTAAAAATCAATGCCAAAAAAGGTACTCAAATTGTTTTAATTTTTTCCCCGCAGAAAAAACCAATCGAAATCAGTAAAGGCATTCAATCTGATAGTTATAGAGTAAATAAAGAAAAGGAGAGTGGGCAGAGTTTTTTTAGATAATCCCTCAACCTCGTCAGACACAATCTTTTTAGGCGATGATCAACCTTCTACATCTACAAAAAACAGTTCAGAAATTGACGATGACCCGGCCTTACATGCCCTCTTAGAAAAGTACAATAAACTTATAAACAGACAGCATGATGAAGGTGTCATTCGAAAAGAAAACAGTTTCTGATTTCAATTTAACGCATGATGACCTTGAGGAACAACTTAACGATATCTACAAAAATGAAAACCATGCTTTTAAACTGAACCTTTCTTTAGGAATAGTGTTGAGAAATGCAGAGGGTGATTTATGTTATTTTTATGTCTCCGGAAACGATTCCGTTTTAAACGAACCCTATCAAATCTCAAAGATCTTTTACAAGTTGCCTTGCAATCTCGTCGTAATTCAAAATGGTCTGTGTACATTATTACTTACATAAGAAACAAATTATGACACGAATTGCCGAATTATGTCAAAAATAAAAAGTGTGTAATTTCGCTTAATGTTAACAATAGTCAATGGGGCGGGGGGGGGGGGGGGGTAATCGCAGATAATTTATGCGCTTTCCGTTGTTTGGCTTATCACCGGACGCAAAACAGAGAAGGAATAGAAAGAGCAACTTTGAGATATTAGAGGGAATACTTTGGTCATAGAATACCAAAGAACGCGAGTTTCAAAGGTCTCTCCTTAGAGGAAATTCCTCAGTTTGAAAACAATTTCGATATCAACGTCAATATATTTCAATTATTCGAGGATGAAACATGCGTTCACATTTCATTTATAGGTACCGGTCACGTAGAATGTATCAAGATACCATGAATCTAAATCTGCACGAAGACCACTTGAGTTATATTAAAGACTTACCGGTGATTTGCAAAAAGTACGAGTGTCAAAACTGTAAAACGCTTTTTCCCACACACGATAAAGTATCGAGACACGAAATGCGCTGCAAAGAGGCTACCAGATACATATATCCAAGGGGTACTATACACGATCACAACATATTTTCGAAGAACTCGAATATTTGGACATAGAAGTTGACAAGGATTTACGGTTTTATCCTTTTTTCATAGCTTACGACTTCGAGGTTTTACTACAAACGGACGATTTATCGCCAGCGACAGACAAATCGACTTGGCCGCAAGAGCACCGACCAGTGTGCGAAATTGATAACAATGTTAGTAGTTTAATTCAGAAGTTTGTAAATAAAGCCCTCAAAATACAGAGCACGGCGGAGAATTACATGAGAACCTGGTTTGCTAATGTACTGAAAAAACTCTCTCTTGAGTCGAAATTGATACAAGAACTCTCCGAAGAAATGCTTAATCAAGACGATGATGATGTCAATGATGATGATGAGACTCATAATAAAACAATTAACACCCCTCCTGTTAATCATATAAAACGAATTCGGCAAAAGCTCGATACGTACAACACGGAGATCCCGGTGTTAGGATATAATAGCTCCAAGTACGATTTAAATATAATCAAAAGCAAGCTCGCAGATTGTCTTAATCTATCCTATAGCGGAAAGAATTTTGTCGTAAAAAATGTAATTAGTATATGTGCATCAGCAATGATGAACTCAAATTTTTAAACATCAGTAATTTTGTAGCTCCGGGGTTTTCTTATGACATGTTCATAAAATCGTATGAAATCCTTTTTCCCTTACGAAATTTTGACACCGTATGATAAACTCGACCACACGCAGCTTCCCCCATACGATTCTTTCTACTCTTCTTTGAAAAAAAATTAACGTGCTTGAGGAAGAAGATTTCGTCGATTGGTCGACCAAGAACACTATATATAGCTATTCCGTAGCTGTCGCGCTTATAAAAATGAATCTTAATAACGGCTTCTCGAAATTTGGGAGAACGCGGCATGCGAATAATGAAAGACTATCTCGCGTATTATAACAACTTAGATGTACTTCCATTTTGTCAAGCGGTATCAAAGATGCTCCATTTTTATACAGCGCAGAATATAGATCTGTTTAAGTCTGGTATTAGCACACCCGGCGTAGCACGCAAAATCGTTTTCCGATCCGCCGCGGGAAAAGCTCATTTTGTCTGCTTTGATATTCAAAATAAAGATCTGTATACTGTTTTTAGAAAGGGAATATGCGAAGGGGGGGGGGGGGGGGGGCTGCCATCATTTTTCACCGATATCACGAACGGAATAAAACGTGTATTTAAAAAAAACGAGAATAAGGTATGCAAGATAATTGTAGGCTACGACGCGAATGCTTTGTATTTAAGGGCTTTGAGTCAAAACATGCCCACGGAACCTTTCACTATTAGAAAAGAAGACAACGAATTATGCCTCGTTAAGCGATATCGCTATTTGAAGGCCTTGTATTATATTAAATGGTTAAAACACAATCGGAACTTAGACATAGATCATTACTTTAATGTCGTTAAAGAATTTCGTATCGTCCCTCTCAAGTAGATGGGTATTCCAGAGCAGAGAAAAAAGTATACGAATTTAATGGTTGTTATTTCCATCGCCACGACTGCGAGCTAAAGGCACACATTCAAGATCCTTAATGGCAAGAAGAACAAACGAGAATACAAAAACGCGACCATGAGCGAAAAGAGTATATTAAAGGCAAGGTTATAATAAGAAATCATTTGAGAATGTCAGTATGAGGAGGTTTTGAAACCAGGTCCGGAGTTTAAACGATGAACAACGCCGAAAGCGTCCCATTGAACATCGCGCGAATTTAACACTATCCGAAATCATTACCGCTCTCCGCGAACAGAAAATATTTGGCGCCGTCGAAGTTGATACTCATGTTCCCGACCATCTGCTTAGATTTCAGGAAATGTCATCTATTTTTTGTAATGCCAATACATGTATAACGTTTGAATCTCTAGGTGACTTTTCCCAAGAAACAGTTAAATTAAATTTGAGTGAAGCACTGAAACTACTGTTGGTCGGATGAATGCGCGCGAGTAAAATTTTACTGGCTTCCCCTCTTTCAAAGTGGTATCTAGTCCACAGTCTTATTGTTTCGCGCGTCTATCAAGTAATCGAGTCTACCCCCATTCCCTATTTTTCCGATTTTACGAATGAAGTAAGCAACTCGCGTCGACGAGGTGTTAGGGTTCTGCGCTTTGAAATATTTGCGGATAGGATGAAACTCGTCGGGAACAGTGCTTGTAGATCAATGATAATGAATAAAGAAAAACATACGGATATTACTTATTGCGCGTCTAAAGAAAAAGCTGGGTATTTTGTATCTAAGAAACGTTTTCGTTCTCTAACCGAACTGGACAATGATCATTTCGAGATCGAGCTCGCTTAAACTCGTACGTATAAACTTAGATTTACCTGTAGAAATAGGTTATTTGGTACTTCAATATGGAAAGCTGCGTATGCTCGAGTTTTACTCCGACTGTGTTGATAAATTTTGTACTCGAGAGGATTTTGAATTGATATCCATGAACACAGATTCGTTGTATATGGCGATATCGGTAGATAATTTTGTAGATATAATAAAACCCGAGATGAAAATTTCATTTGAGCAGGAAAGTAATCGTTGGTTTCCGCGTACACAGCCGCCCGTAGCGGCGTCCTTCGATCGTCGACAACCGGGATTGTTCAAAGAAGAATTCGTAGGAACTGCAATGGTAGCTCTTTGCAGCAAAACGTATTGCGTGGAAAATAGTCTCGAAATTAAAAAAAGGAAATTTAGTTGTAAAGGATTAAGCAAAAACAATTTCATTTCAACACCATCTCTTACCCATGTATAAGCGCACTTTATCTGAGAATTCTAGGGCTGGAGAAACGAATATCGGTTTCCGCGCTCGAAACAACACTATTTTTACTTATACACAATAGCGTCATGGTAAGCAGATAGACATTTATATGACTTTACCGGCCTTTCCTCTGTCAGTGTTTACAAAACAGGCAAAAGTGTAACACTACCCCGAATATGATGAAAGTTGAATTTGGCAAATATCGAAAGCAAATGACCTAGAATGCTTTGTTGTTGTAAATAAAAAATACGTAGTATTTTCAATGAAATTGAAGAAGTTGAGGGGGTTTCCGATAAATAATGACAATATTTATTTTATGCGATTGACGATAGGATTCTAATACTAATAAACGTGACTTAATTGCCGAATGAATTATTGTATCATACATTCAAATGAAATGGGGTAGTGTTACACTCTTTGATTTTTTGTTAAGGTAAAAAAGTGATCTATTTCTAACTGTCACGTAATACCATGGCACGGCAGCTTTTAAGATCGACTCGATTCCGAAGTAGAAAAATAATATATTGGCGAACACATTAACTTCATATTAATATTCAGCACTATTTTCATAAAAATAAACAATTTTTAAATTGATCATAATATCGACGGCCATTAAATTTGGAGTTGCCTAAACCTACCCGCGAAATTCAAGATGTAAATTCGATGACCAAAACCGTGCGGCGCCGTTTTAAGAGAACACGTGTTTTTACGGTTGGGATAAAAGATCAGTATGACGCTGATTAAATGGATGTCGGATTTCATTCAAAGGAGAAAGACGTAATCAAGTATTTGTTGGTGGTAATTGATGTGTTTACGCGTTACGTATGGGTATACCCGTTAAAAAATAAAACGAGCATGAATGTGTTGAACGCGCTCAACCGCTGCTTTCGAGAACTGGGTTCTCCGCGTAAAATACGAACGGATGCTGGCAAAGAGTTTACAGCGCATCAAGTTCAAAATTATTTGAATTTAATCTCAGTCACACATTTTACCACTCAAACTTCAAACTTTGGGTTCTAATTACAATTGTACCCGTCATAGAGCTCTCAGTTACAAAAGCCCGAGTGAAATCAACGAGACGAATGAAGTTAGTGAAAAGATCATCTTTCCGATTTAAAGTCGGTGATACAGTGATCTCTCATACAAACATGTTTTTGAACCGAATTCATGGAAAAGTTTACCGGCAAAGTTTTCAAAATAAAGGATCGATTTATAAAACAAAATATTCCCATTTACAAACTACAAGATTTAAATGACGAAGATCTCACGGGGAGTTTTTACGAACCGGAATTACAAAAAAGTTCAAAATCCCGATGAAACGTTGTGAGAAGTGGAAAAAATATTGCGCAAAAGACGTCGAAATAATAAGACTTATGTTCTTATCAAGTGGTTGAATTACCCTCGGAGATTAAATATTTGGGTGCTAGAGAGCCAAGTGCAAGAACTGATCTAATGGATTTTTACTTTTACATGGTCATTTCAGAAAAGGATTCTTTGAACTATTTTCCGAATAATGTTTCTACCGATTTCCGTGTTCACACGCTGAACCCGAGATTGCGGGGTTGCTGGTACGTGGGTCTCAGCGAAATGAGCATTGAAGTAGAACAAGGTTGTGAACTGTTGGTGCTATCAGATATTTCTTCAGATACGTTGGTACATGTAAGAGGCTAAAAAAAGGCCTTTGTTAAAGAGAACACGATTGCAACAGGGGCGAAATGACGTCGTGTTTCTGCGCGTCATGTACATTCCTGTCATCGTAACCGACTTTTATTCTATAAAGTGTTCCTTGAAAGCGTTTCTTCTCCCAAACCGGTGTCACTCTAGTGTTGCATTTTAAAAAGTATCCTTTCATTTAAAAATAATGCGCCCCTCCCAGGTTTACGTCGCGGACACTAAAAAATGGACCGATTTTTTCGTTCATTCTGCGAATAATCCCATGCTAAACACCTCTCTAAGACAGAGAGGGGGAACTTGGGGAACGGAACTATCAACAGCACTCATATCGTACCCATTAACTCGGATTATTTCTCAAAAGAGAAACAATCGGCCCCGGCGATCACTCTAGTTTCGTCTGCCGAACGAGACTTGCAACAAGCCAAGTCGGAATTGCGTCGCGTACGAAAGAAGAGGAGGGTAGTAAAAACGAGAAAACATTCCGATATATAATTTCGACAAACTGAAATAAACATGTGGCAAACGGAGCGCCAGCAGAATACTCCTCTGAAGGCTTTAAAACTCAGCGGGGTGATACTATTGATCACACCTTTTATATCGTGTTCGGAATGACCGTAGACTTGTGGAACAATAGACATCATCCTCTCGTAAATACAACTCTGGAGTTTAGACCTTGCCATTACCAGAAATCGTTTTTACTGACCAATAACTTGCGCGTTGGCATCTGTCTTTATCAGGACTCAGTGATGATGCACTTTAAACGCAGCCCCAGAATGAAAAAAAAATTACCGTTGACTGCAGTGGAGTGGCCCTGAAACCCTATGTCGACAGTAGAATGGTATTGAGACGCGATTCAGCATGAAATAAAACGGAACGAGTTGAGCGGTCCATTAAGCGCGATGGCATCCCTGGCGCACGACGATATCCAGGAGGGTCTGCCGAGAGAATTGTTACTGTTTAATCTACCCGTCACACAGACAGCTGTTTTCGTAACTATTACATGTATGTAGACTGTAAACCCGTTTCTCAGATGAGTGAAAATGGCCCCGTTGAATTTAATTTAGCGGGGACGAGTGACTACCTGGACCTGAAAAAGAGCTTGTAATACGTTAAGGCGCGTGAAAACGGATGGTTCTAACAGGAGACCATGTAGTAGGGCCCGTGAATAATTTTCTGCACAGTCGTTTTAGTAAGGTCGACATTTAAAGAAATGTCGACCTGACTAAGAAATAAAAACGGCAAACAGTTCCCTAGCAACGGCGGAGCGACCTACGCCTACAAAGCTTACCTTTAAAACCTGTTAAATTACCGCGAAGAAGCAAAGAAATCGCATCTTCAGTGCGGATTGTTTTTTAAAGATGATACCAGTTACATGGATACCCCCAAACCCAGCGTTGCTAATTCGGGTCTGTATTCGCGCAACGTTTTCTGCATGGAGAGCCTACCTTTTGACTTGGAAGGATCCATTTTAGGGGTCATCTGTCGCCTCAGTCGGTTTGTGTTAAACGGTGTAAATATAAACATTAAACTTTACCGACAAGACGCATTATTTTGTCTCATTTCCGCCGAGTTGGACCCGCAATACAAGATCGTTTTGATGACGTCATTTTGAGGGTCTGCAGGGTACAGGTGTCTCCGGGTATTATTGTGGGACATACTAAGGCTTTGGAAACAAACACGGCAAAATATCATATGATACATACCGACGTTAGGATGGCTTCTATCGACTCAGGACAGACTCGATTTATATGGGATAACATATACCTGTCAAGATGTCCATGTAAAATCGTAGTGGGTCTGGTATGTACGGAGGCCCAGATGGGAAGCTATCAGAAAAATCTGTTAAATTTCCAGACTTTTGGAGCTCGACAGGTGGGCGTATTTTTCAAAAACGTGAGCGTTCCCGGTCAACCGTGTAAAGTAGATCGTGACTGTTACATTTCCGCATACAGAAATCTTTTTGATATCGTCGACAAAACCCAGATCGATTTGGGAAATAATATCGATAGAGATGATTGGATTGATGGTTACAGCTTATTCGGGTTCTCTCTGCAGCCTCATTACAACAGCGGCGAGACTCTTTCCTTGATCAATCAAGCAAACGTGAGACTAAAAATTTCGTTTGCGCAAGCTCTTCCAGAAACGTTTCGTGTATGTTGTACGCCGAATTTCCTACATTTTTTGAGATAGACAGTACTAGAAATTTGATTCTTAATCCATGAACGGTCAACTTTTATCAGATCAGATTTTGTAATTTAGATTTCATTTTAGAATCTCAATTTAGGAGTGTATTTTCTACGAATAATTTGCCTAACCATTTTGATCATTACCCTAGTGCATATATTGTAAATACCGATGATACTCATAGTCCAGGTGAACACTGGATATCGCTTTATTTTTTATTATTTGACCAGTGCTATGTATTTGATAGTTTCGGAAGAGACGGGAGATTGTTACCGCCATCTATACACACCTTTATAAATCGTAATTGTTTTGCGTGTACATATAACTCCATTCAAATACAAGACGCAACCAGTCAGTCATGTGGACTGTACTCTGTATTCTTTTATACTATTTATGTGTAGAATTTGTATTATTTCCGAATTTCAACAACTCTTTGGTAGTGATACATATCATAATGATTGTTTTGTTTATAGTCTTCTTCAAACCTTGTACACTCCTTGAAATGATACCGTATAAAATCTCTATGAATAAGATTTTTATTTTCAATGCGTTGTATTAATACAATGATACACAGAATATTGATACAAAGTAAAGATAAAGTTACTCTAAGAGTCTCTAAACACTAAATAAAAAAACTCTCTGGATAAGAATACTTAAAGTCTTGATTTAAAAAAATCACTCTTTTAGACCGCGTAGTTCTGATTGAAATTCCGGGTCGTCTCTCGGGATCCGGAAGTGTTTCTCACCGTCGTCACTGGAAACTTCTCTGAATTCCCTCAACACAATGTTCATAGAAATGTTGTCAAAACATTCTTCCAGATAGGTTTCCCTCTTCTCTTCCCAGGAGGATAAACATCAAGAGTCCATGTGCTCTCTTTGACTAAGATGATCTGTAACACATCAATAACAATCTTTCTTGGCTTTTGCAGTTATAATTTTTCTCAAAATGTTACTTATTACCGTTTTCATGTGGTGCTGAGCGTTATCAATTTCCTTGTAGATTTGGATGAATTTCATCAATTCGGTATGACCCAACGAAATTCCGTACTTAGTGGGTTTGATTGTGTTCATGTGAAAGCTATAAATTCGGAAATCAACTACTATAACGTTACTGTCAGGAAACCGCTTTGCTGTCACTCTCTTATTTCCGCTTTGTCCGGTTCTTAGATCCCAGGTTATTGGTGGAGTTGTAGCCTCTTTTAACATGTCCTGTACATGACTCTCTATTTCATGTACAATGGACACTAAAAGTAACCACTCTTGTCCGGAGAAGGAAATTTTCTTTTCTTGATCGGATCTTTTACGTTGTTATCTCAGATCCTAGTCTCATTCTGTTAAAAACCTATGGTCAACGTAATTCTGTCACTTAGAAACATGTTGAAAGACTGTGGATTTGACAGTGGGATAAGTGGTTTAAATACTGCTAGTTCTATATATGATGTCATTTGATCTCTTGACCATGTTTATGAGAACTGAATTACTTCACGACAATACCAGGTATTGATTGTAAAAACTACATAACAATCATTGACATGATTTAGGCACTTGTTATCTTGCTTAGATTATTGAGGGATTTATTCATTAGCACTTATAAATAACCTTTTTTATGAAGAAGCCTGGGAAAACGTAAGGAACGTCATTTCTAGTTCGCATCATTAGTGTAAATTACACAACAATCTTTTTTGTACTTTAAACTGTCCTGGTCATTATTTTTTATAATCCCAGGGTGCTATATAGAAAGAAATATGGTTGAATAAACATTTGATAATCATCAACATTAATTAGGAACTTGTTACATCGTCATTTCTAGTTCATCATGGTATAAATTACATAACGCTCTCTATTGAGTAGTCTATCAAAATCTTAATACCTGTTGTTAGGGTCTTCCGTTTCAACGGAAGACCCTATTGTTTTCGTTAGGTTTCTTTTTCTCTATTTTTCACTATTATTAGGGTCTTCCGTCTTCAGCGGAAGACCCTACTATTATTCTATTGTTTCTTTTTCACTTTTCTTATTAAGGTCTTCCGTTTCCAACGGAAGACCTTATTGTTATTGCTTTGTTTCTTTTTCACTATTATTTTTATTGTTTTTTTTTTCTGTCACCTTTTCTCAAAAACGCTTTAGCCGATTTTGATGAAACTCTCAGATCTTATTCATGACAAAATTTATAAGAAAATTACGCGAGATTTTTTCGGTCGTCACTTCCGGTCCCGAGTTATCAAAGATTTTATGTTTTTGCTTGTTCACGATTTTTCTCCAAAAGTATTTGAGATAGAACTTTCAAATTTTCAGGGATAGTAGAAAGTGTCCTGCCGCAGTGCCCTTCGCATATCCGAACGTCCGCCGTCACTTCCGGTCGTCACAGGAAGGAAACAAACAACAGTCATTTTTCAACTTTTTTGTTTGGAATTTTTTTAATATTACTATTCGATAGAGACGCTTTAATAACGTCAGAACATGAAATTTATTTTAAAATCGATCCACGCATTCTCGAGAATTTGGGATCCAAAGTCCTGAAGCGAGAGTCCGCGTAGGTCAGTCGTTAGAGTAGTGGACTTTGGCCCAGGCGACCCGGGTTCAGTCCCCGAGTGCCGAATGTTTTTTTTTCTTTCTTAATTGTGTTTTGTTTACCGATTTTATCTTTGAAACGATGGATTTTTTATGTTTTCCGTTTTAATTTTATCATAAATCAAAATAATACCCTTTTTTCAGTACAAATATAGAGCCCGTTTCAAAATACCGTCAATTTACCGAATTGTGACAGTCTTGTTTCTGTCAGCAGCTCGCTAAATTCAGACGCTCGTCGCATCGCCGGCATCAAAGACATGCCGCCGAAGCACCCTTGCAGTACGACCGCATTAGAGCTCGCCAGGTCGCTTTGCCGGCATCAAAGAAATGCCGCCATCTCATTGACTGTATGCACAAAACATTTAGCAATGCGCCCACATTTCAAGTATTCTACGGGACTTTAAAAGGAGGACTGTTTAGTATTTATTCAGATATATATAGATGTATGCATGTAAATATGCGTTTATTGACATATGTTGTTTATATATTGATTTCCTGAACACTATAAAACACTATAAAATCTCTCTCTCTCTCTCTCTCTCTCTCTCTCTCTCTCTCTCTCCAACGTACGAATATTTTAGTATTTGAATAAGAACTACTACAGGTAACATGCAGTAATGTGGCTAAAGCCTAAATGTACATTTGACGTTTAAAATTATATATGTATTTATTTCTAGTTACAGGATATTGCCTTTGGATTTAAATGATTTGAAATTAATTTTTTATTGATTGCCTTCTTACTGATTGGAAGTCAATGCTAAAAAGTCATTTTTTATTATAGACGGTGTACTTTCTCCTTCTTTGTATCTGTCTACAGATACATATCTGTTGTCTGTCTTGGATTAAGAAAAACCTCCGAAGTTTAAACACTGAACTATACACACCACCGGGTGACTGCGACAAGGTGTGGAACTGATCACCTGTGTATGTCTGTTTGGGCCTATGAAAAAACACGTGTAAACACCGATCGGAGATATACACTGTTAAAACAAAAAGTCTGATTTTTCACTTTTGATAAAAAAAAAAAAAGTCATTACGGCAGGGTGCATCGGGATTATAATCATTTAAAATCTGCTTTAAGTTTATAATTCTTTACAAAGGTCTACATACATGTAATGTTCACCCAAAAAGCGGGATTTATTACATCTGTTTAGTGATTAAGCATCGAGGTCAAAATTCATAAATTTCGTAATATATTAACCGAATGCTTAACACTGGTCATTTAGACATAACACTGGGGTATTGAGTGGATTCAGGAAAAGGGGGATAATTTACCATACTACATTAGTAAGATGTAGGTTATTTTATTTGCCGACTTAGCAAAAATTTTTATCATACAGTGTGAGTCGGCAAAGATAAACTTGACACAAAAAAAATTAATCGATATGCAAAAGAAGCAGATAAAAAGATAATCAATTTCTTTATCAAATCGATTTCTGATTAATTTCTCTCTCTCTCTCTCTCTCTCTCTCTCTCTCTCTCTCTCTCTCTCTCTCTCTCTCTCTCTCTCTCTCTCTCTGTCTCTCTCTCTCTCTACAAATGCAGTTTATAGCGTATGGCATTTTATATATCTTATGTCTAAAACATTTAGAAGTAAAGAGTAAATCCATAAATTAACGATGTTTTAAGAAAACAGCTACGCCTATTAAACCTTCCTTTTAATTTTTGCTGAAATTAATAACGCCGTTTAATATGTCACTGATTGTGTTCAAAATTCATAATGTATACTGCTGTAGGTGTTACTTTGTAAAATTGAAACCCGACATTTTATAATGTATAATTAAGATCGCGGAACATTAACTGGCAAAATTGGAAATATACAGCTTACGTCAATTTCACTTGTTACAGTCAAAACATTTGAAATGGGCGGGAACAAATTGACGCGGACGTCTGAGAAAACATTGGCTATAGGAAGTGTATCAGTGGCGACTGATTCTCTGAATCATCGGACAATGCTTTGCCTTGCGTATAATCTCTCCCGAATTTGGATCTTCTCATATTTGCTGATTATATAATTATTGATGAAATAAAATGGTTTTTTTTATCGCTTTGCTGATACTAAATAAAATGTGTTTCGATATCATAAGTAATATAGCAAGTTAGGAACGCTGAGGTGGATTGAAAATACACTTCCAATATTAACTACAGTTTGAATCCAACGTTTTCTCAGACATCCGCGTCAATTTGTTCCCGTCCATATCAAATGTTTTGACTGTAATAGGTAAAATTGACGTAAGCTGTATATTTCCAATGTTCCGCGGTAGCTTTTTTAAAATAAATTTTGTACCCGCGAGATCTCAGAAACTGTAAGTGATTAAGACACGAAACTTACAAGGACGATAGACATTCGATTGAGGATGGGTTTAACTGATTCCATTTTATCGCCCGTCACTTCCGGTCGTCACCGGAAGGGTACAAACAATTGAAGTTTTTAATAATTTTAACTGTTTTTCTTTGACAGTTTTAGATTGCTTGATAAACAAAACTGTACAATAGGAAAACGTTAGAAAAATATAAACTTTAATTTTGATTGAGCACTTCTGTTGGTCCGTTTCCTGTCTCGAGACAAAACAAGAGGCCCATGGGCCACATCGCTCACCTGAGCAATGATAGACAAGGATAATTTTACAGTCATATTACATCTTGAGCATTGCAGTTTTCGAGAAAATGATCAGACTTAAACAACTGTTTGTATATGGATTATAAACCTACATCAAACTTTGGACCCCTTGTAAGGCCAAAGAATTGTCCAGGGGCCAGAGTTCAAACAACTTTAAAGAATCAACAATAATTCAAAATGCTTGCATATAAATAAAACCATATATAAAAAATCATTTGAGTTTTTGTGGATAATTTAAATGTTTTCCTCTGTAAAATTGGACAACCCCCCCCCCCCCCCCCCATGTGGCCCAACCCTAGTCCTGAAGATTATGATTTTGACAAATTTTAATCTAGACTATCTGAACTTACTTTTTTAAGCAAATGATTTTTAAAGATATTTTTATATATATCCCTACGTAAAAGTTTGAGCCCCTCCCCCCCCCCCCCCATTGTGGCCACACCCTACCCCCAGTATCATGATTTGAACAAACTTGAATCTTCCATACCTGAGGACGCTTTCACACAAGTTACAGCTTTTCTGCCCGATCAGTTTCTAAAGATTTTAAAAGATTTTTCTCTATATATTTCTATGTAAAAATTTGACTTCCCATTGTGGCCCCCACCTACCACTGGAGATTATGATTTGAACAAACTTAAATCTACACTACCTGAGAATGCTTCCACATAAGTTACAGCTTTTCTGGCTGATCAGTTTCAGAGAAGAAGATTTTTAAAGATTTACTCTATATGTTCCTATATAAAAATTCGATCCCCCATTGTGGCCCCACCCTACCCCTGGGGATCATGATTTAAACAAACTTGAATCTACACTACCTGAGGATGCTTCCACACAAGTTTCAGCTTTTCTTGCCAAATGGTTTTTGAGAAGATTTTTGAAAATACCATCAAATTTTCAACGATATTTTAATTAACCCCCCTTGAAAGAGGGCATGGCCCTTCATTTTAACAAACTTGAATCCCCTTCACCTAAGGATGCTTTGTGCCAACTTTGGTTGAAATTAGCCTAGTGGTTCTGGAGAAGAAGTCGAAAATGTAAAAAGTTTACGGACAGACAGACAGACGGACGCCGGACAAAAAGTGATCAGAAAAGCTCACGAGCTTTCAGCTCAGGTGAGCTGAAACCTTGTCTCAACGATATCTCAAAAATAGTAACTACTTGGACAACCAAACTATGTGGGATGATAGACTTATGTATATTCATTTGTTTACTCTATTTTGTTTGATTCGTCTAACTTCCGGTCGTCACCGGAAGTACTTTAAAAATTATTTTCGTATTTAATTTATTTTTCATAGAATTAATATATTAGTATCTTTACATATTTTATTTATGCAATGTTAAATAGACAAAACAATTCTACTTCCGGTGAGATATCTCGAATATCTCAGGTAGCTGCTTTTGAACAAAATTTGTACCAGCGAGATCTCAGATACTGTAAGTGATCAACACACAAAACTAACAAGGATGATAGACATTTGATTGAAGATGTGTTTAACGGGTTTCTCTTCGGTCCTCACTGAAAGGGTTCAAACAAATCAAGCTGTTTATAAGTTTAAATGATTTTCTTCGACAGTTTTAGTTAGATTTTAAATAATAATGTATGATGGAAAAGTATTTAATAAATACTAACTTTAATTTTCATTGAGCACTACCGTTTGTCCTCTTCCTGTCCCGAGACAAATATCTTTGTCTCAATAAGATCTCAAAAACGGCATAGACTTAAACAACCATACTTTGTTGAATGATAGACCTATGTATGTACATGTGTTTACATTATTTTGTGTCATCTGGCCTAACTTCCGGTCCTCACAGGAAGTACTCCAAATTTTTTGTTAAATTATTTTTTTTTGTTATTTACCATGGAAGTAACATTTTAGTAATAGAAATACAATGGGTCCCCTACACATGGTTAAATAAACTAAAAAAAATCCGGTGAGTCATCTCAAATATCTCAGTAGGTTTTTTTTTCATACAAATTTTGTACACGGGAGATCTCAGAAACTGTAAGAAATCAAGATACAAAACTTTTATGAATGATAGACATTTGATTGAAGGTGTGTTTAACAGGTTCCATTTTATTTTCCGTCACTTTCGGTTCTCTCCGGAAGTGTACAAGCAAATGACGTTTTTAATAATTTTAGACTTTTCTCTTTGATTATTTTATTTAGTCTAATTAACAGTAATGTATTGTAAGTAATTGAACTAAAATGCTTACTTTTAATTTCTTTAATTACTTCCGTTTGTTTGTTTCCGGTCTCGAGACAAAAAACCTTTTCTCAACGAAATCTCATAACTGACAAAAATTTGAACATCAAAACTTTGAGGAAAGACAGAACAATATATTAAGATATGTTTACCATATTTTGTTAGATCCGGCGTACATGTAACTTCCAGTCATCCCAGAAAGTACTCAAAAATGACTTTTTGTCTTTTCTCAGACGTCCGTGTCAATTTGTTCCCGCCCATATCAAATGTTTTGACTGTAACAGGTGAAATTGATGTAAGCTGTATATTTCCAATCTTGCCAGTTAATGTTCCGCGGTCTTATTGATAGAAAAGAACAAGCATTCCGATAGCGTAAGGTGTATTCAAACGGAAGACCTCTCGTTGCTCGCAACGAGATCGCGTCTAGTTATTATTATTATTCTTTTTTTTTTTCTTACAAATTTTGTGCAGGCGATTTCTCGGAGATGGCTCGTGCGATTTCCTTCAAATTTTCAGGGATAATGCCTCGTAATCTGAAGTTTGTACCGCCGTAACAATATTTCAAAATTCACTTCCGGTCAGAAGTTATTATCGTTAAACGATTTTTAAAAGTCAATTTTGTCTGCGACGTTTCTCAAAAACGAGAAATGATAGAGGACTGAAATTTTCAGAGGTGATAGATCTCCCGTTTTGCTGGTGTACCTCGGTCAAGAGAATGTTCGCCGTCACTTCCGGTTGTCACCAGAAGCAAATTTAAAAAAGTGAATTTTTCAACTTTTTTGTTTTAAAATATTTTTCTATAAAATTGATAGTGACCGTTTTACTGATTCAGAATATGTATTTTGTTTTAAAATCGACCGACGCATTCTCTAGATATTAAGCATCAAAGTCCTGAAGCGAGAGTCCGAGTAGCTCAGTCGCTAGAGTCGTGGACATGGCCCAGGCGACCCGGGTTCAAGCCCCGAGTGACGAAAATGTTTTTCCCTTGTTATGTGCTCAGATTTACGTTTTTATCTTTAAAATGATGGATTCTGTTCTTTTCCGTTTTAATTTTGTAAAAGAAGGTACAATAACGGCGCTTTTCCCCGTATTTGTGTATTGAGATCATTAGCTGTGTATTCATACTGAAATAAAGTGAAAATGTTGAGAAAAATCAATAGTTACATCTTTAATACAACGCTTATACATTGATCTAACATATGTATTTCATATAGTAATTGTGTAATATGTAATATTTAGAATTTAACATTGTACGTTAAATATAGAAGTCATCACCACCCCCCCCCCCCCCCCGCCCCTTTCTCTCCGATTCACCAAATCATTTAGTTTTTCTGCCCCGATTTTACTTGATCTTTGATCTTGGACCTTTAATTTCAACCTAGTACCATTCTAGAATACTGTACTAATTACCAGACCAATTCGTTCATTTTTAACACAGTTATGAATTTTTTGGCATATGAGTTCCAATTTGCGTGCTTGACATGTACTGTAGAAAAAAATTCTAACTTCCGAGCCCTTCACTCAATCCTAATTAAAATTCGTGAAAATGTACCTCGGACCTCATTCTTATTGTCTGTAAAATATGCAGCGGATTGAACAATTTAGAAGAAATTCCTGAGATCAAACGGCGCGTATTGCTTATACGGAGAATTAAAATTTACACAATACACGGGATGTAAGCAGCTGTGTAATATTTCTGGTGCATGTGTATTTCTTGTTTTCCGTTTAGTCTGTATCTATGATAGCGTGTGAACTATTTCTGAGTGTTAGAACTGTGAAAACTACTGTCATCGATTTTTTAACGAATAAATTTACATGTTACCGAGTTCGTTATTTCTACATTTATAAAGATTGTATCAATCCTGTTGAAATAAAACAGTCAAACTTAATAGTAAACGACACAAAAAAAATTCTCAACGCTGAAATACATGTGTACAATGCATCAGTCATTGTTTTAGGACTTCCCCTAATTGTCGTTAACCGAGATCCACACCTCAAAATTCTACTTTCGATTTATTTACGACGAAAATCAAGCTCGGGCCTATTCACCCCTCTCCGGAAACAACATGCATCAATATTTCAAATGACCTCGCATTGTTACAAAACCTAATTAGTCAGACAACTTACACGCTGTTTATAATCTCATACTAAAAATCAGCTCCTGTCCCGGGCGGAAACGCCCCAAATTCAAAGAGAAATTCGGGAATTATTTTGCGTCAGTCATGTTTTGACGTGAACCTTCGGTGAAATATTGTTATGACACCTGCAAAAGAAGTTGTGTGTTCTAATCTCACCAGAGCCAAGATTTGTTCTTTCACTCCTTCTCTCTCTCTCAATATTTTTTTTTTTTTTTTTTTTTTTTTTTTTGATTTTCTAACAAAAATATTCTTCACAAAGGGGTTGTTGGAATGTAGAACAAGTCGAAAAACACTCTCCCATTTAGATTAAGACAAAAACAGTCCTTATTTATTAGGGTATTCCGTCTTCAGCGGAAGACCCTACTATTATTCTATTGTTTCTTTTTCACTTTTCTTCTTATTATTAGGGTCTTCCGTCTTCAGCGGAAGACCCTACTATTATTCTATTGTTTCTTTTTCAATTTTATTATTATTATTATTAGGGTCTTCCGTCTTCAGCGGAAGACCCTTCTATTATTCTATTGTTTCTTTTTCACTTTTCTTATTATTAGGGTCTTCCGTCTTCAGCGGAAGACCCTTCTATTATTCTATTGTTTCTTTTTCACTTTTCTTCTTATTATTAGGGTCTTCCGTCTTCAGCGGAAGACCCTTCTATTATTCTATTGTTTCTTTTTCACTTTTCTTATTATTATTATTATTATTATTATTATTATTCTTTTTTTGTCTTACAAATTTTATGCAGGCGATTTTTCGGAGATGGCTCATTCGATTTCCTTCAAATTTTAAGGGTTGATGTGTCGTTATCTGAAGTTTGTACCGCCGTTTCAATTTTTCGATATTCACTTCCGGTCGGAAGTTATCGTCCTAAAATGTTTTTAAAAATTCAATTTTGTCTGCGACGTTTCTCAAAAACGAGTAAAGATAGAGGGCTGAACTTTTCAGTAATCATAGACATCCCTTTTTTCTGGTGCAACATGGTCATAAAAACGTCCGCTGTCATTTCCGGTCGTCACCGGAAGAAAAGACGAAAAATCGATTTTTTCAACTTTATTATATTTTAATTTTTTTCTGTAAGTTTGATAGTGACCCTCTTACTGATTCAGAATATGTAATTTGTTTTAAAATCGATCAACGCATTCTCGAGATATTAAGAATCAACGTCGTGAAGCGAGAGTCCGAGTAGCTCAGTCGATAGAGTCGTGGACATGGCCCAGGCGACCCGGGTTCAAGTCCCGAGTGCCGCAATGATTTTTCACTCATTTTTCGATCAGATTTACGATTTTCTCTTTAAAATGATGAGTTTTATCAAATCTCTTTAAAAATCGGACGGAAGACCCACTCGTTGCTCGCAACGAGAACGATCTAGTTTTTCTTCTTTTTTTTCTTACACAAATTTTTTCAAAACCCAATATCTCAAAAACGGTTCGACGGATTTTCACGAAAATTTCACAGATAGAAGTCAGTATCTACAGCTATGCATACATATCTTTCTGCTTATGACGTCCCTTCCTTTCGTCAACGTCGTTCAATTTACTTTTTTCAAAAATTCATTTTGTCTAGCAAATATTTAGAGAATGATTGAAGATAGAAACTTGAAATTTTCAGCGATGATAGATCTACCTTTGGAAGGGTGCACTTAGGTTGAATGATTAACGTCCGTCACTTCCGGTCATCACCGGAAGGAAAGACAAAAAATCGATTTTTTCAACTTTTTTGTTTTAAAATATTGTTATATAAAGTTGATAGTAACCCTTTTACTGATTCTGAATATGTATTTTGTTTTAAAATCGATCAACGCATTCTCAAGATATTAAGCATCAAAGTCCCGAAGCGAGAGTCCGAGTAGCTCAGTCGATATAGTCGTGGACATGGCCCAGGCGACCCGGGTTCAAGTCCGGAGTGCTGCAAACATTTTTCACTCATTTTTCGATCAGATTTACGATTTTATCTTTAAAATGATGAGTTTTATGAAATCTCTTCAAAAATCGGACGGAAGACCCACTCGTTGCTCGCAACGAGAACGATCTAGTTAATTTTATTATTCTATCTATGAAACGATACTTATTTTCTTGTCTGATGTTGAACAAGGTGCCAACACTGATTGGTTTTTTTGGTCATTTAAAGGAAAAATTTAATGTTGAAAGATATGCTGCAATTCAAAGTTTCAAAGTGCATAAATTTGAAAAACAATGGGATATTTGGAAAGATATATTTGACTGATAATTTTCCTCTCTAGAAAAAAGAAGAAGAAAAAGAGAACACAACAAGAAGAAAAAAAAAAAAAGAGGAGGAGGAAAAAAGAAAACAAAATTCCGATTCTGAGGTATGGTTTAGAGAGAGAGAGAGAGAGAGAGAGAGAGAGAGAGAGAGAGAGAGAGAGAGAGGAGAGAGAGATATTTTGTTTTAGGTTTTTAAAACGCAAAATAAACTTAATTTCAGGAGGAAGAAAGACGAGTAGGTTTTTTTATGGTATATCCCAAAAAGAAAATCCAGAAAACTTGGGTAGTTATACACTTGTTTACTGGAGAAAAGAAAACAATTTCTTAAAAAAAATTTTAAGATATGATTTTCGAGTTTATCAGTAGGGAAAACAACCTCTGAAAAGAAAAAGATGCAAAGATATTTGCACTGAAAAAGAGAAGGGAGGGGCTAAAAGTAAGATACATATATATATATATATATATATATATATATATATATATATATATATATATATATATATATATGTTTTTATAAAATAAAACAGTGTGAAATTAATTTGATGAAAAAAAATCATTGAAATTAAAAATCAATGCCAAAAAAGGTACTCAAATTGTTTTAATTTTTTCCCCGCAGAAAAAAACCTAATCGAAATCAGTAAAGGCATTCAATCTGATAGTTATAGAGTAAATAAAGAAAAGGAGAGTGGGCAGAGTTTTTTTAGATAATCCCTCAACCTCGTCAGACACAATCTTTTTAGGCGATGATCAACCTTCTACATCTACAAAAAACAGTTCAGAAATTGACGATGACCCGACCTTACATGCCCTCTTAGAAAAGTACAATAAACTTATAAACAGACAGCATGATGAAGGTGTCATTCGAAAAGAAAACAGTTTCTGATTTCAATTTACCGCATGATGACCTTGAGGAACAACTTAACGATATCTACAAAAATGAAAACCATGCTTTTAAACTGAACCTTTCTTTAGGAATAGTGTTGAGAAATGCAGAGGGTGATTTATGTTATTTTTATGTCTCCGGAAACGATTCCGTTTTAAACGAACCCTATCAAATCTCAAAGATCTTTTACAAGTTGCCTTGCAATCTCGTCGTAATTCAAAATGGTCTGTGTACATTATTACTTACATAAGAAACAAATTATGACACGAATTGCCGAATTATGTCAAAAATAAAAAGTGTGTAATTTCGCTTAATGTTAACAATAGTCAATGGGGCGGGGGGGGGGGGGGTAATCGCAGATAATTTATGCGCTTTCCGTTGTTTGGCTTATCACCGGACGCAAAACAGAGAAGGAATAGAAAGAGCAACTTTGAGATATTATAGGGAATACTTTGGTCATAGAATACCAAAGAACGCGAGTTTCAAAGGTCTCTCCTTAGAGGAAATTCCTCAGTTTGAAAACAATTTCGATATCAACGTCAATATATTTCAATTATTCGAGGATTAAACATGCGTTCACATTTCATTTATAGGTACCGGTCACGTAGAATGTATCAAGATACCATGAATCTAAATCTGCACGAAGACCACTTGAGTTATATTAAAGACTTACCGGTGATTTGCAAAAAGTACGAGTGTCAAAACTGTAAAACGCTTTTTCCCACACACGATAAAGTATCGAGACACGAAATGCGCTGCAAAGAGGCTACCAGATACATATATCCAAGGGGTACTATACACGATCACAACATATTTTCGAAGAACTCGAATATTTGGACATAGAAGTTGACAAGGATTTACGGTTTTATCCTTTTTTCATAGCTTACGACTTCGAGGTTTTACTACAAACGGACGATTTATCGCCAGCGACAGACAAATCGACTTGGCCGCAAGAGCACCGACCAGTGTCATTTTCGATATGTTCTATCGTACCCGGTCATGTTGACCCGGTGTGCGAAATTGATAACAATGTTAGTAGTTTAATTCAAAAGTTTGTAAATAAAGCCCTCAAAATACAGAGCACGGCGGAGAATTACATGAGAACCTGGTTTGCTAATGTACTGAAAAAACTCTCTCTTGAGTCGAAATTGATACAAGAACTCTCCGAAGAAATGCTTAATCAAGACGATGATGATGTCAATGATGATGATGAGACTCATAATAAAACAATTAACACCCCTCTTGTTAATCATATAAAACGATTCGGCAAAAGCTTGATACGTACATCACGGAGATCCCGGTGTTAGGATATAATAGCTCCAAGTACGATTTAAATATAATCAAAAGCAAGCTCGCGGATTGTCTTAATCTATCCTATAGCGGAAAGAATTTTGTCGTAAAAAAATGTAATCAGTATATGTGCATCAGCAATGATGAACTCAAATTTTTAGACATCAGTAATTTTGTAGCTCCGGGGTTTTCTTATGACATGTTCATAAAATCGTATGAAATCCTTTTTCCCTTACGAATTTTTGACATCGTATGATAAACTCGACCACACGCAGCTTCCGCCATACGATTCTTTCTACTCTTCTTTGAAGAAAAAATTAGCGTGCTTGAGGAAGAACATGCTCGATTTCGTCGATTGGTCGACCAAGAACACTATATATAGCTATTCCGTAGCTGTTGCGCTTAAAAAAATGAATCTTAATAACGGCTTCTCGAAATTTGGGAGGAACGCAGCATGCGCACAATGAAAGACTATCTCGCGTATTATAACAACTTAGATGTACTTCCATTTTGTCAAGCGGTATCAAAGATGCTCCATTTTTATACAGCGCGGAATATAGATCTGTTTAAGTCTTGTGTTAGCGCACCCGGCGTAGCACGCGAAATCGTTTTCCGATCCGCCGCGGGAAAAGCTCATTTTGCCTGCTTTGATATTCAAAAAAAGATCTGTATACTGTTTTTAGAAAGGAAATATGCGAAGGGGGGGCTGCCATCATTTTTCACCGATATCACGAACGGAATAAAACGTGTATTAAAAAAAACCGAGAATAAGGTACGCAAGATAATTGTAGGCTACGACGCGAATGCTTTGTATTTAAGGGCTCTGAGTCAAAACATGCCCACGGAACCTTTCACAATTAGAAAAGAAGAAAACAAATTTTGCCTCGTTAAGCGAGATCGCTATTTGAAGGCCTTGTATTATATTAAATGGTTAAAACACAATCGGAACTTAGACATAGATCATTACTTTAATGCCGTTAAAGAATTTCGTATCGTCCCTCTCAAGTAGATGGGTATTCCAGAGCAGAGAAAAAAGTATACGAATTTAATGGTTATTATTTCCATCGCCACGACTGCGAGCTAACGGCACACATTCAAGATCCTAAATGGCAAGAAGAACAAACGAGAATACAAAAACGCGACCATGAGCGAAAAGAGTATATTAAAAGTCAAGGTTATAATAAAGAAACCATTTGGGAATGTCAGTATGAGATGCTTTTGAAAACAGGTCCGGAGTTTAAACGATGAACAACGCCGAAAGCGTCCCATTGAACATCGCGCGAATTTAACACTATCCGAAATCATTACCGCTATCCGCGAACAGAAAATATTTGGCGCCGTCGAAGTTGATACTCATGTTCCCGACCATCTGCTAAGATTTCAGGAAATGTCATCTATTTTTTGTAATGCCAATACATGTATACCGTTTGAATCTCTAGGTGACTTTTCCCAAGAAACAGTTAAATTAAATTTAAGTGAAGCACTGAGACTACTGTTGGTCGGATGAATACGCGCGAGTAAAATTTTACTGGCTTCCCCTCTTTAAAGTGGTATCTACTAGACCACGGTCTTATTGTTTCGCGCGTCTATCAAGTAATCGAGTCTACCCTCATTCCCTATTTTTCCGATTTTACGAATGAAGTAAGCAACTCGCGTCGACGAGGTGTTAGGGTTTCGCGCTTTGAAATATTTGCGGATAGGATGAAACTCGTCGGGAACAGTGCTTGTAGATCAATGATACTGAATAAAGAAAAACATACGGATATTACTTATTGCGCGTCTAAAGAAAAAGCTGGGTATTTTGTATCTAAGAAACGTTTTCGTTCTCTAACCGAACTGGACAATGATCATTTCGAGATCGAGCTCGCTTAAACTCGTACGTATAAACTTAGATTTACCTGTAGAAATAGGTTATTTGGTACTTCAATATGGAAAGCTGCGTATGCTCGAGTTTTACTCCGACTGTGTTGATAAATTTTGTACTCGAGAGGATTTTGAATTGATATCCATGAACACAGATTCGTTGTATATGGCGATATCGGTAGATTTGGTTGTAAAGGATTAAGCAAAAACAATTTCATTTCAACACCATCTCTTACCCATGTGTAAGCGCACTTTATCTGAGAATTCTAGGGCTGGAGAAACGAATATCGGTTTCCGCGCTCGAAACAACACTATTTTTACTTATACACAATAGCGTCATGGTAAGCAGATAGACATTTATATGGCTTTACCGGCCTTTCCTCTGTCAGTGTTTACAAAAAAGGCAAAAGTGTAACACTACCTACCCCGAATATTATGAAAGTTGAATTTGGCAAATATCAAAAGCAAATGACCTAGAATGCTTTGTTGTTGTAAATAAAAAATACGTAGTATTTTCAATGAAATTGAAGAAGTTGAGGGGGTTTCCGATAAATAATGACAATATTTATTTTATGCGATTGACGATAGGATTCTTATACTAATAAACATGACTTAATTTCCGAATGAATTATTGTATCATACATTCAAATGAAATGGGGTAGTGTTACACTCTTTGATTTTTTGTTAAGGTAAAAAAGTGATCTATTTCTAACTGTCACGTAATACCATGGCACGGCAGTTTTTAAGATCGACTCGATTCCGAAGTAGAAAAATAATATATTGGCGAACACATTAACTTCATATTAATATTCAGCACTATTTTCATAAAAATAAACAATTTTTAAATTGATCATAATATCGACGGCCATTAAACTTGGAGTTGCCTAAACCTACCCGCGAAATTCAAGATGTAAATTCGATGACCAAAACCGTGCGGCGCCGTTTTAAGAGAACACATGTTTTTAAGGGTGGGATAAAAGATCAGTATGACGCTGATTAAATAGATGTCGGATTTCATTCAAAGGAGAAAGACGGAATCAAGTATTTGTTGGTGGTAATTGATGTGTTTACGCGTTATGTATGGGTATACCCGTTAAAAAATAAAACGAGCATGAATGTGTTGAACGCGTTCAACCGCTGCTTTCGAGAACTGGGTTATCCGCGTAAAATACGAACGGATGCTGGCAAAGAGTTTACAGCGCATCAAGTTCAAAATTATTTGAATTTAATCTCAGTCACACATTTTACCACTCAAACTTCAAACTTTGGGTTCTAATTACAATTGTACCCGTCATAGAGCTCTCAGTTACAAAAGCCCGAGTGAAATCAACGAGACGAATGAAGTTAGTGAAAAGATCATCTTTCCGATTTAAAGTCGGTGATACAGTGATCTCTCATACAAACATGTTTTTGAACCGAATTCATGGAAAAGTTTACCGGCAAAGTTTTCAAAATAAAGGATCGATTTATAAAACAAAATATTCCCATTTACAAACTACAAGATTTAAATGACGAAGATCTCACGGGGAGTTTTTACGAACCGGAATTAAAAAAGTTCAAAATCCCGATGAAACGTTGTGAGAAGTGGAAAAAATATTGCGCAAAAGACGTCGAAATAATAAGACTTATGTTCTTATCAAGTGGTTAAATTACCCTCGGAGATTAAATATTTGGGTGCTAGAGAGCCAAGTGCAAGAACTGATCTAATGGATTTTTACTTTTACGTGGTCATTTCAGAAAAGGATTCTTTGAACTATTTTCCGAATAATGTTTCTACCGATTTCCGTGTTCACACGCTGAACCCGAGCTTGCGGGGTTGCTGGTACGTGGGTCTCAGCGAAATGAGCATTGAAGTAGAACAAGGTTGTGAACTGTTGGTGCTATCAGATATTTTTTCAGATACGTTGGTACACGTAAGAGGCTAAAAAAAGGCCTTTGTTAAAGAGATCGCGATTGCAACAGGGGCGAAATGACGTCGTGTTTCTGCGCGTCATGTACATTCCTGTCATCGTAACCGACTTTTATTCTATAGAGTGTTCCTTGAAAGCGTTTCTTCTCCCAAACCGGTGTCACTCTAGTGTTGCATTTTAAAAAGTATCCTTTCATTTAAAAATAATGCGCCCCTCTCAGGTTTACGTCGCAGACACTAAAAAATGGACCGATTTTTTCGTTCATTCTGCGAATAATCCGATGCTAAACACCTCTCTAAGACAGAGAGGGGGAACTTGGGGAACGAAACTATCAACAGCACTCATATCGTACCCATTAACTCGGATTATTTCTCAAAAAAGAAACAATCGGCCCCGGCGATCACTCTAGTTTCGTCTGCCGAACGAGACTTGCAACAAGCCAATTCGGAATTGCGTCGCGTACGAAAGAAGAGGAGGGTAGTAAAAACGAGAAAACATTCCGATATATAAATTCGACAAACTGAAATAAACATGCGGCAAACGGAGCGCCAGCAGAATACTCCTCTGAAGGCTTTAAAACTCAGCGGGGTGATACTATTGACCACACCTTTTATATCGTGTTCGGAATGACCGTAGACTTGTGGAACAATAGACATCATCCTCTCGTAAATACAACTCTGGAGTTTAGACCTTGCGATTACCAGAAATCGTTTTTACTGACCAATAACTTGCGCGTTGGCATCTGTCTTTATCAGGACTCAGTGATGATGCACTTTAAACGCAGCCCCAGAATGAAAAAAAAATTACCGTTGACTGCAGTGGAGTGGCCCTGAAACCCTATGTCGACAGTAGAATGGTATCGAGACGCGATTCAGCATGAAATAAAACGGAACGAGTTGAGCGGTCCATTAAGCGCGATGGCATCCCTGGCGCACGACGATATCCAGGAGGGTCTGCCGAGAGAATTGTTACTGTTTAATCTACCCGTCACACAGACAGCTGTTTTCGTAACTATTACATGAATGTAGACTGTAAACCCGTTTCTCAGATGAGTGAAAATGGCCCCGTTGAATTTAATTTAGCGGGGACGAGTGACTACCTGGACCTGAAAAAGAGGTTGTAATACGTTAAGGCGCGCATCGTGGAAACGGATGGTTCTAATCTCGCAAGAGACCATGTAGTAGGTCCCGTGAATAATGTTCTGCACAGTCTTTTTAGTAAGGTCGATATTTAAAGAAATGTCGACCTGACTAAATAATAAACACGGCAAACAGTTCCCCAGCAGCGGCGGAACGACCTACGCCTACAAAGCTTACCTTCAAAACCTGTTAAATTACCGGGAAGAAGCAAAGAAATGCATCTTCAGTGATGATTGTTTTTTAAAGATGATACCAGTTACATGGATACCACCAAACCCAGCGTTGCTAATTCGGGTCTGTTTTCGCGCAACGTTTTGACTTGGAAGGACCCATTTTAGGGGTCATCTGTCATCCTCAGTCGGTTTGTGTTAAACGGTTTAAATATAAACATTAAACTTTACCGACAAGACGCATCATTCTGTCTCATTTCCGCCGAGTTGGAACTGCAATACAAGATCGTTTTAATGACGTCATTTTGAGGGTCTGCAGGGTACAGGTGTCTCCGGGTATTATTGTAGGACATACTAAGGCTTTGGAAACAAACACGGCAAAAAATATCCTATGATACATACCGACGTTAGGATGGCTTCTATCGACTCAGGTCAGACTCGGTTTATATGGGATAACATTAACCTGTCAAGATGTCCAAGTAAAATCGTAGTGGGTCTGGTGTGTACGGAGGCCCAGATGGGAAGCTATCAGAAAAATCTGTTAAATTTCCAGACTTTTGGAGCTCGACAGGTGGGCGTATTTTTCAAAAACGTGAGCGTTCCCGGTCAACCGTTTTAAAGTAGATCGTGATTGTTACATATCCGCATACAGAAGTCTTTTTAACATCGTCGACAAAACCCAGATCGATTCGGGAAATGATATCGATAGAGATGATTGGATTGATGGTTACAGCTTTTTCGGGTTCTCTCTGCAGCCTCATTACAACAGCGGCGAGACTCTTTCCTTGATCAATCAAGCGAACGTGAGACTAAAAATTTTGTTTGCGCAAGCTCTTCCAGAAACGTTTCGTGTATGTTGTACGCCGAATTTCCTACATTTTTTGAGATAGACAGTACTAGAAATTTGATTCTTAATCCATGAACGGTCAACTTTTATCAGATCAGATTTTGTAATTTAGATTTCATTTTAGAATCTGACTTTAAGAGTGTATTTTCTACGAATAATTTTCCTAATCATGTTGATCATTACCCTAGTGCATATATTGTAAATACCGATGATACTCATAGTCCAGGTGAACACTGGATATCGCTTTATTTTTTATCATTTGACCAGTGCTATGTATTTGATACATGTATTGGGAGATTATTACCGCCATCTATACATACCTTTATACTTCGTAATTGTTTTGTGTGTACATATAACTCCATTCAAATACAAGACGCAACCAGCCAGTCATGTGGACTGTACTCTTTTTACTATATCTGTGTAGAACTTGTATTCTTTCCGAATTTCAACAACTCTTTGGTAGTGATACATATCATAATGATTGTTTTGTTTATAGTCTTCTTCAAACCTTGTACACTCATTGAAAATGATACCACATAAAATCTCTATGAATAAGATTTTTATTTTCAATGCGTTGTATTAATACAATGATACATAGAATGTTGATACAACGTAAAGATAAAGTTACTCTAAGAGTCTCTAAACACTAAATAAAAATACTCTCTGGATATAAGAATACTTAAGGTACTGATTTAAAAAAAATCACTCTTTCAGACCGCGTAGTTCTGATTGAAATTCCCGTCTCTCTCGGGATCCGGAAGTGTTTCTCACCGTCGTCACTGGAAACTTCTCTGAATTCCCTCAACACAATGTTCATAGAAATGTTGTCAAAACATTCTTCCAGATAGGTTTCCCTCTTCTCTTCCACCCTCTTCTCTTCCCAGGAGGATGAACATCCAGAGTCCATGTGCTTTCTTTGACTTGGATGATCTGTAACACATCCATAACAATCTTTCTTGGCTTTTTGCAGTTATAATTTTTCTCAAAATGTTGCTTATTACCGTTTTCATGTGGTGCTGAGCGTTATCAATTTCCTTGTAGATTTGGATGAATTTCATTCATTCGGAATGACCCAACGAAATTCCGTACTTAGTGGGTTTGATTGGGTTCACGTGAAAGTTATAAATTCGGAAATCAACTATGATAACGTTACTGTCAGGAAACCGCTTTGTTGTCACTCTCTTATTTCCGCTTTGTCCGGTTCTTAGATCCCAGGTTATTGGTGGAGTTGTAGCCTCTTTTAACATGTCCTGTACATGACATGACAAGTAACCACTCTTGTCCGGAGAAGGAAAATTTCTTGATAGGATCTTTTACGTTGTTAACTCAGATCCTAGTCTCATTCTGTTAAAAACCTCTGGTCAACGTAATTCTGTCACTTAGAAACATGTTGAAAGACTGTGGATTTGACAGTGGGGTAAGTGGTTTAAATACTACTAGTTCTATATATGATGTCATTTGATCTCTTGACCATGTTTATGAGAACTGAATTACTTCACGACAATACAGGGTATTGATTGTAAAAACTACATAACAATCATTGACATGATTTAGGCACTTGTTATCTCGCTTAGATTATTGAGGAATTTATTAGCACTTATAAATAACTTTTTTTATGAAGAAGCCTGGGAAAACTTAAGGAACGTTATTTCTAGTTCGCATCATTAGTGTAAATTACACAACAATCTTTTTTGTACTTTAAACTGTCCTGGTCATTATTTTTTATAATCCCAGGGTGCTATATAGAAAGAGATATGGTTGAATAAACATATGATAATCATCAACATTAATTAGGAACTTGTTACATCGTCATTTTAGTTCATCATGGTATAAATTACATAACTCTCTCTGTTGAGTAGTCTATCAAAATCTTAATGCTTGTTGTTTTATTCTTTTTTTTTCTATGAGAACATACCTGTAAGAATTATTGGTTTCCGGAAAAACCGTCTATTATCTCTTATATAGGTATAAATTTTCAGAGAAACATTATCACGTTTAAATAAATGTGTTTAAAAACCATGGCGTATGAGTGGGACAATATTGATATTAATTATCCCAGTAATGTTTTTGATAAAATAATTGATATGGAGAGGAAAATAAGGGAAACAAATAAAACAAAGACGACCAGCAAAGAAATTAGTACTTCTCTTTTAACTCAAGACCCGCTCAACGATAGAGCTGAACAATTCTACTTTTTTATGGAAAAGATTCTACATTTAGCAATTTTATCCGGCAAAATTTATTTTGGATGAGTGCAATACAGCTGTAGTGAACAGTACATGATGCACCAAAAAGTAGGTTCTTGTCTACAATATATCTAACACTATTAAAGACATTATTCTAAATTTTACATATATATCTTTTAATGATACATAATTGAGAAAATTATTTTGTTCGTATTTTTAGTGTTTTTTTTAAAGACGAAGAAATAGTCCAACCGATTTTATCGACTACAAATCCTTTGATGATGAAGAGGTATGGAAGGAGAGTGAGGGGTTTTGATGAGGAAGTGTGGACAAGTCGCTGTAAGGAAATCGTCCAGCAAGGGGTTAAAGCTAAGGTAATATCACATCGCAATATATAGACTAAACAATACAATTTAATTTAAACATCAAATACAATCAAATTCCTTTACTGTTAATCTTCTAAAGTTTAAGTAAAATTCACACTTGGAGAAGATCTTGATAGAGACATTCCCTACATTTTTGCCGAGGCATCACCTTGGGATCTTTTATGGGGAATTGGACTCGGACTTAACGATAAACCACGAATCAACTCTCGAAATACTTGGCGAGGAAAGAACTGGTTGGGGTATATGCTGACAGATGTACGAAACGAAATCATGGATGAAAAAGGAATGTTTTCGCAAAAACCCCGTAAAACGATGAAAATACGTGTATTATGTATAAAATAAATATGTTGTAATTTAATAAAACGATTCAATTTGCGCAGCTAGGTTAAGGACGTCCATGGATTACCGTATGAAATAAATGCACTAAAACAGACTTAATTTCAGACAAACTCATCCAAATATGGCAATGATAAAGTATATACATCATTATGTTACTATCGATCTCCCTTACATTTTCACCTGAAAACAGCCACCGCATCAGCTGTTTATCACGTGAAGTGCTAAGAATAGAGCAGGTACACATGACTTCATTTATCGCAAAAGTTCAACGATAAACGAATGAAAAATTAAATTGTTGTTTATGTCACTTAAAATAAAATTAATTGCTTAATCTAAAAAGTGCTTGTAGCAACTATATCAGTACCAGCAACATGCTTTTTTTGCATTGATCGTTCAGGTTTACAAATTTTGTTGATAACTGAGTCAATTCAGGTGTCAAAAAATGTTTCCTTTCAAGCCACAACTTGCTCACTTTTAACAATCACTGGTATTTAATGAAAATAAAAAAAATAAACACAATCCTTAAAATTGACGGGATATCGTTGAACTTTTGCATTTTAGACAAGTATATATGATTTTATGTAAATGAGCCAATTTTAAAACGCACTGATGATCAGGACCAAGGGCAAACAATCTTACGTTGTGAAGCGCGGAAAATTTAAAGATTCACATCGTATATCATTGGTCATTCTTTATCCGCACATTCATTAACCTTTTGAAACTTTCAATTCGTAAACTACACTGAGGAATATTACCTATTCATTATTGTTTGTTCAGTTTAAACAGAATGGAGAGATGAATTCCTCAATGCACCAGGCCTCAGGATCATGAAGTAATTTCAGACTTAAGTCAAAATTTCAGTTGGTCATAAAATGGTTGTTTATCATAAAATGATGATTAAATGTTGTCTTAAACATCGTTATGTTAAGAAACTTTTAATAGCATTTAATTTGTGTCAGTATATTCAATGAAGACCCTTTAAAGCAGTGTACCATTTTTGACTTAAGTCTAAGATTGCTTCATGATCCTGGGGCCAGAACAGATAACCACATGCACAGATCTAAGGTCTGAAGTGAGGACTGGGTTTCTAAAAGTCTTCCCCATATAACTTCAGACTAATTTAAGTGTCTAGATAACAGGCTTAAGACTCTCTTGAAAAGGAAATAAGAAGCCAGATCCACGTTGGATCGTTTCTGAAAGGGGGGGGGGGGCAGACTCATCCAAAAAATCTTGAAAAGTCAAATAAAAAGTCAATTTCTTTACATACTCTCAAAACAGTTCGGGGGGGGGACTCCATGATTATTCATTTTCTTATCCGTAAATTTAAGAAAAATGTTTGCTGCGAGAAAGAGTCGGGGGACCAGGCCACCCCCACGCCCTCGCCTTATGCTACGTGCCTGCTTTAATCCACCCTGTTTATTAAATATGTAATTTAATATTGTTATAAAATCAGTGTGTCTCTGCCTCGATCAATATAAAATAATCTTGCTTATAAGAGTATCTCTATTATAAAGTCAGGATGTTTTTTATTCATCATATTAAGATACACAATTCTTTAATATGCCTTTTAAAGATTCACTGAACCTCATATGAAAAAATGACAATAACAAACCGTTTGTCTAAATTTTCATACATAATTGAATAAAATTGTCATATTATAATAAACAAGCTCTGTCAAGTAAATTTTGAATCCATTTGAACAGTGCTAGAACCTGTTATGCTGCCAAATTTTTAAAAAGTCGCAAGGAAGGATCTGATACTCGTGGGATTAGTGGGTTTTGTTCTGATATTATGAAATCACGCAAAATATTACAGATGTGTAACATAACGAAAACTAGAGTCAAAAATTAAAAAAGCTTAAGAAATCATCATATAATAAAAGTAAATCACATTGCAGTCACTTAAAACAAAAAAACATGAACGTGGAAGATTTGTCATCAAAATCATGCTGAAGTTAAACTAAATAAATAATTCGATGTCCAGTTCAAACGTTATAGCTTTGGCAGATGGTATTTTTCCTGCTTTTGAAGTTAAGTTAACTCTGTAACGAAGTCTTACAAGGTTAAGGTTTTCTTTTGCAAAGATGTGCATAAACAGTGGCATATCAATATGGCAATATGGTGTTTCTACCTACTGCATTTTCAATGACAATGAAATAAATGTAGTTCAATAAATAGAACAAAAACATAAATGTTGTGACATGCAACATATGGAATAGGAATAATAGGAAAACTGAATATGTAAATTATTACAACACCCTTGCGTGTATGAATTAAAAAAAATGCTTTACAAGTTACATAATTTCATATAAGAATATAGAAAATAATTTAAAAAGATATTTGACACATTTTTGGATACTGATACCAACTGTATTAACGTGGGATGGTTTTGACAGTTTTGTATTCATGCATTGTATCAATACATTCTTATTGCTTAGACACTAAAGTCCACCTGTTACTATACAAGGAATACAATTAGCTATAGCCATCAATGCAACGTCTATCTAAGTCAGAAATGAAAAGCAGGTATAGTGCATTCCAAACGCCGGCTATGATGTCAATGTTGTTAATAAGTAACTACATGTATGTACAATAACTATAGTTGAATAAATAAATAAATTAATTAATTTATAAGCACTGTTCATGGGTCGCAACCCTATCTTTGGGTAGTGTTGCAACCCATGCACAGTTCATATTAGTTAATTAATTTATTTCCATATTTCACTATAGTTATTGTACATAGCTACCTATTAATTGTTTATGTTGTTTAAGTATATTATGTGATTGTTGGTAGAAGATATATCTATTTATTCCTAATACATATAAAGGATTTGTTGAAGCATGCAAATCTTGATGTTTATTATAGTAAGGTACTGTACTACAGTGATTTGTATACAAGGACTTCTATCCAGCAGAGATACTACAAGGAGTTTATCTACCAGTAATGATAAACACCAGAACAACCTAGTCAAATATATGTCTTTATCTAACAACAACTCTTATTTACAATAAATTAATGCGGCTTGACCAAAATGATTGCTTACAAATTATGTCGACACGTGCTCAGCACTTTGCCGCTTCAGAGAAATATTTCTGATCATATGCCACGATGACAGAATAAACACAAACTGCGTGGTTACATTACTTACGTCGGAATGTTAAGACATCGATAAATACTTTGTGTTAGCTGCATCATCGTCTTTTTGAGCAGTAACTCCATAATGTGTTCGTTCACAGAAACCATTTTACCTCATTAATATTGAAAAGGGGGTCACGTGATAAAGGCTACATGTATATAAGGCCGAACCTAATTAGAATTTGACACTTTGATCACTCCTTGTTTTGAGATGAGCCAGCTCAGCTCTTCATGCCCGACTTCCCAGCTACGATGGTGATTTTGCACCTTCTTTATTAGATTGACATATCTGAACATAGGTTCTATTCATGATATGTTAAGGTTTCAGTAAGAACTTCATCTTCACCTTCTGCAACATATTCAGCATCCCTGCTCACCTCCCTCAGAAGGTGCAACAGAATCAAGTTCAACAACTTTTAACACCTGCTACTATAATTATGACTTGTTTTATCATATTTATATAGCTTATGAAAAGCTTAAGTATTTACATTTTGTGTACCTTAATAGGGTACAAATGTACTGTAAGCTATAGTAGTTGTCTGCACCTTCTACTCATATGTCAGCACCTTCCCATACGTCCTGTATCTTCTACATTTATGTATTATTTCATTGAAAGTAACAATTTACACAAACCCCGAGACTCAATACAATAATTAGACCTAGGAAAGGGACACTGGAAGAAGATTTTTGAAATTTATACCTTAATAAAATTGTAGTTATTTTTAATAATCTTGTCATTACACATTGTTGAAACACCCGAGTTAACAATATCAAATAGGTACCAGTTGCGTGTCAATAAGAAAAAAAATCACGACGTTATTACATGTACTTTTGAAAATGTCGAAAAACTATTTGAAACCGACGTATTTTATATAATTATATGTTGTTCAGTATAATAAATAGAGAATAATACATGGCGACATTTGTATCACATCCTATATCAATCCAAGACTCCAATATCAGCCCGAGGACCGTAGGCCAGAGGTCTGATATTGGTCGAGGGTTCATATGGGATGTAATACAGATTTTGACATGATGCTACTTCAGATGTTTCCATGTATTATTAAGGTCTTCCGTTTCCAACGGAAGACCTTATAGAGATTGTAATGTTTTTTATTATTATTTTTTTTCCCCCCTCTTTTTGTCCAGAAGATTTCTCAGAGATGGCTGGATAGATTTTCTTCAAATTTTTAGGAATAATAGAGAATATTAATACCTCGAGATTATTTTTTCATTTTTTCAAAATTCACTTCCTATCGTCCGTTTCCTGTCCCGCGACAAAAAGCTAGTGACATCGAGATCTCAAAAACGAACAACACTTGAGCATCCAGACTTTGTGGGATGATAGAGATATAGTTGTAGATGTGTTTAAACTATTTTGTTTTGTTCGTCGTAGGTTCCGGTCGTCACCGGAAGCACTTCAAAAAATATTGTTTTACGCATTTAATTTATTTCATACAGAATTAAAATATAAGTAAAAATTCTTACATATGTTATCTAGACGATGTTAAATAAAGAAAAATAATCTACTTCCGGTGAGATATCTCAAATATCTCAGGTTGTTTTTTTTAAACAGATGTTGTAACAGCGAGATCTCAAAAGCTGTACTTGACCAAGACACGAAACTTACATGGATGATAGACATTAGAAAGAAGATGTGTTTTACCGCTTTCATTTTGTCAACCGTCACTTCCGGTCCACACTGGAAGAGTTCAAACAATTCAAGTTGTTTAAAAGTTTATTTGTTTTTCTTTGATAATTTTAGATAAATTGAAAGACAATAAAGTCCGGTTTTCTGGTGTGTGAGAACAACTATCCTTTTCATTGAGCACTTCCGTTTGTCCGTTTCCTGTCCCGCGACAAAAAGCTAGTGACAGCGAAATCTCAAAAACGAAAAAGACTTGAGCATCCAGACTTTGTGGGATGATAGAGATATAGTTGTAGATGTGTTTAAACTATTTTGTTTTGTGCGTCGTAGGTTCCGGTCGTCACCGGAAGCACTTCAAAAATATTTTTTTTACGCATTTAATTTATTTCAAACAGAATTGAAATATAAGTATAAATTCTTACATATGTCATCTATCCGATGTTAAATAGAGAAAAGAAACCTACTTCCGGTGAGATATCTCTAATATCTCAGGTTGTTTTTTTTAAACATATGTTGTAACAGCGATATCTCAGAAACTGTAAGTGACCAAGACACGAAACTTACATGGATGATAGAAATTTGATAGAAGATGTGTTTAACCGCTTTCATTTTGTCAACCGTCACTTCCGGTCCACACTGGAAGAGTTCAAACAAATCAAGTTGTTTAAAAGTTTAACTTTTTTTCTTTGACAATTTTAGATAAATTGATAGGCAATAAAGTCCTGTTGTCTAGTGTTTAAGAAAAATTAGCTATCTTATTTATTGAGCACTTCCGTTTGTCCGTTTCCTGTCCCGAGACAAAAAACCTTGACTTCTCGAGATCTTAAAAACGGTAATGACTTGAACAACCAATCTTTGTGGGATTATAGACCTGTATATGTAGATATGTTTACACTATTTTGTTTTGTTCGGCGTAACTTCCGGTCGTCACCGGAAGCACTTCAAAAATTATTATTTTTTTTACCTATTTTAGTTATTTTACATAGAATTGAAATATTAGTTTACATCATGTCATATGTCATGTATGCGATTAAATGAACACAAAATTTCTTCTTCCGGTGAGTTATCTCAAATATCTCAGATAACCAATTTTTTTTTAAACAAATGTTTTAGCTGTCAGATCTTACAAACTTTAAGCGATTAAGACACAAAACTTACATTGACAATAGGCATTTGACAGAAAATGTGTTTAACCGCTTTCATTTTGTCAACCGTCACTTCCGGACTTCACCGGAAGTTTTTAAACAAATCATGTTTTTAACAAGTTTACCTGACTTTCCTGGGTGTTTCATCTAGCCTGATAAGTAGTGATGTACAAGAGGAATATGTGCATCAAATACCAGCTTTTATTTTCAATAATCACTTCCGTTCGTCAGTTTCTGGTCCCGAAACAAAAAACCTTGTTTCGATGAGATCTCAGATTAGGCAGAGAGGTGAAAAACCAAACTTTGAGGAAAGATTGACTTATGACTGTAGAAATGTTAAACGTGTATTTTTTGGGTTCGGCGTTACTTCCGGTCGACACAAAAGGTACTTTAAAAATTGATTATGTTTTTCATTCTCGTTGTTGTTTTACATAGAAGTAACGTATACATTTTTCATTCAAAGTAATTATCATATCCATTATTTTTTTCTACTTGAGAGAAGCAATGTCGTATAGTTAAATTCATACATGTATATCAGAACGGAAGACCTTTTTGTTGCTCATGCAACAAGAGTCTAGTTCACATTTATTATTTTGTAATACAACAATTTGATTTCTTGCACTTGAGAAAGTTTTTACTCGACGAGTTGAGCCCAAGGGTTATGCCACTACTGAAAACTGACAATTTGTGATTCTTCACTAAAATATAGTAAATAGCATTCAACTTTATTATCCATCCCATAGAATCAAAAGTTGTTATGTTGTCATTGTTTGTTATTGAAATAAGAATAATGCCTATAATGAACATTTAAGTAAATGTTCATTATTTCAAAAGAGTGTTTACATTGCTATCTTACAAAAGCTTTGCCTACAATTCTCTGAATTTAGATATCATTTCATACTCTTGTTGTTGACACCGGATATCAGAAGAAAAAAATCTTAATTGGAATAGTAATGGAAGATGAAGTTAATTTTATCTTTATTTATTATTCGTATTATTTTTTTAATACAAACTATAGCAAACCTTACATAAATGACACTTTTTATGTGATTATTGATGGGCTGTAAAGCCTAAAGTGAATAAATAATAAATGAATGTATTGAAATTAGTAGAGGTGCAAACAATTAAACTTTATGATAACAAAAGATTCAGTATCATCTCGGGGGGGGGGGGGGGGGGGGTTAAACGATATGCAAATTTATGCATAGGTAACAAGTGTAGTTTTGCCATTTATTGAATATAAGATAGAATATTCTAAAACTACTGTAATTTGATAATTCAAATAGAACTTGGACGTAGACGTCCTTCATCAATGAAAAGATAACTAATAATTGTCAATACTTGGGTATATCCCTCCAACTATTTTTAGAATCGGTAGGACAACAAAGTAGTGCCTTTAAGCAAAATAGTTCTTTTACTTGCAGAGTGGATATACATTTATTGGGACATTTTAAATCAGAATGCTTGTTACATGTCGGAAAAGAGGATTTGCAATTTTAAAAGCAATTGTCAAAATTGAATTATCATTTGAAGGAAAGAAATGAAATTGTTTGATGTACACCCTTTCCAAAACTGTGAAATTCCCTACTTGTACTTTCAGTTTTTCAATACAGACGCATTTTGCTGGAAAACGAATCTGACTTCACACCACGAAATTTCAACAGGGGAGAGATGATTTGATGAGCTTTCATTCAAGAGGTCCCTCGTTGCTGAACGAAAATTAGGGCCGGAGCTATGAACCCGAACGTTAACATTACTGCCTATGGAAAATGCATTAGTGGACTATACCCACTTACTTCATTATATTATGGCGTGTAACGTGCCGTAATTCGCCAAATGCTACAATTTATGCAGTTTTAAGTATACAAAGGAGAATTGATACATTTAACTAATATCAGCGATATGTACAAGTAAATATCACAAAGCTTGTACCGATAAATCGCTTTATTTACAAAAGGTAAGTACACCTGTTACAGAAAATAATAGCATATACCCAGCAAGACATTAAAGAAATATTATGAAAAGAAAAAAAATACAACATCATTTGTGTTATGACTCATTGTTGATAGCTTCCATGTTAACCTTTTTAACTAGTGACATTGCTCAGAAAACAACATGATGAATGATTCTAAATTTTGTGTGGCCATGAAAAATATGGCCATCTTCAGAAATCTGTTGTTACTCCTGTGACTTGTATATCTTAAACTGCTGTTGCTATACATGTACCCATAATATTATTTTTTATATATATACATTTATGAAATTGCAAACATATCCATTACCTTTGATATTTATTCACAAAAAGGTGAACGAAATATTTTATAAAACAGTGCAACACTAATAATATAACTAACACAACTGCTCACCATGTTGTCATTATTTATTATTGACATCTACTCTCGTTTGCCATGCAAACGTTATTTCAAGTCATAAAATCTTGGCAAATATGGCATACCTAAACCAGTGCATATGGCAGTAACTAGAGTATATTTTTATGAGGCAAAAAGTATAAACTCTGAGCGAAGCAAGGCAAAGAACATTTGGGCGAGTGGTATACTCTGTGGTAATACTCTGACCTACAGTACTTTATTAAGTATATTTATTATTGAATTTTTATTTATCCTTTGCATAAAATTGTATAGAAAAAGTGATAAATGATAAATTAAGTTTTCTTTGTAGATTTAAAAAAAATAGTCCTTCAGCCCCTACCTTGAAATACATGTAGTTATAGAGTTATTGCCATTGTTGTATGAAATGCTTGCTATCGATATTTCGTAAGAGATAAAGACTTGAAACTTTTACTAATATCTTCAGTTTTCTTAGTGGACGTTCCCATTCATTCATGACTACAGGATCTTAAGTCTCCTTTAAGCAGTAATTGCCCTTTATATATTCTAAATTTCATTAAAAACGCTTACAACTTTTAAACCTTACATCATAGATACTTAGTCTATCTTGGTCGATCAAGATGAAATAAAATCCAAACTAAATTCTTTTGATATCTTATTTATTCTTAAAGTAGAGTTTATAAAGCATTCTATTGATTAAATCGAAATAAAATTGTTAAAAACATAAAGAATGAATAGGGTGAAAAAAAACCTTTAATTTGTCAAGAAAACTAGTCTACTAGTTATAAAAGATATGGTTTTAAACATATGTCACCTATATCTATAAAACTATTGAAAATTTGTTTAGTTCAAATATGTATCGTAAATCCCACGTAGTTTTGAAGGTTTCTTACATGTACATTATTTATGATATTCACAGCATCTAATATCTTTATTTCTTTAGACAATTATTCTTATTGGTTATTTATCTGTCTTAGTTATCCCATTCAAACATGCAAAAAACCATCATAACTAGCAGTGTGATAACTAGATTTTTCTGCCATTTATAACTCATATTATTTGTACATTTATAAAGTAATATTTGGATCCTATTTTCTATAGGTGATTACAAGTGAGATAGTACAAAAGAGATAATTTGAGGAAGGGACAATATTTTTCAACTACAATTATGTAATTACATGTAAAAAAAAAAATTCCCTTTGCTCTTTTCTTAATGGCGTAAAAATATGACAAGTAATTTTACACAATTTGAACAAAGTAATAAACACGTGTCTCAATTTAGACTAGATGAGAAAAAAAGAGTTAAACGAGATGTTGTATATTTGATTTCATGATGCAAGGCCCTGCAGGTAATTGTTGCATTTTTAGTAAATTAAATTAGTTCTTTTATTGAAAACTATTTTTATAATTGTATTTTTGTCTTCTTCATAAACTTAATCCCAACTTTACTTAAATATTAGTTCATTAATTTGGCAACGAACACACTTCACCAAATACAGCAACTGAAAAGTATACCTCAAATACTTTTCATCCATGTAAAACATGATTTTAATATACTAAAGAGTTTTGGTTACAAGTACCTAAACCGGGATAGATTCATATGTATATGCACCAGAACGATACCCTTTTGCTTGACTTTTCGGCATTATAACTCTAAGGATGTGTAATTTTAACCTTATTGATTTTACACAAATAATTCAAAAATAAACTTGAGAGATATTATCAATATTGTTTAGATGTTTCTTTAAAGTTTTTCTTTATTTTTAATTCCATGATTTTTTTTTTGTTCTTTTCAAGTCAGCTTGTAAAACAGTTCTTACCTAATGAGTATGGTATATGTATGAAAAAAAATCCCAACTCTCTCTCTGTCTCTCTCTCTCTCTCTCTCTCTCTCTCTCTCTCTCTCTCTCTTAAATGCATCATTAAAATTTTAAGAATTGTCCAAAAGTTTACATAATGAACAGTTAGAGGCAAATATCTATTACTTAACTCATCTGGAGCTAAATCGGATAACCTGGAAGAGCCCCGCAATACATGAAAAGAAGAAACACCAAGCATCAATAGATTTTCTTTCATATGAAACTTACCAATCTAAGTTAACCATCAAATCAACAAGCACATCGGTTGGTCAAAAGGCTAAGCATAATGTTACACCCGTACAGGCTACCATAGGTAGAACTCTTTTGTCAAGTGAGGTAATTTTATATCCTGTTACATTATTCTGTTTATATGGCGGAAAGCACATGGTGCAGCGAAGTCAGGAAAACCCTCATATATTACGAAAATAAGGCACAAGGAGGTAAATACATTTATATTTTGTGTAAAGATCATTTGCTTATTCTTATATTAATTTTCAATACAAGTATATTGAATTCTGTGTAATTGTTTACAGTTTCACGGTGAAGTTTGGTACTGTTTGTGACTCTGCGGCGGGAATACCCGTATTTTTGTTCTACATTAAACTTTATCAGTCAAAACCAAGTCAACCTTGTTTTATCTACGAGAGGGTCGATCCATAACCGCACATCTCTGCCGTAACAGTGAAACTCCTTCCGAGGAATCGTAAAACGGTGAGTGTGACCTATGGAAGCCTGAAGACGCCATTACCGATGTTGTGATTGAACGTAACTGCGACATGTGATGTTTCTTTGATGATGTGTAACTGTGAACGAAACATTTGCGATTTATAGTGATAACATTGCGATTTATATTGATGATATTGACTGGTTAAAAATTGTATGGCGGCACGTTTGCGTTATAAGGTGACAACTTTTAACATTACATTTTGTGATTGAATGTGCAATTAACTGGTTAAACTTAAGTGCTATAGTAATAATATCTGTGCATATGAACAATAATCAGAACTGTTCTGTAGATTTGAACTGCGTTGACACTTAATTGCAACTGTTTATTTTGCATGTTTTACAATTTACATGTTTGTAATCAGTGTTTATGCATGTGTACATGTACATGTATTTACCTCATGTGCTAAGGGAAGGTTCAGATATTTTATTGCAACACTTTATTGCATAATAGCTACAGGTATTTAGTATTCTATTGTTTGTAAGTGCAGTCTTACTCTCTGTGTTACAAATATGTCGGACGACGGGACGCCTTATACAGATGCATTTTCATCTATTTCTTCCGAAACAAGGAACGAAGCGAACACAGATCACGACAAAGAAAATACTGAAGAAACCGCTGAAGGAGCTGCTAAGGACTCTGAACAAGCAAACCAGATCTACACATTAAGGCCGCGTGATCGCAAGATGACCCCGAAAGGTTTAGATTGGCAAGTCGATAAGATATGCTCAGACTTTAAGCTTCATGTTTCAAGATGGCGGAAGTGTGCCTCTTCTATTGAAATTCTTATCTCGGATTCGAGTGATACCAAGCACATTAGACGAGAAAGAGACATTCTTATGAACATTATGACTACTCTAAGTGAAATTTATGATAGGCTGAAACAAACACTTACCAATGAAGAAGATGTGAAGTACAGGGACTTATTAGATCAGTATCAGGGAAGATTAGAGATTACTTCTGGAGATAATCATACATTGATGAGAGACATCTCAAACTGTTTAAGAGAACTAGAGTGTGACTCGGTTTCCAGGGCTTCTAGTAGAACACACAACAGTCGTACATCAAGGTCATCGAGGCATTCCAATACGTCCCGTGGTTCTAGAGAGTCGGTAGATACAGTCATAGAGGCAGCGGCCCTGAAGACAAAACTGAAGTATATTGATGCGGAGGGAAAACACAAAGCAGACCTTGAAAGGATCAGAGTCCAGAAGGAGCTTGATATAGCCCAGGCTAAGTTAGAAGCACTTGAGACTTTGGAGGATACTGGACCATTCTTATACAGTGACTTTAAACATTCCGTCCCGGAGCTTGACTCCAAGGAGCATGTTAAAAGATTTATTGATACTCAGGTCAGGCCAGAAGAGGATAAGGCCAAGATAGAACCAGTGTCTCAAGCACCTCCAATTCTGCATAGGAACCTCATGCTGCCTACGTTCACTTCTCCACAAACACAGCAGGAAAATGTTGCCACCAGTAATGTATCAAGAGTTCCACTAAGCAACTTAGACTTGCAGTCACTTAGTAATCCTACACCACCTAGTAGTGGTCTTAAACCTACGGAGCAAGGCTTATTAGATCTGGCTAATTCACTAGCGAAGCAAGTTAGTCTAGGTCGTTTACCTCCTCCTGAACCTACAATTTTCCTAGGAGATCCTTTGAAGTACCCTAGCTGGAAGGCATCATTTCAGACACTCATAGAACAACGTCAGATTCCAGCATCAGAAAGGATTCATTACTTAAAGAAGTATCTGGGTGGATCAGTTAAAGACGTTGTAGAAAACTATTTTCTACTGTCGACAGATGATGCATATGAGGAGGCGAAAAGACTATTAGAACAAAGGTATGGTAATGCGTTTGTTGTTGCCAATGCATTCCGAGACAAACTGGAGAAATGGCCGAAGGTAGGACCAAGAGATGGTGTTGGGCTGCAGAGATTCGGCGACTTTCTCAAACAGTGCTACACAGCTATGCAGAGCATTGGGAGCCTAAACATCCTCAACGACGACAGAGAAAACAAACGATTACTAAGCAAACTACCAGACTGGCTAGTAACAAGATGGGGTAGAATTGCCACTCAATACAAAGAAGAGAGGATGGAATTTCCTCCATTTAAGAACTTCATGGACTTCATAGTTAAAGAAGCTAAGATTGCAACAGATCCTATAACCTCCATAGAGTCTGTGAAGAAGTCTGAATTCGCCCATACAGAGCCGAGTAAACCACGACCTGATTTCAAGGCACGACAGCGAGGTACAGCTGACTATGGAAAACGGTCTTTCCTGACAGATGTTGATGAGGATCAGGTTGCAAATGTGAATGTTGCTAATAGGAGTGACAGAAGGAGAAATTGTGTTTTGTGTGAAGGAAATCATGAACTAGATGACTGTAAACAGTTCTTAACGAAGAGTTTGGAAGGAAGAAAACAATATGCGAAACAGAAAGGTCTTTGTTTTGGATGTTTACATGCGGGTCATTTATCAAGGAAGTGTCGTCAGAGAAAAAGATGCAGAACTTGTTCCAAGTTCCACCCGTCATCCTTACATGGGGACGTATATCAACGAGGACAGCACCAGATGGTGGAGGATATTAAGACAGTAGTGTCAAAAGAGAGTTCATCAGGAACAACACTCATGAATCACTCTGGAGCATCTAGTAAAAGTACCATGATACTTCCAGTGTATGTTTCACATAAAGAGAACCCAGATAGAGAGAGGTTAGTTTATGCACTACTCGACACACAGTCGGATACCACCTTTATTCTGGACAAGACTTAAAAGGCCCTTGGACTTGAAGGAAAACCTGTGAAGCTCATGCTCTCTACCATGTATGCAGAGAATAAAGCTGTAGATAGTTGTAAGATTGGAGGACTTCTTGTGCGTGGTTTCAACAGTGAACATAGGATACCATTACCGGAAACGTACACAAGAGAGATCATGCCTGCCAACAGATCTCATATTCCGACACCGGAAATTGCAAGAAGATGGCCTCACTTGGAGGTTATTGCAGATGAACTTCTATCTCTTACTGATTGCGAGGTTGGATTACTTATTGGCTACAACTGCGTGAAGGCTTTGACGCCTAGAAATGTTATCGTTCCATCCGTAGACGGACCTTATGGTCAACGCACTGACTTGGGGTGGAGTGTAATAGGCATAGTAGAGAATGACTGTTCAACGGAATGGGATGAGGACCCCATAGGAATTAGTCATCGAATTGTTGCGTGCGATGTGCCTACAGAACTTTGCAGATCTGAAGTTTCAAGACCAGACCATGTTGTATTTTCCTTAAGGAACAAGATAAAGGAAATAATCAACCCTGAAGAGGTAGTTAGGATGCTTGAAGTGGACTTTAGCAAGAACTCAAATAGTTCTTAACACATTTCCTACGAAGACAGAAAATTTCTAGATACCATGGAGAAGGGGATTCATAAGCTGGATGGGCATTATGAAATGCCATTACCTTTCCGAGAAGCTATGCCATACCTGAGCAATAATAGAGACATGGCATTACAGCGACTGCAACATTTGCGGAACCGATTTGCAAAGGATGCACAGTATTGCGAGCATTACATTTCCTTCATGAGAGAATTGATTTTGAAGGGTTTTGCAGAAAGAGTACCGGAAAAGGAAATCAACGTTGATAGTGGACAAGCATGGTACATTCCACACCATGGTGTGTATCATCCGCAAAAACCAGGAAAGTTGCGTGTAGTCTTTGATTGCAGTGCGAAGTATATGGGCCAGTCATTAAATGACCATCTGCTACAAGGACCTGATATGATGAATATGCTTGTTGGAGTTTTGTGTCGTTTCCGCAAAGAGCCTGTTGCCTTTGTTTGCGATATTGAGCAGATGTTTCACCAGTTCAAGGTGAATGTGGAGCACAGAAATTATCTACGATTCCTGTGGTGGGATGACGGCAATTTCAGTAAGGATCCTACTACTTACCGGATGACGGTACACCTGTTTGGAGCAGTGTCCTCCCCAGGATGCGCCAACTTTGGCCTGAGGCAAGCTGCTACTGATGGAGAACTTCAATTTGGATCTGATGTTGCGAACTTTATCAAACGAGACTTCTATGTTGATGACGGACTGAAGTCAGTCGCTACTCCAGAGGAAGCCATTAGCCTTATAGAGAGAAGCAAAGAGTTATGCTGTGGAAGTGGTTTGAGATTACACAAATTCCTCTCAAACTCGAAGGGATTTTTACTTTTACATGGTCATTTCAGAAAAGGATTCTTTGAACTATTTTCCGAATAATGATTCTACCGATTTCCGTGTTCACGCGCTGAACCCAAGCTTGCGGGGTCGCTGGTACGTGGGTCTCAGCGAAATAAGCATTCAAGTAGAACAAGGTTGTGATGTTGGTGCTATCAGATATTTGTTCAGATACGTTGGTAAGAGGCTAAAAAAGGCCTTTGTTAAAGAGAACGCGATTGTAACAGGGGCGAAATGACGTCGTGTTCCCGCGTCATATACATTCCTGTCATCGTAACCGACTTTCATTCTATAGAGTGTTCCTGGAAAGCGTTTCCTCTCCCAAACCCGATGTTACTCTAGTGTTGCATTTTAAAAAGTATCCTTTCATTTAAAAATAATGCACCCCTCCCAGGTTTACGTCGCGGACACTAAAAAATGGGCCGATTTTTTCGTTCATTCCGCGAATAATCCGATGCTGAACATCTCTCTAAGACATAGAGGGGGGACTTGGGGAACGGAACTATCAACAGCTCTCATATCGTACCCATTAACTCGGATTATTTCTCAAAAGAGGAACAGTCGGCCCCGGCGATCACTCTAGTTTCGTCTGCCGAACGAGACTTGCACCAAGCCAAGTCGGAATTGCGTCGCGTAAGAAAGAAAAGGGGGGTAGTTAAAACGAGAAAACATTCCGATAATTTCGACAAACTGAAATAAACATGCGGCAAACGGAGCGCCAGCAGAATACTCCTCTCAAGGCTTTAAAACTCAGCGGGGTGATACTATTGATCACATCTTTTTTATCGTGTTCGGAATGACCGTAGACTTGTGGAACAATAGACATCATCCTCTCGTAAATACAACTCTGGAGTTTAGACCTTGCGATTACCAGAAATCGTTTTTACTGACCAATAACTTGCGCGTCGGCGTCTGTTTTTATCGGGACTCAGTGATGATGCACTTTAAACGCAGCCCCAGAATGAAAAAGATTACCGTTGACCGCGGTGGAGTGGCAGCCTCTGAAACCCTATGTCGACAGTAGTATGGTATCGAGACGCGATTCAGCATGAAATAAAACGGAACGAGTTGAACGGTCCGTTAAGCGCGATGGCATCCCTGGCGCACGACGATATCCAAGAGGGTCTGCCGAGAGAATTGTTACTGTTTAATCGGTATCTTCCGACTTAGCCAACATTTTGAAAAAATACAGGTAAAATGCAGGTAGATTTGTGTTGGCTAAGTGGGAATGGGGTGCAGGTGGAGAACAAAAGAATTTAATTACAGGTAAGCTATAGTCTGTTTTCAGATAAAAGTTAAGAAGAATAAATATGAACTGACCTTCTATCCCAACAAATTATTTTTTTTAATTGATACAGATGAAAATGTAATTTTCAAATTATGAGTTTTAAATAATTAACTGTTAAATGTTCCCCCTTAATTTATGTCTTTAATTGAGCTATAAATACCATGTTTGTCTATTTTCATCATATTTTGAGTAATTATATAAGTTGACTTAACTTAAACTTAGCCTTGAGAAATAATGTAATTATAAGAATCCCGTTTGAAATTATAGCTACGAATCATATGGGTCATATGTCAATTCTTTTCTTCAATATTTTAATGTTTTTTACTTCACATTAATTTAAATAAGATAAAAGAAGATTTTAAGATTTAAAGAAGATAAAATCCACCTCTGCCGTTTTTTAAAGTTGACTTCCACTCGAATATTGGCTAAATTGATTTGATTTGATTTTTGATGATATCTTTCAACTATCAGTAGATAAAACAATCAAGATCTCAAAATATACAGGCGTTTGATTCTGAGATTTTATGTAAACATCGTGCAGAAAATTGCTGATTTTTATTTTTGTAAAAATATTCTATGGTTATTTTGATTACAAGTATAGGCAAAATTACGGCTTTTAAAAATAAAATAACACAACATATTTAAAGATTTATGTTTAAATTAGTATTAAAAGTATAAATATATTTTATTTAGTATTACCGGTATTTCCCTAATTCTTTTTATGCATTATATTTTATCATTTTTAAAAATGCTATCATTTATTTGTTTTCATCAAACTATTCTCAGGTAATTGATAACAAATACATTTACACGTGAAAACAGACTATAGCCTCTTGATCACTCAGGTGTGAAAATCAAAATGTTGGCTAGGTGGGAATTGAGAATTTCAGAATGTTGGCTAAGTGGGAATAAACCGTTTAATCTACCCGTCACACAGACAGCTGTTTTTCTAACTATTACATGCATGTAGACTGTAAACCAGTTTCTCAGATGAGTGAAAATGGCCCCGTTGAATTTAATTTAGCTAAGACGAGTGACTACCTGGACCTGAAAAAGAGCTTGTAATACGTTAAGGCGCGCATCGTGAAAACGGATGGTTCTAATCTCACAAGAGACCATGTAGTAGGTCCCGTGAATAATGTTCTGCACAGTCTTTTTAGTAAGGTCGTTATTTAAAGAAATGTCGACCTGACTAAATAATAAACACGGCAAACAGTTCCCCAGCAGCGGCAGAGCGACCTACGCCTACAAAGCTTACCTTCAAAACCTGTTAAATTACCGGGAAGAGGCAAAGAAATCGCATCTTCAGTGCTGATTGTTTTTTAAAGATGATACCAGTTACATGGATACCACCAAACCCAGCGTTGCTAATTCGGGTTTGTTTTCCCGCAACGTTTTCTGCATGGAGAGCCTACCTTTTGACTTGGAAGGACCCATTTAAGAGGATGTTTGTCGCCTCAGTCGGTTTGTGTTAAACGGTGTAAATGTCAGCATTAACCTTAACCGACAAAACTCATCATTCTTTCTCATTTCCGCCGAGTTGGACCCGCAATACAAGATCGTTTTTGATGACGTCATTTTGAGGGTCTGTAGGGTACAGGTGTCTCCGGGTATTATTGTGGGACATACTAAGGCTTTAGAAACAAACACGGCAAAATATCCTATGATACATACTGACGTTAAGATGGCTTCTATCGCCTCAGGACAGACTCGGTTTATATGGGATAACATATTCCTGTCTAGATGTCCAAGTAAACTCGTGGTTGGTCTGGTATCTACGGAGGCCCAGATGGGAAGCTATCAGAAAAACCTGTTTAATTTTGGAGCTCGACAGGTTGGCGTATTCGTCAATAACGTGAGCGTTCCCGGTCAACCGTATAAAGTAGATCGTGACTGTTACATTTCCGCATACAGAAGCCTTTTCGATATCGTCGACAAAACCCAGATCGATTCGGGAAATGATATCGATAGAGATGATTGGATTGATGGTTACAGCTTATTCGGGTTCTCTCTGCAGCCTCATTACAACAGCGGCGAGACTCTTTCCTTGATCAATCAAGCGAACGTGAGACTAGAAATTTCGTTTGCACAAGCTCTTCCAGAAACCCTTTCCTGTATCTTGTACGCCGAATTTCCTACATTTTTTGAGATAGACAGTACTAGAAATTTGATTCTTAATCCATGAACTTTCAACTTTCAGATCTTTGTAATTTAGATTTCATTTTAGAATCTCAATTTAGGAGTCTATTTTCTACGAATAATTTGCCTAACCATGTTGATCATTACCCTAGTGCATATATTATAAATACCGCTGACATTCATAGTCCAGGTGAACACTGGATATCGCTTTATTTTTTATCATTTGACCAGTGCTATGTATTTGATAGTTTCGGAAGAAACGGGAGATTATTACCGCCATCTATACACACCTTTATACTTCGTAATTGTTTTGCGTGTACATATAAATCTATTCAAATACAAGACGCAACCAGTCAGTCATGTGGACTGTACTCTGTATTCTTTTTACTATTTATGTATAGAATTTGTATTCTTTCCGAATTTCAACAACTCTTTGGTAGTGATACACATCATAATGATTGTTTTGTTTGTAGTCTTCTTCAAACCTTGTACACTCCTTGAAATGATACCAAATAAAATCTCTATGAATAAGATTTTTATTTTCAATGCGTTGTATTAATACAATGATACATAGAATGTTGATACAACGTAAAGATAAAGTTACTCTAAGAGTCTCTAAACACTAAATAAAAATACTCTCTGGATAAGAATACTTAAAGTCTTGATTAAAAAAAATCACTCTTGCAGACCTCGCAGTTCTGATTGAAATTCCGGGTCGTCTCTCAGGATCCGGAAGTGTTTCTCATCGTCGTCACTAGAAACTTCTCTGAATTCCCTCAACACAATGTTCATAGAAATGTTGTCAAAACATTATTCCAGATAGGTTTCCCTCTTCTCTTCCCAGGAGGATAAACATCCAGAGTTCATGTGCTCTCTTTGACTGGGATGATCTGTAACACATCCATAACAATCTTTCTTGGCTTTTTGCAGTTATAATTTTTCTCAAAATGTTACTTATTACCGTTTTCATGTGGTGCTGAGCGTTATCAATTTCCTTGTAGATTTGGATGAATTTCATCCATTCGGTATGACCCAACGAAATTCCGTACTTAGTGGGTTTGATTGGGTTCACGTGAAAGTTAAAAATTCGGAAATCAACTATTATAACGTTACTGTCAGGAAACCGCTTTGCTGTCACTCTCGTATTTCCGCTTTGTCCGGTTCTTAGATCCCAGTTTATTGGTGGAGTTGTAGCCTCTTTTAACATGTCCTGTACATGACTCTCTATTTCATGTACAATGGACACTAAAAGTAACCACTCTTGTCCGGAGAAGGAAATTTTCTTGATAGGATCTTTTACGTTGTTAACTCAGATCCTAGTCTCATTCTGTTAAAAACCTCTGGTCAACGTAATTTTGTCACTTAGAAACATGTTGAAAGACGGTGGATTTGACAGTGGGGTAAGTGGTTTAAATACTGCTAGTTCTAAATATGATGTTATTTGATCTCTTGACCATGTTTATGAGAACTGAATTACTTCACGACAATACAGGGTATTGATTGTAAAAACTACATAACAATCATTGACATGATGTAGGCACTTGTTATCTCGCTTAGATTATTGAGGGATTTATTCATTAGCACTTATAAATAACTTTTTTATGAAGAAGCCAGGGAAAACTTAGGGAAGATCATTTCTAGTTCGCATCATTAGTGTAAATTACACAACAATCTTTTTTGTACTTTAAACTGTCCTGGTCATTATTAGGGACCCACAGAGTGACCCTAGAGAGAATTACCATAACAACGAGAGGTCAGAGAACTCTCTCAAGGTCACTGTGTGGGAGGTAGAACTCATTTACAGTTATTTTCTATAGAAATAAATTCATGTGCTTCCTTACATCTATATATGCGTACAAAGATTTAAATGGTTGAATTTTGTACGTTGAGTATATATATTATAATATAAAAATAAGAATAAATGTTTTGTAATCATTGTTATATATGTACATGTACTTTGAAATGTTAACGAATGCAATATTATGTGGTTTTTATGGATTGTTACATTAAATCTATGTGCAATTACTACACATAGCCAGAGATAAAAATAAATTTCCCTATCTTTATTGTTTTTTTTTTCATTTGTTACTGAAGTGTAATCCTATGTCACTTTTTGTTATGTATACACACATTTTATCTCTCTTTAAGACTTTTGATATCTAGTGTAAAAAGCAGACTTTAAATATGTTGTTTGTAGTGACCCAGTCTTACAGTGTAGGTAGATTCTACAAAATCAGTTTATGCTGGTTTATTTTGATACAGCTTTACATATAAAAATATGATGAAATTGTTCTTACAACTTTTTATGACCCATGGCATTTATATATTAAGGGTACATATTTTGTCATGCATATTCATAACTCTTATAGGTAATAGGCTTAGCCCAACCCTCTTTTGCATGATTGACAGTTGATCAGAATGACCTGCCCTTTACACCTTTTTTAACACTAGATGTTGCATGCTTTATATGAGAAAGAACTTCTACTATGTTGCTAATGTTATTTGTGTATGCTGAATTATAAAAAAAATAAATCTATGAAAAAGTACAGAACTTCTTATGTTTTACTGGTTTAACAAGAGATTGCACAACTTCTCTGTATTACACATGCAAGCGCATTTATATCTCTCAGGGGGAGGGAAACACAACTCGTGAAATTCATTGGGCTATTCATTTTGCGTATAAAATTGTTTGAAAATTCTATTCTTCGAATAACTTAAAACTTTTTTTGAGTTACTGCTCTTTGAATGCTTGTTCGTACAGTAGTTCACAATAAAACATAGTGATACCCTGTTATGGCTGACCTTTGTCCAATCAAATGAGTGTAGATGAAGTTGAGAGGACACTGTGTATGCTCATGACTATAGTCAGAGAGAGAGAGAGAGAGAGAGAGAGAGAGAGAGAGAGAGAGAGAGAGAGAGAGAGAGAGAGAGAGAGAGAGAGAGAGAGATTTATAAATATTAAGGAGTAACTTAGTATAAGTACGTCAAGCGCTACATTCTATTCAAAGTTTTAATCGGTGAACAGAGAGGATGTGAAGCACTATCTTGAACGAAATATTGGTGTTATGATTCAATTGTTTTTACAAACTTTAACATGTATTTCACAAGTAATAAAAACCCAAATATTTCATCGAAGTTAAATACTCGTTTATGAGTAGTAGAAAAATTGGTATTTACTGGTCCTAAAACACATGTAAATGTAGATTTATAGAGACTTCACGGAATTAAAATTGGAAAGGCACTTTGGATATCTCGAACCCCCGGATAATATCGAAGTTTTGTTAAAGTTCCCCCCAAGTTCGAGATACCGATGTTTACCTGTAACTATATATATATATTGAGGATAATGGACATCAAGTTTTGTCTACGTCTCCAAGTGCTTCTTGATTTATGTGATGAACTCGACATCACACACTTACATGTCGATTTCGGGTTTTACTGACTTCAATACAAGTGATAGTTGATCTCCAGTTTTATTGCAAGCCAGTGGAAAATTAATGCAAGCTCTCTTCCTCGACATTTTAAGAATATAAAATAACGAAACTGTCAATTTTGATGTCACGAGACACTTATCTTTTATTTATGTCTAACAAAATTAAACTGCTTTCAGTGAGATAAGGAAATAATTTCTTGTACTCTCTTACATAAAACGAACCCCCCTTACTTGCCATTCATGAATAATTATAAAGATAAGTATTTAACACTAATAAACACACAAAACGTGAACGACCCATTAAAGATTTTATGATATACCGCGGTACAACAATGTAATTACAGTTAAGATTCTCGACGTACACCAAACATCTGTTTCAAGGACATGAAAACGGTATCAGATAGCTTCATTATTAACAGAAATCGTATATAACACTGGCTAAGCTTCAAATAATTTTACAAACATTCGCCAATATTTACATTTTCCAGTGTCTCTGTCTGTGATAACACTACTAATCGATTTTGTACTATACAGCCCAATAAATTCAAATGACGTAATGTTGGGGGCGCAAGCGGGTTTGCATAATTACAAAAATGTAATATTATAACGTTTAATCGTACCACTGCTGAAAATAATATAAATATAAGTAATAAGGAATCATTCTTTGAATATTATGATGTGATAATTTCGGTCGGGGCGTGATCAAATCTATCATAAAGCCCTTCGGGCTTTATTTGATTTGATCACACCCCGACCGAAATTATCACCTCACAATACTCAAAGAATGATTCCTTATTCCTTAATGAGCTTGTCGGTGTTAGTGACTGCACTCATTTGTGTATTTCGTGTGAATATTATCTCAAGTCACGCTGTGTTCACAAATGTTACATACTCAAAACCAGTGGCTCTAAGTTCTGATAATCCATATGGTGGCTTCCCGGGATCGAATGTTGTCAATGGTCTTCTGTCTGATTTAGCCCACACTTCACTAGAGAAATCACCGTGGCTGAGGATAGATCTAAGGGCAAGGTTCCTTATACATGAAATAGAAGTTTTTGCTAGATCCGACCATCTTGGTAAGCACTAAGATATATACTGTCATAAAACTTTAACTGTACAACATACATACATGTATGTTGTCACACACACACACACACACACACACACACACACACACACACACACACACACACACACACACACACACACACACACACACACACACACACACACACACACACACACACACACACACACACACACACACACACACACACACACACACACACACTCACACACACACACACACACACACACACACACACACACACACACACACACACACACACACACACACACACACACACACACACACACACACACACACACACACACACACACACACACACACATATATATATATAGTTACAACTACCGAACATTTTCTCCTCTATATCTGAAGAAACCGATTGTGTATTAAAACTAAAAGAACTTAAATCTACAAGATCCAGTTCTTACCAGTTTATCGATGACCGAAACCTTCAGCAACCGAATAAAAATCAGGGACTGCATGAAATAATCATGATGATGTCAGATATAAGAATAAATGACTATTCCTTCTATCTAACGTGCTGATGTACATTAACAATTATTTAGGTACTTTTGCTTACTCTTTATGACTAATTCTATCATTTTTTAAAATAGAGATGTAAATATAAACCACAAAATGCTGTCTTTGATGATAAATGCGGGCTATGAAGTTAGCGATCATTGCAGAAAAAATTTACAAAACTCGCTAACGCGGGTTTTTTTTTTTTTTTTTTTCTGCAATGTCGCTACCCTCATACCCGCATGAATCACCTAAGAAAACATTTTTTATGTTTACTCATGCTGCACACCCTCACCGCAGCTCTGTTTTTGCTGTCGGAAAAATGAACTCAACACTGGTGAGAGATGAAACATGTCATTTATTAAAAATGACGAAAATAAAGAAAAATATAAACAACATAGCAGGGGATCAGACCAAAAACTGTTCACACAAAATGTTAAATAATTTATCAATATGCTGATCCCCTTAACTTACAGAACAACAATATTTTGTTCAAAATTGTATACAATATATACAAAACCAGCAACAAGATGGCACCTCAAAAATAAAATATGCATGCATCCCCTTAAATGACATAACAACCATAAAATGTATATGCAAAGTTTAAAATATTGGAGTGGTGAAACGGGGATGGAGGTGGGTGTATCAAAACATTTCTCGTGCTACACTCTCATCGATGAAGATAGAATGACCCTACGCTCACTGGTCAGCTACTGACCGCATCAAAACACGTGACCGTATCGTTTTAATTGATTGGCTATTAAATTTAATTATGTAACAATTACACCATGGAAATTTTTACAATTACATAACAGGTCACTGGGAGGTTTTAAGACTAGAGTATCGGGCTAAAAATAGACATGGACAGTAACAACTGAAGGGAAATTACATAATATGGTCAACGACTTCTACAAAGCCTGGGAAAGAAATGCAACATCTTTAATCAACTAGTAAATCCATAAACATTACAAGCAAAATAAAAAAGCATATAAAATTATAGCATTCAACACATAAATACAATTATTAACATAATTGTTGTTATTGTTAAAATGTCGCTCGTTAATTATACAGGTACATGTATTCATTATCTTTAATGATCAAATTTAGGTAATCCCTTACACGATGCTGATATTAGAGTGGGAGAGACCATTCATGTCATGGAGTTCTGTGGACATTTCGCGGGGCCTGCTTCAACCGGTCAGCGGATTGCAGTGTTTTGTCCTAACACCACAGGGCGATACGTACATGTACGGCTTCAGATCGTGGCGGGAAATTCAAACTACATGAGTCCCACAGAAGTCCTTGTTTGGGGTGTACATGTGAACGAAAAATAAAAAATTCATTGTCTGTGCATGCGGATCCATTTAAGAAATAAACAGCAATTCAAAAAGTTCACCGGAATATGAAGTTGGTTGGTCACGTGATCAAATCCTGTGAAGCCCGAAGCCTCTTTACGTTTGAGAGAGACAAAACGTTCAGAACTGTTAAAATTACCGAGATTTTATGTTTACAATAACCCAAGCGACAAGCGATAAGCATTGTGGCGTTTTCGCTATTCTATAGGTTCATATAAGGAATCTATATATATATATATATATATATATATATATATATATATATATATATATATATATATATATATATATATATATATATATATATATATATTTGCAAATGTAAATATTCTCAATTAATTAACATTAGATGCATGCATATAAGGTATGATAATTGCTTTTGACAACCGTTATTTTATCACTTTCAACAATAAGCAGAAGACGCCTTTCTTAATAGAATGACCATGTACCAACAATCATCATTTCCATGAAGATTTTAACCTTGCTCTTTGTTTTTTTTAATGTGAACAGTTGTAGAGTAACTGTTGATACATTTCGCCTCGATCTTTGGTCAACATGTAGTTGGTTGCGACCAATCTCTTAATTACTTTTGCACGCCATTGGTCGATCCATGTTTCCATACAAAAATCGTCAAACAGGTCGGATCACAGTGCAGGGAAAAATACATTGAAGCAGCACCAATAAGATTGGTCGTGTGTTCTCCTAAATTTATGGAAAGCCGTAGGGTACCCCCACATAATTATTATATTTTCCTACATAATTGACCAAAATAATAATTTCACCCAATTTCACTTAAATTGCACTATTATTATCTTTTCACAATAATTATAATCTAACTTTGTAAAAAAAAAATACCAACATAATTATTTTTTATCATCAAATCATTATTGTATTCTGGTTCAAAATAATAAAAATGTCACCCAACAATAATTATTATGGAAAGCCGTAGGTATGGAAAGCCGTACGGTATGGAAAGCTATGGAAAGCCGTAGGGTACCCCCACATAATTATTATATTTTCCTATATCATTAACCAAAATAATAACTTCACCCAATTTCACTTAAATTGCACTATTGTTATCTTTTCACAATAATTATAATCTTAACTTTGTAAAAAAAAAAATACCAACATAATTCATCAAATCATTATTGTATTCTGGTTCAAAATAATAAAAATGTCACCCAACAATAATTAGGATCGACATCCACATAATAATTATTGTGCGCATACAAGTCAACATTATAATAATTGTAGCCAGCGAAACATTATAATTATTGTTGGCAGGAACAATAACTCTGCTTCAAACTTTACAAATATAATTTTGCAAACAGCGAGCGAATCTGCAAGATAATTATTTGGACGCTTGCAAAACAAAACACTTTAACAATGAAGATCTTGCAATTATAATTTTGCAGACGGATCTGCAAGATTATAATTTGGACGCTTGAAATACAAACGCTTTTACAACGAAGATCATCAAAAGTATAATGCGGTGTATGTAAACAGATAGTGAATGATGTATATATGCGTGTGTTGTACACACAGGCGTGTAAGATTAATTCACTAAGCTAAACTTCAATGTCAGAAAGTTTAATGATGAGTATTTAAGTGTAATTTATCTACGTGTAAAAGATTCCTAACCTACAATGTATTGTATAACCTACCGCCCTTCGACCTAACGTTAACACTGGTTGATAATGCTTACTATAAGTTGATTACACTAAGCTTAAGTTGTAGTTTACTTTTTCAACTTGCGTTGGGTGCCTCACACCAGCACCCTACCCCTACCAAAACACGATAGCTTTTGCATGCATGAAATATGTTCTCATTTAAAGCGGTAAATTTACACATTAATATTTTAAGTTCAACTTTAATGTTAGAAAGCTATGAGTATTTAATTGTAATTTATCTTCATTTTATCCACACTGTATTGTATAACCACTCCCCAGCCCTGCAGTTAACACTTGTTGTCTGGTTGTGAATTAATTTAGTTTAATCATCCATTTATTATGAAACATGCATATACAACACATGGTGGAGCACATGGCTTAGTGGTCATAAGCATTAGACTATAGTAACCGAAAAGTCACTGGTTCTAAACCCCACAGTGGTCACTTAATGCTGTGTGTTTTGCACTTTGACAAGGCATTTTGTCTATATTGTCTCAGTCCTCCTAACTGAAACTGGGTACCGGCATTAGCTGGGAGTTGAACCTGTGATGGACTGGTAGCATTATTAATAACGAAAGTGACAATATATTATGGATCAGAATAGAAGGTAAAACATTTAGTATTAACAAACATATTTTGATGGGAACAGTTTATATACCGCCATCAAACTCTAGGTTTTCATCAGTTGAAATTTTTGACGATATTGAGAATGAAATTTTTAATTATCCAAAGAAAATGATTGTATATGTTCACTAGGTGACTTTAAAAGTAGAGTGTCTACATTGAGAGATTTTATTGATGTTGATGATTCTCTGTCACAACTTTCTAACATTGCTGAGAATAATAGTAATTTTAATTGGGCTGTTGATGAAATAGACTTAGAAGCAATTGATAAATATGATTTTTCTATAGAAAGGAAATCTAAAGATAACGTTGTTAACTGCTATGGAAAAAAACTTATTGATGTTTGTAAACACTGTAACATTATAATACTTAATGGTAGATCCAAAGGTGACCAAAATGGTGAGTTTACATGTAAGCAATCAAGTGTTGTAGATTATTGTATTTCAAACACTGACTTTTTAAGATATGTACACAATGTTAGAATATTGCCCTTTTCTTCATTTTTATCTGATGTTCATAATCCTATAGAGATATTATTGGCACTTAAAAGTCAGCATAGCACTGAATTCATATATCAACAAAAGCAAACACAAGAAATTGCTAAAAAATGGAATCCTGAAAAAATTGAATTATATCATAATTTGGTAGAGGATAAAGAAGATATTGTAAAATCATTAGAAAATGAACTAAGTAACACTATACTTGAAAACATATCAGTACAATTTATTGATAATATTGTTGAAAAGATTAGTGATGTACTGGTTGAAAGTGCCAAAAATGCATTCGGTAAAAAGCCAGTTTTTACAAATACAAGTGAAACATTCAATTCCAAATATAAGAAACCATGGTTTACTCGTGACTGTAAGAATGCTCGACAGAATTATAGAAAAGCGAAAAGGTTGTACAAAAAATTTGGTGGAGATATTTTTTAAAATGACTTGTATGAAAAAGAAAAATTGTACAAAAAAGATTGAAAAATGCGAATGTAACGCATAGAGTAGAAATGAAAAAAAAAATTTCTAGTTTAAGAACAAACAACCCTAAAGAATATTGGAAATTTTTGAATACAAATATAGATAAGAAAAGATGTAATGCAGATTTATATAATCTTTTTACATTTTACAATGAATGTTGTAACAAGAATTATAATGAAGACGAAGAATCAAATAACAATGTATTTTCTCTTGATGAACTCAATATGTTAGCTGATGTTGATCTTAATAATGGTATTAATCAACCAATAACACATGAAGAAATATTTAAAGGTATCAACATGTTGAAAAATAACAAAGCTTGTGGTGATGATAGAATTTTTAATGAGTATATCAAAAGTACCAAAGATTGTATGTTGAATCTATATACTGTATTGTTTAACAAAATATTTGATTCTGGTGTGATACCCACACAGTGGGTTAGTGGTAACATTATACCTGTTTATAAAAATAAAGGGGACAGTACAGAACCCCAAAATTATAGACCAATTACACTTCTGAGTTGTCTGGGAAAATTGTTCACTGCTATCATTAATGAAAGGATAAACAAATATGCTGATAATGTTCAACTCATTTTAGAGAACCAAGCAGGTTTTCGTAGAGGTCATAGTACTATAGATCATATTTTTTCATTGTATTCTCTTATCGAGCTCTTCAAATTGCATAAGATGAAATTATATTGTGCTTTTATCGATTTTGAGAAAGCATTTGACTCTGTTTGGCATATTGGCTTATGGAATAAGGTATTATTGAACAATATTGATGGAAAGTGTTTTAAAATTATCACTAATATGTATAAAGGTATTAAGTCAAAAGTTTTGGTCAATGGATCAAGTTCTGAATTTTTCGAATGTACAGTTGGAGTAAGACAAGGGGAAAATTTATCACCTTTTTTATTTTCACTGTATTTAAATGATCTTGAGGAGTACCTGTATGCAAACAATGTAAGAGGTTTGTCACGCCTGTCTGAGAACATTAAGAAAGATCTTAATCTTTATTTAAATCTTTCTCTTTTATTGTATGCAGATGATACCATCTTATTGTCAGAAAATCCAGAAGATTTTCAACATTTACTCAATGTTTTTTCTAAATATTGTAAAGAGTGGCGTCTTAAGGTTAACAGTAAAAAAACTAAAGTTGTAATATTTTGTAGAGGTAAACAGCTGTTTTACTTTTGAAGATTCCCAATTAGAAATAGTTAACAACTTTAAATACCTAGGTGTTACATTTTGTAAAAGCAATTCTTTTAATCTTAATGTTAAAGAACTGTTTGACAAAGCTACAAAAGCAATGTACGGTGTTATTGGGAAGTGCAGAATCCGTAATTTAGCATTTGACTGTAAAATAGACATGTTCGATAAAATTATCAAACCAATATTATTATATGGATGCGAAGTTTGGGGTTTTCATAACTCTAATCTCTTTGAGAAATTACATTTAAAATTTTGTAAACATATATTGAACTTGAGAACCTCAACACCAAACTTTATGGTATATGGGGAACTTGGAAGATACCCCTTAACAATTAATATCAAAGTAAGAATGATTTCCTTCTGGGGTAAATTACTTAATTACCAGAACTCAAAATTGTCAGCAAATTTTTTTAATGTATTAAAGAATTTTAATAACCCATGGTGCGAAGCTATTAAGAAACTCTTAAATCAATGTGGATTGACATATATATGGTATGAGAACACAATAAACATACCCTGGTTAAAATCTAAAGTATATAATATTTTATTAGACCAATTTAAGCAATCATGGTATAGTGAGGTACAAAATTCTCCAAAAGGTTTAAATCATAGGATTTTTAAAAAATCACTGGATTTTGAAAAATATTTATTGATTTTGCCAACAAAACTATGTAAGAAATATTGTTATTTTAGAACGGGTAATGCTAAATTACCTATTGAGACAGGTAGATGGTTAAATATTCCTAGAGAAAACAGAATTTGTAAATTATGTGCTTGCAATGAAATTGGGGATGAATTTCACTATCTTTTCAAATGTACTGATGTATATATATCCAATTCAAGGGTTATATGTTTACCAACATTTTTCATAAAAAATCCAAATGTTGTAAAATTTGAAACATTGTTCAATGTCACAAACATAAACCAACTTACCAATATTTGTAAACTATTAGATACTATATTTGAGAGAGTTAGCTCTCTTGGTTAATTTGAACCAATTATCTGTTATCCCTTCATCACGCATGTATCAATAATTTTCGTTTATTATATTGTAGTTTGTACATACTGTACATAAGTATTTTCTCTACACTGTAAATTCAGTTATGAGAATAAAGTTCATTGTCATTGTCATTGGTAATGAGCACTGGCCTTATGCACTGTCATGGCTTGGAGAAGGATTTAAAACAACACATGATTGATTGACATAATGCATTGTAAAGTAGCTGGATACTGTAGGTTATATGTTGGTGTTAAATTTATCAGTTTTGTTTAAAGCAACCCAAAAATAGTATTCTGTATGATTACATGTATGTGAATGTATTCCTTTGCATACATGAAGTAGTGCATCAAAATATATGGGGAAAGATATGAACAGTTGATATTGGCCACAGTAGCATAGTGGTAAAACTGACTAGAGTTTTGGGGGTCCAGGGTTTAATTCCCAGTCCTGCCATATGTTTTTATTGTACACTTATTTATATGCTCTTTCCTTCTTTCTTACTACAATATAAACAAAATCCACTTATGTGGAGTCACCTTCTTTCTCATCATTAAAATTGTACTTCATACAAGTATGTCTTATCTAATATATTTAGAACATAACCCACTCTTTATATCAAAAGTTCTGCACCAAGCAATTTTCATCACTCAATAGAGTATTTAGCGACTGCTGATTGGATGAAAAAGTGGATTATGTTCTAATAAGTATATTGCAATTTGTGTTGATACATCTGTTACTTCAAACGAGATTCGAAGGTACGTTTACACATATTTAACATGGAGGTGCAGGGGCAATACATAGAGAAGTATGAATGGCAAAATCTTTATCACATCTCATATCATACCCTTAGTATAGCCAGGCCCTAAAAACAGAACTCTTCTTCCAAGGCTTGTTAATTTGCAATTCAGTAGACCTCCTTAATCACCATAAACACATTCCGTACTTCAGGTTGCCTGCTAGTTTGTGCGAAAATAAACTCGATGTATATTTTGTATGTGTAAAACATATTGTGTTCAACATATGTATATGTGTTCATTTATACGTAAAATTTATGTGTTCATTTTCTTTTAAAGCAACTCTTATCAAGCATACAGCTATTTTTCATTTAAGTTGGCTGAGTACACTTTGAAATAGCGTCTCAGAAAATTACTTATGATTGATAGATAAGCTGAATAGATATATGATATATAGATAGATACTAGATATATAGAAAGATGATAGATATATAAATAAGAATATTAGTATGAAAGTCAAATAGGTGAAAACATGTGCAGTTTTGATAAAAAAAAAAATGTATTTTATAAACTCCAATTCAGTAAATATGAACAAGAAGCCCAGGCGGATTCGAACTCATGATCAGTGGTTCACAAGCCCGATACTTTTACCACTTAACAATGATGATATACAACCACATCGTTTGACCGCCTGCCCACCGTTTCAATAACCTGATTTTTCTTTATAAAATCCATTAAAAAGTTTAAGTCTAGGTGTAGTGAGGTACCTTAACAAAATATATAATTTTAGATTTGACATTTGTACTTCACTGTGCACACTTTTCCTCGATATCAACTTTATATTAGTAAATCTCTAATTAAGGAGGCTCGATGGTCAAAAAATTAACCATCAGATCTACCTAAAATTTTGATAATATGATTTGCTTACCTATAAACTATTATTAACTAAAGAAAAAACCTAAAAATTTTTACTTCTAAATTTGGGTATATTGTTATATTTTTATGTAGAGCTCTCCTTCTAAACATCAATACCATATAAAAATGGCCACGACCATCAAGCCCTCTTAATTCATATAAAAAGAACTACAACAAATTTTATATAAAAAAACAGGGTAACAAAAATTTAGACTTGTCCTCGTTAAATGTTCCTGGCTTTTCATTCAAAATAGATTTTAAAAGCTATATTTCCAAACTTCTAATAAATTATAGAGTGGGGTTTGGTAGAGTTAATTATAAATAATAAATTTTTGGGACATTTTTATGATTGTCATTTTTCTTATAGATGAAAGATTTCCTATATTCCATTTAGTTTAAAGTTAAGGTCAGACGACACGTTCCTCGAGCATCTTTTTTGTATCTCCTTGTAATAAGCATTTCCAATAAAAATAATCCGGATTTCTCACAAAAATTGGTTTCAAAAATTATATTATATTATGTCCCTTTCTGTGCTCTTCTACGATTGGAGATAAATTAGTAATTTCAATAAGATTATATAGGAAATTGCATATTCTAGTATCCTGCACAAATGCCTGGTAAGATATCCTAAGTTTTGCAAGAAAGCTTGTCCAAGTTGTAGTAAATCAATAACAAATTCCTGGAAAAAGTTTCTAGTATATAAAATTGAGAAACGTGTCGTCTGACCTTAATCAACCTTTACGTCGATAAATTTAATTTGTTTGCACCTTTTCTCCTCATTCGTATACCTGCATTCACCTTTTATTAGGATTAGTGCTTATGTTATACCAGTATTTCTTTACAGTACCTTACCGTATGAGTCGAATTCAATCTTTAAAAGGTCGAAGTGACATAACATATGTCAGAAAAAATAGAAAAAATACAATGATTTTGATAATTTTCAAATAAAAGTTAAGAAAGATTACTCACCCTGATTAGTGTTAATAGCTTGGATCGTTTTTGTATTACAATGATTGATAATTTATCGGTGATTTTCTTTTACACCAAGTTACAGTGAATATTTTTCTGGTTTGTGATCCCGACCTTTCCATGAATACAAATGAAAAGAAAAATTAGTACAATATAGGAAGAAACAATCGCAAATATTTGGGCTTTCCGGTGTCACAATGGAGCTTAATCAGCTCCACATTCCAAGTGGCTACCATTAAAATAGAGTGGGCGAAAAATTTGTTATAGTTATTGATCTTGAGAAATGAAATGAAACATGAAAAACATACAGAAAAAGTTTGTTTGCCACCAGTTTTTGATGTCTGCGTTACATGTATTCGATTTGTTACAGAATTTTACATTTACAGCATTATAGACACAAGATTGATAAAGGCTCCATAAACAATAATTCAAACTGGCTACAATAAACATGGCAGTAAAAATAACAAATAAAGGAACACTTCGTAACAACTGTGACCAGGACAGTATATCAGTTAACTCCAATTTTTGAGATTGGTATAAAACAATTGCTAAATTCCTGTTGTTTCCAATGAAACAAGTCTTCGCCATGCGATCGTTGTTAGTAGCTGCATTCATGTGTATTTTTCACGTGAGTGTTATCTCAAGCCACGCTGTGTTCACAAATGTGGCATACTCAAAACCAGTCACCTTAAGTACTAGAGTTAAAAATTACCCAGAATCAAACGCTGTCAACGGTCTTCTATCGGACTATACCCACACTTCGCCAGAAAAATTTCCCTGGCTTAGAATAGATCTGAGAGCAAGGTTCAAAATACATTTAATAGAAGTGTTTGCAAGATCCGGCTGTTGTGGTAAGTACTAACATATTAAGTTTATTCTACTATAAATGATTAAAGTTTAGGCCTATCGGCCAAATTTCTTACCAAAGCAAAATTCTTATCTGTATTCCAATCGCCGTATTAGTAATCTGTTCTTAGATTATGAAAAATAAAGCTCTTTGTATTCTTAAAAAATCGCTTGTTTGTTAGTACCTTACTGCATGCTGAAATGTGTTTTCCCCCAGGTAATCAGTTACACGGTGTTGATATAACAGTTGGAGAGAACATTCATGACATGGAGTTCTGTGGACATTTTACGGGGTGTGCGTTCACAGGTCAGCGAATTGCAGTGGTTTGTTCCCATAGGACCGTGGGACGTTATGTTCAATTACAGATTGTCAACGGAATTTCCAACGTCTTGACTCCTGCAGAGGTTCTTGTCTTGGGTGTTCGTGTAATACATTAAAGTAACTGTGAAGTATTATTTTGATTTAATCACAGTAAAAGAAAATATTTAATTCTATTCGTTCTTTTTCAAAGACTGATGTTGAACCTGAATAAACGCTTCGGAAGAAGAAATAGCAAATTCAGTACTGTTCTGTATGAAAAAAATGACGTATACCACGGTACTGACGGGTCTCAAACTACTCAGTATCCGATATTAATTCTCATACAGAACTGTACTGTATTTATCAAATACAATGATTAAAAATCAAAACACATCGCATCTCTCCATAATTTTTTGGGGTATAGTATTAAATGCAAGCAAACGTACTCGATCTCTATATTTTCCTTAAAACCGTTTAATATCGTCATCTTTTGATAATCTGTTTGCTTTTAAAAGAGTAATGGAGATCTACTGGACAGCTATGGATAATTAAGCTAGTTTAGGCTAACACGCATTGGATAGTCCATTATCTGAGAGAATAAACAGTTTTCGACTTAAAACCACTATTGAAAGTTAAAACATGTATATCAACAGATGAACAAGTGTCGTTTACTGTTTTATTATCCACATTTGTTATAATCTTGTAAATATTCTTCTATATAATTTTCACCAACAGAATTTGGGCACCATATGATTTTATTTACCTTCCGACAGAATTGCCTTCGGCTTCGGTCCTGGGCAACATTTTTTATTAAAGTCCAACAAATCATATGTTGCTCTCTTACCAAGTCAGTAACTGTATTAAACAAGAGTGGTTATTTAGTTATTCAAGACTTATCCATTTTTCGTCGCAGATGCCTCGTTTAGTAGATCTTGAAAAATCATATTCACACATTCTTTTTTCCTTTTAAATAAGTGAATCCAAATATATATTTTTACAAACCTCATAATTGGCAGATATGCAATGAAATTAACTATTCATATAATTCACCTTACAATGCTTGTAAGTGAAGGAAAGTTGTCGTACTCAAATCGTTGTAAAAATAACGTTTCGTATATCGTACTCGGTAATTTGTAATTTCAGTAACATTCGAGTGGTTATTTCAAATAACGTAGTATATCGCCATATGAGCCACGAGCGGTACTAATATTGTACTTAGGTTAGCTCTATTAATAAATATTTTTAACGAAAAATTAACAAGTGAGTATTCTTTTTGCTGTACATACCTCAAATTACGTATGTTATCCTTCTAAAGTCAGTGTTACAGAATATTTTTGTCAAGAGATTTGTAATTTTCAAACAAAATTTAAATCAAGAGAGAGAGAGAGAGAGAGAGAGAGAGAGAGAGAGAGAGAGAGAGAGAGAGAGAGAGATGGAGAGAGGTGAAGTATGTATTGTATGATAAAGGCAAAATCATTCCGTTATTTTTGAAACATACCACGAACAAGTGCATTTTATGCAAATAATAAAATGCATGCACTCATTATTTATTTTTTAAACTAATTTGTACACATCAGAACTCATACAATGTAGTTTATTTAATGTTTTATGATATATCAAATAAATTTTACCTTTTATAAGTTTGACCTTCTTAAAACTGATAACATGTAATTTAATGACGTTTTTATTAGTGCAAACAAACAAACAAAACATTACATTTTTCATTATTGTCCACGTACTCAATCACATTTACAATATTTAAAGGATGATATCACTTAATATATGTCATCGGCCCGTTTTTATACATCGAATAACAAACATTCTACGATAATTTTCAGAACTTTGAAACATTAAGAGTGAATAAAAAAGTGTTTCTGAGATTTATGTAGATAGGTTGGATCGTTTTTTTAATTGAAATAATTGACTCAATTTTAATGATTTTGTAGACCTTTCATTCTGATTTCTGACCCCGTCCTTTCAAACTAAATAGAATGGGTGGACCTTGGCACAGTAGATGATATGTATATGAAGAAATTAAGCAGATCTTGAAAACTCGTTTACATATCACGTGACATTTTTTATCGCCAGTAGAGGGTAAGCGTATCAGCGATCAGAAATTACTCCCATTGAAAATACAGCTTACAAATACTGTATTTGCATGACTGAAGTTTAACGGCATAAATGGTCAAATTGAACTCAGTTACTGAAAAATATGTCACCTGATACGGGTGGTATAGACGAGAAAATCATCATGAAAGGTTATGTGAGTTTACACCAGGTAAACAACATCAGTTTATAAAGGGAAACTCAATACTTATTCATCTTTTAAAAAAAAATTACAAATGAGAGTAATGAGGTAGATTTTTTCCCTTTCACATGTAGATAGATTTTGACAAAATACATTAACCAGCTGAAGGATTAAAAATACCTAGTTGCGCTTGTGTATTTTAAAAGCTTACAAATGTCTACGTAGATTGAAAGGAAATATCATGCCCATGTCATAAGTAATGATGTACATGTACATTTCCTATGAGTTTGTTTTATGTTATGTAAGAAAGGGATTCTATGTGGGTAAATCTATCACAAATTAAGTCATGCAAAATTAATTTATAGAGATATTCCATATTTTTGATTTTTTTTTCTAGGAGCTGTATTTCACCTCATTCTATGTTGATAGGTTCGGCTGGGAGTTTTGATTTAGAACGGAGATTCTGTTACGCTACTTAAAATAACAAAAATTGTAAAATATAGCATAACCTATTAGTAAGTTGGTATCATTTGGATTAGTACCTATATTCTATAGATGTAGAATAAACCATTGATGTCCACTCTAGTCTTCTAAAATACTTTCTATCCCATTCTGCTCTGCCTGGTTTCCTATACTGTCTTGAATTAGCCATGCAACAATTTAGAACACAGTGGAGTAATTCTGGATAGTATTTTCCACTGGATTCATTGATTAACTTCCTTTTTTTTTTAAATCAATGTTTCATCTTCAAATTGTGTTCATTTGTTCTATTTTAGAATTAAAACTAGATGACACCTTCGTTTTTCAGCGATTTTTTCCGCCGTTACAACATTGCGCTTTTTTTTTCTGCACCAGAAACATATACTAGTACATGTAGGCCAAGATCCAAAGACCATTAGTTAACATAGATATCAAATTATAAAAAATAAAAAAACCAAATGCGAATCAGAATAATTTACTGACAGATAAGCCAATAATATACTGAAAGCAATCAACATGTACACAGACTTTGAAACTGTACGGATTACCCTATCACGACATGTCTTAATTAACCCGGTTATACCTTGTATGAATTTTGCAGCCATAAAAATAGTTTGTTGCCATCTTTTGTGGGTCCGATGGTCGTGGCCATTTTTAAACTGTATTGATCTCATTCAGAAGAAGAGTTCTATATGAAACTATAGGAAATTAACAACGTTTCAATGATAAATAAAAGGATTTTTTCTTTACTAAATTATAGCTTATTGCGAAACAAACACATCTGAAAAGTTTATGTAGATCTGATGGTTAATTTGTTGACCATCCAGGCTGGCTCCCTAAAACTCTAAAATATGACCAAACACCTTTATTTAAATGATATATTGTTGCATTTGAAATTTTTATTGTTGAGTGGAAAATGAAAAAAACCCACTTATCTTCTGGGAAAATCAAATCTTTGAACAAAATGTAGCTGATTTTGCTGCGACTTTATTTCTTCTACCAAAAATAATAATCGTGACACCCATACTGGATACAGACAATATATAGATCTTTCTGTTAAATATGATAAACAAATAATTGAGATTTTTACCAACTACAACTTCTACGTTGTATAATATATACGTCAGACACATCCTCTGTGATAAAAATTTGGTATGTTATGTGTAGCGAAGCTTATTGTAGCAAAGACTATATATAAATCCAATATCATACCATACTTTGATATGTGACGGTTTAAACCTATAATGTCGAACTTCTTTGACAAAATAACGCAAAATTCCACGACTCACTACAAAATATAAATAAAACTTGTACATATACTAATGTGTCAACAGAGTATGTTTGAGGATTTTGCACGGTTTGTTTCTACAGTAAAGCACGCTTATGGCGAATACGCTTATAATGAATTGACGCTTACAACGAAGGGAATTTCATTCCCTGTGACTTTATTACATGTAAACTTGACGGATATAACGAATTAAGCTTAAAACGAAGTAAAATCACCCGTCCCTGGGACTTCGTTATAAGCGTGTTTTACTGCATATCTCTGCTTACAGATATATCGCCAGCTGTGGCAATGACAAATTGCAAGGCAAATATTACATCATTAACACATCTATTGGCCCACGGGGTTTAAATCCTTGTTAACTATGGAACAGGTGCTTTTGATTTGTTTCATAACTCATAACTGTCGTGGAATGCAAAATGGTAGAACTAAGATAAAATCGAAAATCTAAATTCATTGACGGAGTGCTAAAGTGTGTTATTTTGTCATAGTTTTGTTATGTTCATGTCTTCCACTTGGGAAGAAGTAAATTATATACGGATTTCATAGATCTTTGTTTCATAACAAAAATTGTCGAAAATAAAACTTATATATTTTTATCCATTAAATATTTCCTCTTATTCTGAGGAAAAAATATTAATTCTAGACAGTACAAAACTATTAGTCCTCTTAATCATGAAAGTATTATATCAAATCTTTCAAAATATTTTAAATGCCTCTTAAAAGTTAATTTAAATGACTCTGTAAATATTAATTCAAATACATATTTGGGTTTGGCTTCCGTTGATTAATTCTTGGTCAATCGAAAGTTAAGCTATTTTGAAATACGTCAGAATTCACGGACTGTACGTTCTGGGGCCCGTTTCTCAAAGAGGCCTAGGTCCAGGCGTAAGCGTAATCCGGACTAAATCAGGGACTAAATCGATGTCCATTTCCAGTAAAATATCCAAATATGAAACAGATGATGCAGACTCTATCGTATCTTTTATTTCAAGTTCACTGGGATATATCGAGTCAACGAAAGTATGGAAGTAACAATTGTTAATTGATAATACGTCGTCGATATACGTGAATGTTGAGTTGAAGGCCACAGCGAGTGATTTTTTTTTTTTTACGTACAAGTTTTTGAATAAATTCTGCTTCATATGAATACAAAAATAGGTCTTCTAACAATGGGGCACAGTTGGTACCCATGGGAATTCCAACAGATTGTTGGAAAACCTGATTTCAAAAAACTGCATAGATATTGTCTATCAGGAACTCAAGCATCTTTTTAATGTCAACTTCAGAGTACTGGTGTGCACAATCTGAATGGTTTTTAACAAAATAGTTTCGCAAATGCCCGATGACAAGGTAAATGAATTAACACGATCCATTTTTATTAAAAAAAACAGCTATCAATGATGTCAAAAAGATGGGACTTAAATTTATCGTGGGGTGGTTGTTTTAAGTGTATAAAAGTCATATGTAATATATATTACTACTCGTTAATAAAGTTTATCTTAAGTATGAATAATTAAAGTTGGGTTTACCCCGGTAACTGATATAAACACAATGATCAAAAAGATGCTATGATTCTAAATTATACATGTATTCTACAACAACAACTCCGAGAATATGCATCGTATAAATGTATATAAGACTAAGTACATACATGTATGTACTGATATATAATTGATTTTTCAATCAATACTCAGTAAGCATATACCTAAGGTTTCAATTTAAAGACCTCTTAAGTTGGCATTGTTCAACTAAACCTATATTTATCTTCTCATCATTTGAAGAAGTACCACATGTATGTTTTAGACGAAGTCTGAGACCAATGTAATGTTTCTACACAAATTTGAACATACATGTACATAATTATGAAACGAAACTGGTTTCAAAATATTGAGAATACTCCTTCAATAAGGAGCAACTCAAAAACATTTACAGTTGTAATTTGTGCTTGTGTGTGGTTGTATGCTCCTTACCTATATCATCTACAATTTCACAACACGTATATATTCTCATTCTCATTTTTTACTCCTAGTATCTTTACAAGACGTATGAAAGATTCAAGTTCTACGTAATGTCTATGAACTCGTATTTAGGTGCAATCAATTTTAATTTCTTCAAAAAATATTTAAGAATGCAGAGTTTGTGTCAATTTTATTGACAAGCGTTTGTCAAAGATCTGAAGATTCGTAAATTTCACGTACAAGTCTCCTTTAATTTTCAGAAATCAAATGCAATATCTTATTAATTCTTAAATTAATTAATAAATTGCGTTCATATTTAAAATTGTTTGTAATTCTTTTTCAATAGGTATGGCTTACTATCACTGATCTTTGTGCATATGCATATGTGTTGTTTATTTGTACTCATTTAATTGAATTGAAATTTAATCACTTGAATTCATGTTAGTGTTGTGTTTCATAATATTTAAGATGTTTGTATATCAAGGGTTATTTTTTATTTCGAAGTTGTCGATTTGCATGAGACAAAAGACGCTGTTTTAGCATTTTTTCAACAGTGTGCATTATTTACAAATTTGATTAGCTTGTCATACTTATTGTATAAACAATTATATCCCCCCCCCCAAAAAAAACAAAAAAACACACAACCCAAAGCAGATAGGAAAAAAATAAGACGCAAATGCACTTGTAAAAAACCACAAAGACACTAAATTCCTTATCCGGAAGGGGGATGGAGGATGTTTTAGACGCCTTGTCCTTTAAACTTTTCGAAATCTTTCATTTATTAAACTGTCGTCAAATAGGGAAGGGGTACTTAACTTATTGTTTTTATATCTATATTTTAATCAATGTACATATTACTCTCAATAGGCAAATAAAAAAATAAATAAGTAAATCAATTTATTTAACCCAAAACAGGAAAGGAAGTGGGAGAGATCCGGGCTCAAATTTTTATAATTTCTTTGTTGTTAATTGTAGACAATATCTTTCAAAAAATTTTATCATTTGAATCGCAGAAAATCACGATATGTTTCCATGTCATTGCCTTAATCATTTATAGTATTGGAACAGAGAATGGAACTTTTCTTCCTACTAAAAACATGGGTAAGGTTCACGTACAAATTACCTATACAGTGGAAATTTTCGATTTCAGTAGGTTGCTGTTTAAATCATAGTCATATTATTTTCTATAAATAATTCAGTGATACGATAAAAAATTATCGAGCCTTATCTCAGCATTTGAAACTGTCTTTATATCTATGAAGTATGATAATATTTTGCACACGTATGCGGACATTTCTACTGTATGCTGTCCATTCATTCTACAAATATTTTCAATTTTACACGAATATTGGAGTTAATCTCTATGCATTATTTCGTTCAATTATGCACAGTTGTGCTTCAATATCGTCTGCAATATTTCATATATTTGGTTTTTGCAACCTCTTACCATCCGTATCTTTCATATCATCTGTATTTTCTCTAAAATGAAATTATGTTAGCAGGCGAATAGGCATTTATTCTTCTGTCATTAATATAAACTGTTATGGACAACTTGAACTGTACAAACTGTGATATATGTATAACATGTTTATTTTCGAGTACATGTACTATGAATTGGACAATTGATCCATAACATATAATCATAGCCTCAAAGCAAAACAAAATACGATATGCGCATGCTTAGTACTCAGCGGAGATGTCTAAGTTCTTCGACATTTAAACTCTAACTTACACCTCTTTCAGAAACGCAATTTAGACCCGACTTAACCAATATTTGTGTAACTTCGTTAGTCGGACTAACTTAAGCCCAAATTTACGCCCTTTTGAGAAACAGGCCTCCTGGCGTCTTATATTAAAGAACAGCCGGCAATTGTTTTTGCGATGGTGTTGTCCATGTATTGTAATGATACAAGGTATCTTACTCCAAAATACGTGAAGTACACTTCCGCCGGAAATGATTCATTTAACGCTTTCAGGAAGAGCATTGGACAATTCTCTTTTTTATAAAACATGTATAACATTAGGTACATGCAAAATGAAATGGAATTATTTCCGACACTCATTTAATTGTAAAAACGGATTGTAATTAAATCTGACATGAAATCAAAAAAGTATTTGAACGCCATATTTTCTATGGCTCCTCAACTGCTACTGGGGTATATTTACCGGTCGGAAAAGATTTCAGTTTTCAGTTTCCCCTGGCATGGGTTTGCCTGTCCATTTCCCCAGCACTCATTGGAAGCGAGTCGCCAATCCTGATCCCCCCTATATAACTAAGCAAGTTTAATATTTGTTTCTCATATATACTATGTAGATGAGTTTGAATAGATAGCTATTTAAACACCGATAAAAACAAAGAACTTGTATGGTCCTTAAAAATATGAATGATATATTTTGACATCCAAAAAACGATGTCATGCGATTTTAGAGCTTTGATTTATTTGATGTTTATATGCACGTCAAACATCTGTTACAAAGGGAGGTATACAGTATAAGCTATTTACAGCACCATTCACAAAATAGTATATATATAAAACTCGCTAAAATCCAACTAATTTCACTTTTACAAGTCCTCACCATGCGTTTGGTGCTAGTAGCTGCATTGATTTGTGTTTTTCACATGAATGTCATCTCAAGCCACGCCGAGTTCACCAATGTGGCACACTCAAAACCAGTGACCTTAAGTTCTGTTTATTCTGGTATACATGGTCATTTTCCGGGAACTAACGCTGTAAACGGAATTCTATCTGACTTTGTCCATACATTTGAAGAGAAATCCCCTTGGCTCAGGATAGATCTGGGAGCAAGTTACCGAATCCATGAAATAGAAGTGTTTGCAAGATCTGGTTGCTGTGGTAAGCATTTGCTGTCTTGATTATTACTACACAGTAAACTTATAATAAAATAATTTAATTCTGGTTGTAACGAGCTTTCTCATTGGCTAAACATACTATTTATATCGTATAAAGAATGTTGCTTACGTCATAGTAAGACTTACGTCAAAAACGTATCAATCTGCCTGACGTTACGTTTAAATTTTGTAAAATTTGACGTCATTTTAAAAAACAAATGGCCATTTTATACTACAATTAACAGTAAAAAAAATTAAATTATAAGCAATGATTATTTATTAGTTTTATACGATATAAAATGGTTTGAAACAGTTTACGCTTTTTTATAAACCGCTAAACCGTTTATAAAGCGTAAACTGCCCCAAACCATTTTATATCGTATAAAACAAATAAATATTGAATTCATTCCTTAAATAATAAAATAAGAAACCGTTCAACCTCATGAAAGCATCAATTAAGAACAACTATACCGATCCTTGATACCATATACTATTTTGTTTTATTCATAATCATTATTTTTAAGCATTCCTAATGATATTTATAAAGATATCGATCGACATCGTTTTTAATTTTGCTATTTTCACTTTTTGATCTGAAGAATAAAATAAAATCTTTGCATGTTTGCATTGACTATCCTATTGTAGTTCCAATTTAAAACCTTTTCAACATTTAAACCCTCTCTCTCTCTCTCTCTCTCTCTCTCTCTCTCTCTCTCTCTCTCTCTCTCTCTCTCTCTCTCTCTCTCTCTCTCTCTCTCTCTCTCTCTCTCTCTCTGTGTGTAAATTCAATAAAAAAAAACATAACTATTGAATTTTATTGAAAGTAAACGTTAAGATGAACCGACTGAATGACATAACCCTATGACTGCCAATCAGTAAATTGAAAAGCGCTTGAACATCATTTATTTTTGTATATGAACTCCTGAATTTAACTGTTGAAACAAATGTCTTTTTACAGGTGATCAGTTACACGATGTTGAGTTTACAGTTGGAAAAAACATCCACGACATGCATTTCTGCGGACATTTCACGGGGCACGCTTCAACCGGTCAGAGGATTGCAGTGTTTTGTCCCCATTACACAATAGGACGTTACGTACAATTGCAGACCGTCAGCGGTAGTATCAGCATCTTGACTCCTGCAGAAGTTCTTGTTTGGGGTGTTCGTACGGGACTTTAAAGTAATCCTGCGAATTATTACATGTATTTGGTTCTTATCTAAATTGATAAAAGAAAATATGCAAGTGGCTTCGCTCTTCTTTTAAAATGATGAGTATCTGATATTGAACCTGAAATATATACCGCTTCTGAAAATACATGAAAATAGGAAAATAGCAAATATCAATGAAGTTCTATATGAGAAAAATTCTAGTAGTTTTTGGTTCTTTTGGTATTTAAAAGACTTTTAATCAGATATTTATTTCCATACAGAACTTTAATTGGCATATATCAAATACAGTGATCACAAAGGAAAGCAATTTGCATTTCTCTCTCTCTCTCTCTCTCTCTCTCTCTCTCTCTCTCTCTCTCTTGACTGTGTATTGTGTATTTAACGGCTTTCAAATATGGAAGGGAGATAAAAGTATGTGGGGATTGAATGTAAACAGGTACCCCTACCATAAATAACAATGCAAATCCTCCATGTGGATGTTTTATCTTGGATAAAAGGAAGGAGGTTCCATGAGGGCACTGCAATAATTAAGTACATACAAAATGAAACAGAAACTCCGAAACCTGGCTGCCGTATTTCACATCATCATTCAATGACATTTTCTTGATATTACTCCTAGCCGTCAGTATTTTTTGTTTTGATAAACGCCTGCCTTAAGTGTTTTAAAAAGGTAACAAAAGGAGGAAAATAGTAAAAATAACAATAACACTGTCATATAATTTGATGTATTTGTAATCAGTGTTTAAATATAGCCTTCCGTATAATTTTTGTCTAAATGTGCAGACAGCATATTCGAGATTCAAAAGAATAGGAAATGATCCAAATCAAGTACACTTTCAATAAACAATTTCCAAACGATGATCATAATAAATTAAAATCTACATTTTTATGCTGTAAAGTAATAAGACATTGCAAATGTCCTTTTTATACAAATATTTTGTTTTAAAAATCACGTTATTGCACGTTATTGTAATCATTTTCTTTTTTGTATGTTTGCATTAATCTATTTGTGTATAATGGAATATGACTTTAAATGGTTGTTTTGGTATTTCTGTATGCTGTTTAGTTATGCATACGTGTACTTGATGTATAGACGTGTATTTTTTCCCTTTCATCTTAAAAGTGTATTTACATTGCATATCGCCCTCAAATGGAGGATTTCTGCCTGTTTAGGAGAACTCAAGGGCTTTGCTTCTGTGATTATCTCTGGCAGAAAAGGAAACGTGTATACAAGTACTGTTTCAAAATGACACGTATTTTAATATATCTCTTACAAAATTTTAATGGCACTAAAATCCTGCATATTTTATTTTGACTTGTTCACTTCATGTACCAATATATATATATATATATATATATATATATATATATATATATATATATATATATATATATATATATATATATATATTTATATTTTTGTATCTAGAATATCACTTGTACCATACAGATTAATTTTGGTACTATTTTCGTAATAATTGATAATACGTATCATCTTGGGAAACAATATTACAGAATGACCATTTTATGATTGTTTGTGTCTATATGGCGATTAATCAGGTCCCCATTACTGTAGGCTACCCTAAATATAGATACGGGTGAACAATTCGTTAAAGCTATTAGTCCGGGAAAATAAAATGAAACAAGAAACAAACACAAAAATATCGTTTACCACAAGTTTGTAATATATGCGTTACATGTATTCGATTTGTTACAAAATTTTACATTTACAGCATTATGAACACAAGTGATAAATGCTTAATAAACAATAATTCAAACTGGCTAAAATAAATATAGCAGTAAAAACAACAAATTAATGAACACTTCGTAGCAACCGTGACCAGTACAAGGTATCAGTTAACTTCATTTGCAAAACTCCTGTTGATTTCACTGAAACCAGTCTTCGCCATGCGCTTGTTGTTAGTACTGCACTCCTTTGTGTTTTTTATGTGAATGTTATCTCAACCACGTTGTGTTTACAAATGTGGCATACTCAAAACCATTCACCTTAAGTACTAGATATAGAAATTACATTCAAAATCAAATTCTGTCAACGGTCTTCTATGGGACTATACTCACACTTCGCCAGAGGCATTTCCTTGGCTTAGGATAAATATGAGAGCAAGGTTCAAATACATTTAATAGAAATGTTTGCAAGATCCGGCTGTTGTGGTTAGTACTAACATATAAACTTTAAACTTTAAGTGATAAAAGTTAGGCCTATGGGCCTAATTTCTTACCAAAGCAAAACTCTTATCTGTAGTCCAAATGCCGTAGCTTACATTATCAAAAGTAAAGTTCTTTGTATATTAAAACATCGCTTGTTCGTTGTAGTGTTTGTAGTATTTAATCGCATGCTGAAATTTGTTTTCCCCAGGTAGTCAGTCACACGACGTTAATATAACAGTTTGAGAGAACATTCATGACATGCATTTCTGTGGACATTTTACGGGGCATGCGTTCACAGGTCAGCGGATTGCAGTGTTTTGTTCCCATAAGACCGTAGGACGTTATGTACAATTATGGATCGTCAACGGAATTTCCAACGTCTTGTCTCCTGCAGAAGTTCTTGTCTGGGGTGTCCGTGTAATACATTAAAGTAACTCTGTGAAGTAATATTTTGCCTTTAATTACAATAAAAAAAATATTTCATTCCGTTAGTTTCTTCACAAGAAAATCGCCTGAAATTGAACCTGAATATACGCTTCGGAGATGTATTAAAGCTAATAGCAAATTCAATACAGTTTCCTGTGAAAAAAAACATGAAGTATATTTCGGTGCTTACGGGTCTCAAACTACTCAGTATCCGATATTAATTCTCATACAGAACTGTACGGTATTTATCAAACAATGATAAAAAATCAAAACACATCACATCTCTCCATAGAGTTTTGAGGTACAGTATTAAATGCAAGCAGACGTTCTTGATCTCTATATGTCCATTTAAACCGTTTCTAACGTCATCTTTTGGTAATTTGTTTATTTTTAAAAGAGTAATGGTGATCTACTGGACAGCTATGGATAATTAAGCTAGTTTAGGCTAACACGCCTTGGATAGTCCATTATCTGAGAGAATAAACAGTTTTCGACTTAAAACCACTTTTGAAAGTTAATACATGTATATCAACAGATGAACAAGTGTCGTTTACTGTTTTATTATCCACATTTGTTATAACCTTATAAATATTCTTCTATATAATTTTCACCAACAGAATTTGGGCACCATATGATTTTTTTTACCATCTGACAGAATTGCCTTCGACTTCGGTCCTGGGCAACATTTTTGATTAAAGTCAAACAAATCATATGTTGCTCTCGTACCAAGTCAGTAACTGTATTAAACAAGAGTGGTTATTTACTTATTCAAGGTTTATTATCCGTTTTTCGTCGCAAATGTCACGTTTAGCATATCTTTGTAAATCATATTCACACATTGTTTTTTTCTTCTTCAAATAAGTGAATACAAATTTATATATTTCAAAACTTTGGGTACCTCTTATTTGACAGATACGCAATGAAATTAACTATTCATATAATTCACCTTACAATGCTTGTAAGTGGAGGAAAGATATCGTACTTAAAGTTTTGTAAAGATAATGTTTCGTACATGTATATCGTACTTGGCAATTTGTAATTACATGTTGAAACCGTATTTCAATTACATTCGCTTTTTTCAAGTAACGTAGTATATCGCCATGTGAGCCACAAGCGGTACTTAAATTGTACTTAGGTTAGATCTATAAACAAATGTTTTAAATGAAAAATTGACAAGTTAGTATTCTTTTTTCTGTACATACCTCAAATTACGTATGTTATCCTTCAAAATTCAGTGATGCAGATTATTTTTGTCAAGAAATTTGTAATTTTCAAACAAAATAAAAGAAAAAGATGGGGAGAGAGATATGTGTGGTAAAGGCAACAACATTCCTTTATATTTGTATCATACCACGATCAAGTGCATTTTATCCAAAGGTATAATATACTGCTTGCACTCAGTATTTAATTTGTAAACAAATGTACACATTAGGACTAATATAATGTAATTTTATTGTTTTATGATGTTTCAACAAAATTTAATCTTTTATGAGTTTGACATTGTTAAAACTGTTTATATGTTATTTAATGAAGTGTCATATTAGTGCAAACAAATATTATAAAACATTACGTTTTTCTTTATTTTCCACGTACTCAATCACATTTACAGTATTCAAAGGATGATATCCTTTAACATGTGTCAGCGGCCCCTTCTTTATACATTGCATAATAGAAATTCTAAGAAAATTTTCAAAAATTTGAAACAAGAGTTAATGAAAATGACTTTCTGATTAATGTGGATAGGTTGGATCGATTTTTATTGAAATAATCGACGCAATTTACTGAGTTTGTAGACCTTTCATTCTGGTTTATGACCCTTTCATTTCAAACTGAATGGATTTGGTGGACCTTTGCACAGTAGATGAAATGTATATGAAGAAATTAAGCAGATTTTGAAGATTCGTTTACATATTATATGACATTGTTTATCGGCAAATTCTCGCCAATAAAGGTAAAGCTTAGCGATGAAATCACTACCATTAAAAATACAGCTTACAGATACTGTATTAGCATAAATGAAGTTTAACGGCATAAATGGTCAAATCGAACACAGTTACTGAAAAATATGTCACCTGATACTGGTGGTACATTATGAAAACCATTATGAAAAGATAAGTGAGTTCAAACCAGGTAAACAACATCAGTTTATAATGGGAAACCTAATGCTTTTTTATATTTTATTTTTAAAAATTACAAATGCGAGGAATGAGGGACAATTGTTTCCCTTTCACATGTAGATATATTTTTACAAAATACATTGAACAGCTGAAGGATTAAAAATACCTAGTTGCGCTAGTGCATTTTAAAAGCTATCAAATGTGGGTCATAGCAAATGTCTAGGTAGATTGAAAGGAAATAGCATGCCCATGCCATAAGTAATGATGTACATGTACATTTCCTATGTGTTTGTTTTATCTTATGTAAGAAACGGATTCTATATTGGTACATCTATCACAAATTAAGTACATGCACAAGTAATTTATAGATATATTCTATATTTTTTACCCAATTTTCTGGGAGCCATATTGCACCTCATACTTTGTAGATGGATTCATGTGGGGTTTTTGATTTATGACGAGTATTGTCACGTTACTTAAAATAACAAAAATTATAAATTATAGAATATATAGTATAATCCATCAGTAAGTTTGTTTCATTGGAATTGCAGCCTATATTACATGTATATAGAGGTAGAATAAACCATTTATGTCCAATTTTGTCTGCTAAAATACTTTCTATCCAATTCTGCTCTGCCTGGTTTCCTATACTGTCTTGAATTAGCCATGCAACAATTTAGAAAACAGTGGAGTAATTCTGGATAGCATTTTCCACTGGATTCATTGATTAATGTCGATTATTTTAATCAACGTTTCATTCATTGTAGTATAACGCCAATGTCCAAAGTTCATAAGTTGACGTAAATATTTTTGTTGTAATGCACTGGTATTTTTATAAGCTATCATAGAACACAAAATCCCCCAAACAAATGCCAATCAGAAATATATATGTAGTTTACTGACAGATACGCCACTGAGAACGAAAAGCAGTCACAAATGTACACAAACTTTGGACTTTTACGGATTATCCCATCATGGCATGTCTAGATTTACCCGGTTATATCCTTTATGAATTTTGCAGATATAAAAATAGTTTTTGCAATCTTAAAAATCTAAAAATCTGACCAAACACTTTTATTTAAATGATATATTGTTGTATTTAAAATTTTTATTGAGTGGAGAAGAAAAAAACCAATTGTCGTCTAGGAAAGTCTCACCTTAGGACAAAATAAAATTCCTTTAGCTGCGATTAGTTATACGGAGTTTTCTTTAATCAAAATAATAATCGTGACACTCATAATGTATACAGTGTATATTCTAGATGAATCTCTATTTGCAAAAATATGATAAAGGGAATGTACATTTTAAATAGAAACTTTGTGTCGATCTGCTTTATCTTCTTTCAGTGTCATTGATAATAAAGTTGTCTGGCAATCGTCTTCGATTACGCTTATCAATGAATCTTGCTAGTTTCTTTTAATTTTTTTTGGAGGAGGGGGAGGAATAGTGGTGGTAAATTGGACAGATATGCATATACGATATGACTGAAATTGTCATGACAGCAGAAGTGGGAATCCTCAACGTTTGTTGACATATTTTATCCTGGTGCTTTTTGATACCTCATTTTCTTTCAGAATGCCTCCGATTTGCATCTCCACTTGTTTACTTATGGTGACAACAAACGCCAAAATGTCATTCGTTTTATTTATAATTTTTATAAGGGTGAAAAACTCAATAGCTTACAATACAAGTATCTCAACAAGGTGAAAACAAAGATAACAATATGTCAAGAGATTTTTCCCGTTATCATTTAATTTTTGTTGACACCATTTCTTTATGTGATATTTTTCCAAGCCATTATATATGGGTTTTTTTATGAATTATATTTTATTTCACTGGACTGACTGCGGTTTTTCCGTTTTTCATGATCTTGACAATGAGCACACAGCGGGTGCGACCGGTCGGCAGGGGATGCTTACTCCTCCTAGACACTTGATCCCACTTCTATCTTTTTAGAAGTCCGTGTGCTCTGCTTTGAATTTGTATTTCCATTTATGGATTTTTGAGATGGTTGAGAGTTTGTTATTGTCATTTTTCATTTATCTCAATAATTACTGTAAAAGCATGTGAGTGATGAACCTTTGTTTTTAAATATAATAAACAAATAATTAAGATATTTACTGGAAGTTTTTTTTATCAGATACATGTACTACGTGTCAAAATATAAAAAAGTATGTCAAATACATCCTCTGTAATAAAACACTTTCTATTTTACGTGTAGCGAATCTAATTGTGGCAAAGACTATGGTACGCTATAGCTGTCTTTATTACACAAATTACTTCATATGTCGTTTTTTGACATATGTTAGATGCAATTGACATAATAAAATATGTTTTCGACCATATTTTATATGCAAATACCAAATAATATGTTGTTTCGACAGCATATTATGATTTTTTATCAACGTAGTATGTAGTGTTAACTTAATGATATAATGGTCAGACACAATAAAGTGTATAAATAACAATATATAAAGTAATTTATATCCTTAAGACAGCTATAGCGTTCAATAAAAAAAACCTTAAAATAAATCAAATATAACACCATACTTTGATATGTGAATCCGTTTAAACCGATAATGTCGAACTTCTTCGATAAAAAATAACACAAAAATTGTATGACTTACTTCAAGATATATATAACACATGTGCATATGCTGAGTTCCCAACAGAGTGTATTTGAGAATTTTCCACTGTTCGTTTCTATATGTTTGCTTACAGGTAAATCGACAGCTGTGACAATGACAAATGACAAGACAGATGTTACTACATTAACAAAAATGGTATATATAATTCGTTTTATAACATTCACTGAACTCTCTAAACAGTAGTGCTAGTCTTTGAAATGCTACCGTTAGTGCTTGTACTTGCATTCGTTAGTGGTTTTCATGCGAATGTTATCTCAAGACATATTGTCTTCACAAATGTGGCCTATTCGAGACCAGTGTCCTTAAGTTCAGAATTTCAACAAGGCAAATACCCAGGATCGAACGCTGCCAACGGTCTCCTATCCGACTTCGTTCATACTTCATCAGAGAAATACCCCTGGCTGAGGATAGACTTGGGTGCGATGTACTATATCCATGAAATAGAAGTGTTTGCAAGATCTGACTGTTGTGGTAAGCTATTTATTCTTATCTTCATCATTAATATCAGTTATATCTTTAAAAACGTGCACAATTCGATGTTTCCAATGGTACTATATTCATGCAAATATCAATAGTAATCGTCTCCAAAAGACACGTAAAATCGATGTTAGAGTAAATCATTCCTGAATTATTTTTAAAGGATTTTTTTCTTTCAACAAAACTGGTATACTAGTGCCATTTTTTTTTATTTGAAATTTGTAGATTGTATGCGTATGTATGTATATATGATTTTTATTTCAGGTAAACAATTTCACGATGTTGATTTTAAAGTAAGTAAGAACATTAACGAAATGGTGGATTTCTGTGGACATTTCACGGGACATGCTTCAACCGGTCAGCGAATTGCAATGTTTTGTCCTTATAACACCACAGGCCAATTCGTGCAGCTTCAGATCGTGGATGGAATTTCAAATGCCTTGACTCCTGCAGAAGTCCTTGTTTGGGGTGAACTTGTAAATGGGGATCAAAATAAAAACCTTTTAAATTAAAGATTATGAAAATATAAATCTTGTTATGAGTTATTTACATTCAAGAATTGTTCTTAAAAAGTGTAAAGAGTGCATAAAAAAAGTTTCAACAGCGATATATGTTTCAAATAAGTTGTATAAAACGTTAGTTAAAATGTTGCAAGGAAGCAATATCTAAGATCCTAATCAAAATTAGATTGACGTTGTCTGTATTTTCATACTGAATCAATATCAGATCACACTAAGATCTAAAGTTATAATAGCTGATTTTATGTAAAATTACAACAAAAATATCGAGAGTGGTTTTTTTAGGGTTTCTTTTTTTTTTTTTACATTTCCCATATGAATGTACAGACAATTATTCTACAGAGAAAAATGTTATAATTGTGAAATTCATTCAAAATATGTTTAACATGGTAAACCGATGGAACAGGTGCTTTTGATTCGTTATATAATTCATCAATGTTGTGAAATGCAATAACGTAGAACTACGTTAAAATCGAAAATCTATATACATTGACCATATTTTAGACTCTAAAAAAAGCTGGCTTATATGACACTCAGTAATTTTGAACTTCGTGATGATAAGGTATTCTAATTACAGTCGATTGGTTATTTCAAGTAAGTAGCATGATGCAGTGTATGTGGGCTGTATCGTATTTTATGCGACACATTCTCTAAATCGATACAGTTAAAATAATTTTTACAGTTTTTGAAAGAAACTGTTTTATTTGAACACAAATTGCCCTCATTTTCTCAGTGTAAAGTTCATGAGTTTAATTTTGCACTCTTTTTATTTTCGATTCCAAATATCTATACATATACTCTGCTCTTCTGGATTTCTTGTACGTGTTTTACTACTCAATAGCTAAAAAATCTTTAATATGATATGTTTCGTTAGCAATGCATATACTGTTTTTTGATAGTCACAACTGAATGCCCTTGAACACGACACCTTGTTTGGAGTTGCAATACTTTTGTTTGACGTCACCGTACAAATCGACAAATCAGAATCAAGAACTGCAATTATAGGACCATTTTTAAAATATCATTCATAACTGGACATTTCTCGGATGTACGTTTCACAAAAATTAAGTCATAAAGACTGTCTCCATTTTGATTGAAAATAGCAGTTAAATAACATCCACTAAAAGTTCAAACATAAGGACCACTTTAAGTGCTACTCTAAATGATAAAAAGAGAGGCTTATGGGCATTTTTGTATATTGTTCATAACCGGATAATGTATTTCGGATGTACTTTTCACATGTATTAAGTCGAGGCAGACAGTCTCCATTTCGATTAAAAATTGCAGTTAAACAACAAACACTAAAACTTCATCTACCAACAATTTATTTTATATACGTAATAAGTGATCAATTTTCCATATAATCTACAGCAATAAACACCCAAAATAAATGAATGCTCAATAGACCATATCTCAAATCGGTTCAAATAAACATGGCAGTTAAACACCAAATAAATAAACACTTGTTTTAAACACCTGTTTGCAACTGTGATCAGAGCATCAGAAAACTACATATTCCAGACAATTAATATAAAACACTGGCTGAACTTCTGTTCAATTCATTCAAACAAGTAATCGCCATCCATTCCTTTTTGTCAGTACATCTATCTGTATTCATCTGTGTATTTCATGTGAATGTTAATGGTATCGCAACCTACGTTGTCGTCAAAAATGTGGCATATACTAAACCAGCGACGTTAAGTTCAGGAAGTCATCCATCATCAAACGCTATCAATGGTCTTCTATTCGACTATGCCCACACTTTGGGAGAGAAATCCCCTTGGCTCAAGATAGATCTGGGAGCACTACACCTAATCCATGAAATAGAAGTGTTTGCCAGATCTGATTGTTGTGACAAGTACTGAAATATACATGTATTAAGTAATATTCTATTCAAAATGATAATAAATGAGGCAATTGAGCCAAAGAACTTACCAACGCAGCAATGTTTAACCGAATTCAATCGCCTTATTTGTTATCAAATCGCTAAAATATAAGAAATCGTGCTGACAAATATAGATGTTTGTTGAATAAATTATATCCAGCATTTCATTTGGGTTTTTTAATTCCAGGTAATCAGTTACACGATTTTGATATCAGAGTTGGAGAGAACATTCACGACATGCATTTTACGGGGCATGCGTTCACAGGTCAGAGGGTTGCATTGGTTTGTCCCCATAACACCTTGGAACGTTATGTTCAATTACAGATCGTCAACGGAAAATTCAACTACTTGACTCCAGCAGAAGTTCTTGTTTGGGGTGTACGTGGGGAATGAAAGCAGAAAACGGAATATTTATGATAATGAAATCTTTTTAAAATGCATGAATCCTGTTATCCTCAATAAAGTGTCAGAAATTAATTTATTTTACTCATGTTTGATAGTTTGAGCAATCTTAAACGTTATATATTCGAATTTATCACATGTTTTTCTCAATATATGGTGGATATCACTCATGGGATAAATTTTTGATATTACACTGTGTGTTCTTACGCCATATGACGTCATAATTAAACATTACATGTACGTAGTTTTAGCCAGTTGACTGACGTATAACGAAAAACTAAAACGTAATACAGTTGAAATGTTTTGAGTTGTAAAAGTGAAGCATTTAATTTCATTTATTTGTCATAAATTCATATAAATTTGTTCGAAAATGAATGTTTGTTTCTTAAACTTCAAGGAACTTTTTTCCATGCGTTAAGTTGTTGACGTCTTGTAGATAATGTGTTGTGTGGCTCACAATTATAATTTTTACATAAAAAAATGAAATTAACAAAATATGTGGTAAAACAAGTGATAAAAAGAATATCTCATGATTTGCGATGGTATATGATTTTTATCCAACTCGTGTGTTTTCTATCCCCTCGCCAAGGCTCTGGGATAGAAAACACACAACTCGTTGGATAAAAATCACATACCATTGCAAATCATGAGAGATCCTATATATATGTTTTGATAACATAAGTAGAACCAAATTAATACCATAATATCATTGTGCAGAATATAAGATAAATATTCTTTCAAAATATCATAACATTAGGTTAGGGAAAATCAAATTCACAGTGAGTTTCCAAGTCCCTGACTGACCCTATACTTAATCCCACGATATCTTCGCATCACATTTTGCTTATTTATCCGATGTTTATAAAAACTGCATCGTTCAAACGATATTTATTAAAAACTATAAAAAAAAAAATCCAAGATTTCCCCCTTGAAACGCCCTGTCTCGTTTGTCAGATTTCAATGTACAGCTAAAAGTACTATATCCTTTTTAGACGGTGGCAAAAAATAGCCACGGTCTATTGTTACGGTCCTCGCCGGAAGAGTGTTTCTCACGGGGACCCTAGCGGATAAGGAACGGTAATTCTGTTTGGTATTCCTCTGTTACACTACAGTGTTACAGGCAATGTTTTACATATGTGTCGATTTCAGTTTGAGACCTAATTTACATCGTATCAGATATTTTAAGCATTATAAATAAATAAAAAAAAATAAATATATAGATAGATATCATCAGTGTATCAATCATTTTTTTAATGTCATGAATATTCATGATGCATCAAAAAATCTGCAAAATAGTGCAATGTTTATAATCAGTTTTATCTTTCTATTATCTACTTACATTAGTGGTGTTCAATATTTACTTTTGTGAATGAATGTTTTCACAGTAAATATTTTAGCATTTTTGTAATTACTAAGGTTAAGCTATTAAATGACTTTTTTAAAATTTTATATGCTCACCTTTTCCTGTTGATATTTCTAAGTTCATCAATTTCCTAGTATTATTAATTCTTGGTAAAAGAATAAAATGTGGTGCATCATTTTCAAAACAAAATTAAATCACGATGTCCCAATTTATTACTTTTTGCTGACATCGTTTCATTTATAACAAACTATTTTGTGTCTTTCTGACTTGCTCTGCGCGTATCAATGTAAATAAATGAATACATTTCCTTTTTTTTTCATCGTTATGTTATTTTTAAGAAAACCATAAAACATTGAATATTTCACTGATGAATGTTGACATTTTGTACATGTATTTAACATGAAAAAGTGTTAGATTTTACATATTTTCATTGTTTATGTCGATATGGAATTGTCCCATACGAGCATAACACTAAGTTCAAATAATATAATTCTGGTTTAAGTTGCATTGGTTAACAAAAGAAGGTTAATTCTATTACTTGTTTTGCCTATGCGTTAATAGCAATAACGCCAAAAATAATTCAGTAGATGAAAACAAAATCCCAAGCGGGATTCGAACTCGGGATGTGCAGTTCACAAGTCCAATACCTTAACCACTCTGTTATGGAGTTTGTTGAATGGTGTAGTCGATATAATCATTTTAACAAAACTAAATGGCTTTTAGAATGGGAGTAAGCCATCTAGATGCCTGCGTAGACTTCCCCATTAAAAGGTACATTTTTACATTTCACCTTCAGCTGCAAACAATTAAATTATTTCATAAGAATTGAACTCAATTTCTACACAAGTTAGTGTAACTTGTGTTGAAGCAGTATACCCTACCTATGTTTTTGTAAAAAAAAAATATGTATGAAATTATGCCTGGTTTGATTGTTTATTCTGATAGACAGTATGTCATAATATGGAAGTGTCTCACCATAAGCTGCTGTATATATCTCACAGTTCACGCCACCGTCTATCAGTACTATCAGTACTTTGATTGGTATTGCAACAGGCATAAAAGTTACCGTATCATAAGTTAAAAGATTGTGCGAGGTGTCCCGAGTACATTCGAATGGAGAAAAGTTGTCAACATTTCCCATTATAAATCTCCGTAAGAATTTTTATCGCTCTTGTGGGTCTCTCCGGGTAACAATAAATGAGATGTCATTGAAGAAATCTTGGACGACCCCCCCCCCCCCTTTTTGTATCGATCTTTGAAAGATATGTGTATTTTCGTTAACATTCGTCAAAAGGTGACGGAAACAGTAACCTGTGACATGCTATAGTTACATGTACTTGTATGTTGGTCAATTCTAATGTTTTATTCACATATTTCTGGACGAAAATGATTATGAATTTATCTCAAAATGTTATACATATCGCCTACAACGTAATACAATATCATTGTATTTGCGAAGTGTGAAACCATGTGTATTGGCGTACTTTTTTTATAAATTTTATTTTAATTGGTTTCCAGTTACTATAATTTGCGAATAATTTCTAGCATGTTCTTTAAATTTTGGGCTTAAAATCAGAAATTCAATACGTTTTAAAAAATATACATGTATGTAGTAATGACGTATATTCAATGAAATGTCACAAGTGTACAAATAACAATAATTTGGAGTTTTTTCGGTAGATAATGCCAACAACTGTTTATAATTTGCTGATTTATACAAAACATGGCAATAAAGGGGTAAGAATACTTCCTTTATATTTGGAAAAATTATCTATGAGAAATTTGTTCATGATGGCTTCTTTAAAAAGCAGTTTTGATATTTATGTCATTAATCTAATACTCTGTTTTCAATAATAAAAAACTCAGAATATGTGGAATTATCACTTTATACTATTGCTTTGTACAGAAAAAAATCCTTCATGAAAGCTATTTTTATAGAAATAAGATAAGATTTTGGTGTGTGACAACCCTAATTACATGTTCAACAATCCTAGGGGCTAGACCCCGTTTTGGATGATTAGTGGAACGTCTGTTTTACAATTCTTTTAATGTTTAATACATTTGGTGTCTTAGTGACATCAGTGTAAACGGTGAATTATTCGTATAAATAGATAAGCAAAAGATTTAATTTCAGTGTTTTATAATAGCTAAACTAATTTATATACTTCTGTAGTGTAATTTTGCTTTAAGGTACAATGCCTATGCAATTAAATAAATTTGGACACAAGGACATAAAACAGTAATGAACCTGTTTTCTGCGATGTTCTCGATGATTTTTGAAACACATGTATTTCAAAAAGGCTGGTTGGTCAACATATTTATCATCAGATCTACTTTAGAATTCTATGTATGTATATGATGTATATAATTATAAACTAATATTGAGTCAAGAATATCATTTACATTTTTTCATCCTTACAACTGAAATATTTTCCAGTAGTCTCTCCTTAAGTGGGTTAACTTGGGCTGAAGATGGTTACGATTATCCAGCTCTGTTGAAGTTTTTTTTAATATATGTCTGGAAAAAGGTGATTAATTTTCAAAACACATTTTTCAACAAAAAACTGTATGAGTGATCTTCCTAGGGAACGTTATGAAATGTTTAAATCAAAAAGTTAATATCAAGGGTACAACAATCTGTCACAAAGACAATGTCGTGCCAGACACTCACTGTACTTACATGCTAAATACATGAACAAGATATTACATCATATACACATGAACCCAAGCTCGAAATAAATTATTTTAAATTTGATGTAATACAAAAGGTTTACGACCAATTCAAACAAAATAAATCATGCAGTATTTTGATTTTTTTTTAACAAACGAACAGAGGCATTTGCGCCAATGACAAAGTGTCAGATAAATCCAACATCTGTCCAAACTGATATCTAATTCCACTTTTAAACGACGGGCTTTCTCCTATTAATTCTGCTAATACTATTACTTAACTTATTAGGTTTGTTACTGACTGTTTACAGGAATTTGTGGGGTCGGTAAAGTCCATAGAAGGCTTGGCGAAGCCGAGCCTTCTATGGACTTTACCGACCCCACAAATTCCTGTAAACAGTCAGTAGCAAACCTAATAAGTGTATTGTTTTGTCGAGGACCTAAAGTTTGATATGTAAACAAACAAAAGATAATATTAAAAAATAAATACATAGCTCAATTCTCTTGTTTTTTTTCCGTTCCTCGCCAGTCGTCTGCGGAAACCTGGATGCCATTGTAGGATCGTAATATAAATTACGTCACGGGCAAAGGGGGATCACTCTAAATATTTTAGGGCTTAAAAATTAAAGGTATGGTCGAACGTTTGTGTAAAAAATCAGCTCAAATAACGATATTTACATTCTAGTGTGTTTTTCCATTAAATTCTGTGATCTTTAAATGCCTCTAAATGCAACAACTAATCACTGCGTATGAATTTACATGTAATTTACATAAGTAGTTCCGAAACATTGATTTCTATGTTATCGGTTAAAAAAATATTTCATACCTGTTGTCAAAACACCATGTTTTACAATTATTAAAAAAAAGAGTTGATTTTATTGTTAAAAGCAAAATTCAAGAATTGTTTTTCATGGATTATATTTTCATGCTCGTCGATCTCAACTCAACAGTCTATGTGAAAACCAGTTTAAACCGGTTTTTATAAAACAGCTGTTCTTGCTGTTACTAATTTACTCCCTCCGTGATCTGCAATTTGTATCGATTTATGTTGCCGTATAAATTTTGACGCTCGCCTTTTAAAGAAATTTGTAAGGCAATCACGTGACGCGTTTTATCCAATGACATCGAGACATTCTAGTCCGAGGCAAAACAAATATATTTGCAACACCTCGTTAAAATATTTATTCTTGTTATTTGTGGTTTTTTATGTGAACACTATTTTATAAGTCAATGTAGTATACCGCTACTCTCAAAGCAAACACAATCTAAATATTTCATAATTATCTTTTTATTCTGGCTGAAATTATTTCGTTTTATCAAACTCAAGTAACCTTTTTGCCATTTTTACACCAAGTCTTTTCTTAAAGAGACACAGTGACGCAAAAACGAGTGAATTGGATAAAATAGAATTATTAGTTGGCTTTTGTAAATTTTGTTCAGTTCTTGAAAATATGAAGTTTCGCAAAATTACAAGTTTTATAAATAAATTGTTACGGATAAAAATATAATTACTTATTGGCCCAACAAGTAAATACTGTTCGCTCCTCCTTCTATAATTGTACGCATGCGCAGACATAAACAATCATGGAGTCTAGCCACGAAAAACGAAAATTCGGTAGACCGAAGTTTTTGCCTGATTCTGTGAAGAAAAGGATTGCCCGGGAAAGGAACCGGGTGGCCGTATTCAAAACAAAGGTATATCTTGTCGACCAATTTCAGAGATGGATGTTGAAGAAAATCACGTGACGTTAAACGTAAACTAAAAACCGTTCCGGATCATGTAATCTTCGTTTTTCCGGCACGTTCAAATTACATTTTTTGTCTGGATTCCAGTGATGAATACACAAAAACTTGGCTATGATCATCTTTCTTCCCAATCTTTTGATTTTATGAAAAATATTTACAAAAAAGATATGTAAGTTTGAGTCATCATGTCTCTTTAAAATCACCAGAGTATGTTCATTGAATTAAATTATGACAACACTCTTAAGAAGAAAAATATTATGTTTACAAATGTTTTTTAATATAACCTTTATTTCAATTTTCCATTAGCAGCTTGTTTTTGTCTCGAAAATTAAGAAAACATCTGTTGAAGATAATTGGTATTAAAGAGTCATGGTGACGCACATACCCATGATTTACCAATATCGAATTTTTACACGATTTTCACATTTATTTTTTTTATGCAATAAAATACAAAAGTTGAATTCTTGAAAAATTTCCGTGTTCAAAAGTAAACAAATTCGGTTAAAGTAAAAAAATAGAATAATTTATTGGCCCAATTTATAAATATTGAGTTTCCTGTCCACTTCATAGTCACGCAATAGCAGTGGAATGTATATACTGCAGCGTGGTATATAGTATAAACAAAACTAATCTTATTTGTAATATTTATTTAGTTAGATGTAATCTCTTTTAATGCATATTTCCGACTACAGTCTTCGAAAAACATTAAAATCCAATTCTTTTCTAAGTGCGTCAATCCAACTCTAACTGTATTTAGACAACAATTGCAGTTACGTAACACTTAAATCAATGTCCAAATCAAATCGGTTTGTTTACATGTGTAATTCCGGAGAGTTGTAGTGACTTGTTAACTGATATATTACGTATAAGTGATGACTAACAATGTGTAACCCCCTACCCCCCCCCCCCCCTTTGAATGATCAAATTCCTTATATTTGTTATGATTTACCTTGTCATAATCATATGCAAAATCTATTTAGAGTCACTATATCACTTTAGAAATAAAAAGCATCATATAATTTGCACTCATTTTATTGAGGTTTCTGTTTTCAGTTTACTTTTACACCCCAAACGAGGACCTCTGCAGGACTCAACTCGTTTGAATGTCCATTGACGATTTGTATCTGTACATAACGCCCTATGGTGTTGTAAGGACAGTACACAGCGATTCTCTCGCCATTTACAGTAGGCCCCGTGTAATGGCCACACCGTTGCATGTCATGAATATTCTCTCCAACTTTAAAGTCAACATCACGAAGCTGATGGGCTGAAAATATTTATAGAAAACATGCTTTAACAAGCCCCTTTTAGTAAATATTTCTATCAGAAGTAATGCAAATGATTGGAACTAATTTTCTAATGTTTGTATCAGTCGCTTAATCTATCGTAATTCAATATCTGTTTGTAACCCACTGTTTCATTTAATTATGAAAGAAACAGTTTACACTGGTATAAACCTTTCTGACGACGTGTCAATTGCCTGCACCATTTAAAAACATATCTATCAACACGAAGTGTCGTTTTAACTTTCTATAATTTTTGTTTTTGTTATTGATGAGGGGAATCTGTGTTTCTTTTGTACATGAGGATGGAAAATTGAATTATAAGGAATTACTTTAATAGCTATAGAATTTATGTTCGTATAATTTGGTTGAGAGAACAGTCTACTTTTTTTATGAAGTTTATAAAGCGTTAACTGTTCTATTCAGTTTATACTCGTAGCCATTGAATTTATTACAATAATATTTATTTAAAATAACTAACTATACAACTCTACATTCAATTCAATTGAATTCAATTCAATTACAATGTTTAGTAATAAAAAAAAAATGAAAAATGAGACTTACCACAACAATCTGTTCTTGCAAATACTTCAATTTCATTTATTTCAAATCTGGCACCAAGATCAATCCTCAACCAAGGGGATCTCTCTGTTGCAGTAGAGGTTAGGTCAGAAAATAGACCATTGACGGCCTTGGAACCTGCATACTTCGAATTGTAAAGAGAACTCAGTGTAACTGGTTTCGAGTATGCCACGTTTGTGAGATCGTAATGGCATGTAATAATATTAACATGCCAAATACAAACAAGGGCAGACACTCGCAACAACGATAACATATCTAATGCTTTCTTTAGTGATATAGGTAGAGGCATGATATTTCAGCTTTTATAATATTCCTACCCATCATGCTGCTGCAACACGCATGACACATTGATACCTTATCCTTGTCAAAGCTAGTGTATTTGACAAATTTTTCAATGATTTTAAAACATTGTTGAAGATCATTGGGACCTTTTGTTGTCATAAAGAATTATTTTTAGCAGTCCGATAAGACAATTGACCGGACGTCGTTTTACAAAATACGAATAATAAAATACTTTACAAGGTATAGATACATGTACCATACCGCGATAAAAGACCGATATCCAGACATTTGTTACATTTGTAATGCATACACACATTATCACCTGTGCAGAAGTGGTATAGTCAAAGGACTGTTCAGGAAAAAAAACATAACCAATATTCAGTATGGAAACTTTATTGAATGTAGATGTAGATCTGATGGTAAAATGCTGAAACAAATTATAAACAATATATGAATACACGGTATGATATGAAAAAATAAATAACATTTTAACAATTCACTCAATAATGCATGTATATCATAGTTGTCATAAGAATTAAATTGATAATAGTCAAAATACACAAATTCCCAAAATTTGCACCCAGCATTGAAAACAGTAGCCTGAGAGAAATTATGGAATGTAGGTAAAAAGTGGAACAATTAAATTGAAAATTAAAAACATAAAATTAACACTTTAGAGGTGAGATGTGTATTTAATTAATGACCAGAGTAGTATAATAGGGTGGATTTCGCGCCCCATTTTGGCTATACGCCCCGTTTTTGGTAAGAGTATATAGTAAAACAGGGCAACATCTTTTTATGTAGTGTTCAGCTATACGCCCCATTGTTGGTAAGAGGATATAGTAAAACGGACCCGTGTTATATAGTGCCTTTTCCCCCAAGCCATCTTTCCCCCCGGAAAAATTGCCATATAGCAGTTCTCCCCCCCCCCCCCCCCGGAAAAATGGCTATAAAGCAGTTTTTCCCCCACGGAAAGCTGATAATATAGTGGGTTTTCCCCCTTTTTATAGCCAGATTACCCCCACGGAAAACCTACTATATAGTAGATTTTCCCCCTTTTTTACATTCCGGTCGTGTTTATGGCGAACCATTCGTAGCAATAATTTGCAATAACTGATATTATATTAATTTCTCATAATAAAGGATAATTATGGCATTTATTAATACATAGAATAAAATACATGGTTTTTTCACCCCTGATATGAACAAAGGCACGGCCTTCATAACATTCCTGTGTCATCACCATTTATTTCACCTTTTGTTATACCTTTTTGGAACACCTTTTACGCGGATGTCGGAATACCTCGAATCTTTTTCATCTAATCGATGCTTATCTACAGTTTTGACTTCGACGTTATGACATTGACATTTTTCACAGAAAACGTCAGAATACATTTGAGCAAAAGTGCGCCGGTTTGGAGCTTTAATTTTCCCATTTATTATCATCTATGTATAAGCTCCTCCCAGGAAACTAACTGAGTAATCTTGACTTAATTTTGTAGAGGAAGGGAATAAAAAGTGGAAATGTATTACTTCCTTCGTCCAAAAGGCTATTAATTTTAATTTAATACCGTTAGAATTGACGATCTTAAATATAATCATATGTTTCTATTTCTAAATATCAAACGAGACAGGATGCAATGATATGATGAGAAACTGAAATGTTTTACTTCGATTGATGGGGTTCTAAATCATGGGTAAGGGGTATTATAATTGATTATGTATTAAGGGCAAGTGTAAAGTTAGTATTTACAATTTTGTTTTAAAGTCACGCATATTCAAATTCATGTTTTTAAGCACATTTTTTACGAAACGCCAGGTTTTATGATGTAAAGATTTAAAAAAAAAAATGAAATGGCTTCACAACCAGAACAAAAAGTCGGTAGCTTTGCTGGTTACTTTGGAAAATGTGAAATGGAGCTTGAACTAACCTTATGTATATATTATCATTCACTGCATGCTTATTTTTCCGCTTTTTATTTTGCAACGTGATTTATAAATATACAATTTGGAAAACGATGCCATATAAAACAAGATAAACAATTCACTTACCTAAAAATCTCACCATACTATATATTTCATAATTTTGTAATAAAGATTTACTTGTGTGCCATATTATTTCTTCGAGCAATGAAACAAGGGTAATTAGAAATAAAAACTAACACATTTTTTGTGATGAGCTGACTTTTTTTTAAAATATAAGCTTGATCTTCTAATCAGTTGGCAAGTAAAATAAAGTCGTATATCAAGTGCGCTATTGTTGGTTATTTATTTTTGTTTTTCGGTTGCTACTTTTATTAATAAAAATTTATTGATTTATTTATCTAGTTATATAGTATATCATTAGTCATCTTATGAATTGATTAAATGTTTTGAAGAATAATGAATTTACCCGCGTACCTTTTTTAAAATTTTTGTTCGTAAATTTGAAAAGAAGAGCAGAATTAAACGTAATTTTCAACCATTTTGATAAAGAAATATATGAGTGAGTGTGTATTTTTAAATGATGTTTTTACTTTGAAATGACCGTAAAAATATGGTGATGTGGTCATCTCTAGTTTTTGAGATATGGGGCCCTAAAAAATACACTATTCATTATAATTGGATTTCAAACATCGGGCTCGGAAACATCAAGGTCCCCCTACCCTGGGGGCTAAATTTTTCAGGGTCATCTACTAGTGGTATACCACTACCAATATAAAAATATGGTTAAGTGGTCATCTCTAGAATTTGAGATTCGGGCCCCCACTTATAGAACACTATTCAATCATTATAATGGGGTTTTAAACATCGGGCCCTGAAACATCGAGGATCCCTACCCTGAGGGCTGAAATTTTCAGAGTCAACTACAAGTGGTAAACCACCGCCACTGTGAAAATATGGTGATGTGGTCATCTCTAGTTTATGAGATATGGGACCCTAAAGAATAAGCACTATATTCATTATCATAGGATTTTAAACATCGGAAACAAAATTTCTCTAAAACAGAGGTTTAGCCTGGATAAAATTTGCACAAATAGACAGACGGACTGATAGATTTATTAAAAAATCCTCAAAACATTTTTCACTTACAAATTCAGAACACGGAATTATGCATATAAGTGTATATCTTGTAAAACCAAGTACTTTTTTCAATTAATAACCTAAATTAAGTTCTCTGTATAGTTCCATTACACACATGTTTAATTTTCAGCATTGTCTATAAAAAATAATAAATCGGCAAAACGAAACTTAACCTTTACAGATGAATGCAGATATATGCAACCTGGGTGTGTAGAAACATTGATTTTAATCCTTACTGGGTTTCCATAAATATATTTTATAAAATATGAACCAAAAACGTGAGGGAGAAACCCTACTGTGGGGGAAAAGCTACTATATAGTAGCTTTTTCCCCCGGGGGAAAGGCTACTATACAGTAGGTTTTCCGGGGGGAAAAGCTACTATGGGGGAAAAGCTGCTATACAACACCGGCAATCTTTAAGTTTATTCTGTAGGTAGACCTATACGCCCCGTTGTTGGTGATAGTAAAACAGGTCGACCATCTTCTATTTTTGGGGAAGGGGGGGGGGGGGGTCTAGACTTTACGTCAAATTACGTCATTTGAAATCTTTTCTAACTGTGAATTACGAATGGTTTTCTATGAAATGTCAATACTGCGGGGGTTTATACCGACCACTTTCTGACAATAAGTTATCAGAACACCGAGATTTATCACGGTTGGAGACATTACATCTTTAATAAGTGAAGAAATATTCTGAATGATATAAGTCCCGAGCTTCTATTCATACACTAAAACTGAATGACTTTGAATATCGCTGAAGAGGATTTTCCCTCATTTAGCCCACATTTTCATGTATGGGAAAAATGAACAAAAGAAATCGACGATTTTTTTTTTATCTTTTAGTTGTTAAATAAAAGAGAGTCAAAATGCCGTCTACTATTAAGCTCACACTGATTCCACAGGATATGAAGAAAATTAACATGTAGACAAAATCATCAGTAACAATGGACTGGTACGAGGATATGGACGTAGATCCACCTCCTGAAGTTATAGGAAAAAAATTAGAGAGAGCGCACTTAGCCAAAGAGGTAAATAAAATTATTCATATTCATGTATTCAACGATGTAGAAAAATGAAACAAGTTATTGAACACTTATAAGAGCTGATAATAATACCCGCTCAGTGCTAATTAGTTGATTTCGGATTCACATAATTTGAACTTGTAATATTATTTTAAAACTATTTGATTTTGTGTTTGAGTTATTTTAGTAACGAATGAATTTTAATTTTTCAGAAGTCAAACAATTCATAATAGTGGTTATCACTATCTATATATATATATATATATATATATATATATATATATATATATATATATATATATATATATATATATATATATATATATATATATATAACTATATATTTAAATTTTCCAGTGTCTTAGTCTGTGATAACACTACGAATCGATTTTGTACTATACAGCCCAATAAATTCAATTGACGTATTGTTGGGGGCGCAAGTGGGTTTGCATAATTAATATTACAATATTCAATAGTACAACTGCTGAAAATTATATAAATATAAGTAATAAGGAATCATTCTTTGATTATTATGAGGTGAAATCTAGCACGAAGCCCTTCGGGCTTTATTGGATTTGATCACGCACCGACCAAAATTATCACCTGATAATACTCAAAGAATGATTCCTTAATTATTAGCAATTTTCAAAACTTTTAATTAAATATCAGATTTAGAAGAGAATTAAACTTTCATTCGTTATTTTTTCTCTCTGCGAATTGTGATTTATGAATGTAAGTTATACAGTTAAAAGATTTTGTGCGTTCATAATATAAAGTAACGCAACAATTTAAGGTTTGTTTATTCATGCGTTGAATTATTCCGTTCATTAGAAATTCAAAGAAAGAAAAAAGAAAAAAAAATGATGTATTTAAACGCATACATAACCTCAATGATATATGTATTATGCAATATAATAGTATTACAACATCGATTTTGAAATGTTTGAAATTATTATCTATTGATAGGACTTCTGTTAAAAGAATTCCTAATCCATGTATGCCAGTTTTTTTGCAACCTGTTTTGATATCAGAAAAATGTACTAAAAATATATACAACTATTTGAACGAGAAAGAGGTTGTCCCAACTGCTATAAATAAATGGAGGACAGAACTGAAATGTTGTTTTTAAGATTTGTTTTAAAACAACCAACGATTCTTCTGTTCAATGGTTACAGTTTAGAATTTTACAAAGAATTCTTCCAGTTGGAAATTATCTTAAGAAAATTGATATTAAGTCATTTGACAGCTGTGGGTTTTGTATGAAAAATGTAGAAACCATAGTCCATGTTTTTTTTTTCTTGTGATATAATTCATACTCTGTGGAGTGAACTGAGTCTTCATATTTACAGAAAGACTTCTGAAAGAATTGGATTCAATGTATTAAATATCATATTCGGTGAACTTCCATTGACATGTCAAAACAAAGTTATTAAGACCTTATTGTTTTCGTTAGGTTTCTTTTGACCTATTATTATTGTTTTCGTTAGGTTTCTTTTGACCTATTATTAAGGTCTTCCGTCTTCAGCGGAAGACCTTACTGTTATTCTACTGTTTCTCATTCTTCTATTATTTAAATATTCTTCTTGGTAGACACCCTTAATTTCTCAGCCATTTCTCCATCGATTTTAATGATTTTTACAGGGATGATGTCTTAGGTGAACCTCTCATTGCATACAACTTTTTGTCTGAAAATTCAACTCCGCTTCTGAATTATCTCCCTTTTTCATGTATTTTGGGACATGATATTGTCCACGCATCTCCTCAGAAACCGTTATAGTTAAAGACTTGAAATTTATGTGCAAGATAGAGTGGTTATGGTAGATTTGCATGCTTGTTTTAGATTTGACTAGAAATCATTGTCCTGGAAGCTCGCCTGAACCTGAAAATGTTGATGTTAACTTTTTTGACAGTTTTTTGGGAAATTTGAGATTTGATCACGAATATCTTTCTTGTCATAAATATTTTGTTAACATATGTAGAACATTAAAAGTTTATATAAACAAGACCTTTCAACTGACACCAAGCAAAAGGGGCTGACCCCTCATATTAGGGGTCCAGAAGGGTCTAAAGTCTTTCATCTATATCTCTTTAATAAGAAACATTTTGTAATGTGATATAGAAGCAAAAATGTTAATCTTCTAGCTCTTTATCTACGCATGTTAAAAGTTTTCGGATATGTTACATAATTAGGGGTTTTGAGGGGCTAGAAGTCCAATATTTTGATCATTTATATCTTAAAAAGGAGAAATATTTTGAAAAGCATTACATAAGAGAAGATGCTAAGAATAGTGTTCGTAATAAAACTTAACCATCAAAGTTTCGTCAAATGGACCCTACAGGGAGATAAAGGGTCGGCCCCTAAAGCAATCTTTCCCAAATATCTCAAGAACGGTAACACATTTCTGAACACTTAATGAACAAAATGTGTTTAAAATAATAAGATCTTTCAGTTGATATCAAGAAAAAGGGGCTGAAAAAAAAAAATGAAAAAAGATAAAGAAATAGAAGAAAATTGTCTGTTCAGAATCAAGAGATCTTTTTTTATTTCATTTTACAAATCATTTAGCTGGTAAATAGCAAAATAAAGGTCATACATGTATCTCAACTTCTAAAATTGGAAGGAAGACCTCCTCGTTGCTCGCAACGAGATCATGTCTAGTTTTTCTTCTTTTTCTCTTACACAAAATTTTTCAAAACCCAATATCTCAAAAACGGTTCGACGGGTTTTCACGAAAATTTCACAGATAGAAGTCAGTATTTACAGCTATGCATACGTATCTTTCTGCATATGACGTCTCTTCCGTTCGTCAACGTCGTTCAATTTACTTTTTTCAAAAATTCATTTTGTCCAGCAAATATTAAGAGAATGGTTGAAGTTAGAATTTTGAAATTTTCAGCGATGATAGATCTACCTTTGGAAGGGTGCACTTATGTTGAATAATTAACATCCGTCACTTCCGGTCGTCACCGGAAGGAAAGACAAAAAATCGATTTTTCAACTTGTTTCTTTTTTGATATTTTTCTGTATGGTTGATGGTAACCCTTTTACTGATTCAGAATATGTAATTTGTTTTAAAATCGATTAACGCATTCTCGAGATATTAAGCATCAAAGTCCTGAAGCGATAGTCCGACTAGCTCAGTCGTTAGAGATGTGGACATGTCCCCAGGCGACCCGGGTTCAAGCCCCCAGTGCCGAAAAAAAAAATTCACTCATTATTTGCTTAGATTTATAATTTTATGTTTAAAATGATGGGTTTTATCTCTTCTATTCAAAAATCGGACGGAAGACCCACTCGTTGCTCGCAACGAGAACGATCTAGTTTTTCTTCTTTTTTTTCTTACACAAATTTTTTCAAAACCCAATATCTCAAAAACGGTTCGACGGATTTTCACGAACATTTCACAGATAGAAGTCAGTATCTACAGCTATGCATACATATCTTTCTGCTTATGACGTCCCTTCCTTTCGTCAACGTCGTTCAATTTACTTTTTTCAAAAATTCATTTTGTCTAGCAAATATTTAGAGAATGATTGAAGATAGAAACTTGAAATTTTCAGCGATGATAGATCTACCTTTGGAAGGGTGCACTTAGGTTGAATGATTAACGTCCGTCACTTCCGGTCGTCACCGGAAGGAAAGACAAAAAATCGATTTTTTCAACTTTTTTGTTTTAAAATATTGTTATATAAAGTTGATAGTAACCCTTTTACTGATTCTGAATATATATTTTGTTTTAAAATCGATCAAGTCCCGAAGCGAGAGTCCGAGTAGCTCAGTCGATATAGTCGTGGACATGGCCCAGGCGACCCGGGTTCAAGTCCGGAGTGCTGCAAACATTTTTCACTCATTTTTCGATCAGATTTACGATTTTATCTTTAAAATGATGAGTTTTATGAAATCTCTTCAAAAATCGGACGGAAGACCCACTCGTTGCTCGCAACGAGAACGATCTAGTTAATTTTATTATTCTATCTATGAAACAATACTTATTTTCTTGTCTGATGTTGAACAAGGTGCCAACACTGATTGGTTTTTATGGTCATTTAAAGGAAAAATTTAATGTTGAAAGATATGCTGCAATTCAAAGTTTCAAAGTGCATAAATTTGAAAAGCAATGGGATATTTGGAAAGATATATTTGACTGATAATTTTCTTCTCTAGAAAAAAGAAGAAGAAAAAGAGAACACAACAAGAAGAAAAAAAAAAAGAGGAGGAGGAAAAAAGAAAACAAAATTCCGATTCTGAGGTATGGTTTAGAGAGAGAGAGAGAGAGAGAGAGAGAGAGAGAGAGAGAGAGAGAGAGAGAGAGAGAGAGAGAGAGAGAGAGAGAGAGAGATTTTGTTTTAGGTTTTTAAAACGCAAAATAAACTTAATTTCAGGAGGAAGAAAGACGAGTAGGTTTTTTTTATGGTATATCCCAAAAAGAAAATCCAGAAAACTTGGGTAGTTATACACTTGTTTACTGGAGAAAAGAAAACAATTTCTTAAAAAAAAATTTAAGATATGATTTTCGAGTTTATCAGTAGGGAAAACAACCTCTGAAAAGAAAAAGATGCAAAGATATTTGCACTGAAAAAGAGAAGGGAGGGGCTAAAAGTAAGATATATATATATATATATATATATATATATATATATATATATATATATATATATATATATATATATATATATATATATATGTTTTTATAAAATAAAACAGTGTGAAATTAATTTGATGAAAAAAAATCATTGAAATTAAAAATCAATGCCAAAAAAGGTACTCAAATTGTTTTAATTTTTTCCCCGCAGAAAAAACCAATCGAAATCAGTAAAGGCATTCAATCTGATAGTTATAGAGTAAATAAAGAAAAGGAGAGTGGGCAGAGTTTTTTTAGATAATCCCTCAACCTCGTCAGACACAATCTTTTTAGGCGATGATCAACCTTCTACATCTACAAAAAACAGTTCAGAAATTGACGATGACCCGGCCTTACATGCCCTCTTAGAAAAGTACAATAAACTTATAAACAGACAGCATGATGAAGGTGTCATTCGAAAAGAAAACAGTTTCTGATTTCAATTTAACGCATGATGACCTTGAGGAACAACTTAACGATATCTACAAAAATGAAAACCATGCTTTTAAACTGAACCTTTCTTTAGGAATAGTGTTGAGAAATGCAGAGGGTGATTTATGTTATTTTTATGTCTCCGGAAACGATTCCGTTTTAAACGAACCCTATCAAATCTCAAAGATCTTTTACAAGTTGCCTTGCAATCTCGTCGTAATTCAAAATGGTCTGTGTACATTATTACTTACATAAGAAACAAATTATGACACGAATTGCCGAATTATGTCAAAAATAAAAAGTGTGTAATTTCGCTTAATGTTAACAATAGTCAATGGGGCGGGGGGGGGGGGGGTAATCGCAGATAATTTATGCGCTTTCCGTTGTTTGGCTTATCACCGGACGCAAAACAGAGAAGGAATAGAAAGAGCAACTTTGAGATATTAGAGGGAATACTTTGGTCATAGAATACCAAAGAACGCGAGTTTCAAAGGTCTCTCCTTAGAGGAAATTCCTCAGTTTGAAAACAATTTCGATATCAACGTCAATATATTTCAATTATTCGAGGATGAAACATGCGTTCACATTTCATTTATAGCTACCGGTCACGTAGAATGTATCAAGATACCATGAATCTAAATCTGCACGAAGACCACTTGAGTTATATTAAAGACTTACCGGTGATTTGCAAAAAGTACGAGTGTCAAAACTGTAAAACGCTTTTTCCCACACACGATAAAGTATCGAGACACGAAATGCGCTGCAAAGAGGCTACCAGATACATATATCCAAGGGGTACTATACACGATCACAACATATTTTCGAAGAACTCGAATATTTGGACATAGAAGTTGACAAGGATTTACGGTTTTATCCTTTTTTCATAGCTTACGACTTCGAGGTTTTACTACAAACGGACGATTTATCGCCAGCGACAGACAAATCGACTTGGCCGCAAGAGCACCGACCAGTGTGCGAAATTGATAACAATGTTAGTAGTTTAATTCAGAAGTTTGTAAATAAAGCCCTCAAAATACAGAGCACGGCGGAGAATTACATGAGAACCTGGTTTGCTAATGTACTGAAAAAACTCTCTCTTGAGTCGAAATTGATACAAGAACTCTCCGAAGAAATGCTTAATCAAGACGATGATGATGTCAATGATGATGATGAGACTCATAATAAAACAATTAACACCCCTCCTGTTAATCATATAAAACGAATTCGGCAAAAGCTCGATACGTACAACACGGAGATCCCGGTGTTAGGATATAATAGCTCCAAGTACGATTTAAATATAATCAAAAGCAAGCTCGCAGATTGTCTTAATCTATCCTATAGCGGAAAGAATTTTGTCGTAAAAAATGTAATTAGTATATGTGCATCAGCAATGATGAACTCAAATTTTTAAACATCAGTAATTTTGTAGCTCCGGGGTTTTCTTATGACATGTTCATAAAATCGTATGAAATCCTTTTTCCCTTACGAAATTTTGACACCGTATGATAAACTCGACCACACGCAGCTTCCCCCATACGATTCTTTCTACTCTTCTTTGAAAAAAAATTAACGTGCTTGAGGAAGAAGATTTCGTCGATTGGTCGACCAAGAACACTATATATAGCTATTCCGTAGCTGTCGCGCTTATAAAAATGAATCTTAATAACGGCTTCTCGAAATTTGGGAGAACGCGGCATGCGAATAATGAAAGACTATCTCGCGTATTATAACAACTTAGATGTACTTCCATTTTGTCAAGCGGTATCAAAGATGCTCCATTTTTATACAGCGCAGAATATAGATCTGTTTAAGTCTGGTATTAGCACACCCGGCGTAGCACGCAAAATCGTTTTCCGATCCGCCGCGGGAAAAGCTCATTTTGTCTGCTTTGATATTCAAAATAAAGATCTGTATACTGTTTTTAGAAAGGGAATATGCGAAGGGGGGGGGGGGGGGGGCTGCCATCATTTTTCACCGATATCACGAACGGAATAAAACGTGTATTTAAAAAAAACGAGAATAAGGTATGCAAGATAATTGTAGGCTACGACGCGAATGCTTTGTATTTAAGGGCTTTGAGTCAAAACATGCCCACGGAACCTTTCACTATTAGAAAAGAAGACAACGAATTATGCCTCGTTAAGCGATATCGCTATTTGAAGGCCTTGTATTATATTAAATGGTTAAAACACAATCGGAACTTAGACATAGATCATTACTTTAATGTCGTTAAAGAATTTCGTATCGTCCCTCTCAAGTAGATGGGTATTCCAGAGCAGAGAAAAAAGTATACGAATTTAATGGTTGTTATTTCCATCGCCACGACTGCGAGCTAAAGGCACACATTCAAGATCCTTAATGGCAAGAAGAACAAACGAGAATACAAAAACGCGACCATGAGCGAAAAGAGTATATTAAAGGCAAGGTTATAATAAGAAATCATTTGAGAATGTCAGTATGAGGAGGTTTTGAAACCAGGTCCGGAGTTTAAACGATGAACAACGCCGAAAGCGTCCCATTGAACATCGCGCGAATTTAACACTATCCGAAATCATTACCGCTCTCCGCGAACAGAAAATATTTGGCGCCGTCGAAGTTGATACTCATGTTCCCGACCATCTGCTTAGATTTCAGGAAATGTCATCTATTTTTTGTAATGCCAATACATGTATAACGTTTGAATCTCTAGGTGACTTTTCCCAAGAAACAGTTAAATTAAATTTGAGTGAAGCACTGAAACTACTGTTGGTCGGATGAATGCGCGCGAGTAAAATTTTACTGGCTTCCCCTCTTTCAAAGTGGTATCTAGTCCACAGTCTTATTGTTTCGCGCGTCTATCAAGTAATCGAGTCTACCCCCATTCCCTATTTTTCCGATTTTACGAATGAAGTAAGCAACTCGCGTCGACGAGGTGTTAGGGTTCTGCGCTTTGAAATATTTGCGGATAGGATGAAACTCGTCGGGAACAGTGCTTGTAGATCAATGATAATGAATAAAGAAAAACATACGGATATTACTTATTGCGCGTCTAAAGAAAAAGCTGGGTATTTTGTATCTAAGAAACGTTTTCGTTCTCTAACCGAACTGGACAATGATCATTTCGAGATCGAGCTCGCTTAAACTCGTACGTATAAACTTAGATTTACCTGTAGTAATAGGTTATTTGGTACTTCAATATGGAAAGCTGCGTATGCTCGAGTTTTACTCCGACTGTGTTGATAAATTTTGTACTCGAGAGGATTTTGAATTGATATCCATGAACACAGATTCGTTGTATATGGCGATATCGGTAGATAATTTTGTAGATATAATAAAACCCGAGATGAAAATTTCATTTGAGCAGGAAAGTAATCGTTGGTTTCCGCGTACACAGCCGCCCGTAGCGGCGTCCTTCGATCGTCGACAACCGGGATTGTTCAAAGAAGAATTCGTAGGAACTGCAATGGTAGCTCTTTGCAGCAAAACGTATTGCGTGGAAAATAGTCTCGAAATTAAAAAAAGGAAATTTAGTTGTAAAGGATTAAGCAAAAACAATTTCATTTCAACACCATCTCTTACCCATGTATAAGCGCACTTTATCTGAGAATTCTAGGGCTGGAGAAACGAATATCGGTTTCCGCGCTCGAAACAACACTATTTTTACTTATACACAATAGCGTCATGGTAAGCAGATAGACATTTATATGACTTTACCGGCCTTTCCTCTGTCAGTGTTTACAAAACAGGCAAAAGTGTAACACTACCCCGAATATGATGAAAGTTGAATTTGGCAAATATCGAAAGCAAATGACCTAGAATGCTTTGTTGTTGTAAATAAAAAATACGTAGTATTTTCAATGAAATTGAAGAAGTTGAGGGGGTTTCCGATAAATAATGACAATATTTATTTTATGCGATTGACGATAGGATTCTAATACTAATAAACGTGACTTAATTGCCGAATGAATTATTGTATCATACATTCAAATGAAATGGGGTAGTGTTACACTCTTTGATTTTTTGTTAAGGTAAAAAAGTGATCTATTTCTAACTGTCACGTAATACCATGGCACGGCAGCTTTTAAGATCGACTCGATTCCGAAGTAGAAAAATAATATATTGGCGAACACATTAACTTCATATTAATATTCAGCACTATTTTCATAAAAATAAACAATTTTTAAATTGATCATAATATCGACGGCCATTAAATTTGGAGTTGCCTAAACCTACCCGCGAAATTCAAGATGTAAATTCGATGACCAAAACCGTGCGGCGCCGTTTTAAGAGAACACGTGTTTTTACGGTTGGGATAAAAGATCAGTATGACGCTGATTAAATGGATGTCGGATTTCATTCAAAGGAGAAAGACGTAATCAAGTATTTGTTGGTGGTAATTGATGTGTTTACGCGTTACGTATGGGTATACCCGTTAAAAAATAAAACGAGCATGAATGTGTTGAACGCGCTCAACCGCTGCTTTCGAGAACTGGGTTCTCCGCGTAAAATACGAACGGATGCTGGCAAAGAGTTTACAGCGCATCAAGTTCAAAATTATTTGAATTTAATCTCAGTCACACATTTTACCACTCAAACTTCAAACTTTGGGTTCTAATTACAATTGTACCCGTCATAGAGCTCTCAGTTACAAAAGCCCGAGTGAAATCAACGAGACGAATGAAGTTAGTGAAAAGATCATCTTTCCGATTTAAAGTCGGTGATACAGTGATCTCTCATACAAACATGTTTTTGAACCGAATTCATGGAAAAGTTTACCGGCAAAGTTTTCAAAATAAAGGATCGATTTATAAAACAAAATATTCCCATTTACAAACTACAAGATTTAAATGACGAAGATCTCACGGGGAGTTTTTACGAACCGGAATTACAAAAAAGTTCAAAATCCCGATGAAACGTTGTGAGAAGTGGAAAAAATATTGCGCAAAAGACGTCGAAATAATAAGACTTATGTTCTTATCAAGTGGTTGAATTACCCTCGGAGATTAAATATTTGGGTGCTAGAGAGCCAAGTGCAAGAACTGATCTAATGGATTTTTACTTTTACATGGTCATTTCAGAAAAGGATTCTTTGAACTATTTTCCGAATAATGTTTCTACCGATTTCCGTGTTCACACGCTGAACCCGAGATTGCGGGGTTGCTGGTACGTGGGTCTCAGCGAAATGAGCATTGAAGTAGAACAAGGTTGTGAACTGTTGGTGCTATCAGATATTTCTTCAGATACGTTGGTACATGTAAGAGGCTAAAAAAAGGCCTTTGTTAAAGAGAACACGATTGCAACAGGGGCGAAATGACGTCGTGTTTCTGCGCGTCATGTACATTCCTGTCATCGTAACCGACTTTTATTCTATAAAGTGTTCCTTGAAAGCGTTTCTTCTCCCAAACCGGTGTCACTCTAGTGTTGCATTTTAAAAAGTATCCTTTCATTTAAAAATAATGCGCCCCTCCCAGGTTTACGTCGCGGACACTAAAAAATGGACCGATTTTTTCGTTCATTCTGCGAATAATCCCATGCTAAACACCTCTCTAAGACAGAGAGGGGGAACTTGGGGAACGGAACTATCAACAGCACTCATATCGTACCCATTAACTCGGATTATTTCTCAAAAGAGAAACAATCGGCCCCGGCGATCACTCTAGTTTCGTCTGCCGAACGAGACTTGCAACAAGCCAAGTCGGAATTGCGTCGCGTACGAAAGAAGAGGAGGGTAGTAAAAACGAGAAAACATTCCGATATATAATTTCGACAAACTGAAATAAACATGTGGCAAACGGAGCGCCAGCAGAATACTCCTCTGAAGGCTTTAAAACTCAGCGGGGTGATACTATTGATCACACCTTTTATATCGTGTTCGGAATGACCGTAGACTTGTGGAACAATAGACATCATCCTCTCGTAAATACAACTCTGGAGTTTAGACCTTGCCATTACCAGAAATCGTTTTTACTGACCAATAACTTGCGCGTTGGCATCTGTCTTTATCAGGACTCAGTGATGATGCACTTTAAACGCAGCCCCAGAATGAAAAAAAAATTACCGTTGACTGCAGTGGAGTGGCCCTGAAACCCTATGTCGACAGTAGAATGGTATTGAGACGCGATTCAGCATGAAATAAAACGGAACGAGTTGAGCGGTCCATTAAGCGCGATGGCATCCCTGGCGCACGACGATATCCAGGAGGGTCTGCCGAGAGAATTGTTACTGTTTAATCTACCCGTCACACAGACAGCTGTTTTCGTAACTATTACATGTATGTAGACTGTAAACCCGTTTCTCAGATGAGTGAAAATGGCCCCGTTGAATTTAATTTAGCGGGGACGAGTGACTACCTGGACCTGAAAAAGAGCTTGTAATACGTTAAGGCGCGTGAAAACGGATGGTTCTAACAGGAGACCATGTAGTAGGGCCCGTGAATACTTTTCTGCACAGTCGTTTTAGTAAGGTCGACATTTAAAGAAATGTCGACCTGACTAAGAAATAAAAACGGCAAACAGTTCCCTAGCAACGGCGGAGCGACCTACGCCTACAAAGCTTACCTTTAAAACCTGTTAAATTACCGCGAAGAAGCAAAGAAATCGCATCTTCAGTGCGGATTGTTTTTTAAAGATGATACCAGTTACATGGATACCCCCAAACCCAGCGTTGCTAATTCGGGTCTGTATTCGCGCAACGTTTTCTGCATGGAGAGCCTACCTTTTGACTTGGAAGGATCCATTTTAGGGGTCATCTGTCGCCTCAGTCGGTTTGTGTTAAACGGTGTAAATATAAACATTAAACTTTACCGACAAGACGCATTATTTTGTCTCATTTCCGCCGAGTTGGACCCGCAATACAAGATCGTTTTGATGACGTCATTTTGAGGGTCTGCAGGGTACAGGTGTCTCCGGGTATTATTGTGGGACATACTAAGGCTTTGGAAACAAACACGGCAAAATATCATATGATACATACCGACGTTAGGATGGCTTCTATCGACTCAGGACAGACTCGATTTATATGGGATAACATATACCTGTCAAGATGTCCATGTAAAATCGTAGTGGGTCTGGTATGTACGGAGGCCCAGATGGGAAGCTATCAGAAAAATCTGTTAAATTTCCAGACTTTTGGAGCTCGACAGGTGGGCGTATTTTTCAAAAACGTGAGCGTTCCCGGTCAACCGTGTAAAGTAGATCGTGACTGTTACATTTCCGCATACAGAAATCTTTTTGATATCGTCGACAAAACCCAGATCGATTTGGGAAATAATATCGATAGAGATGATTGGATTGATGGTTACAGCTTATTCGGGTTCTCTCTGCAGCCTCATTACAACAGCGGCGAGACTCTTTCCTTGATCAATCAAGCAAACGTGAGACTAAAAATTTCGTTTGCGCAAGCTCTTCCAGAAACGTTTCGTGTATGTTGTACGCCGAATTTCCTACATTTTTTGAGATAGACAGTACTAGAAATTTGATTCTTAATCCATGAACGGTCAACTTTTATCAGATCAGATTTTGTAATTTAGATTTCATTTTAGAATCTCAATTTAGGAGTGTATTTTCTACGAATAATTTGCCTAACCATTTTGATCATTACCCTAGTGCATATATTGTAAATACCGATGATACTCATAGTCCAGGTGAACACTGGATATCGCTTTATTTTTTATTATTTGACCAGTGCTATGTATTTGATAGTTTCGGAAGAGACGGGAGATTGTTACCGCCATCTATACACACCTTTATAAATCGTAATTGTTTTGCGTGTACATATAACTCCATTCAAATACAAGACGCAACCAGTCAGTCATGTGGACTGTACTCTGTATTCTTTTATACTATTTATGTGTAGAATTTGTATTATTTCCGAATTTCAACAACTCTTTGGTAGTGATACATATCATAATGATTGTTTTGTTTATAGTCTTCTTCAAACCTTGTACACTCCTTGAAATGATACCGTATAAAATCTCTATGAATAAGATTTTTATTTTCAATGCGTTGTATTAATACAATGATACACAGAATATTGATACAAAGTAAAGATAAAGTTACTCTAAGAGTCTCTAAACACTAAATAAAAAAACTCTCTGGATAAGAATACTTAAAGTCTTGATTTAAAAAAATCACTCTTTTAGACCGCGTAGTTCTGATTGAAATTCCGGGTCGTCTCTCGGGATCCGGAAGTGTTTCTCACCGTCGTCACTGGAAACTTCTCTGAATTCCCTCAACACAATGTTCATAGAAATGTTGTCAAAACATTCTTCCAGATAGGTTTCCCTCTTCTCTTCCCAGGAGGATAAACATCAAGAGTCCATGTGCTCTCTTTGACTAAGATGATCTGTAACACATCAATAACAATCTTTCTTGGCTTTTGCAGTTATAATTTTTCTCAAAATGTTACTTATTACCGTTTTCATGTGGTGCTGAGCGTTATCAATTTCCTTGTAGATTTGGATGAATTTCATCAATTCGGTATGACCCAACGAAATTCCGTACTTAGTGGGTTTGATTGTGTTCATGTGAAAGCTATAAATTCGGAAATCAACTACTATAACGTTACTGTCAGGAAACCGCTTTGCTGTCACTCTCTTATTTCCGCTTTGTCCGGTTCTTAGATCCCAGGTTATTGGTGGAGTTGTAGCCTCTTTTAACATGTCCTGTACATGACTCTCTATTTCATGTACAATGGACACTAAAAGTAACCACTCTTGTCCGGAGAAGGAAATTTTCTTTTCTTGATCGGATCTTTTACGTTGTTATCTCAGATCCTAGTCTCATTCTGTTAAAAACCTATGGTCAACGTAATTCTGTCACTTAGAAACATGTTGAAAGACTGTGGATTTGACAGTGGGATAAGTGGTTTAAATACTGCTAGTTCTATATATGATGTCATTTGATCTCTTGACCATGTTTATGAGAACTGAATTACTTCACGACAATACCAGGTATTGATTGTAAAAACTACATAACAATCATTGACATGATTTAGGCACTTGTTATCTTGCTTAGATTATTGAGGGATTTATTCATTAGCACTTATAAATAACCTTTTTTATGAAGAAGCCTGGGAAAACGTAAGGAACGTCATTTCTAGTTCGCATCATTAGTGTAAATTACACAACAATCTTTTTTGTACTTTAAACTGTCCTGGTCATTATTTTTTATAATCCCAGGGTGCTATATAGAAAGAAATATGGTTGAATAAACATTTGATAATCATCAACATTAATTAGGAACTTGTTACATCGTCATTTCTAGTTCATCATGGTATAAATTACATAACGCTCTCTATTGAGTAGTCTATCAAAATCTTAATACCTGTTGTTAGGGTCTTCCGTTTCAACGGAAGACCCTATTGTTTTCGTTAGGTTTCTTTTTCTCTATTTTTCACTATTATTAGGGTCTTCCGTCTTCAGCGGAAGACCCTACTATTATTCTATTGTTTCTTTTTCACTTTTCTTATTAAGGTCTTCCGTTTCCAACGGAAGACCTTATTGTTATTGCTTTGTTTCTTTTTCACTATTATTTTTATTGTTTTTTTTTTCTGTCACCTTTTCTCAAAAACGCTTTAGCCGATTTTGATGAAACTCTCAGATCTTATTCATGACAAAATTTATAAGAAAATTACGCGAGATTTTTTCGGTCGTCACTTCCGGTCCCGAGTTATCAAAGATTTTATGTTTTTGCTTGTTCACGATTTTTCTCCAAAAGTATTTAAGATAGAACTTTCAAATTTTCAGGGATAGTAGAAAGTGTCCTGCCGCAGTGCCCTTCGCATATCCGAACGTCCGCCGTCACTTCCGGTCGTCACAGGAAGGAAACAAACAACAGTCATTTTTCAACTTTTTTGTTTGGAATTTTTTTAATATTACTATTCGATAGAGACGCTTTAATAACGTCAGAACATGAAATTTATTTTAAAATCGATCCACGCATTCTCGAGAATTTGGGATCCAAAGTCCTGAAGCGAGAGTCCGCGTAGGTCAGTCGTTAGAGTAGTGGACTTTGGCCCAGGCGACCCGGGTTCAGTCCCCGAGTGCCGAATGTTTTTTTTTCTTTCTTAATTGTGTTTTGTTTACCGATTTTATCTTTGAAACGATGGATTTTTTATGTTTTCCGTTTTAATTTTATCATAAATCAAAATAATACCCTTTTTTCAGTACAAATATAGAGCCCGTTTCAAAATACCGTCAATTTACCGAATTGTGACAGTCTTGTTTCTGTCAGCAGCTCGCTAAATTCAGACGCTCGTCGCATCGCCGGCATCAAAGACATGCCGCCGAAGCACCCTTGCAGTACGACCGCATTAGAGCTCGCCAGGTCGCTTTGCCGGCATCAAAGAAATGCCGCCATCTCATTGACTGTATGCACAAAACATTTAGCAATGCGCCCACATTTCAAGTATTCTACGGGACTTTAAAAGGAGGACTGTTTAGTATTTATTCAGATATATATAGATGTATGCATGTAAATATGCGTTTATTGACATATGTTGTTTATATATTGATTTCCTGAACACTATAAAACACTATAAAATCTCTCTCTCTCTCTCTCTCTCTCTCTCTCTCTCTCTCTCTCTCTCTCTCTCTCTCTCTCTCTCTCTCTCCAACGTACGAATATTTTAGTATTTGAATAAGAACTACTACAGGTAACATGCAGTAATGTGGCTAAAGCCTAAATGTACATTTGACGTTTAAAATTATATATGTATTTATTTCTAGTTACAGGATATTGCCTTTGGATTTAAATGATTTGAAATTAATTTTTTATTGATTGCCTTCTTACTGATTGGAAGTCAATGCTAAAAAGTCATTTTTTATTATAGACGGTGTACTTTCTCCTTCTTTGTATCTGTCTACAGATACATATCTGTTGTCTGTCTTGGATTAAGAAAAACCTCCGAAGTTTAAACACTGAACTATACACACCACCGGGTGACTGCGACAAGGTGTGGAACTGATCACCTGTGTATGTCTGTTTGGGCCTATGAAAAAACACGTGTAAACACCGATCGGAGATATACACTGTTAAAACAAAAAGTCTGATTTTTCACTTTTGATAAAAAAAAAAAAGTCATTACGGCAGGGTGCATCGGGATTATAATCATTTAAAATCTGCTTTAAGTTTATAATTCTTTACAAAGGTCTACATACATGTAATGTTCACCCAAAAAGCGGGATTTATTACATCTGTTTAGTGATTAAGCATCGAGGTCAAAATTCATAAATTTCGTAATATATTAACCGAATGCTTAACACTGGTCATTTAGACATAACACTGGGGTATTGAGTGGATTCAGGAAAAGGGGGATAATTTACCATACTACATTAGTAAGATGTAGGTTATTTTATTTGCCGACTTAGCAAAAATTTTTATCATACAGTGTGAGTCGGCAAAGATAAACTTGACACAAAAAAAATTAATCGATATGCAAAAGAAGCAGATAAAAAGATAATCAATTTCTTTATCAAATCGATTTCTGATTAATTTCTCTCTCTCTCTCTCTCTCTCTCTCTCTCTCTCTCTCTCTCTCTCTCTCTCTCTCTCTCTCTCTCTCTCTCTCTGTCTCTCTCTCTCTCTACAAATGCAGTTTATAGCGTATGGCATTTTATATATCTTATGTCTAAAACATTTAGAAGTAAAGAGTAAATCCATAAATTAACGATGTTTTAAGAAAACAGCTACGCCTATTAAACCTTCCTTTTAATTTTTGCTGAAATTAATAACGCCGTTTAATATGTCACTGATTGTGTTCAAAATTCATAATGTATACTGCTGTAGGTGTTACTTTGTAAAATTGAAACCCGACATTTTATAATGTATAATTAAGATCGCGGAACATTAACTGGCAAAATTGGAAATATACAGCTTACGTCAATTTCACTTGTTACAGTCAAAACATTTGAAATGGGCGGGAACAAATTGACGCGGACGTCTGAGAAAACATTGGCTATAGGAAGTGTATCAGTGGCGACTGATTCTCTGAATCATCGGACAATGCTTTGCCTTGCGTATAATCTCTCCCGAATTTGGATCTTCTCATATTTGCTGATTATATAATTATTGATGAAATAAAATGGTTTTTTTTATCGCTTTGCTGATACTAAATAAAATGTGTTTCGATATCATAAGTAATATAGCAAGTTAGGAACGCTGAGGTGGATTGAAAATACACTTCCAATATTAACTACAGTTTGAATCCAACGTTTTCTCAGACATCCGCGTCAATTTGTTCCCGTCCATATCAAATGTTTTGACTGTAATAGGTAAAATTGACGTAAGCTGTATATTTCCAATGTTCCGCGGTAGCTTTTTTAAAATAAATTTTGTACCCGCGAGATCTCAGAAACTGTAAGTGATTAAGACACGAAACTTACAAGGACGATAGACATTCGATTGAGGATGGGTTTAACTGATTCCATTTTATCGCCCGTCACTTCCGGTCGTCACCGGAAGGGTACAAACAATTGAAGTTTTTAATAATTTTAACTGTTTTTCTTTGACAGTTTTAGATTGCTTGATAAACAAAACTGTACAATAGGAAAACGTTAGAAAAATATAAACTTTAATTTTGATTGAGCACTTCTGTTGGTCCGTTTCCTGTCTCGAGACAAAACAAGAGGCCCATGGGCCACATCGCTCACCTGAGCAATGATAGACAAGGATAATTTTACAGTCATATTACATCTTGAGCATTGCAGTTTTCGAGAAAATGATCAGACTTAAACAACTGTTTGTATATGGATTATAAACCTACATCAAACTTTGGACCCCTTGTAAGGCCAAAGAATTGTCCAGGGGCCAGAGTTCAAACAACTTTAAAGAATCAACAATAATTCAAAATGCTTGCATATAAATAAAACCATATATAAAAAATCATTTGAGTTTTTGTGGATAATTTAAATGTTTTCCTCTGTAAAATTGGACAACCCCCCCCCCCCCCCCCCCATGTGGCCCAACCCTAGTCCTGAAGATTATGATTTTGACAAATTTTAATCTAGACTATCTGAACTTACTTTTTTAAGCAAATGATTTTTAAAGATATTTTTATATATATCCCTACGTAAAAGTTTGAGCCCCTCCCCCCCCCCCCATTGTGGCCACACCCTACCCCCAGTATCATGATTTGAACAAACTTGAATCTTCCATACCTGAGGACGCTTTCACACAAGTTACAGCTTTTCTGCCCGATCAGTTTCTAAAGATTTTAAAAGATTTTTCTCTATATATTTCTATGTAAAAATTTGACTTCCCATTGTGGCCCCCACCTACCACTGGAGATTATGATTTGAACAAACTTAAATCTACACTACCTGAGAATGCTTCCACATAAGTTACAGCTTTTCTGGCTGATCAGTTTCAGAGAAGAAGATTTTTAAAGATTTACTCTATATGTTCCTATATAAAAATTCGATCCCCCATTGTGGCCCCACCCTACCCCTGGGGATCATGATTTAAACAAACTTGAATCTACACTACCTGAGGATGCTTCCACACAAGTTTCAGCTTTTCTTGCCAAATGGTTTTTGAGAAGATTTTTGAAAATACCATCAAATTTTCAACGATATTTTAATTAACCCCCCTTGAAAGAGGGCATGGCCCTTCATTTTAACAAACTTGAATCCCCTTCACCTAAGGATGCTTTGTGCCAACTTTGGTTGAAATTAGCCTAGTGGTTCTGGAGAAGAAGTCGAAAATGTAAAAAGTTTACGGACAGACAGACAGACGGACGCCGGACAAAAAGTGATCAGAAAAGCTCACGAGCTTTCAGCTCAGGTGAGCTGAAACCTTGTCTCAACGATATCTCAAAAATAGTAACTACTTGGACAACCAAACTATGTGGGATGATAGACTTATGTATATTCATTTGTTTACTCTATTTTGTTTGATTCGTCTAACTTCCGGTCGTCACCGGAAGTACTTTAAAAATTATTTTCGTATTTAATTTATTTTTCATAGAATTAATATATTAGTATCTTTACATATTTTATTTATGCAATGTTAAATAGACAAAACAATTCTACTTCCGGTGAGATATCTCGAATATCTCAGGTAGCTGCTTTTGAACAAAATTTGTACCAGCGAGATCTCAGATACTGTAAGTGATCAACACACAAAACTAACAAGGATGATAGACATTTGATTGAAGATGTGTTTAACGGGTTTCTCTTCGGTCCTCACTGAAAGGGTTCAAACAAATCAAGCTGTTTATAAGTTTAAATGATTTTCTTCGACAGTTTTAGTTAGATTTTAAATAATAATGTATGATGGAAAAGTATTTAATAAATACTAACTTTAATTTTCATTGAGCACTACCGTTTGTCCTCTTCCTGTCCCGAGACAAATATCTTTGTCTCAATAAGATCTCAAAAACGGCATAGACTTAAACAACCATACTTTGTTGAATGATAGACCTATGTATGTACATGTGTTTACATTATTTTGTGTCATCTGGCCTAACTTCCGGTCCTCACAGGAAGTACTCCAAATTTTTTGTTAAATTATTTTTTTTTGTTATTTACCATGGAAGTAACATTTTAGTAATAGAAATACAATGGGTCCCCTACACATGGTTAAATAAACTAAAAAAAATCCGGTGAGTCATCTCAAATATCTCAGTAGGTTTTTTTTTCATACAAATTTTGTACACGGGAGATCTCAGAAACTGTAAGAAATCAAGATACAAAACTTTTATGAATGATAGACATTTGATTGAAGGTGTGTTTAACAGGTTCCATTTTATTTTCCGTCACTTTCGGTTCTCTCCGGAAGTGTACAAGCAAATGACGTTTTTAATAATTTTAGACTTTTCTCTTTGATTATTTTATTTAGTCTAATTAACAGTAATGTATTGTAAGTAATTGAACTAAAATGCTTACTTTTAATTTCTTTAATTACTTCCGTTTGTTTGTTTCCGGTCTCGAGACAAAAAACCTTTTCTCAACGAAATCTCATAACTGACAAAAATTTGAACATCAAAACTTTGAGGAAAGACAGAACAATATATTAAGATATGTTTACCATATTTTGTTAGATCCGGCGTACATGTAACTTCCAGTCATCCCAGAAAGTACTCAAAAATGACTTTTTGTCTTTTCTCAGACGTCCGTGTCAATTTGTTCCCGCCCATATCAAATGTTTTGACTGTAACAGGTGAAATTGATGTAAGCTGTATATTTCCAATCTTGCCAGTTAATGTTCCGCGGTCTTATTGATAGAAAAGAACAAGCATTCCGATAGCGTAAGGTGTATTCAAACGGAAGACCTCTCGTTGCTCGCAACGAGATCGCGTCTAGTTATTATTATTATTCTTTTTTTTTTTCTTACAAATTTTGTGCAGGCGATTTCTCGGAGATGGCTCGTGCGATTTCCTTCAAATTTTCAGGGATAATGCCTCGTAATCTGAAGTTTGTACCGCCGTAACAATATTTCAAAATTCACTTCCGGTCAGAAGTTATTATCGTTAAACGATTTTTAAAAGTCAATTTTGTCTGCGACGTTTCTCAAAAACGAGAAATGATAGAGGACTGAAATTTTCAGAGGTGATAGATCTCCCGTTTTGCTGGTGTACCTCGGTCAAGAGAATGTTCGCCGTCACTTCCGGTTGTCACCAGAAGCAAATTTAAAAAAGTGAATTTTTCAACTTTTTTGTTTTAAAATATTTTTCTATAAAATTGATAGTGACCGTTTTACTGATTCAGAATATGTATTTTGTTTTAAAATCGACCGACGCATTCTCTAGATATTAAGCATCAAAGTCCTGAAGCGAGAGTCCGAGTAGCTCAGTCGCTAGAGTCGTGGACATGGCCCAGGCGACCCGGGTTCAAGCCCCGAGTGACGAAAATGTTTTTCCCTTGTTATGTGCTCAGATTTACGTTTTTATCTTTAAAATGATGGATTCTGTTCTTTTCCGTTTTAATTTTGTAAAAGAAGGTACAATAACGGCGCTTTTCCCCGTATTTGTGTATTGAGATCATTAGCTGTGTATTCATACTGAAATAAAGTGAAAATGTTGAGAAAAATCAATAGTTACATCTTTAATACAACGCTTATACATTGATCTAACATATGTATTTCATATAGTAATTGTGTAATATGTAATATTTAGAATTTAACATTGTACGTTAAATATAGAAGTCATCACCACCCCCCCCCCCCCCCGCCCCTTTCTCTCCGATTCACCAAATCATTTAGTTTTTCTGCCCCGATTTTACTTGATCTTTGATCTTGGACCTTTAATTTCAACCTAGTACCATTCTAGAATACTGTACTAATTACCAGACCAATTCGTTCATTTTTAACACAGTTATGAATTTTTTGGCATATGAGTTCCAATTTGCGTGCTTGACATGTACTGTAGAAAAAAATTCTAACTTCCGAGCCCTTCACTCAATCCTAATTAAAATTCGTGAAAATGTACCTCGGACCTCATTCTTATTGTCTGTAAAATATGCAGCGGATTGAACAATTTAGAAGAAATTCCTGAGATCAAACGGCGCGTATTGCTTATACGGAGAATTAAAATTTACACAATACACGGGATGTAAGCAGCTGTGTAATATTTCTGGTGCATGTGTATTTCTTGTTTTCCGTTTAGTCTGTATCTATGATAGCGTGTGAACTATTTCTGAGTGTTAGAACTGTGAAAACTACTGTCATCGATTTTTTAACGAATAAATTTACATGTTACCGAGTTCGTTATTTCTACATTTATAAAGATTGTATCAATCCTGTTGAAATAAAACAGTCAAACTTAATAGTAAACGACACAAAAAAAATTCTCAACGCTGAAATACATGTGTACAATGCATCAGTCATTGTTTTAGGACTTCCCCTAATTGTCGTTAACCGAGATCCACACCTCAAAATTCTACTTTCGATTTATTTACGACGAAAATCAAGCTCGGGCCTATTCACCCCTCTCCGGAAACAACATGCATCAATATTTCAAATGACCTCGCATTGTTACAAAACCTAATTAGTCAGACAACTTACACGCTGTTTATAATCTCATACTAAAAATCAGCTCCTGTCCCGGGCGGAAACGCCCCAAATTCAAAGAGAAATTCGGGAATTATTTTGCGTCAGTCATGTTTTGACGTGAACCTTCGGTGAAATATTGTTATGACACCTGCAAAAGAAGTTGTGTGTTCTAATCTCACCAGAGCCAAGATTTGTTCTTTCACTCCTTCTCTCTCTCTCAATATTTTTTTTTTTTTTTTTTTTTTTTTTTTTGATTTTCTAACAAAAATATTCTTCACAAAGGGGTTGTTGGAATGTAGAACAAGTCGAAAAACACTCTCCCATTTAGATTAAGACAAAAACAGTCCTTATTTATTAGGGTATTCCGTCTTCAGCGGAAGACCCTACTATTATTCTATTGTTTCTTTTTCACTTTTCTTCTTATTATTAGGGTCTTCCGTCTTCAGCGGAAGACCCTACTATTATTCTATTGTTTCTTTTTCAATTTTATTATTATTATTATTAGGGTCTTCCGTCTTCAGCGGAAGACCCTTCTATTATTCTATTGTTTCTTTTTCACTTTTCTTATTATTAGGGTCTTCCGTCTTCAGCGGAAGACCCTTCTATTATTCTATTGTTTCTTTTTCACTTTTCTTCTTATTATTAGGGTCTTCCGTCTTCAGCGGAAGACCCTTCTATTATTCTATTGTTTCTTTTTCACTTTTCTTATTATTATTATTATTATTATTATTATTATTCTTTTTTTGTCTTACAAATTTTATGCAGGCGATTTTTCGGAGATGGCTCATTCGATTTCCTTCAAATTTTAAGGGTTGATGTGTCGTTATCTGAAGTTTGTACCGCCGTTTCAATTTTTCGATATTCACTTCCGGTCGGAAGTTATCGTCCTAAAATGTTTTTAAAAATTCAATTTTGTCTGCGACGTTTCTCAAAAACGAGTAAAGATAGAGGGCTGAACTTTTCAGTAATCATAGACATCCCTTTTTTCTGGTGCAACATGGTCATAAAAACGTCCGCTGTCATTTCCGGTCGTCACCGGAAGAAAAGACGAAAAATCGATTTTTTCAACTTTATTATATTTTAATTTTTTTCTGTAAGTTTGATAGTGACCCTCTTACTGATTCAGAATATGTAATTTGTTTTAAAATCGATCAACGCATTCTCGAGATATTAAGAATCAACGTCGTGAAGCGAGAGTCCGAGTAGCTCAGTCGATAGAGTCGTGGACATGGCCCAGGCGACCCGGGTTCAAGTCCCGAGTGCCGCAATGATTTTTCACTCATTTTTCGATCAGATTTACGATTTTCTCTTTAAAATGATGAGTTTTATCAAATCTCTTTAAAAATCGGACGGAAGACCCACTCGTTGCTCGCAACGAGAACGATCTAGTTTTTCTTCTTTTTTTTCTTACACAAATTTTTTCAAAACCCAATATCTCAAAAACGGTTCGACGGATTTTCACGAAAATTTCACAGATAGAAGTCAGTATCTACAGCTATGCATACATATCTTTCTGCTTATGACGTCCCTTCCTTTCGTCAACGTCGTTCAATTTACTTTTTTCAAAAATTCATTTTGTCTAGCAAATATTTAGAGAATGATTGAAGATAGAAACTTGAAATTTTCAGCGATGATAGATCTACCTTTGGAAGGGTGCACTTAGGTTGAATGATTAACGTCCGTCACTTCCGGTCATCACCGGAAGGAAAGACAAAAAATCGATTTTTTCAACTTTTTTGTTTTAAAATATTGTTATATAAAGTTGATAGTAACCCTTTTACTGATTCTGAATATGTATTTTGTTTTAAAATCGATCAACGCATTCTCAAGATATTAAGCATCAAAGTCCCGAAGCGAGAGTCCGAGTAGCTCAGTCGATATAGTCGTGGACATGGCCCAGGCGACCCGGGTTCAAGTCCGGAGTGCTGCAAACATTTTTCACTCATTTTTCGATCAGATTTACGATTTTATCTTTAAAATGATGAGTTTTATGAAATCTCTTCAAAAATCGGACGGAAGACCCACTCGTTGCTCGCAACGAGAACGATCTAGTTAATTTTATTATTCTATCTATGAAACGATACTTATTTTCTTGTCTGATGTTGAACAAGGTGCCAACACTGATTGGTTTTTTTGGTCATTTAAAGGAAAAATTTAATGTTGAAAGATATGCTGCAATTCAAAGTTTCAAAGTGCATAAATTTGAAAAACAATGGGATATTTGGAAAGATATATTTGACTGATAATTTTCCTCTCTAGAAAAAAGAAGAAGAAAAAGAGAACACAACAAGAAGAAAAAAAAAAAAAGAGGAGGAGGAAAAAAGAAAACAAAATTCCGATTCTGAGGTATGGTTTAGAGAGAGAGAGAGAGAGAGAGAGAGAGAGAGAGAGAGAGAGAGAGAGGAGAGAGAGAGAGATATTTTGTTTTAGGTTTTTAAAACGCAAAATAAACTTAATTTCAGGAGGAAGAAAGACGAGTAGGTTTTTTTATGGTATATCCCAAAAAGAAAATCCAGAAAACTTGGGTAGTTATACACTTGTTTACTGGAGAAAAGAAAACAATTTCTTAAAAAAAATTTTAAGATATGATTTTCGAGTTTATCAGTAGGGAAAACAACCTCTGAAAAGAAAAAGATGCAAAGATATTTGCACTGAAAAAGAGAAGGGAGGGGCTAAAAGTAAGATACATATATATATATATATATATATATATATATATATATATATATATATATATATATATATATATATATATATATATATATATATATGTTTTTATAAAATAAAACAGTGTGAAATTAATTTGATGAAAAAAAATCATTGAAATTAAAAATCAATGCCAAAAAAGGTACTCAAATTGTTTTAATTTTTTCCCCGCAGAAAAAAACCTAATCGAAATCAGTAAAGGCATTCAATCTGATAGTTATAGAGTAAATAAAGAAAAGGAGAGTGGGCAGAGTTTTTTTTAGATAATCCCTCAACCTCGTCAGACACAATCTTTTTAGGCGATGATCAACCTTCTACATCTACAAAAAACAGTTCAGAAATTGACGATGACCCGACCTTACATGCCCTCTTAGAAAAGTACAATAAACTTATAAACAGACAGCATGATGAAGGTGTCATTCGAAAAGAAAACAGTTTCTGATTTCAATTTACCGCATGATGACCTTGAGGAACAACTTAACGATATCTACAAAAATGAAAACCATGCTTTTAAACTGAACCTTTCTTTAGGAATAGTGTTGAGAAATGCAGAGGGTGATTTATGTTATTTTTATGTCTCCGGAAACGATTCCGTTTTAAACGAACCCTATCAAATCTCAAAGATCTTTTACAAGTTGCCTTGCAATCTCGTCGTAATTCAAAATGGTCTGTGTACATTATTACTTACATAAGAAACAAATTATGACACGAATTGCCGAATTATGTCAAAAATAAAAAGTGTGTAATTTCGCTTAATGTTAACAATAGTCAATGGGGCGGGGGGGGGGGGGGGGGTAATCGCAGATAATTTATGCGCTTTCCGTTGTTTGGCTTATCACCGGACGCAAAACAGAGAAGGAATAGAAAGAGCAACTTTGAGATATTATAGGGAATAATTTGGTCATAGAATACCAAAGAACGCGAGTTTCAAAGGTCTCTCCTTAGAGGAAATTCCTCAGTTTGAAAACAATTTCGATATCAACGTCAATATATTTCAATTATTCGAGGATTAAACATGCGTTCACATTTCATTTATAGGTACCGGTCACGTAGAATGTATCAAGATACCATGAATCTAAATCTGCACGAAGACCACTTGAGTTATATTAAAGACTTACCGGTGATTTGCAAAAAGTACGAGTGTCAAAACTGTAAAACGCTTTTTCCCACACACGATAAAGTATCGAGACACGAAATGCGCTGCAAAGAGGCTACCAGATACATATATCCAAGGGGTACTATACACGATCACAACATATTTTCGAAGAACTCGAATATTTGGACATAGAAGTTGACAAGGATTTACGGTTTTATCCTTTTTTCATAGCTTACGACTTCGAGGTTTTACTACAAACGGACGATTTATCGCCAGCGACAGACAAATCGACTTGGCCGCAAGAGCACCGACCAGTGTCATTTTCGATATGTTCTATCGTACCCGGTCATGTTGACCCGGTGTGCGAAATTGATAACAATGTTAGTAGTTTAATTCAAAAGTTTGTAAATAAAGCCCTCAAAATACAGAGCACGGCGGAGAATTACATGAGAACCTGGTTTGCTAATGTACTGAAAAAACTCTCTCTTGAGTCGAAATTGATACAAGAACTCTCCGAAGAAATGCTTAATCAAGACGATGATGATGTCAATGATGATGATGAGACTCATAATAAAACAATTAACACCCCTCTTGTTAATCATATAAAACGATTCGGCAAAAGCTTGATACGTACATCACGGAGATCCCGGTGTTAGGATATAATAGCTCCAAGTACGATTTAAATATAATCAAAAGCAAGCTCGCGGATTGTCTTAATCTATCCTATAGCGGAAAGAATTTTGTCGTAAAAAAATGTAATCAGTATATGTGCATCAGCAATGATGAACTCAAATTTTTAGACATCAGTAATTTTGTAGCTCCGGGGTTTTCTTATGACATGTTCATAAAATCGTATGAAATCCTTTTTCCCTTACGAATTTTTGACATCGTATGATAAACTCGACCACACGCAGCTTCCGCCATACGATTCTTTCTACTCTTCTTTGAAGAAAAAATTAGCGTGCTTGAGGAAGAACATGCTCGATTTCGTCGATTGGTCGACCAAGAACACTATATATAGCTATTCCGTAGCTGTTGCGCTTAAAAAAATGAATCTTAATAACGGCTTCTCGAAATTTGGGAGGAACGCAGCATGCGCACAATGAAAGACTATCTCGCGTATTATAACAACTTAGATGTACTTCCATTTTGTCAAGCGGTATCAAAGATGCTCCATTTTTATACAGCGCGGAATATAGATCTGTTTAAGTCTTGTGTTAGCGCACCCGGCGTAGCACGCGAAATCGTTTTCCGATTCGCCGCGGGAAAAGCTCATTTTGCCTGCTTTGATATTCAAAAAAAGATCTGTATACTGTTTTTAGAAAGGAAATATGCGAAGGGGGGGCTGCCATCATTTTTCACCGATATCACGAACGGAATAAAACGTGTATTTAAAAAAACCGAGAATAAGGTACGCAAGATAATTGTAGGCTACGACGCGAATGCTTTGTATTTAAGGGCTCTGAGTCAAAACATGCCCACGGAACCTTTCACAATTAGAAAAGAAGAAAACAAATTTTGCCTCGTTAAGCGAGATCGCTATTTGAAGGCCTTGTATTATATTAAATGGTTAAAACACAATCGGAACTTAGACATAGATCATTACTTTAATGCCGTTAAAGAATTTCGTATCGTCCCTCTCAAGTAGATGGGTATTCCAGAGCAGAGAAAAAAGTATACGAATTTAATGGTTGTTATTTCCATCGCCACGACTGCGAGCTAACGGCACACATTCAAGATCCTAAATGGCAAGAAGAACAAACGAGAATACAAAAACGCGACCATGAGCGAAAAGAGTATATTAAAAGTCAAGGTTATAATAAAGAAACCATTTGGGAATGTCAGTATGAGATGCTTTTGAAAACAGGTCCGGAGTTTAAACGATGAACAACGCCGAAAGCGTCCCATTGAACATCGCGCGAATTTAACACTATCCGAAATCATTACCGCTATCCGCGAACAGAAAATATTTGGCGCCGTCGAAGTTGATACTCATGTTCCCGACCATCTGCTAAGATTTCAGGAAATGTCATCTATTTTTTGTAATGCCAATACATGTATACCGTTTGAATCTCTAGGTGACTTTTCCCAAGAAACAGTTAAATTAAATTTAAGTGAAGCACTGAGACTACTGTTGGTCGGATGAATACGCGCGAGTAAAATTTTACTGGCTTCCCCTCTTTAAAGTGGTATCTACTAGACCACGGTCTTATTGTTTCGCGCGTCTATCAAGTAATCGAGTCTACCCTCATTCCCTATTTTTCCGATTTTACGAATGAAGTAAGCAACTCGCGTCGACGAGGTGTTAGGGTTTCGCGCTTTGAAATATTTGCGGATAGGATGAAACTCGTCGGGAACAGTGCTTGTAGATCAATGATAATGAATAAAGAAAAACATACGGATATTACTTATTGCGCGTCTAAAGAAAAAGCTGGGTATTTTGTATCTAAGAAACGTTTTCGTTCTCTAACCGAACTGGACAATGATCATTTCGAGATCGAGCTCGCTTAAACTCGTACGTATAAACTTAGATTTACCTGTAGAAATAGGTTATTTGGTACTTCAATATGGAAAGCTGCGTATGCTCGAGTTTTACTCCGACTGTGTTGATAAATTTTGTACTCGAGAGGATTTTGAATTGATATCCATGAACACAGATTCGTTGTATATGGCGATATCGGTAGATTTGGTTGTAAAGGATTAAGCAAAAACAATTTCATTTCAACACCATCTCTTACCCATGTGTAAGCGCACTTTATCTGAGAATTCTAGGGCTGGAGAAACGAATATCGGTTTCCGCGCTCGAAACAACACTATTTTTACTTATACACAATAGCGTCATGGTAAGCAGATAGACATTTATATGGCTTTACCGGCCTTTCCTCTGTCAGTGTTTACAAAAAAGGCAAAAGTGTAACACTACCTACCCCGAATATTATGAAAGTTGAATTTGGCAAATATCAAAAGCAAATGACCTAGAATGCTTTGTTGTTGTAAATAAAAAATACGTAGTATTTTCAATGAAATTGAAGAAGTTGAGGGGGTTTCCGATAAATAATGACAATATTTATTTTATGCGATTGACGATAGGATTCTAATACTAATAAACATGACTTAATTTCCGAATGAATTATTGTATCATACATTCAAATGAAATGGGGTAGTGTTACACTCTTTGATTTTTTGTTAAGGTAAAAAAGTGATCTATTTCTAACTGTCACGTAATACCATGGCACGGCAGCTTTTAAGATCGACTCGATTCCGAAGTAGAAAAATAATATATTGGCGAACACATTAACTTCATATTAATATTCAGCACTATTTTCATAAAAATAAACAATTTTTAAATTGATCATAATATCGACGGCCATTAAACGTGGAGTTGCCTAAACCTACCCGCGAAATTCAAGATGTAAATTCGATGACCAAAACCGTGCGGCGCCGTTTTAAGAGAACACATGTTTTTAAGGGTGGGATAAAAGATCAGTATGACGCTGATTAAATAGATGTCGGATTTCATTCAAAGGAGAAAGACGGAATCAAGTATTTGTTGGTGGTAATTGATGTGTTTACGCGTTATGTATGGGTATACCCGTTAAAAAATAAAACGAGCATGAATGTGTTGAACGCGTTCAACCGCTGCTTTCGAGAACTGGGTTATCCGCGTAAAATACGAACGGATGCTGGCAAAGAGTTTACAGCGCATCAAGTTCAAAATTATTTGAATTCAATCTCAGTCACACATTTTACCACTCAAACTTCAAACTTTGGGTTCTAATTACAATTGTACCCGTCATAGAGCTCTCAGTTACAAAAGCCCGAGTGAAATCAACGAGACGAATGAAGTTAGTGAAAAGATCATCTTTCCGATTTAAAGTCGGTGATACAGTGATCTCTCATACAAACATGTTTTTGAACCGAATTCATGGAAAAGTTTACCGGCAAAGTTTTCAAAATAAAGGATCGATTTATAAAACAAAATATTCCCATTTACAAACTACAAGATTTAAATGACGAAGATCTCACGGGGAGTTTTTACGAACCGGAATTAAAAAAGTTCAAAGTCCCGATGAAACGTTGTGAGAAGTGGAAAAAATATTGCGCAAAAGACGTCGAAATAATAAGACTTATATTCTTATCAAGTGGTTAAATTACCCTCGGAGATTAAATATTTGGGTGCTAGAGAGCCAAGTGCAAGAACTGATCTAATGGATTTTTACTTTTACGTGGTCATTTCAGAAAAGGATTCTTTGAACTATTTTCCGAATAATGTTTCTACCGATTTCCGTGTTCACACGCTGAACCCGAGATTGCGGGGTTGCTGGTACGTGGGTCTCAGCGAAATGAGCATTGAAGTAGAACAAGGTTGTGAACTGTTGGTGCTATCAGATATTTTTTCAGATACGTTGGTACATGTAAGAGGCTAAAAAAAGGCCTTTGTTAAAGAGATCGCGATTGCAACAGGGGCGAAATGACGTCGTGTTTCTGCGCGTCATGTACATTCCTGTCATCGTAACCGACTTTTATTCTATAGAGTGTTCCTTGAAAGCGTTTCTTCTCCCAAACCGGTGTCACTCTAGTGTTGCATTTTAAAAAGTATCCTTTCATTTAAAAATAATGCGCCCCTCTCAGGTTTACGTCGCAGACACTAAAAAATGGACCGATTTTTTCGTTCATTCTGCGAATAATCCGATGCTAAACACCTCTCTAAGACAGAGAGGGGGAACTTGGGGAACGAAACTATCAACAGCACTCATATCGTACCCATTAACTCGGATTATTTCTAAAAAAAGAAACAATCGGCCCCGGCGATCACTCTAGTTTCGTCTGCCGAACGAGACTTGCAACAAGCCAATTCGGAATTGCGTCGCGTACGAAAGAAGAGGAGGGTAGTAAAAACGAGAAAACATTCCGATATATAAATTCGACTAACTGAAATAAACATGCGGCAAATGGAGCGCCAGCAGAATACTCCTCTGAAGGCTATAAAACTCAGCGGGGTGATACTATTGACCACACCTTTTATATCGTGTTCGGAATGACCGTAGACTTGTGGAACAATAGACATCATCCTCTCGTAAATACAACTCTGGAGTTTAGACCTTGCGATTACCAGAAATCGTTTTTACTGACCAATAACTTGCGCGTTGGCATCTGTCTTTATCAGGACTCAGTGATGATGCACTTTAAACGCAGCCCCAGAATGAAAAAAAAATTACCGTTGACTGCAGTGGAGTGGCCCTGAAACCCTATGTCGACAGTAGAATGGTATCGAGACGCGATTCAGCATGAAATAAAACGGAACGAGTTGAGCGGTCCATTAAGCGCGATGGCATCCCTGGCGCACGACGATATCCAGGAGGGTCTGCCGAGAGAATTGTTACTGTTTAATCTACCCGTCACACAGACAGCTGTTTTCGTAACTATTACATGAATGTAGACTGTAAACCCGTTTCTCAGATGAGTGAAAATGGCCCCGTTGAATTTAATTTAGCGGGGACGAGTGACTACCTGGACCTGAAAAAGAGGTTGTAATACGTTAAGGCGCGCATCGTGGAAACGGATGGTTCTAATCTCGCAAGAGACCATGTAGTAGGTCCCGTGAATAATGTTCTGCACAGTCTTTTTAGTAAGGTCGATATTTAAAGAAATGTCGACCTGACTAAATAATAAACACGGCAAACAGTTCCCCAGCAGCGGCGGAACGACCTACGCCTACAAAGCTTACCTTCAAAACCTGTTAAATTACCGGGAAGAAGCAAAGAAATGCATCTTCAGTGATGATTGTTTTTTAAAGATGATACCAGTTACATGGATACCACCAAACCCAGCGTTGCTAATTCGGGTCTGTTTTCGCGCAACGTTTTGACTTGGAAGGACCCATTTTAGGGGTCATCTGTCATCCTCAGTCGGTTTGTGTTAAACGGTTTAAATATAAACATTAAACTTTACCGACAAGACGCATCATTCTGTCTCATTTCCGCCGAGTTGGAACTGCAATACAAGATCGTTTTAATGACGTCATTTTGAGGGTCTGCAGGGTACAGGTGTCTCCGGGTATTATTGTAGGACATACTAAGGCTTTGGAAACAAACACGGCAAAAAATATCCTATGATACATACCGACGTTAGGATGGCTTCTATCGACTCAGGTCAGACTCGGTTTATATGGGATAACATTAACCTGTCAAGATGTCCAAGTAAAATCGTAGTGGGTCTGGTGTGTACGGAGGCCCAGATGGGAAGCTATCAGAAAAATCTGTTAAATTTCCAGACTTTTGGAGCTCGACAGGTGGGCGTATTTTTCAAAAACGTGAGCGTTCCCGGTCAACCGTTTTAAAGTAGATCGTGATTGTTACATATCCGCATACAGAAGTCTTTTTAACATCGTCGACAAAACCCAGATCGATTCGGGAAATGATATCGATAGAGATGATTGGATTGATGGTTACAGCTTTTTCGGGTTCTCTCTGCAGCCTCATTACAACAGCGGCGAGACTCTTTCCTTGATCAATCAAGCGAACGTGAGACTAAAAATTTTGTTTGCGCAAGCTCTTCCAGAAACGTTTCTTGTATGTTGTACGCCGAATTTCCTACATTTTTTGAGATAGACAGTACTAGAAATTTGATTCTTAATCCATGAACGGTCAACTTTTATCAGATCAGATTTTGTAATTTAGATTTCATTTTAGAATCTGACTTTAAGAGTGTATTTTCTACGAATAATTTTCCTAATCATGTTGATCATTACCCTAGTGCATATATTGTAAATACCGATGATACTCATAGTCCAGGTGAACACTGGATATCGCTTTATTTTTTATCATTTGACCAGTGCTATGTATTTGATACATGTATTGGGAGATTATTACCGCCATCTATACATACCTTTATACTTCGTAATTGTTTTGTGTGTACATATAACTCCATTCAAATACAAGACGCAACCAGCCAGTCATGTGGACTGTACTCTTTTTACTATATCTGTGTAGAACTTGTATTCTTTCCGAATTTCAACAACTCTTTGGTAGTGATACATATCATAATGATTGTTTTGTTTATAGTCTTTTTCAAACCTTGTACACTCATTGAAAATGATACCACATAAAATCTCTATGAATAAGATTTTTATTTTCAATGCGTTGTATTAATACAATGATACATAGAATGTTGATACAACGTAAAGATAAAGTTACTCTAAGAGTCTCTAAACACTAAATAAAAATACTCTCTGGATATAAGAATACTTAAGGTACTGATTTAAAAAAAATCACTCTTTCAGACCGCGTAGTTCTGATTGAAATTCCCGTCTCTCTCGGGATCCGGAAGTGTTTCTCACCGTCGTCACTGGAAACTTCTCTGAATTCCCTCAACACAATGTTCATAGAAATGTTGTCAAAACATTCTTCCAGATAGGTTTCCCTCTTCTCTTCCACCCTCTTCTCTTCCCAGGAGGATGAACATCCAGAGTCCATGTGCTTTCTTTGACTTGGATGATCTGTAACACATCCATAACAATCTTTCTTGGCTTTTTGCAGTTATAATTTTTCTCAAAATGTTGCTTATTGCCGTTTTCATGTGGTGCTGAGCGTTATCAATTTCCTTGTAGATTTGGATGAATTTCATTCATTCGGAATGACCCAACGAAATTCCGTACTTAGTGGGTTTGATTGGGTTCACGTGAAAGTTATAAATTCGGAAATCAACTATTATAACGTTACTGTCAGGAAACCGCTTTGTTGTCACTCTCTTATTTCCGCTTTGTCCGGTTCTTAGATCCCAGGTTATTGGTGGAGTTGTAGCCTCTTTTAACATGTCCTGTACATGACTCTCTATTTCATGTACAATGGACACTAAAAGTAACCACTCTTGTCCGGAGAAGGAAAATTTCTTGATAGGATCTTTTACGTTGTTAACTCAGATCCTAGTCTCATTCTGTTAAAAACCTATGGTCAACGTAATTCTGTCACTTAGAAACATGTTGAAAGACTGTGGATTTGACAGTGGGGTAAGTGGTTTAAATACTACTAGTTCTATATATGATGTCATTTGATCTCTTGACCATGTTTATGAGAACTGAATTACTTCACGACAATACAGGGTATTGATTGTAAAAACTACATAACAATCATTGACATGATTTAGGCACTTGTTATCTAGCTTAGATTATTGAGGAATTTATTAGCACTTATAAATAACTTTTTTTATGAAGAAGCCTGGGAAAACTTAAGGAACGTTATTTCTAGTTCGCATCATTAGTGTAAATTACACAACAATCTTTTTTGTACTTTAAACTGTCCTGGTCATTATTTTTTATAATCCCAGGGTGCTATATAGAAAGAGATATGGTTGAATAAACATATGATAATCATCAACATTAATTAGGAACTTGTTACATCGTCATTTTAGTTCATCATGGTATAAATTACATAACTCTCTCTGTTGAGTAGTCTATCAAAATCTTAATGCTTGTTGTTTTATTCTTTTTTTTTCTATGAGAACATACCTGTAAGAATTATTGGTTTCCGGAAAAACCGTCTATTATCTCTTATATAGGTATAAATTTTCAGAGAAATATTATCACGTTTAAATAAATGTGTTTAAAAACCATGGCGTATGAGTGGGACAATATTGATATTAATTATCCCAGTAATGTTTTTGATAAAATAATTGATATGGAGAGGAAAATAAGGGAAACAAATAAAACAAAGACGACCAGCAAAGAAATTAGTACTTCTCTTTTAACTCAAGACCCGCTCAACGATAGAGCTGAACAATTCTACTTTTTTATGGAAAAGATTCTACATTTAGCAATTTTATCCGGCAAAATTTATTTTGGATGAGTGCAATACAGCTGTAGTGAACAGTACATGATGCACCAAAAAGTAGGTTCTTGTCTACAATATATCTAACACTATTAAAGACATTATTCTAAATTTTACATATATATCTTTTAATGATACATAATTGAGAAAATTATTTTGTTCGTATTTTTAGTGTTTTTTTTAAAGACGAAGAAAGAGTCCAACCGATTTTATCGACTACAAATCCTTTGATGATGAAGAGGTATGGAAGGAGAGTGAGGGGTTTTGATGAGGAAGTGTGGACAAGTCGCTGTAAGGAAATCGTCCAGCAAGGGGTTAAAGCTAAGGTAATATCACATCGCAATATATAGACTAAACAATACAATTTAATTTAAACATCAAATACAATCAAATTCCTTTACTGTTAATCTTCTAAAGTTTAAGTAAAATTCACACTTGGAGAAGATCTTGATAGAGACATTCCCTACATTTTTGCCGAGGCATCACCTTGGGATCTTTTATGGGGAATTGGACTCGGACTTAACGATAAACCACGAATCAACTCTCGAAATACTTGGCGAGGAAAGAACTGGTTGGGGTATATGCTGACAGATGTACGAAACGAAATCATGGATGAAAAAGGAATGTTTTCGCAAAAACCCCGTAAAACGATGAAAATACGTGTATTATGTATAAAATAAATATGTTGTAATTTAATAAAACGATTCAATTTGCGCAGCTAGGTTAAGGACGTCCATGGATTACCGTATGAAATAAATGCACTAAAACAGACTTAATTTCAGACAAACTCATCCAAATATGGCAATGATAAAGTATATACATCATTATGTTACTATCGATCTCCCTTACATTTTCACCTGAAAACAGCCACCGCATCAGCTGTTTATCACGTGATGTGCTAAGAATAGAGCAGGTACACATGACTTCATTTATCGCAAAAGTTCAACGATAAACGAATGAAAAATTAAATTGTTGTTTATGTCACTTAAAATAAAATTAATTGCTTAATCTAAAAAGTGCTTGTAGCAACTATAGCAGTACCAGCAACATGCTTTTTTTGCATTGATCGTTCAGGTTTACAAATTTTGTTGATAACTGAGTCAATTCAGGTGTCAAAAAATGTTTCCTTTCAAGCCACAACTTGCTCACTTTTAACAATCACTGGTATTTAATGAAAATAAAAAAAATAAACACAATCCTTAAAATTGACGGGATATCGTTGAACTTTTGCATTTTAGACAAGTATATATGATTTTATGTAAATGAGCCAATTTTAAAACGCACTGATGATCAGGACCAAGGGCAAACAATCTTACGTTGTGAAGCGCGGAAAATTTAAAGATTCACATCGTATATCATTGGTCATTCTTTATCCGCACATTCATTAACCTTTTGAAACTTTCAATTCGTAAACTACACTGAGGAATATTACCTATTCATTATTGTTTGTTCAGTTTAAACAGAATGGAGAGATGAATTCCTCAATGCACCAGGCCTCAGGATCATGAAGTAATTTCAGACTTAAGTCAAAATTTCAGTTGGTCATAAAATGGTTGTTTATCATAAAATGATGATTAAATGTTGTCTTAAACATCGTTATGTTAAGAAACTTTTAATAGCATTTAATTTGTGTCAGTATATTCAATGAAGACCCTTTAAAGCAGTGTACCATTTTTGACTTAAGTCTAAGATTGCTTCATGATCCTGGGGCCAGAACAGATAACCACATGCACAGATCTAAGGTCTGAAGTGAGGACTGGGTTTCTAAAAGTCTTCCCCATATAACTTCAGACTAATTTAAGTGTCTAGATAACAGGCTTAAGACTCTCTTGAAAAGGAAATAAGAAGCCAGATCCACGTTGGATCGTTCCTGAAAGGGGGGGGGGGGGCAGACTCATCCAAAAAATCTTGAAAAGTCAAATAAAAAGTCAATTTCTTTACATACTCTCAAAACAGTTCGGGGGGGGGGGACTCCATGATTATTCATTTTCTTATCCGTAAATTTAAGAAAAATGTTTGCTGCGAGAAAGAGTCGGGGGACCAGGCCACCCCCACGCCCTCGCCTTATGCTACGTGCCTGCTTTAATCCACCCTGTTTATTAAATATGTAATTTAATATTGTTATAAAATCAGTGTGTCTCTGCCTCGATCAATATAAAATAATCTTGCTTATAAGAGTATCTCTATTATAAAGTCAGGATGTTTTTTATTCATCATATTAAGATACACAATTCTTTAATATGCCTTTTAAAGATTCACTGAACCTCATATGAAAAAATGACAATAACAAACCGTTTGTCTAAATTTTCATACATAATTGAATAAAATTGTCATATTATAATAAACAAGCTCTGTCAAGTAAATTTTGAATCCATTTGAACAGTGCTAGAACCTGTTATGCTGCCAAATTTTTAAAAAGTCGCCAGGAAGGATCTGATACTCGTGGGATTAGTGGGTTTTGTTCTGATATTATGAAATCACGCAAAATATTACAGATGTGTAACATAACGGAAACTAGAGTCAAAAATTAAAAAAGCTTAAGAAATCATCATATAATAAAAGTAAATCACATTGCAGTCACTTAAAACAAAAAAACATGAACGTGGAAGATTTGTCATCAAAATCATGCTGAAGTTAAACTAAATAAATAATTCGATGTCCAGTTCAAACGTTATAGCTTTGGCAGATGGTATTTTTCCTGCTTTTGAAGTTAAGTTAACTCTGTAACGAAGTCTTACAAGGTTAAGGTTTTCTTTTGCAAAGATGTGCATAAACAGTGGCATATCAATATGGCAATATGGTGTTTCTACCTACTGCATTTTCAATGACAATGAAATAAATGTAGTTCAATAAATAGAACAAAAACATAAATGTTGTGACATGCAACATATGGAATAGGAATAATAGGAAAACTGAATATGTAAATTATTACAACACCCTTGCGTGTATGAATTAAAAAAAATGCTTTACAAGTTACATAATTTCATATAAGAATATAGAAAATAATTTAAAAAGATATTTGACACATTTTTGGATACTGATACCAACTGTATTAACGTGGGATGGTTTTGACAGTTTTGTATTCATGCATTGTATCAATACATTCTTATTGCTTAGACACTAAAGTCCACCTGTTACTATACAAGGAATACAATTAGCTATAGCCATCAATGCAACGTCTATCTAAGTCAGAAATGAAAAGCAGGTATAGTGCATTCCAAACGCCGGCTATGATGTCAATGTTGTTAATAAGTAACTACATGTATGTACAATAACTATAGTTGAATAAATAAATTAATTAATTAATTTATAAGCACTGTTCATGGGTCGCAACCCTATCTTCGGGTAGTGTTGCAACCCATGCACAGTTCATATTAGTTAATTAATTTATTTCCATATTTCACTATAGTTATTGTACATAGCTACCTATTAATTGTTTATGTTGTTTAAGTATATTATGTGATTGTTGGTAGAAGATATATCTATTTATTCCTAATACATATAAAGGATTTGTTGAAGCATGCAAATCTTGATGTTTATTATAGTAAGGTACTGTACTACAGTGATTTGTATACAAGGACTTCTATCCAGCAGAGATACTACAAGGAGTTTATCTACCAGTAATGATAAACACCAGAACAACCTAGTCAAATATATGTCTTTATCTAACAACAACTCTTATTTACAATAAATTAATGCGGCTTGACCAAAATGATTGCTTACAAATTATGTCGACACGTGCTCAGCACTTTGCCGCTTCAGAGAAATATTTCTGATCATATGCCACGATGACAGAATAAACACAAACTGCGTGGTTACATTACTTACGTCGGAATGTTAAGACATCGATAAATACTTTGTGTTAGCTGCATCATCGTCTTTTTGAGCAGTAACTCCATAATGTGTTCGTTCACAGAAACCATTTTACCTCATTAATATTGAAAAGGGGGTCACGTGATAAAGGCTACATGTATATAAGGCCGAACCTAATTAGAATTTGACACTTTGATCACTCCTTGTTTTGAGATGAGCCAGCTCAGCTCTTCATGCCCGACTTCCCGGCTACGATGGTGATTTTGCACCTTCTTTATTAGATTGACATATCTGAACATAGGTTCTATTCATGATATGTTAAGGTTTCAGTAAGAACTTCATCTTCACCTTCTGCAACATATTCAGCATCCCTGCTCACCTCCCTCAGAAGGTGCAACAGAATCAAGTTCAACAACTTTTAACACCTGCTACTATAATTATGACTTGTTTTATCATATTTATATAGCTTATGAAAAGCTTAAGTATTTACATTTTGTGTACCTTAATAGGGTACAAATGTACTGTAAGCTATAGTAGTTGTCTGCACCTTCTACTCATATGTCAGCACCTTCCCATACGTCCTGTATCTTCTACATTTATGTATTATTTCATTGAAAGTAACAATTTACACAAACCCCGAGACTCAATACAATAATTAGACCTAGGAAAGGGACACTGGAAGAAGATTTTTGAAATTTATACCTTAATAAAATTGTAGTTATTTTTAATAATCTTGTCATTACACATTGTTGAAACACCCGAGTTAACAATATCAAATAGGTACCAGTTGCGTGTCAATAAGAAAAAAAATCACGACGTTATTACATGTACTTTTGAAAATGTCGAAAAACTATTTGAAACCGACGTATTTTATATAATTATATGTTGTTCAGTATAATAAATAGAGAATAATACATGGCGACATTTGTATCACATCCTATATCAATCCAAGACTCCAATATCAGCCCGAGGACCGTAGGCCAGAGGTCTGATATTGGTCGAGGGTTCATATGGGATGTAATACAGATTTTGACATGATGCTACTTCAGATGTTTCCATGTATTATTAAGGTCTTCCGTTTCCAACGGAAGACCTTATAGAGATTGTAATGTTTTTTATTATTATTTTTTTTTCCCCCTCTTTTTGTCCAGAAGATTTCTCAGAGATGGCTGGATAGATTTTCTTCAAATTTTTAGGAATAATAGAGAATATTAATACCTCGAGATTATTTTTTCATTTTTTCAAAATTCACTTCCTATCGTCCGTTTCCTGTCCCGCGACAAAAAGCTAGTGACATCGAGATCTCAAAAACGAACAACACTTGAGCATCCAGACTTTGTGGGATGATAGAGATATAGTTGTAGATGTGTTTAAACTATTTTGTTTTGTTCGTCGTAGGTTCCGGTCGTCACCGGAAGCACTTCAAAAAATATTGTTTTACGCATTTAATTTATTTCATACAGAATTAAAATATAAGTAAAAATTCTTACATATGTTATCTAGACGATGTTAAATAAAGAAAAATAATCTACTTCCGGTGAGATATCTCAAATATCTCAGGTTGTTTTTTTTAAACAGATGTTGTAACAGCGAGATCTCAAAAGCTGTACTTGACCAAGACACGAAACTTACATGGATGATAGACATTAGAAAGAAGATGTGTTTTACCGCTTTCATTTTGTCAACCGTCACTTCCGGTCCACACTGGAAGAGTTCAAACAATTCAAGTTGTTTAAAAGTTTATTTGTTTTTCTTTGATAATTTTAGATAAATTGAAAGACAATAAAGTCCGGTTTTCTGGTGTGTGAGAACAACTATCCTTTTCATTGAGCACTTCCGTTTGTCCGTTTCCTGTCCCGCGACAAAAAGCTAGTGACAGCGAAATCTCAAAAACGAAAAAGACTTGAGCATCCAGACTTTGTGGGATAATAGAGCTATAGTTGTAGATGTGTTTAAACTATTTTGTTTTGTGCGTCGTAGGTTCCGGTCGTCACCGGAAGCACTTCAAAAATATTTTTTTTACGCATTTAATTTATTTCAAACAGAATTGAAATATAAGTATAAATTCTTACATATGTCATCTATCCGATGTTAAATAGAGAAAAGAAACCTATTTCCGGTGAGATATCTCAAATATCTCAGGTTGTTTTTTTTAAACATATGTTGTAACAGCGATATCTCAGAAACTGTAAGTGACCAAGACACGAAACTTACATGGATGATAGAAATTTGATAGAAGATGTGTTTAACCGCTTTCATTTTGTCAACCGTCACTTCCGGTCCACACTGGAAGAGTTCAAACAAATCAAGTTGTTTAAAAGTTTAACTTTTTTTCTTTGACAATTTTAGATAAATTGATAGGCAATAAAGTCCTGTTGTCTAGTGTTTAAGAAAAATTATCTATCTTATTTATTGAGCACTTCCGTTTGTCCGTTTCCTGTCCCGAGACAAAAAACCTTGACTTCTCGAGATCTTAAAAACGGTAATGACTTGAACAACCAATCTTTGTGGGATTATAGACCTGTATATGTAGATATGTTTACACTATTTTGTTTTGTTCGGCGTAACTTCCGGTCGTCACCGGAAGCACTTCAAAAATTATTATTTTTTTTACCTATTTTAGTTATTTTACATAGAATTGAAATATTAGTTTACATCATGTCATATGTCATGTATGCGATTAAATGAACACAAAATTTCTTCTTCCGGTGAGTTATCTCAAATATCTCAGATAACCAATTTTTTTTTAAACAAATGTTTTAGCTGTCAGATCTTACAAACTTTAAGCGATTAAGACACAAAACTTACATTGACAATAGGCATTTGACAGAAAATGTGTTTAACCGCTTTCATTTTGTCAATCGTCACTTCCGGACTTCACCGGAAGTTTTTAAACAAATCATGTTTTTAACAAGTTTACCTGACTTTCCTGGGTGTTTCATCTAGCCTGATAAGTAGTGATGTACAAGAGGAATATGTGCATCAAATACCAGCTTTTATTTTCAATAATCACTTCCGTTCGTCAGTTTCTGGTCCCGAAACAAAAAACCTTGTTTCGATGAGATCTCAGATTAGGCAGAGAGGTGAAAAACCAAACTTTGAGGAAAGATTGACTTATGACTGTAGAAATGTTAAACGTGTATTTTTTGGGTTCGGCGTTACTTCCGGTCGACACAAAAGGTACTTTAAAAATTGATTATGTTTTTCATTCTCGTTGTTGTTTTACATAGAAGTAACGTATACATTTTTCATTCAAAGTAATTATCATATCCATTATTTTTTTCTACTTGAGAGAAGCAATGTCGTATAGTTAAATTCATACATGTATATCAGAACGGAAGACCTTTTTGTTGCTCATGCAACAAGAGTCTAGTTCACATTTATTATTTTGTAATACAACAATTTGATTTCTTGCACTTGAGAAAGTTTTTACTCGACGAGTTGAGCCCAAGGGTTATGCCACTACTGAAAACTGACAATTTGTGATTCTTCACTAAAATATAGTAAATAGCATTCAACTTTATTATCCATCCCATAGAATCAAAAGTTGTTATGTTGTCATTGTTTGTTATTGAAATAAGAATAATGCCTATAATGAACATTTAAGTAAATGTTCATTATTTCAAAAGAGTGTTTACATTGCTATCTTACAAAAGCTTTGCCTACAATTCTCTGAATTTAGATATCATTTCATACTCTTGTTGTTGACACCGGATATCAGAAGAAAAAATCTTAATTGGAATAGTAATGGAAGATGAAGTTAATTTTATCTTTATTTATTATTCGTATTATTTTTTTAATACAAACTATAGCAAACCTTACATAAATGACACTTTTTATGTGATTATTGATGGGCTGTAAAGCCTAAAGTGAATAAATAATAAATGAATGTATTGAAATTAGTAGAGGTGCAAACAATTAAACTTTATGATAACAAAAGATTCAGTATCATCTCGAGGGGGGGGGGGGGTTAAACGATATGCAAATTTATGCATAGGTAACAAGTGTAGTTTTGCCATTTATTGAATATAAGATAGAATATTCTAAAACTACTGTAATTTGATAATTCAAATAGAACTTGGACGTAGACGTCCTTCATCAATGAAAAGATAACTAATAATTGTCAATACTTGGGTATATCCCTCCAACTATTTTTAGAATCGGTAGGACAACAAAGTAGTGCCTTTAAGCAAAATAGTTCTTTTACTTGCAGAGTGGATATACATTTATTGGGACATTTTAAATCAGAATGCTTGTTACATGTCGGAAAAGAGGATTTGCAATTTTAAAAGCAATTGTCAAAATTGAATTATCATTTGAAGGAAAGAAATGAAATTGTTTGATGTACACCCTTTCCAAAACTGTGAAATTCCCTACTTGTACTTTCAGTTTTTCAATACAGACGCATTTTGCTGGAAAACGAATCTGACTTCACACCACGAAATTTCAACAGGGGAGAGATGATTTGATGAGCTTTCATTCAAGAGGTCCCTCGTTGCTGAACGAAAATTAGGGCCGGAGCTATGAACCCGAACGTTAACATTACTGCCTATGGAAAATGCATTAGTGGACTATACCCACTTACTTCATTATATTATGGCGTGTAACGTGCCGTAATTCGCCAAATGCTACAATTTATGCAGTTTTAAGTATACAAAGGAGAATTGATACATTTAACTAATATCAGCGATATGTACAAGTAAATATCACAAAGCTTGTACCGATAAATCGCTTTATTTACAAAAGGTAAGTACACCTGTTACAGAAAATAATAGCATATACCCAGCAAGACATTAAAGAAATATTATGAAAAGAAAAAAAATACAACATCATTTGTGTTATGACTCATTGTTGATAGCTTCCATGTTAACCTTTTTAACTAGTGACATTGCTCAGAAAACAACATGATGAATGATTCTAAATTTTGTGTGGCCATGAAAAATATGGCCATCTTCAGAAATCTGTTGTTACTCCTGTGACTTGTATATCTTAAACTGCTGTTGCTATACATGTACCCATAATATTATTTTTTATATATATACATTTATGAAATTGCAAACATATCCATTACCTTTGATATTTATTCACAAAAAGGTGAACGAAATATTTTATAAAACAGTGCAACACTAATAATATAACTAACACAACTGCTCACCATGTTGTCATTATTTATTATTGACATCTACTCTCGTTTGCCATGCAAACGTTATTTCAAGTCATAAAATCTTGGCAAATATGGCATACCTAAACCAGTGCATATGGCAGTAACTAGAGTATATTTTTATGAGGCAAAAAGTATAAACTCTGAGCGAAGCAAGGCAAAGAACATTTGGGCGAGTGGTATACTCTGTGGTAATACTCTGACCTACAGTACTTTATTAAGTATATTTATTATTGAATTTTTATTTATCCTTTGCATAAAATTGTATAGAAAAAGTGATAAATGATAAATTAAGTTTTCTTTGTAGATTTAAAAAAAATAGTCCTTCAGCCCCTACCTTGAAATACATGTAGTTATAGAGTTATTGCCATTGTTGTATGAAATGCTTGCTATCGATATTTCGTAAGAGATAAAGACTTGAAACTTTTACTAATATCTTCAGTTTTCTTAGTGGACGTTCCCATTCATTCATGACTACAGGATCTTAAGTCTCCTTTAAGCAGTAATTGCCCTTTATATATTCTAAATTTCATTAAAAACGCTTACAACTTTTAAACCTTACATCATAGATACTTAGTCTATCTTGGTCGATCAAGATGAAATAAAATCCAAACTAAATTCTTTTGATATCTTATTTATTCTTAAAGTAGAGTTTATAAAGCATTCTACTGATTAAATCGAAATAAAATTGTTAAAAACATAAAGAATGAATAGGGTGAAAAAAACCCTTTAATTTGTCAAGAAAACTAGTCTACTAGTTATAAAAGATATGGTTTTAAACATATGTCACCTATATCTATAAAACTATTGAAAATTTGTTTAGTTCAAATATGTATCGTAAATCCCACGTAGTTTTGAAGGTTTCTTACATGTACATTATTTATGATATTCACAGCATCTAATATCTTTATTTCTTTAGACAATTATTCTTATTGGTTATTTATCTGTCTTAGTTATCCCATTCAAACATGCAAAAAACCATCATAACTAGCAGTGTGATAACTAGATTTTTCTGCCATTTATAACTCATATTATTTGTACATTTATAAAGTAATATTTGGATCCTATTTTCTATAGGTGATTACAAGTGAGATAGTACAAAAGAGATAATTTGAGGAAGGGACAATATTTTTCAACTACAATTATGTAATTACATGTAAAAAAAAAATTCCCTTTGCTCTTTTCTTAATGGCGTAAAAATATGACAAGTAATTTTACACAATTTGAACAAAGTAATAAACACGTGTCTCAATTTAGACTAGATGAGAAAAAAAGAGTTAAACGAGATGTTGTATATTTGATTTCATGATGCAAGGCCCTGCAGGTAATTGTTGCATTTTTAGTAAATTAAATTAGTTCTTTTATTAAAAACTATTTTTATAATTGTATTTTTGTCTTCTTCATAAACTTAATCCCAACTTTACTTAAATATTAGTTCATTAATTTGGCAACGAACACACTTCACCAAATACAGCAACTGAAAAGTATACCTCAAATACTTTTCATCCATGTAAAACATGATTTTAATATACTAAAGAGTTTTGGTTACAAGTACCTAAACCGGGATAGATTCATATGTATATGCACCAGAACGATACCCTTTTGCTTGACTTTTCGGCATTATAACTCTAAGGATGTGTAATTTTAACCTTATTGATTTTACACAAATAATTCAAAAATAAACTTGAGAGATATTATCAATATTGTTTAGATGTTTCTTTAAAGTTTTTCTTTATTTTTAATTCCATGATTTTTTTTTGTTCTTTTCAAGTCAGCTTGTAAAACAGTTCTTACCTAATGAGTATGGTATATGTATGAAAAAAAATCCCAACTCTCTCTCTGTCTCTCTCTCTCTCTCTCTCTCTCTCTCTCTCTCTCTCTCTCTCTCTCTCTCTCTCTCTTAAATGCATCATTAAAATTTTAAGAATTGTCCAAAAGTTTACATAATGAACAGTTAGAGGCAAATATCTATTACTTAACTCATCTGGAGCTAAATCGGATAACCTGGAAGAGCCCCGCAATACATGAAAAGAAGAAACACCAAGCATCAATAGATTTTCTTTCATATGAAACTTACCAATCTAAGTTAACCATCAAATCAACAAGCACATCGGTTGGTCAAAAGGCTAAGCATAATGTTACACCCGTACAGGCTACCATAGGTAGAACTCTTTTGTCAAGTGAGGTAATTTTATATCCTGTTACATTATTCTGTTTATATGGCGGAAAGCACATGGTGCAGCGAAGTCAGGAAAACCCTCATATATTACGAAAATAAGGCACAAGGAGGTAAATACATTTATATTTTGTGTAAAGATCATTTGCTTATTCTTATATTAATTTTCAATACAAGTATATTGAATTCTGTGTAATTGTTTACAGTTTCACGGTGAAGTTTGGTACTGTTTGTGACTCTGCGGCGGGAATACCCGTATTTTTGTTCTACATTAAACTTTATCAGTCAAAACCAAGTCAACCTTGTTTTATCTACGAGAGGGTCGATCCATAACCGCACATCTCTGCCGTAACAGTGAAACTCCTTCCGAGGAATCGTAAAACGGTGAGTGTGACCTATGGAAGCCTGAAGACGCCATTACCGATGTTGTGATTGAACGTAACTGCGACATGTGATGTTTCTTTGATGATGTGTAACTGTGAACGAAACATTTGCGATTTATAGTGATAACATTGCGATTTATATTGATGATATTGACTGGTTAAAAATTGTATGGCGGCACGTTTGCGTTATAAGGTGACAACTTTTAACATTACATTTTGTGATTGAATGTGCAATTAACTGGTTAAACTTAAGTGCTATAGTAATAATATCTGTGCATATGAACAATAATCAGAACTGTTCTGTAGATTTGAACTGCGTTGACACTTAATTGCAACTGTTTATTTTGCATGTTTTACAATTTACATGTTTGTAATCAGTGTTTATGCATGTGTACATGTACATGTATTTACCTCATGTGCTAAGGGAAGGTTCAGATATTTTATTGCAACACTTTATTGCATAATAGCTACAGGTATTTAGTATTCTATTGTTTGTAAGTGCAGTCTTACTCTCTGTGTTACAAATATGTCGGACGACGGGACGCCTTATACAGATGCATTTTCATCTATTTCTTCCGAAACAAGGAACGAAGCGAACACAGATCACGACAAAGAAAATACTGAAGAAACCGCTGAAGGAGCTGCTAAGGACTCTGAACAAGCAAACCAGATCTACACATTAAGGCCGCGTGATCGCAAGATGACCCCGAAAGGTTTAGATTGGCAAGTCGATAAGATATGCTCAGACTTTAAGCTTCATGTTTCAAGATGGCGGAAGTGTGCCTCTTCTATTGAAATTCTTATCTCGGATTCGAGTGATACCAAGCACATTAGACGAGAAAGAGACATTCTTATGAACATTATGACTACTCTAAGTGAAATTTATGATAGGCTGAAACAAACACTTACCAATGAAGAAGATGTGAAGTACAGGGACTTATTAGATCAGTATCAGGGAAGATTAGAGATTACTTCTGGAGATAATCATACATTGATGAGAGACATCTCAAACTGTTTAAGAGAACTAGAGTGTGACTCGGTTTCCAGGGCTTCTAGTAGAACACACAACAGTCGTACATCAAGGTCATCGAGGCATTCCAATACGTCCCGTGGTTCTAGAGAGTCGTTAGATACAGTCATAGAGGCAGCGGCCCTGAAGACAAAACTGAAGTATATTGATGCGGAGGGAAAACACAAAGCAGACCTTGAAAGGATCAGAGTCCAGAAGGAGCTTGATATAGCCCAGGCTAAGTTAGAAGCACTTGAGACTTTGGAGGATACTGGACCATTCTTATACAGTGACTTTAAACATTCCGTCCCGGAGCTTGACTCCAAGGAGCATGTTAAAAGATTTATTGATACTCAGGTCAGGCCAGAAGAGGATAAGGCCAAGATAGAACCAGTGTCTCAAGCACCTCCAATTCTGCATAGGAACCTCATGCTGCCTACGTTCACTTCTCCACAAACACAGCAGGAAAATGTTGCCACCAGTAATGTATCAAGAGTTCCACTAAGCAACTTAGACTTGCAGTCACTTAGTAATCCTACACCACCTAGTAGTGGTCTTAAACCTACGGAGCAAGGCTTATTAGATCTGGCTAATTCACTAGCGAAGCAAGTTAGTCTAGGTCGTTTACCTCCTCCTGAACCTACAATTTTCCTAGGAGATCCTTTGAAGTACCCTAGCTGGAAGGCATCATTTCAGACACTCATAGAACAACGTCAGATTCCAGCATCAGAAAGGATTCATTACTTAAAGAAGTATCTGGGTGGATCAGTTAAAGACGTTGTAGAAAACTATTTTCTACTGTCGACAGATGATGCATATGAGGAGGCGAAAAGACTATTAGAACAAAGGTATGGTAATGCGTTTGTTGTTGCCAATGCATTCCGAGACAAACTGGAGAAATGGCCGAAGGTAGGACCAAGAGATGGTGTTGGGCTGCAGAGATTCGGCGACTTTCTCAAACAGTGCTACACAGCTATGCAGAGCATTGGGAGCCTAAACATCCTCAACGACGACAGAGAAAACAAACGATTACTAAGCAAACTACCAGACTGGCTAGTAACAAGATGGGGTAGAATTGCCACTCAATACAAAGAAGAGAGGATGGAATTTCCTCCATTTAAGAACTTCATGGACTTCATAGTTAAAGAAGCTAAGATTGCAACAGATCCTATAACCTCCATAGAGTCTGTGAAGAAGTCTGAATTCGCCCATACAGAGCCGAGTAAACCACGACCTGATTTCAAGGCACGACAGCGAGGTACAGCTGACTATGGAAAACGGTCTTTCCTGACAGATGTTGATGAGGATCAGGTTGCAAATGTGAATGTTGCTAATAGGAGTGACAGAAGGAGAAATTGTGTTTTGTGTGAAGGAAATCATGAACTAGATGACTGTAAACAGTTCTTAACGAAGAGTTTGGAAGGAAGAAAACAATATGCGAAACAGAAAGGTCTTTGTTTTGGATGTTTACATGCGGGTCATTTATCAAGGAAGTGTCGTCAGAGAAAAAGATGCAGAACTTGTTCCAAGTTCCACCCGTCATCCTTACATGGGGACGTATATCAACGAGGACAGCACCAGATGGTGGAGGATATTAAGACAGTAGTGTCAAAAGAGAGTTCATCAGGAACAACACTCATGAATCACTCTGGAGCATCTAGTAAAAGTACCATGATACTTCCAGTGTATGTTTCACATAAAGAGAACCCAGATAGAGAGAGGTTAGTTTATGCACTACTCGACACACAGTCGGATACCACCTTTATTCTGGACAAGACTTAAAAGGCCCTTGGACTTGAAGGAAAACCTGTGAAGCTCATGCTCTCTACCATGTATGCAGAGAATAAAGCTGTAGATAGTTGTAAGATTGGAGGACTTCTTGTGCGTGGTTTCAACAGTGAACATAGGATACCATTACCGGAAACGTACACAAGAGAGATCATGCCTGCCAACAGATCTCATATTCCGACACCGGAAATTGCAAGAAGATGGCCTCATTTGGAGGTTATTGCAGATGAACTTCTATCTCTTACTGATTGCGAGGTTGGATTACTTATTGGCTACAACTGCGTGAAGGCTTTGACGCCTAGAAATGTTATCGTTCCATCCGTAGACGGACCTTATGGTCAACGCACTGACTTGGGGTGGAGTGTAATAGGCATAGTAGAGAATGACTGTTCAACGGAATGGGATGAGGACCCCATAGGAATTAGTCATCGAATTGTTGCGTGCGATGTGCCTACAGAACTTTGCAGATCTGAAGTTTCAAGACCAGACCATGTTGTATTTTCCTTAAGGAACAAGATAAAGGAAATAATCAACCCTGAAGAGGTAGTTAGGATGCTTGAAGTGGACTTTAGCAAGAACTCAAATAGTTCTTAACACATTTCCTACGAAGACAGAAAATTTCTAGATACCATGGAGAAGGGGATTCATAAGCTGGATGGGCATTATGAAATGCCATTACCTTTCCGAGAAGCTATGCCATACCTGAGCAATAATAGAGACATGGCATTACAGCGACTGCAACATTTGCGGAACCGATTTGCAAAGGATGCACAGTATTGCGAGCATTACATTTCCTTCATGAGAGAATTGATTTTGAAGGGTTTTGCAGAAAGAGTACCGGAAAAGGAAATCAACGTTGATAGTGGACAAGCATGGTACATTCCACACCATGGTGTGTATCATCCGCAAAAACCAGGAAAGTTGCGTGTAGTCTTTGATTGCAGTGCGAAGTATATGGGCCAGTCATTAAATGACCATCTGCTACAAGGACCTGATATGATGAATATGCTTGTTGGAGTTTTGTGTCGTTTCCGCAAAGAGCCTGTTGCCTTTGTTTGCGATATTGAGCAGATGTTTCACCAGTTCAAGGTGAATGTGGAGCACAGAAATTATCTACGATTCCTGTGGTGGGATGACGGCAATTTCAGTAAGGATCCTACTACTTACCGGATGACGGTACACCTGTTTGGAGCAGTGTCCTCCCCAGGATGCGCCAACTTTGGCCTGAGGCAAGCTGCTACTGATGGAGAACTTCAATTTGGATCTGATGTTGCGAACTTTATCAAACGAGACTTCTATGTTGATGACGGACTGAAGTCAGTCGCTACTCCAGAGGAAGCCATTAGCCTTATAGAGAGAAGCAAAGAGTTATGCTGTGGAAGTGGTTTGAGATTACACAAATTCCTCTCAAACTCGAAGGGATTTTTACTTTTACATGGTCATTTCAGAAAAGGATTCTTTGAACTATTTTCCGAATAATGATTCTACCGATTTCCGTGTTCACGCGCTGAACCCAAGCTTGCGGGGTCGCTGGTACGTGGGTCTCAGCGAAATAAGCATTCAAGTAGAACAAGGTTGTGATGTTGGTGCTATCAGATATTTGTTCAGATACGTTGGTAAGAGGCTAAAAAAGGCCTTTGTTAAAGAGAACGCGATTGTAACAGGGGCGAAATGACGTCGTGTTCCCGCGTCATATACATTCCTGTCATCGTAACCGACTTTCATTCTATAGAGTGTTCCTGGAAAGCGTTTCCTCTCCCAAACCCGATGTTACTCTAGTGTTGCATTTTAAAAAGTATCCTTTCATTTAAAAATAATGCACCCCTCCCAGGTTTACGTCGCGGACACTAAAAAATGGGCCGATTTTTTCGTTCATTCCGCGAATAATCCGATGCTGAACATCTCTCTAAGACATAGAGGGGGGACTTGGGGAACGGAACTATCAACAGCTCTCATATCGTACCCATTAACTCGGATTATTTCTCAAAAGAGGAACAGTCGGCCCCGGCGATCACTCTAGTTTCGTCTGCCGAACGAGACTTGCACCAAGCCAAGTCGGAATTGCGTCGCGTAAGAAAGAAAAGGGGGGTAGTTAAAACGAGAAAACATTCCGATAATTTCGACAAACTGAAATAAACATGCGGCAAACGGAGCGCCAGCAGAATACTCCTCTCAAGGCTTTAAAACTCAGCGGGGTGATACTATTGATCACATCTTTTTTATCGTGTTCGGAATGACCGTAGACTTGTGGAACAATAGACATCATCCTCTCGTAAATACAACTCTGGAGTTTAGACCTTGCGATTACCAGAAATCGTTTTTACTGACCAATAACTTGCGCGTCGGCGTCTGTTTTTATCGGGACTCAGTGATGATGCACTTTAAACGCAGCCCCAGAATGAAAAAGATTACCGTTGACCGCGGTGGAGTGGCAGCCTCTGAAACCCTATGTCGACAGTAGTATGGTATCGAGACGCGATTCAGCATGAAATAAAACGGAACGAGTTGAACGGTCCGTTAAGCGCGATGGCATCCCTGGCGCACGACGATATCCAAGAGGGTCTGCCGAGAGAATTGTTACTGTTTAATCGGTATCTTCCGACTTAGCCAACATTTTGAAAAAATACAGGTAAAATGCAGGTAGATTTGTGTTGGCTAAGTGGGAATGGGGTGCAGGTGGAGAACAAAAGAATTTAATTACAGGTAAGCTATAGTCTGTTTTCAGATAAAAGTTAAGAAGAATAAATATGAACTGACCTTCTATCCCAACAAATTATTTTTTTTAATTGATACAGATGAAAATGTAATTTTCAAATTATGAGTTTTAAATAATTAACTGTTAAATGTTCCCCCTTAATTTATGTCTTTAATTGAGCTATAAATACCATGTTTGTCTATTTTCATCATATTTTGAGTAATTATATAAGTTGACTTAACTTAAACTTAGCCTTGAGAAATAATGTAATTATAAGAATCCCGTTTGAAATTATAGCTACGAATCATATGGGTCATATGTCAATTCTTTTCTTCAATATTTTAATGTTTTTTACTTCACATTAATCTAAATAAGATAAAAGAAGATTTTAAGATTTAAAGAAGATAAAATCCACCTCTGCCGTTTTTTAAAGTTGACTTCCACTCGAATATTGGCTAAATTGATTTGATTTGATTTTTGATGATATCTTTCAACTATCAGTAGATAAAACAATCAAGATCTCAAAATATACAGGCTTTTGATTCTGAGATTTTATGTAAACATCGTGCAGAAAATTGCTGATTTTTATTTTTGTAAAAATATTCTATGGTTATTTTGATTACAAGTATAGGCAAAATTACGGCTTTTAAAAATAAAATAACACAACATATTTAAAGATTTATGTTTAAATTAGTATTAAAAGTATAAATATATTTTATTTAGTATTACCGGTATTTCCCTAATTCTTTTTATGCATTATATTTTATCATTTTTAAAAATGCTATCATTTATTTGTTTTCATCAAACTATTCTCAGGTAATTGATAACAAATACATTTACACGTGAAAACAGACTATAGCCTCTTGATCACTCAGGTGTGAAAATCAAAATGTTGGCTAGGTGGGAATTGAGAATTTCAGAATGTTGGCTAAGTGGGAATAAACCGTTTAATCTACCCGTCACACAGACAGCTGTTTTTCTAACTATTACATGCATGTAGACTGTAAACCAGTTTCTCAGATGAGTGAAAATGGCCCCGTTGAATTTAATTTAGCTAAGACGAGTGACTACCTGGACCTGAAAAAGAGCTTGTAATACGTTAAGGCGCGCATCGTGAAAACGGATGGTTCTAATCTCACAAGAGACCATGTAGTAGGTCCCGTGAATAATGTTCTGCACAGTCTTTTTAGTAAGGTCGTTATTTAAAGAAATGTCGACCTGACTAAATAATAAACACGGCAAACAGTTCCCCAGCAGCGGCAGAGCGACCTACGCCTACAAAGCTTACCTTCAAAACCTGTTAAATTACCGGGAAGAGGCAAAGAAATCGCATCTTCAGTGCTGATTGTTTTTTAAAGATGATACCAGTTACATGGATACCACCAAACCCAGCGTTGCTAATTCGGGTTTGTTTTCCCGCAACGTTTTCTGCATGGAGAGCCTACCTTTTGACTTGGAAGGACCCATTTAAGAGGATGTCTGTCGCCTCAGTCGGTTTGTGTTAAACGGTGTAAATGTCAGCATTAAACTTAACCGACAAAACTCATCATTCTTTCTCATTTCCGCCGAGTTGGACCCGCAATACAAGATCGTTTTTGATGACGTCATTTTGAGGGTCTGTAGGGTACAGGTGTCTCCGGGTATTATTGTGGGACATACTAAGGCTTTAGAAACAAACACGGCAAAATATCCTATGATACATACTGACGTTAAGATGGCTTCTATCGCCTCAGGACAGACTCGGTTTATATGGGATAACATATTCCTGTCTAGATGTCCAAGTAAACTCGTGGTTGGTCTGGTATCTACGGAGGCCCAGATGGGAAGCTATCAGAAAAACCTGTTTAATTTTGGAGCTCGACAGGTTGGCGTATTCGTCAATAACGTGAGCGTTCCCGGTCAACCGTATAAAGTAGATCGTGACTGTTACATTTCCGCATACAGAAGCCTTTTCGATATCGTCGACAAAACCCAGATCGATTCGGGAAATGATATCGATAGAGATGATTGGATTGATGGTTACAGCTTATTCGGGTTCTCTCTGCAGCCTCATTACAACAGCGGCGAGACTCTTTCCTTGATCAATCAAGCGAACGTGAGACTAGAAATTTCGTTTGCACAAGCTCTTCCAGAAACCCTTTCCTGTATCTTGTACGCCGAATTTCCTACATTTTTTGAGATAGACAGTACTAGAAATTTGATTCTTAATCCATGAACTTTCAACTTTCAGATCTTTGTAATTTAGATTTCATTTTAGAATCTCAATTTAGGAGTCTATTTTCTACGAATAATTTTCCTAACCATGTTGATCATTACCCTAGTGCATATATTATAAATACCGCTGACATTCATAGTCCAGGTGAACACTGGATATCGCTTTATTTTTTATCATTTGACCAGTGCTATGTATTTGATAGTTTCGGAAGAAACGGGAGATTATTACCGCCATCTATACACACCTTTATACTTCGTAATTGTTTTGCGTGTACATATAAATCTATTCAAATACAAGACGCAACCAGTCAGTCATGTGGACTGTACTCTGTATTCTTTTTACTATTTATGTATAGAATTTGTATTCTTTCCGAATTTCAACAACTCTTTGGTAGTGATACACATCATAATGATTGTTTTGTTTGTAGTCTTCTTCAAACCTTGTACACTCCTTGAAATGATACCAAATAAAATCTCTATGAATAAGATTTTTATTTTCAATGCGTTGTATTAATACAATGATACATAGAATGTTGATACAACGTAAAGATAAAGTTACTCTAAGAGTCTCTAAACACTAAATAAAAATACTCTCTGGATAAGAATACTTAAAGTCTTGATTAAAAAAAATCACTCTTGCAGACCTCGCAGTTCTGATTGAAATTCCGGGTCGTCTCTCAGGATCCGGAAGTGTTTCTCATCGTCGTCACTAGAAACTTCTCTGAATTCCCTCAACACAATGTTCATAGAAATGTTGTCAAAACATTATTCCAGATAGGTTTCCCTCTTCTCTTCCCAGGAGGATAAACATCCAGAGTTCATGTGCTCTCTTTGACTGGGATGATCTGTAACACATCCATAACAATCTTTCTTGGCTTTTTGCAGTTATAATTTTTCTCAAAATGTTACTTATTACCGTTTTCATGTGGTGCTGAGCGTTATCAATTTCCTTGTAGATTTGGATGAATTTCATCCATTCGGTATGACCCAACGAAATTCCGTACTTAGTGGGTTTGATTGGGTTCACGTGAAAGTTAAAAATTCGGAAATCAACTATTATAACGTTACTGTCAGGAAACCGCTTTGCTGTCACTCTCGTATTTCCGCTTTGTCCGGTTCTTAGATCCCAGTTTATTGGTGGAGTTGTAGCCTCTTTTAACATGTCCTGTACATGACTCTCTATTTCATGTACAATGGACACTAAAAGTAACCACTCTTGTCCGGAGAAGGAAATTTTCTTGATAGGATCTTTTACGTTGTTAACTCAGATCCTAGTCTCATTCTGTTAAAAACCTCTGGTCAACGTAATTTTGTCACTTAGAAACATGTTGAAAGACGGTGGATTTGACAGTGGGGTAAGTGGTTTAAATACTGCTAGTTCTAAATATGATGTTATTTGATCTCTTGACCATGTTTATGAGAACTGAATTACTTCACGACAATACAGGGTATTGATTGTAAAAACTACATAACAATCATTGACATGATGTAGGCACTTGTTATCTCGCTTAGATTATTGAGGGATTTATTCATTAGCACTTATAAATAACTTTTTTATGAAGAAGCCAGGGAAAACTTAGGGAAGATCATTTCTAGTTCGCATCATTAGTGTAAATTACACAACAATCTTTTTTGTACTTTAAACTGTCCTGGTCATTATTAGGGACCCACAGAGTGACCCTAGAGAGAATTACCATAACAACGAGAGGTCAGAGAACTCTCTCAAGGTCACTGTGTGGGAGGTAGAACTCATTTACAGTTATTTTCTATAGAAATAAATTCATGTGCTTCCTTACATCTATATATGCGTACAAAGATTTAAATGGTTGAATTTTGTACGTTGAGTATATATATTATAATATAAAAATAAGAATAAATGTTTTGTAATCATTGTTATATATGTACATGTACTTTGAAATGTTAACGAATGCAATATTATGTGGTTTTTATGGATTGTTACATTAAATCTATGTGCAATTACTACACATAGCCAGAGATAAAAATAAATTTCCCTATCTTTATTGTTTTTTTTTTTCATTTGTTACTGAAGTGTAATCCTATGTCACTTTTTGTTATGTATACACACATTTTATCTCTCTTTAAGACTTTTGATATCTAGTGTAAAAAGCAGACTTTAAATATGTTGTTTGTAGTGACCCAGTCTTACAGTGTAGGTAGATTCTACAAAATCAGTTTATGCTGGTTTATTTTGATACAGCTTTACATATAAAAATATGATGAAATTGTTCTTACAACTTTTTATGAGAGAGAGAGAGAGAGAGAGAGAGAGAGAGAGAGAGAGAGAGAGAGAGAGAGAGAGATTTATAAATATTAAGGAGTAACTTAGTATAAGTACGTCAAGCGCTACATTCTATTCAAAGTTTTAATCGGTGAACAGAGAGGATGTGAAGCACTATCTTGAACGAAATATTGGTGTTATGATTCAATTGTTTTTACAAACTTTAACATGTATTTCACAAGTAATAAAAACCCAAATATTTCATCGAAGTTAAATACTCGTTTATGAGTAGTAGAAAAATTGGTATTTACTGGTCCTAAAACACATGTAAATGTAGATTTATAGAGACTTCACGGAATTAAAATTGGAAAGGCACTTTGGATATCTCGAACCCCCGGATAATATCGAAGTTTTGTTAAAGTTCCCCCCAAGTTCGAGATACCGATGTTTACCTGTAACTATATATATATATTGAGGATAATGGACATCAAGTTTTGTCTACGTCTCCAAGTGCTTCTTGATTTATGTGATGAACTCGACATCACACACTTACATGTCGATTTCGGGTTTTACTGACTTCAATACAAGTGATAGTTGATCTCCAGTTTTATTGCAAGCCAGTGGAAAATTAATGCAAGCTCTCTTCCTCGACATTTTAAGAATATAAAATAACGAAACTGTCAATTTTGATGTCACGAGACACTTATCTTTTATTTATGTCTAACAAAATTAAACTGCTTTCAGTGAGATAAGGAAATAATTTCTTGTACTCTCTTACATAAAACGAACCCCCCTTACTTGCCATTCATGAATAATTATAAAGATAAGTATTTAACACTAATAAACACACAAAACGTGAACGACCCATTAAAGATTTTATGATATACCGCGGTACAACAATGTAATTACAGTTAAGATTCTCGACGTACACCAAACATCTGTTTCAAGGACATGAAAACGGTATCAGATAGCTTCATTATTAACAGAAATCGTATATAACACTGGCTAAGCTTCAAATAATTTTACAAACATTCGCCAATATTTACATTTTCCAGTGTCTCTGTCTGTGATAACACTACTAATCGATTTTGTACTATACAGCCCAATAAATTCAAATGACGTAATGTTGGGGGCGCAAGCGGGTTTGCATAATTACAAAAATGTAATATTATAACGTTTAATCGTACCACTGCTGAAAATAATATAAATATAAGTAATAAGGAATCATTCTTTGAATATTATGATGTGATAATTTCGGTCGGGGCGTGATCAAATCTATCATAAAGCCCTTCGGGCTTTATTTGATTTGATCACACCCCGACCGAAATTATCACCTCACAATACTCAAAGAATGATTCCTTATTCCTTAATGAGCTTGTCGGTGTTAGTGACTGCACTCATTTGTGTATTTCGTGTGAATATTATCTCAAGTCACGCTGTGTTCACAAATGTTACATACTCAAAACCAGTGGCTCTAAGTTCTGATAATCCATATGGTGGCTTCCCGGGATCGAATGTTGTCAATGGTCTTCTGTCTGATTTAGCCCACACTTCACTAGAGAAATCACCGTGGCTGAGGATAGATCTAAGGGCAAGGTTCCTTATACATGAAATAGAAGTTTTTGCTAGATCCGACCATCTTGGTAAGCACTAAGATATATACTGTCATAAAACTTTAACTGTACAACATACATACATGTATGTTGTCACACACACACACACACACACACACACACACACACACACACACACACACACACACACACACACACACACACACACACACACACACACACACACACACACACACACACACATATATATATATAGTTACAACTACCGAACATTTTCTCCTCTATATCTGAAGAAACCGATTGTGTATTAAAACTAAAAGAACTTAAATCTACAAGATCCAGTTCTTACCAGTTTATCGATGACCGAAACCTTCAGCAACCGAATAAAAATCAGGGACTGCATGAAATAATCATGATGATGTCAGATATAAGAATAAATGACTATTCCTTCTATCTAACGTGCTGATGTACATTAACAATTATTTAGGTACTTTTGCTTACTCTTTATGACTAATTCTATCATTTTTTAAAATAGAGATGTAAATATAAACCACAAAATGCTGTCTTTGATGATAAATGCGGGCTATGAAGTTAGCGATCATTGCAGAAAAAATTTACAAAACTCGCTAACGCGGGTTTTTTTTTTTTTTTTTTTCTGCAATGTCGCTACCCTCATACCCGCATGAATCACCTAAGAAAACATTTTTTATGTTTACTCATGCTGCACACCCTCACCGCAGCTCTGTTTTTGCTGTCGGAAAAATGAACTCAACACTGGTGAGAGATGAAACATGTCATTTATTAAAAATGACGAAAATAAAGAAAAATATAAACAACATAGCAGGGGATCAGACCAAAAACTGTTCACACAAAATGTTAAATAATTTATCAATATGCTGATCCCCTTAACTTACAGAACAACAATATTTTGTTCAAAATTGTATACAATATATACAAAACCAGCAACAAGATGGCACCTCAAAAATAAAATATGCATGCATCCCCTTAAATGACATAACAACCATAAAATGTATATGCAAAGTTTAAAATATTGGAGTGGTGAAACGGGGATGGAGGTGGGTGTATCAAAACATTTCTCGTGCTACACTCTCATCGATGAAGATAGAATGACCCTACGCTCACTGGTCAGCTACTGACCGCATCAAAACACGTGACCGTATCGTTTTAATTGATTGGCTATTAAATTTAATTATGTAACAATTACACCATGGAAATTTTTACAATTACATAACAGGTCACTGGGAGGTTTTAAGACTAGAGTATCGGGCTAAAAATAGACATGGACAGTAACAACTGAAGGGAAATTACATAATATGGTCAACGACTTCTACAAAGCCTGGGAAAGAAATGCAACATCTTTAATCAACTAGTAAATCCATAAACATTACAAGCAAAATAAAAAAGCATATAAAATTATAGCATTCAACACATAAATACAATTATTAACATAATTGTTGTTATTGTTAAAATGTCGCTCGTTAATTATACAGGTACATGTATTCATTATCTTTAATGATCAAATTTAGGTAATCCCTTACACGATGCTGATATTAGAGTGGGAGAGACCATTCATGTCATGGAGTTCTGTGGACATTTCGCGGGGCCTGCTTCAACCGGTCAGCGGATTGCAGTGTTTTGTCCTAACACCACAGGGCGATACGTACATGTACGGCTTCAGATCGTGGCGGGAAATTCAAACTACATGAGTCCCACAGAAGTCCTTGTTTGGGGTGTACATGTGAACGAAAAATAAAAAATTCATTGTCTGTGCATGCGGATCCATTTAAGAAATAAACAGCAATTCAAAAAGTTCACCGGAATATGAAGTTGGTTGGTCACGTGATCAAATCCTGTGAAGCCCGAAGCCTCTTTACGTTTGAGAGAGACAAAACGTTCAGAACTGTTAAAATTACCGAGATTTTATGTTTACAATAACCCAAGCGACAAGCGATAAGTATTGTGGCGTTTTCGCTATTCTATAGGTTCATATAAGGAATCTATATATATATATATATATATATATATATATATATATATATATATATATATATATATATATATATATATATATATATATATATTTGCAAATGTAAATATTCTCAATTAATTAACATTAGATGCATGCATATAAGGTATGATAATTGCTTTTGACAACCGTTATTTTATCACTTTCAACAATAAGCAGAAGACGCCTTTCTTAATAGAATGACCATGTACCAACAATCATCATTTCCATGAAGATTTTAACCTTGCTCTTTGTTTTTTTTAATGTGAACAGTTGTAGAGTAACTGTTGATACATTTCGCCTCGATCTTTGGTCAACATGTAGTTGGTTGCGACCAATCTCTTAATTACTTTTGCACGCCATTGGTCGATCCATGTTTCCATACAAAAATCGTCAAACAGGTCGGATCACAGTGCAGGGAAAAATACATTGAAGCAGCACCAATAAGATTGGTCGTGTGTTCTCCTAAATTTATGGAAAGCCGTAGGGTACCCCCACATAATTATTATATTTTCCTACATAATTGACCAAAATAATAATTTCACCCAATTTCACTTAAATTGCACTATTATTATCTTTTCATAATAATTATAATCTAACTTTGTAAAAAAAAAATACCAACATAATTATTTTTTATCATCAAATCATTATTGTATTCTGGTTCAAAATAATAAAAATGTCACCCAACAATAATTATTATGGAAAGCCGTAGGTATGGAAAGCCGTACGGTATGGAAAGCTATGGAAAGCCGTAGGGTACCCCCACATAATTATTATATTTTCCTATATCATTGACCAAAATAATAACTTCACCCAATTTCACTTAAATTGCACTATTGTTATCTTTTCACAATAATTATAATCTTAACTTTGTAAAAAAAAAAATACCAACATAATTCATCAAATCATTATTGTATTCTGGTTCAAAATAATAAAAATGTCACCCAACAATAATTAGGATCGACATCCACATAATAATTATTGTGCGCATACAAGTCAACATTATAATAATTGTAGCCAGCGAAACATTATAATTATTGTTGGCAGGAACAATAACTCTGCTTCAAACTTTACAAATATAATTTTGCAAACAGCGAGCGAATCTGCAAGATAATTATTTGGACGCTTGCAAAACAAAACGCTTTAACAATGAAGATCTTGCAATTATAATTTTGCAGACGGATCTGCAAGATTATAATTTGGACGCTTGAAATACAAACGCTTTTACAACGAAGATCATCAAAAGTATAATGCGGTGTATGTAAACAGATAGTGAATGATGTATATATGCGTGTGTTGTACACACAGGCGTGTAAGATTAATTCACTAAGCTAAACTTCAATGTCAGAAAGTTTAATGATGAGTATTTAAGTGTAATTTATCTACGTGTAAAAGATTCCTAACCTACAATGTATTGTATAACCTACCGCCCTTCGACCTAACGTTAACACTGGTTGATAATGCTTACTATAAGTTGATTACACTAAGCTTAAGTTGTAGTTTACTTTTTCAACTTGCGTTGGGTGCCTCACACCAGCACCCTACCCCTACCAAAACACGATAGCTTTTGCATGCATGAAATATGTTCTCATTTAAAGCGGTAAATTTACACATTAATATTTTAAGTTCAACTTTAATGTTAGAAAGCTATGAGTATTTAATTGTAATTTATCTTCATTTTATCCACACTGTATTGTATAACCACTCCCCAGCCCTGCAGTTAACACTTGTTGTCTGGTTGTGAATTAATTTAGTTTAATCATCCATTTATTATGAAACATGCATATACAACACATGGTGGAGCACATGGCTTAGTGGTCATAAGCATTAGACTATAGTAACCAAAAGTCACTGGTTCTAAACCCCACAGTGGTCACTTAATGCTGTGTGTTTTGCACTTTGACAAGGCATTTTGTCTATATTGTCTCAGTCCTCCTAACTGAAACTGGGTACCGGCATTAGCTGGGAGTTGAACCTGTGATGGACTGGTAGCATTATTAATAACGAAAGTGACAATATATTATGGATCAGAATAGAAGGTAAAACATTTAGTATTAACAAACATATTTTGATGGGAACAGTTTATATACCGCCATCAAACTCTAGGTTTTCATCAGTTGAAATTTTTGACGATATTGAGAATGAAATTTTTAATTATCCAAAGAAAATGATTGTATATGTTCACTAGGTGACTTTAAAAGTAGAGTGTCTACATTGAGAGATTTTATTGATGTTGATGATTCTCTGTCACAACTTTCTAACATTGCTGAGAATAATAGTAATTTTAATTGGGCTGTTGATGAAATAGACTTAGAAGCAATTGATAAATATGATTTTTCTATAGAAAGGAAATCTAAAGATAACGTTGTTAACTGCTATGGAAAAAAACTTATTGATGTTTGTAAACACTGTAACATTATAATACTTAATGGTAGATCCAAAGGTGACCAAAATGGTGAGTTTACATGTAAGCAATCAAGTGTTATAGATTATTGTATTTCAAACACTGACTTTTTAAGATATGTACACAATGTTAGAATATTGCCCTTTTCTTCATTTTTATCTGATGTTCATAATCCTATAGAGATATTATTGGCACTTAAAAGTCAGCATAGCACTGAATTCATATATCAACAAAAGCAAACACAAGAAATTGCTAAAAAATGGAATCCTGAAAAAATTGAATTATATCATAATTTGGTAGAGGATAAAGAAGATATTGTAAAATCATTAGAAAATGAACTAAGTAACACTATACTTGAAAACATATCAGTACAATTTATTGATAATATTGTTGAAAAGATTAGTGATGTACTGGTTGAAAGTGCCAAAAATGCATTCGGTAAAAAGCCAGTTTTTACAAATACAAGTGAAACATTCAATTCCAAATATAAGAAACCATGGTTTACTCGTGACTGTAAGAATGCTCGACAGAATTATAGAAAAGCGAAAAGGTTGTACAAAAAATTTGGTGGAGATATTTTTTAAAATGACTTGTATGAAAAAGAAAAATTGTACAAAAAAGATTGAAAAATGCGAATGTAACGCATAGAGTAGAAATGAAAAAAAAAATTTCTAGTTTAAGAACAAACAACCCTAAAGAATATTGGAAATTTTTGAATACAAATATAGATAAGAAAAGATGTAATGCAGATTTATATAATCTTTTTACATTTTACAATGAATGTTGTAACAAGAATTATAATGAAGACGAAGAATCAAATAACAATGTATTTTCTCTTGATGAACTCAATATGTTAGCTGATGTTGATCTTAATAATGGTATTAATCAACCAATAACACATGAAGAAATATTTAAAGGTATCAACATGTTGAAAAATAACAAAGCTTGTGGTGATGATAGAATTTTTAATGAATATATCAAAAGTACCAAAGATTGTATGTTGAATCTATATACTGTATTGTTTAACAAAATATTTGATTCTGGTGTGATACCCACACAGTGGGTTAGTGGTAACATTATACCTGTTTATAAAAATAAAGGGGACAGTACAGAACCCCAAAATTATAGACCAATTACACTTATGAGTTGTCTGGGAAAATTGTTCACTGCTATCATTAATGAAAGGATAAACAAATATGCTGATAATGTTCAACTCATTTTAGAGAACCAAGCAGGTTTTCGTAGAGGTCATAGTACTATAGATCATATTTTTTCATTGTATTCTCTTATCGAGCTCTTCAAATTGCATAAGATGAAATTATATTGTGCTTTTATCGATTTTGAGAAAGCATTTGACTCTGTTTGGCATATTGGCTTATGGAATAAGGTATTATTGAACAATATTGATGGAAAATGTTTTAAAATTATCACTAATATGTATAAAGGTATTAAGTCAAAAGTTTTGGTCAATGGATCAAGTTCTGAATTTTTCGAATGTACAGTTGGAGTAAGACAAGGGGAAAATTTATCACCTTTTTTATTTTCACTGTATTTAAATGATCTTGAGGAGTACCTGTATGCAAACAATGTAAGAGGTTTGTCACGCCTGTCTGAGAACATTAAGAAAGATCTTAATCTTTATTTAAATCTTTCTCTTTTATTGTATGCAGATGATACCATCTTATTGTCAGAAAATCCAGAAGATTTTCAACATTTACTCAATGTTTTTTCTAAATATTGTAAAGAGTGGCGTCTTAAGGTTAACAGTAAAAAAACTAAAGTTGTAATATTTTGTAGAGGTAAACAGCTGTTTTACTTTTGAAGATTCCCAATTAGAAATAGTTAACAACTTTAAATACCTAGGTGTTACATTTTGTAAAAGCAATTCTTTTAATCTTAATGTTAAAGAACTGTTTGACAAAGCTACAAAAGCAATGTACGGTGTTATTGGGAAGTGCAGAATCCGTAATTTAGCATTTGACTGTAAAATAGACATGTTCGATAAAATTATCAAACCAATATTATTATATGGATGCGAAGTTTGGGGTTTTCATAACTCTAATCTCTTTGAGAAATTACATTTAAAATTTTGTAAACATATATTGAACTTGAGAACCTCAACACCAAACTTTATGGTATATGGGGAACTTGGAAGATACCCCTTAACAATTAATGTCAAAGTAAGAATGATTTCCTTCTGGGGTAAATTACTTAATTACCAGAACTCAAAATTGTCAGCAAAATTTTTTAATGTATTAAAGAATTTTAATAACCCATGGTGCGAAGCTATTAAGAAACTCTTAAATCAATGTGGATTGACATATATATGGTATGAGAACACAATAAACATACCCTGGTTAAAATCTAAAGTATATAATATTTTATTAGACCAATTTAAGCAATCATGGTATAGTGAGGTACAAAATTCTCCAAAAGGTTTAAATCATAGGATTTTTAAAAAATCACTGGATTTTGAAAAATATTTATTGATTTTGCCAACAAAACTATGTAAGAAATATTGTTATTTTAGAACGGGTAATGCTAAATTACCTATTGAGACAGGTAGATGGTTAAATATTCCTAGAGAAAACAGAATTTGTAAATTATGTGCTTGCAATGAAATTGGGGATGAATTTCACTATCTTTTCAAATGTACTGATGTATATATATCCAATTCAAGGGTTATATGTTTACCAACATTTTTCATAAAAAATCCAAATGTTGTAAAATTTGAAACATTGTTCAATGTCACAAACATAAACCAACTTACCAATATTTGTAAACTATTAGATACTATATTTGAGAGAGTTAGCTCTCTTGGTTAATTTGAACCAATTATCTGTTATCCCTTCATCACGCATGTATCAATAATTTTCGTTTATTATATTGTAGTTTGTACATACTGTACATAAGTATTTTCTCTACACTGTAAATTCAGTTATGAGAATAAAGTTCATTGTCATTGTCATTGGTAATGAGCACTGGCCTTATGCACTGTCATGGCTTGGAGAAGGATTTAAAACAACACATGATTGATTGACATAATGCATTGTAAAGTAGCTGGATACTGTAGGTTATATGTTGGTGTTAAATTTATCAGTTTTGTTTAAAGCAACCCAAAAATAGTATTCTGTATGATTACATGTATGTGAATGTATTCCTTTGCATACATGAAGTAGTGCATCAAAATATATGGGGAAAGATATGAACAGTTGATATTGGCCACAGTAGCATAGTGGTAAAACTGACTAGAGTTTTGGGGGTCCAGGGTTTAATTCCCAGTCCTGCCATATGTTTTTATTGTACACTTATTTATATGCTCTTTCCTTCTTTCTTACTACAATATAAACAAAATCCACTTATGTGGAGTCACCTTCTTTCTCATCATTAAAATTGTACTTCATACAAGTATGTCTTATCTAATATATTTAGAACATAACCCACTCTTTATATCAAAAGTTCTGCACCAAGCAATTTTCATCACTCAATAGAGTATTTAGCGACTGCTGATTGGATGAAAAAGTGGATTATGTTCTAATAAGTATATTGCAATTTGTGTTGATACATCTGTTACTTCAAACGAGATTCGAAGGTACGTTTACACATATTTAACATGGAGGTGCAGGGGCAATACATAGAGAAGTATGAATGGCAAAATCTTTATCACATCTCATATCATACCCTTAGTATAGCCAGGCCCTAAAAACAGAACTCTTCTTCCAAGGCTTGTTAATTTGCAATTCAGTAGACCTCCTTAATCACCATAAACACATTCCGTACTTCAGGTTGCCTGCTAGTTTGTGCGAAAATAAACTCGATGTATATTTTGTATGTGTAAAACATATTGTGTTCAACATATGTATATGTGTTCATTTATACGTAAAATTTATGTGTTCATTTTCTTTTAAAGCAACTCTTATCAAGCATACAGCTATTTTTCATTTAAGTTGGCTGAGTACACTTTGAAATAGCGTCTCAGAAAATTACTTATGATTGATAGATAAGCTGAATAGATATATGATATATAGATAGATACTAGATATATAGAAAGATGATAGATATATAAATAAGAATATTAGTATGAAAGTCAAATAGGTGAAAACATGTGCAGTTTTGATAAAAAAAAAAATGTATTTTATAAACTCCAATTCAGTAAATATGAACAAGAAGCCCAGGCGGATTCGAACTCATGATCAGTGGTTCACAAGCCCGATACTTTTACCACTTAACAATGATGATATACAACCACATCGTTTGACCGCCTGCCCACCGTTTCAATAACCTGATTTTTCTTTATAAAATCCATTAAAAAGTTTAAGTCTAGGTGTAGTGAGGTACCTTAACAAAATATATAATTTTAGATTTGACATTTGTACTTCACTGTGCACACTTTTCCTCGATATCAACTTTATATTAGTAAATCTCTAATTAAGGAGGCTCGATGGTCAAAAAATTAACCATCAGATCTACCTAAAATTTTGATAATATGATTTGCTTACCTATAAACTATTATTAACTAAAGAAAAAACCTAAAAATTTTTACTTCTAAATTTGGGTATATTGTTATATTTTTATGTAGAGCTCTCCTTCTAAACATCAATACCATATAAAAATGGCCACGACCATCAAGCCCTCTTAATTCATATAAAAAGAACTACAACAAATTTTATATAAAAAAACAGGGTAACAAAAATTTAGACTTGTCCTCGTTAAATGTTCCTGGCTTTTCATTCAAAATAGATTTTAAAAGCTATATTTCCAAACTTCTAATAAATTATAGAGTGGGGTTTGGTAGAGTTAATTATAAATAATAAATTTTTGGGACATTTTTATGATTGTCATTTTTCTTATAGATGAAAGATTTCCTATATTCCATTTAGTTTAAAGTTAAGGTCAGACGACACGTTCCTCGAGCATCTTTTTTGTATCTCCTTGTAATAAGCATTTCCAATAAAAATAATCCGGATTTCTCACAAAAATTGGTTTCAAAAATTATATTATATTATGTCCCTTTCTGTGCTCTTCTACGATTGGAGATAAATTAGTAATTTCAATAAGATTATATAGGAAATTGCATATTCTAGTATCCTGCACAAATGCCTGGTAAGATATCCTAAGTTTTGCAAGAAAGCTTGTCCAAGTTGTAGTAAATCAATAACAAATTCCTGGAAAAAGTTTCTAGTATATAAAATTGAGAAACGTGTCGTCTGACCTTAATCAACCTTTACGTCGATAAATTTAATTTGTTTGCACCTTTTCTCCTCATTCGTATACCTGCATTCACCTTTTATTAGGATTAGTGCTTATGTTATACCAGTATTTCTTTACAGTACCTTACCGTATGAGTCGAATTCAATCTTTAAAAGGTCGAAGTGACATAACATATGTCAGAAAAAATAGAAAAAATACAATGATTTTGATAATTTTCAAATAAAAGTTAAGAAAGATTACTCACCCTGATTAGTGTTAATAGCTTGGATCGTTTTTGTATTACAATGATTGATAATTTATCGGTGATTTTCTTTTACACCAAGTTACAGTGAATATTTTTCTGGTTTGTGATCCCGACCTTTCCATGAATACAAATAAAAAGAAAAATTAGTACAATATAGGAAGAAACAATCGCAAATATTTGGGCTTTCCGGTGTCACAATGGAGCTTAATCAGCTCCACATTCCAAGTGGCTACCATTAAAATAGAGTGGGCGAAAAATTTGTTATAGTTATTGATCTTGAGAAATGAAATGAAACATGAAAAACATACAGAAAAAGTTTGTTTGCCACCAGTTTTTGATGTCTGCGTTACATGTATTCGATTTGTTACAGAATTTTACATTTACAGCATTATAGACACAAGATTGATAAAGGCTCCATAAACAATAATTCAAACTGGCTACAATAAACATGGCAGTAAAAATAACAAATAAAGGAACACTTCGTAACAACTGTGACCAGGACAGTATATCAGTTAACTCCAATTTTTGAGATTGGTATAAAACAATTGCTAAATTCCTGTTGTTTCCAATGAAACAAGTCTTCGCCATGCGATCGTTGTTAGTAGCTGCATTCATGTGTATTTTTCACGTGAGTGTTATCTCAAGCCACGCTGTGTTCACAAATGTGGCATACTCAAAACCAGTCACCTTAAGTACTAGAGTTAAAAATTACCCAGAATCAAACGCTGTCAACGGTCTTCTATCGGACTATACCCACACTTCGCCAGAAAAATTTCCCTGGCTTAGAATAGATCTGAGAGCAAGGTTCAAAATACATTTAATAGAAGTGTTTGCAAGATCCGGCTGTTGTGGTAAGTACTAACATATTAAGTTTATTCTACTATAAATGATTAAAGTTTAGGCCTATCGGCCAAATTTCTTACCAAAGCAAAATTCTTATCTGTATTCCAATCGCCGTATTAGTAATCTGTTCTTAGATTATGAAAAATAAAGCTCTTTGTATTCTTAAAAAATCGCTTGTTTGTTAGTACCTTACTGCATGCTGAAATGTGTTTTCCCCCAGGTAATCAGTTACACGGTGTTGATATAACAGTTGGAGAGAACATTCATGACATGGAGTTCTGTGGACATTTTACGGGGTGTGCGTTCACAGGTCAGCGAATTGCAGTGGTTTGTTCCCATAGGACCGTGGGACGTTATGTTCAATTACAGATTGTCAACGGAATTTCCAACGTCTTGACTCCTGCAGAGGTTCTTGTCTTGGGTGTTCGTGTAATACATTAAAGTAACTGTGAAGTATTATTTTGATTTAATCACAGTAAAAGAAAATATTTAATTCTATTCGTTCTTTTTCAAAGACTGATGTTGAACCTGAATAAACGCTTCGGAAGAAGAAATAGCAAATTCAGTACTGTTCTGTATGAAAAAAATGACGTATACCACGGTACTGACGGGTCTCAAACTACTCAGTATCCGATATTAATTCTCATACAGAACTGTACTGTATTTATCAAATACAATGATTAAAAATCAAAACACATTGCATCTCTCCATAATTTTTTGGGGTATAGTATTAAATGCAAGCAAACGTACTCGATCTCTATATTTTCCTTAAAACCGTTTAATATCGTCATCTTTTGATAATCTGTTTGCTTTTAAAAGAGTAATGGAGATCTACTGGACAGCTATGGATAATTAAGCTAGTTTAGGCTAACACGCATTGGATAGTCCATTATCTGAGAGAATAAACAGTTTTCGACTTAAAACCACTATTGAAAGTTAAAACATGTATATCAACAGATGAACAAGTGTCGTTTACTGTTTTATTATCCACATTTGTTATAATCTTGTAAATATTCTTCTATATAATTTTCACCAACAGAATTTGGGCACCATATGATTTTATTTACCTTCCGACAGAATTGCCTTCGGCTTCGGTCCTGGGCAACATTTTTTATTAAAGTCCAACAAATCATATGTTGCTCTCTTACCAAGTCAGTAACTGTATTAAACAAGAGTGGTTATTTAGTTATTCAAGACTTATCCATTTTTCGTCGCAGATGCCTCGTTTAGTAGATCTTGAAAAATCATATTCACACATTCTTTTTTCCTTTTAAATAAGTGAATCCAAATATATATTTTTACAAACCTCATAATTGGCAGATATGCAATGAAATTAACTATTCATATAATTCACCTTACAATGCTTGTAAGTGAAGGAAAGTTGTCGTACTCAAATCGTTGTAAAAATAACGTTTCGTATATCGTACTCGGTAATTTGTAATTTCAGTAACATTCGAGTGGTTATTTCAAATAACGTAGTATATCGCCATATGAGCCACGAGCGGTACTAATATTGTACTTAGGTTAGCTCTATTAATAAATATTTTTAACGAAAAATTAACAAGTTAGTATTCTTTTTGCTGTACATACCTCAAATTACGTATGTTATCCTTCTAAAGTCAGTGTTACAGAATATTTTTGTCAAGAGATTTGTAATTTTCAAACAAAATTTAAATCAAGAGAGAGAGAGAGAGAGAGAGAGAGAGAGAGAGAGAGAGAGAGAGAGAGAGAGAGAGAGAGAGAGAGAGACATGGAGAGAGGTGAAGTATGTATTGTATGATAAAGGCAAAATCATTCCGTTATTTTTGAAACATACCACGAACAAGTGCATTTTATGCAAATAATAAAATGCATGCACTCATTATTTATTTTTTAAACTAATTTGTACACATCAGAACTCATACAATGTAGTTTATTTAATGTTTTATGATATATCAAATAAATTTTACCTTTTATAAGTTTGACCTTCTTAAAACTGATAACATGTAATTTAATGACGTTTTTATTAGTGCAAACAAACAAACAAAACATTACATTTTTCATTATTGTCCACGTACTCAATCACATTTACAATATTTAAAGGATGATATCACTTAATATATGTCATCGGCCCGTTTTTATACATCGAATAACAAACATTCTACGATAATTTTCAGAACTTTGAAACATTAAGAGTGAATAAAAAAGTGTTTCTGAGATTTATGTAGATAGGTTGGATCGTTTTTTTAATTGAAATAATTGACTCAATTTTAATGATTTTGTAGACCTTTCATTCTGATTTCTGACCCCGTCCTTTCAAACTAAATAGAATGGGTGGACCTTGGCACAGTAGATGATATGTATATGAAGAAATTAAGCAGATCTTGAAAACTCGTTTACATATCACGTGACATTTTTTATCGCCAGTAGAGGGTAAGCGTATCAGCGATCAGAAATTACTCCCATTGAAAATACAGCTTACAAATACTGTATTTGCATGACTGAAGTTTAACGGCATAAATGGTCAAATTGAACTCAGTTACTGAAAAATATGTCACCTGATACGGGTGGTATAGACGAGAAAATCATCATGAAAGGTTATGTGAGTTTACACCAGGTAAACAACATCAGTTTATAAAGGGAAACTCAATACTTATTCATCTTTTAAAAAAAAATTACAAATGAGAGTAATGAGGTAGATTTTTTCCCTTTCACATGTAGATAGATTTTGACAAAATACATTAACCAGCTGAAGGATTAAAAATACCTAGTTGCGCTTGTGTATTTTAAAAGCTTACAAATGTCTACGTAGATTGAAAGGAAATATCATGCCCATGTCATAAGTAATGATGTACATGTACATTTCCTATGAGTTTGTTTTATGTTATGTAAGAAAGGGATTCTATGTGGGTAAATCTATCACAAATTAAGTCATGCAAAATTAATTTATAGAGATATTCCATATTTTTGATTTTTTTTTCTAGGAGCTGTATTTCACCTCATTCTATGTTGATAGGTTCGGCTGGGAGTTTTGATTTAGAACGGAGATTCTGTTACGCTACTTAAAATAACAAAAATTGTAAAATATAGCATAACCTATTAGTAAGTTGGTATCATTTGGATTAGTACCTATATTCTATAGATGTAGAATAAACCATTGATGTCCACTCTAGTCTTCTAAAATACTTTCTATCCCATTCTGCTCTGCCTGGTTTCCTATACTGTCTTGAATTAGCCATGCAACAATTTAGAACACAGTGGAGTAATTCTGGATAGTATTTTCCACTGGATTCATTGATTAACTTCCTTTTTTTTTTAAATCAATGTTTCATCTTCAAATTGTGTTCATTTGTTCTATTTTAGAATTAAAACTAGATGACACCTTCGTTTTTCAGCGATTTTTTCCGCCGTTACAACATTGCGCTTTTTTTTTCTGCACCAGAAACATATACTAGTACATGTAGGCCAAGATCCAAAGACCATTAGTTAACATAGATATCAAATTATAAAAAATAAAAAAAACCAAATGCGAATCAGAATAATTTACTGACAGATAAGCCAATAATATACTGAAAGCAATCAACATGTACACAGACTTTGAAACTGTACGGATTACCCTATCACGACATGTCTTAATTAACCCGGTTATACCTTGTATGAATTTTGCAGCCATAAAAATAGTTTGTTGCCATCTTTTGTGGGTCCGATGGTCGTGGCCATTTTTAAACTGTATTGATCTCATTCAGAAGAAGAGTTCTATATGAAACTATAGGAAATTAACAACGTTTCAATGATAAATAAAAGGATTTTTTCTTTACTAAATTATAGCTTATTGCGAAACAAACACATCTGAAAAGTTTATGTAGATCTGATGGTTAATTTGTTGACCATCCAGGCTGGCTCCCTAAAACTCTAAAATATGACCAAACACCTTTATTTAAATGATATATTGTTGCATTTGAAATTTTTATTGTTGAGTGGAAAATGAAAAAAACCCACTTATCTTCTGGGAAAATCAAATCTTTGAACAAAATGTAGCTGATTTTGCTGCGACTTTATTTCTTCTACCAAAAATAATAATCGTGACACCCATACTGTATACAGACAATATATAGATCTTTCTGTTAAATATGATAAACAAATAATTGAGATTTTTACCAACTACAACTTCTACGTTGTATAATATATACGTCAGACACATCCTCTGTGATAAAAATTTGGTATGTTATGTGTAGCGAAGCTTATTGTAGCAAAGACTATATATAAATCCAATATCATACCATACTTTGATATGTGACGGTTTAAACCTATAATGTCGAACTTCTTTGATAAAATAACGCAAAATTCCACGACTCACTACAAAATATAAATAAAACTTGTACATATACTAATGTGTCAACAGAGTATGTTTGAGGATTTTGCACGGTTTGTTTCTACAGTAAAGCACGCTTATGGCGAATACGCTTATAATGAATTGACGCTTACAACGAAGGGAATTTCATTCCCTGTGACTTTATTACATGTAAACTTGACGGATATAACGAATTAAGCTTAAAACGAAGTAAAATCACCCGTCCCTGGGACTTCGTTATAAGCGTGTTTTACTGCATATCTCTGCTTACAGATATATCGCCAGCTGTGGCAATGACAAATTGCAAGGCAAATATTACATCATTAACACATCTATTGGCCCACGGGGTTTAAATCCTTGTTAACTATGGAACAGGTGCTTTTGATTTGTTTCATAACTCATAACTGTCGTGGAATGCAAAATGGTAGAACTAAGATAAAATCGAAAATCTAAATTCATTGACGGAGTGCTAAAGTGTGTTATTTTGTCATAGTTTTGTTATGTTCATGTCTTCCACTTGGGAAGAAGTAAATTATATACGGATTTCATAGATCTTTGTTTCATAACAAAAATTGTCGAAAATAAAACTTATATATTTTTATCCATTAAATATTTCCTCTTATTCTGAGGAAAAAATATTAATTCTAGACAGTACAAAACTATTAGTCCTCTTAATCATGAAAGTATTATATCAAATCTTTCAAAATATTTTAAATGCCTCTTAAAAGTTAATTTAAATGACTCTGTAAATATTAATTCAAATACATATTTGGGTTTGGCTTCCGTTGATTAATTCTTGGTCAATCGAAAGTTAAGCTATTTTGAAATACGTCAGAATTCACGGACTGTACGTTCTGGGGCCCGTTTCTCAAAGAGGCCTAGGTCCAGGCGTAAGCGTAATCCGGACTAAATCAGGGACTAAATCGATGTCCATTTCCAGTAAAATATCCAAATATGAAACAGATGATGCAGACTCTATCGTATCTTTTATTTCAAGTTCACTGGGATATATCGAGTCAACGAAAGTATGGAAGTAACAATTGTTAATTGATAATACGTCGTCGATATACGTGAATGTTGAGTTGAAGGCCACAGCGAGTGATTTTTTTTTTTTTACGTACAAGTTTTTGAATAAATTCTGCTTCATATGAATACAAAAATAGGTCTTCTAACAATGGGGCACAGTTGGTACCCATGGGAATTCCAACAGATTGTTGGAAAACCTGATTTCAAAAAACTGCATAGATATTGTCTATCAGGAACTCAAGCATCTTTTTAATGTCAACTTCAGAGTACTGGTGTGCACAATCTGAATGGTTTTTAACAAAATAGTTTCGCAAATGCCCGATGACAAGGTAAATGAATTAACACGATCCATTTTTATTAAAAAAAACAGCTATCAATGATGTCAAAAAGATGGGACTTAAATTTATCGTGGGGTGGTTGTTTTAAGTGTATAAAAGTCATATGTAATATACATTACTACTCGTTAATAAAGTTTATCTTAAGTATGAATAATTAAAGTTGGGTTTACCCCGGTAACTGATATAAACACAATGATCAAAAAGATGCTATGATTCTAAATTATACATGTATTCTACAACAACAACTCCGAGAATATGCATCGTATAAATGTATATAAGACTAAGTACATACATGTATGTACTGATATATAATTGATTTTTCAATCAATACTCAGTAAGCATATACCTAAGGTTTCAATTTAAAGACCTCTTAAGTTGGCATTGTTCAACTAAACCTATATTTATCTTCTCATCATTTGAAGAAGTACCACATGTATGTTTTAGACGAAGTCTGAGACCAATGTAATGTTTCTACACAAATTTGAACATACATGTACATAATTATGAAACGAAACTGGTTTCAAAATATTGAGAATACTCCTTCAATAAGGAGCAACTCAAAAACATTTACAGTTGTAATTTGTGCTTGTGTGTGGTTGTATGCTCCTTACCTATATCATCTACAATTTCACAACACGTATATATTCTCATTCTCATTTTTTACTCCTAGTATCTTTACAAAACGTATGAAAGATTCAAGTTCTACGTAATGTCTATGAACTCGTATTTAGGTGCAATCAATTTTAATTTCTTCAAAAAATATTTAAGAATGCAGAGTTTGTGTCAATTTTATTGACAAGCGTTTGTCAAAGATCTGAAGATTCGTAAATTTCACGTACAAGTCTCCTTTAATTTTCAGAAATCAAATGCAATATCTTATTAATTCTTAAATTAATTAATAAATTGCGTTCATATTTAAAATTGTTTGTAATTCTTTTTCAATAGGTATGGCTTACTATCACTGATCTTTGTGCATATGCATATGTGTTGTTTATTTGTACTCATTTAATTGAATTGAAATTTAATCACTTGAATTCATGTTAGTGTTGTGTTTCATAATATTTAAGATGTATGTATATCAAGGGTTATTTTTTATTTCGAAGTTGTCGATTTGCATGAGACAAAAGACGCTGTTTTAGCATTTTTTCAACAGTGTGCATTATTTACAAATTTGATTAGCTTGTCATACTTATTGTATAAACAATTATATCCCCCCCCCCCCCCAAAAAAAAAAACAAAAAAACACACAACCCAAAGCAGATAGGAAAAAAATAAGACGCAAATGCACTTGTAAAAAACCACAAAGACACTAAATTCCTTATCCGGAAGGGGGATGGAGGATGTTTTAGACGCCTTGTCCTTTAAACTTTTCGAAATCTTTCATTTATTAAACTGTCGTCAAATAGGGAAGGGGTACTTAACTTATTGTTTTTATATCTATATTTTAATCAATGTACATATTACTCTCAATAGGCAAATAAAAAAATAAATAAGTAAATCAATTTATTTAACCCAAAACAGGAAAGGAAGTGGGAGAGATCCGGGCTCAAATTTTTATAATTTCTTTGTTGTTAATTGTAGACAATATCTTTCAAAAAATTTTATCATTTGAATCGCAGAAAATCACGATATGTTTCCATGTCATTGCCTTAATCATTTATAGTATTGGAACAGAGAATGGAACTTTTCTTCCTACTAAAAACATGGGTAAGGTTCACGTACAAATTACCTATACAGTGGAAATTTTCGATTTCAGTAGGTTGCTGTTTAAATCATAGTCATATTATTTTCTATAAATAATTCAGTGATACGATAAAAAATTATCGAGCCTTATCTCAGCATTTGAAACTGTCTTTATATCTATGAAGTATGATAATATTTTGCACACGTATGCGGACATTTCTACTGTATGCTGTCCATTCATTCTACAAATATTTTCAATTTTACACGAATATTGGAGTTAATCTCTATGCATTATTTCGTTCAATTATGCACAGTTGTGCTTCAATATCGTCTGCAATATTTCATATATTTGGTTTTTGCAACCTCTTACCATCCGTATCTTTCATATCATCTGTATTTTCTCTAAAATGAAATTATGTTAGCAGGCGAATAGGCATTTATTCTTCTGTCATTAATATAAACTGTTATGGACAACTTGAACTGTACAAACTGTGATATATGTATAACATGTTTATTTTCGAGTACATGTACTATGAATTGGACAATTGATCCATAACATATAATCATAGCCTCAAAGCAAAACAAAATACGATATGCGCATGCTTAGTACTCAGCGGAGATGTCTAAGTTCTTCGACATTTAAACTCTAACTTACACCTCTTTCAGAAACGCAATTTAGACCCGACTTAACCAATATTTGTGTAACTTCGTTAGTCGGACTAACTTAAGCCCAAATTTACGCCTTTTTGAGAAACAGGCCTCCTGGCGTCTTATATTAAAGAACAGCCGGCAATTGTTTTTGCGATGGTGTTGTCCATGTATTGTAATGATACAAGGTATCTTACTCCAAAATACGTGAAGTACACTTCCGCCGGAAATGATTCATTTAACGCTTTCAGGAAGAGCATTGGACAATTCTCTTTTTTATAAAACATGTGTAACATTAGGTACATGCAAAATGAAATGGAATTATTTCCGACACTCATTTAATTGTAAAAACGGATTGTAATTAAATCTGACATGAAATCAAAAAAGTATTTGAACGCCATATTTTCTATGGCTCCTCAACTGCTACTGGGGTATATTTACCGGTCGGAAAAGATTTCAGTTTTCAGTTTCCCCTGGCATGGGTTTGCCTGTCCATTTCCCCAGCACTCATTGGAAGCGAGTCGCCAATCCTGATCCCCCCTATATAACTAAGCAAGTTTAATATTTGTTTCTCATATATACTATGTAGATGAGTTTGAATAGATAGCTATTTAAACACCGATAAAAACAAAGAACTTGTATGGTCCTTAAAAATATGAATGATATATTTTGACATCCAAAAAACGATGTCATGCGATTTTAGAGCTTTGATTTATTTGATGTTTATATGCACGTCAAACATCTGTTACAAAGGGAGGTATACAGTATAAGCTATTTACAGCACCATTCACAAAATAGTATATATATAAAACTCGCTAAAATCCAACTAATTTCACTTTTACAAGTCCTCACCATGCGTTTGGTGCTAGTAGCTGCATTGATTTGTGTTTTTCACATGAATGTCATCTCAAGCCACGCCGAGTTCACCAATGTGGCACACTCAAAACCAGTGACCTTAAGTTCTGTTTATTCTGGTATACATGGTCATTTTCCGGGAACTAACGCTGTAAACGGAATTCTATCTGACTTTGTCCATACATTTGAAGAGAAATCCCCTTGGCTCAGGATAGATCTGGGAGCAAGTTACCGAATCCATGAAATAGAAGTGTTTGCAAGATCTGGTTGCTGTGGTAAGCATTTGCTGTCTTGATTATTACTACACAGTAAACTTATAATAAAATAATTTAATTCTGGTTGTAACGAGCTTTCTCATTGGCTAAAAATATTATTTATATCGTATAAAGAATGTTGCTTACGTCATAGTAAGACTTACGTCAAAAACGTATCAATCTGCCTGACGTTACGTTTAAATTTTGTAAAATTTGACGTCATTTTAAAAAACAAATGGCCATTTTATACTACAATTAACAGTAAAAAAAATTAAATTATAAGCAATGATTATTTATTAGTTTTATACGATATAAAATGGTTTGAAACAGTTTACGCTTTTTTATAAACCGCTTAACCGTTTATAAAGCGTAAACTGCCCCAAACCATTTTATATCGTATAAAACAAATAAATATTGAATTCATTCCTTAAATAATAAAATAAGAAACCGTTCAACCTCATGAAAGCATCAATTATGAACAACTATACCGATCCTTGATACCATATACTATTTTGTTTTATTCATAATCATTATTTTTAAGCATTCCTAATGATATTTATAAAGATATCGATCGACATCGTTTTTAATTTTGCTATTTTCACTTTTTGATCTGAAGAATAAAATAAAATCTTTGCATGTTTGCATTGACTATCCTATTGTAGTTCCAATTTAAAACCTTTTCAACATTTAAACCCCCCCCTCTCTCTCTCTCTCTCTCTCTCTCTCTCTCTCTCTCTCTCTCTCTCTCTCTCTCTCTCTGTGTAAATTCAATAAAAAAAAAACATAACTATTGAATTTTATTGAAAGTAAACGTTAAGATGAACCGACTGAATGACATAACCCTATGTCTGCCAATCAGTAAATTGAAAAGCGCTTGAACATCATTTATTTTTGTATATGAACTCCTGAATTTCACTGTTGAAACAAATGTCTTTTTACAGGTGATCAGTTACACGATGTTGAGTTTACAGTTGGAAAAAACATCCACGACATGCATTTCTGCGGACATTTCACGGGGCACGCTTCAACCGGTCAGAGGATTGCAGTGTTTTGTCCCCATTACACAATAGGACGTTACGTACAATTGCAGACCGTCAGCGGTAGTATCAGCATCTTGACTCCTGCAGAAGTTCTTGTTTGGGGTGTTCGTACGGGACTTTAAAGTAATCCTGCGAATTATTACATGTATTTGGTTCTTATCTAAATTGATAAAAGAAAATATGCAAGTGGCTTCGCTCTTCTTTCAAAATGATGAGTATCTGATATTGAACCTGAAATATATACCGCTTCTGAAAGTACATGAAAATAGGAAAATAGCAAATATCAATGAAGTTCTATATGAGAAAAATTCTAGTAGTTTTTGGTTCTTTTGGTATTTAAAAGACTTTTAATCAGATATTTATTTCCATACAGAACTTTAATTGGCATATATCAAATACAGTGATCACAAAGGAAAGCAATTTGCATTTCTCTCTCTCTCTCTCTCTCTTGACTGTGTATTGTGTATTTAACGGCTTTCAAATATGGAAGGGAGATAAAACTATGTGGGGATTGAATGTAAACAGGTACCCCTACCATAAATAACAATGCAAATCCTCCATGTGGATGTTTTATCTTGGATAAAAGGAAGGAGGTTCCATGAGGGCACTGCAATAATTAAGTACATACAAAATGAAACAGAAACTCCGAAACCTGGCTGCCGTATTTCACATCATCATTCAATGACATTTTCTTGATATTACTCCTAGCCGTCAGTATTTTTTGTTTTGATAAACGCCTGCCTTAAGTGTTTTAAAGAGGTAACAAAAGGAGGAAAATAGTAAAAATAACAATAACACTGTCATATAATTTGATGTATTTGTAATCAGTGTTTAAATATAGCCTTCCGTATAATTTTTGTCTAAATGTGCAGACAGCATATTCGAGATTCAAAAGAATAGGAAATGATCCAAATCAAGTACACTTTCAATAAACAATTTCCAAACGATGATCATAATAAATTAAAATCTACATTTTTATGCTGTAAAGTAATAAGACATTGCAAATGTCCTTTTTATACAAATATTTTGTTTTAAAAATCACGTTATTGCACGTTATTGTAATCATTTTCTTTTTTGTATGTTTGCATTAATCTATTTGTGTATAATGGAATATGACTTTAAATGGTTGTTTTGGTATTTCTGTATGCTGTTTAGTTATGCATACGTGTACTTGATGTATAGACGTGTATTTTTTCCCTTTCATCTTAAAAGTGTATTTACATTGCATATCGCCCTCAAATGGAGGATTTCTGCCTGTTTAGGAGAACTCAAGGGCTTTGCTTCTGTGATTATCTCTGGCAGAAAAGGAAACGTGTATACAAGTACTGTTTCAAAATGACACGTATTTTAATATATCTCTTACAAAATTTTAATGGCACTAAAATCCTGCATATTTTATTTTGACTTGTTCACTTCATGTACCAATATATATATATATATATATATATATATATATATATATATATATATATATATATATATATATATATATATTTATATTTTTGTATCTAGAATATCACTTGTACCATACAGATTAATTTTGGTACTATTTTCGTAATAATTGATAATACGTATCATCTTGGGAAACAATATTACAGAATGACCATTTTATGATTGTTTGTGTCTATATGGCGATTAATCAGGTCCCCATTACTGTAGGCTACCCTAAATATAGATAAGGGTGAACAATTCGTTAAAGCTATTAGTCCGGGAAAATAAAATGAAACAAGAAACAAACACAAAAATATCGTTTACCACAAGTTTGTAATATATGCGTTACATGTATTCGATTTGTTACAAAATTTTACATTTACAGCATTATGAACACAAGTGATAAATGCTTAATAAACAATAATTCAAACTGGCTAAAATAAATATAGCAGTAAAAACAACAAATTAATGAACACTTCGTAGCAACCGTGACCAGTACAAGGTATCAGTTAACTTCATTTGCAAAACTCCTGTTGATTTCACTGAAACAAGTCTTCGCCATGCGCTTGTTGTTAGTACTGCACTCTTTTGTGTTTTTTATGTGAATGTTATCTCAACCACGTTGTGTTTACAAATGTGGCATACTCAAAACCATTCACCTTAAGTACTAGATATAGAAATGACATTCAAAATCAAATTCTGTCAACGGTCTTCTATGGGACTATACTCACACTTCGCCAGAGGCATTTCCTTGGCTTAGGATAAATATGAGAGCAAGATTCAAATACATTTAATAGAAATGTTTGCAAGATCCGGCTGTTGTGGTTAGTACTAACATATAAACTTTAAACTTTAAGTGATAAAAGTTAGGTCTATGGGCCTAATTTCTTACCAAAGCAAAACTCTTATCTGTAGTCCAAATGCCGTAGCTTACATTATCAAAAGTAAAGTTCTTTGTATATTAAAACATCGCTTGTTCGTTGTAGTGTTTGTAGTATTTAATCGCATGCTGAAATTTGTTTTCCCCAGGTAGTCAGTCACACGACGTTAATATAACAGTTTGAGAGAACATTCATGACATGCATTTCTGTGGACATTTTACGGGGCATGCGTTCACAGGTCAGCGGATTGCAGTGTTTTGTTCCCATAAGACCGTAGGACGTTATGTACAATTATGGATCGTCAACGGAATTTCCAACGTCTTGTCTCCTGCAGAAGTTCTTGTCTGGGGTGTCCGTGTAATACATTAAAGTAACTCTGTGAAGTAATATTTTGCCTTTAATTACAATAAAAAAAATATTTCATTCCGTTAGTTTCTTCACAAGAAAATCGCCTGAAATTGAACCTGAATATACGCTTCGGAGATGTATTAAAGCTAATAGCAAATTCAATACAGTTTCCTGTGAAAAAAACATGAAGTATATTTCGGTGCTTACGGGTCTCAAACTACTCAGTATCCGATATTAATTCTCATACAGAACTGTACGGTATTTATCAAACATGATAAAAAATCAAAACACATCACATCTCTCCATAGAGTTTTGAGGTACAGTATTAAATGCAAGCAGACGTTCTTGATCTCTATATGTCCATTTAAACCGTTTCTAACGTCATCTTTTGGTAATTTGTTTATTTTTAAAAGAGTAAGGGTGATCTACTGAACAGCTATGGATAATTAAGCTAGTTTAGGCTAACACGCCTTGGATAGTCCATTATCTGAGAGAATAAACAGTTTTCGACTTAAAACCACTTTTGAAAGTTTACATGTATATCAACAGATGAACAAGTGTCGTTTACTGTTTTATTATCCACATTTGTTATAACCTTATAAATATTCTTCTATATAATTTCCACCAACAGAATTTGGGCACCATATGATTTTTTTTACCATCTGACAGAATTGCCTTCGACTTCGGTCCTGGGCAACATTTTTGATTAAAGTCAAACAAATCATATGTTGCTCTCGTACCAAGTCAGTAACTGTATTAAACAAGAGTGGTTATTTACTTATTCAAGGTTTATTATCCGTTTTTCGTCGCAAATGTCACGTTTAGCATATCTTTGTAAATCATATTCACACATTGTTTTTTTCTTCTTCAAATAAGTGAATACAAATTTATATATTTCAAAACTTTGGGTTCCTCTTATTTGACAGATACGCAATGAAATTAACTATTCATATAATTCACCTTACAATGCTTGTAAGTGGAGGAAAGATATCGTACTTAAAGTTTTGTAAAGATAATGTTTCGTACATGTATATCGTACTTGGCAATTTGTAATTACATGTTGAAACCGTATTTCAATTACATTCGCTTTTTTCAAGTAACGTAGTATATCGCCATGTGAGCCACAAGCGGTACTTAAATTGTACTTAGGTTAGATCTATAAACAAATGTTTTAAATGAAAAATTGACAAGTTAGTATTCTTTTTTCTGTACATACCTCAAATTACGTATGTTATCCTTCAAAATTCAGTGTTGCAGATTATTTTTGTCAAGAAATTTGTAATTTTCAAACAAAATAAAAGAAAAAGATGGGGAGAGAGAGATGTGTGGTAAAGGCAACAACATTCCTTTATATTTGTATCATACCACGATCAAGTGCATTTTATCCAAAGGTATAATATACTGCTTGCACTCAGTATTTAATTTGTAAACAAATGTACACATTAGGACTAATATAATGTAATTTTATTGTTTTATGATGTTTCAACAAAATTTAATCTTTTATGAGTTTGACATTGTTAAAACTGTTAACATGTTATTTAATGAAGTGTCATATTAGTGCAAACAAATATTATAAAACATTACGTTTTTCTTTATTTTCCACGTACTCAATCACATTTACAATATTCAAAGGATGATATCCCTTAACATGTGTCAGCGGCCCCTTCTTTATACATTGCATAATAGAAATTCTAAGATAATTTTCAAAAATTTGAAACAAGAGTTAATGAAAATGACTTTCTGATTAATGTGGATAGGTTGGATCGATTTTTATTGAAATAATTGACGCAATTTACTGAGTTTGTAGACCTTTCATTCTGGTTTATGACCCTTTCATTTCAAACTGAATGGATTTGGTGGACCTTTGCACAGTAGATGAAATGTATATGAAGAAATTAAGCAGATTTTGAAGATTCGATTACATATTATATGACATTGTTTATCGGCAAATTCTCGCCAATAAAGGTAAAGCTTAGCGATGAAATCCCTACCATTAAAAATACAGCTTACAAATACTGTATTAGCATAAATGAAGTTTAACGGCATAAATGGTCAAATCGAACACAGTTACTGAAAAATATGTCACCTGATACTGGTGGTACATTATGAAAACCATTATGAAAAGATAAGCGAGTTCAAACCAGGTAAACAACATCAGTTTATAATGGGAAACCTAATGCTTTTTTATATTTTATTTTTAAAAATTACAAATGGGAGGAATGAGGGACAATTGTTTCCCTTTCACATGTAGATATATTTTTACAAAATACATTGAACAGCTGAAGGATTAAAAATACCTAGTTGCGCTAGTGCATTTTAAAAGCTATCAAATGTGGGTCATATCAAATGTCTAGGTAGATTGAAAGGAAATAGCATGCCCATGCCATAAGTAATGATGTACATGTACATTTCCTATGTGTTTGTTTTATCTTATGTAAGAAACGGATTCTATATTGGTACATCTATCACAAATTAAGTACATGCACAAGTAATTTATAGATATATTCTATATTTTTTACCCAATTTTCTGGGAGCCATATTGCACCTCATACTTTGTAGATGGATTCATGTGGGGGTTTTGATTTATGACGAGTATTGTCACGTTACTTAAAATAACAAAAATTATAAATTATAGAATATATAGTATAATCCATCAGTAAGTTGGTTTCATTGGAATTGCAGCCTATATTACATGTATATAGAGGTAGAATAAACCATTTATGTCCACCCTTGTCTGCTAAAATACTTTCTATCCAATTCTGCTCTGCCTGGTTTCCTATACTGTCTTGAATTAGCCATGCAACAATTTAGAAAACAGTGGAGTAATTCTGGATAGCATTTTCCACTGGATTCATTGATTAATGTCGATTATTTTAATCAACGTTTCATTCATTGTAGTATAACGCCAATGTCCAAAGTTCATAAGTTGACGTAAATATTTTTGTTGTAATGCACTGGTATTTTTATAAGCTATCATAAAACACAAAATTCCCCAAACAAATGCCAATCAGAAATAAATATGTAGTTTACTGACAGATACGCCACTGAGAACGAAAAGCAGTCACAAATGTACACAAACTTTGGACTTGTACGGATTATCCCATCATGGCATGTCTAGATTTACCCGGTTATATCCTTTATGAATTTTGCAGCTATAAAAATAGTTTTTGCAATCTTAAAAATCTAAAATCTGACCAAACACTTTTATTTAAATGATATATTGTTGTATTTAAAATTTTTATTGAGTGGAGAAGAAAAAAACCAATTGTCGTCTAGGAAAGTCTCACCTTAGGACAAAATAATATTCCTTTAGCTGCGATTAGTTATACGGAGTTTTCTTTAATCAAAATAATATTCGTGACACTCATAATGTATACAGTGTATATTCTAGATGAATCTCTATTTGCAGAAATATGATAAAGGGAATGTACATTTTAAATAGAAACTTTGTGTCGATCTGCTTTATCTTCCTTCAGTGTCATTGATAATAAAGTTGTCTGGCAATCGTCTTCGATTACGCTTATCAATGAATCTTGCTAGTTTCTTTTAATTTTTTTTGGAGGAGGGGGAGGAATAGTGGTGGTAAATTGGACAGATATGCATATACGATATGACTGAAATTGTCATGACAGCAGAAGTGGGAATCCTCAACGTTTGTTGACATATTTTATCCTGGTGCTTTTTGATACCTCATTTTCTTTCAGAATGCCTCCGATTTGCATCTCCACTTGTTTACTTATGGTGACAACAAACGCCAAAATGTCATTCGTTTTATTTATAATTTTTATAAGGGTGAAAAACTCAATAGCTTACAATACAAGTATCTCAACAAGGTGAAAACAAAGATAACAATATGTCATGAGATTTTTCCCGTTATCATTTAATTTTTGTTGACACCATTTCTTTATGTGATATTTTTCCAAGCCATTATATATGGGGTTTTTTTATGAATTATATTTTATTTCACTGGACTGACTGCGGTTTTTCCGTTTTTCATGATCTTGACAATGAGCACACAGCGGGTGCGACCGGTCGGCAGGGGATGCTTACTCCTCCTAGGCACCTGATCCCACTTCTATCTTTTTAGAAGTCCGTGTGCTCTGCTTTGAATTTGTATTTCCATTTATGGATTTTTGAGATGGTTGAGAGTTTGTTATTGTCATTTTTCATTTATCTCAATAATTACTGTAAAAGCATGTGAGTGATGAACCTTTGTTTTTAAATATAATAAACAAATAATTAAGATATTTACTGGAAGTTTTTTTTATCAGATACATGTACTACGTGTCAAAATATAAAAAAGTATGTCAAATACATCCTCTGTAATAAAACACTTTCTATTTTACGTGTAGCGAATCTAATTGTGGCAAAGACTATGGTACGCTATAGCTGTCTTTATTACACAAATTACTTCATATGTCGTTTTTTGACATATGTTAGATGCAATTGACATAATAAAATATGTTTTCGACCAAATGTTATATGCAAATACCAAATAATATGTTGTTTCGACAGCATATTATGATTTTTTATCAACGTAGTATGTAGTGTTAACTTAATGATATAATGGTCAGACACAATAAAGTGTATAAATAACAATATATAAAGTAATTTATATCCTTAAGACAGCTATAGCGTTCAATAAAAAAACCTTAAAATAAATCAAATATTACACCATACTTTGATATGTGAATCCGTTTAAACCGATAATGTCGAACTTCTTCGATAAAAAATAACACAAAAATTGCATGACTTACTTCAAGATATATATAACACATGTGCATATGCTGAGTTCTCAACAGAGTGAATTTGAGAATTTTCCACTGTTCGTTTCTATATGTTTGCTTACAGGTAAATCGACAGCTGTGACAATGACAAATGACAAGACAGATTTTACTACATTAACAAAAATGGTATATATAATTCGTTTTATAACATTCACTGAACTCTCTAAACAGTAGTGCTAGTCTTTGAAATGCTACCGTTAGTGCTTGTACTTGCATTCGTTAGTGGTTTTCATGCGAATGTTATCTCAAGACATATTGTCTTCACAAATGTGGCCTATTCGAGACCAGTGTCCTTAAGTTCAAAATATCATCAAGGCGAATACCCAGGATCGAACGCTGCCAACGGTCTCCTATCCGACTTCGTTCATACTTCATCAGAGAAATACCCCTGGCTGAGGATAGACTTGGGTGCGATGTACTATATCCATGAAATAGAAGTGTTTGCAAGATCTGACTGTTGTGGTAAGCTATTTATTCTTATCTTCATCGTTAATATCAGTTATATCTTTAAAAACTTGCACAATTCGATGTTTCCAATGGTACTATATTCATGCAAATATCAATAGTAATCGTCTCCAAAAGACACGTAAAATCGATGTTAGAGTAAATCATTCCTGAATTATTTTAAAGGATTTTTTTCTTTCAACAAAACTGGTATACTAGTGCCATTTTTTTTATTTGAAATTTGTAGATTGTATGCGTATGTATGTATATATGATTTTTATTTCAGGTAATCAATTTCACGATGTTGATTTTAAAGTAAGTAAGAACATTAACGAAATGGTGGATTTCTGTGGACATTTCACGGGACATGCTTCAACCGGTCAGCGAATTGCAATGTTTTGTCCTTATAACACCACAGGCCAATTCGTGCAGCTTCAGATCGTGGAGGGAATTTCAAATGTCTTGACTCCTGCAGAAGTCCTTGTTTGGGGTGAACTTGTAAATGGGGATCAAAATAAAAACCTTTTAAATTAAAGATTATAAAAACATAAATCTTGTTATGAGTTATTTACATTCAAGAATTATTCTTAAAAAGTGTAAAGAGTGCAGAAAAAAAGTTTCAACTGCGATATATGTTTCAAATAAGTTGTATAAAACGTTTAGTTAAAATGTTGCAAGGAAGCAATATCTAAGATCCTAATCAAAATTAGATTGACGTTGTCTGTATTTTCATACTGAATCAATATCAGATCACATAAGATCTAAAGTTATAATAGCTGATTTTATGTAAAATTACAACAAAAATATCGAGAGTGGTTTTTTTAGGTTTTTTTTTTTTTTTTTACATTTCCCATATGAATGTACAAACAATTATTCTACAGAGAAAAATGTTATAATTGTGAAATTCATTCAAAATATGTTTAACATGGTAAACCGATGGAACAGGTGCTTTTGATTCGTTATATAATTCATCAATGTTGTGAAATGCAATAACGTAGAACTACGTTAAAATCGAAAATCTATATACATTGACCATATTTTAGACTCTAAAAAAAGCTGGCTTATATGACACTCAGTAATTTTGAACTTCGTGATGATAAGGTATTCTAATTACAGTCGATTGGTTATTTCAAGTAAGTAGCATGATGCAGTGTATGTGGGCTGTATCGTATTTTATGCGACACATTCTCTAAATCGATACAGTTAAAATAATTTTTTACAGTTTTTGAAAGAAACTGTTTTATTTGAACACAAATTGCCCTCATTTTCTCAGTGTAAAGTTCATGAGTTTAATTTTGCACTCTTTTTATTTTCGATTCCAAATATCTATACATATACTCTGCTCTTCTGGATTTCTTGTACGTGTTTTACTACTCAATAGCTAAAAATTCTTCAATATGATATGTTTCGTTAGCAATGCATATACTGTTTTTTGATAGTCACAACTGAATGCCCTTGAACACGACACCTTGTTTGGAGTTGCAATACTTTTGTTTGACGTCACCGTACAAATCGACAAATCAGAATCAAGAACTGCAATTATAGGACCATTTTTAAAATATCATTCATAACTGGACATTTCTCGGATGTACGTTTCACAAAAATTAAGTCATAAAGACTGTCTCCATTTTGATTGAAAATAGCAGTTAAATAACATCCACTAAAAGTTCAAACATAAGGACCACTTTAAGTGCTACTCTAAATGATAAAAAGAGAGGCTTATGGGCATTTTTGTATATTGTTCATAACCGGATAATGTATTTCGGATGTACTTTTTACATGTATTAAGTCGAGGCAGACAGTCTCCATTTCGATTAAAAATTGCAGTTAAACAACAAACACTAAAACTTCATCTACCAACAATTTATTTTATATACGTAATAAGTGATCAATTTTCCATATAATCTACAGCAATAAACACCCACAATAAATGAATGCTCAATAGACCATATCTCAAATCGGTTCAAATAAACATGGCAGTTAAACACCAAATAAATAAACACTTGTTTTAAACACCTGTTTACAACTGTGATCAGAGCATCAGAAAACTACATATTCCAGACAATTAATATAAAACACTGGCTGAACTTCTGTTCAATTCATTCAAACAAGTAATCGCCATCCATTCCTTGTTGTCAGTACATCTATCTGTATTCATCTGTGTATTTCATGTGAATGTTAATGGTATCGCAACCTACGTTGTCGTCAAAAATGTGGCATATACTAAACCAGTGACGTTAAGTTCAGGAAGTCATCCATCATCAAACGCTATCAATGGTCTTCTATTCGACTATGCCTACACTTTGGGAGAGAAATCCCCTTGGCTCAGGATAGATCTGGGAGCACTACACCTAATCCATGAAATAGAAGTGTTTGCCAGATCTGATTGTTGTGACAAGTACTGAAATATACATGTATTAAGTAATATTCTATTCAAAATGATAATAAATGAGGCAATTGAGCCGAAGAACTTACCAACGCAGCAATGTTTAACCGAATTCAATCGCCTTATTTGTTATCAAATCGCTATAATATAAGAAATCGTGCTGACAAATATAGATGTTTGTTGAATAAATTATATCCAGCATTTCATTTGGGTTTTTTAATTCCAGGTAATCAGTTACACGATTTTGATATCAGAGTTGGAGAGAACATTCACGACATGCATTTTACGGGGCATGCGTTCACAGGTCAGAGGGTTGCAGTGGTTTGTCCCCATAACACCTTGGAACGTTATGTTCAATTACAGATCGTCAACGGAAAATTCAACTACTTGACTCCAGCAGAGGTTCTTGTTTGGGGTGTACGTGGGGAATGAAAGCAGAAAACGGAATATTTATGATAATGAAATCTTTTTAAAATGCATGAATCCTGTTATCCTCAATAAAGTGTCAGAAATTAATTTATTTTACTCATGCTTGATAGTTTGAGCAATCTTAAACGTTATATATTCGAATTTATCACATGTTTTTCTCAATATATGGTGGATATCACTCATGGGATAAATTTTTGATATTACACTGTGTGTTCTTACGCCATATGACGTCATAATTAAACATTACATGTACGTAGTTTTAGCCGGTTGACTGATATATAACGAAAAACTAAAAAGTAATACAGTTGAAATGTTTTGAGTTGTAAAAGTGAAGCATTTAATTTCATTTATTTGTCATAAATTCATATAAATTTGTTCGAAAATGAATGTTTGTTTGTTAAACTTCAAGGAACTTTTTTCCATGCGTTAAGTTGTTGACGTCTTGTAGATAATGTGTTGTGTGGCTCACAATTATAATTTTTACATAAAAAAATGAAATTAACAAAATATGTGGTAAAACAAGTGATAAAAAGAATATCTCATGATTTGCGATGGTATATGATTTTTATCCAACTCGTGTGTTTTCTATCCCCTCGCCAAGGCTCTGGGATAGAAAACACACAACTCGTTGGATAAAAATCATATACCATTGCAAATCATGAGAGATCCTATATATATGTTTTGATAACATAAGTAGAACCAAATTAATACCATAATATCATTGTGCAGAATATAAGATAAATATTCTTTCAAAATATCATAACATTAGGTTAGGGAAAATCAAATTCACAGTGAGTTTCCAAGTCCCTGACTGACCCTATACTTAATCCCACGATATCTTCGCATCACATTTTGCTTATTTATCCGATGTTTATAAAAACTGCATCGTTCAAACGATATTTATTAAAAACTATAAAAAAAAAATCCAAGATTTCCCCCTTGAAACGCCCTGTCTCGTTTGTCAGATTTCAATGTACAGCTAAAAGTACTATATCCTTTTTAGACGGTGGCAAAAAATAGCCACGGTCTATTGCTACGGTCCTCGCCGGAAGAGTGTTTCTCACGGGGACCCTAGCGGATAAGGAACGGTAATTCTGTTTGGTATTCCTCTGTTACACTACAGTGTTACAGGCAATGTTTTACATATGTGTCGATTTCAGTTTGAGACCTAATTTACATCGTATCAGATATTTTAAGCATTATAAATAAATAAAAAAAATAAATATATAGATAGATATCATCAGTGTATCAATCATTTTTTTAATGTCATGAATATTCATGATGCATCAAAAAATCTGCAAAATAGTGCAATGTTTATAATCAGTTTTATCTTTCTATTATCTACTTACATTAGTGGTGTTCAATATTTACTTTTGTGAATGAATGTTTTCACAGTAAATATTTTAGCATTTTTGTAATTACTAAGGTTAAGCTATTAAATGACTTTTTAAAAATTTTATATGCTCACCTTTTCCTGTTGATATTTCTAAGTTCATCAATTTCCTAGTATTATTAATTCTTGGTAAAACAATAAAATGTGGTGCATCATTTTCAAAACAAAATTAAATCACGATGTCCCAATTTATTACTTTTTGCTGACATCGTTTCATTTATAACAAACTATTTTGTGTCTTTCTGACTTGCTCTGCGCGTATCAATGTAAATAAATGAATACATTTCCTTTTTTTTTCATCGTTATGTTATTTTTAAGAAAACCATAAAACATTGAATATTTCACTGATGAATGTTGACATTTTGTACATGTATTTAACATGAAAAAGTGTTAGATTTTACATATTTTCATTGTTTATGTCGATATGGAATTGTCCCATACGAGCATAACACTAAGTTCAAATAATATAATTCTGGTTTAAGTTGCATTGGTTAACAAAAGAAGGTTAATTCTATTACTTGTTTTGCCTATGCGTTAATAGCAATAACGCCAAAAATAATTCAGTAGATGAAAACAAAATCCCAAGCGGGATTCGAACTCGGGATGTGCAGTTCACAAGTCCAATACCTTAACCACTCTGTTATGGAGTTTGTTGAATGGTGTAGTCGATATAATCATTTTAACAAAACTAAATGGCTTTTAGAATGGGAGTAAGCCATCTAGATGCCTGCGTAGACTTCCCCATTAAAAGGTACATTTTTACATTTCACCTTCAGCTGCAAACAATTAAATTATTTCATAAGAATTGAACTCAATTTCTACACAAGTTAGTGTAACTTGTGTTGAAGCAGTATACCCTACCTATGTTTTTGTAAAAAAAAAATATGTATGAAATTATGCCTGGTTTGATTGTTTATTCTGATAGACAGTATGTCATAATATGGAAGTGTCTCACCATAAGCTGCTGTATATATCTCACAGTTCACGCCACCGTCTATCAGTACTATCAGTACTTTGATTGGTATTGCAACAGGCATAAAAGTTACCGTATCATACGTTAAAAGATTGTGCGAGGTGTCCCGAGTACATTCGAATGGAGAAAAGATGTCAACATTTCCCATTATAAATCTCCGTAAGAATTTTTATCGCTCTTGTGGGTCTCTCCGGGTAACAATAAATGAGATGTCATTGAAGAAATCTTGGACGACCCCCCCCCCCCCCTTTTTGTATCGATCTTTGAAAGATATGTGTATTTTCGTTAACATTCGTCAAAAGGTGACGGAAACAGTAACCTGTGACATGCTATAGTTACATGTACTTGTATGTTGGTCAATTCTAATGTTTTATTCACATATTTCTGGACGAAAATGATTATGAATTTATCTCAAAATGTTATACATATCGCCTACAACGTAATACAATATCATTGTATTTGCGAAGTGTGAAACCATGTGTATTGGCGTACTTTTTTATAAATTTTATTTTAATTGGTTTCCAGTTACTATAATATTCGAATAATTTCTAGCATGTCCTTTAAATTTTGGGCTTAAAATCAGAAATTCAATACGTTTTAAAAAATATACATGTATGTAGTAATGACGTATATTCAATGAAATGTCAAAAGTGTACAAATAACAATAATTTGGAGTTTTTTCGGTAGACAATGCCAACAACTGTTTATAATTTGCTGATTTATACAAAACATGGCAATAAAGGGGTAAGAATACTTCCTTTATATTTGGAAAAATTATCTATGAGAAATTTGTTCATGATGGCTTCTTTAAAAAGCAGTTTTGATATTTATGTCATTAATCTAATACTCTGTTTTCAATAATAAAAAACTCAGAATATGTGGAATTATCACTTTATACTATTGCTTTGTACAGAAAAAAATCCTTCATGAAAGCTATTTTTATAGAAATAAGATAAGATTTTGGTGTGTGACAACCCTAATTACATGTTCAACAATCCTAGGGGCTAGACCCCGTTTTGGATGATTAGTGGAACGTCTGTTTTACAATTCTTTTAATGTTTAATACATTTGGTGTCTTAGTGACATCAGTGTAAACGGTGAATTATTCGTATAAATAGATAAGCAAAAGATTTAATTTCAGTGTTTTATAATAGCTAAACTAATTTATATACTTCTGTAGTGTAATTTTGCTTTAAGGTACAATGCCTATGCAGTTAAATAAATTTGGACACAAGGACATAAAACAGTAATGAACCTGTTTTCCGCGATGTTCTCGATGATTTTTGAAACACATGTATTTCAAAAAGGCTGGTTGGTCAACATATTTATCATCAGATCTACTTTAGAATTCTATGTATGTATATGATGTATTTAATTATAAACTAATATTGAGTCAAGAATATCATTTACATTTTTTCATCCTTACAACTGAAATATTTTCCAGTAGTCTCTCCTTAAGTGGGTTAACTTGGGCTGAAGATGGTTACGATTATCCAGCTCTCTTGAAGTTTTTTTTAATATATGTCTGGAAAAAGGTGATTAATTTTCAAAACACATTTTTCAACAAAAAACTGTATGAGTGATCTTCCTAGGGAACGTTATGAAATGTTTAAATCAAAAAGTTAATATCAAGGGTACAACAATCTGTCACAAAGACAATGTCGTGCCAGACACTCACTGTACTTACATGCTAAATACATGAACAAGATATTACATCATATACACATGAACCCAAGCTCGAAATAAATTATTTTAAATTTGATGTAATACAAAAGGTTTACGACCAATTCAAACAAAATAAATCATGCAGTACATGTATTTTGATTTTTTTTTAACAAACGAACAGAGGCATTTGCGCCAATGACAAAGTGTCAGATAAATCCAACATCTGTCCAAACTGATATCTAATTCCACTTTTAAACGACGGGCTTTCTCCTATTAATTCTGCTAATACTATTACTTAACTTATTAGGTTTGTTACTGACTGTTTACAGGAATTTGTGGGGTCGGTAAAGTCCATAGAAGGCTTGGCGAAGCCGAGCCTTCTATGGACTTTACCGACCCCACAAATTCCTGTAAACAGTCAGTAGCACACCTAATAAGTGTATTGTTTTGTCGAGGACCTAAAGTTTGATATGTAAACAAACAAAAGATAATATTAAAAAATAAATACATAGCTCAATTCTCTTGTTTTTTTTTCGTTCCTCGCCAGTCGTCTGCGGAAACCTGGATGCCATTGTAGGATCGTAATATAAATTACGTCACGGGCAAAGGGGGATCACTCTAAATATTTTAGGGCTTAAAAATTAAAGGTATGGTCGAACGTTTGTGTAAAAAATCAGCTCAAATAACGATATTTACATTCTAGTGTGTTTTTCCATTAAATTATGTGATCTTTAAATGCCTCTAAATGCAACAACTAATCACTGCGTATGAATTTACATGTAATTTACATAAGTAGTTCCCAAACATTGATTTCTATGTTATCGGTTAAAAAAATATTTCATACCTGTTGTCAAAACACCATGTTTTACAATTATTCAAAAAAAGAGTTGATTTTATTGTTAAAAGCAAAATTCAAGAATTGTTTTTCATGGATTATATTTTCATGCTCGTCGATCTCAACTCAACAGTCTATGTGAAAACCAGTTTAAACCGGTTTTTATAAAACAGCTGTTCTTGCTGTTACTAATTTACTCCCTCCGTGATCTGCAATTTGTATCGATTTATGTTGCCGTATAAATTTTGACGCTCGCCTTTTAAAGAAATTTGTAAGGCAATCACGTGACGCGTTTTATCCAATGACATCGAGACATTCTAGTCCGAGGCAAAACAAATATATTTGCAACACCTCGTTAAAATATTTATTCTTGTTATTTGTGGTTTTTTATGTGAACACTATTTTATAAGTCAATGTAGTATACCGCTACTCTCAAAGCAAACACAATCTAAATATTTCATAATTATCTTTTTATTCTGGCTGAAATTATTTCGTTTTATCAAACTTAAGTAACCTTTTTGCCATTTTTACACCAAGTCTTTTCTTAAAGAGACACAGTGACGCAAAAACGAGTGAATTGGATAAAATAGAATTATTAGTTGGCTTTTGTAAATTTTGTTCAGTTCTTGAAAATATGAAGTTTCGCAAAATTACAAGTTTTATAAAGTAAATTGTTACGGATAAAAATATAATTACTTATTGGCCCAACAAGTAAATACTGTTCGCTCCTCCTTCTATAATTGTACGCATGCGCAGACATAAACAATCATGGAGTTTAGCCACGAAAAACGAAAATTCGGTAGACCGAAGTTTTTGCCTGATTCTGTGAAGAAAAGGATTGCCCGGGAAAGGAACCGGGTGGCCGTATTCAAAACAAAGGTATATCTTGTCGACCAATTTCAGAGATGGATGTTGAAGAAAATCACGTGACGTTAAACGTAAACTAAAAACCGTTCCGGATCATGTAATCTTCGTTTTTCCGGCACGTTCAAATTACATTTTTTGTCTGGATTCCAGTGATGAATACACAAAAACTTGGCTATGATCATCTTTCTTCCCAATCTTTTGATTTTATGAAAAATATTTACAAAAAAGATATGTAAGTTTGAGTCATCATGTCTCTTTAAAATCGCCAGAGTATGTTCATTGAATTAAATTATGACAACACTCTTAAGAAGAAAAATATTATGTTTACAAATGTTTTTTAATATAACCTTTATTTCAATTTTCCATTAGCAGCTTGTTTTTGTCTCGAAAATTAAGAAAACATCTGTTGAAGATAATTGGTATTAAAGAGTCATGGTGACGCACATACCCATGATTTACCAATATCGAATTTTTACACGATTTTCACATTTATTTTTTTTATGCAATAAAATACAAAAGTTGAATTCTTGAAAAATTTCCGTGTTCAAAAGTAAACAAATTCGGTTAAAGTAAAAAAATAGAATAATTTATTGGCCCAATTTATAAATATTGAGTTTCCTGTCCACTTCATAGTCACGCAATAGCAGTGGAATGTATATACTGCAGCGTGGTATATAGTATAAACAAAACTAATCTTATTTGTAATATTTATTTAGTTAGATGTAATCTCTTTTAATGCATATTTCCGACTACAGTCTTCGAAAAACATTAAAATCCAATTCTTTTCTAAGTGCGTCAATCCAACTCTAACTGTATTTAGACAACAATTGCAGTTACGTAACACTTAAATCAATGTCCAAATCAAATCGGTTTGTTTACATGTGTAATTCCGGAGAGTTGTAGTGACTTGTTAACTGATATATTACGTATAAGTGATGACTAACAATGTGTAACCCCCTACCCCCCCCCTTTGAATGATCAAATTCCTTATATTTGTTATGATTTACCTTGTCATAATCATATGCAAAATCTATTTAGAGTCACTATATCACTTTAGAAATAAAAAGCATCATATAATTTGCACTCATTTTATTGAGGTTTCTGTTTTCAGTTTACTTCTACACCCCAAACGAGGACCTCTGCAGGACTCAACTCGTTTGAATGTCCCTTGACGATTTGTATCTGTACATAACGCCCTATGGTGTTGTAAGGACAGTACACAGCGATTCTCTCGCCCTTTACAGTAGGCCCCGTGTAATGGCCACACCGTTGCATGTCATGAATATTCTCTCCAACTTTAAAGTCAACATCACGTAGCTGATGGGCTGAAAATATTTATAGAAAACATACTTTAACAAGCCCCTTTTAGTAATTATTTCTATCAGAAGTAATGCAAATGATTGGAACTAATTTTCTAATGTTTGTATCAGTCGCTTAATAGATCGTAATTCAATATCTGTTTGTAACCCACTGTTTCATTTGATTATGAAAGAAACAGTTTACACTGGTATAAACCTTTCTGACGACGTGTCAATTGCTTGCACCATTAAAAAACATATCTATCAACACGAAGTGTCGTTTTAACTTTCTGTAATTTTTGTTTTTGTTATTGATGAGGGGAATCTGTGTTTCTTTTGTACATGAGGATGGAAAATTGAATTATAAGGAATTACTTTAATAGCTATAGAATTTATGTTCGTATAATTTGGTTGAAAGAACAGTCTACTTTTTTTTATGAAGTTTATAAAGCGTTAACTGTTCTATTCAGTTTATACTCGTAGCCATTGAATTTATTACAATAATATTTATTTAAAATAACTAACTATACAACTCTACATTCAATTCAATTGAATTCAATTCAATTACAATGTTTAGTAATAAAAAAAAAATGAAAAATGAGACTTACCACAACAATCTGTTCTTGCAAATACTTCAATTTCATTTATTTCAAATCTGGCACCAAGATCAATCCTCAACCAAGGGGATCTCTCTGTTGCAGTAGAGGTTAGGTCAGAAAATAGACCATTGACGGCCTTGGAACCTGCATACTTCGAATTGTAAAGAGAACTCAGTGTAACTGGTTTCGAGTATGCCACGTTTGTGAGATCGTAATGGCATGTAATAATATTAACATGCCAAATACAAACAAGAGCAGACACTCGCAACAACGATAACATATCTAATGCTTTCTTTAGTGATATAGGTAGAGGCATGATATTTCAGCTTTTATAATATTCCTACCCATCATGCTGCTGCAACACGCATGACACATTGATACCTTATCCTTGTCACAGCTAGTGTATTTGACAAATTTTTCAATGATTTTAAAACATTGTTGAAGATCATTGGGACCTTTTGTTGTCATAAAGAATTATTTTTAGCAGTCCGATAAGACAATTGACCGGACGTCGTTTTACAAAATACGAATAATAAAATACTTTACAAGGTATAGATACATGTACCATACCGCGATAAAAGACCGATATCCAGACATTTGTTACATTTGTAATGCATACACACATTATCACCTGTGCAGAAGTGGTATAGTCAAAGGACTGTTCAGGAAAAAAAAACATAACCAATATTCAGTATGGAAACTTTATTGAATGTAGATGTAGATCTGATGGTAAAATGCTGAAACAAATTATAAACAATATATGAATACACGGTATGATATGAAAAAATAAATAACATTTTAACAATTCACTCAATAATGCATGTATATCATAGTTGTCATAAGAATTAAATTGATAATAGTCAAAATACACAAATTCCCAAAATTTGCACCCAGCATTGAAAACAGTAGCCTGAGAGAAATTATGGAATGTAGGTAAAAAGTGGAACAATTAAATTGAAAATTAAAAACATAAAATTAACACTTTAGAGGTGAGATGTGTATTTAATTAATGACCAGAGTAGTATAATAGGGTGGATTTCGCGCCCCATTTTGGCTATACGCCCCGTTTTTGGTAAGAGTATATAGTAAAACAGGGCGGCCATCTTTTTTGTAGTGCCTCGCTTGGTAAGAGTATATAGTAAAACAGGGCGGCCATCTTTTTATGTAGTGTTCAGCTATACGCCCCATTGTTGGTAAGAGGATATAGTAAAACGGACCCGTGTTATATAGTGCCTTTTCCCCCAAGCCATCTTTCCCCCCGGAAAAATTGCCATATAGCAGTTCCCCCCCCCCCCCCGGAAAAATGGCTATAAAGCAGTTTTTCCCCCACGGAAAGCTGATAATATAGTGGGTTTTCCCCCCTTTTTATAGCCAGATTACCCCCACGGAAAACCTACTATATAGTAGATTTTCCCCCTTTTTTACATTCCGGTCGTGTTTATGGCGAACCATTCGTAGCAATAATTTGCAATAACTGATATTATATTAATTTCTCATAATAAAGGATAATTATGGCATTTATTAATACATAGAATAAAATACATGGTTTTTTCACCCCTGATATGAACAAAGGCACGGCCTTCATAACATTCCTGTGTCATCACCATTTATTTCACCTTTTGTTATACCTTTTTGGAACACCTTTTACGCGGATGTCGGAATACCTCGAATCTTTTTCATCTAATCGATGCTTATCTACAGACTTTTGACTTCGACGTTATGACATTGACATTTTTCACAGAAAACGTCAGAATACATTTGAGCAAAAATGCGCCGGTTTGGAGCTTTAATTTTCCCATGTATTATCATCTATGTATAAGCTCCTCCCAGGAAACTAACTGACTAATCTTGACTTTATTTTGTAGAGGAAGGGAATAAGAAGTGGAAATGTATTACTCCCTTCGTCCAAAAGGCTATTAATTTTAATTTAATACCGTTAGAATTGACGATCTTAAATATAATCATATGTTTCTACTTCTAAATATCAAACGAGACAGGATGCAATGATATGATGAGAAACTGAAATGTTTTACTTCGATTGATGGGGTTCTAAATCATGGGTAAGGGGTATTATAATTGATTATGTATTAAGGGCAAGTGTAAAGTTAGTATTTACAATTTTGTTTTAAAGTCACGCATATTCAAATTCATGTTTTTAAGCACATTTTTTACGAAACGCCAGGTTTTATGATGTAAAGATTTTAAAAAAAAATGAAATGGCTTCACAACCAGAACAAAAAGTCGGTAGCTTTGCTGGTTACTTTGGAAAATGTGAAATGGAGCTTGAACTAACCTTATGTATATATTATCATTCACTGCATGCTTATTTTTCCGCTTTTTATTTTGCAACGTGATTTATAAATATACAATTTGGAAAACGATGCCATATAAAACAAGATATACAATTCACTTACCTAAAAATCTCACCATACTATATATTTCATAATTTTGTAATAAAGATTTACTTGTGTGCCATATTATTTCTTCGAGCAATGAAACAAGGGTAATTAGAAATAAAAACTAACACATTTTTTGTGATGAGCTGACTTTTTTTTAAAATATAAGCTTGATCTTCTAATCAGTTGGCAAGTAAAATAAAGTCGTATATCAAGTGCGCTATTGTTGGTTATTTATTTTTGTTTTTCGGTTGCTACTTTTATTAATAAAAATTTATTGATTTATTTATCTAGTTATATAGTATATCATTAGTCATCTCATGAATTGATTAAATGTTTTGAAGAATAATGAATTTACCCGCGTACCTTTTTTAAAATTTTTGTTCGTAAATTTGAAAAGAAGAGCAGAATTAAACGTAATTTTCAACCATTTTGATAAAGAAATATATGAGTGAGTGTGTATTTTTAAATGATGTTTTTACTTTGAAATGACCGTAAAAATATGGTGATGTGGTCATCTCTAGTTTTTGAGATATGGGGCCCTAAAAAATACACTATTCATTATAATTGGATTTCAAACATCGGGCTCGGAAACATCAAGGTCCCCCTACCCTGGGGGCTAAATTTTTCAGGGTCATCTACTAGTGGTATACCACTACCAATATAAAAATATGGTTAAGTGGTCATCTCTAGAATTTGAGATTCGGGCCCCCACTTATAGAACACTATTCAATCATTATAATGGGGTTTTAAACATCGGGCCCTGAAACATCGAGGATCCCTACCCTGAGGGCTGAAATTTTCAGAGTCAACTACAAGTGGTAAACCACCGCCACTGTGAAAATATGGTGATGTGGTCATCTCTAGGTTATGAGATATGGGACCCTAAAGAATAAGCACTATATTCATTATCATAGGATTTTAAACATCGGAAACAAAATTTCTCTAAAACAGAGGTTTAGCCTGGATAAAATTTGCACAAATAGACAGACGGACTGATAGATTTATTAAAAAATCCTCAAAACATTTTTCACTTACAAATTCAGAACACGGAATTATGCATATAAGTGTATATCTTGTAAAACCAAGTACTTTTTTCAATTAATAACCTAAATTAAGTTCTCTGTATAGTTCCATTACACACATGTTTAATTTTCAGCATTGTCTATAAAAAATAATAAATCGGCAAAACGAAACTTAACCTTTACAGATGAATGCAGATATATGCAACCTGGGTGTGTAGAAACATTGATTTTAATCCTTACTGGGTTTCCATAAATATATTTTATAAAATATGAACCAAAAACGTGAGGGAGAAACCCTACTGTGGGGGAAAAGCTACTATATAGTAGCTTTTTCCCCCGGGGGAAAGGCTACTATACAGTAGGTTTTCCGGGGGGAAAATCTACTATGGGGGAAAAGCTGCTATACAACACCGGCAATCTTTAAGTTTATTCTGTAGGTAGACCTATACGCCCCGTTGTTGGTGATAGTAAAACAGGTCGACTATCTTCTTTTTTGGGGGAAGGGGGGGGGGGGGTCTAGACTTTACGTCAAATTACGTCATTTGAAATCTTTTCTAACTGTGAATTACGAATGGTTTTCTATGAAATGTCAATACTGCGGGGGTTTATACCGACCACTTTCTGACAATAAGTCATCAGAACACCGAGATTTATCACGGTTGGAGACATTACATAAAGCTCTTTAATAAGTGAAGAAATATTCTGAATGATGTAAGTCCCGAGCTTCTATTCATACACTAAAACTGAATGACTTTGAATATCGCTGAAGAGGATTTTCCCTCATTTAGCCCACATTTTCATGTATGGGAAAAATGAACAAAAGAAATCGACGATTTTTTTTTATCTTTTAGTTGTTAAATAAAAGAGAGTCAAAATGCCGTCTACTATAAAGCTCACACTGATTCCACAGGATATGAAGAAAATTAACATGTAGACAAAATCATCAGTAACAATGGACTGGTACGAGGATATGGACGTAGATCCACCTCCTCAAGTTATAGGAAAAAAATCGGTTAGAGAGAGCGCACTTAACCAAAGAGGTATATAAAATTTTTCATATTCATGTATTCAACGATGTAGAAAAATGAAACAAGTTATTGAACACTTATAAGAGCTGATAATAATACCCGCTCAGTGCTAATTAGTTGATTTTGGATTCACATAATTTGAACTTGTAATATTATTTTAAAACTATTTGATTTTGTGTTTGAGTTATTTTAGTAACGAATGAATTTTAATTTTTCAGAAGTCAAACAATTCATAATAGTGGTTAGCACTATATATATATATATATATATATATATATATATATATATATATATATATATATATATATATATATATATATATATATAACACTATATATTTAAATTTTCCAGTGTCTTAGTCTGTGATAACACTACGAATCGATTTTGTACTATACAGCCCAATAAATTCAATTGACGTATTGTTGGGGGCGCAAGTGGGTTTGCATAATTAATATTACAATATTCAATCGTACAACTGCTGAAAATTATATAAATATAAGTAATAAGGAATCATTCTTTGATTATTATGAGGTGAAATCTAGCACGAAGCCCTTCGGGCTTTATTGGATTTGATCACGCACCGACCAAAATTATCACCTCATAATACTCAAAGAATGATTCCTTAATTATTAGCAATTTTCAAAACTTTTAATTAAATATCAGATTTAGAAGAGAATCAAACTTACATTCGTTATTTTTTCTCTCTGCGAATTGTGATTTATGAATGTAAGTTATACAGTTAAAAGATTTTGTGCGTTCATAATATAAAGTAACGCAACAATTTAAGGTTTGTTTATTCATGTGTTGAATTATTCCGTTCATTAGAAATTCAAAGAAAGAAAAAAGAAAAAAAAATGATGTATTTAAACGCATACATAACCTCAATGATATATGTATTATGCAATATAATAGTATTACAACATCGATTTTGAAATGTTTGAAATTATTATCTATTGATAGGACTTCTGTTAAAAGAATTCCTAATCCATGTATGCCAGTTTTTTTGCAACCTGTTTTGATATCAGAAAAATGTACTAAAAATATATACAACTATTTGAACGAGAAAGAGGTTGTCCCAACTGCTATAAATAAATGGAGGACAGAACTAACCCCATACGGTGTTGATGATATTTCAGTAAATGATGTTTTTAAGATTTGTTTTAAAACAACCAACGATTCTTCTGTTCAATGGTTACAGTTTAGAATTTTACAAAGAATTCTTCCAGTTGGAAATTATCTTAAGAAAATTGATATTAAGTCATTTGACAGCTGTGGGTTTTGTATGAAAAATGTAGAAACCATAGTCCCTGTTTTTTTTTCTTGTGATATAATTCATACTCTGTGGAGTGAACTGAGTCTTCATATTTACAGAAAGACTTCTGAAAGAATTGGATTCAATGTATTAAATATCATATTCGGTGAACTTCCATTGACATGTCAAAACAAAGTTATTAAGGTCTTCCGTTTCCAACGGAAGACCTTATTGTTTTCGTTAGGTTTCTTTTGACCTATTATTATTGTTTTCGTTAGGTTTCTTTTGACCTATTATTTTTCTTCTTTTTTTTCTTACACAAAATTTTTCAAAACCCAATATCTCAAAAACGGTTCGACGGGTTTTCACAAAAATTTCACAGATAGAAGTCAGTATTTACAGCTATGCATACGTATCTTTCTGCATATCACGTCTCTTCCGTTCGTCAACGTCGTTCAATTTACTTTTTTCAAAAATTCATTTTGTCCAGCAAATATTAAGAGAATGGTTGAAGTTAGAATTTTGAAATTTTCAGCGATGATAGATCTACCTTTGGAAGGGTGCACTTATGTTGAATAATTAACATCCGTCACTTCCGGTCGTCACCGGAAGGAAAGACAAAAAATCGATTTTTCAACTTGTTTCTTTTTTGATATTTTTCTGTATGGTTGATGGTAACCCTTTTACTGATTCAGAATATGTAATTTGTTTTAAAATCGATTAACGCATTCTCGAGATATTAAGCATCAAAGTCCTGAAGCGATAGTCCGACTAGCTCAGTCGTTAGAGATGTGGACATGTCCCCAGGCGACCCGGGTTCAAGCCCCCAGTGCCGAAAAAAAAATTTCACTCATTATTTGCTTAGATTTATAATTTTATGTTTAAAATGATGGGTTTTATCTCTTCTATTCAAAAATCGGACGGAAGACCCACTCGTTGCTCGCAACGAGAACGATCAAGTTTTTCTTCTTTTTTTTCTTACACAAATTTTTTCAAAACCCAATATCTCAAAAACGGTTCGACGGATTTTCACGAAAATTTCACAGATAGAAGTCAGTATCTACAGCTATGCATACATATCTTTCTGCTTATGACGTCCCTTCCTTTCGTCAACGTCGTTCAATTTACTTTTTTCAAAAATTCATTTTGTCTAGCAAATATTTAGAGAATGATTGAAGATAGAAACTTGAAATTTTCAGCGATGATAGATCTACCTTTGGAAGGGTGCACTTAGGTTGAATGATTAACGTCCGTCACTTCCGGTCATCACCGGAAGGAAAGACAAAAAATCGATTTTTTCAACTTTTTTGTTTTAAAATATTGTTATATAAAGTTGATAGTAACCCTTTTACTGATTCTGAATATGTATTTTGTTTTAAAATCGATCAACGCATTCTCAAGATATTAAGCATCAAAGTCCCGAAGCGAGAGTCCGAGTAGCTCAGTCGATATAGTCGTGGACATGGCCCAGGCGACCCGGGTTCAAGTCCGGAGTGCTGCAAACATTTTTCACTCATTTTTCGATCAGATTTACGATTTTATCTTTAAAATGATGAGTTTTATGAAATCTCTTCAAAAATCGGACGGAAGACCCACTCGTTGCTCGCAACGAGAACGATCTAGTTAATTTTATTATTCTATCTATGAAACAATACTTATTTTCTTGTCTGATGTTGAACAAGGTGCCAACACTGATTGGTTTTTTTGGTCATTTAAAGGAAAAATTTAATGTTGAAAGATATGCTGCAATTCAAAGTTTCAAAGTGCATAAATTTGAAAAACAATGGGATATTTGGAAAGATATATTTGACTGATAATTTTCTTCTCTAGAAAAAAGAAGAAGAAAAAGAGAACACAACAAGAAGAAAAAAAAAAAAAGAGGAGGAGGAAAAAAGAAAACAAAATTCCGATTCTGAGGTATGGTTGAGAGAGAGAGAGAGAGAGAGAGAGAGAGAGAGAGAGAGAGAGAGAGAGAGAGAGAGAGATATTTTGTTTTAGGTTTTTAAAACGCAAAATAAACTTAATTTCAGGAGGAAGAAAGACGAGTAGGTTTTTTTTATGGTATATCCCAAAAAGAAAATCCAGAAAACTTGGGTAGTTATACACTTGTTTACTGGAGAAAAGAAAACAATTTCTTAAAAAAAATTTTAAGATATGATTTTCGAGTTTATCAGTAGGGAAAACAACCTCTGAAAAGAAAAAGATGCAAAGATATTTGCACTGAAAAAGAGAAGGGAGGGGCTAAAAGTAAGATATATATATATATATATATATATATATATATATATATATATATATATATATATATATATATATATATATAGGATCTCTCATGATTTGCGATGGTATATGATTTTTATCCAACGAGTTGTGTGTTTTCTATCCCCGAGCCTTGGCGAGGGGATAGAAAACACACAACGAGTTGGATAAAAATCATATACCATCGCAAATCATGAGAGATTCTTTTTATCACATGTTTTACCACTTATTTTGTTAAACCCCAATCTTTTCTAAATGTGAACCGCACAACACATATACTACAAGACGTCAACAACTTTACGCATGGACAAAGAGTTCCTTAAAGATTAACAAACAAACATTTCATTTCCGGGCATATTTTTATCAATTCATGAAAGAAAAAATCAAAACAGCATTAAATGCTTTACATTTAGAACTCTAAACTTTTCAACTGAATTGTTTTGTTACTTTTTCTTTCTACGTCAATCATCCGCATGAAGCTACGTAATGTTTAATTATGACGTCACGTGGCGTAAGAACACACAGTGGAATATCAAAAATTTATCCCATGAGTGATATCCACCGCATATTGAGATAAACATGTGATAAATATATATATATATATATATATATATATATATATATATATATATATATATATATATATATATATATATATATGTTTTTATAAAATAAAACAGTGTGAAATTAATTTGATGAAAAAAAATCATTGAAATTAAAAATCAATGCCAAAAAAGGTACTCAAATTGTTTTAATTTTTTCCCCGCAGAAAAAAAACCAATCGAAATCAGTAAAGGCATTCAATCTGATAGTTATAGAGTAAATAAAGAAAAGGAGAGTGGGCAGAGTTTTTTTTAGATAATCCCTCAACCTCGTCAGACACAATCTTTTTAGGCGATGATCAACCTTCTACATCTACAAAAAACAGTTCAGAAATTGACGATGACCCGGCCTTACATGCCCTCTTAGAAAAGTACAATAAACTTATAAACAGACAGCATGATGAAGGTGTCATTCGAAAAGAAAACAGTTTCTGATTTCAATTTAACGCATGATGACCTTGAGGAACAACTTAACGATATCTACAAAAATGAAAACCATGCTTTTAAACTGAACCTTTCTTTAGGAATAGTGTTGAGAAATGCAGAGGGTGATTTATGTTATTTTTATGCCTCCGGAAACGATTCCGTTTTAAACGAACCCTATCAAATCTCAAAGATCTTTTACAAGTTGCCTTGCAATCTCGTCGTAATTCAAAATGGTCTGTGTACATTATTACTTACATAAGAAACAAATTATGACACGAATTGCCGAATTATGTCAAAAATAAAAAGTGTGTAATTTCGCTTAATGTTAACAATAGTCAATGGGGCGGGGGGGGGGGGGGTAATCGCAGATAATTTATGCGCTTTCCGTTGTTTGGCTTATCACCGGACGCAAAACAGAGAAGGAATAGAAAGAGCAACTTTGAGATATTATAGGGAATACTTTGGTCATAGAATACCAAAGAACGCGAGTTTCAAAGGTCTCTCCTTAGAGGAAATTCCTCAGTTTGAAAACAATTTCGATATCAACGTCAATATATTTCAATTATTCGAGGATGAAACATGCGTTCACATTTCATTTATAGGTACCGGTCACGTAGAATGTATCAAGATACCATGAATCTAAATCTGCACGAAGACCACTTGAGTTATATTAAAGACTTACCGGTGATTTGCAAAAAGTACGAGTGTCAAAACTGTAAAACGCTTTTTCCCACACACGATAAAGTATCGAGACACGAAATGCGCTGCAAAGAGGCTACCAGATACATATATCCAAGGGGTACTATACACGATCACAACATATTTTCGAAGAACTCGAATATTTGGACATAGAAGGTGACAAGGATTTACGGTTTTATCCTTTTTTCATAGCTTACGACTTCGAGGTTTTACTACAAACGGACGATTTATCGCCAGCGACAGACAAATCGACTTGGCCGCAAGAGCACCGACCAGTGTCATTTTCGATATGTTCTATCGTACCCGGTCATGTTGACCCGGTGTGCGAAATTGATAACAATGTTAGTAGTTTAATTCAGAAGTTTGTAAATAAAGCCCTCAAAATACAGAGCACGGCGGAGAATTACATGAGAACCTGGTTTGCTAATGTACTGAAAAAACTCTCTCTTGAGTCGAAATTGATACAAGAACTCTCCGAAGAAATGCTTAATCAAGACGATGATGATGTCAATGATGATGATGAGACTCATAATAAAACAATTAACACCCCTCCTGTTAATCATATAAAACGAATTCGGCAAAAGCTCGATACGTACAACACGGAGATCCCGGTGTTAGGATATAATAGCTCCAAGTACGATTTAAATATAATCAAAAGCAAGCTCGCAGATTGTCTTAATCTATCCTATAGCGGAAAGAATTTTGTCGTAAAAAATGTAATTAGTATATGTGCATCAGCAATGATGAACTCAAATTTTTAAACATCAGTAATTTTGTAGCTCCGGGGTTTTCTTATGACATGTTCATAAAATCGTATGAAATCCTTTTTCCCTTACGAAATTTTGACACCGTATGATAAACTCGACCACACGCAGCTTCCCCCATACGATTCTTTCTATTCTTCTTTGAAAAAAATTAACGTGCTTGAGGAAGAAGATTTCGTCGATTGGTCGACCAAGAACACTATATATAGCTATTCCGTAGCTGTCGCGCTTATAAAAATGAATCTTAATAACGGCTTCTCGAAATTTGGGAGAACGCGGCATGCGAATAATGAAAGACTATCTCGCGTATTATAACAACTTAGATGTACTTCCATTTTGTCAAGCGGTATCAAAGATGCTCCATTTTAATACAGCGCAGAATATAGATCTGTTTAAGTCTGGTATTAGCACACCCGGCGTAGCACGCAAAATCGTTTTCCGATCCGCCGCGGGAAAAGCTCATTTTGTCTGCTTTGATATTCAAAATAAAGATCTGTATACTGTTTTTAGAAAGGGAATATGCGAAGGGGGGGGGGGCTGCCATAATTTTTCACCGATATCACGAACGGAATAAAACGTGTATTTAAAAAAAACGAGAATAAGGTATGCAAGATAATTGTAGGCTACGACGCGAATGCTTTGTATTTAAGGGCTCTGAGTCAAAACATGCCCACGGAACCTTTCACTATTAGAAAAGAAGAAAGCGAATGATGCCTCGTTAAGCGAGATCGCTATTTGAAGGCCTTGTATTATATTAAATGGTTAAAACACAATCGGAACTTAGACATAGATCATTACTTTAATGTCGTTAAAGAATTTCGTATCGTCCCTCTCAAGTAGATGGGTATTCCAGAGCAGAGAAAAAAGTATACGAATTTAATGGTTGTTATTTCCATCGCCACGACTGCGAGCTAACGGCACACATTCAAGATCCTTAATGGCAAGAAGAACAAACGAGAATACAAAAACGCGACCATGAGCGAAAAGAGTATATTAAAGGCAAGGTTATAATAAGAAATCATTTGGGAATGTCAGTATGAGGAGGTTTTGAAAACAGGTCCGGAGTTTAAACGATGAACAACGCCGAAAGCGTCCCATTGAACATCGCGCGAATTTAACACTATCCGAAATCATTACCGCTCTCCGCGAACAGAAAATATTTGGCGCCGTCGAAGTTGATACTCATGTTCCCGACCATCTGCTTAGATTTCAGGAAATGTCATCTATTTTTTGTAATGCCAATACATGTATAACGTTTGAATCTCTAGGTGACTTTTCCCAAGAAACAGTTAAATTAAATTTGAGTGAAGCACTGAAACTACTGTTGGTCGGATGAATGCGCGCGAGTAAAATTTTACTGGCTTCCCCTCTTTTAAAGTGGTATCTAGTCCACAGTCTTATTGTTTCGCGCGTCTATCAAGTAATCGAGTCTACCCCCATTCCCTATTTTTCCGATTTTACGAATGAAGTAAGCAACTCGCGTCGACGAGGTGTTAGGGTTCTGCGCTTTGAAATATTTGCGGATAGGATGAAACTCGTCGGGAACAGTGCTTGTAGATCAATGATAATGAATAAAGAAAAACATACGGATATTACTTATTGCGCGTCTAAAGAAAAAGCTGGGTATTTTGTATCTAAGAAACGTTTTCGTTCTCTAACCGAACTGAACAATGATCATTTCGAGATCGAGCTCGCTTAAACTCGTACGTATAAACTTAGATTTACCTGTAGAAATAGGTTATTTGGTACTTCAATATGGAAAGCTGCGTATGCTCGAGTTTTACTCCGACTGTGTTGATAAATTTTGTACTCGAGAGGATTTTGAATTGATATCCATGAACACAGATTCGTTGTATATGGCGATATCGGTAGATAATTTTGTAGATATAATAAAACCCGAGATGAAAATTTCATTTGAGCAGGAAAGTAATCGTTGGTTTCCGCGTACACAGCCGCCCGTAGCGGCGTCCTTTGATCGTCGACAACCGGGATTGTTCAAAGAAGAATTCGTAGGAACTGCAATGGTAGCTCTTTGCAGCAAAACGTATTGCGTGGAAAATAGTCTCGAAATTAAAAAAAGGAAATTTAGTTGTAAAGGATTAAGCAAAAACAATTTCATTTCAACACCATCTCTTACCCATGTATAAGCGCACTTTATCTGAGAATTCTAGGGCTGGAGAAACGAATATCGGTTTCCGCGCTCGAAACAACACTATTTTTACTTATACACAATAGCGTCATGGTAAGCAGATAGACATTTATATGACTTTACCGGCCTTTCCTCTGTCAGTGTTTACAAAAAAGGCAAAAGTGTAACACTACCCCGAATATGATGAAAGTTGAATTTGGCAAATATCGAAAGCAAATGACCTAGAATGCTTTGTTGTTGTAAATAAAAAATACGTAGTATTTTCAATGAAATTGAAGAAGTTGAGGGGGTTTCCGATAAATAATGACAATATTTATTTTATGCGATTGACGATAGGATTCTAATACTAATAAACGTGACTTAATTGCCGAATGAATTATTGTATCATACATTCAAATGAAATGGGGTAGTGTTACACTCTTTGATTTTTTGTTAAGGTAAAAAAGTGATCTATTTCTAACTGTCACGTAATACCATGGCACGGCAGCTTTTAAGATCGACTCGATTCCGAAGTAGAAAAATAATATATTGGCGAACACATTAACTTCATATTAATATTCAGCACTATTTTCATAAAAATAAACAATTTTTAAATTGATCATAATATCGACGGCCATTAAATTTGGGGTTGCCTAAACCTACCCGCAAAATTCAAGATGTAAATTCGATGACCAAAACCGTGCGGCGCCGCTTTAAGAGAACACATGTTTTTACGGTTGGGATAAAAGATCAGTATGACGCTGATTAAATGGATGTCGGATTTCATTCAAAGGAGAAAGACGTAATCAAGTATTTGTTGGTGGTAATTGATGTGTTTACGCGTTACGTATGGGTATACCCGTTAAAAAATAAAACGAGCATGAATGTGTTGAACGCGCTCAACCGCTGCTTTCGAGAACTGGGTTCTCCGCGTAAAATACGAACGGATGCTGGCAAAGAGTTTACAGCGCATCAAGTTCAAAATTATTTGAATTTAATCTCAGTCACACATTTTACCACTCAAACTTCAAACTTTGGGTTCTAATTACAATTGTACCCGTCATAGAGCTCTCAGTTACAAAAGCCCGAGTGAAATCAACGAGACGAATGAAGTTAGTGAAAAGATCATCTTTCCGATTTAAAGTCGGTGATACAGTGATCTCTCATACAAACATGTTTTTGAACCGAATTCATGGAAAAGTTTACCGGCAAAGTTTTCAAAATAAAGGATCGATTTATAAAACAAAATATTCCCATTTACAAACTACAAGATTTAAATGACGAAGATCTCACGGGGAGTTTTTACGAACCGGAATTACAAAAAAGTTCAAAATCCCGATGAAACGTTGTGAGAAGTGGAAAAAATATTGCGCAAAAGACGTCGAAATAATAAGACTTATGTTCTTATCAAGTGGTTGAATTACCCTCGGAGATTAAATATTTGGGTGCTAGAGAGCCAAGTGCAAGAACTGATCTAATGGATTTTTACTTTTACATGGTCATTTCAGAAAAGGATTCTTTGAACTATTTTCCGAATAATGTTTCTACCGATTTCCGTGTTCACACGCTGAACCCGAGATTGCGGGGTTGCTGGTACGTGGGTCTCAGCGAAATGAGCATTGAAGTAGAACAAGGTTGTGAACTGTTGGTGCTATCAGATATTTCTTCAGATACGTTGGTACATGTAAGAGGCTAAAAAAGGCCTTTGTTAAAGAGAACGCGATTGCAACAGGGGCGAAATGACGTCGTGTTTCTGCGCGTCATGTACATTCCTGTCATCGTAACCGACTTTTATTCTATAAAGTGTTCCTTGAAAGCGTTTCTTCTCCCAAACCGGTGTCACTCTAGTGTTGCATTTTAAAAAGTATCCTTTCATTTAAAAATAATGCGCCCCACCCAGGTTTACGTCGCGGACACTAAAAAATGGACCGATTTTTTCGTTCATTCTGCGAATAATCCGATGCTAAACACCTCTCTAAGACAGAGAGGGGGAACTTGGGGAACGGAACTATCAACAGCACTCATATCGTACCCATTAACTCGGATTATTTCTCAAAAGAGAAACAATCGGCCCCGGCGATCACTCTAGTTTCGTCTGCCGAACGAGACTTGCACCAAGCCAAGTCGAAATTGCGTCGCGTACGAAAGAAGAGGAGGGTAGTAAAAACGAGAAAACATTCCGATATATAATTTCGACAAACTGAAATAAACATGTGGCAAACGGAGCGCCAGCAGAATACTCCTCTGAAGGCTTTAAAACTCAGCGGGGTGATACTATTGATCACACCTTTTATATCGTGTTCGGAATGACCGTAGACTTGTGGAACAATAGACATCATCCTCTCGTAAATACAACTCTGGAGTTTAGACCTTGCGATTACCAGAAATCGTTTTTACTGACCAATAACTTGCGCGTTGGCATCTGTCTTTATCAGGACTCAGTGATGATGCACTTTAAACGCAGCCCCAGAATGAAAAAAAAATTACCGTTGACTGCAGTGGAGTGACCCTGAAACCCTATGTCGACAGTAGTATGGTATCGAGACGCGATTCAGCATGAAATAAAACGGAACGAGTTGAGCGGTCCGTTAAGCGCGATGGAATCCCTGGCGCACGACGATATCCAGGAGGGTCTGCCGAGAGAATTGTTACTGTTTAATCTACCCGTCACACAGACAGCTGTTTTCGTAACTATTACATGTATGTAGACTGTAAACCCGTTTCTCAGATGAGTGAAAATGGCCCCGTTGAATTTAATTTAGCGGGGACGAGTGACTACCTGGACCTGAAAAAGAGGTTGTAATACGTTAAGGCGCGCATCGTGGAAACGGATTGTTCTAATCTCACAGGAGACCATGTAGTAAGGCCCGTGAATAATTTTCTGCACAGTCGTTTTAGTAAGGTCGACATTTAAAGAAATGTCGACCTGACTAAAAAATAAAAACGGCAAACAGTTCCCTAGCAACGGCGGAGCGACCTACGCCTACAAAGCTTACCTTTAAAACCTGTTAAATTACCGCGAAGAAGCAAAGAAATCGCATCTTCAGTGCGGATTGTTTTTTAAAGATGATACCAGTTACATGGATACCCCCAAACCCAGCGTTGCTAATTCGGGTCTGTATTCGCGCAACGTTTTCTGCATGGAGAGCCTACCTTTTGACTTGGAAGGACCCATTTTAGGGGTCATCTGTCGCCTCAGTCGGTTTGTGTTAAACAGTGTAAATATAAACATTAAACTTTACCGACAAGACGCATTATTTTGTCTCATTTCCGCCGAGTTGGACCCGCAATACAAGATCGTTTTGATGACGTCATTTTGAGGGTCTGCAGGGTACAGGTGTCTCCGGGTATTATTGTGGGACATACTAAGGCTTTGGAAACAAACACGGCAAAATATCCTATGATACATACCGACGTTAGGATGGCTTCTATCGACTCAGGACAGACTCGATTTATATGGGATAACATATACCTGTCAAGATGTCCAAGTAAAATCGTAGTGGGTCTGGTATGTACGGAGGCCCAGATGGGAAGGTATCAGAAAAATCTGTTAAATTTCCAGACTTTTGGAGCTCGACAGGTGGGCGTATTTTTCAAAAACGTGAGCGTTCCCGGTCAACCGTGTAAAGTAGATCGTGACTGTTACATTTCCGCATACAGAAGTCTTTTTGATATCGTCGACAAAACCCAGATCGATTTGGGAAATAATATCGATAGAGATGATTGGATTGATGGTTACAGCTTATTCGGGTTCTCTCTGCAGCCTCATTACAACAGCGGCGAGACTCTTTCCTTGATCAATCAAGCAAACGTGAGACTAAAAATTTCGTTTGCGCAAGCTCTTCCAGAAACGTTTCGTGTATGTTGTACGCCGAATTTCCTACATTTTTTGAGATAGACAGTACTAGAAATTTGATTCTTAATCCATGAACGGTCAACTTTTATCAGATCAGATTTTGTAATTTAGATTTCATTTTAGAATCTCAATTTAGGAGTGTATTTTCTACGAATAATTTGCCTAACCATGTTGATCATTACCCTAGTGCATATATTGTAAATACCGATGATACTCATAGTCCAGGTGAACACTGGATATCGCTTTATTTTTTATTATTTGACCAGTGCTATGTATTTGATAGTTTCGGAAGAGACGGGAGATTGTTACCGCCATCTATACACACCTTTATACTTCGTAATTGTTTTGCGTGTACATATAACTCCATTCAAATACAAGACGCAACCAGTCAGTCATGTGGACTGTACTCTATATTCTTTTTACTATTTATGTGTAGAATTTGTATTCTTTCCGAATTTCAACAACTCTTTGGTAGTGATACATATCATAATCATTGTTTTGTTTATAGTCTTCTTCAAACCTTGTACACTCCTTGAAATGATACCGTATAAAATCTCTATGAATAAGATTTTTATTTTCAATGCGTTGTATTAATACAATGATACATAAAATATTGATACAAAGTAAAGATAAAGTTACTCTAAGAGTCTCTAAACACTAAATAAAAAAACTCTCTGGATAAGAATACTTAAAGTCTTGATTTAAAAAAATCACTCTTTTAGACCGCGTAGTTCTGATTGAAATTCCGGGTCGTCTCTCGGAATCCGGAAGTGTTTCTCACCGTCGTCACTGGAAACTTCTCTGAATTCCCTCAACACAATGTTCATAGAAATGTTGTCAAAACATTATTCCAGATAGGTTTCCCTCTTCTCTTCCCAGGAGGATAAACATCCAGAGTCCATGTGCTCTCTTTGACTAAGATGATCTGTAACACATCAATAACAATCTTTCTTGGCTTTTGCAGTTATAATTTTTCTCAAAATGTTACTTATTACCGTTTTCATGTGGTGCTGAGCGTTATCAATTTCCTTGTAGATTTGGATGAATTTCATCAATTCGGTATGACCCAACGAAATTCCGTACTTAGTGGGTTTGATTGTGTTCATGTGAAAGCTATAAATTCGGAAATCAACTACTATAACGTTACTGTCAGGAAACCGCTTTGCTGTCACTCTCTTATTTCCGCTTTGTCCGGTTCTTAGATCCCAGGTTATTGGTGGAGTTGTAGCCTCTTTTAACATGTCCTGTACATGACTCTCTATTTCATGTACAATGGACACTAAAAGTAACCACTCTTTTCCGGATAAGGAAATTTTCTTTTCTTGATCGGATCTTTTACGTTGTTATCTCAGATCCTAGTCTCATTCTGTTAAAAACCTATGGTCAACGTAATTCTGTCACTTAGAAACATGTTGAAAGACTGTGGATTTGACAGTGGGATAAGTGGTTTAAATACTGCTAGTTCTATATATGATGTTATTTGATCTCTTGACCATGTTTATGAGAACTGAATTACTTCACGACAATACCAGGTATTGATTGTAAAAACTACATAACAATCATTGACATGATTTAGGTACTTGTTATCTTGCTTAGATTATTGAGGGATTTATTCATTAGCACTTATAAATAACTTTTTTTATGAAGAAGCCTGGGAAAACGTAAGGAACGTCATTTCTAGTTCGCATCATTAGTGTAAATTACACAACAATCTTTTTTGTACTTTAAACTGTCCTGGTCATTATTTTTTATAATCCCAGGGTGCTATATAGAAAGAAATATGGTTGAATAAACATTTGATAATCATCAACATTAATTAGGAACTTGTTACATCGTCATTTCTAGTTCATCATGGTATAAATTACATAACGCTCTCTATTGAGTAGTCTATCAAAATCTTAATACCTGTTGTTAGGGTCTTCCGTTTCAACGGAAGACCCTATTGTTTTCGTTAGGTTTCTTTTTCTCTATTTTTCACTATTATTAAGGTCTTCCGTTTCCAACGGAAGACCTTATTGTTATTCTTCGGATTCTTTTTCTTCTTCTTCTTCTTTTTTTTTCTTACCACTTTTTGTGCACGCGATATCTCAGAAATGGCTGGACCGATTTGCACGAAATTTTTAGATCTTACTAACTATGTTCTGAACCTTATCGGAAATTTTTTTGGTTGATGACGTCATTTCCGTTTTTGAGATATTGGCATTTTAAGGATTTTTAGGTGGTTGGTTTGTCCAAGAGTGTTCTCATAAACTACAAACGATATCGATTTTAAAATTTCAGGGATGAAAGACAAAAGATTGTTAATCTGAACAAAAGCATTCTTATTTGCCTAGCACAAGAAACCCTGGAGCTCAGTGGGGCTCAAAAATGGGATTGAAAAAGCGTCGTTATTTTGCGTGGTTTTCTTTGTTTATCTCTTTTCTCAGAAATATTTTGTGAAAACATGTAGAGCAAATAAAGTTTATGATTTCAAGAGCTTTCGTTTGACATCAAGAAAAAGGGGCTGGCCCCTCAAATTAGGGGCCTAACTTTCTTGGAAGTCTTCGCAGGATAACTAAAAAACGGTTGGGATTTCAACATGGCTGTCGCTGAAAAAGTTGTTCATTTTGATCTTATCAAAGTCGTTACAATAAAATTTTGTTCGGGTATTGCGTAATACGAGAGTAAAAAGCTTGACCTAATTGTTAACACGTACCTGTTTTCATGGGAAAAGTGCATGTTTTTGTCTGCATAACTGACACAAGTTACAACAGAAAGTGTAATAGCTTACCTATATGTTGCTTTAATTAATCATAACAAGTGAGTATCGATGTTTTTCTTACAGGTGATACGTGAGGATCATTAGTCACTTTTGTTTAGTTTTTGTAATGGACAATCATTCAAAACCGAGAAAGAGAAAGTACATAGTCGCGGACATACATACTTATTCTATTCAAGTGAAACACAGAACAACTCCTACAAAAAAATGTTTAAAATTTGTTTTAAAATCATTTTTAGAAGCCTGGGTTGTATGTGAAATCACGTACCAATTCCTCATCCGCGACCGAAGAGAATATATTGATCGGCTGCTAGCTAGCAGCCACCGGTTATCTAATACACAACATTCGCGTCTTGCATACATAAGTTTATTTATATAGCGGCTTACACAAAGAACTATGGTATAAAGATATATTAAGTGTAAATTAAGGAGAAAAGAGTAACCTCTTAACCCATAAATTTAATGTTAGCTCTGTTATTTGAAAAACGGGGTCTTTATGCGTATAACTGACATAAAGCTACCGTAGACAGTATACCAGCTTACATACGGAAAGAGTATAAACATTCTCATTCTCTTCTAGTGAAACACATTATGGATAAAAGAACTAATACTATGCAATACATATGAGTCGCATTTAAAATCTAGCTGGATTCCGAGCTGTGTATGTGAACAATTACGTATCCGATCCCTTGGCCGCGGCCAAAGAAATAGGTCGCGGCTGGACTAGCGAGCGGTCTGCTGTTATCCAATACACAAGATTTGCGTTTTGCTGGGATGCACACATGGGTTTATTTATTTAGCTGCAAACACAAAGAATTCCGATTTTAACGATATTAAAGAGTAAACAAAAAAATTATACCTTAACTTACGAGGTTATGATGTTTTAGTTTTGTAATTTAAAAACGATATATAGTATGACTGTCATTGAAAAAAGGTGTTCTATGTGATCTTGTCTATGTCATAAAATAAGTTTTATTGTTGGGAAAAAATTCCGTTATCAGACTGCAAGCATTTAAAACCCACCACGTTGGGTGTACATTTACGTAACACATCAATCGCACATGGCCGAAGAGATACCGCGCTAGTGGACAAGCGATTCGCTGTGGTCTAAGACATAGGCTTCTCGTGTTTCTACGTTATCACACGTACAGTTCATTGAATTGTTTTTATTTTCAATTATATTGGTTAAAGATGCAACAAACTTTTGATTTAGCATTGATTTAAATCACAGTGCGTAAAATTAAAAGAAACTGCCATCAAATGAATATAATACAACGTTTTACAGTCGTACGAGTTGAAAAATAAATTAGTCTATTTCTGACATTTTTGCTGCTGAGAATTTAATGCATTACACTTCCCACATCTAGGCGATATTCACAACATGATTATTCCAACACAAAAATCTTATGTATCTGTAACCTGTGATAATTCATTTGGCTAACAAAATATTAGGAGTCTTTATATGAGTTCTGAGAGAGAGAGAGAGAGAGAGAGAGAGAGAGAGAGAGAGCATGCATGAATTTAGCAGGGTATAGTAAGTAAAGTGAGTTAAAAACGCGTTCGAGATAAGGCAGTTTAAGTGTTACAATATTACATGCTTGCGGTAGGTGCAGGCACGATAAAACTTACCGATGCCCGCTAATACAGAAGGAATTGAAGGAATCAGTGATTATTTCTTTAATATACCAATGCATTTTTTTTAACAAGTTTGATTTACATTCAGGCCGTAAAAGAATAACGGTCACACGAACACTATTGGTTTAATCTCTTCTGAATGGTAGTCCGAATCATTAAAAAGCATACGCATTGCTGATTTTATTCTTTCATTTAATTAAATTACATTTTTTTGTTATTGATTATCAAAGAATATGTGAGTTTTAAAAACAGTTTATTAACATTCGGTAAGTAAACGTTTTGTTTAGATTCGGACAGTCAAAGAGCGAGTAGAGGACACATGCTTATAAATACTACTTAGTAGATTACGGAGATTTTCAAATCGACCGGACTTCTGCATATGCGTTGCACGTACACTCGAATACTTGATACATATATATTTTAATAAAACGTCTGTATGGTGTATTATTATTTGCTGTCTGATCAGGACTGTTCTTCCCAAAAATAAGCGCACGGCGATCGCGTAATGAATGTTCTGTATATACATGCTTGTATATATTTTTAAAAAAAATTTAACGTTTAACTCAGCAAAATTGTAGAGGTCATGGAGTCAAAAAGCAAATCAAATTAATTTGCCAATTAGGCAATAGTAGTTATCCAATGCCTATGATTAATAACTTGAATAAATATGAATTTACAAGCCCCCCCCCCCCCCCTTGTTAAGAGCGATTTCTCGGAAATGACTAAATTTTGTTGAACGGCCCTGATAAAAAGATGAAAGGATGGCCCCTAAAATTTCTTTCTCAAATATATCAAGAACGGTTTCAAATTTCAAACACTGGTTGAATAACATACAACTCATTTTGTGCAAATTCTATATGTATGAAATAGCAATTTTCTTGTAACTTAAATGATTTTTTAAAAATAATAACAGTATAATTTTTTCAATAATTACGCTTTGTGAAATCTAAAATTTTTTTAATTTATCACTAAAATTACTAATTTTAGACGGCCCATGCAGTAAGTATTGCTAACCGAGCCTTTCGTTCAACAGCACATTGATTGTGAAGATTCCAGCGTTGTTTACAACAAAAGGATAAAAAGACCACGAATTGTAACATATTTGACTGTAAAGGGTTTAAAAGAGATGGATACAAAACACCAGTGCGAATATATCTAGTAAAGATAAAAATGATTAATCTACATTTGTCATAAATACATCATTTTATCATAAGAATATTTTAACATTTAGATCCGCCGAAAAGTTTCATTTCCCTTCATTGTTTAATGCCTGATTTGAAATAACGTTTCGATGTCGTACCAAGTGGAGAAATTTTTTAAAGCTGCATGTTCCGTTTTTCGGCCATTACAGTGTCAAATGTTATCATGCAAACCAAATGAATTATCTTAGAAAGTTATAGACTTTCGCCTATTTACACAGAATTGATTTTCTTTTAATGTTAGAAATATTCAAAGTAAATAAAAATAATTCTTGCGGGCGTACAAAAATACCCTAAAAATACATCATAGGAATGTTTAAAAAAGGTAACCGTTTGATTTCCTACTTCGAATGATTGGGTTTACTCAACCTGCATGCTATGCATCGATTGTAAACAACGTAAACTTCAGAATTATTAGTGAACAAATGTACACTGCTTTATTTTTTCAAATGGCCATGCTGTTTATTTTATTTGTTAAAATAGATCATATAAAAAAGGACAGATGTCAAAGTCGTAATACAATCATACTCGCTTCGACGTATGGGGCGAGTATAAACACGAGGCGAAATAACGCGAAACCCTTTTATGTCGTTTATTTTGTAAATAAATTTTGTACATTGTAAAACTTGTCTTATCTGGAGGAGTTTGGTTCTGAAAAATTAGGGTAGATTAGACAACATCCGGTTTGGAGGACATTGTTGCAAATTAATTTCAGTATTTAATGCAGTAGGTCTTGATCGTCTATTCTTGCAAAATTTTCAATTCTTCTGAAATATATTAGACCTAATCGATCGTGATTACGGTACCAATTTTCATTTTTTTTCTTGGAAAACAATTAGTCCATAAAGGAGTACATACAATGGTAATATTTTTTCAAAGTCATCGTAATTGATATTTTTAAGCATTCGATTAAACTGAAAAGTCCGACACAAGATAAGTGCATGACATTGGCCAACAGGTGGCTGATTACGTAATGGCGAGGTTGAATATTTATATAGATGAGAATTTAATAAAGAATGGAGCATTTTGACAGAATAAAATGTAACTCTGTAAATGTAGCCATACAACGGGGATAACATACGATATCGGTAGTCTTACTACCGCGGTATCCTAAATCACGGCCTGAAAAAAAATGGGATGAACTATAATCTCATTATCTAATTTTGGCAAAAAAAAAATTCGTATTTATTTATAACAAGACTTAACGGTATATACTGAAATGAGTTACTAGTTTGGATCTGCTATAGTATATTCACAGTTGTTTAAACCAATAGCAACGACAGGAAAATTGCCGATCGATCGATAAGTGGCCGGATTACGGGAGATAACTCTCACTAATCATAAGCAGTCAATTTTTTACATCGCGGCCGGTTTACAGAATAGACAAGATCCGAATTGCACAACATTTTTTAAACATAAAATGCTAGGAAAATGCCATGGGACTGAATAATGTCGCCGGATTGGACAACATGCCGGAATGCACAGCATCCGGATTCAACAAGTTTTAATATGTACATCATTTTTTAATTGAAACAGAGACAATTTCAAATTTTAAATTTGATTTGATTTAAATATGATGAAACATTTTGATTTGCGGATCATCTTTAACACGCAATTTGCGAGCTTATTTTTTTGGCAGTAAAAAGATTCAAACTTTCAGTTTTTATGCACATGTTCAATTTTTTTATTGAACTTTTTTTAAAATAAGAGCCCAGAATGATCTAAAGTTATACAATATACATGTAATAATTTTAATATACTATGTTGTTAAGGATTTAAAGGACTAGAAGTCCAGAATTTTGATCATTCTTTTTTAAAAAAGAGAAATATTTGTGAAATTGTTGTACAAGTAAAGATGCTTAGAACTATGTACATTTAAATATACTATGTGTATAACAATAGACAACCCTCAAAATTTCGCTAAAAGGAGATAATCGACCCCAACGTTCTTTCCCAGATACATGTATCTCAATAATGGTAACTGATTTCTAAACACTTTTTGAACCAAATGCATTTAAAACAAAAATAAATTTTCTTTTACATAACCAAGGTCTAGTCCTTTAAATTATGAGCCAATTGATTTGAAGACAATCATAGTTTTTAATTTCTGAATATTTTGTAACATGAATGATGTATTTAACAATGTACAGTCATCAAAATTGTTAGATGGTCCCGATAAAAAGTCGACCCCAAACAAGTTCTTTCCCAGATATCTCAAAAACGGTCACTTTCTCAAGACTTGTGGAATAAAATTTGCATAAAATAAAAAAAAAGTCCTTTAATTTGATATCAAGAAAAATGGACAAGCGCCTAAATTAAAGGGCCAAAAGGGATCTAAAGCTATTCATCAATAGCTCTTACACTTCATACAGAAACGTCTCAGATCCTTTAAATGTAGCACCAACCACATTTCCATGTTTCGTTTTCGAATAGCAAAAGTCAAGGTCTTATCACATCCTGATGAGAATCGGACGGAAGACCTACTCGTTGCTCGCAACGAGATCGTGTCTAGTTATTATTCTTTTTTTTCTTAACATTTTTCTTTAAACTCAAATATCTCAGACAATGGTACAACGGATTTTTATGAATTTTTGACAGGTAATTAAGAATATCAAGATCTTTTAACAAGTACATTTTCGTTGATGAATTCACTTCCGGTCGGCCGATATATTCGTTTATCTTTTTTTAAAAAGTGATTTTGTCCTACCTTTTTCTCAAAAACGATTAAGGATAGAAAATTGAAAATTTCAGGAATGATAGATTTTTGAATTTTTAGATGCCATCAGGTACAAACATGATCGTCCGTCACCTCCGGTCCACGCAAACGGCATTTTTCGAAAAATTGCGTTTTAAAAATTTTTCAAATTAAAAGATTTGGATTTTTTTTTCATTGAAATATATTCTAAACGTATCCAATTTTAATATGAACAGGTCGTCCGTCTCTTCCGGTCGTCACCGGAAGTGATTCCAAAATTTCGATTTTTGGAATTTTGAAACACATTCATTCTGTAGACATTTATGTGCTAAATACAAAACTGAAAACCGTTTTAAAATCGGACTATGCATTGCAGAGATTTTGCAGTTTAAAAATGACCTTTTCCGGAAATCTTAATTTTGCAATGCAGGTCTTAAAATCAGCCTAAAAGAAAATTAATATATCAATTCGTACTAAAACTGATTCGGAAAATTGTTAATTCGTACCTTATTATTAGGTCGTCCTTTACATTTCCGGGTTTTGTTAAGTCGTACATAAAATCATTCGGGCTTTTAGTTAAGGCGTTTAATTAGATTTTTGGATTATTATAAAATCATTGTATTTGAAATGGTTTTACCTAATTAGATGGTTCTATTGAATTTAAGATTTAAAATAATGTCAACATATTAATTTAACTCTGTCATTAATTCATAATCAAACGGAAGACCCACTCGTTGCTCGCAACGAGATCCTGTCTAGTTTTATTCTCTTTTTTTTTTCTATGAGAACATACCTGTAAGAATTATTGGTTTCCGGACATACCGTCTATTATCTCTTATATAGGTATAAATTTTCAGAGAAACATTATCACGTTTAAATAAATGTGTTTAAAAACCATGGCGTATGAGTGAGACAATATTGATATTAATTATCCCAATAATGTTTTTGATAAAATAATTGATATGGAGAGGAAAGTAAGGGAAACAAATAAAACAAAGACGACCAGCAAAGAAATTAGTGCTTCATTTTTAACTCAAGATCCGCTCAACGATAGAGCTGAACAATTCTACTTTTTTATGGAAAAGATTCTCCATTTAGCAATTTTTGTCCGGCAAAATTTATTTTGGATGGAGTGCAATAAAGCTGTAGTGAACAGTACATGATGCACCAAAAAGTAGGTACTTGTTTTAATATATCTAACACTATTAAACGCATTATTTTAAATTTTACATATATATCTTTTAATGATACATAGTTGAGAAATTATCTTGTTCGTATTTTAATGTTTTTTTAAAGACGAAGAAATAGCCCAACCGATTTTATCGACTACAAATCCTTTGGTGATGAAGAGGTATGGGAGGAGAGTGAGGGGTTTTGATGAGGAGGTGTGGACAAGTCGCTGTAAGTCGCAGCGAGGGGTTAAAGCTAAGGTAATATCACAATATATAGACTAAACAATACAATTTAATTTAAACATCAAATACAATCAAATTCCTTTACTGATTAATCTTCTAAAGTTTGAGTAAAATTCACACTTGGAGAAGATCTTGATAGAGACATTCCCTAAATTTTTTGCCGAGGCATCACCTTGGGACGGTCTATGGGGAATTGGACTCGGACTTAACGATAAACCACGGATCAACTCTCGAAATACTTGGCGAGGAAAGAACTGGTTGGGGTATATGCTGACAGATGTACGAAACGAAATCATGGATGAAAAAGGAATGTTTTCGCAAAAATCCCCGTAAAACGATGAAAATACATGTATTATGTATAAAATTAATATGTTGTAATTTAATAAATTTAATAAAACGATTCAACAGCCACCGCATCAGCTGTTTATCACGTGATATGCTAAAAATAGAGCAGGTACATATGACTTCATTTATCGCAAAAGTTCTACGATATACGAATGAAAGATTAAATTGTTGTTTATGTCACTTAAAAGAAAATTAATTGCTTAATCTAAAAAGTGCTGGTAGCAACTATAGCAGTACCAGCAACATGCTTAATTTTTGCACTGATCGTTCAAGTTTACAAATTTTGTTGATAACTGTGTCAATTCACGTGTCAAAAAATGTTTCTTTTCAAGCCACAACTTGGTCACAGCACTTTTAACAATCACTGGTATTTAATGAAAATAAAACAGTTAAACACAATCCTTAAAATTGACGGGATATCGTTGAACTTTTGCAATTTTAGACAGGCATATATGATTTTATGTCAATGAGCCAATTTTCAAACGCTCTGATAATCAGGATCAAGGGTAGACAATCTTATGTTTTGAAGCGCGGAAAATTTAAAGATTCACATCGCTTATCGTTGGTTATTCCTTATCTGCACATTCATTAACCTTTTGAAACTTTCAATTCGTAAACTACACTGAGGAATATTACCTATTCATTATTGTTTGTTCAGTTTAAACAGAATGGAGAGATAAATTCCTCAATGCACCAGAACAGATAACCACATGCGCAGATCTAAGGTCTGAGGTGGGGGCTGGGTTTCTAAAAGTGTTCCCCATATAACTTCAGACTAATTTAAGTGTCTAGATAACAGACTTAAGACTCTCTTGAAAAGGAAATAAGAAGCCCCATCCACGTTGGATCTTTTCTGAAAGGGGGAGGGGGCAGACTCATCCAAAAAATCTTGAAAAGTCAAATAAAAAGTCCATTTCTTTACATACTCTCAAAACAGTTCGGGGGGGGGGGGGGGGGGGGCAACTCCATGATTATTCATGTTCTTATACGTAAATTTAAGAAAAATGTTTACTGCGAGAAAAAGTGGGGGGACCAGGCCACCCCCCCCCCCCCCCACGCCCTCGCCTTATGCTACGTGCCTGCTTTAATCCATCCTGTTTATTAAATATGTAATATAATATTGTTATAAAGTCAGTGTGTCTCTGCCTCGATCAATATAAAATAATCTTGCTTATAAGAGTATCTCTATCATAAAGTCAGGATGTTTTTAATTCATCATATTAAGATACACAATTCTTTAAGATGCCTTTTAAAGATTCACTGAAGCTCATATGAAAACATGACAATAACAAACCGTTTGTCTAAATTTTCATAAATAACTGAATAAAATTGTCATATTATAATAAACAAGCTCTGTCGAGTAAATTCTGAATCCATTTGAACAGTGCTAGAACCCGTTATGCTGCCAAATTTTTAAAAAGTCACCAGGAAGGATCTGATACTCTTGGGATTAGTGGGTTTTGTTCGATATTATGAAATCACGCAAAATATTACAGATGTGTAACATAACGGAAACTAGAGTAAAAAATTAAAAAAAACTTAAGAAATCATCATATAATAAAAGTAAATCATATTGCAGTCACTTAAAACAAAACAAACATGAACGTGGAAGATTTGTCATCAAAATCATGCTGAAGTTAAACTAAATAAATAATTCGATCTCCAGTTCAAACTTTATAGCTTTGACAGATGGTATTATTCCTGCTTCAGAAGTTAAGTTAACTCTGTAACGAAGTCTTACAAGGTTAAGGTTTTCTTTTGCAAAGATGTGCATAAACAGTGGCATATCAATATGGCAATATGGTGTTTCTACCTACTGCATTTTCAATGACAATGAAATAAATGTAGTTCAATAATAGAACAAAAACATAAATGCTGTGACATGCAACATATGGAATAGGAATAATAGGAAAACTGAATATGTAAATTATTACAACACCCTTATGTATGAATTAAAAAAAATGCTTTACAAGTTACATAATTTCATATAAGAATATAGAAAATAATTTTAAAAGATATTTGACACATTTTTGGATACTGATACCAACTGTATTAACGTGGGGTGGTTTTGACAGTTTTGTATTCATGCATTGTCTCAATACATTATTATTGCTTAGACACTAAAGTCCACCTGTTACTATACAAGGAATACAATTAGCTATAGCCATCAATGCAACGTCTATCTAAGTCAAAAATGAAAAGCAGGTATCGTGAATTCCAAACGCCGGCTTTGATGTCATTGTTGTTAATAAGTACCTAAATGTATGTACAATAACTATAGTTGAATAAATAAATAAATTAATTAATTTATAAGCACTGTTCATGGGTCGCAACCCTATCCTCGGGTAGTGTTGCGACCCATGCACAGTTCTTATTAGTAAATTAATTTATTTCCATATTTCACTATAGTTATTGTACATAGCTACCTATTAATTGTTTATGTTGTTTAAGTATATTATGTGATTGTTGGTAGAATATATATCTATTTATTCCTAATACATATAAAGGATTTGTTGAAGCATGCAAATCTTGATGTTTATTATAGTAAGGTACTGTACTACAGTGATTTGTATACAAGGACTTCTATCCAGCAGAGATACTACAAGGAGTTTATCTACCAGTAATGATAAACACCAGAACAACCTAGTCAAATATATGTCTTTATCTAACAACAACTCTTATTTACAATAAATTAATGCGGCTTGACCAAAATGATTGCTTACAAATTATGTCGACACGTGCTCAGCACTTTGCCGCTTCAGAGAAATATTTCTGATCATATACCACGATGACAGAATAAACACAAACTGCGTGGTTACATTACTTACGTCGGAATGTTAAGACATCGATAAATACTTTGTGTTAGCTGCATCATCGTCTTTTTGAGCAGTAACTCCATCATGTTTTCGTTCACAGAAACCATTTTACCTCATTAATATTGAAAAGGGGGTCACGTGATAAAGGCTACATGTATATAAGGCCGAACCTAATTAGAATTTGACACTTCGATCACTCCTTGTTTTGAGATGAGCCAGCTCAGCTCTTCCAGCCCGACTTCCCGGCTACGATGGTGATTTTGCACCTTCTTTATTAGATTGACATATCTGAACATAGGTTCTATTCATGATATGTTAAGGTTTCAGTAAGAACTTCATCTTCACCTTCTGCAACATATTCAGCATCCCTGCTCACCTCCCTCAGAAGGTGCAACAGAATCAAGTTCAACAACTTTTAACACCTGCTACTAGAATTATGACTTGTTTTATCATATTTATATAGCTTATGAAAAGCTTAAGTATTTACATTTTGTGTACCTTAATAGGGTACAAATGTACTGTAAGCTATAGTAGTTGTCTGCACCTTCTACTCATATGTCAGCACCTTCCCATACGTCCTGTATCTTCTACATTTATGTATTATTTCATTGAAAGTAACAATTTACACAAACCCCGAGACTCAATACAATAATTAGACCTAGGAAGGAGACACTGGAAGAAGATTTTTGAAATTTATACCTTAATAAAATTGTAGTTATTTTTAATAATCTTGTCATTACACATTTTTGAAACACCCGAGTTAACAATATCAAATAGGTACCAGTTGCGTGTCAATAAGAAAAAAAATCACGACGTTATTACATGTACTTTCGAAAATGTCGAAAAACTATTTGAAACCGACGTATTTTATATAATTATATGTTGTTCAGTATAATAAATAGAGAATAATACATGGCGATATTTGTATCACATCCTATATCAATCCAAGACTCCAATATCAGCCCGAGGACCGTAGGCCAGAGGTCTGATATTGGTCGAGGGTTCATATGGGATGTATACAGATTTTGACATGATGCTTCTTCAGATGTTGCCATGTATTATTCTCTATATATTTCCTTCGCCATCATGCAATAAATGTATACTAATTAACACTACTATCACTGGATAGCACATCCTGACAAAATTTGCTACCTTTGTCACGCTCATCAGAAAACATCTATGCCCCTTAACTTCCTAAGTTCTGGTTCATAATCCGGTGTAGGTGCAAGTCTCTTCTTCACGGATCACGTTCGGGTTTCACTCTATTCCCTTTTGAGAAGTGGAGAGGCAAAGCATTCATCCACTTCTCTTCGCAAGCCCACATATTTTGATTCCGGAAAACGCGTAAATGTCGGAACCAAAGACAGTCTACGCTTTGACATATGTTTCGACTCCAGTTTCCCTGAGTTTTAGTAACAGACCTATCATTTCCACAGTTTAAATATTATTGCACACATATATCAAAAAATAGAAATCAACACTTACCCGCTGTCAAATTTTTTACTTAACTGATGCTACTTAAAAGTCGACGTTATCCACGTTGGAGTCACCGTCTTACAATGACGTCAGTTGAGACTTTGACGTATCAATTGACAAAAATAAACGTCAATTAAAATTGAAATTATAATTTTCAAACTAAAAAAATGCGCGATCCTTTTATGTGTGAGGGGATTCGTAATTTTTATCAATTACAAATAATTTTTTTTTTACTCACTTTAAACGATTTTGAATATGTTCAGGTATTATCGCATAGCCCCCTAACTCCGTCACTACCCTAACTCCGTCATTTTCGGGAAACTTCTCGCCGTTTGAAATCAAGTGCGATTATGACTTCATTTTATTGCACGTCAAAAATCTTCAATCAAATGACAACAGTTAAATTAAAGAATGTGTGCTACATTTATGAAAAAAAGTAATAAATAAATAACATATTCATTAATATATTTATAAATGATATAACGTATTTGAAATATCAGAAATCAAACGGCATCCATACATTCTGAAAAGGTCATTGTGATTGTTATTACAAGGACCCATTTTTTATGCTGGCGATCATTTTATTTCGATAAAATTAAATACCATTTAAATTGTATGCGCCATTTTTACTTATTATAACTTGGTCTAAATACAAATTGTGTTTAAACTAAATTGTTAATGTATCTTCATTCCTTGGCATATCATAGAGCGCGTGGGTGACGGATTTAGGTTCATTATATATGATAAGCACGTGTGAGAAACGTCCTATTCAGTGGACTTATTTGAATAATAATAAAATATTTTTGCTAATAATTTCATAAATTAGAATGTTTCATGTTATATTTATTGATTGCAAATGACAAAAACCACAATAAATGATTTACAGAGAAAAGCGGAATGTTTTCTGCTTATGGTGACGGAGTTTGGGTTCTCGGGAATAATTGTCATATTGATCAATTTTTGAGATCGTCCCTGGCTATTCTATTCTTTGCTATATGTAAATTGTACTTGTTTTATTCTGACATGTGTAAAAATTCTCAAGAGTCAGGATCGTGTCTCCTGTATGCAAACAAATTTTAGCAAATTTAAAAATCCACTTAAAAATTCGATCACATATATATGGACAGTCTGCTTCACATTCCCTCGACAAAAAACTATCCTCTGCCACCATAGAAATTGCTTCTTTTTCGATTGAAGCTCGACTCGACGAAGGAAGGAAGTCTAGGTATTAGGGTTCAGTTATTTTAGAACTGTTTATCCACAAAGACATGCTTGCACATCAGGATATTCAAAATGACCGAGAAATCGATCCATTCCTGTATAATGTTGCTCAAAATATGAAAGAGCACTTTTAGAATACAATATCGGTAAACATATTAATACGTTCATGAAATGGGAATTCATATTTCACATTTATTATTTTGTAATACAACAATTTGATTTCTTGCACTTTTTTTAGTGAGTTTTTACTCGACGAGTTGAGCCCAAGGGTTATGCCACTACTGAAAACTGACAATTTGTGATTCTTCACTAAAATATAGTAAATAGCATTCAACTTTATTATCCATCCCATAGAATCAAAAGTTGTTATGTTGTCATTGTTTGTTATTGAAATAAGAATAATGCCTATAATGAACATTTAAGTAAATGTTCATTATTTCAAAAGAGTGTTTACATTGCTATCTTACAAAAGCTTTGCCTACAATTCTCTGAATTTAGATATCATTTCATACTCTTGTTGTTGACACCGGATATCAGAAGAAAAAATCTTAATTGGAATAGTAATGGAAGATGAAGTTAATTTTATCTTTATTTATTATTTGTATTATTTTTTTAATACAAACTATAGCAAACCTTGCATAAATGACACTGTTTATGTGATTATTGATGGGCTGTAAAGCCTAAAGTGAATAAATTATTAATGAATGTATTGAAATTAGTAGAGGTGCAAACAATTAAACTTTATGATAACAAAAGATTCAGTATCATCTCGGGGGGGGGGGGGGGGGTTGAACGATATGCAAATTTATGCATAGGTAACAAGTGTAGTTTTGCCATTTATTGAATATAAGATAGAATATTCTAAAACTACTGTAATTTGATAATTCAAATAGAACTTGGACGTACACGTCCTTCATCAATGAAAAGATAACTGATAATTGTCAATACTTGGGTATATCCCTCCAACTATTTTTAGAATCGGTAGGACAACAAAGTAGTGCCTTTAAGCAAAATAGTTCTTTTACTTGCAGAGTGGATATACATTTATTGGGACATTTTAAATCAGAATGCTTGATACATGTCGGAAAAGAGCATTTGCAATTTTAAAAGCAATTGTCAAAATTGAATTATCATTTGAAGGAAAGAAATGAAATTGTTTGATGTACACCCTTTCCAAAACTGTGAAATTCCCTACTTGTACTTTCAGTTTTTCAATACAGACGCATTTTGCTGGAAAACGAATCTGACTTCACACCACGAAATTTCAACAGGGGAGAGATGATTTGATGAGCTTTCATTCAAGAGGTCCCTCGTTGCTGAACGAAAATTAGGACCGGAGCTATGAACCCGAACGTTAACATAACTGCCTATGGAAAATGCATTAGTGGACTATACCCACTTACTTCATTATATTATGGCGTGTAACGTGCCGTAATTCGCCAAATGCTACAATTTATGCAGTTTTAAGTATACAAAGGAGAATTGATATATTTAACTAATATCAGCGATATGTACAAGTAAATATCACAAAGCTTGTACCGATAAATCGCTTTATTTACAAAAGGTAAGTACACCTGTTACAGAAAATAATAGCATATACCCAGCAAGACATTAAAGAAATATTATGAAAAGAAAAAAATACAACATCAATTGTGTTATGACTCATTGTTGATAGCTTCCATGTTAACCTTTTTAACTAGTGACATTGCTCAGAAAACAACATGATGAATGATTCTAAATTTTGTGTGGCCATGAAAAATATGGCCATCTTTAGAAATCTGTTGTTACTCCTGTGACTTGTATATCTTACACTGCTGTTGCTATACATGTACCCATAATATTGTTTTATATATATATACATTTATGAAATTGCAAACATATCCATTACTTTTGATATTTATTCACAAAAAGGTGAACGAAATATTTTATAAAACAGTGAAACACTAATAATATAACTAACACAACTGCTCACCATGTTGTCATTATTGATTATTGACATCTACTCTCGTTTGCCATGCAAACGTTATTTCAAGTCATAAAATCTTGGCAAATATGGCATACCTAAACCAGTGCATATGGCAGTAACTAGAGTATATTTTTATGAGGCAAAAAGTATAAACTCTGAGCGAAGCAAGGCAAAGAACATTTGGGCGAGTGGTATACTCTGTGGTAATACTCTGACCTACAGTACTTTATTAAGTATATTTATTATTGAATTTTTGTTTATCCTTTGCATAAAATTGTATAGAAAAAGTGATAAATGATAAATTAAGTTTTCTTTGTAGATTAAAAAAAAATAGTCCTTCAGCCCCTACCTTGAAATACATGTAGTTATAGAGTTATTGCCATTGTTGTATGAAATGCTTGCTATCGATATTTCTTTAATTTGAAACTAAGAGATAAAGACTTGAAACTTTTACTAATATCTTCAGTTTTCTTAGTGGACGCTCCCATTCATTCATGACTACAGGATCTTAAGTCTCCTTTAAGCAGTAATTGCCCTTTATATATTCTAAATTTCATTAAAAACGCTTACAACTTTTAAACCTTACATCATAGATACTTAGTCTATCTTGGTCGATCAAGATGAAATAAAATTCAAACTAAATTCTTTTGATATCTTATTTATTCTTAAAGTAGAGTTTATAAAGCATTCTATTGATTAAATCGAAATAAAATTGTTAAAAACATAAAGAATGAATAGGGTGAAAAAAAAAACCTTTAATTTGTCAAGAAAACTAGTCTACTAGTTATAAAAGATATGGTTTTAAACATATGTCACCTATATCTATAAAACTATTGAAAATTTGTTTAGTTCAAATATGTATCGTAAATCCCACGTAGTTTTGAAGGTTTCTTACATGTACATTATTTATGATATTCACAGCATCTAATATCTTTATTTCTTTAGACAATTATTCTGATTGGTTATTTATCTGTCTTAGTTATCCCATTCAAACATGCAAAAAACCATCATAACTAGCAGTGTGATAACTAGATTTTTCTGCCATTTATAACTCATATTATTTGTACATTTATAAAGTAATATTTGGATCCTATTTCCTATAGGTGATTACAAGTGAGTTAGTACAAAAGAGATAATTTGAGGAATGGACAATATTTTTCAACTACAATTATGTAATTACATGTAAAAAAAAATTCCTTTTGCTCTTTTCTTAATGGCGTAAAAATATGACAAGTAATTTTACACAATTTGAACAAAGTAATAAGCACGCGTCTCAATTTAGACTAGATGAGAAAAAAAGAGTTAAACGAGATGTTGTATATTTGATTTCATGATGCAAGGCCATGCAGGTAATTGTTGCATTTTTAGTAAATTAAATTAGTTCTTTTATTAAAAACTATTTTTATAATTGTATTTTTGTCTTCTTCATAAACTTAATCCCAACTTTACTTAAATATTAGTTCATTAATTTGGCAACGAACACACTTCACCAAATACAGCAACTGAAAAGTATACCTCAAATACTTTTCATCCATGTAAAACATGATTTTAATATACTAAAGAGTTTTAGTTACAAGTACCTAAACCGGGATAGATTCATATGTATATGCACCAGAACGATACCCTTTTGCTTGACTTTTCGGCATTATAACTCTAAGGATGTGTAATTTTAACCTTATTGATTTTACACAAATAATTCAAAAATAAACTTGAGAGATATTATCAATATTGTTTAGATGTTTCTTTAAAGTTTTTCTTTATTTTTAATTCCATGATTTTTTTTTGTTCTTTTCAAGTCAGCTTGTAAAACAGTTCTTACCTGAGTATGGTATATGTATGAAAAAAAATTCCAACTCTCTCTCTCTGTCTCTCTCTCTGTCTCTCTCTCTCTCTCTCTCTCTCTCTCTCTCTCTTAAATGCATCATTAAAATTTTAAGAATTGTCCAAAAGTTTACATAATGAACAGTTAGAGGCAAATATCTATTACTTAACTCATCTGGAGCTAAATCGGATAACCTGGAAGAGCCCCGCAATACATGAAAAGAAGAAACACCAAGCATCAATAGATTTTCTTTCATATGAAACTTACCAATCTAAGTTAACCATCAAATCAACAAGCACATCGGTCGGTCAAAAGGCTAAGCATAATACAAATCATTTTTCACTTTTAAAAGGAGTAATAAGAGCTAGGTGTTTAGTCGCAGAATTAGGATTGTGCCAAAACCATAACGAAATCAAAACAACAAGAAAGTATACACTGAAAGCAGAATAATTCATTTTATCTTAGAGTATGTCATTGAATAATAGCCCCGGCATGAAAACAAAACTACGGGAAGCAAGAAAGGAGGAACCATTTGTGATGCACTTGCGTCCTTTTTGTTTTGTTTTTGTTTTTATTTTGTTTTTGTTTTTGTGTTTGTGTTTTGTTTTTGTTTTTATTTTTACTTTTTCCCTAACTATCATAAAATCAATAATATCTCTTTTATCTCTGAAAATTTTAACAATTCTGGCCAATTGACTTATTGGACTGTTAAAAGTAATTCTTTAAAACTGTGAAACAAAAACAAGGGTCCTCATTGATCTTCAACAATGATTAAAATCATTGAAAAAAATTGTCAAATACGCCACCTGTGAGAAGGATAAGATATCAATGTGTCATGCGTGTTGCAGCATTGTATTTGGCATGTTAATATTATTACATGCCATTACTATCTCACAAACGTGGCATACTCGAAACCAGTAACCTTGAGTTCTCATTGGGACAACGCTCCGATCCATGCAGCTTCCAATGCTGTCAATGGTCTACTTTCTGATAAAACCGGTACCGCAGGAGAGAGATTCCCTTGGTTGAGGATTGATCTTGGTGCCAAATTTGAAATAACTGAAATTGAAGTATTTGCAAGAACAGATTGTTGTGGTAAGTCTCATTTTGTTTTTTTATGACTGAACATTGTAATTCAATTTAATTCATGTGTAGAGTTTTATAGTTAGATATTTAAAATAAATATTATCAGAATAAATTCAATGGCTGCGAGTACACGAGAATAAACTGAATAGAACAGTAAACGCTTTACAAACTGCCAACCAAAAAAAAACCGTAAACTGTTCTTCCAACCAAATTATACTGAACATTACAATGAACATTTTGTTTTCTATGACTAACAACAAGTTATTGCTCAGTAAAGAGTTATAATTAAAAGACTTTAGAGCCCTATTGACCCTTAATTGAAGGGAACAGCCCCTTTTTGTTGATATGAAATGAACGTCCGTGTAAATTTAAACAAATTTTGCATTTACATATCTTAACAAATTATCTATACATTAAACGATAATATAGAAAACGTGCGAAAATTTCATGAAAAAATTTGGTACCAATTTTCGAGCTAAGGCGAGCTTTAACAAAATGCGTGTATTCTACATCAGAATATACTTTGGATCATCTACAGTCATTCATCTTCAATGTCTGAAAGTTTCGCTTCTCTATTACGATAAGTGTTGGAGGAGTTGCGTGGACAAAACCACCAGTAAAAGATTTCAAAATCTTCAAAATCTGAACCGGAAGAGACGTCGTCAGCTCAAAATTCAACAATCTCGAGTAATGACTATGACTAATGAGTCCTGAAAATTTGATGCAAATAACATTTTATATGCATTTACATGTCTGAAATACTCTTTTTATATGTTGTTTTTGCCATGACATGTGTATAAAAGCAAACATAAAGCATGTTGTTAAACATAGGATACCTTTATCATTCATATGATTTAATGTTATATTATTCTGGTCAGTTGTATAATAGAGTGGATTTCGCGCCCAATTTATGCGCCCCATTTTGGCTATACGCTCCGTTGTTGGCAAGAGTATATAGTAAAACAGGGCGGCCATCTTTTTTGTAGTGTTGAGGATATAGTAAAACGGATCAGCAATCTTTATTCTGCAGGTAGAGCTATACACCCCGTTTTCGATAAGGTTTGGGCTATACACCCCGTTTTGATAACATTGTAAAGTAAAATCCCGATGACTATCTTTAATATATGTTTTGTAACGTGTCAGGGTTCGACCAGGCGTCTCGGTCCGTGCCCGGTTCACCCGAGTTTTATAGGGAATACAACGCAACAAGTAAAATGACACTTGCCAAGTGCCTCTAGGATGAACGAAAAAGCTATAATTCAATATATACATATATATTAACCACTGCCTTGTGGCTATTCTCAATATATACAAATATATATAAACCACTACCTTGTTATTTCAAAACTAAGTATTTACCAACTGCCCTTGCTACCTGGCAAGGCAACTTGTCACTCCGCCACTTGGTTATGCCACTTGGTCTATCAATCTGGCTATGCCAATTTGTCTTTCAATCTATCACACACAGAATTGTACCTAAATACTCAACATTAACAGGCTCAAGTTTCTTATTCAAATCTCAACTTATAGAATTCACAGCTGTGAGATTCTAATATTCAGTATTTGCACTAGGGAGTACTTCTCTTCTATGTCTTCTATTCAGAACATACAACCATAGAATTGTGACAACATCTGGCTCTTAAATCAGATGCATTATACCTCACATAAGCATTTAAGGCCAGCCAATCATACTTTTTCAATTCATGTCTATCTGACTAATAAGAAACTATAATAACTGCTTTTGTTGGTTTGCTTTTATATATTTAAAATACTTGAATAACCCTTTTAAACATTAGACATCTTAATTACACTATTTACAATAATTACTGATTATAAAGAACAAGCAAGGGAAGATAACTCTTTTTACCGTTTCAGTTCTATCCTAGTTTTTTAAATATACTAGATGATATCCCGCGCAAGCGCGGATCTTATTTTTATTGATATGATGCAATGTTTAATATGTTGAGGCAGATTTTTTTTGTTCATTTTTGTATGTACTGAGTCAGAAATTGTTCTTAATTGCTTTTCCTAACATTTTCTGTAAAATTGAAATAAAATAGGAACTGCATGGCTGGGTATTTAGAGGAGCAGACAGGGATGAAAATCTTAACTGAAATTGATTATATATATATATGTATATGACCTTGATTCTTTTTGTTCTAGCTGAATTGAAAATATTACAAACATTGTAATTTCATTTCAAACCAGGTAGTGGTGTATAGTGCGTCGTATCTCTATTCTAAATTTTGTTCTTTAGGCGCAATTTCATATAAAAGACTGTAAACCACCCCCCCCCCCTAAATTCAACTTCCCCGTTTTATACATTCATCATTTATTCGTTGTTAACACAATTTGTTCATGATTCACAAATTAATGTGTAGGGATTACTACAAATCTGTGTAAAAACTGTGCGTAGTTTAAAAACGGGTATACCTATTTATTTGCATATCTTAAACTAAAGTTGTCAGATCAAAGCAACCTCCCCTACACTTTCCACCATGACGATGATTTGTCAAACAGCGTTTTTTGAGCACCGGGTTCTGTAAAGTAATTTCCTTCAAAACAAAAATCGCGTCAAATTGGTCCATTTATTTATCTATTTTTTTTGTATTTACCGAAGATGTCCGATTTAAGGTATCTGCTGGCGATGCATGAGGAACTCGTCCTACATTTTCGGCTATGACGTTAATTAGTCAACCCGCGTTCTTGGTTACCCTGTTCTGGAAAGTTTTATCTATCAAAACTAAAATCGTTTATTCAAGAAACGAATTGACTCATTTTGTTTATTCAACATTGGTCAAATCTGAATTTCTATGTATACCCTGAATAAGTCCCCATTAAATATAATCACTCTTTACGTAATCATTCTATATGATTTCATTGCAAGTATATATTCTATTTAATGTAAACTCCCACTGACTTGGATCCGCCAAAGCGTGTCCACCACCTTACTCTCATTTTTGCTATTTCGGGCTGGTTAATCGAAAATGATTGTAGGTTTTCGATTTATTTTACAGTAATTGCTAATCAGGTAAAATTCAATTATACCTTACGGACATCAACTCACACGTGTTGATAACCAAAGGTGTTAAACAGTTACTCTGGTGCAGGAATTTTGTAGTTTATTGGCAAAATGTCTTAATTTATAAGTTTAGATAGGTATGTAGAAAAAAGAAGACGGTTGTGCATAACGAAACTTAATTGGGGAGTTGCTGTGTAAATCTGCGGGTTCAAAACAATTCACATATCGCAAAACAAAAGGAAATTCATCATTAGATAAATTAACCTAAAACATAAGAGAAACCACGCAGCTAGGTTAAGGCCTCCCATAGATTTCAGCTCATGAATATCACGTGATCTTTCATGACGTTAGCTCCGCCCATTATTCATGTTTTCATCTTTTTCCTAATTTCGATTTAGTAAAGCGATCGCTGTTGAAATTCATCGATTGATTGCTTTAAATTATCATTTTGAGTTTTATTTTAACCAATATTGAATCTGTGATTAAGGATTACGTTTACTCAGAATGAAAAAAAAATCCACTGATGATAATGAAAAATCATCTATTGATAGATCTTTAGATTGTAGTGTTATTTTTCACTTTCAAAAAAGTATGTCAATGACCAATGAGTTAATGGCCAATGAATATTTTTTGAAATTTTAAGAAAAATCTCCAAAAATTTCACACTATGATTGAGATTGTCTTAATTGTATAAATAATAGAAATTGTTAAACTCTTTTAAGAACTAAATACAGTTTATAAATCGCAGTGGAACTAAATAGATACAAAGCATTAAATTTTCACTGACAATTTTTAAAAATAGTCCGAATTTCCTCTATCAGTTTTCAAATTCCTACCCATTTTTGATTTAATTTAACAAAAAATTGAATGATGATAATATTGAAACATTTAGAGAATTAAACTAGTTATATTAACCTTATTCGGCGGGCATAAAATCTATATAAGGTCAATGATCAAAATTTTGAGATACGGTGTCTTTTATCGTTTTTTTTTTTGCATTTCAATATTTTTGTTTTGCGTACCATATCTATAATTTTATCTTAATTAATAAGTGAGATAAAACCAACAGAAAATCTGCAAAATTATGTTAACTAACAAATAAAATCTTAACTTTGAGTATTATAACACTGCCAAAAATATTTCAGAGAAAAACAAAATCTGAAAAATTTAAACCGAATTTCCTCTGTTTTGCTCGAAGTCCATTTTTGTTTGTGCCTAACTCCATAATATAGTGAAAATTACGAATGTTATGTCAATAATAATTCATTTCATAAATACTTTTTGTGTTTAGAACAAATTTTACTCATGACATTGAACTTTATAACAATCCGAATTTGATAATTCAAACCATGAGTAAACAACTTCCTTAAAGGCGTTTATTTCTTCAAATTGCATTGTCGTTTGCTTACCATCCGCGTCAACACAGCGCTTTCACTCGCCTTGTTTTGATTGCGAACAGCTGACAGCGGTGTGTCAACATTTTCATAAGATTCATGGCCAGCAAGACTTCGAGAGTGAAAAATACAGCTCAACCATCGTTTGAGAGATTATGAAGGTATGTTTCAATGCAGGGTATGTGGTGTTGACCTTTTCTTTTTAAAACATTTGCTCTTTTCAGTCCAGTGCACATGTATCTACACGTGTTTGTTTTGCACATCACCGCTGTTTTGAATTCTTATTTTGCTATACATGCATTTCTTTCTGTGTATTGAACTACACACCATACACTGTAAACAGTGCATTTGAAAGAGGTGGGGTTCCCATGGTACACAATTTTAGAATGCTGTTATCACTAATCAAAGTGTATGCATGTTTACATGATGATTTCACGTGTAACATTATGTTTTGCACATCAGTAAATTGTTGGAGCTAAGATGATATAATTCATTTTGCTGGATCTGGGCTTACAGTAGATATTTATATAACATTGTAATACAGTTTTCAATTCTTATTTGTTATTTTGCTATATATGTACATGTATGTCTTATTTTGTATTGAACTATTTTACACGCACCATTATGGCATACACTGTAAACATTGCATTTGAAAGGTGTGAGGTCCAATGATACATAAGTGTAGAATGATGTAATAAAAGTGCATGTTTGCATCATGATTTCATTACCTTATTTTTTAAATAAATCAATTTTGTATCATATTGCCTTCTACAGCTTTGATCATAAATTCAAAAATTCAGAAAGATTTTGTTTGTATGTGCATTAAATTCATATGATTAATATATTCGATGCGTTAAATATTGTGCAGTTAGGCTTCATAATAATAAACTTCAACCAGTAAAATATAACATATGTAGTCTTCAGACTTAGTCGCTTGAGACAAGATAGCATAGTGGCTAGATAATATTCATATTATTATTCACTACCTGATCCACATGTACATGCATACAATAACATATACATTTTCTCAATAGCAGATTTATTTTTTTAATTAACCAACGTAAGACTTATATGCTATTCTACAGTTTATTTATGTATTTTCTTAAAAGAAGATTTCAAGCTTAAAATTGAAAAGAATTTCATATTATATGAAGGTAAGAATTTTAGGGTAATGTTCCCTGATATTCATAAAACACTTTTCTCAGGATTTTTTTTTTTTTTTACAGAAACATTGTTATTTGTTTGAGATATGGGTTATTTCTTTATGTAAATACATATTGATTCATTTCTAGGTAACGTTTCCATGCATAGCACATGTACATGTACATTGTATACAAACAATTTTGAGATAAGACAAATACATGTGTATGTTGGATCAATTATTGCTGTGCTCAGATACATCAGCTTATATTTGACATTATGGATATCTCCTTGATAGAAAAAAAATATGAAACTCATGGAATCATAATTTAGTAAAAGATTATTTCGAGAAGGGATATACAGTATATCAAAAGAAATCGAATATTTACTATCAAGTTATGAGTAAAGCAGACTCTCTCTCTCTCTCTCTCTCTCTCTCTCTCTCTCTCTCTCTCTCTCTCTCTCTTTCTCTCTCTCTCTCAATTTGATATGTGTTTATTATGATATTATGATATTATGACCTGATATGCAAATTTGGTTTTTGTACTGCCATCTTATACTTATTACACTGCTTGGTCAGTGTATTTTTTTCAACAAATAGTCATGTATTTGCTAGGCATATGTTCACACAGCTAATTGATATTTTCAAATTTTAATTTCTGCCAAACATGGACTTCTGCTACCACCTGGCGACATGGGTTTTGTGGGTCGATTCTGGTGATTTCAAATCTTGAGGTTACCTTGTCACCCCTACCCACATACTCCCTGTGTTCTACAGACTATTTTAAATTAATACAAATTTAATCTGATAATGCATACACATAATGGATAAGAAAGTGCTCATCATAATGCGTTAGTGTATTTTGAATGTGTTAAGACATTATTAAAAACAAAATTAAAGCTGTTTAAAGAAATTCACAATTTTGAGTTTTTAAATTTTGTTTTTCAATAAAAATATATTTTGTTTCCTTTATTTTGTATTTATTTGATATCATATGCACTATTTTTATGACAATTTTATTCAATTATTTATGAAAATCTAGACAAACGGTTTGTTATTGTCATTTTTTCATATGAGGTTCATATGAGGTTCAGTGTATCTTTAAAAGGCATGTTAAAGAATTGTGTATCTTAATATGATGAAAAAAAAAATCCTTTATGATAGAGATACTCTTATAAGCAAGATTATTTTATATTGATCGAGGCGAACTGTTTTGAGAGTATGTAAAGAAATTGACTTTTTTTTTTACTTTTCAAGATTTTTCGGATGAGTTCCCCCCCCCCCCTCCCTTTCAAAAACGATCCAACGTGGATCTGGCTTCTTATTTCCTTTTCAAGACAGTCGTAAGTCTGTTATTTAGACACTTAAATTAGTCTGAAGTTATATAAGAAGACATTTAGAAAACCAGCCCCCACCCCAGACCTTAGATCCGCGCATGTGGTTATCTGTTCTGGTGCATTGAGGAATTCATTCTGTTTAAATTGCAAAAAACAATAATGAATAGGTAATATTCATCAGTGTAGTTCACGAATTGAAATTTTCAAAAGGTTAATGAAATGTGCAGAACGATATAATAAACGAATAACCAACGATAAGCGATGTGAATCTTTAAATTTTCCGCGCTTCACAACATAAGATTGTCTGCCCTTGATCCTGATCAGCGTTTGAAAATTGGCTCATTTACATAAAATCATATATACCTGTCTAAAATTGCAAAAGTTCAACGACATCCCGTCAATTTTAAGGATTGTGTTTAACTTTTTTAATTTCATTAAATACCAGTGATTGTTAAAAGTGCTGTGAGCAAGTTGTGGCTTAAATTTATGTTTATTCAACATATCTCTTTCTATATACCACCCTGGGATTATGAAAAATAATGACCAGGACAGTTTAAAGTACAAAAAAGATTGTTGTGTAATTTACACTAATGATGCGAACTAGAAATGATCTTCCCTAAGTTTTCCCAGGCTTCTTCATAAAAAAGTTATTTATAAGTGCTAATGAATAAATCCCTCAATAATCTAAGCGAGATAACAAGTACCTACATCATGTCAATGATTGTTATGTAATTTTTACAATCAATACCCGGTATTGTCGTGAAGTAATTCAGTTCTCATAAACATGGTCAAGAGATCAAATAACCATATTTAGAACTAGCAGTATTTAAACCACTTATCCCACCGTCAAATCCACAGTCTTTCAACATGTTTCTAAGTGACAAAATTACGTTGACCAGAGGTTTTTAACAGAATGAGACTAGGATCTGAGATAACAACGTAAAAGATCCGATCAAGAAAATTTCCTTCTCCGGACAAGAGTGGTTACTTTTAGTGTCCATTGTACATGAAATAGAGAGTCATGTACAGGACATGTTAAAAGAGGCTACAACTCCACCAATAAACTGGGATCTAAGAACCGGACAAAGCGGAAATAAGAGAGTGACAGCAAAGCGGTTTCCTGACAGTAACGTTATAATAGTTGATTTCCGAATTTTTAACTTTCACGTGAACCCAATCAAACCCACTAAGTACGGAATTTCGTTGGGTCATTCCGAATGGATGAAATTCATCCAAATCTACAAGGAAATTGATAACGCTCAGCACCACATGAAAACGGTAATAAGCAACATTTTGAGAAAAATTATAACTGCAAAAGACAAGAAAGATTGTTATTGATGTGTTACAGATCATCCCAGTCAAAGAGAGCACATGGACTCTGGATGTTTATCCTCCTGGGAAGAGAAGAGGGAAACCTATCTGAAAGAATGTTTTGACAACATTTCTATGAACATTGTGTTGAGGGAATTCAGAGAAGTTTCTAGTGACGACGATGAGAAACACTTCCGGGTCCTGAGAGACGACCCGGTATTTCAATCAGAACTGCGAGGTCTGCAAGAGTGATTTTTTTTAATCAAGACTTTAAGTATTCTTATCCAGAGAGTTTTTTTTTATTTAGTGTTTAGAGACTCTTAGAGTAACTTTATCTTTACGTTGTATCAACATTCTATGTATCATTGTATTAATACAACGCATTGAAAATAAAAATCTTATTCATAGAGATTTTATTTGGTGTCATTTCAAGGAGTGTACAAGGTTTGAAGAAGACTACAAACAAAACAATCATTATGATATGTATCACTACCAAAGAGTTGTCGAAATTCGGAAAGAATACAAATTCTATACATAAATAGTAAAAAGAATACAGAGTACAGTCCACATGACTGACTGGTTGCGTCTTGTATTTGAATAGATTTATATGTACACGCAAAACAATTACGAAGTATAAAGGTGTGTATAGATGGCGGTAATAATCTCCCGTTTCTTCCAAAACTATCAAATACATAGCACTGGTCAAATGATAAAAAATAAAGCGATATCCAGTGTTCACCTGGACTATGAATGTCAGCGGTATTTACAATATATGCACTAGGGTAATGATCAACATGGTTAGGCAAATTATTCGTAGAAAATAGACTCCTAAATTGAGATTCTAAAATGAAATCTAAATTACAAAGATCTGAAAGTTGAAAGTTCATGGATTAAGAATCAAATTTCTAGTACTGTCTATCTCAAAAAATGTAGGAAGTTCGGCGTACAAGATACAGGAAAGGGTTTCTGGAAGAGCTTGTGCAAACGAAATTTCTAGTCTCACGTTCGCTTGATTGATCAAGGAAAGAGTCTCGCCGCTGTTGTAATGAGGCTGCAGAGAGAACCCGAATAAGCTGTAACCATCAATCAAATCATCTCTATCGATATCATTTCCCGAAACGATCTGGGTTTTGTCGACGATATCGAAAAGACTTCTGTATGCGGAAATGTAACAGTCACGATCTACTTTATACGGTTGACCGGGAACGCTCACGTTATTGACGAATACGCCAACCTGTCGAGCTCCAAAATTAAACAGGTTTTTCTGATAGCTTCCCGTATGGGCCTCCGTAGATACCAGACCCACCACGAGTTTACTTGGACATCTAGACAGGAATATGTTATCCCATATAAACCGAGTCTGTCCTGAGGCGATAGAAGCCATCTTAACGTCAGTATGTATCATAGGATATTTTGCCGTGTTTGTTTCTAAAGCCTTAGTATGTCCCACAATAATACCCGGAGACACCTGTACCCTACAGACCCTCAAAATGACGTCATCAAAAACGATCTTGTATTGCGGGTCCAACTCGGCGGAAATGAGAAAGAATGATGAGTTTTGTCGGTTAAGTTTAATGCTGACATTTACACCGTTTTACACAAACCGACTGAGGCGACAGACGTCCTCTTAAATGGGTCCTTCCAAGTCAAAAGGTAGGCTCTCCATGCAGAAAACGTTGCGGGAAAACAAACCCGAATTAGCAACGCTGGGTTTGGTGGTATCCATGTAACTGGTATCATCTTTAAAAAACAATCAGCACTGAAGATGCGATTTCTTCGCCTCTTCCCGGTAATTTAACAGGTTTTGAAGGTAAGCTTTGTAGGCGTAGGTCGCTCTGCCGCTGCTGGGGAACTGTTTGCCGTGTTTATTATTTAGTCAGGTCGACATTTCTTTAAATAACGACCTTACTAAAAAGACTGTGCAGAACATTATTCACGGGACCAACTACATGGTCTCTTGTGAGATTAGAACCATCCGTTTTCACGATGCACGCCTTAACGTATTACAAGCTCTTTTTCAGGTCCAGGTAGTCACTCGTCCCAGCTAAATTAAATTCAACGGGGCCATTTTCACTCATCTGAGAAACTGGTTTACAGTCTACATGCATGTAATAGTTAGAAAAACAGCTGTCTGTGTGACGGGTAGATTAAACGGTTTATTCCCACTTAGCCAACATTCTGAAATTCTCAATTCCCACCTAGCCAACATTTTGATTTTCACACCTGAGTGATCAAGAGGCTATAGTCTGTTTTCACGTGTAAATGTATTTGTTATCAATTACCTGAGAATAGTTTGATGAAAACAAATAAACGATAGCATTTTTAAAAATGATAAAATATAATGCATAAAAAGAGTTAGGGAAATACCGGTAATACTAAATAAAATATATTTATACTTTTAATACTAATTTAAACATAAATCTTTAAATATGTTGTGTTATTTTATTTTTAAAAGCCGTAATTTTGCCTATACTTGTAATCAAAATAACCATAGAATATTTTTACAAAAATAAAAATCAGCAATTTTCTGCACGATGTTTACATAAAATCTCAGAATCAAAAGCCTGTATATTTTGAGATCTTGATTGTTTTATCTACTGATAGTTGAAAGATATCATCAAAAATCAAATCAAATCAATTTAGCCAATATTCGAGTGGAAGTCAACTTTAGAAAACGGCAGAGGTGGATTTTATCTTCTTTAAATCTTAAAATCTTCTTTTATCTTATTTGAATTAATGTGAAGTAAAAAACATTAAAATATTAAGCACTTTACTCAAGCGTATTTGTGTTTTGTTATTTTCGTATATTATGTAGATTGGAAATATTCGATATACCTATTGAAAATTGAAGAAAAGAATTGACATATGACCCATATGATTCGTAGCTATAATTTCAAACGGGATTCTTATAATTACATTATTTCTCAAGGCTAAGTTTAAGTTAAGTCAACTTATATAATTACTCAAAATATGATGAAAATAGACAAACATGGTATTTATAGCTCAATTAAAGACATAAATTAAGGGGGAACATTTAACAGTTAATTATTTAAAACTCATAATTTGAAAATTACATTTTCATCTGCATCAATTAAAAAAAATGATTTGTTGGGATAGAAGGTCAGTTCATATTTATTCTTCTTAACTTTTATCTGAAAACAGACTATAGCTTACCTGTAATTAAATTCTTTTGTTCTCCACCTGCACCCCATTCCCACTTAGCCAACACAAATCTACCTGCATTTTACCTGTATTTTTTCAAAATGTTGGCTAAGTCGGAAGATACCGATTAAACAGTAACAATTCTCTCGGCAGACCCTCTTGGATATCGTCGTGCGCCAGGGATGCCATCGCGCTTAACGGACCGTTCAACTCGTTCCGTTTTATTTCATGCTGAATCGCGTCTCGATACCATACTACTGTCGACATAGGGTTTCAGAGGCTGCCACTCCACCGCGGTCAACGTTAATCTTTTTCATTCTGGGGCTGCGTTTAAAGTGCATCATCACTGAGTCCCGATAAAAACAGACGCCAACGCGCAAGTTATTGGTCAGTAAAAACGATTTCTGGTAATCGCAAGGTCTAAACTCCAGAGTTGTATTTACGAGAGGATGATGTCTATTGTTCCACAAGTCTACGGTCATTCCGAACACGATAAAAAAAGATGTGATCAATAGTATCACCCCGCTGAGTTTTAAAGCCTTGAGAGGAGTATTCTGCTGGCGCTCCGTTTGCCGCATGTTTATTTCAGTTTGTCGAAATTATCGGAATGTTTTCTCGTTTTAACTACCCTCCTCTTCTTTCTTACGCGACGCAATTCCGACTTGGCTTGGTGCAAGTCTCGTTCGGCAGACGAAACTAGAGTGATCGCCAGGGCCGACTGTTCCTCTTTTGAGAAATAATCCGAGTTAATGGGTACGATATGAGAGCTGTTGATAGTTCCGTTCCCCAAGTCCCCCCTCTCTGTCTTAGAGAGATGTTCAGCATCGGATTATTCGCGGAATGAACGAAAAAATCGGCCCATTTTTTAGTGTCCGCGACGTAAACCTGGGAGGGGTGCATTATTTTTAAATGAAAGGATACTTTTTAAAATGCAACACTACAGTAACATCGGGTTTGGGAGAGGAAACGCTTTCCAGGAACACTCTATAGAATGAAAGTCGGTTACGATGACAGGAATGTACATGACGCGGGAACACGACGTCATTTCGCCCCTGTTACAATCGCGTTCTCTTTAACAAAGGCCTTTTTTAGCCTCTTACCAACGTATCTGAACAAATATCTGATAGCACCAACATCACAACCTTGTTCTACTTGAATGCTTATTTCGCTGAGACCCACGTACCAGCGACCCCGCAAGCTTGGGTTCAGCGCGTGAACACGGAAATCGGTAGAATCATTATTCGGAAAATAGTTCAAAGAATCCTTTTCTAAAATGACCATGTAAAAGTAAAAATCCATTAAAGCAGTTCTTGCACTTGGCTCTCTAGCATCCAACTATTAAATCTCCGAGGGTAATTTAACCACTTGATAAGAACATAAGTCTTATTATTTCGACGTCTTTTGCGCAATATTTTTTTCCACTTCCCACAAAGTTTCATTGGGTTTTTGAACTTTTTTTTAAATTCCGGTTCGTAAAAACTCCCCGTGAGATCTTCGTCATTTACATCTTGTAGTTTGTAAATGGGAACATTTTGTTTCATAAATCGATCCTTTATTTTGAAAACTTCGCCGGTAAACTTTTCCATGAATTCGCGTTCAAAAACATGTTTTAGATGAGAGATCACTGTATCACCGACTTTAAATCGGAAAGATGATCTTTTCACTAACTTCATTCGTCTCGTTGATTTCACTCGGGCTTTTGTAACTGAGAGCTCTATGACGGGTACAATTGTAATTAGAAACCAAAGTTTGCAGTTTGAGTGGTAAAATGTGTGACTGAGATTGAATCAAAATAATTTTGAACTTGATGCGCTGTAAACTCTTTGCCAGCATCCGTTCGTATTTTACGCGGAGAACCCAGTTCTCGAAAGCAGCGCTTGAGCGCGTTCAATACATTCATGTTCGTTTTATTTTTTAACGCGTATACCCATACGTAACGTAAACACATCAATTACCACCAACAAATACTTGATTCCGTCTTTGTCCTTTGAATGAAATCCGACATCCATTTAATCAGCGTCATACTGATCTTTTATCCCAACCGTAAAAACACGTGCTCTCTTAAAACGGCGCCGCACGGTTTTGTTCATCGAATATACATCTTGAATTTGTAACCATTGTTTAATTCTTTATAATCCAATCTTGTACTTGTCTTCTTTTTTCACTTGCTTCCATAACTGTAAAGGACTGTAAATAACTTCTAAATGAACCCGGTTTCTCCTGGAGTTCTTCGGATACAGGCATTTTTAAGAAAAAAAATTAACTAGTTTCCAAAAAATTACAACACAACAAAACTGTTTCTTTCAAATCACAGATCACAGCCAACATTTCGGGAGATAGGGAAATATCCCGTTTGCCTTTCTTAATCTTTACGTAATATAGGTTTCTTTTAGACACAGTTACAAAATGAGACTCGTCTACATGACACTTGATTTTCCGTTTTCCTGTCCAGTTTACATCCACGCTTTCTCTTATACCACACATTGAGTCGTGATTCATTTTTTAGTAAATAAGAACTGTATAGAAAATATCGCCAACAAAATAATGATGAACCCAACTGATTTCGCTTTAAAGGTGCCCTTTTCAATGTTTGTGAGTGGTCCTAGTCAGAGTATGACGGAGGGATTCTTTTAAAACTACCTCAAAAGATTGTGTATGCGTATTCAAAATGGCAACCGGCGTTTCGGGGATACAGGACAGCACACCTACGAGGGCCTACATTCTAAACAAGATCTAGAAGATTTTGCAGGAAACGGAGAATTGTTATTTATTTTAGATGATCTTGTTTGCCGTGTCATCCAGTCTTTTGATTATATGGAATTACAATTCATGTTCATCGTATGAATATTTCGGTCATATTTATTTCTCAGAATTTGTTTCCGCAAGGCAAGTACAGTCGGGTCATAGCATTAAACTGTCAATACCTAGTTCCTTTTAAAAACCCTCGAGATAATTTTCAAGTTCAATTTCTAGCTACTCAACTGTACCCACGGCACAGGTATTATTTTCTCGACGCCTATGAAAAGGCGACGCAAAAACTATATGTTTATTTATTAGTGGATCTATCCGTGAACGGTCATAGAAATTACGCGCTGCGCACAGTGATATTTCCCGGTGATCTACTAAACGTGTACATGAGAAAAACATGAGCGAGAAGCTCCGTCAAAACTGGGCATTTTTGAACTTGTTAGCCACTGCCAGTGTCAAGCAGCGTCGAGTTTTGTTAAAGACTATAAGCATCAAACAATTAAAGTCCCTTTTGGAAGTTATTAATAGCGTTATTCGCAATCGCGGAATATTACCATCGGGTTCTTTCATCAAAAATCTCTAAAAGTATCGGCACCTTTTGGGTCGACCGGCAAAGAAGAGAGGCAAAGACAAGAAAACTCTGTTACTCAGGCGTCACGGCTTTCTTCCCGTACTTTTAAAACCATTACTTCCGGAACTTGTCAAATATGTCAACTGAATTTGTGGCAATACCTAAAGATGAATATCAGCAACTGAAGGGGGTGTGAGTACAGCGCTAGCACGATCACCAGAATCGAATACATCGCTTAAACCTCAAGTGAAAAGAATGGCGGTCGCGGAAAAGAAAAATACTCCCCCTGACGTTAAAAGTCCCAGCAAATGGATGTCATTCTGATTGTAATATAATAACGGTAATAAAAGAAAGTCAGAAAACTTGTTGGTTTTTTTTATTATTATTTAATTGGACAACATAAAAGTTTTTATGTACATAATATTATTGGACAAAATAACTATGATAATTTGTTGTTATCGATTAAAAAGAAATCGAATTATCTTGTTATCATTGAATTTGATATACAAGTTTAGTCGAAATATAGAAACATAGCAAATAAACGCGAAAACCTAGACCCTCCCTCCCCTTCAAAAATGGATTCATCCGGAGGGCTATTCTAAGGACTAAAACAAATGGGGTACATGAATACACAAACGATGGACTAGTCCCAGGGGCAAAGTTCAATCTCTAGATAGGTTGTCGTCACTACGTCAGACAAAACTTTGCAATTAGGATAAAATGAAGTTAGACTTTAACGCTGTTGTGTATAAGTAAAAATCGTGTTGTTTCGGGCGCGGAAACGGCGATTCGTTTCTCCAGCCCTAGAATTCTCAAATAAAGTGCGCAATATTTCCAAGCGCGGAACCCTAACACCGCGTCGACGCGCGTTGCTTACTTCATTCGTAAAATCGGAAAAATAGGGAATGGAGGTAAACTCGATTACTTGATAGACGCGCGAAACAATAAGACCGTGGTCTATATACCACTTTAAAAGAGGGGAAGCCAGTACAATTTTACTCGCGCGCATTCATCCGACCAACAGTAGTCTCAGTGCTTCACTCAAATTTAATTTAACTGTTTCTTGGGGAAAATCACCTAGAGACTCAAACTTTATATATGTATTGGCAATACAAAAAATAGGTGACATTTCCTGAAATCTAAGCAGATGGTCGGGAACATGAGTATCAACGGCACCAAATATTTTCTGTTCGCGGATAGCGGTAATGATTTCGGATTCATCGTTTAAAAAAAGCTCCTCATACTGACATTCCCAAATGATTTCTTATTATAACCTTGACTTTTAATATACTCTTTTCGCTCATGGTCGCGTTTTTGTATTCTCGTTTGTTCTTCTTGCCATTTAGGATCTTGAATGTGTGCCGTTAGCTCGCAGTCGTGGCGATGGAAATAACAACTATTAAATTCGTATACTTTTTTCTCGGCTCTGGAATAACCATCTACTCGATAGGGACGATACGAAATTCTTAAACGGCATTAAAATAATGATCTATGTCTAAGTTCCGATTGTGTTTTAACTATTTAATATAATACAAGGCCTTCAAATAGCGATCTCGCTTAACGAGGCAAAATTCGTTTTCTTCTTTTCTAATAGTGAAAGGTCCTGTGGGCATGTTTTGACTCAGAGCCCTTAAATACAAAGCATTCGCGTCATAGCCTCTGCATTTCTCAACACTATTCCTAAAGAAAGGTTCAGTTTAAAAGCATGATTTTCATTTTTGTAGATATCGTTAAGTTGTTCCTCAAGGTCGTCATACTTTAAATTGAAATCAGAAACATTTACTATATAATTGTATTCTTTTCGAATGACACCTTCATGATGCTGTCTGTTTAAAAATTTATCGTACTTTTCTAAGAGGGCATGTAAGGCCGGGTCATATCAATTTCTGAACTGTTTTTTGTAGATGTAGAAGGTTGATCATCGCCTAGAAAGATTGTGTCTGACGAGGTTGAGGGATTATCTAAAAAACAAAAGCTCTGCCCACTCTCCTTTCCTTTATTTACTTTATAACTATCAGATTGAACGGCTTTATCGTTTTCGATGGGTTTTTTATTCTGCTGGGAAAAAATTAAAACAATTTGAGTACCTTTTTTGGCATTGATATTTAATTTCAATGATTATTTTCATCAAATTAATTTCAAACTTTTTTATGTTATTAATATATATATATATATATATTTATATCTTACTTTTAGCCCCTCCCTTCTCTTTTTCAACTCGAAAATCATGTCTTTAAAAAAATTAAAAATTGTTTTCTTTTCTCCATTAAACAAGTGTATAAGTACCCGAGTTTTCTGGATATTCATTTGGGAGATACCATAAAAAACCTACTTGTCTTTCTTCCTCCTGAAATTAAGTTTATTTCGTGTTTTAAAAACCTAAAACAAAATCTCTCTCTCTCTCTCTCTCTCTCTCTCTCTCTCTCTCTGAACCATACCTCAGAATCGGAATTTTGTTTTCTTTTTTCCTCCTCCTCTTCTTGTTGTTTCTTTTCTTCTTTTGAGTTCTCTTTTTTCTTTTTTTTCATTTTGTTTTTCTTTGAACGGAATAATTCAGCGCATGAATAAACAAACCTTAAATTGTTGCGTTACTTTATATTATGAACGCACAAAATCTTTTAACTGTATAACTTACATTCATATATCACAATTCGCAGAGAAAAAAAAATAACGAATGCAAGTTTGATAATTTTGGTCGGGGCGTGATCAAATCCAATAAAGCCCGAAGGGCTTTATTATAGATTTGATCATGCCCCGACCGAAATTATCACCTCATAATATTCAAAGAATGATTCTTTATTACTTTTATTTATATAATTTTCAGCAGTTGTACAATTGAATATTGTAATTGTTTTTTTTCCTGAACAATCCTCTGACTATCCCACTTCCGCACAGGTGCTAATGTGTGTATGCATTACAAATATAACAAATGTCCGGATATCGGTCCTTAATCACGGTATGGTACATGTATCTATACCTTGTAAAGTATTTTGTTATAAGTATTTTGTAAAACGACGTCCGGTCAATTGACTTATTGGACTGTAAAAATAATTCTTTATGACAACAAAAGGTCCCAATGATCTTCAACAATGTTTTAAAATCATTGAAAAAATTGTCAAATACGCCACCTGTGACAAGGATAAGATATCAATGTGTCATGCGTGTTGCAACAGCATGATCAGCAGGAATATTATAAAAGCTGAAATATCATGCCCCTACTTAAATCACTAAAGAAAGCATTAGATATGTTGTCATTGGTGCGAGTGACTGCTCTTGTTTGTATTTGGCATGTTAATATTATTACATGCCATTACGATCTCACAAACGTGGCATACTCGAAACCAGTTACACTGAGTTCTCTTTACGAAAACAATTCGAATTATGTAGGTTCCAAGGTCGTCAATGGTCTATTTTCTGACCTAACCGCTACTGGATACGAGAGATCCCCTTGGTTGAGGATTGATCTTGGTGCCAGATTTGAAATAACTGAAATTGAAGTATTTGCAAGAACAGATTGTTGTGGTAAGTCTCATTTTTCATTTTTTTGTGACCAAACATTGTAATTCTATTGAATTCAAATGTACAGTTTTATAGTTAGATATTTTAAATAAATAGTATCGTAATAAATTCAATGGCTACGGGTACATGAGTATAAACAGCATAGAACAGTAAACGCTTTCTAAACTTCATAAAAAAGTAAACTGTTCTTTCAACCAAATTATACGAGCATAAATTCTATAACTATTAAAGTATTTCCTTATAATTCAATTTTCCATCCTCATGTACAAAAGAAACACAGATTCTCCTCATCGTTAACAATAACATAAATTATAGAAAGTTAAAACGACACTTCGTGTTGATAGATATTTTTTATGGTGCAAGCCATTGACACGTCATCAGAAAGGTTTATACCAGTGTAAACTGTTTCTTTAGCAAATGAATTAGTGGGTTACAAACAGATATTGGATTATGATAGGTTAAGCGACTGATACAAACATTAGAAAATTAGTTCCAATCATTTGCATAACTTCTGATAGAAATAATTATTAAAAGGGGCTTGTTAAAGCAAGTTTTCTATCAATATTTTCAGCCAATCAGCTACATGATGTTGACTTTAAAGTTGGAGAGAATATTCATGACATGCAACGATGTGGCCATTACACGGGGCCTACTGTAAAGGGTGAGAGAATCGCTGTGTACTGTCCTTACAACACCATAGGGCGTTATGTACAGATACAAATCGTCAAGGGACATTCAAACGCGTTGACTCCTGCAGAGGTCCTCGTTTGGGGTGTAAAAGTAAACTGAAAACAGAAACCTCAATAAAATGAGTGCAAATTATATGATGCTTTTTATTTCTAAAGTGATATAGTGACTCTAAATAGATTTTGCGTATATGGTAAATCATAACAAATATAAGAAATTTGATCATTCATGGGGGGGGGGGGTAACGCATTGTTAGTCATCACTTATATGTAATATATCAGTTAACAAGTGACTACAATTCCCCGGAATTACACAAGTGAACAAACCGATTTGATTTGGACATTGATTTAAGTGTCACGTAACTGCAATTGTTGTCTAAATACAGTTACAGTTGGATTGACGCACTTAGAAAAGAATTGGATTTTAATGTTTTTCGAAGACTGTAGTCGGAAATATGCATTAAAAGAGATTACATCTAACTAAATATATAAATAATATTAGTTTTGTTCATACTATATACCACGCTGCAGTATATACATTCCACTGCTATTGTGTGACTATGAAGTGGACAGGAAACTCAATATTTATAAATTGGGCCAATAAATTATTCTATTTTTTTACTTTAACCGAATTTGTTTACTTTTGAACACGGAAATTTTTCAAAAGTTCAACTTTTGCATTTTATCGCATTAAAATATATAAGTGAAAATCGTGTAAAAATTCGATATTGGTAAATCATTGGTATGTGCGTCACCATGTCTCTTTAATACCAATTATCTTCAACAAATGTTTTCTTAATTTTCGAGACAAAAACAAGCTGCTAATGGAAAATTGAAATAAAGGATATTAAAAAACATTTGTAAACATAATATTTTTCTTCTTAAGAGTGCTGTCATAATTTAATTCAATGAACATACTCTGGTGATTTTAAAAAGACAGGATGACTCAAAGTTACTTTTTTTGGAAATATTTTTCATAAAATCAAAAGATTGGGAAGAAAGATGATCATAGCCAAGTTTTTGTGTATTCATCTGCACCGAAATCCAGACAAAAAATATAATTTGAACGTGTCGGAAAAACGAAGATTACATGATCCGGAACGGTTTTTAGTTTACGTTTAACGTCGCGTGACTTTCTTCAAAATCCATCTCTGAAATTGGTCGCCAAGATATACCTTTGTTTTGAATACGGCCGCCCTGTTCCTTTCCCGGGCAATCCTTTTCTTCACAGAATAAGGCAAAAACCTCGGTCTACCGAATTTTCGTTTTTCGTGGCTAGACTCCATGATTGTTTATGTTTCTGCGCATGCGTACAATTGTAGAAGGAGGAGCGAACAATATTTACTTGTTGGGCCAATAAGTATTTATATTTTTATCAGTAACAATTTACTTTATAAAACTTGTAATTTTGCGAAACTTCATATTTACAAGAAATGAACAAAATTTACAAAAGCCAACTAATAATTCTATTTTATCCAATTCACTCGTTTTTGCGTCACCGTGTCTCTTTAAGAAAAGACTTGGTGTAAAAATGGCAAAAAGGTTACTTGAGAAAGATAAAAACGAAATAATTTCAACCAGAATAAAAAGATAATTCTGAAATATTTAGATTGTGTTTGCTTTGAGAGTAGCGGTATACTACTTTGAAAATAGTGTTCACATAAAAAACCACAAATGACTTAGAATAAATATTTTAACGAGGTGTTGCAAATATATGTATTAGCAGAATTAATAGGAGAAAGCCCGTCGTTTAAAAGTGGAATTAGATATCAGTTTGGACAGATGTTGGATTTATCTGACACTTTGTCTTTGGCGCAGATGCCTCTGTTCGTTCGTTTAAAAAAATCAAAATAGTGCATGATTTATTTTGTTTGCATTGGTCGTAAACTTTTTGTATCATATCAAATTTAAAATAATTTATTTCGAGCTTGGGTTCATGTGTATATGATGTAATATCTTGTTCAAGTATTTAGCATGCAAGTACAGTGAGTGTCTGGCACGACATTGTTTTTGTGACAGATTGTTGTACCCTTGATATTAACTTTTTGATTTAAACATTTTATAACGTTCCCTAGGAAGATCACTCATACAGTTTATTGTTGAAAATGTGTTTTGAAAATTAATTACCTTCTTCCAGACAAGTATATCAAAAAAACTTCAAGAGAGCCAGATAATCGTAACCATCTTCAGCCCAAGTTAACCCACTTGAGGAGAGACTATTGGACAATATTTAAGTTGTAAGGATGAAAAATATATTAAATGATATTCTTTACTCAATATTAGTTTATAATTAAATACTGTATATTAAGGCTGGGCGAATTCCAATGTCTCAAACTATCTCTCTTTAAACACAATTGTGTCTGGGCGAATTCAAGACAGCTACTATAATATTTACTAAAAACCAAGCTCAGAATTTTAAGTGGGAGTCAATTTATCCCGACAACTTTAGCTAATTTAACTGTTAACTATTGAAATATTCTGAAATTACATCATCAGTAATAGATTGAATTTTCATGATTCAACTTATTCAAACAATGATCATTGAAAGTCACTAAGCACTTTAACGTAGAATAGCATACAGAACGTTTCAAAAGTAAGTTAAAGCGTCGATCTCATCTGAATGTATATTCTACTGTGTGATTAATTGATCTAGAATTCAAATATTATTTTGTTTGATTTATGTTATTATTTATGTACATAATTTATGTTATTTTGTTGTACCCTTGATATTAACTTTTTGATTTAAACATTTTATAACGTTCCCTAGGAAGATCACTCATACAGTTTATTGTTGAAAATGTGTTTTGAAAATTAATTACCTTCTTCCAGACAAGTATATCAAAAAAACTTCAAGAGAGCCAGATAATCGTAACCATCTTCAGCCCAAGTTAACCCACTTGAGGAGAGACTATTGGACAATATTTAAGTTGTAAGGATGAAAAATATATTAAATGATATTCTTTACTCAATATTAGTTTATAATTAAATACTGTATATTAAGGCTGGGCGAATTCCAATGTCTCAAACTATCTCTCTTTAAACACAATTGTGTCTGGGCGAATTCAAGACAGCTACTATAATATTTACTAAAAACCAAGCTCAGAATTTTAAGTGGGAGTCAATTTATCCCGACAACTTTAGCTAATTTAACTGTTAACTATTGAAATATTCTGAAATTACATCATCAGTAATAGATTGAATTTTCATGATTCAACTTATTCAAACAATGATCATTGAAAGTCACTAAGCACTTTAACGTAGAATAGCATACAGAACGTTTCAAAAGTAAGTTAAAGCGTCGATCTCATCTGAATGTATATTCTACTGTGTGATTAATTGATCTAGAATTCAAATATTATTTTGTTTGATTTATGTTATTATTTATGTACATAATTTATGTTATTTTGTTCCTTGTTTTCAACTGTTGCCTATAAAAAGAATGATACATTGTAAAAGCTTGCACAAAAAAATCAATAACATTCCCGGTAGCATTAGTTTATCAGGTTTCTTCAATAAACAATTAATAGTAATGCATGAAAAAATGACAATAACAAACCGTCAACCATCTCAAAAATCCATAAAACGAAATACAAATTCAAAGCAGAGCAACACGGACCTCCAAAAAGATAGAGGTAGGATCAAGTGCCTAGGAGGAGTGAGCATCCTCTGCTGACCGGTCACACCCGACGTGTGCTCTTTGTCGTAATTGGGAAAAAACGGCATACAATTTCGAATGCGTTTAAGGTTTTTTTAAGAATATCGTGATATACCGGCACAACAAAATGCAAGTAGTAATGAGTTTCGTAAGTATATAAAATAGAATGATAATAACCTTGAACAAACATCTTGTGTGCAGACTCTTGATGTTTGAATTCAAAAGAGTCATTTCAAAATGGAAATGCTGTTTAATGGTAAAAACGTACAAAAACAAAAGGACAAAGCTAATGCGTATTTTACTGCCTTTACTTCAGGCGATCAGATTCACGATCTTGATGTTAGAGTTGGTAATGGTACTGACAACATGAATCTCTGTGGTCACTTCACAGGACACGCTTCAAACGGTCTGAGGATTGCATTTTGGTGTCCTACCAAGGGGCGATATGAAAAGCTACAGATTGTGGCGGGATATTCAAATCAATTGTCCCCTGCCGAGGTCCTTGTTTGGGGTTTACATGTGTATTGAAACTGGAAAGTAATTTTAAATATAGAAATTTACTTCTTTTGTGATTACAATAAGAATTCAGCACACCTCTTATCTTTTTTATTTTTGGAATTCTGAGCAAGTTATTTCTTGCTCTGTAATGATATGATGTAAAAAAGAACAAAAAAAAACCAAACAAACAATTTTAACATCATGACTTTTGGATTGACTTTTAATAAACAATGAAATTGCAAGTTACAGACAGGAGGTGAAATAACACGAAAAGTAGGTGGATGTAACTTAATAAACTATACACAGGTAAGTTTCTGACATGTAAATGTTCGAATATGATACGGATTGTCAACTCTTTGCTGGAAATTAGCTGGGGGGGGGGGGGGATCTAAAAAGCTGAAAAATCTTGAAAAATGGGCGATTTGTGAAAGGGTCAAAATCTCAGAAAAACCGCTTTGTAGAAAATTTTACATGTTTCGATTGTGTAAAATTCCTCTGAAATTAGTATTGGGCATTATAAGGAGTGAATTAAAGGTACATGTATTTGTGCTGATTTGACCTCAGGAAACTCTAATTACAGAGTTCTGAAGGCACCCTCCTCCCCCCCCCCCCCCTGCCCCCTACTCCCGGCTATAGTGACTTTTACATAAAAACCTGTCTCGTGCTACTCTCATCTACACATTTTGATTCCCAATAATATACCACCTTTAGAACCATTTTAACAAGACCTTGGACTTTCGGTAGGATGTAACTACGTTTTTATTCCATCAAAGCAAGTTAAAAATGACGCTGTTTCAAGAGAAATATCCATGAATTGCGTAGTCTTAGCTCAAAAGCCAGACATATATTGTTAATTTCAAAGAGCCATGGCTGAGTGGCCAGCAATGAAATAGACAGGCTTACGTCACATTGCTGTTTGACACAACTACCCGAAATCCAAGCTCTTGTTAAAATGGTTCTATTTTCATTTAGTCGTTGTTGTAGTTTTCTTAACTGTTATGATTTTAATAGAGAATTTATTTTAACATTATACCTTTAAAGATCTCCAATATTATATCCTTATTATATCAAAATAATTTATACACTAGTAACAATTTATGCAAGAAATTTTGTAGAAAAACCTAGGGTAGGAATAAATAGACTTGGTCTTGTTAAGTCAGCTTTATCTGTTGTGTTTTCAAACAAATCAATGTACTCGTGCTTTTGTCATAGGAGACAGTTAAAGAACTAAACGAAAACTTAGATTAATTAAAAAGGACTATGTGCGGGATAAAGTGTTTTTATGCCCCAAAATTCAAAGTTGTAAATAGAGCTTTAGAAACTTCCTAAAAGATAGGTTAACATATATCTAGTTTGAGTTTATAAAGATAAATTGTCTAATCGAAGTGATAATAGAAATATGATATCTTATTAATGAGCTTATTTCACAAAAAGTACGTATTTAAGCCAAAAATGGGGCATTTCCTATCAGTTTTTTGAAAAGGAAACATCGAACTCATGCTTGCTCCAACACCATTTTTTGATATGATATGCAAAATAATATGAACAATAATATATGCCCTACTTATGAATATGAAGAAAAACTGATGAATTTTTCATGCTTTTGAGAAAATGCGTGAAATGGCCAAATTACGTGACGTCATAGAAGCACGAGGAATGATCGATGTTATAAAACTTTTCGATTTCTGTAATTACCAAATTCAGTTTTATATTTTAATAAAATATCTATAAGATATGATGTTATTTTATTCATTTTATAAAAATGGGGCAGAAATTAGACCTTATCGCATGTGGTTCTTTGTAAACAGTGAGAAGAGAATCAAAAAACCGTTGTTTTGTTCATAACTATTGAATATAGAGATACGTATTTTCTATGAGAATGTAAATTAAATTAAACATCATCTAGAATGTTTTCTATCTAATTTTCTTTCCTCTGATAAATATAAAAAAAATTGCGTCACTTTTGAAAATATTGTATACACGTTCATATTTTTATGACAGACATTTTATTTTATACAATGTATGTAATATACAGAAAACTCCGAAAATGTGAGTACTGTTATTGATTTTCTAACAACGTGTTTTATAGAACAAAATGGTTAACAACATGTATCAAAATAAGCATTAACAACATGTAGTTTAATGTAGTAGGGCAAATCTGAATAATGAAATTCCCGTTTTGCAGAATATGAAAATCTCGACGACATAATGTACCCCAATCGGCAATGTTGAATGCTTTACCGCAATCGCTCGCCGGCGACGCGCGTTCTAGCAATCAGTGACGAAGGCAACATTGGCAAATCTGGCTATGTCGATTTGATGGAAAGCACCCTTAAACAATTTCTCTACATTCATTCTATATTACATCATGGGAAGGAAAAGTGACTCCGATACCTGTATTCAATATGTCATCATTTTAAAGAGGAGGTCAAGACTTGCTAATTTGATGCCGTTCTTGGAGAGACTAGTACTGTAGGCATTCTATAGATATAAATAGACAAAACTCCATGGTTTGTAACTTATTTCCTTCATATGTCATACAAAACGACATTTCAGAACATGATGTTTTTGATTGTGTTTAAATAGAATTTAAGCCCCGATACATCCCATCAAACAAAGCTAATGTTATGAAGCATCATTAGAAAAAAATTATATCTTGAATTTCATAAACCTGTAAGCACCTTTCATTCACTAGATTTTGACCTTAAGTAATAGTTAGATCATATTAAGTAAAATTTACGCGATTAAGAAGGGGACGGAGGGAGCGAAGCGACCGAGCCCCTTCTTAATTGTGTAAATGTTACTTAATATGATCTAACTTACTTTGAACATAACCCACTTTTACATTGGCTGATCAAAAGTTCTGCGTTAATCAGATATTATCTCTCTTTCGACTCTTTTAGCTGTCAATCAAAATGTGACATCGCTGTGAGCTGAGAGAGATATTCTTAACGACTGTTGATTGGATGAAAAAGTGGCTTTTGTTCTAATGAAAATTTTCACATCATGCGTTTTCTGCCAATCCCAAAGAAGAGGAAGCGTACAGTCTGAAGAGTGTAAAACATTCCAACAAGTGTAAAACATTCCAACGAGTGTAAAGCATTCCAACGAGTGTAAAGCATTCATACAAGTGTAAAACATTCCAAAATTCCAAAATTCCAACCCGTGTACTAAAACATTCCAACAGAAATAAAATATTCCAACAAGTGTAAATCATTCCAACACGTGGAAAACATTCCAACAGGTGGAAAACATTCCAACAGGTGCCCTTGTATGTGTCCTACATAGTGTTGTATATTTTATTTTTGAAAATAAATTTTATCAGGAAGGACATATGCTTAACTCAAATTAATTTAAAATTCAATTGCTGAATTCAAATTCAACGTATGGTCACTATTTTTTTTCTTTCATTTCTCCAATTTTAATATTTACAATGACAATACAGCTGATGTCTGCTACGTGTGTGCTCGTGTTTAGATTCGGTCGTTTCTCTGGGTGTTTAAAGGGACTTATAAACGATTTGAGCTCAAATTTGTCTACATTTATTTATTCATTTTAAATGTCTAGAATGGTCAATATGGATGTTTTTAATGCTTGTCAAAATTTGAAAGTGAAATATTAAGTTACAAGTGAGTTACAGAGGTTAGAATTCTTTGTTTTGTAAACAAAGCTTGAGTCCTGTTATTGTTTACAAATGTGTTGTATTGGTATTAGTTTCAATATAATGTTGCTTTTTGTTGTTGATAAAATTATTGAATTTATGAACAAATTGAATCAGTTTATCTTGTTTGCCACAAGCTATTTTTCAAAGAAATGGTAATTTCTTTACTTTACATTATTTGCAAACAAATATAAGACTCGAGCTTTGTTTACATATCAACGGCTTCTTTTCTCCGTATCTTACTTGTAACTTGACTTCTAACATTCAAAGTTTGGTGAATCATTCAAAATACACAAGTAAACCATTTTATACAAAAATAATTAAAAATAAAATTTTCATCTCAAATGGTGTCTATACTAGGTCCCTTTAATACTCATCTTCCAGAATTTCCTCAGAAGAAACAGATTTTTGTGTTTATAAATAATGCAACTATACAGCAAGGTATTAATTCTATAGGCCCCTATAGACAACAGTATACATATTACGTACATAATCATATACGAGTATATTTGAGATATTATACATGATTCAAGTACATTTGTATTATATTATATTACATATGTGCTAATAAAAATTTCCTGTTACGTCATCAATAAAAGTTTGATTTTGTAAATGCTTTACAAACAAGTCAACTCCCACAGATATATTCAAACATGTTTTAGGGTTTTTCAGTTTATAATTTGGGGGCCTGACTCAACACCCACCCCCGGTTCACACCTCGGAAATGTCAGAGTACCTAAATTCGTGAAATAAAGTTACCAGATATTAGCATGTGTCGTTGATGTTTCAATTATCACTTACACTTTTTAACACGTCTCCCCTACCCTCTTCAGTCTTGTTTGATGCCTAAATTATTCACATTAGCCACTCCCGACTACAACTGGATCCGCATATTTCAACGAACGACAACTCTTACACGGCATGTGACGCTTGACCTACTGAGATTCGTAGCGCAAACAGTTGAAGAACAACAGTAAGAGATGGCAGAAACCCCGAAACGCCGCGTGGTGCTGGCTATGGATGGAAGCGAATATGCAGACTATGCTTTCAACTGTAAGTTTTTAATTCATAACAAAGCTACATGTTGCAGGTGTACGTGTATTCGTTGTAAACAGACATGTACAAAGTAACATTGAGTCATTCAGGATTTCGGAGATGAATGACCGTGTGATGTGTAAACAATGTCGTAATATTAATGCTCTATCGTGTGTATTGAGCTTAATGTCATTAATATATATATATATAGTTGGGTTTTTTATGAATGTATGTACTCATTCATAAAATTTATTTTTCTCGCCGTTTATCGGCACATTGACAAGGAACGTAAATTTCACTGTTTATTGACGAGGCAAAAGGGTCATCAGCTGACCTTTCGGGGTTGTGTACTGTACTTATCGTCATATTCATGACATGTATGGACTGTACATACATTGAAGACATACGTATTAACGAAGGAATGTGAAATGATAAATCGAGGGCAGTTACTAATTACACAGTATGACCAGAGGGAGAATATATAAACATTTACACTATCACGACTTGAGTTGCACTTTCTTTTTCGTAATTCATAGCTGATTTAATTTTATCAGTAAAAGTAATTGCGCAGCTCATACCCTGCAGATTTGTTTTTTTTCATAAAACGACAAAATATGCACAAACGAATTTTTTTATGAATAGATAAGACAGAAATTGCCCTTTAGCAAGAGATAAAACGGATTACCATAGGGTAACACATACGTAAAAAAATCAGAAACACTAGCCTATTTATCCCGAAGCTTGACTCTGATTTAATATCCCACTGGGCTCATAAAAGTAGAGTCTTTTGCAAATCTGTATTTAGCATGATGTTGTAGCATTTGTTTTTAAAATGTAAAATCACATGTTTTTCTGTTTTCAGGGTATGTTGAAAATTTCAAGATGGATGGGGATTATTTGACGATCGTGCATAGTTTTGAGGCCAAAAGTATTTCTCATGCAGGTATTAAAACATGAAAAAGAACGCCAAACATATTTCACCAAATAATATAAAATTAATGTAAATTCATTAAGTATAGATTCAGAGAGAGAGAGAGAGAGAGAGAGAGAGAGAGAGAGAGAGAGAGAGAGATTTGCCATAAGGAGAAAGACAGACTGAATTTTATTGAAGTGTCAATGCCACTTACACCTCATTCGTCTAAGCCCTGAACTCATAATTATTTCATATATTTATGGTGGAGCATAAAAATACGCCACATAGAACTGTGAGGTGTAAAAACCACAATTCATTGCTCTTGAATTAGTGACCGTCTCTGATGACAAATCATTCTCAAGCCTAAGCTCCTACAGCATCTGATGAACTAAAGTAGCATTATCTAGATGATCTGACAGTGGTGTGGTAAATCAATACAGAAGCCTGTGTAGCCATTATTCTTGGTATTGCCCATATATATATAATGTTACAATGCAGAATGGTAGTATGTACAGAAATACATCTGATTCTGGTGACCTTTGATGCATATAGATGAAATTGTTGATTTGGTTAATTTTAGCAATTTACTATTAGCCTAGGCCTAATCAAATTATACTGAATAATTTATTAACCATGTGGTTTTGTGCTAATAGACTAAACTAAGCTAGTTGACAAAATCATATGTAGAATATTTTAGGGCAGTATATCCTGCATTTAATTAGGCACCTGGTCGAAATTGGAAAAGCGGTGAACAATAAAAATGCACAATTGTTCTCGTGTTTAAAAAGTAATGGTTAAGATTTTTATTCAGCCAAATAGCGTTGCGGTGTTTTAAAGCAGCCAGTCCCGAGTTATAATTGTGTCACTGCATGACATCAAAAGTTCCCCCACAAACAAGAGCTCGTGTTACGCCCAAACATTGTCATTGTTCATGCTTTGGACCAATGCAGAAGAACTCGTAATGATTTTAAAGGAATTGTTATCGTGCAACGGTAGATTACATGTGTACCAATATGAACGTTTAGATACAAATTATGTAATGCTTTTCGATATACAAATGTATTGAAGAAAATTTAAGGGGAGAGAATCAAACTTATTTTTGTCGCACATAAACCACTTTGCACTCGGTCATCTTTGAAAGCCAGGGGTTTTCGGTCCACTCTGCTTTCCATATGTGGGAATCAGGGATAGACCGAAAACCCTAACAAATATACATGGCATCACATACATGTAATTTTTGCGTCAGTCAGTAAAAATTGCTTATTTTTATGGTCATCGATATCTCTTCGACGGTTGTGTTCGGGCGAGGGTGTGATATATGATCCAATTTTTGCATCGGAAACTTCATTATTCCATTACGACTAAATTCTCTTTCACAGCTTTGGGATCTGACGTAAAGGCGCTAGGGAACGTTTTGGAGGAGGAAGCGAAAGAAAATAAAGCCATCTTAGAGTTGTTGAGGAACAAATTGGCCTCTGCTGGTGTAAGTAGGAGTGGAGGTCGTAAAACGCCGGTCAATTCTGTCGGTGGTAGGGTTGCTTAGAACATAGTTTGTCTGTTGATGACTGTGTCGAAATTAAGACGAAGTGTATGTTTTGTCCATTGTAAATTCTATAATGTTAACGTTAGGACAAATAGTTTGTCCAGTTAGGTTTATTTTGCAGAAAGTGTGGTACTTATTTTTCCTGTTATTATGTCAAGCACAGTGCAGTACAGTATTTTTCAAAACTTAATTGTAGCATCAAATCATAATGTAAATAGTTATACCCCTGCAAACGAAGCTTAAAGGGGTATATTAGTTTCACCCTGTCCGTGTGTCTGTAGACGCAATTTTGCACCCCCCCCCCCTATAGAAGTTTTTGCTATTTTTACTACAACACGGAACAGTTTTAAAATTTGTACACATCTTGAACACCATCTAAAGATGTGGACCTGCAATTTTTTATTAAGATTGAACAAGATTTAATGATTTTATGACACTTCTCATTTTTCCTTATCCTATATATTGTACACTGATATTGAAAAGTAAGGGAGGTAATCCTTACATATTTTATTAATTAATCAACAGTAAACACTCTAAAATATATGTATATATTTACATTTTCAACTGTCATTGTCTCTGATTACATTACGAATCAAATTTGAAGCCTATAGCCCAATAATTTCATAAAAGATGAGCGACACAAAATGGGCGTGTCTTATAGCATAACCGAAAAAGGTATTGGCTGTGCCGCGTAGCACAAAGCATGTGCTACATGAAAAAATAGTGCTTTTAAAATGTTGTTTTGTTTTTAAAGTGTAGAAATTAGAAATAATATAAATATAAGTATTCTTTGAATATTATGAGGTGATAGTTTCGGTCGGAGCGTGGTCAAATCTATCATAAAGCCCTTCGGGCTTTATTGGATTTGACCACGCTCCGACCGAAATTATCACCTCATAATACTCAAAGAATGATTCCTTATTCCTTAAATAAATACATCCAGGTGAATTTATGTTTTATGAGTATTCTATAGCTATCAACTGACAATGCAAACTTTTTGTTTGCCAATGATAAATTCTTAGGAGCTAATAAAAACATCAAAGACAAGCATGGCTGAATTCATTTGTCCCAAGGGGGCCATTATCTAAGCCGTGGTTTAGATGGAGTATGCACATGTATCTAGGGAAAATTGATAATCTGTAAAATGGGCAGTGGTTTTGGGGTTAATTTAATACTGTTTCATATAATCCAAAAGAGTAAATAAATTATATCATTATCAACATGATTAATAAAGAATTTAACTATTTTAGAAGCTGTACATGTTTAAATTAATTAGTCAAGTAAATTGATGAAGTGACCCTATAGGGCATTAATGTAAATGAAATTCAAGATTATTTATATGATTGTAGTGTTTTGGCAATTTTAAAATTGTTCATGTTGTTTTGTAATTTTGTATTAAAGTAATATTTTTACAGAGTATGCAAATCATAATAATTTTTGGGGAGTTTATCCATTTTTAACAAGCTCATCAAAGAAAAGTCATAGTCCTTTGTGATCAATTTTCTGATATGGATTTGCATTGTACCATAGGAGAAAGTGGGGAAAATTTTAAACAACTAATTGCATCTGTCAAGACTCCAATTAGAAACATAATCAAGGTGTTATCCACAGAAGAGCATTGCTTGGCTATTTTCATTTACTGCAAAGGGAGGGGGCTTTGTTGATTTTTTTCTTTAAAACAATTAAAATAAAAAAATATCATAATACAGAAATTTGTAAATGTATTACATATGTATTTATAGTGAAGTTCTGACAATTTTGATTTTTTTCTTTGTTAACTATTTTTTTCAGTTCTAGAATTTTTTCTTATTTATGTGTCGCAAACCTTTATTATTCAATTCAATTATTTGTCCCATTTGAAATTAGCCTTGCGGGGGTATTAGTCCCATTAGGACAGTTCTAGATTATAAAGTATTTGTTTATTATTTTATTCTGTCAACGCTAAGACAGTAGAGTACAGTATTTTTTATCAGTCTGCCGACGTTAGGGCAATGTAGTTTAGGATTTGACCATATTATTTTTCCATAATTTTTTTTTTTTTTTTTTTTTGCTGAGTCTAGGCACGAGTCAATAGTTATTTCAGTTGTTTGGAAATCGTTTTATTAGATAGTAATTGGCCATAATTGAAATATTCTTGTATTCTGTCGATATTCGAACATTGTATGACGGTTTCTCAATTGTTTACAGGTTGCAGGGGAAGTGAAACCTGTCGTGGGAAAGCCCGGTGAAACAGTTGTCCACGAGGCGCATGAACAAAACGCAGACGTGATACTGTGTGGATCCCGGGGCCACGGGAAACTACGCAGGACATTCATGGGTAGCGTCAGTGACTACATCGTACATCATTCCCACGTGCCTGTCGTGGTATGTCGTCATAAGAACCATCACCATGGCCACGGACATCATCACTGAATGACGTCATTTCGAGACAAACGGTTGTTTTCTTAATGAAAATAATATACAAATATCCGGTTGTGTTATTTTTCTTGCATGACGTGAACACTTTTTATGTGTTTCTGAATTCTCTTTCAATGTTTTTCTCAATGGATTTTTTTGTACTAACAACGATTGTGTCTGAATATGCTGATTACACTATATCAAAAGAAGCAATAAATACAATTTAAATTTGATTTGATTTAATTTTATTCTTATTTCCGTGTACATATAATAAAATGATCGTACACCTCCATCGTTGAGGATGGCAATGTGTAATTTATTTTATTTTCCGTATCCACGGGAACAGAATAATGTGGAATAAATTTTGATTCATACAAACGAATTTATTTCTTGGTTTTACACTTTTTAAACCCAAAAATATTATGCTAGTCTCCAGACATTTTCCAGAAGTGCTGTAATTAGTCTCTGCGCACTATCATTTTTTGTGACCTTGTATAGTGCACAGTTTTCCCGGTGACCAGAGGACTGTTCTTATCTACCATATGACAGGTGCCCGCTTCTCATACACTGACACAAACCTAAACATGAAGACGCTGCCGATTCTCTTCCTTGTCGTAGCTTTGGCTGCTGTGAGTATTAAAAGGAGAAAGTGTTTTGGAAAAAATTCGATGGAATTTTAAAGTTGCCGTAACGCCATTGTTGACGAACTCAGGCCATAAGTAATATAACACTTGCTTTCAGAAATCAGATCATTTTTTTGTGTACAAGTGCATTGTATAAACACTTATCAAAATACTAGTATTGTGGTTGACTTTTTTAGTTACCGTGTTCTCTTAAATATTTTTTTTCCTTTGTTGTGATTCAGTCTCAATCCCCCGACCCCTCTGTTACCGTCAGGCCATCCGGAAGTGTGGCAAGCGGAGGAACATGTTCCCACCAATCAGACTGCGAGGCTAGCCTCTGCTGTGTCCACAGCAGTTTCATCGGAAAGAGAAGAAAGCGGCTGTTTTTTGACGGACTTTTCAATCATGACCATGGAACGTGCAAACCATACAGAAATCTGGTAGGAACTGCTAATGATTGTATAGTTAAGGTTCCGCATAAAATATCAGTTATATAAACCGATTTGTTCGCACCAATATTTTGATCTTATGGATCGGAATTCATTTCAAAATATATTTTTGATAAAACGAGGGGATATAAAAATGTATGGCGAGGGATTACTACGCTATTTCGAATTAGTTTTGTTAAAATTTGCATTAAGGCTTGTTTCTTTAAAAGTTATTCAAATAATTTTCTGTTTTTCTTCACTTTTTCAATTCTTTATTATTTTTTTTCAGAACGAGAACTGTCTTCCATTTATGACCCACGACATCTTTAACCACGAGCTGTACGAGAGTTACTGCCCCTGTGAGCAGGGTTTGGAGTGCCGTGGGGTGACTGTGGATGAGGCCGAGCACTCTGTGGTCCACCACAACCCCCGCTGTCAGCCCCCGGAGTCCTAGGGCCACGTCCATAATTTCCTCCCTCTCTGTGTGATCGTTAAATAAAATTAAATCCTTTGTGCCATAAACATCTGTGCATCAATGTTTATTTGATCTCTGTACTCTGAAATTATACATTGATTACATGATGGTGAGGAAGATCATATTTCCCGAGGGCATTGCCCGAGGGAAATTTGATTTTCCTTGGGGAATAAATCTTCATATGTCCCAAAATTCGTGCAATTAATTGTTTATTATGTACCAAATAACAATCTATTATACAAAATACGTCGAGTTCTAATGGTTTCTGAACTCTTAAAATATAAAAAAGTTAAGAATGTATTTTACCCCTTTTCTTTAATTAATTCGAATCAAGTATAATTGAATTGGTGGGGATTTTTTTATATACGAATATTTTTTTTTTAAATTTTAAAGAGACAAGAGGCGTCGGGGTCTGCATGGTAAGTACACGGACAAAACTCACAAAAACACAAGGATTTAACAATTTGTTTAAATCGAATGCTTATCTTGGTATTTTAATGAAACATTACGAGTCTTCCAAAGGTGTGGAATAAGATATTTTTATCCCCCGGAAGACACGGCGTTTTGTTCACCCTGTCATGCGACTGTCTAGATCAATTAGATGGCGCTTTATATAGAATTATCATGTTTAGGCATAATAAAAAAACTTTTGCTTTATTAATATAGGTTTTTAAATCAAAATTATAATCATAATGCACATAAGTAGAGTATCCCTAATGGTACAGTCAAAATTGGAGGAAAATTGATCATTTATTTTGGTAAAGAGTTATCTCTCTCTTAACGACTTCAAGGGTCATTCACCTTGAAAGTTTGTGATCACATATGCTGTGAAAGATTTGAAACAATTTAAAACAAAATATCTATACTTTTAGGCGTATACACTACATGATAAAGCGGCTTTAACACAAGTACTCGATTATTAAATGTAAAGTGGCAGTGACTTTCCTTAGACGCTATTTGACTGTAATGTTGACAGAAAAGATCACTTATACACAGAGTTAACACTGTTGAGACAACCTCAATTCTTGTCTTCTTAGACTATGTAAGGGGTTTAACTATTTAGGAACATTTATATATACATGTAGGGATCAACAGTGTTTTTATTATCATAAAGAATTGACAATCCTTCAAGTTCCGGTTTATTCGCTATCGCTGTTTTATATACACCAACTGGTACCTAACAGTGTTAACCGTCTTCGTTAGTCACCCATATTTCTCACTATCGCTTACATTGTAAATGTCGTGAAAAATAAATTTGCAAAACGTTGCATATTGGCATCTGAGGAACAGAATATTGTTTCGCCTGCAGTGTATGATATGGAGATGATAAGTGTTCAAATTTTGATAAAAACAATCTTAACTTATCTGAAAACTGTCACATTGCCACCGGAATAAGGGTATTGCACAATACTATTTCTCGCCTGTAATAAGTGGGTGGAGTGTTCTTGAACTGCTACAAGAAAATAAATGCAGTAGAATTTACAATTTCCACTAATAAATCTTGGATCTAATTAAATATCCTTGCATAACAATTATCCGTTTAGGAACAGTATTACATGTACATGTAGGTACGTAATTAGTTTGTTTAGATATTAGAAGTTCAGAGATTTCAGTGAATCAGATAAATGAAATCAATTTGATAGCTATAAAGGTATGGAAGGTTAATTTAGATTGTTCGTTATTGCTAGTATATAGGCACTGAAATCTCTGTATGGTTCCATCGCCTTAACTGTAGAAGAAACACACAATGTTAACAACATTTAAATTGTATATCATATTCATACCGTGTAAGCCATTGTCACATTCTTCTGCCTCATAATTGTATGCCATTTTGTCACGAATGGGGGGCCAGGAATAAAGTTCACAACTTTCACCCCCCCCCCCCTTTTTTTTATTTACACTGTTAGATTTTAAATTCAAAAATACATGTTACACTCGGATGTACCTAACTTTGATATATACAGTAACCCTTGGTCAAACAGTCCTAACGTCTTGGTGGAATTAAGATTTTCATTGGTTGTTTAAACTTGTTGCTTTTATTTGATAGTGGCTTTCCTTTCACTTTTGTATGTACATTGTCTTATATACGGACAAGAATTTTGAAAGAGTATACTGACAACAAATTTAATCTAATTTAGGTAAGTTAACACTTATATAATTTTTTTAAACTACAACGTTTTCTAAATTGACGGTAAATCCTGAAAATCGCTGCTTTGTCCAAATGGGAAAAGTTCGTCACCATTTTTGGTTTGTTTTTGTAAGTTTTTTTTATTTTTTTTTTTACATAATAATCTGGAATCTTATTTTACAATGAGTTTGTATTACTAGACTATTTAATCAACTTAAGATGCTACAATCAGACTGGGGTAATCTTTGTGTTCGAATTATTTATTCTAATACTGTGTATGCTTATGACGTTATTTATTGCCAAACTCTGCGATCAAATCACAAAATCCACGTGATATTTTTCCTAAATTTCCTTTATGCTGTGAAGTATGGAAACTTGAATTCATTGCTTCAACTAAAAAAAAATTCTATGATGGTGTTTTTGTGTGGTTTATTTAAGGTAATAGATTATAGGTGTTTTTAGTACCAATGGTTGAAACTTCAAAGCTTGTATTAAAGACACAGGGACCAAGGCCGTTTTGACATTAATTTCAATTAATGGTTACATTGAAATTAATGTCAAAAACGGACTTGGTGCCTGTGATTAAAGAATATATATATAATTCCAAATGGGGTACGATATAGAAAACTCCTCTTTGATACGGTATCAATTACAGGTATAATAATTAATTTTTAGAACAACTTGGAGCTCTGCTTCAAAGATATTAGAAGTTCAGAGATTTCAGTGAATCAGATAAATGAAATCAATTTGATAGCTATAAAGGTATGGAAGGTTAATTTAGATTGTTCGTTATTGCTAGTATATAGGCACTGAAATCTCTGTATGGTTCCATCGCCTTAACTGTAGAAGAAACACACAATGTTAACAACATTTAAATTGTATATCATATTCATATGTAAGCCATTGTCACATTCTTCTGCCTCATAATTGTATGCCATTTTGTCACGAATGGGGGGCCAGGAATAAAGTTCACAACTTTCACCCCCCCCCCCTTTTTTTTTAGAAGAAGGAATACAATCGACTACAGTTCATTGGTGAAAAAGAATCTTCACATTGCAGATTATATAATCCTTCTTGCGCAACAATATTATTTTAAATAACAATTAAAGTCAAATCTTCGACAAACGAACATTATTGAAGGAAACCATTGTAATGAAAGTTGTATAAAGTTTAACTTCTGTCTTTTTTTCACACGCACAATAATAGCCTGGTAAAATTCACATAACCTTTACATCTTTTTTCTGTGTTGTGATTACCCATGAATCAGTTAATGCTGTCAAAGTACTGATAAATATTTTCTGTGCTCGGGTTTTTGACTTCAAGTAGAACATCGATCTTCCCTCTTATCTTGATATCCGTTTTGAGTCATGTGAGCATTCAATTGTACGGTGTAATTTTGAAGAAAAAAAAACCCCAGAGTTTTCAAAAAATCTCAAAAGGATCTCCATCTAAATGTCAACTTTCATGCATGCGCGGATCTAGAGGGGGGGTCGGGGGGGGGGGGGGGTCCGGACCCCCCCTGGAATTTTCAAAGAAAAAAATACAATAAAACAATTTATAAGAAAAATGACTCGACTGTTATGTTATAGATATTTCTGAATTAACTTTTTTTTGTATTGTAATCAAATCTTATTATTGCGTGATTAGAATCAAAATCACAAATGTTATTCGGGTTTCGAAACGAATTTAAAAAGGTACGATTTGTTTAATGTCCTATTACGAGTCATTGACGTCACAATCTTGTCATAATGCTAATGCATCGTCATTAACTAAGTCATCGGCTGTATTATAGCTCTGCTTCAGACTCAGTGTGACAGGCTGTCTCTCGAATTCTGTTATTCGGTAACTGATTCCAATTATTTGAATAATAGTTCTCTCAAAATAATCTTGATTATCATTTCCTTCCATGTTTAACGCTTGCTTGTAGTTTAGTTATAAATGAAAATATATCATGGGTGAAAGGGATTTTGATCTTTTGCAAGCCACCTTGCTGAAAGCAGCAGCAAAAGGCTGGCAAGCCTTGCAGTTCGATGTATCTTTGAGATACACAAGTTTGAAGAAAGACTACACCTATGATCTGAGTAAAATGAGGTCCGATGTATTGCCCAGAGACGGTAATGTGGACAACATTGCCGAAGCGATTTTTCCAGCAGATGGCCCAGAAAATATTTGTCCTTTGAAAGTGTATGGGGATGGCAATTGCTTCTATAGGGCCCTCTCTAAAGCCATTTTTGGTTATGAAGGGAGACATACTGAACTTCGAGTCATGACTGTATTAGAACTGGTAAAAAATACGAGAAAATATGCGTCACAGGCAACTTACGACAAGATGTGTTCTAATCCTCCAAGTGTGCAATATGTTGTGGAGACGTCAGTATCGGACAGATCACTTGTTCCGGGGAATTTTCTCAAGTCTATTCAGAATGAAACTCTAAGTTCAATCAAATCAGGGGAATATTGTTCTTTAATTCATTTCTTCGCAGTGGCAAATGCTCTGAATCATCCAATATATAGCATCTACCCAACAATACAAAATGTTGCTGTAAACAGACATTATTTTCATCAAGAAATAAGGCCATTATCAGATGAAAAGGTACGTCAAGGTTCCCCCATCTACATCATGTGGTCACACACTGAAAATAGCAATCCAATCAATTGGTCACCAAATCATTTTGTTGTTTGTTTCTCAGTTTTACCTACAGATGTCCAAACCAATGAAATGAAGGAGCCTGCTCCTAAAAAGTCAAAACTTTGTATTGACTTAGATGATACCCCGGAGATCACCTTGGGCTCACAAAATGATAAAGCAAATAAAAAATCTGATGACAATGAATTTATTCAGACAACAGAAGATGAAATTGATAAAGATAAAACATCTATTGACGATTCAGGTTTTTCTGATCTTGGTAAAATTGTCACAGGTGCAATAAAGTTGAACACAATGTCCTCAGCTGAAAAGATAAGTTATATTCAGAATCAGCCCTTGCCAGACGATATCGCCAAGTTAAAAACAGGTCGTGCTCAAACAACGAATACAGGTGAACTAAAGAAGACTTTATCATTTCAATTTTCTTGGATGAATCAGTTTCCATGGTTGACCTTTAGCAAACTGTTAAATGGCGGTCTATGCAAGTTTTGTGTCATGTTCCCTCAATCAGATGTCCAACATCAAAATGCGTTTGTTACGCAACCTTTTACTGCGTATAAAAAAGCCCTTAGAAAAACATCTGCCCTTTTAAAGCATCAAAATTCAGAACACCACAAGAATGCCAAATCTGTTTATCACACAACCAAGATGACATCCGAAGTGCCATCTTCGTCTCTTCCGTATAAACTAAATCAGCAAAATCAGACACAGTATCAGCACAACATTAGGTTGCTTGAGAAAATAGTAGATGCTGTCATTCTGTGTGGGAAACAAAATATTCCTCTGCGAGGACACAGAGATGATAGTACAAGTGATTCTTCAAATAAAGGTAATTTCCTGGCAATATTACAGCTGTTGGCAAAGCATGATGAGCAGCTCATGTCTCATCTACAAACAGCAAAAAAGAATGCCTTATACACCAGCAAAACCATTCAAAATGAGGTTATCCAACTCATAGGAAATCACATCACAGGTAAAATTTTGAAGGGTCTACAAGGGAGGGGTTTTTATTCCATCATAGCCGATGAGGTAACAGACAAATATGCTAACAAAGAAGTTTTAGTCTTGTGTCTCAGATTTCTAGATACTAGAGAAAACCCTGCCACCATTAAGGAGGAATTCCTTGACTTTTCAAATATAGGCAGAACTACAGGGGAAGCAATTGCTGATAAACTCATTGAAATCCTCCGCTCGCTTGCAATTCCAATTGAGAACATGCGAGGGCAAGCATACGATGGTGCAGCAGCAATGGCATCGGAAAAACGGGGGTGTCAGGGACGAATGAAGTCTCTAAACCAATTAGCTTTGTTTACACATTGTCGGAGTCATGTGTTGAATCTGAGCGTTGCTTCAGCCTGCAAATTACCTCTTGTAAGGAATATGATAGATGTCCTTAATTCAGTGTTTATTTTCTATGACAGTTCCCCCAAAAGACAAGGGTTTTTTGAGAATATTATAGAAAATGACGGGTCAGTAGATTTTTCCAAAAAGAAACTAGTAGGACTCTGTAAGACTAGGTGGGTTGAACGTCATATCTGCTTTGATGTGTTTTACACTATGTACAAGTTCGTCATCAAATGTCTTCAGCACATTATCAATCAAAACCTTGATGAAAGTACCAGTGAAGACTGGTCTTGGGATAGACAAACTAAAGTGACAGCACAGGGACTTTTGGCTTCGTTGACGTCCTTCTCTGTGTTGATAACATTTGTGTTTGTAAGGTACGTCCTAGACACAATAAAACCTTTAACTCTCAAACTTCAGAAGAGAGATATTGACATTTTCACTGCAAGTAAGCTAATCGAGGAACACGTTGATAGAATCAAAGAAATTCGTACAGCGGTAGATACGGAATTTGAGTCTTGCTTTGAAGACGCCAAACAAATTGCAGATGACCTTGATATAGTGATTAAAATTCCAAGGGTTTGCTCAAAGCAACAACACAGGGAAAATGTCTCCACAACTAATCCCAAAGATTATTATAGATCTGTCGTGGCCATTCCATTTCTGGACTTTCTTCTCAGTGAATTAAATTCAAGGTTTCAGATGAAGATCTGGTGGCATATTCAATATGCACTTTGTTGCCTATCAATATGACAAATCTCTCACAAGAGGAATTGTCCAAACTTGCCTCAGAACTTACATTTTGGGAGAGCGACCTACCTTGTCTTTCTGTAAAGGACTTGGAGAAGGAACTTGCAGATTGGAAAAGATATTGTGTTAACATGAGGAAAGAAACCTCAGAAAAGCTCTGTAATTTGATCTTTCTTTTCAACTTTGTCGATGGGGACGTTTTTCCGAACGTAAAAATTCTTCTGCACATTGGATGTGTGTTACCTATCACAACATGTGAGGCTGAAAGATCCTTTTCTGGATTAAGACGCATCAAAAGTTATATGCGCAGTACTATGCAAGAGGACAGATTAACTGGGCTAGCACTAATGCATCTTCATCATTCATTAGAGATTGACCAAAAGGAAATAGTACAATCATTTATCAGGCAAGGGAAACGAAGATTATTTCAGTCAAGTCTTTTTAGCTAAATGACGCTTACAACCAAAAAAAAAGTTCCGTACGTGATGGAGTGGTCATCTAGGGCGTTTCGTTCTTGAGTTGAAAAATAAAAGGGTGAACATTTTATATATTGGGTTTGGTTTTCTGAAAAGGTTCGACCCCCCCTGGAAAAAAATTCTGGATCCGCGCCTGTTCATGGTTGCCAATTTTCCTACATTTTCAAAACTAGCTTTTCTGGGTCTTTTCTTCGTTCTCTTTCTATTTGGTGCATTCAATATTTAATGCAATTTATGTTTACTGTAGCTCACCTTTTGTGACTTAGCAAATAATGATATCTTGTCGATATAGGGCAACGATTTTCATATAACAAATTACCTGATTGGTTACCTTCAATTCTGTCAAATGGTCTCCCTAGATTGTTATGTAACAAATTTTATTTCCAATTCATGCTTATTTAGGAAGACCTTCTTCAATTATTTTCACAGATAAGTTTTACATTTTTCCACAGTTTGTCAATTAATAATGTTCAATTGAGCTCTTCTGTGCGAGGAGATCAATAAAGTGAGATACATATATCTTTTCAAAAAAAAAAGGCAATAAGAACTTGTATGGAAACATATCATGTACTATTATCTGTTTTCTATCAATAACGTTTACAGCTGGAAACGTGTTGGTAAGCGTTATGCTTTCATCGTTTCTTTTATTTGAAATAAGGGGATTATTGAGGTTAACTCTTAATGATTTGTTTTTGTCATTAAAAAAAAATGTTACTTTTCATTTGCTAATCCTGTTGCATGACATGAAAACATCTTTTTTTTTTCTTTTTAAAGGTAATAATAAAGCAAGCGTCTCAAATAGCCACGTACTACAGTACATGAAACTGACATATACCACGTCATCCGGGTAACCAATGAAACCATGTGGAATTAGACAACAATGGTGGTTGTACTTGTTCGTGGTGAGTGGTCTTATTGTTACATGATTTACAGTGATATTATGTTTGCACACAACGTTTTTAAAGATCTTTTGCAAAAATTTTGTTCGCATATTTTCTGACCATGACAACACTCGTTATGGTTCACGCACTGCTATAACGAAACAGCAACAATATTGCAGTTCATAATTGTTAAAAATAGAACTGAATGTGTATTAACTGTAACCAATGACGCTTCATCTGATGTTTACAATATAGACAACATGATGATCAGTTAATGGTCGTTTTATTTAGGGAATCCTCGTCGTCCTTGTAATACTGGCGTATTTTCAAGAGGCGTATCATGTGGCGTTTTGGAAAACCAATACAGTCTGTGGCAGTAAGTTTCAATCAGAGCCATTGATACCCACAGCAAACATTTTATGGTGTGGTCTGTTGGTATCAAGGTTCACTATATATGAATGTTTAGCTTTAATAAGAATGATATACATAGAGGATATCTATATTGTGTTTTATATTTGCTTTATCCAACGAGTTGAAATGGTATTATGTATTCGCGAGGCTTGCCGAGCGAATATAACCATTTCAACGAGTTGGATAAAGCGAATATAAAATCACACAATTATAGATGTTCTATTTATCTCATACAATTTGATTTATATTATGAAGCTTTTGAGACAGTTACGATGATGCAACGTTGTGTTATGCGGTTATTGTGACCTTGCGCAATACAATTTAGTACGTCATTTCGGAGATATATGTAACTGTTTTAATGTTAAGTTTCACTGAAATAAACCTTGAAATAATTGTTTATCTCTAAATAATTTTTCTAAGAGCTTAATCACTTAATTAAATGAAAATACTCATCGGAAGACTTGAATGAATTTAATTTGTTGACATACACAAAGTTGCGAATGCTCGTTAGTTTGAATTGACTCGAACGAGGAATAGTTGTTGATGTTTTATAATACGAACACTAGCCCAATGATTCGATGTTGAAAATATTGAATAAGGATGCTTACTGCTGGTGAAATAAAAGTCTTGGGAGACATTATTTCGGTAAGTTCTTGTATACAATCACAGAATGAACTCCTTGATAGCTAACGTGATTTGCAGTTTTATAAACTTCACAATTATGTGTTTTCCTTTATATTTGTAATTTAAATCTTCGACAAAATCCATTTTAAATCAATTTTTGGTAGTAGATATAGCTATATGGAAAATACTAGAAAGTCTTCGAAAATAGGTCACTGAAGCGTTGAAGCGAGGGACTGTGTCAAAAATAGTTCGGACCGGAAGTATTTGATAAAGCATCACCCGTTTGATAAAGCAAAGGTTTATCACACGGGGTAGTATACACCACACGTATGAGATAAAAAAGAATATGTTTTCAAAAAAGTAATAAGCAGCAACTTCAGCATAACTTACCGAGCAATGTTTGACAAAAAATACCCTTTGACTTTTAACCATAAAACAATATTAATAATACATGTGTTATATTTATTTATCCAAGTGAGATTGAAGGTTATTTTATAATATATAAACTTAAAACTTTCAATTGAATCTATTTCTTAATGTAGGTAAACGTGATGGTAAACCATTCTATTTCGGTACCACAGATGTAGCCTGCATGCGCATGATCAGAACACGCCGGAAGAGGTCGCTTAATGCAACAGCCTCGCTTCCAAACCGGAAGTTCTGGTCGCTCACTCATCGATGGATCTACTACGATGGCTGGTATTTCGAGCTTTTCTACCAACCACATACCCGGCGGGCAGCCAAGACCGAGAAATGTCCGAGTCGCCGTGAAGCCAATCCCGCCGGATACACCCAGCTTGACATTGAATGCGTGCGCAGATGTGCCGATTATTACAATGAACGTTTCACGAAACAGTACAACGCTTTGATTCATAATTGTCATCACTATGCCAACAAACTTGCAGAATTAATGTGTCTGAATTCATCTTGTCCTGATTGGTGTACAACCATCTATTTGTGGAGGTGATGAATGTATTGTGATTGACAATTAAAGGCGCCAAAAGCAGTCTGATAAATTTTGCAATCACATTGACAATTACAATTATATTCATGTACTTTGATGGAATGAATGTTTTTGTCAAGGTGATTTTAAAAACAAAAATTCACCCATTCGATATCAACATTTTATATTCATTTCTATCCTTGTGTAGAAGCAAAAGTATTTAGCAAACATTTTATATAATAATTATATTTTTCATTTACATTACATATTAATTTATATTCTTGTAAGTCTTACAAGGTTGTAATCTAATATATTAAATGAGTTTCAGTAAACAAATGGTTACAATATTTAATATGCATTTCACAGTGTAAAAGCTGAAGAATTAGCAGACTTGATATAGCAACGAAGTGAATTCCAGACGTATGTAATCCGATACTGCACATTCAAAGCGATGTATTGTGTCCGATTTATTTTAAGGATTTTAAATAATACAATGCACTACGGACGTCTGAACTTCTCCCAGTAATAAAAACATTTCTTCCGATCATGAAGCAATGCTTAATAGGAAATGTGTATTTTTGACGAGTGTAGTAAGTAAAAAGTTTTATTTTTAGTAAAAAAAAATTTGACATCTTTCATATTAAATACTACTTGTGACTAGTAATTCATTTACAAAATATTCATGATTTTATTTTTCAAAATCAATTTGATCATTTTATTTTCATTTTCTATAGCATACTTTGGACTATGATTTTCAATATTTAATTTGAGTGAACGATGTCAATTTGTGATTTTAATACTTAAACTTTGATGGTTTTCTTTCGGTAAACATCTAATATTAATGGTGATAAATCTCCATGTATTTGGGTTTTCCATATAGACTGTGCTGATTCTGTGGGTAATACTTGCCTATTTCCATGAATCCTATCAGATTGATTTCTGGACAAAGATTCCAACATGCGGAAGTAAGTCTCTCTCTCTCTCTCTCTCTCTCTCTCTCTCTCTCTCTCTCTCTCTCTCTCTCTCTCTCTCTCTCATGCATTCTTTTTTAAACAATGAGATTCATAACAAAATGTAAATTCAATTCTGGTTTTACTTTTGACTTAGATAACAAGAGGGGACGTCCTTTCTATTTCGGTACAACTGATGTGGAATGCATGAGATCAATACGCCGCCGCCAGAAGAGGGCGCTGGTCAGCTATCCACTTCCGGAGAGGAAATACTGGTCCCTGAACCACAGATGGGTATACTACGAGGGCTGGTACTTTGAACTGTTTTACAGACCCCACACAAGACGCCCGGCAAAGTCCAAATTCTGTCGCAGTTCCCGAGAAGCCATTCCTGCTGGATACAGTACGCTCGACATTGATTGCATCCGGAAGTGCGCTGTTTATTATAATAAACGATTCATTGCCCGTTATAACACTTTTACGCATAATTGTCATCATTATGCCAATAAGATTGCAGAGGTGTTGTGTACCTATTCAATGTGTCCGGACTGGTGCGAAGAACTGTATCTAGAAAAAGGGGACCCAAGAATGGTGAACAAATTCGTTAGGCATACTACTACGCCATCGCCAAACTCAACAACTAAAGTCACATATCGGCACTGAATCAAGTGCTATATTGTGGCCGTCAACACATTGATTTCACCGTCATTAACTTTATATGTGTTCAGGAACATTTATGGATATGGCCAAACGGACATTTGAAAGAGTGTGGAGTGAAGTCCAAGAGAGAGAGAGAGAGAGAGAGAGAGAGAGAGAGAGAGAGAGAGAGAGAGAGAGAGAGAGATCGTTTTAGAACGAACATTTTGTGAAAGTGTCCTCTTGTATGGCCTACATGCTATGTCTCATTTGTCATTGCAAATGTGTGTAAATTAAACTAATTATTGCCTAGGCGACGTTTATCATTTCGAACATCACTCTTTAGCTTGTTTAACTGTTTTATGCACAGAATTTCGAATTTATAACAGTCATATAAGAAACCATTGAATGCTCTCGATTTTAGGGACCTTTGTTCTTTTGCTAAGCTCTAACAGCAGAAGGTTTTAATCATTATCGAATTTTTAGGACGCTATTTTCTCTACGATATGCCATGTCTTATATATTAGTCCGATACATGCTATTATTCTATCCTATAAAACAAATTTGGTAAAGACAACTTAACAACTAGCAAACAATATTTTATACCTTAATTCAGGAATTTATTTTTAAATGTTTTACTTGTATCAAAAGAATGCCTTTTACTTATATCTTTTGAGGAAAAAAAACGACGTGTAGAGAAATGAAAAGTACTGTCAATATTTATATTGAATTTTATATAAGAGGATAACACATTTAAAATTTAAATAGGTGTATACCAGTTTCAAGGCGTTATAGGCTGAGGAATTAACAAACTTGTCAATACATAATATTAAATTCCAGACGTATTTAATCCGATACTGCACATTCAAAGCAATGTATTATGTCCCGTTTACTTAGCGGATTTTCACTTAAACAATACCCTATGAATTCTATATCCTACTCTCACCCAGTAACTTTGTAAACTACCCTCGATCATGGTGCAATGGTCAAATGGAATTGTGTATTTTGGACCTGTATGGTAAGTGGTGAGCACTATTTTAATACTTAAGAAACTATAACCTAAGTCACCTTACCTAACATTTTATTCATATATATGTACTAGAAAAATTTATCCCCCGGGCTACCCAAATAAACTTTTTTTTCATCGACTACAGAGATCTTTATCATGAATTTTTATCCAAACTTGAAAACCAAACAAACTCTAGACTTACCGAATTTCCGGGTTTTTTTTTGGTTTTTGGTTTTTTTTCTTTTTTGGGGGGGGGGGGGTGTTTGTTTGTTTTCTTTTTTTAACTTACAAATTTTGCAAATGAAGAAAATCTATAACCTTTTTTATATCTGCATTCTTTATTATATTATATTAAGGCAAATTAACAATAACTGACATACGAAAATTCATGTTTCATTGTTTACGATGTAAAAATGATCGTAAAAATAGAGAAAAGGGTAATCGCAAAATATGTAGGAGATATAGGGTAGGTATCCGATGAATCACATATGGTTTATTCTAAAAATGATATTATTATCAATGATCAATGTATTTTTACTAAATATTTCCTATTTTGAATCTAGACTGTGCTGATTTTGTGGATTATTCTTGCATATTTCCATGAATCCTATCAGATTAATTTCTGGACAAAGATTCCAACATGCGGAGGTAAAATGGTTGGTGGTTGTACTTGTTCGTGGTGAGTGGTCTTATTGTTACATGATTTACAGTGATATTATGTTTGCACACAACGTTTTTAAAGATTTTTTGCAAAAATTTTGTTCGCATATTTTCTAACCATGACAACACTCGTTATGGTTCACGCACTGCTATAACGAAACAGCAACAATATTGCAGTTCATAATTGTTAAAAATAGAATGTGTATTAATTGTAACCACTGACGCTTCATCTGATGTTTACAATATAGACAACATGATGATCAGTTAATGGTCGTTTTATTTAGGGAATCCTCGTCGTCCTTGTAATACTGGCGTATTTTCAAGAGGCGTATCATGTCGCGTTTTGGAAAACCAATACAGTCTGTGGCAGTAAGTTTCAATCAGAGCCATTGATACCCACAGCAAACATTTTATGGTGTGGTCTGTTGGTATCAAGGTTCACTATATATGAATGTTTAGCTTTAATAAGAATGTATTTCAACGAGTTGGATAAAGCGAATATAAAATCACACAATTATAGATGTTCTATTTATCTCATACAATTTGATTTATATTATGAAGCTTTTGAGACAGCCCCTAATACGACCCGAATCGATTTTTTCAAAGATTAAAGTTAACGATGATGCAACGTTGTGTTATGCGGTTATTGTGACCTTGCGCAATACAATTTAGTACGTCATTTCGGAGATATATATAACTGTTTTAATGTTAAGTTTCACTGAAATAAACCTTGAAATAATTGTTTATCTCTAAATAATTTTTCTAAGAGCTTAATCACTTAATTAAATGAAAATACTGATCGGAAGACTTGAATAAATTTTGTTGACATACACAAAGTTGCGAATGCTCGTTAGAACGAGGAATAGTTGTTGATGTTTTATAATACGAACACTAGCGCAATGATTCGATGTTGAAAATATTGAATAAGAATGCTTACTGCTGGTGAAATAAAAGTCTTGGGAGACATTATTTCGGTAAGTTCTTGTATACAAACACAGCCAATGTGTTCTGTTTTCATTTCGTCGTCAGAATGAACTCCTTGATAGCTAACGTGATTTGCAGTTTTATAAACTTCACAGTTATGTGTTTTCCTTTATATTTGTAATTTAAATCTTCGACAAAATCCATTTTAAATCAATTTTTGATAGTAGATATAGCTATATGGAAAATACTAGAAAGTCTTCGAAAATAGGTCACTGAAGCGTTGAAGCGAGGGACTGTGTCAAAAATAGTTCGGACCGGAAGTATTTGATAAAGCATCATCCGTTTGATAAAGCAAAGGTTTATCACACGGGTAGTATACACCACACGTATGAGATAAAAAAGAATATATGATTTCAAAAAAGTAATAAGCAGCAACTTCAGCATAACTTACCGAGCAATGTTTGACAAAAAATACCCTTTGACTTTTAATCATAAAACAATATTAATAATACATGTGTTATATTTATTTATCCAAGTGAGATTGAAGGTTATTTTATAATATATAAACTTAAAACTTTCAATTGAATCCATTTCTTAATGTAGGTAAACGTGATGGAAAACCATTCTATTTCGGTACCACAGATGTAGCCTGCATGCGCATGATCAGAACACGCCGGAAGAGGTCGCTTAATGCAACAGCCTCGCTTCCAAACCGGAAGTTCTGGTCGCTCACTCATCGATGGATCTACTACGATGGCTGGTATTTCGAGCTTTTCTACCAACCACATACCCGGCGGGCAGCCAAGACCGAGAAATGTCTGAGTCGCCGTGAAGCCAATCCCGCCGGATACACCCAGCTTGACATTGAATGCGTGCGCAGATGTGCCGATTATTACAATGAACGTTTCACGAAACAGTACAACGCTTTGATTCATAATTGTCATCACTATGCCAACAAACTTGCAGAATTAATGTGTCTGAATTCATCTTGTCCTGATTGGTGTACAACCATCTATTTGTGGAGGTGATGAATGTATTGTGATTGACAATTAAAGGCGCCAAAAGCAGTTTGATAAATCTTGCAATCACATTGACAAGTACAATTATATTCATGTACTTTGATGGAATGAATGTTTTTGTCAAGGTGATTTTAAAAACAAAAATTCACCCATTCGATATCAACATTTTATGTTCATTTCTATCCTTGTGTAGAAGCAAAAGTATTTAGCAAACATTTTATATAATAATTATATTTTTCATTTACATTACATATTAATTTATATTCTTGTAAGTTTTACAAGGTTGTAATCTAATATATTAAATGAGTTTCAGTAAACAAATGGTTACAATATTTAATATGCATTTCACAGTGTAAAAGCTGAAGAATTAGCAGACTTGATATAGCAACGAAGTGAATTCCAGACGTATTTAATCCGGTACTGCACATTTAAAGCGATGTATTGTGTCCGGTTTATTTTAAGGATTTTAAATAATACAATGCACTACGGACGTCTGAACTTCTCCCAGTAATAAAAACATTTCTTCCGATCATGAAGCAATGCTTAATAGGAAATGTGTATTTTTGACGAGTGTAGTAAGTAAAAAGTTTTATTTTTAGTAAAAAAAAATTTGACATCTTTCATATTAAGATACTACTTGTAACTAGTAATTCATTTACAAAATATTCACGATTTTATTTTTCAAAATCGATTTGATCATTTTATTTTCATTTTCTATAACATACTTTGGACTATGATTTTCAATATTTAATTTGAGTGAACGATGTCAATTTGTGATTTTAATACTTAAACTTTGATGGTTTTCTTTCGGTAAACATCTAATATTAATGGTGATAAATCTCCATGTATTTGGGTTTTCCATATAGACTGTGCTGATTCTGTGGGTAATACTTGCCTATTTCCATGAATCCTATCAGATTGATTTCTGGACAAAGATTCCAACATGCGGAAGTAAGTCTCTCTCTCTCTCTCTCTCTCTCTCTCTCTCTCTCTCTCTCTCTCTCTCATTAATTCTTTTTTAAACAATGAGATTCATAACAAAATGTAAATTCAATTCTGGTTTTACTTTTGACCTAGATGACAAGAGGGGACGTCCTTTCTATTTCGGTACAACTGATGTGGAATGCATGAGATCAATACGCCGCCGCCAGAAGAGGGCGCTGGTCAGCTATCCACTTCCGGAGAGGAAATACTGGTCCCTGAACCACAGATGGGTGTACTACGAGGGCTGGTACTTTGAACTGTTTTACAGACCCCACACAAGACGCCCGGCAAAGTCCAAATTCTGTCGCAGTTCCCGAGAAGCCATTCCTGCTGGATACAGTACGCTCGACATTGATTGCATCCGGAAGTGCGCTGTTTATTATAATAAACGATTCATTGCCCGTTATAACACTTTTACGCATAATTGTCATCATTACGCCAATAAGATTGCAGAGGTGTTGTGTACCTATTCAATGTGTCCGGACTGGTGCGAAGAACTGTATCTAGAAAAAGGGGACCCAAGAATGGTGAACAAATTCGTTAGGCATACTACTACGCCATCGCCAAACTCAACAACTAAAGTCACATCTCGGCACTGAATCAAGTGCTATATTGTGGCCGTCAACACATTGATTTCACCGTCATTAACTTTATATGTGTTCAGGAACATTTATGGATATGGCCAAACGGACATTTGAAAGAGTGTGGAGTGAAGTCCATGAGAGAGAGAGAGAGAGAGAGAGAGAGAGAGAGAGAGAGAGAGAGAGAGAGAGAGAGATCGTTTCAGAACGAACATTTTGTGAAAGTGTCCTCTTGTATGGCCTACATGCTATGTCTCATTTGTCATTGCAAATGTGTGTAAATTAAACTAATTATTGCTTAGGCGACGTTTATCATTTCGAACATCACTCTTTAGCTTGTTTAACTGTTTTATGCACAGAATTTCGAATTTACAACAGTCATATAAGAAACCATTGAATGCTCTCGATTTTAGGGACCTTTGTTCTTTTGCTAAGCTCTAACAGCAGAAGGTTTTAATCATTATCGAATTTTTAGGTCGCTATTTTCTCTACGATATGCCATGTCTTATATATTAGTCCGATACATGCTATTATTCTATCCTATAAAACAAATTTGGTAAAGACAACTTAACAACTAGCAAACTATATTTTATACCTTAATTCTGGAATTTATCTTTAAATGTTTTACTATTACTTATATCTTTTGAGAACAAAAAAACGACGTGTAGAGAAATGAAAAGTACTGTCAATATTTATATTAAAGTTTACATAAGAGGATAACACATTTAAAATTTAAATAGGTGTATACTAGTTTCAAGGCGTTATAGGCTAAGGAATTAACAAACTTGTCAATACATTATATTAAATTCCAGACGTATTTAATCCGATACTGCACATTCAAAGCAATGTATTATGTCCCGTTTACTTAGCGGATTTTCATTTAAACAATACCCTATGAATTCTATATCCTACTCTCACCCAGTAACTTTGTAAACTACTCTCGATCATGGTGCAATGGTCAAATGGAATTGTGTATTTTGGACCTGTATGGTAAGTGGTGAGCATTATTTTAATACTTAAGAAACTATTGGACCTAAGTCACCTTACCTAACATTTTATTCATATATATGTACTAGAAAAATTTATCCCCCGGGCCACCCAAATAAACATTTTTTTCATCGACTACAGAGATCTTTATCATGAATTTTTATCCAAACTTGAAAACCAAACAAACTCTAGACTTACCGAATTTCCGGTTTGTTTTTTTTTTGGTTTTTGGTTTTTTTTTCTTTTTTGGGGGGGGGGGGGTATTTGTTTGTTTTCTTTTTTTAACTTACAAATTTTGCAAATAAAGAAAATCTAATAACCTTTTTTATATCTGCATTTTTTATAATATTTTGCCATTGTATATGAATACTTAAGGCAAATTAACAATAAATTCATGTTTCATTGTTTACGATGTAAAAATGATCGTAAAAATAGAGAAAAGGGTAATCGCAAAATATGTAGGAGATATAGAGTAGGTATCCGATGAATCACATATGGTTTATTCAAAAAATGATATTATTATCAATGATCAATGTATTTTTACTAAATATTTCCTATTTTGAATCTAGACTGTGCTGATTTTGTGGATTATTCTTGCATATTTCCATGAATCCTATCAGATTAATTTCTGGACGAAGATTCCAACATGCGGAGGTAAAAAATCTCTCTCTCTCTCTCTCTCTCTCTCTCTCTCTCTCTCTCTCTCTCTCTCTCTCTCTCATTAATTCTTTTTTAAACACTGAGATTCATAACAAAACGTAAATTCAATTCTGTTATTACTTTTGACTTAGATAACAAGAGGGGACGTCCTTTCTATTTCGGTACAACTGATGTGGAATGCATGAGATCAATACGCCGCCGCCAGAAGAGGGCGCTGGTCAGCTATCCACTTCCGGAGAGGAAGTACTGGTCCCTGGCCCACAGATGGGTGTACTACGAGGGCTGGTACTTTGAACTGTTTTACAGACCCCACACAAGACGCCCGGCAAAGTCCAAATTCTGTCGCAGTTCCCGAGAAGCCATTCCTGCTGGATACAGTACGCTCGACATTGATTGCATCCGAAGGTGTGCTGTTTATTATAATAAACGATTCATTGCCCGTTATAACACTTTTACGCATAATTGCCACCATTACGCAAATAAGATTGCGGAGGTTTTGTGTACATACTCCATGTGTCCGGATTGGTGTCAAGAACTCTTCTTAGAGCCAGGAGATTCAAGAATGGTGACGAAATTCGTTTTGCGAACTACGCCATCGCCAAATTTTACGACGGATTTGACATTGATAGATCTTTATTAGAATCACCTCCATTGGATTTGCAATGATATTCGTATAAAAAAGCCAAAAATAGTGATATGTGTTCAGAATTTAATTAAATGATAATGGTTCTAGCGTCATGTGAGTGTTGCGTAAACTTAGTTTCAATGATCTGAAATAAATCATAGGTTTCAATGCAGAAGAGAAATCATTACTTTCCAAAATTTAAATCAATCCAAACTTTATAATTGTGACCATATAGAGTATTTCAGAATTTAGTATATAGGATGAAGAAGTATAAGTCCTTAGGATTATGATTGAATGGCACTTCCTCCCGTGAGCGAAAGATTTGTCGGCGGCGTTATTCAATGTTTCTCTTTTCCCGGGATAATTACTTCATTTTATTTTAATTTTTGTTCTGTTGCACAACTTAAAGATGACCTTTTTAAATTGTTGAAATCACTACATTTTATTTCAAAATAGTATAAATTGGCTTGTATGTATAGAAAAATTAATATATAGTTACATGAATAAAGTATAGAGTGTCTGACAATTTAAATTTGAACTACTAAACTTTCGCCCTATCTTTTCCTTCTTACCAGAAGAATTAGTCCATGTCAAACCGACTTAAATTTACTAGAACAGGGCAAGTGGATTAATGAAATGTAATCTTGTATGTGATTTAAAATATTGAATTCAATATTTTCAAAACACAAATTAACCTAATTACCCGAGGTTATCAACATGTTTAATTAAAGAGTGATAGAATGTAATTAGCAATATGATTTTTATAGACGTACATCTATAAGTGAAGCATTAAAATCAAACTTAAAAGTTAAAAAGATATTTCATAACCCACATTTAGCGGGTTATGTAATTTTTTTCTGGAATGATCGCTACCTTCATAACCCGCATGAATCAGCAAAGAAAGCATTAAATTGTTTACATCTTTCTTTTAACAAATCAATAAATTGATCGTAAAAAGTATGTAAGTAAAATTAACTAAATTATTGTTAATGTACATCAGATAAAAGAAATAGTCAAATTGTCTTCTAAAGGAATTTAAGTCTGTGATTGTTTCGTGCAGTCCGTGATTTTTCTTAGGTTTCTGATGGTTTCAACCAATCGAAAAAAGGGGCGTGTAGATTTCAGTCCTGTCAGATATAAAGAGTTATGAATTACAATGACTTTCCGTAAGAAATACTAGTAGAGGGAATCATACTTGGTGGGTGTAAATATATGTATATGTACCGTATCACTTTAAGATATCAGTTGTGAATTAAACTAAAGTGAAAATATTCAGTTTGATGAAATGAAAAGAATAAAGGGTTCAGATAAAATTCAGTTTTCATTTTATAAAGGTATTTATAGATTAGTTTAAAAAGCCACACATGTACCAAAATCTACAAGACATTTTGTAAAAGCACGTTTTCTGATATCTGCAATATGTACAGTACTATAAACACGGGTTTTTTTAGTGTTATAATGAAAGGAATTTCAAATAAATAGTTATTTTTTAATCGTTAAATAAAATATTTATTTAAACCACGACTTCATGAAAATCTACATAACGTCGAGTTATCAAAATTATGTCTATATTGATATTAACATTATTATGTTATTAAAGTAAAACATGGATGCAACCTTATCTTTGATATGTAGAATAAAAGCAAATACTGTAAACCAACTTTTATTCGCGTGCAAGAAATATTCGTGATATACGCAAGTCTCGTTTTCACGATTTTTTCCCTTGCGAACCAGTTATCAATATCTCCAGTAAATTATTTTAAGATAATCTGCATCTTGGTCGCGAAAATTAGTCGCTGCGAACAAGTTTATTTTCCGATAAATCGCGCATAAAGTCGTCGCGGATAAAAGTTAGGTTGCAGTACATGTACTATATATATATGTGCGTTCTATATGGATATATAAGTATAATCTTACATTAAGCTTGCACAACTATATACAATGTGTACCTTATTATCACACATGCCTCTTTTTACAGATATCGACATTATATACAGCTATTATACCACGCAATACCACGGAAGTACATAATACTTAACAAATAATATTATACATATACATAATCTTTAGTGCAAACAATAATATAAAACTTGTATTGATATAGTTATACGATATGGTAGTACATGATATAAAGAAAACTCGCACCTTCAATACATATCAACAGTATGTTTCAAAATAGTACATTAGATATCACACCTGAACAGATATCTCCTTGGCTTTTCTTAAATCTCGTCGGGTGGAAAACAGGAGTGGGCTGTTTTAAAACAATGAATCATTTATTATTTACGTTATTATTACATGTACAACATTTAACAAATCTGCCATTTACACAAGTCTAAATACGCCATACTGTCTGAAATCTCTGGCCAGCCTTGCCGTGGGTTAACTCCCTACTTTCTTCTAGTTCTCATAAATAGTATACATCATGCCCTAATCTTATTGGCTTCTTCACACCTTGTGAATAAAATTTTACCAATTCCGCCAATTAACTGCATTGTTTCTAAAGATAAACGTTAAACTCAAGAGTTTCGCTTTTTTCATTGTTTGGTTGAAAATGATAAATACTCAGAAATTAAAACGAGTTGACCAAAGGTAAGTAGGCTTAAGGGCTCGATCGTCGTGGCTATTTTTAAACTGTATACTGATCTCCTTTAGAAGAAGAGCTCGGACCTCCATATAAAAATATAGGAAAATACCCAAATTTGAAGGTAAAATACATGTATATGGATTTTTTTTCTTCAATAAATAATAGTTTAAAGCTAAACAAATCATATTTTAAATTTTAGGTAGATCTGATGGTTAGTTTGTTGACCATCCAGTCTCTTAATATAACATGTAACTAAAGAAAGAGTTTGTTTTTCTGGTAGTATCTTGACTTTCAACATATGAGACTCGGACTCATTAAGATCGATAGTACGTTATCATCCATACTTTGATAGAGATTCATACATAATAATCGTCCGCATCAGTCTAAAATGATATTTAACAATAATCGAGAAATGTTGTAAAGATAAAAAAATAAAATCCATTTGTTTATATCATGAGCAAAATGATATGGACACTTAAAATACAGGTAAAGGTAAAGAAACGCCACACATAACAATTTATACCTGAAAAGATTTTACATAAACTAGTTCATTAAAATTAATTGGAGGTTTATTATGTAATGTAAAATGTTTAACAGCAACATGCCTTTGTACCTTTATGGCTATCTTACATAAATCTTATACATAAAATTGTACATTACGTATGTATGCACTAAATATTGCCTTACATCATCAGAATGGCTCCTACAGCATAGAATCCGGAGTACACGAGGTACACAAAGCCCCTCATTAGGTATTGTGTGTCGGCGTATATGTTGAAGAAGATAGAGGAGCCCGCCAGTCGACAGACGGCCTCCAGGAAATAGACGTTAGCGAAGAGCGCACCTGTTATAACGGCAACATCATTGCTTTAAGAATTTGTAGCTAGTCAAATTCGGTCTTTTGAAAAATTTTATTTTTTATTTTTTATTTTACTTTGATAAAGAAAACTTTACGTGTGCCTATTTTTCTACACTGACTATTCAAAACTTCGCACATATTTGTTACAAAAAAACTCATCCGATAATTCAATTATTATCCTGAAATTTTGCATGTAAAATGTATTTTACATGTATGTACATGTATCAAAATTAATCCATTCAAAAGTCAACTTATCAACATATCATGATTTCTTTATATTTAACAAAATAGAACGTTCCAGTTGCCTGCTTTTCAATAGAGCATAAAGTTATACCTTGTCTTTTCTCGTTGACCAATCGAGACAGTATGCCCTTGATAACCGGATTTGGATTGAGAGATATCACTCCACACCCAGCGGCTGCAAACACAAATAAATACATTTGACAACATTTTTCTATCCATCGTTCATTTATATCATTCAAAACGTTTTGATTCATACATATTAATGCCACTGTGATAAGATTTTGTTGTTGTTTTACGATTGGTTGCCAAATATGAAATAAGAATTGACAATCGAACAAGAATTGTTTTATGTCTTTAATAGTTTACATTAGTGGGCAAAACATTCTTATATGGCTTTAAAGCAGGTACATTTTGCTATTTTTCCATCTTTAGCCAAGGCTATCATGGCAACGGTTACCCTCAGCACCCAACTTTTAGTTTATTTTTGCGTTTTACATCTAGGTGTCCATGTATGAAATATAAAGAAAATTGGTTACTATGCGTGGCCAGACCCTTTTATAAATCATTGATTCTTACATAGAATTGATCTTAAGATGGATAATTTGCTATTAATGGCGTTTCAAGGATACTTGCCAACGTAAAGCATCCACCAGACAGATGCAAAGCCTTCTGTAGTGAAACACGCAATGCCCGAAAAGCAGCTCAAAATAGTAATGACCTCGTCATGAAGACAAAGATGGAGAAGCTTCAATACGATGACAGACACACACAGTACTGCCAAACTGTTCGCAGAATTGAACCAGCCGATTTCTTCCGGGGTAAAACAAAATGGCTGACCGAGAAAGTACATGATGTCCATGCTCTGTCTTGTTGTCAAGGGAGTTATGATAAGTGTCAGAGAAACGAGGCACACAACAAACTGCCAAACTTTCCCTTCACGAAGATTCGAGGAACTTGTGTAAAAGGCGAAAAATTGACTTAATTTATGGACAAAAGTATCAGTTGTGGGCTTTTTTATTGACTTGTGTAAAGTTTCTGGAATATAAAGTCCGGCTAGAAAATTCAGGAAACATAAAGCGACTGAGACTAAGCAAGGCATGGAGTACCCGAGGTATTTGATCATATAGCCGGTTGACATCTGCGCTACTGCAGATCCCACTCCAGCATACAGGTGGAGAAGCGCCAAAGAGAACGTCCGTGATTTGTCGTAGTTCGAGACATCGGCAACGCTCCCACACAACGCCATATGAAGAGTGTAATGAGTACCCGATACTCCACTCAACACGCATCCAATAAAAATATACTTGATGTCTAAGTTGTACTGTACAACGACAAGAGTGGATAAATATTGAAAAAAGGTCCCGAGTACAGGAAGTAGGATAAAAAGCTTCCTTCCCTGGTAATCAGACAAAATTCCGCCAACGACAATCACAAACATTCCCGGGACGTATTCGGCATACACAAAGTAAGTGTTCCACTGAGCGGAATCATGTTGAGCCTCGTTCTGATGAGTAGAACAATTCTCGTTTGATCTCGGGTGATCGGACGCCACGTGATTGGAATTCGTGTCTCCTTGAAGTTTTGCACTAACGTACTGAAACGTGTACTCCGATACCACAAAAGACCCGATGACGGTTGAGACATAATGAAGACACGTGATGATGCACATTGACACGTGCACGCGTTTCAAACTGGTTCTCGTAACATTCCCAGGAAGAAGAGGAGTGTTCTCCATTGTAAAGATGGTTTCTAAACTCCTCTCTTTTCATTTTAGAAAACTAAAGATGTGCGGATATCTTGATTCTCATCTTGTCAGGGCGTTAAATATATAGGTACGTTGCGTATAAACATCCTTGTGTATTCATATGACATTTCAAGTCACGATTAGATTAATGTGCGAGTCATATCGGGTATGCATGTGCAATGTAGAAACAAAGCGTACTTAGATTATCTTGCAATGCAAACTGTAGCCTTATTATGTACTTGTAGGTCAGTGGATCAAGTGCAAGAATCATCATATCACATGTCAATTGCAAGTTTCAATTGCAAGTTGATCACATGCCATGAAATGTTGAATGCATATTAATACATTGGATACTTAGTGCAGAAGAGACCTCTAAAATCAACGTACAGTAGGAGTTTCGTATAATATAGTACATACATGTATTAAGAAGAAAGCTCTTTTGTACCAGAAAGTGTTTTTAGCCTAAGAAGTAGTCAGTTTATCTTAATTAGAAACTTTAACTTTTTTTGGTGCAAGGAGTGAAGAATGGGGGTGGGGCTAATGCAAAGACTGTTGCTTTATTAACAAAACTTTAATCAGGAGTAAAATGGTCTCTTTTCGTTTGTTTAGTTTTTTTTTCGTTTTTTAAGAGTGAGAAACGTATATCTGATTCATGTGATAGGAATGTCCTCTTAGATATACAGAGCACCTTGTGTCTGAGGAAATGTTTTCATTCCTCTGATAAGTACATGCCCATGTAAGAAATTACAGCTGACATTTCCACAATGAAGACAATGACAACACTGAAATATTGTCTACTTGGTCTGGTAATTCTGTTTGTTATAGGGGTAAGTTTCTCAAAAGTCGTACTACAAGGGGTTGTTTGTACCCTATATCCCTGCATATTTTGCGATTACTTTTTTCTCTATTTTTGCGACCAAGAGAGAGAGGGGGGCTAGTACATGTACAAACACAGTTTATCGTGTTATATTTTGTTGATATATTCAGGCCGTGCATTCCTTGGGAGAGACGTGCACTTCCTCCTCTGACTGTGCGGACACAGAATGTTGTGTTGAAGTAGAGAGGCGCGTGCGCCGATTCATTTTCGGATCCTCTAAGGGAACCTGTCAGGCCCGTCGCTACCAGGGCCAGGCATGCCACGTGTTTCTGGTCCACGCTTTTGGGAATCCAAACCTGTACATGAATTATTGTCCCTGTGAAGAAGGCTTGGTCTGTCATGGCGACACCGTAGATGTGCATGGAGGTCAGCACGTCCATCACAATCCTAAGTGTCTACCTGCAGCGGAAATGACGACAGTGCAAGTGCAGAATACTCCCAGTAGCACCCTCCCTCCGTCCAATCCGGAAGTTATCAGTGCCGGCTTTAAATAAGAGATGTACTTTTTTAACTGTTTGAATTGCTTTGCTGACATTCGAAACATTCAAAAGAAATTCGTTCACTTTTGAAATTCCTGAAAAGAATAAAAAAAATTAAGAAACCGTGATTTCCATTCTTATTTTTAGGTCACCTGAGTCTTCTTAAGAACTAAGGGCAAATTTTTATCATATTTGATTTAAAGCATCTCAATGATAAAGGAAATCTAATTTGTGAAATTCATGACTTTACCATCCCGGGGTCTCATTGCTGGGGCCAAATATGCAAAAAAAAAAAAAAACACACACACACCAAAGGATAATATGAAATACAATTTTTATATACTTAATCTTTGATATATGTTCCCTCATATAATCCCATATTTATTCGAGATAAACAATTACATCGATGATATACATCTTTATTTATAGTAGATAAAATCATAAAAAATGGGTACACTGTTTACATTCAAAACCCATAGACTTTTAGTCCCGCCGCACATTTGAAAGTGTTTAAAATACACGAGCGCTGTTAGGTACATTTTTCTCCTTCAGCTGGTCAATGTATTTTGTCGAAATCTATATAATTATACGTATGTGAAATGAGAAAAATGTACCTCAATACGCTCATATGTAACTTTCAAAAAAAAAATGTAAAAGTCCGGTTGGTCTCCCCCATGATAAACTGATGTTGTTTATCTTGTGTGAACTCGATTAACCCTTCATAATGTTTCATGTCTGTATTACGCGCCACGTGACATCCACACCGGTAAGCGTGTTCGATGTAACTATATAATCATACTATCAATCTTCTTTTATGCTAATTTATTGTTTGTAAGTTGTATTTTCAATGGATGTTATCGCTAATTTTCCCTTAACTAGTAAGATTTTGGCGATAAACAATGTCATGTGGTATGTAAACGAGTTTTGTCCTAAATTTGCTTAATTTCTTCATATACATATCCTCTTTTGTTCTAGGATCCGCCCGTTTGATTCATTTTTATTCCTTTTATAAGGACATGGTCACAAACCAGAACGAAATTAGGTCTACAAAATCATTGATTTATCTTCAATTATTACATTATAAAGCGATCAAAGATATTTTAAAACATTTCTCTAGTCAGGAGCTATACCACTGAGTTACCCAGGCCGATATCCACGGCCCATATAGCCCACAAACTAAACATGTGTTCTATTTAAGGAAACCTAACCTATTTTAATTTCCTTTGCATTGTATGGTTGTGTGGATTTTAAATGACACTGCGAATATTATAAAAGATTGACCATTACCAAAAGTTTATAGTTTATGGCTCCTGGGGCGAGATATAGATAATCCGAGATTCTTCTGCCCCTCCCCCTCTTCCCATATATAAATTGATGTTTGCAAACATCAAATACAAGCGGAGGTACTTGTCAGAGGAGTCTCGGATTAGGAATTAGACTCAAAATTTAAGCTGAGTTAAAATGCAATCATGAGACTCCCTCAAAGGTTCATCTAAGGGATATGGTACCAAGGTGACCGTCAATGCCTGTGTGTTTGTTTTATGTTTCATGCGTCGCCATTTTCAATCCCTTAATCTTTAATAAACGTGAAGTTCTTTATGCAAAAATATCACTATTAAATAAACAATACTTTGAAATATTCCCATCAAAAATAAAATTAAAAGCAGTAAAGTTTTCTTCAGATTTAAGGCATTCAGTATAATAAAATAGATAGTGCCTATTTGGGAGGGTAATAGTTGAAATTGATGTCAATTTCAACTGTTACCCTCCCAAACAGGCACTATTTATATAGTATTACATTGTCTACTGTGTGTGTGTGTATATATATATATATATATATATATATATATATATATATATATATATATATATATATATATATGCACGTGCGTGCGTGCGTGTGTGTATTTAGAAGAGCGGTCATATAAATTGAATTTTAGGTCCTTGATATTTTGCAATCGTTAGCCTTTTTACGAGAAATGATTACATTTACCACAAAATACTACACCACACTATTACAGTTTACACACATTTATTTTAATACTTTGGTATTAAATTAACAGTCTATCAGTACTACAAAATCTCTGTCTTATACATATGCACTGATCAAAATATTTACAGTATAATAAAAAAAAGTTAATCTTCATAAAACACTGCATAGTGTTTTTTTATTATTATTACACATTAAATATAGCAATATTTTGCTAATATAAACTAATTAATGAAGAACTTTTAGGTATTATTGTAAATTATAGCAATTTGAATTTTACGACATGTTGATATAAGGAGTCCCATTTGGGGTAAAATATGTTGAGAAGAATCAATCCTTAATACTTGGGGATTAAAACAACAGTCTATCAGTACAACAAAAACTCCTTTACATGCGCATTGATCAAAATATTTACAATATAATAAAAAAAAGTTAATCTTCATAAAACACTGCATAGTGTTTTATTATTATTATTTTTCATTAATTTTTGTTGCAGATGGGAGGGGTCATATTTATTTTCAGATGATTAAATCACATTTACACAAATATCAAACATTGTAGACAAGATTACTCGACATGATAAGAAAACATACTTAGTACTACTAACTTAACATTGAATTAATGGTTTTCTTGGTTAATTACATGATATTTTGCCCTTGTCTTGTCTACAGCATGAAAATAACCAAGAAAATAACAGAAGTTCGTAATACGTGTTCGATTTAAATGGATAATAAATTAGCAATACCCAAAATGACACCAATATGAACAATCTGAATTTTAGCAAAGCATTTTTCTACGTGTTAAACGCTGAATGAGGGAAATAGCTGACAATGAGAAGAACCGTTATGATGCAGAACGTCAGCGTTACTTTGACGTTGTCGTCTTCCAAGGCTCGCCTAGCAGCTCTGTCGTCTTTTGACGTTGCATCTTGATTCATATGACTAAAACTTTGACCATTTCTTAATTTCTTTCTCGACGCTTTTTGAGCCAGAATTGTCTTCCAAATGATTACCTGAAGGCATGTTACGATAACGGCGAAAATAACCGCTATCATCAAGCTTGAAAGGCAGTAAAAGAATGGCCAAACCTTGCGTTCACCCGTGTTTCCAATCAGACATTGGCAAATCCTATGTCCTTCCATTTCCGCGTACCAGTTGCCCGTCATAAATGAAAAAGGCAGACCAGTCACACACGAAAAACCGACACAAGCTAGACAAACGCGTTTCGTCGTAGAAAAAGACATCTGAGGCTTCAATGGATGACAAATCTTCCTGTATCTCTCCATAGCAATGACGACAATGATCCCGTAAGACGTCGTGGACACGACGTAACCGGTGAAATATGTGATTCTGCATTCTATGTCGCTGGTATCGTATGATGTAAACCATAGCTGTTCGACCTCTTTCATGACATGCGCAATACAGGTGCTAAGATCGAAATACGCCAAAATAAAGACAAAGATTTTGTATGTAGTATCATATCGAATTTTACGGAAAATGTGAAGAATTAAAGCATTTCCTACTATTCCTACCACACATAGAAACAGTATGAATATCCCCAAAGGAAGTCGATTCATTCTCTCACTGACTACCTGCGGGTGGGTCACTACAGAAGTGTTTTGACCCATGATTTTCTTCACAGTTTGGTTTCCTTTGAGCTTGTTATTTAGAGACGTGGTTATTTATACCGGTGAGTTGCTCACAAGTCCATGTCAATATTATAGTGTAATTTTATATATTGTAGATTCATTTACTGGCGGTTACTCTTTTTCGTATCTCCTAATTATACTTTTTTCCATATTTATAATAACTACTTAAGGTTAATGGTTTTATTATTTCTTTGTCAACGTTATTTTGACGTTGATGTCTTCCGCAGTTCGCCGAGCAGCTTGGCCGTCTTTTGAAGTTGCATCTTGATTCTTATGACTAAAACTTTGACCATCTCTTAATTTCTCTCTCGAAGCTTTTTGAGCCAGAATTGTCTTCCAAATGATTACCTGAAGGCATGCTACGATAACGGCGAAAATAAACGCTATCATCAAGCTTGAAAGGCAGTAAAAGAATGGCCAAACCTTGCGTTCATCCGTGTTTCCAATCAGACATTGGGAAACTGCAAAACCCCATGGGGTTCGCATGGGGTTTTATGTAGAGTATTTTTTCCAACAACAAACTAAAATCCCATGGGGTTGGGACTTTTTAGTTCAAATATATAAAATAGCTATCTAAAAATGTTTCAACTTTTTCCCATAAGTTTATTTAGAATAAAAAAAACAACACCATTTGGTACTTAACTTTGGTCTTTAGTATGTATGAAAAGGGGTACGCAACGCCGGAAAAATGTCCATTACGGAGTTGTCCGTCCCACTGTTTTATATGTTTCATGTGTCGCCATTTTTAACCCAACTTAATCTTTAATAAAAGTGAAGTTCTTTATGCAAAAACATCACTATTGAATAAACAATACTTTGAAATATTCCCATATTTTTTAAAACCTTTTTTATTTTCCAAAAACCACTGGTATATTATACAGAAATATTAGCTGAGTCTGGTAAGTCCCTATAAAAACTTAATAAATCACAAGATGTGCATTATACATGTACAAGCAGTTCTAGGATCGATATTTGGTTGGTTAGAATTAAAATCGTAAAATACACAATTAATATTACTCTGTTCAAACGGTGAATAATCTCTGCAAGATGACATTTGTGGCTTTAATTATCGTATTATACTTTCATGTTCAATACTGAAATTGGATTGGTTAAGACGCAGTTTATAATCCGTTCTATTACCCTCAGCGTTAGCAACACACTTGGAAACGGGTAACAATGAATTGTTACATGTGCGTAAATTATGCGCGAACGGTTCGCCGAAGAAATTCATGTCATTCCTAAAGATGTAAATAAATAATAAAATTGAGAGCAGTAAATTTTTCTTTAAAATTAAGAAATTCAGTATAATAAAATAGATAGTGTCTGTTTAGGAGGGTAATTGTTGAAATTGACATCCCTCGAAAACCATTGTCAACCTCCGCTTCCCGTCGTTTGATAATGGTTTTCTCGGGGATGTCAATTTCAACTGTTACCCTCCCAAACAGGCACTATCTATTTTATGATACTGAATTTCTTAATTTTAAAGAAAAATTTACTGCTTTCAATTTTATTATTTATTATAAATTATTTATGCGTGTGTGTGTGTTTTGAACACCGGTCATATAAATTGAATTTTAGGTCCTTGAAATTTTGCAATCTTTAGCCTTTTTACGAGAAATGATTACATTTTCCACAAAATACTATACCGTTTCCGAACGGAATACCTTACTATTATTCTGAAAAATTTTCAGATTTCTTATTATTTTTTTTTTCCTTCTAGACGCCAACTTTGATCCTTAATATCTTGCTCGTTTATTCACCGATTCTTTTGAAATGTTCAGGTCTGATAACATTCCGTGCAATGCCGTTCTTCCCGTTGACTTTCCAGAGTGTATGTCAATCTAAACTTTTGATTTTGTTCATTAATAGCAATTCAGTATCGATCATTTATCAACAATGTTCATACTATCTTGTTGCGATGACATCCCCCGACCTCAGCCATGATATCTATATTTAAATCAGGATTACACACGTGCTTGCATAAGCCAGAAAACAAGTTGAAACTCAATGTCAACTATCAAACGAAGTAATCTCTTTGGAAAGGTATTTCCCCTTTCATAAATAGTATTTGTAAATCATAGAGGAATGCATGATCTGCGCAAAAGAACTGATTGATACAATATTTCTTTTTTTTCCAACATGCTTTTGGCCTATGATAATCATGAAGAAAATATGCTAGGACTTCATATGGAAAATTACACATTTTCATTATCCCCCTTTTCATTAAACAAAAAAAACCAACAAACAAAATTGATTCCGAGAAATTTTATTTGAAATAAACCTCCCAAAACGTACTGGTGCAGTCGGGTATCCGAGAAACGAAATCTCGCCGGCTAATTTTAAGTTTATCATGATTAGTATAATATCTTAACGGTATGTGGTGAATTTTCTCAATTAATGCTGAAACTTCAATGCATGCATGTATACGCCAGGGTCCGCGGCATTAAAACATTCTTGAATCTGAGAATGGTCTCAAGTCTGAGAATTTTCTCAACTCCCCAATTCTCAGACTCGGCCACTGCCATAAAAAAGTTGAGCAAAATAAAAATTCTCAAATTCTGTTTTATTTTTAAATATTTCTCAAGAATTGAGTTGAGTTGAGATTTTTTTTAAAGAATTCTTAAAGTTTTATAGCGGCGGACCCAGACGTATGCAATGTAGTCTTGCCTGGTCAACCTTTCGTTTGTGTTGTTTGAGCATTTTGAATTCACGAGAGAGAGAGAGAGAGAGAGAGAGAGAGAGAGAGAGAGAGATTCTCTGTCCTTTTTACATTGATATTGTAGTACACAAAAATCGAATACATTATTAGTAGAGTATACTAAAAATAAAAATAAAATACCCCCCAAAAAGAAAGAAGCAAGCTTTAAATCCAAAGTCCAAAGACCAATGTTACACTGTATCAGACCGTAGGTGCTGGCACGATATAGAACCCCTTGCTGATCAATGTTTTCATTCATGCATATAAAGAAAAACTCTTCTGATTTTTTCTTGAATTTCTTTTGATTTAAATATAAATTTAAAAAATTAGTTGTTCTCAATCTCTCTTTATGGTTGTTTGTAAGCTGTAAATCTAAGCTCATTGTGCATGTCTTTTTGTATTTTAAAAGAATGCGACGTTTCGGATAAAGCAATAAAGAGTTGTATCTTGAAACTTCATATAGAATTTTATTAGAACTTTAAATGAATTTTAAAATGATAACAATGAAAAATGTGACCGATTTCTAGCTTTTTTAAAGGGATAAACTCATTAATGTAAAAAAAAAAACGGCCTCCTTGAAACAATAATAAATTGACATGATAAATAAGAGGCATACGATCTCTAGCTGCAGATCTGTAGCTCTCGGTCTGAAAACAAAATCTTGAATATTGCCATTTCTTTCTTACGCGTACGCAGGTTGGCCGAATATTCACTGAGACTGACTGTTCGTATTTTACTTTTTAGTGCTGCATTAAAAGGTAATATCAGCATTCCAATAATTTTGAAAATGATTAATCAAAAAAATGCTTAAATATACCGGAAAAAGGTTTCGGTCCTCCCCCCTCCCCGGAAAACAAAATAATTCCTCAGAACCCCCGGTAAAAATTTTCAGGATCTCCGCATATAACTGTATTTATTTCTTTTTTTTAGAAAATACGCGTAAAATGTCATGTCTTTTGAATATCGGGTATATTCACTGTGTAAATAAAGTCGTCGTCCATGTGATTGTGTCTAATATATTTAAACAATTATGATGATTAAATAAGTTTCTCAAAATAAACTGCACATGCAAAAAACAACATGCGGAGAATCAAACTATAGATAACTTTTAAAGATCTCTGTTTGCTTATATCGTATAGTATACTTTTAGTAGTCACGTTATTTTCATCAATCGCCTTAACAAAGATGCACAAATATTAGTACTATGTTGTTAAAAAAAACTGAGTGAGGGTGGGGGGGTCCAGAAGTTAGAAAACAGATGTTTATACTGTAGTATAATAGAAAAAAATTACAACTGTGATTTTTATAGATCCAATCAAGTGATACTGCTTTAGAAATAATGAAATGGTACCGATATGTTTACACATTCAATACGATGAACACGATAAATTAAATTTCTGAGCAGGCATCGCTAAAGAGTTTACAAGATAGTTACTTGAACAAAAACAATACTAGATAAAATGTTATAAAAAGTTCCAGACAATCCCCAAACAATTGGTAAAAATGACTAAGCCCTAAGAGCTAAGAGTCCTATGCCCAAGACATTATTTTCATCCAATCTAAGACTAAATCTACCTGTATTAGCTTAATTAGGCTTGATGCATTATTAGAAATATTATAACACAACATAACGATATCATATCAATAAACTTTAATGTACATGTATATGGATCTAGAGCAATTGTATTTCACGTACAAATCATAATGAAACAAACTATTTATATGTCGAAAGCATTTGTTTCTTTTACGAAGGGTCTATACATCTAACATTGTACATGTATCAAGGCCAGGTAATCAATTTTGTATTACGTCACAAGTATGACGCAGCTGCGACGGAAGACCTAGTCGTTGCTTGCAACGAGCTCGTTTCTAGTTATTTAATCATTTGGTATTAAATCAATAGTCTATCAGTACAACAGAAACTCCTCTACTTGCGCATTGATCAAAATATTTACAATATCATAAAAAAAGCTAATCTTCATAAAACACTGCATAGTGGTTTTTTTTATTATTTTTCATTAATTTTTGTTGCGGATGGGAGGGGTCATATTTATTTTCAGATGATTAAATCACATTTACACAAATATCAAACATTGTAGACAAGATTACTCGACATTATAAGAAAACATACTTAGTACTTCTAACTTAACATTGAATTAATGGTTTTCTTGGTTAATGACATCATATTTTGCCCTTTCAACAAGTTGTGTCTACACTTAAATGGCTGTTACAGTATTATAAAGAACAAAGTCTTGTCTACAGCATGAAAATAACCAAGAAAATAACAGAAATACGTAATACGTGTTCGATTTAAATGGGTAATAAATTAACAATACCCAAAATGACACCAATATGAACAATCTGAATTTTAGCAAAGCATTTTTCTAAACCTATTATCACTAAAGAAATAGACAAAGGGATTTAGAATGCTATTAATTGCAACAAAATATTGGAGCAAACCGAACCAAACAAAAGTGAATCTATCAATGGTAACGTGGGGGTGGTAATAATTCTTATACGCGACGTACGTGTTAAACGCTGAATGAGGGAAATAGCTGACAATGAGAAGAACCGTTATGATGCAGAACGTCAGCGTTACTTTGACGTTGTCGTCTTCCAAGGCTCGCCTAGCAGCTCTGTCGTCTTTTGACGTTGCATCTTGATTCATATGACTAAAACTTTGACCATCTCTTAATTTCTTTCTCGACGCTTTTTGAGCCAGAATTGTCTTCCAAATGATTACCTGAAGGCATGTTACGATAACGGCGAAAATAACCGCTATCATCAAGCTTGAAAGGCAGTAAAAGAATGGCCAAACCTTGCGTTCACCCGTGTTTCCAATCAGACATTGGGAAATCCTATGTCCTTCCATTTCCGCGTACCAGTTGCCCGTCATAAATGAAAAAGGCAGACCAGTCACACACGAAAAACCGACACAAGCTAGACAAACGCGTTTCGCCGTAGAAACAGACATCTGAGGCTTCAATGGATGACAAATCTTCCTGTATCTCTCAATAGCAATGACGACAATGATCCCGTAAGACGTCGTGGACACAACGTAACCGGTGAAATATGTGATTCTGCATTCGATGTCGCTGGTATCGTATGATGTAAACCATAGCTGTTCGACCTCTTTCATGACATGCGCAATAGAGGTGCTAAGATCGAAATACGCCAAAATAAAGACAAAGATTTTGTATGTAGAATCATATTGAATTTTACGGAAAATGTTTAGGACTAAAGCATTTCCTACTATTCCTACCACACATAGAAACAGTATGAATATCCCCAAAGGAAGTCGATTCATTCTCTCACTGACTACCTGCGGGTGGGTCACTACAGAAGCGTTTTGACCCATGATTTTCTTCACAGTTTGGTTTCCTTTGAGCTTGTTATTTAGAGACGTGGTTATTTATACCGATGAGTTGCTCACAAGTCCACGTCAATATAGTGTATTTTTTTATATTGTCGATTCATTTACTGGCGGTTACTCTTTATTGCATCTGCTAATGATACATTTTTCCATGATTAAATTATGATAACTACTTAGGTTTAATGGTTTATATAATTATTTCTTTTTACATGAAAGCAATTAAATTATTGGAGTTATTAAATTAATAAAAAAGGAGCTTTCACAGCAATATATACTTTCCATCATAAAGTGAAACGGAACCCCTAATGAAAAACGTTGAATCATTAGCCACGAAATCTGACCATTATTAAGGTCTTCTGTTTTCAACGGAAGACCTTGTACTGATTCTGTTTCGTATTATTCTTATTTTTCTTCTAGACGTTTTTTAAAACTCAAATATCTCGCTTGTTTGCTGTCCTATTATGTTCAAATTTTCAGGGTACATTGGAAATTACAAATTCTCAATATCAACTGAAAATCATTGAAATTATCACCTCCGGTGCCGAGTGATTCCCCTTTTTCAAAAAAAATATAGGCATTCCTGTGCACGCAAAGGCTCTGAAACCATCCATGGCATGTGTTTCAAAATCATAAATATTGAAAATAGATACTTTGAACGTTGTCCTCCGACTTTTGTTTTTGCGATTTTTCCATTTAAAGTTTCTAAAAATTAATTTAAATTTTATGTTTCAAAAAATGCTGATTTTTGGTCGTATTTTTGTCTCGTAACTTTTTCGTTTAAAATTTTCTCTGAACACATACTGAACAAAAAATGTGCAAAATATCAAGGGCTTTTACTTGACACTATTGAAAAAGGGCTGGCCCTTTAAATAAGTGGCCTAGAGCCCTTAAAAGTCTTTGCTTTATAACTCAAAAATGGTTAGTATTTTGATGTAGCTGTCGCGAGAAAAGTTGCTTATTATGATGTTATTAATGTCGTTGCAAAATTATTTTGTATCGGTATTGCGTAATATGAGTGTAAAAAGCTTGTCTTGTTAACATGTACCTCGTTTTCATTTTGCAAGTGAATAAATAGTCTTTGTGGGCACAACTGACATAAATTAACAACTGAAAGTGCACCAGCTTATACGGAATGATTTAATTCATTAGAGAAAGTTTTTTTTTTTAAAGTATACATGTTTTTCTTGGTTTTATATTTGGCCATTTCTATTTAGATCTTATAGTGGAGAATCCTTAAGAAAAACGAGAATGAGAAAATACAAACAATCTTTTTACAATCTAGCGAAATACATAAACTGGATTTTAAAAAATAACTTCTATGAAATATATTTTAGTCAGTTTACTGCAAGCATTTCAAATCTACCTGGATTCTTAGTTGTGTGTGTCTTTACGTAACGCATCCCTTGCCCGCGGGCGAGGAAATCGGTCTCGGCCGGACTACCTAGTGGTCAGCAGTTAACTAATACACAAGATCTGCATCTTATTTGTATGGGTTTGTTTAGCCGTAAACACACAGAATTGTTTCAATTTTGATTTCATATAAAAGTTTAGTCATCGTTAAATTGATTCAACCGATAGAGTGTTTAAGAAATATAAATTTAAAGCAATATAATTCCCAATCTGAAACATCGTCAGACATATATTAATTGTGGGTATCTAAGTCTAAAAAATAATACCCATGTAATGCATTTTAATCATTATACTGCAAGCATTTCCTTGGTTCACCTATCCCTCGACCGCGGCCGAGGAGATCGGTCGCGGCTGGACTACCTAGCGGTCAATAGTGATCTAATACACAAGACTCGCGTCTTACATACATGGTTTTATTTAAATGCAAACACAAAGAATTGTTTGAATGTCGATTACATATAAAAGTTTATTTATCATTAAATTGATTTAAAACGATAAAGTGTAAATTAAGAATTAGTAAAAGCATTATTAATTTCATGTTAAGCATAGTCAGACATATCTATCAGTAGTGGGTTTGTAAGTCTAAAATGTTCTAAAAACTGTAGAAATATTTAATGTTTGAGATCAACAACAAAAAAGATAAACCTGTTAATAATGAAAACTGTTTTAGTTTCAACTCTTTTAATAAAAGGTGTTCTTTGAGATATCGTCGATGTCATGAAATATTTATATTGTTTAAAATAAAACATTTAATAAAACTGCAAACATTTTAAACCCAACACAGCCACTGTGATTTGTGTATGTATTACATAATCCATCCCTTGTTAATCCCGCGCGAGTGGACAAGCGATCTGCGGTAGTCAGGCTTCGTGTGCTTCTACCCTATCACACATGTGCACGTTTATTGAAAATATTATTATAAAAACGACGTCATTCGCAGTTCCAGAATTTTCCCCGGACGCTTAATGGGTGGGGAAGGGGGTCCGTGGGATAATGTTTGCCGGTGTGTGCCCAAAGCCTACTGATTAGTAAATTTTCTAGGTCAATTTAATAAGTTTGTCTGAATTTTTCTAGTTACCCACCCATCCCCCCCCCCCCTCTAGATCCGCGCATGGACGTCAACCAGTACTAAACATCGCCGAAAATTCGAAAATATGTCCAGGATCAGTGTACAAGCTACATTTACATAGATAAATTGTGACCACATATTTTCAAAACAGTTTATTACTTGCATCTGATACTTTCCTAAAACACAAATGCAGCATTATACATTATGTATTAGATAACAATGCAAAAATACGTTTATTGAAGTCGTTTGTAACTCGGTTACTTGTGGACAGAACACTTGGTTATTTCCCCTTCTTACATGGCAATGGGTACAAATTATAATTTATTATCATAATATCTATTCATATATATGTATAATTAGGGTCGACGTCCCACTCTGATGACGCCGAATAATGATCAGTATATCCCCCTGTTCGTGGCTCTCTGTCCGTCCGAATTACTTTTTCTAAGTACAATTTTTCTGTAATTAAGTCTGCCTACATTAAACTTAATGGCATGTAATTATAATACTTCACCCACAGAGTGCCTTTGAATAAAGATTGTGTGGTGACATTAAACCAAGTTTCTAGGTAAAAGGTGAAGGTCAGGTGTCCAGACCATATATTCTCCGAAGTTGGCCGAATCTTGCTCCCACATTTATGTAACTTACTTACATGTACCTCTAATACTTCAGATACAGAGAGTCTCAAGCTAAAGGGTGTCCAGTGACCTTAAACAAAGTTTCTGGGTCAAATTCAGGGTCATATTAGATTTGTGTGAAAAATCCTTGTCTAACCATAATTATATTTTTTTCCGATGATTCTGTCTGGCTCATATGTTACTATAAAAAAGCGCTTGTAAGTACAAAATGTACAGTGACCTTGAATCAAGATACATGTACTTTTTTAAATTACATGGTCACATCACAGACCACTGTGTAAAGTTTCAATAAATTCTTAGTCAAAATTTAAGAATAAAAACAAAGTTGCATGCAAAGCTTTTCATTATTATGTCCATTATTGAAGCGACTGGCTCCTTTGAGAAGGACACCATTTAAATGATGTCAGGTACATTGCAGTGTAACTCAGATTGTTTTTGCGAAAAGGGCCTAAAATGTCTAGGTAGAGAGTCAATGTCATAGCATACAACTTAATACACTGTAGTCTGGACCCTGTGTTCTCTCTCATGGCAAAAATCTAGATCATGCTTCACACAAACAGTCTTGCCGTTTATGTGATCTTAAACTTAGTTTATAATTTAAAGGTCAAAATCAAAGTAGACATGTCTATTCTATGTTGTCTCCTTCTTGTGTCAAATCCGGTTTTAGTTTCATCAGAAGAAGTAAGAGGTGTGCTGTGACCTTGAACTATTTTTTTTTCAGTGAATAGTTACGCAAAGTGCTTTTCAATATTTTGCTATTTAGAAGTTCAAGATCCCAATAATATACAGTTGTGAAATACAAATAACAGATAAATCATAAATTGGATCTAAAATATTTTGATCGGTCAATCTCTTTGCGGCAAAAAAATGTATTATTATAAATATGGCATTTGCTGTTTAGCAGTTGTTGATAAATTCGATCTTGATACATGTATTTCGCACACAGTTTTAACCATTAATACACTGTCAAGTGTACTAAAAACAGAAACTACGTGTTTTTCCGTGACCGAATTATTACTGGATTGGAATTGCTGTCCTCTTCAATAAGGGGCTGATGCATGATATCTATTTACTCATTTATAAGCACTAGTATATAACATTATGACTGTTATCATATTGACAATCTTTTTAGACACGAAGCTGCAACGGAAGGCCTCCTCGTTGCTTTGCAACGAGCTCGGCTCTAGTTAGTTTTATTGTTTAAACACTATTGTTAGAATCAAATCTTATTGTCCAAACTACATGCATATGTATATACACCGCGCCTATATACATGTATAACAGTTAATGGGCACCACTCTCCGTTGCATTAAAGGAAACATTTTTATTAAATTTACACATTAAAAAAGTGGATTAAAATGGTGCCCCCATTTTCATAATTTTTTTTTTATGAGTTACCCCAGGCAATTTTGTAAAGCGACCAAATCGGGTTCGGGGTTTTCAAAACATAATCCAATATGTCTGCGACCATGATGAAAAAGTAAACAATTTACAGAAATATTTCGAAATAAGTCTTGGAGGAGAGAGTTTATCCCATTTATTTGATTAACGAGGTAACTTTTGTTTTGATGTTTTAACATCCATTGTTCTACGTTTGTTCGCATGGATGATCGACGAGATACTAGCCGCGTGGCTTGATCAATAGATATTGTTATGATCATGAACAGATAAAACACAAAAGTTTGTGCCAATTTGTGACATACATACCCCAAAGGACAATCGGTATTGATTCATACAGCAGAATATAGAGGTCTTGTTGATACTAATCGAATTCTTCACATGTGCTTTTCGATCCAATACAAATATATTAATATGTAACCGGTGTGACCGTTGGGCCGAGCGCAGAATTTAATGGTTTGAAACGCAGCCAGTAGGATCCGCCTGCCTACTCTAATCATAAGCCAAAGTTGAACTAAACACCACGTGCTTAGCCTATATTATGACGTCATGTTTCAAACGTAAAACGTAAAAGTTGTGTCTTCGGAAATAACCGAAGAAAAGCATGTGATTCCGAGAATTTTTAATTTCTTCTTTCAATGCTTACCCATTTATAAGTTTATAAATTTTCTATTTATACTTTATTCAGTATCTAAAAGATTGGTTCCTTGGTGTTAGTATTTTTATTTTCCATCTAATAATTTGATAAGACATACTAGTCTTAATTATCTCCTGATTAAAGCACTGTTGAAACTTATCTGGTTTGCATAGTCAATTGTTTTCTTTTAAATTACTTTCCATTGAAAACTTGAAAAGTTTTTAATAGAGTTAATGGATAATAAACATAGATGTGTGCCACTCATTTAATGAATGAGTTAACATTGTTGAACAAAATGACGGCCAATATGGCGGCGCCCATGGTCTGGAATAAATTTTTCAGCCCTTAGTACCCCTGAATCTATTTCTATTTTCCACTTATTTTTCTTATGTATATAAGAATATTATTTGCGAGGCGGGCTTTGCCCGCCTCTAGCTGCGCTCAGTAATATATATAATATGTTTTACCATATGATATTTTGACAATTATCAACTAACATCCAAGAAATTTTGAGAGAGAGAGAATTATATAATTTTTCCAAGTTTAAAAAAAAAATTCTTACAAAAATGAAGGAATGCCATATACCTGACTCTATACCACATTGTCCCTCCCCAGGAAAGAGGCGTCCTCGACTCTTCCGGAGTGCCAATGCCTGTGGGGCATAGTACTGGAGACAATCTCTCTCACCCGCAGGAGAATACCCAGGTCCCAATGTGGGCGCCAAATGTAACAGAGACAAATGTTGCCTCTGCTGGGGGTTTGAACCTGGCATGCAAATCCAGCACTCTAACGTTAACCCACTAGCCAGAGCTAGTAATGCCATATACCTGACTCTACCACACAAGCACCTGTGGTGTTTTCAATTCAGAAACTCCTTTGATGCAAAAGTCTGATAAATACTTAACGAAAATATTTTCAAATATACTGATCAAAACTTTTTAGGCTAAATATACTCTCTCTCTCTCTCTCTCTCTCTCTCTCTCTCTCTCTCTCTCTCTCTCTCTCTCTCTCTCTCTCTCTCTCTCATGTAATTTATATCTGGAATCTTTTAAGGAGGCCGACTTAAGTTTTCATTGCGCATGTCTTTATGCATTCTAGTAAAATACAGTGTATTGATACCTTTTATGAAATTGTATCGATACTGTACAATTTATAAATTTGAGCACAATAAGCATAATACAGATTAAAGGAAAATTTTAGTTTTTAAGGAAGTATGGGACTGACACCAAAGTAATCAAAAAATTATAAAACTTGTTCCAACAAATAGCATTGTATTTTTTCTAACAGAATATAACAATTTTTTGATGGGTTAATATGTTTGTTTCCATGGTAACGGTATCCAAACATACCTTGTTGGAAATACTTCTGCTCATCAAAATACACCACTTGCAACAGAAATGAAGCAATGCTTACAGAGTTTGTAATTATTTGATTTCATTTTTCTTATATGCTATTAATAACACATTGACAGAAGAATAATTTATTAAAAAAAAAAAAAATTTAAACGATTTTTCCGTTGTTCGGAAGGTGAGCGTTGCCATTGTGCTTATATGATGTTATGATAAATTGAATTGAAATTTGTAGGAGTACGTTATAAGAAGTAACATAAAAGAAAGAGTAAAAATTGTACACCTTTGAAATTTTACCCAGAATAATGCTCTCCTCAGGGTTATTTATCATAATTTTTGAATGAATCCATTGTACCAATCTACATTTGTAATACTCCAAATATATACCAAAATTTGGTGCATTTTGATATTTTGAGATGACCCCAATAAAAACCAGACGATACAATTATGCATTTTTAATTTACATATAAGGTAGAAAATGATATTACTAATCACGTATTACAATTTAAAGAAAATCACTATTGTAATACAGCCAAACTTCGTTTTCTCGAACTAGATGGGACTGTTTAAAAACTTCGAGATATCCGAGTATTTGAGATATCGAGGGTTAAATACATGTACTTTAAAAATAAGTGGTTGGGACTTACAAATCACTTTGACATATCCATGTATTTGAGGTATCAGTGTTCGAGATATCGAAGTTTAACTGTATTTTTTAAATCTGCTTTGAAGTGCGGAAAATTACAATTTCCTATATATTCCTATACATGTAGTAAATGTACCTGTATTTTGAGATGGTCCATAAAATGAACCAGATGATAGATTTTCTTGAAACTTCGCAAATTAACTAGAGTTGGTGCATGTTACATATGGACATTTAATGGTTAAAAAATACAGAGTTTTGCTATTGTAGTTTTTATGCAATTATAAAACCCAAATCGGCTTCCTTAAAACACTTTTAGCTGATCCATATTGAATTTTCAAAAAAAGTTGCAATATGTTTACTAGCAACAAGTACATTTTATCATTGTGAATATTCCCTAAGAACTGATAATTTTCTTTTCAGAGTAGAAAGGCAATGTTATGTACCAGAAAAGTGAAATGTCAAAAGTGATATCATTTAGGAAGTGGCAGCTGCTCTTCTTGCTGGTGTCCATTGTTCTTTTGCTGTATTTAATGACCTCCTTCCTACACCCATCCAAAAAAAATGTATACTCTGCTACAACACACATAAACAGCCATTACATACAGTGGCCTGAATTACGAGTGGCAGATGATTCTGAGGTAGGTGTTTTCATGATTACTGGACAGTTCATGTATTTTTCTGAATATTCAAGTCCATTAACCCCCTAACTCTCAGTCTAGCTTGGAAAAAATAATACATAGTTGGAGCAAATGAATAACCTAGTTAGTTCCAATGATACTAAGTTTGTCATTGACCATAAAAAGATTGTAAGTCATTACTTGACCACACATTGTTATTGCTTATTTATGGCACTGTTTCTCAGTTGTAAATACAGTTGAACACATCGATATCTCAAACACTGATATCTCGAATACAATGGATATGTCAATGTGATTTGTAAGTCCCAACCACTTATTTTTTAAGTATTTTACCCTCAATATCTTGAATACTCGGATATCTCGAAGTTTTTAAATAGTCTCATCCAGTTCGAGATAACGAAGTTTGACTGTACAGTCTTACAGTCAAAGCGATGGGTATATAACCAAAAACATGTTCCTTCAATGTAAACGACAGGTTATCCAGAATATCCTACATGCTAAACTAAAGCATTAATCTTTTGGTTGCTTAAGTGGTCCAAATGAATTTTTCAAAGATAATTAAAACTACCGTTACTGGCGTTAGGTGTTCATGATATGTTAATGTGATTGTTGGAGATATTCTGTACAAAGAAAGAGAGAGATATATAAAATTGTTATATGTTATTAATGATACATGTATCATGGTTCCAGGCATGGTTCAAGAAGTACTGCATGAAGTCTGAGTCACCTCTGTCGCTGGAGAATTACCCAAAGATTATAGAAGTATGGAAGAGTTCTACAGACTTACCATGCATGTAAGATGACTGATGCATAAGAGTAACAAGATTTTTCTACATCTATGAAATTGAGAAAAATAATGCAGACAGACTAATTATTTGTTACAAAAATTACAACAGAAGGTATACCAGTATATCTATATACTTGTTATTAGAGGAACTGGAATTGTTAAAATCAGAATATATAAGTTTATTCTTACAGACAATGCAAAAAATAAATCTTTTCATTTCAAAATCAACAAAAATGGGAGAAACTTTATTTCCTTTTTCATAGTTTGTATACAGTGAGATTTAACATAAAGGCAAAATTTAGATATCATGTTACATTTAAAATGCATTAACATTATTGATATATGTAACACTAACACATTTTCAAACCCTCAACAAATATATATATATGGAATTCATTTATTTTGCAGGGACATGTACAAGAGGTTTTCTGCAATTTTCACTATTACTGAGAATCCAGCCAAAGTAGTTATCCCAGAAACCTTTGCCACAAAGGTCAAAGGTTGGCTGGGAGGAAATGAAAAACTCTTCAACGATGTAAAAGATCAGGTTAGTACATACTTCTATTACAATATACATGTATATCTTCACAATATACATGTATATCTTCTAATCCCCTAAAACTGAAAATTATAGGAGTATTATTATTTTGTATGAAATACCAGTATACAATGAATGATTGATTTTTCTAATAACTGCTTGGTTTTTTTTCTCATAAATTCAGAGAATCTTATTCATTTACAATGAATACACAAGAGAGGAGAATGTTTACAATCCCTTGAGAGAGAAAAGGCCCATGTCTAAGCCACCAAGGCCAGAGAGAGAATAGTTAGTATTCCCCAGGCATTAGCCTACTGAGATTTTATCTGTCATAGAAATATGAGACTTATACTTGTAAAATTAAAATAAGAAACTTTACAGATGTACCATGGGTATAGATTTTTGACTGATAGTTGTAAAAAAGACTACTAAAGAGTCAATTTGTCTTACAGTATTGAAGAAATATCAGAGAAAACTGCACAGACCTGTGATTTCTGTCGATACAAGACGTGAGTTACAATTTTGTCACCCAATTGAGAATTAGTTTAACAGGGTACTAAAATTACTTAAGCAATAAAAAAAAAATAACCTTGACTAAAATTAGATATCTACATATAGCTACATACATATGATATTTAATGATTTATTGGATCTGATGATTTCTGTTAGCAAGCAGCATTCTCAGGTTTGACATGCTTCCCATATATTTTTTATCCAACAGATCTTAATGTCATATACATTTCATGTCATTTTACACCCACACTAGTGCATTATTTTTTGCTTATATCACACTCTGAAATCTGCTGAACAGAAACACCGCGGAGGATGTATTCGGGCGGGTGGAGGGGGAGTTTTCCTTTACGGCGGCCAACACTTTCAAGCTGGACCACTGGCACACCCTGTCCCTCATCAAGAAGCACCACCCCCTCAACTGGACCAACACCCAGTTTATGGACCTCATGAAAACATCTCAGAAATGGTAATCTAGTTGTACGTGCTAGATTATAGAAAAGATGAATCTAAATATACCAGTATGCATGGAATGGGGAGAAAAAACTGAAAGTAGTTATATGAGTATTGGTATCTTATTTATAAGGATGGTGTTCAATAAAATAATATTCATTCAAAACAAAACAAAAATACAATTAATTGACTTTGAGATAAGAAGTTTAACTGTTATTTGTCTCTTACTCTGTGCAGGTTACAGAAAGCATATGCAATAGACCGTAGCTACAAGTACCCCATGTTGATCTGGGACATGCTGCCTCACGGTGGGGCAAGTCAGATTCATCCGCATGTCCATAACTTCCTGGATAGAACCAGATATCAAGGTAAATCATCTAAAATCAGATCCACCCACATGTTCATAACTTCCTGGATAGAACCAGATATCAAGGTTTGGTGTCTAAGGTCAGATCCATCCACATATTCATAACATCTTGGATAGAACCAGATATCAAGGTATGGTGTCTAAGGTCGAATCTGTCCTCATGTTCATAACATATTGGACAAAACCAGATATCAAGTTACATGTACAGTGTCTAAACAATGTCAGATGTCAATAAATGGCAACCAGCAACGAGATATCAAGGTACAGTAAATCATCTCAAGCCAGATTAATTCTCATGTCCATAACTTCTAGGACAAAACCAGATATCAAAGTATGGCATCTATCAGATGTCAATGCATGGTAGCAAGTAAAACCAGATATATATGGTTTTGTTCATCAAGTTAGAATGACAAACTAGACATCTTTATTTATGATCATGTACATGTTACCAAATTGCAAGTACATGTAATATAAATGTATGGTTGTACATCTAATGGTATATCTAAACCCAATAGGTTATTTTGTACATGGAACAGCTAATATACTGTATTTGATATCTGGTTACTTAATTTCATGAGAAAAACAGCTGCACTGTGTTTCATAATGTAGGAGTTGTTCATGGTGTTTTACAGGGGCTGTGGAGAACTGGAGAATGGCAGCTAACCTGTACACAAAGGACCATCCTAAGAACAACTATTTCTCAGATCTCATCATGATTCACATGTCCCTGGGGCTAGGGGTGAAGTACGGCAAAGCCGTGGCTCTGGCATCTCTGGTAGGTTTAAAATTTAGGCAATTTAAAAGACTTAGGTACAGCAAGTGTCTTGAAGGGATGTAAAACAACAAAGCCAATACCAAGAGGGGTGGGGGTATTGTATTTAATGACATCAGGTTTACCCATGCTTTGATGCTACATGTATAAATGAAATATTTTCCACTTTGACATTTTTAAAAAAGTTCTATTTATAACTGTACAATGTGTATTTAATTGTTCACTCCATACACTGTAGAGTCTTGTGTTACAGGTTCCTAAGAAGGACAATGAAGTCATCATCATCAGTGAGGAGGCTGACCAAGACTTCTTTGATCTTCTCTATTTTACTTATAGAGGTAAGTAAGCCAGGATGTATATCTACATGTACCTGCAGACACAATGCAGGGAACTGCAGGAGCAAATCAGAAAAATCCCAAACCTTTATGCTAGAAGCTGGTGTTGCATATACCAGTATTGTAACCACCATGTCTCTCAAATTAATCTTGAATACATTATGAAAACCTGTATAAACCGCAGTGTTGTCCTTGAACACAAGTTCATGCACGTTATGAAAATAAGATACTTATGGGTAAAGATTATCCATCATTTAACAATTGTTTGATGGGTTTATTTCAGCTTTCATAGATGACATGGAAAAACTGTGTTACAGCTCGGGGATAGGGTTCCCCAGCCTGGTATGTACCTGTCTGTTTGTAGATTACTTACATGTTCATGTACTTAACACCAGGACATAATCATATCGTCTCAAAACTTCTTAATGTTATTCTTCTTTATCACCTGCATCTTCACTTGCCAAGGGCTTACAATCAACTCTTCTTCTCTACATGAGCAGAGTGGATTGTAAACCCTTGACAAGCGAAGATGTGTCACCTGCAGTACCATATCTTTTTGGCTTCAACAGATTTCTTCTTCAATACATAAATTTAAAAGATAATAATTATGATTTTAAATAAAGTCATGATTTTTCTTAGAGATTAACAAACAAAAATGTTTTTGAAAGTTGTCCACTCAAATTTTAAACACCGTCCAGCTTATCTGAGGTTTTGTAATTCCTCAGAATATTTTAAGAGTTACATGATTTGGCGTTAATTTGTAGGACCCAGAGGATAGACTTGGACAGATTCCTGCGTTTGCCCGCCTAATCACCAGGGGCCCAGTAGAGGATATCAGGTCAGATATCAGCTCACTGGAATTATTTACTGTAAGTATTTTTATTATAGAAACCGTACTTGTACAAACACTGTTATTGTGAAAGCATGTTATCTCATAATATTTACATTTTCCAGTCTCTTTGTCTGTGATAACACTTTGTATCAAATTTGTAACATATACCGGTAGTCCAAATAATTTCATCAATGATGCAAATGGCGCACGGGGGGGGGGGGGGGGGGGGGGGGGGGGGGTCAAGCAGGGTTTGCATAATTATTCAAAATAAAAATAACATAAAAATGTCAATTATTTGATATTTAATTGAACAACTTGTGGAAATTATATATTTAAATACAGTGTATAAGTAATAAGGAATCATTCTCTGAATTTCAATACTATGAGGGTAAAAATACAGTCGGGCATGATCAAACCTATCATAAAGCCCTTTGGGCTTTATTGGATTTGATCACCCCCACCGTGTCAAATTTATTTTTCTTTTTTTATTGTTTGCAATTGCCTTAGTAATGCTTTTCTAATGATCAACTAAAATTTGACTGTCATTCATAGAGTTATAAGCAAGATAAAGAGCTCACTATTTTTTGTTGTCATGTAAACAAGGTTTGTGCCATGTTTTTTGTTTACATTGATTCAATATACTGGTATAAGTTGTTCTTCAAGCTGATTTTTTCTATCTTCTTATTTGTTTTGAATATAAATGAATAGTCCCTGGCATTCAGCACATTCATCTTAAGTCTAAACCCAGAGTTTTTCCTTTCAAAATTCAAAATGTAAACAAAAACATGATCTGAGCTTTGTTTACCTAACAAAGAGTAAGTAAGTAATTGTTTACTATAGTGACATTGTGCATGACATTTATAATACAAAGTATATGTCGAATAATCGCAATTTGCACCCGGCCCCTTGGACCTATAAGTCACTTTGTACAATTGAAACTTTATGCATGATAATATTAACCTTTAGACATTGATAAATTACATTTCTGATGTACAATATTTTAACACATTTACTTTTTAATATTATTTTTCCTAACTTGGTAAGCAGATTTTATAAATCTAGCAGTTTGTTTTGGGTAATTGTTGATCAATGAAACAAATAAATATTGACTATTATCAAATTCTTCAAAATTCACCATGTAGAAATATTTCTGTCGTAGATTTTTATACAAAGTGCAATATAAAAGAAAATGCTTTTCATCTTCAATACACTGTTTTGAACAGAGTAAACAAAGTCGGTCACAGATTCGTTCATTATGGAAACGTCCAGTCTCAATACAAATCGGTAGAGTTCCATATCTGAATTGGGCAAAAGTTGATCTCTCATGTTTTGATAATTTCGATTTAATGTAAGGTTCAAGCCTGTAATTAGATTTAAAAGTGATATAAGTTCTTAGTTTTGGGTTAGCAGGTAGTCCTTCATTCCATATATTCTGTGTGTATTCAATGAGCTTGTTTTCAATGTCTTTCATATTGACTGATAATTGGTTGAAGAACACGTAGCTAATATTAAGTTTTTCACTAACATTCTCAATTTGTGTGCACCACGTTCCACGGTTGTTGTAATCCCAGTAGAATGCCTGTTTGGTAAGTCAGTCTTCATCAATCATCAGACGGTTCCATATCCGGAATATATTCATCCAACGTCATTGTGAATTGTGAGCTCAGTATCTCGCTTATAACTCAACGACTGAAATTTTGGTTGACTATATTATTATAATAGAAATGCCTTATTGAAGCATTGTAAACATTGAATCAGAAAAATAAATTTTGACCAAAACAGAAATTTATTTTTATAAGTTATTTTGTATTTTTAAAACATTTAACTCTACACTCGTCAAGTTCATGTAATCAGAATATAGGAGTGAAAAGATTCTTGCTCCATAGAATCAAATTTTCTGGAAATTTTTTGTGGATATTTATCTATAAAAATAATATATTTAAGCCCCTTTATATTTTAAATTGTAAAGTACCGTAAAACGGTGAATATAATACGCACTTTTTTTCTAGGATTTCTTACCGTGAGAAAGGGGTGCGTATTATACATCCCTATAGGATTTTGACATATTTTTTCCCTAGGTGAAGCACGGGGTATCATACTGGCGTATTATCTATGCTGACCACAGACAGAATTAACCGATACCCCTCTATACATCGTAACATTACTTCATTATCACATATATATTAATAAATCCTTGTTATAGCATGTTATTAAAGAAAATGTATATAAAAGTCTGTTTATCAATAAACTGTTTCAAAATGGCCTTTAAAAATTAATTTGAACTGCCTATTCTTTTTCTCCGTGTACGCCGCCATTACAGCTGTTAATTATAGAATGTGGACTTGGGTGGCCACGTGCTATTTGTAACCGATCTTTGAAAACAGCTTAAACATCATTTGGCTCATTTTTAACCATTTCCATGTAATGATAATTGATTTATTGCAAATAATTATGACTATAAATAATTCTATAACCTATTCCGTTCATAGAAGCCATTGTTGTGCTCCCCACCGGACCGCTAACGCTTGACACCTTGGTTATCTCAGACACACCCCTTAGGCTATGTGTACTATACACAACACAACTATTTGTGCACATATTTTATTATGTTCCAGGCCTCTAATTGATCACTTTGATCGGCATCATTTAAGAATTTAATTAGGTCCGTTATCTCCTATACCTGTACACCGTTTTTCACTACACTGGGGTTATGTGATGACAAAACAATTATATAACGCTTGTTAAAAGTAGTTGATTTTATTTACGGTAGACTATTTAATTCTAGGTCTATTTAAAACATTGATTATGAAATAAAGATATTACCGCGATGTATTAGTTACAATAAATCCGTATCTAAAAATTTACTATTTTTCTTCTTTCCGGTAGTGTATTTCCGCGATGAAATTGAGCGTGTACACAAAGTATAACTGCTTTGTTGATATACTCAGCATTACCGTTCGGTCAATTTTTTGGATGCGTATTATACACCCGAACTAGCTTTTTTTCACCACTTTCAGGCCCAAAGTGGAGGGTGCGTATGGCATACTCTAAAACCTGGCCTGGCCTGGCCTGGCCCCATTGGCCTGGCCTGGCCTCAAAGTTGGCCTGGCCTCACTTTTGGCCTCAAAGTTGGCCTGGCCCCAATTTTTGGCCTGGCCTCAAATTTTGGCCTGGCCCCAAATTTGGCCTCTTCAAAAATTTTTGGCCTCATATTAAAAAAAATTTTTCTCACATTTTCAAAGAGTTTTCATTGAATTTTTATTGATTTTTTAATGTTTAAAAGAAATTTTTTTTATAATAGGTGACCTGGCTGATTGAGTTTTAATTGATTTAATTCGCGTTTGCACACACAAATACATATGATATGCATGTGCAACACTGCTCTTTTATTGCCAAGGAATGGATTATGCCCAATACTGAAGCCATCGGCATTAAAATTCAGAGACGCAACCCCCTTCCCGACTTCAAAAAGTAGAATAGAGATATCAGAATAATAAAGTAAAACATCATTTTAAAAGAGACTGACCTGCTTGAAGGATAAATAAATATCTCAAACATTTGTAAACTGATTCATAACATCAAATCTCTATCCACATGCAATGCACTTTAAAAATGCCAGACTGAGTTCGCTTACATTACCTGTCAACACCAATCAAACCCAAATTTCCCTCCCCAGTAGAAATTCGATATCAGCCTCCTCTGTCGCTTTATTGGGGTCAGATTAATTGCCTGCACTGCCGTTCAACATTTCACACGGTCTAATTTAATTAATGTCATTTGTGAATGACTGCAACATTGTATCCTCCGATAACTTGATTCAGTGATGGTCATTAATCATCACCCCTATATTAGAGTACTTTCATGCATGTTTTGATTGTATATTTAGGAAACAATTTTTCCCCTGTAGGGTAACTTCGATATCAGAATTTGAACACAGCATAACATGTTGTGACCTTTAATGTTGGTTAGAATAAACAAATTGGTCTCTGTCATTATTTTTTTTTCTCACACAAGTATTTGATATAGGTATTCTCCGATCCTGGTAGCAGTTTAAGTTAATTAGGTACATTGAAAAAAACATGCCATGGTGGAATACAATGGCAGTATTACATTCTTATAGTACTTTGGAATTTAAAAACAGACTTTTTCAAAATCTGAAAAAAAATCAGAATCAATTACTCATACCTGTAGTCATATATACATGTATGTTTCAAAAGAACTATCACTATAAGACACGAAAAGCCATTTAGTGTGATGTTTTAAGTGTATTAAACATAAATCAATAAAAAATCAATACAATCAACGTATGTGTAAAGAAAATAAAAAAATAAAATTGAGGCCAAAAATTTTAGTAGAGGCCAAATTTAAGGCCAGGCCAATTTTTGAGGCCAGGCCAAAATTTGGGGCCAAGCCAAATTTGAGGCCAAAAGTGAGGCCAGGCCAACTTTGAGGCCAGGCCAGGCCAATGGGGCCAGGCCAGGCCAGGCCAGGCCAGGCCAGGCCAGGTTTTAGAGTATGCCGGGTGCGTATTGTACACTACTGCGTATTATATTCACCGGATTACGGTAAACAAAAAATTATCAACATTTTTGAGCCATAAAATCCAATTACATGTAAAAACATTTATATTTAATGTCTTTAAAGATTTTATGATGTTGATCAAATCGTATGGATTTATTTACTACATTGTGTATATTCTCCATATTTTCTTTTTTATCATAGGCTCAAAATGCTAACACAGATCCCTACAAAGTGATACAGTTCATCAGAAACTCCATCAAGAAACGTGACAGGCGACACAAGAGTTAACCCCGGCCATGCTTTCTTAATATTTATTTATTCGGTGTAATTGAGATTAGTGAACCATGACTTTAAATGCTCAAGTTTGTATGTGTGTCTATTTATCTTCCAAGTGATGATTTTAATGTAAAACAAGAGTACATGTATAGGTTTAACTATTCTATGTATGTTCCATATGAGTGAGAATTTTTATTTTTTTTTAGATGTGATTAGCTATGTAGAAATTTGATGGTTTTGCATTGAGATCATAATATGATGAATATATTTAATATATTTTTCTGTAAATAAGATTTTAATGAGACCAAGATAAATAAATAGTGTAGTTTCAGTTCCTATACTCACCTTGATTATGTACGATGTAATCTGGTCGTAAAGTTTTTCTTAGCTTTCTTTTGATTTTCCTCTTAAGAATTAAAAAAAATGTATCTAGTTGTCACTATTAAAAACTACTACATTAAACTTTATCAAAATGAATTTAAATGTTCTCTTTACCTATTGAGGCTATTTTTAAAAAAAAAATTTTTTTGATTAGGAATAGGAAAATTAATGTACTATATCTTTATAACCAGGCCTGAATAATTTAGCTTGTGTATTATGTATGGAATACTGTGGGTGATAGACAAAATGTATGTTCCAAACAATGTTTTGTTGTAACCTGTTGTGTTCCGCTGTGATGGTACATTACCTGATCATGGACTTTACTGTGATATTCACAGTTTAATTCAATCGATATCATTTCAACTAAAACTTTGCTTGTGTAATTAAAAGCGCTGATATTTTCTTGCTCTTGATATACATGCAGTTATGTTGTATACACAGGGTTGCAATATGTGTTCCAAATACATGTGTGAAGGAACTTTCAGGTGCTTTGTATATATAAAAATTCTGTAGAAAATGTAATGTATACTACATGTAGTATATCAATACATCAATATATCATTCCAATACATCAGAAGTGCTTTATTTTAATGAAGGATTACTCTTTTAGAGTGTAGAATCTTGCACAAGTCCCTGGAAAGTCTATGTAAAAAATTATATTTCTTATCATAAAATTGGCAAGGGAAAATGATTGTTCTATCCTATCTTTATCATGAATGTTACACAATCTGTATTTTCAGTAAAATATACCTTTTTGGAAATCAAGTTCATGCTTTGTAACTTGGTCATCGAGATATATCATTAATTTAGATGATTGTGTTGCTTGGGGATCCTTTTTTGCACAAAATGTATGCTTGTTTTTATTTTTTTTTTTTTCCAAATACTTCATTACATGTACTTCACTAGATAATAAAATCTATAACGGTTAATGCTGCCTTCCTTATTCCATTCTTATTTAAGACACTACCACATTAACACACCATACATGAACCAATCGGTCAATTCAAAATCTATCACTCAACTAAAATCAATCAGTAATATAGATCATTAGATTTAGTGTTAAAGCTGACTTCTAGCAGTCCATAAATTTCAGGATTATATAAACAATGTCATGTAGAGATTCTTTACATTGAAATCTATTTTTTTCACCTTTGTTTTTTTTTTTTTTAAACCTACGCTGCTAACAGTGTACCTTATATGGATTTCAATAAACAATTTTTCTTTCTAATAAATAGATTTCAAAAACTACATTTATTTCCTATGAAATTTTCTACGCGGGAATTTATTGGAAGTCTCTTTTCTCATAGATTTCAAATGAAAAATTTCACGGGAAATTCTTGTGAGGCACAAATTTGCATGTGTTCTATGATGTGAGAAGGGCCATTCCCTTTGTCTTGATATCATACAATTTGTTTTTGTTTTTTTAAATCGTTTAACAGTTGTAAGTTATAAACTTCTAGTAGCTTTTGAGTTATGTAGAAGAAAAATGTTTAGGGAATTGTTCTCAACTCCTTTCCCGGACCGCTTTCGTAAATGCAGTGGTTGCGTAGAGGGCACCAGTAATACATGTGTAACCGGAACCAGTACGACAAGGGCAATAACTCTTGTGATCAAAGTAACTCTAATGTCAAATACTGGCTCAGATAAAAATCAACCCAGGTAAGGGGATTCCTGAACTATGGTCAACACTTGTAATGAAAACACCAGTAAGATTTAACACAATTTATTAATGTTTGTAGAGTTGATTTAAGTCAAGGATAGCAACAAGAATTTTATAATAATAGACGAAAATATGGAAATTAACAAACAGAAGTACTCAAAGGGAAAATTACTCTGAAAATATGTATAATCTGAATTAATAATGAACTGATATTACAATGGATACTTGATAATTGAATTAATTTCTACAATTAATAAAAAAAAATAAGAAAATGCAAAAATGCCAAATAATTGCCAAAAATCAAAATATGCTCCTACTGGGCCACCATAGAATATAACAATAGATTTAATAATAACAGACGAGGAACGATGAATAAGGAACGAGCTACATCTCTATAAATATTAAATTTCTCCTCTATGACAAATAAATGTAAAAATGACTAAGATAATCCTCCTTATAAAAATAAGTTATCCACAACACCTTGAACCAGGACTGGGAAAGGGAAAACCTATCTAAACTTACACTCTAAACCTCAAGGAAAATCTGTATTATATAAAAAAAATGCTTTAAACCCTACAAAAATGAACTAAATCCTAACTCTACATAAATCATGCTTTAATATACTAAACCTAACTCTAATCTATTCATAGCTGTAAAACCAAGAGGTTCAAGTGCCAAGAATAGAAAGGGAGACTTACCATAAGGTAATCACTCCCTAACCCAAGTGAAGAAAACTGACCGAACACTCTCTTATATATACCTGTATTCTATTCACTAATTTTAACCAATGAAAACCAAAGAAACTAGAGTAACTTAGCCAATCAGAGAACAGGTAACTTTATAACTTAGGCAAAAGTGACAACATGGATACTATTTCCTGTAGAAGTGTAACTATAAATAGGATAATTTTTAACTTGTTCAAAATATGAGAGTAGAAAGAATTAAATGATCAACAGTAAGTATTTGAACCTTAAGAATGACAATAAACAGTTTAAACTGTAAAAACTTAAAAAAAAAAATGCAAATTGTATAATGAAAAAAAACAAATTTGTTACATTCCTCCCCCCTTAAAAATAAACAAAATCACAGATTTTGTTTAATTACATATAAATGTCAAAAGTGAAGAGGTTTCATGTCCCTAGCATTATAACATGTTGGGAGGTTAAAAAGTGGTGTAGAAGAGGCTGATGCTCGACGTCTGGCTTCTGCTGCCCTGTCCCTGGCGTCCCTATGTATAGTAGGCAAGGGCATATCTATCTGTCCAGGATTACAGTATCTTGGATTTTTAATGTTCCGACACAAAATACACCCCTGAAGTCCTGGATGTTTCTTATCCCAATGCTTACGGATAGGCGAAATTTTAAAAGCTCTGAAGGAGCATCCTTCCTTAGGACAATTATACACCGGCACAAATTCCTTATGAAATTTTATGAAGTGGGCCCTGTACGATCCTATTTTGTGAAAGACGTGCTCCCCAGATGGACAGCTAGGAATGGAACACGCTTGTCCATCTGAGGGCCACTCCTTAGGAAAAGATGTACCAAAGAGCTCCTCCATCTCCTCTTGCTCAACTGATAACTGTAAAACATCGGCCATCCTAGCTGAAAATAAAAGAATAATAGGATAACCCAGATTAATGATAGAATTGCAAGCATTTCTCAATTGTAAACAACCTACTCCGAAATAACTGATGATAAAATCTTAAATTCTAAGACTTTATTGTAAACTGTACTATATAAAGGGTAATTCAATAGCTATCTATTCAAAATATGTTTTCTCCTATAGAAAAACATCTAAAATAAAAGATGCCTAAATGCATCTATCCCTATAGATAAACCATATGAAAAACCCTAGGGTTGCTTCTAGTTCAGTACAAGGGAGATAAACTAAGGATCATCTACGGAAAGCATTAATCTAAGAATGCTAAACTCTCAATGATTCGTATCTATGTATTACTGATACTAGATATTCAAAATATCTATCATGTACTGTTTTGACTTCTAGATAATTATATTAGAAGATACCATCATGTTTTAATAATTAAAACACTTAACTATCCTTTATCCAATAAAGTTCAAATACAGTATAACCTGAAGGTTAATTTCAAGAGCCAGAAATAAAACAACTCAGAAACACAAACAAAACAACCAGCAATCTAGATGTGACTAGTAATTTATAATTAAACTTAAATTTTATCTCCATGTATCAGTTATGTTATGCTATCCTGACATACTAAACAAAAATTTAATCAACTCTATAATTATTTAATGAATAATAAAGAAAAATATAAAAACAGACTATGTACATAAGGCATAAAAATAATAAAATATGCCTAGATACTGGTTCAAGGTGAGTAGACAACCGGAGGTTTAATTCTTCTACCCCATCTTGACTGTCTGAAAGGTTCAGCACTGGGCACAGTAAAATCTGGTGAAGCAGAATCTATCTCTGCATCTTCAGGCTCAAAAGACTCTGAAGATTCTAACCTGCTAAATTCAGGGGATTCTATAGACTCGTCTAAAAGGGTATCTACTGGTAACCAGTTTTTAGGTGGAAGTATACCTTCATAGGGTTTAAGTTGGTCAACATGAACTACTTTCAAAGGACTTTTGGGATTTCTCTGTATTTGATACGTTACATCTGTGATCTTTTTGGTCACTTTGTAAGGTCCCGTCCAACCCAGACCTAATTTTACACCTGCTGCTGGTGGATACCACCTCCAAACAAAATCATTTTCAGAAAATTCTCTGGGTTTAAGACCCCTATTATAAAATTTCTTTTGTTTGACAGCTGATTTTCTTAAATTTTCAGATACAAAGCCATAAGTATCGGCTAGAACTATCTGTAACCACTCTACATATTTAATAGGGCACACAGGAGTTGGAGAAGAAGGAGGATTTCCTATGATAAGATCTACTGGGCTTACTGTCTCACGTCCTAACATGATTCTATTCGGAGAACAACCAGTACTCTCTTGTACAGTAGACCTATAGGCTGTAAGGACATAGGGAAGATTATCATCCCAATTATCTCTATTCTTATTTGCATAGGAAGATAGCATTTGAAATAATGTCCTATTCATTCTCTCAACTAAACCATCTGACTGTGGCCTATATGGAGTAGTGCGTGTCTTCTGAATGCCTAATTTTGAACACAGGACACTAAAAAGTTCCGACTCAAACTCACGACCTTGATCTGAGTGTAACTGTTTTGGACAACCAAACTTACAGAAAAACTCTGTTACTATCTTGTCTCCAACTGTCAATGCAGTATGATCAGGTACTGCCCAAGCTTCAGACCACTTAGAGAAATAATCACAGAGAACTATAATGTACTCGTTACCATTATTTGTGCGGGGTAAAGGACCTACTATATCTATGCCTACTCTGTCTAAAGGAGCACCAACGACTGACTGATGAAGAGGTGATTTACCAAAACCTGGACCAGCTTTTGCCCTAGCACAAACATCACACTCTTTACACCACCTTTTAATGTCTGTAGACATACCAGGCCAATACACTCTACGCTTGACTGCCTTGATGGTACGGTCCCTGCCTAAGTGACCAGAAGTTCTATTATCATGCAATTCATGTAATATCTTGGACCTAATTTGTCTTGGAGCAATTAATAACAAAGTCTCCCTATCATTTGGTTCAATCCATCTATAATACAGCATGTTGTTCTTAACTATCAAAGATTCCCATAAACCATAGTAGGTTTTTAAGTCAGGAGCTGCCTCCAAAACCACATTTCTAGGGGGTTTTACAGAGTAATTTTCTTTCAAATTCATGATTTGTCTAATTGCAGGCTCTTGATGTTGCCAAGTTCTTAATTGATCAACTGACCAAGTATCTAACCAGTTAGGCACTATTTCTGAATCACAACTTGCACCATTGTCATCCGTAGAATTGTCAGATTCTGACTCCATCAAATCGAACCTTTCTATGGTTCTAACGGAAACAGTCCCGGCGGGCAAGGACAATGTATTACTGTCCATCTGCTCGGGCACTGTAACTGTTTGACCACCAGAATCATGACAATCCCCCCAATGACAATCAGGACAATCCATGCGCTTACAATAACTGGGAGGTCGTCTAGACAAACCATCAGCATTACAATGCAACCTGCCTGGCCTATGTTGAATTGAAAAATCATATGTCTCTAAAACTGAAAGCCATCTAGCCAATATCCCTTCTGGATTTTTGAAATTTTTGAGCCATATAAGCGATGCATGATCGGTTCTGATCGTAAAATGTCTACCCCATAAGAAATGTCGATATTGCCTGATAAATGTAACTACTGCTAACAATTCCTTGTAAGTGGTACAGTATCTGACTTGAGACTTGTTTAATGTCCTACTGGCATAAGCAATAACCTTCTCCTCACCATTTTGTATCTGTGATAAGACAGCACCTATTCCTGACATGCTAGCATCTGTATCTAGAATAAATTCTGATGTGCTATCTGGATATGCTAATATAGGAGCTGTACAAAGAAGTTCTTTAAGTTTCTCAAAGGAGTTCTGACATTGAAGAGTCCAACAAAATTTCTTTCCTTTTCTAGTCAAATAAGTTAACGAAGAAGCAATGGTAGAAAACTCAGGGATGAACCTCCTATAATATCCAGCTAAACCCAAGAAACTTCTAACATCAGACACATTTTTGGGGACAGGCCATTCCTTAACTTTTTCAAGTTTACTAGGATCACACTGAATACCTTTGTCTGAAACTATGTGACCTAAAAATGGCACTTCTTTCTGAAATAAGACACACTTGGAAGGTTTCAATGTTAAACTGGCTGATCTAAGCCTATCAAACACTAGCTTAAGATTTTGCAAAGCTTGGTCAAAAGATTTTCCAAAGACAATGATATCATCTAAATAACAGAGGCATTTTTCCCATCTAAGACCTCTAAGAACTAACTCAATTAACCTCTCATAGCAACTGGGAGCATTACACATGCCAAAAGGTAATACTTTGAACTGAAATAACCCCATGTGAGTAGAAAATGCTGTTTTATGCTTATCTTTTTCCTCCATTTCCATCTGCCAATACCCAGAAACTAAATCTAATGTGCTAAAATAAGAAGCACCAGCTAAAGAATCAAGGGATTCATCAATCCTAGGCAAGGGATAAGCATCTTTCTTGGTAACTGAGTTTAGTTGTCTATAATCAATGCAGAATCTCCATGACCCATCTTTCTTAGCAACTAACAATAATGGAGCTGACCAAGGACTTTCACTAGGTTCAATTCACATCATTTTCGAGCATCTTTGCAATTTCATTTTCAACAATTTCTCTCTGAGAATATGGAAGTCTACGAGGTGGAATCTTAATGGGTTTAGATTCCCCAGTATCTATACTATGTTTGACAAGATTAGTTCTTCCAAATTTACCATCAGGTCCAACAAAAATATCTTGATATTCTGTCAAAAGCTGTAACAACTGACATTTTTCTGTTTCAGACAACTTGTCACAAGATCTTTCATAAAGAGACTGTAAATGCAAAGGGAGGACTGAAGCAACATGTTCACCTTCAGGTGAATCTGACTGCACAATATCAACCTCATGTACAGAAGCTACTGTCGTGTGTTTCTTGATTCTTACAGGCCTATTTGAAATATTAACAATTGAAAACAAAATCTTCTCTGGATTTACCAAAGTTCTAGCGACTAACAGACCCTTCTGAGACAAAAATTGAAATGGCTCAAGCAAACTATTTACAGATTTGTCAACACTTCCAACTGAATAAGCAGGAACTACTACTTCACAATCAGGGGGAACAACTATGTTTTTAGCAACTCTGACTCTTGCACAAACAGGAGCTGTCTCTCTCTCTAACTGGATAGACTGACCTCCAATAACTAAGAGACCTCTAGATATCTGAAATATCACATCATTGTTCTCTAAGAAATCCATTCCAATTATTCCTCTCAAATTTCCTAATTCAGCAACAATGAACTCATGACAAAACCCAATCTCTCCTATTTCAAATTCTAAGTCAATCTTCCCCAAAACTTTCATATCTCTACCATCAGCTGTTGACAAGGACAATGAACAAGGTTTCAAAGGGGGTCTTTTATCTAAAGTCATAAAAACATGTGCATCTAATAAACAAGCCTGTGAACCAGTGTCAACTAAAAACATATTTACATTCTGACCTAGCACACATCTGACACTAAAACATGACTTCTGTACTAAATTAACTTGAATTCTCTGAGGAGCCCTAATATCACAAGAATCATAGGTCACACTATGGGCTTCTAGGGTAACCCCTACTAGTTTTCCTGAGCATTTACAGACTGGGTTGAAGCAGAGTTAGTGTTATTTTGATCCTGGTTCAAAGGGACCTAAGTGTTTGGAGCTTTACAATATTTTGCTATATGACCCAACATTTTACAGTTGTAACACTTTACAGCTTTTCCTGACTGGCTTAATCCTCCTCGATGTCTATTAGACAATTTATTAATGCTAATCTCCAAAGACTTTATTGCACTTAACAACTCATCAGGGGACTTAACGTCACTAGACTGTACAGAAGAAACATAAGGTTTAGTGATGGAGAGTTGTGGCCCCTTAATTGCTTCTAATTCTGTAGCTGAAGAAATGGCAGTCTCTAATGTATTAGGGTGTTGTAAAATGACATGAGACCTAATGTCACTATTCCCAATACCATTCATGAATTGCTCTACAATGATTATCTCCCTATTTGAATAAGACATGTCCGGGAAAGCTAAATTTCCTAGTCTCCTGAGAGCATACCCATAATCAGAGGGAGTTTCACCTGATTTGCGAGAACGAGATCTAAACTCTACTCTATATGCAACTGTACGTTCCTGTGGACAAAACCGACTTGCTAAAATGGACCTAAGTGAATTATAATCCTTCAACTGACTCTGAGATAGGTCACCTAATATTCTTTGTGCCTCCCCCCTTAAGGACATAATAAGCTGTTGAGACATTTCCTCATAGGACCACTTGTTCCAAAGAGATACTTGTTCAAAATGCACTAAGTAATCTTGCCAAGCTACACTTTTACCATCAAATTTGTCTGGCTCTTTCTCTTTTCTTAACCTGTGCCTATTGGAGTTATCTCTGGGGAAGGAAGACAAAGTTGTCTCTAACCCATCTTGAGCTCTCTCATTTCTTTCACTCTGTGCCAAGTTTATTTGTGCAGGTGCTCGACTCTCATTCATTACTGTCGCACTTGCTAGAGAAGTCTCTGTCTTTCTTACTTGCTCATGCACACCTGATATATTACCAAATGATATGTGGCGTCTGCGTCTTATGGTCTGCTCAAGCTCTGCTCTGCATCTCTGGTAGTCAGATGTAAGGTCTTGAAGAGCTTTCTCCAAATCTGAAATTTGGGTGTTAATGTGCTCTCTTTCACTCTCAATCACTCTCTCTACAGGAGGGGATGTTGACTGTCTACTTCGTGACAAAAGTTTACTTCTAGCACCTTGTGAGGGATTAACATTAACTCTAGGAGTAGATGTAGCTCGCCCTACACTATCAAAAATAGAATTAAGTGAAGCCATGGTTTCTATTCAGGAATCCTGGTCACGGCACCAAAATTATGTAACCGGAACCAGTACGACAAGGGCAATAACTCTTGTGATCAAAGTAACTCTAATGTCAAATACTGGCTCAGATAAAAATCAACCCAGGTAAGGGGATTCCTGAACTATGGTCAACACTTGTAATGAAAACACCAGTAAGATTTAACACAATTTATTAATGTTTGTAGAGTTGATTTAAGTCAAGGATAGCAACAAGAATTTTATAATAATAGACGAAAATATGGAAATTAACAAACAGAAGTACTCAAAGGGAAAATTACTCTGAAAATATGTATAATCTGAATTAATAATGAACTGATATTACAATGGATACTTGATAATTGAATTAATTTCTACAATTAATAAAAAAAAATAAGAAAATGCAAAAATGCCAAATAATTGCCAAAAATCAAAATATGCTCCTACTGGGCCACCATAGAATATAACAATAGATTTAATAATAACAGACGAGGAACGATGAATAAGGAACGAGCTACATCTCTATAAATATTAAATTTCTCCTCTATGACAAATAAATGTAAAAATGACTAAGATAATCCTCCTTATAAAAATAAGTTATCCACAACACCTTGAACCAGGACTGGGAAAGGGAAAACCTATCTAAACTTACACTCTAAACCTCAAGGAAAATCTGTATTATATAAAAAAAAATGCTTTAAACCCTACAAAAATGAACTAAATCCTAACTCTACATAAATCATGCTTTAATATACTAAACCTAACTCTAATCTATTCATAGCTGTAAAACCAAGAGGTTCAAGTGCCAAGAATAGAAAGGGAGACTTACCATAAGGTAATCACTCCCTAACCCAAGTGAAGAAAACTGACCGAACACTCTCTTATATATACCTGTATTCTATTCACTAATTTTAACCAATGAAAACCAAAGAAACTAGAGTAACTTAGCCAATCAGAGAACAGGTAACTTTATAACTTAGGCAAAAGTGACAACATGGATACTATTTCCTGTAGAAGTGTAACTATAAATAGGATAATTTTTAACTTGTTCAAAATATGAGAGTAGAAAGAATTAAATGATCAACAGTAAGTATTTGAACCTTAAGAATGACAATAAACAGTTTAAACTGTAAAAACTTTAAAAAAAAATGCAAATTGTATAATGAAAATAAACAAATTTGTTACACATGCATATGTGTAACATTATTCTACGTATTTTCCGCTCGATAATTCTTCCGGAATTACTTCTCTATATATTTGGTCGTCTGGTTCCTTTAAAACTCATTTTAGGTACATGTAATATATGATGCACACCAGATTGTTATCATATTGATGAACTTATGTTAATTTGATGCATAAAAAGTGTGCGTGTTTATTAACGAATAAACTTCAGATTTACGACTTTGAAACCCTTTTGGTCCACTGATTTGAAGGACAAGTCCATATTGCTTAATATCAAATGAAAGCTTTTGTGGATATTTTTTTTTAATTCAAAATCACCAATCTCAAAATTAGATTTGTAAAACCGCTCCTTTACGATCCGTATAAATTGAAAAACATGTACATATAAAACTCGATCGACAAATCGCAAAATGAATAAATTCGACTTCAAGCCACATCAGCACTCTTTTTTTATATACGTATATATATAAATTATATAGCACCGTTCATGTCCATGTATGTGTATGGACTATTTTGTATGAATAATGTGTAGAATCTCTCTTTCAGTATTTTCTCTCTAAATTGTATCTTGTATGCCCTCTGGACCCAAAATTGGAAATAAAAATCTACTATAGTTAGTTTACAGTATATATAGGCGTTGAGACGAAATGGCAATTTCTTATCGAAAAAAAAGTAGGCATACACCCTACACCCCCCCCCCCCCCCCCCCCCCCCCCCCCGTTTATCAAAGATTGTTTTAGTGACAATGTAAAACTGATTTGAATAAAAAATTATACAAAATATAGAATACTAAACAGAAAAAAATACTTTGTAAATTTGGAACAACCGACAGCAGGGGCATATTGGCAAATGGAATTCCGGGAATAGTGTTCTTCTTGTGTTTGGTTCTTATACTATGGCGCCATATGCAGTTCCTAATTCATTTGCAAGAAGACATAATTTTTTTTAGTGTTTTGTGTTTTGTTGGGCAGTTTGAGGACCATGGCCGCATTCTCCCTTACGTCTGAAGATGTACTCGTCACATATAAATCAAAGGTATGCATGTTACGTGATTGATTTTGCTATGCCTGAGATGTAAGTAGAAGTAACAAATATTGGTCCCGTTATCCCGTTATGCAAGATATGATCGTTTAGTTTTGTTTTTCTCTGACCAGTTATATATCCAATATGTAGGATGACTAATTTATTTGCCATCATTGATTTTGCATATCCGATACTTAAAAAAATCCCTTTCTTTTTGCAACCTTGTCTAGACTTGGATTGACTTGTTAATCAGACATTAGCAGGCCCAGAACAATCACTAGATTGATTTAGTCATTTGGCTTTAGGTGCAGCAATAATTCCTCAACTATGAATTGATCTTAAACAATTCATCTAAAAAAAATCACTCTTGAAAATATTGCTCTTTCAGTGCAATTGCAGTCAAAATTCTAAAAGTTTGAGGCTATGCATAACTGTTTATGTGTGACCAAACAGCTACTTCTTAAATAAAATAACAAAAAGAATAACAGTTCTGGTTAACATGATGATTGGTAATAATTCAGCACAATGTGAAGTAATCACACTTATCCATGCCTCATCGCACACAAGGTAGTCTGCAGTTACTCAATAAAAATGTTGTGCTTGAAACTGCTCAAAAGCAGCGATGTTTTAACTATTTTTGTGATTGGTTGCTTTTTTAAAAACTATACAGTATAAAATATTAATATAGGTTGACAGGTCCTTGCGACTTTTTGCCTGTTTTATATAAGTTTTATAAGATGCAAAATTGCAAGAAAGTAGGTAAATAAACTTACTTCAGGTAGATTAATAAAGCTACGTTGTGTGTTGGTAAATCAAGCTATGCAGCTAAATCTAGTGATTGTACTGGACCTGATTAGGCTAACAACAATTAATTCAGCACTATGATGATACCTTTATTTACCTTATTCAAGTAGCTCAATTTAGTTATTTTGAAACTTTCTGTTTTAAATATCTCCTATTCATATTTTCCTACTGATAATGTGAGTTAAAATAAGAGCCAAAAATAAAACAGTGACAAAAAGTCTGTTTACGGTACATACATGTACCAATAAAAAAGGCCATTTCTTTATCCATGTATCTATATAGTCTTTATGATGATTCATTGTGACATGTACCGGTATATAGTATAGAATTTGATATAAAAATAAATTTGAATTTGCAATAGAATGGCTTTTAAAATTATTGATCATATTATTCATTGTATATTTATTTCCATTTAGATTGAAGAAGCTATACAATTGCTGTTACATATCCCTCCCCATTATAAGGCAGAGGCATGGCAGTTCTGGCAGACTGTGACCCAAACAGTCAGACTCTTCACCCAGGCATCTCTTGATGAATCCACACCATTTATCCCTCCTTCCAATATACTCTCAGATCCGTTATCTGCTGCCACCATTCAGTTATTATCGAATCAGTTATCAATCCAGGCAGTCGCAGTAATTCCAAGTCTGATAACTCACCCAGCGAAGACCCCCAAAACATTGAAGGGGAAAAAATCAAGCGAGGTCAAAAAAAAACCAAAGGAAAGGAAAAAATTAAAGAAAAAGTCCCCAACCCAAAAGAAAACTGTGAAAAAAGCTGTGAAAAAGAAGGATGATAAAAATTCCAGTAAAAGAAGTCCAGCTGAAACTGCTGTCACTGATAATGAAGCAGAAGTAGCAGTTCAGACCCTTACAGACACATACACGACTGTATTCACTCCAATCTCTACACTGGACTTCTCCGATCTAGTAATCTCAAATCCAAACAGTGTTCAGAGCGTTCACTTACATTATGAGGAGAACAGTGAGGTGTCAGTCAAGCCAGTCATCCTTCTTCCACAAGACGAGCAGAACATTGCAGCTGGCAGTGTGCGAACTGTGAGCTCTCAGGCAGATGATGGGGGTGAGGATGAGGATGACGACTATGGTAACGATGTTTCAGATGTTGTCTCACAAGAAGTTCTCATCGAAAATACAGAAAAAGCTTCAGACAAGGACGGAAAACAAAAGGAGAATAAAAAGCCTAAAAGATTAAGGTACAAAAAAAACATGCGTGTGAAAAAAATCCAGACAGATCCCGATTTTGATCCAGTTGCAAAATCGAAAAAAGCAGAATTAAAAGAAAGTAAAGAAAAGAAACGAAGGGAGGAGAAAGTAAAGAGACTTAAAAGAAAATCAATAAAGAAACAGGGCTTTTTGTATGAGGGACACAGTTACTCTAAGGTGCCAGATGAGGTATTGGAAACATTAGATGAGAATTTCGAACCTGACACTGAGGATGATCCCCCAGGAGAGGAGTTGCCTCCACCGGTTAAGAAAAAGCGAGGAAGACCATCCAAAAAGGTACCAGGGAAAGTCCCTGCTGAAAATTCAGATGATTTAAACATATTCAATTCAGATAAGCAGAAGATTCGACGAAAGAGGAGAACTAGGGAGGAATTGATGCAGGCGTCACTGGAGTGTACAGAATGTGGTGTCAAAATGTCCAGTTTTGGAGCTCTGGATGGTAGGAATATCTGAACTGTCATTGGTTATTGATAATTACTAATGAAATAATCATTTGATTTTGAAATAGTTCACCAAACATTACAAAAGATAATTCAAAAGATTTAGATCAACTGGTACTGGTAATAATAACAAAATTACATGTATTCATACACTAACTTAAACATGTTAAATTCATCTTTAATATAAAATCCATTACTATATGTACATTTTTGTGCTTCCAGCACATTTTTAGAGGTTGAGTACAGTTCTTGTGCGTATGACTTTGTGCACCTTTTTATTTTTATGCAGCCATAGGTTGCAAAGTTACAACTTTTCTTTTCTATTGTGTTTTAGTACAAATTAACATATGTAATGTTCAGTAGTTGTAAAATTGTGATTTTATGACTTTGATAGGGTAAAATGCTAAAATGGCGCTAACGCTTCATTGTTTCCCGGTATTGTAAACTATGTACATGATGTATAAAGCCGAAGAAAAAAGTATGATTCGCTCATTTATTCGAGGCGCCGATGGATTTATAATATAAGAATTTATTGAAAGAGCATTAAGAGAAACAATGCTACACATTAGCATTTTAGAGAGAAAAAGAAATCCCTAGGGCAGAAATACAAAAAAATATTGGGAAAATGTGAAAATTAAACACTTTTTCAACAAATTCCCATAGGGTCCCATGATAGTAAAAAATGATAACTTTCGAGACGACCCCCTAGGAAATCGGTTTGGTAAATAATTTTTTTTTATCTAAAAATAATTTATACATAAGTAAATTTACATGCAAGAAATTTCATCAAAATATCTAGGGTAATAATTAGACTCGGCCTCTTTAAATTTTTTTTTTTAGGCTACTATTCACACATTATTTTCATCCACTTTCTTCGATTCCATTTTAGTCCATATGAGGTCTCATACAGGGGAACGACCTTTTCAGTGTTCCATCTGTCCCAAAAGTTTTACCACCAAAGGAAACCTACAGCGCCATGAGACGTATCACCAGGGACTCCGCCCATTCGTCTGTGGTGTGTGCGAATATTCCTTCACCGAGAAAAAGAGCCTCAAAGTCCACATGAGAATTCACACTGGAGAAAGACCATTTGTGTAATGTCTTAATTTTCTATACATCAACTGTATATCAAGGTTCTTTTTGATGATGGTCTATTTTTCACTAATTTGCAGTACCCAGTAATTTTTATAATGTAAAGATTAAAACACACAGAAATTAAATCTAACCAGTCATTGTGTACTGTTAAGATTTTTTAAAAAGGGCATAACATGACTTACACGTATAAAAAGTGTTTTAGTTTATAAACCTTGTTTTCGCAAATTGTGCAACACATGAAAAAGTGGTTTAATGATATAGGATAAAGTTAGAGTAATAGAAAAAAGTTTCCCAGAATCCTCTAGCTTAATAAGTATACACCTGTGAACCTACACATTTTATGTTATCTTTATTATGGAATTTTTCAGCTGCAAGACCTGTGGTAAGGCCTTTACACAGAGTGGACCACTTGTTGTTCACGAGAAAATCCACGAGGATGTAAAGCCCCACCTGTGTGACATTTGTGGCAAGAGTTTTAGACAGAAGAGTAACCTCAAGCTCCACAAAGAGAGACACAATGACATCAAGAAATTCAAATGTGGAGAGAAGGGCTGTACCATGGCATTTTGCTCTAAAAGTAAGCACATTACGTACTAGGCATAATGATATGGAACACACTTCATCTATATAATATGTGTATGTACTGATAAAGGTTTTTTGATATTGATGAAGCCTTTATTACAATAATGGAAATATCTTTCTTCTGTAAATTAAAAGAAATTCTGATTCAATGTTTTCTGGAATTTATGCCCTTTTTGAATTTTCAAGTTTTGCCAATTTTTAATAAAAAATTGCACTACTGAAACAGTTTGTCAATGCATCTCATTTTAATTTGCTGAACAAAATTTAGTGAAACTATGTGCATACCCTGTATATTTGCATAGTGTCAGGGATTTCTGATTCAAGATTTTTGTTGGAGTTAAGCCCCTTCTGAACCTGGAAGTTTATCCTCTATTAGTCCTGTTGTTCTTAGTGCAATTCATCTGATACCTCTCAAAAGAAAATCAGTCATGAAAATACATGTGCCTTGTAGAAATGCATATTCGTCATGTAACAGAGTTGGTTAGGATATGCGAGGTTGATTACCTTTTCGTTCATTGTTCCCTGTTTTTATTACAGCTGAATTACAGCGACATTTGCGAGCACACACCAAGTTCAAAGACTACATGTGTAACATCTGTAACAAGACTTACAGTCGCTTTCAATATCTCAAAGAACACATGTGTCTTCACAATGGAGAGAGACCTTTTACCTGTCCATTCTGTCCGGAAAAATTCCGGGATCACGGGACCTTCCACAAACACAAAATCAAGAAGCATGCTGACCAAGTGGAAATCCGCAGTCGAGTATTAGAGAGAGTTCCCTTAGAAAGCCTGGAAAAAGTCATCAGTGAAGGATTGGGGAAATCACCTACCGGTAATCAAAAAGGGGCAATGCCCACTAAAGAAAACAGTGAGAAAGGGGACACACACACTGAGGTTGTCAATCAAAGTGTAGCCACACCTTTAGGGGAGGAGGAAGAAGAGGAGGAAGAGTACATGGAAATCTCTTTCACAGATGATGACCCCCAGGCGTCAACATCATCACAGAAAGCTGGAGAAACAGAGGGGGAGAAAGAAAGTGTTATTCATGTCATTCTTAACGAGTGGCGTGTACCTGACTTGAATTAGACCCCTTGTTTTCATCTATAGGAATGTAAACAAATATAACAGTAACTGTCATTTTATTTCGACTGAATGGGCAACTGAATTAGTTACTTATGAGCTGGTTAACAAATGTTAACAAATGTAACTAATTTTATTTGGACTGCATGGGCAACTAAATTTTTTATTGTTGAGGAGGACACAATTTTTAATGGCTACTGTCAGTCACTGCGATACATCAGGCTAATGATAACCCCATACACAAAGTGCTTAGCACTGCTTAATATAATTTTTCTCAATGCGACTTTACTTGTTCCTGTATCAATATGCATGTAGTTTTTTATATACAGCATTGTTCAATAATATTATGGTTGTTACATCTTAAAATATTGTACTACTGAATACAGGGTTATTTTTGCCTCATGTAATTTTCGCCCTTCTATACTTTCAAACAGTTTCGTCCCGTCATACACAGTTGTGTATTAGGAGAGATAATTTGAGAGATTGTAATTCACGCAGTCTTAGATTCGCCCAATGACAATGAGGGCGAAAATAAAACGGGGCGAATATCTCCTTGTATACAGTATTCAGATATGACAACTGTACATTATATACATGTACTCTTTCAATAAACTCTGCATGAGGCATCCACAAAGCCAGTTTTTTATAGTCTGTATACTTTTGGTCTCTTATAAGAGCTATGGGTAAAATATTAAACCTACATAATATTACGTAAAAAAAAATATGAAAAAGTCAGATTTCAATCTGTTTTAATAATTCATGTACCAATTATATTCAATAAATAACTGATACATATATTTTTTATACAAACTTACAATTATTCAAAAACAGTGATTGAAAAACCCATGATAAAGATGGTTCTAAAAATTCAGTAAATGATAAAAACCTGAATTAAGGATCACAGCAACTTGATCGCAGATTCTCTCTCTCTCTCTCTCTCTCTCTCTCTCTCTCTCTCTCTCAGGAGGTAGCTATATAAAAAATATAACCACTTTTCAACCTCAAATGAATAAGACTATTTTCAAAAAAATGCCCCATCACACATTGCCAGATAATATTCAGTTTATATTTATATATAATAGTTTTCTGTTGTTATTCATTTGTATCCATAGTAAATGGGGATCTCGTCGTCACTGTATTTCAGAGCAGGCACATGTCTCATCATTTTCATAGCAGCGTGTCTGTAATATAAATATATCATAAAAATTAGTAGAGTGATATGATATAAAGAAATATTGGAAGGACAGTACTGGTACTAGTATTCTAATGGATAGGCAATTGTTCATACTAGATGACCGTTAAGGGGAACAACTTGCTACAAAATTGCACGTGAAATGAATGTGGAAAACTTTATTGTACATATAATTTATCTTCACTGGAAGCGTTAAAAAAAACTACAATATTTTTATTCATTACATGTAAAAAAAAACTTGTAACACTTAAATGAAAAAAAAGGAGATCAATTGGTACTCATACCAGAATACATGTATGTGAAAAATTTTGATATGGAGAGGGAAACATGTATTTTGTAATAATCGCTGCAATAAACTACTATATACATATTGCATCAGTTACGCTAAGAAATGCAGGTTTGCAGGTACATGTATATACACATGTACATGTGCTTACATGTAAACTCTATTTTCACATATTTAATGTCCATTAGTCTGAGAAGAGTCTATTCTTACAGTAAAGGATGAATAAATAAGACTCTGGCTTACTTGGTAACTCCTTTACAGTATAACATGGTCAGATATTTCAGCTTCTTGCAGCCTTTGCGTAGATACTTTAAAGCTTTGTCTCTGCAAGAAAAGGCAACCAGACTGTTACTTAAACTTTAAACATAACAATTACACAAATAAGGAAAACTGAAAATCTCTGTGATCATTTAGTTTAATGAAACAATTATGGCAGTAATTTCACTCAAGACAAACACCTACTGATATCATTTAAAGAATGAGTTTCCCATGTAGTAGGAGCAGGTAGTAAGGAGACTTACGTGATGATGATACAGCCACTGATGTCCAGGGTGTGGAGGTGATGGCAGACACCAGACAGGTACTGGATACTCAGGTTTGTTATCTGAAACACAGCAACATACTGGTACTGTCTTATAGGGTTTACACATAGAAAAATCAGTCAATATAGCACACACAGTATGATAGAGTTTACACATAGACAAAGACAGTCGATCTAGCAACACACAGTATGATAGAGTTTACACATAGACAAAGACAGTCGATCTAGCAAAACACCATCTGATAGTTTACACCTAGACAAAGACAGTCCATCTGGCAAAACAATATCTGATAGAGTTTACACTTAGACAAAAACAGTCCATCTAGCAACACGCAGTATGATAGAGTTTACACTTAGACAAAAACAGTCCATCTAACAACACACTGTCTGATAGAGTTGGCATACAGACAACAGATTTAAGAGTTAAAAGGAAACCTTAATTACCCACTTGTCCGAGAAAGGATTTGTACACAGAATTTGGGTATGGTTTATGAATCACAGTAGTATATAGTAACAGTAGAATATTTAAATAGAGGAATGGTGCTGTTACTACATGTACTTACCAGTTTACAGCCTGCTAGGTTGAGGGAGGTCAAATATCGACAACAGAAGGCCAGATTCTTGATTGCACCATCTGTCAGCAGCTGTCAAGAATGAGAAACTCATGTATGATAATTCAAAAAATGCACTGGCAGTTGACATGTTATATATCAATATGAATTTGAAAATTATATCATATGAATTGAATGATGGTATTCATATGATGATGAATTCTAAGATGATATCTATGATGCCATTTGAACTGAAAGAAATAATATGAAAATGATATTCATGTAACATCATATAAATTTGAAGATGATATTCTATGATATAAGGTATGACTGGAAGAAGGTATTCATACGATACCATATGAATTAGAAAATACTATTTTAGATGATGTAGAATATTTACTTCAACATTGCTTACAGAAAACCACTTTATGACATGTACATGAAGAAGGGTCTGTGTACCTTGCAGTGTGATAGGTCCAGTCTCTCTATGTCCTTACACTGCTGTGTAAACTTCTGAAGTCCCAGGTCTGTGATGTCAGCACATTCTGACAGAGTTACGTCCCTTAGGTGATTATTGTACTTGCCCAAAGAGGATAATCCCTGTTTAAATATACAACACATGTGAAAGTTAACACACCATAATGAGAGGATTGACTAGACATGTTATTGTTAACCCATGATTTTCTGGTAGATTCAAGTACTGAATGCAAGGGCTGGGCTCCCTGATTATATATTGGTGGTGCTGGATTTGACATCAACAGTCAAGCAATATCCGAGAATGTCATAAGGCACTTATTGCTTCCCTTTGCATTGTACAAATGTCATTCTTTTATTGAATCTAGTATAGTGATTATAAAATCAGTGAAATTAACCGGCAGTATGGAATGGCTGTTATAGATAATTATTTCAAGGGCTTACCTCATCTGAGCAGTTGCATCCAGATATATCCAGCGACACTAAAGCATGTAGCTGACCCAGCAGTTCTATTCCTGACTTCTCACTGATATGTTCACAGAAACAAACGCTCAGGTACACCAGATTCTTAAACCTGCAGGATGAGACAAAGTATAAATAAAAAAGCTTTAAAGATAAAAGATAGTGTATTTAAACTATAGCATTTTCTTGCTATTAGTCAATAAAAGCAAAATTATCAAGATTATCAAATTAATTTCAAATTCTCTTCATTCTGTAAACACATTTTTCAAAAACTTTTACCTCCTCATTAAAGTACACATTAAGGCTACAGTCATTTCAGTCCTTTGATTTTGTCAATTTAAGGCACTCACTTCCTGATGTTAAACATTGCCATATCCCCGACTCTGATACAGTTGGTCAGGTTTAGTTCCCTTAAAGATGTGGCACATGACCCCTCCGCCAGACTCTGTACCCCAGTGTTGGTTATTCTGTCAAACAAATAAAATTACAGAAAATAATGCATGTATTTCTTAACTATAACCCCAGTTTAATGTATCAATCTTTTTAAAAGCTCAAAATGAAGAACAAGGTTTAATTCATCAAATAGCATATCATTACATGTAAATTATTAATAATTTTTAATTGAATTGCTCAAAACAAAAAATTTCAATGCTCATAGAAATTAAGATCATAAATATAAAACAAAATCTTAATCATCAGGGTAGAACAGACACATGTAAATGTACATACTGTACGACATCAGCCATGTTACAGACGACCAGTTTGGAGCAGTTAGCGATGGCCTTCAGTGAAGCATCCGTCAGTCTCTGGCAGTCTGCCAAGTACAGGTGCTCCAGGTCTGTGCAGTTCTTCCCAATGGCCTTCAGGGATAAGTCCGATATTCTCTGATTTCCTGAAATTATATATAATTATTAAAATACTGTGATGTATAAATAATTTTAAACTCAACCAAAATTTAACTTTACCATTATATTTTACTGACTCCATTTTCAATCACTATCTATAACTCATAACTTTGACTATTTTGTTTACTGACATTAGATTATTTATTGTATTAAACATGCTCCACAATTTTTGCTACAATGTACAAGTCAGTCATTTTATGTGGTAATGTACATGTTATACATTTTATGTGGTAATGTACATGTTACACATTTTATGTTGTAATGTACATGTTACACATTTTATGTGGTAATGTACATGTTACACATTTTATGCTGTTATGAACATGGATAAACATTTTATATTGTTATGTACATGGGTACATGCACAATCTATGCCATAATCTATGTCACACATTTTATACAGTAATGACTATGTTCTACACAATTGATTACAGTGTATTTATTCAATAACAGAATCAGTAGTGTAGGTACCTTCTATTCGTAGTTTCCTGAGGTGTCTGTTGTTGGCCAGTCGTTTAAAGGTCTCATCCGTCAGTAAAGGAGATCCAAGTATAGACAGTGTGTGAATCTTAGTGCATTTTGCTGCTATTGCCTGTAAAATGTGAAATATGGAATACAACAGCCATTGTGCAGATTTGTAAAAAAAAAATACTGAATTGCTAAACACTCTAATCTTCAATAATGTATGTTCAAAGACAATTGATATACATAACTAAAAAAGGGGCACACAAGTAATTTATTAACAAAAATATTGCTAGTAAATAAGGATTTAAAGGTAGAATATAATCAAATAGTCTGCATTTGTCCTTCACAAAAATTTTGAGCAGTTTTAATGATTGATATAAGCATAAAATGACAATGTTGGTGGTTTATGTATTGTAAGGCATATCTGACAAACGGTACTCACAATCATACAGTCATCATTCAGTGTGGGGAATTCATTCAGAACTAGAGTCTGCAACATGGTACATCCAGCTGACAGGCTCTTGAAGCCGTCTGGAGTTATCTGGATTTAAAACATAACAATTAGAAGTATATTTACATGGTACAATAGTTTAACCAAGCAAAAAAAAATAATTTTAAAAAGATTTAATATCTTCAACATTAAGACTGATATATTCTTCAACAGATAACGAAAATCTTACCTGGAGGCATCCAGACAGATCCATATACTCCAGTTTCTTGCTACACTTTCCTGCAGACAGGTACTGCAGTCCTCGATCGGAGAACTTCTTGCAGTAGGCCAGGCTCAGGAACTGTACATTATGGCAGTACCTACACAATGGCCAGAAAAATACATTAAAAAGCTGAACAAAACAGATATATTAATTATTATTCTTCGACCCTGATTTATAGTTGTCACTATGCACATAGACTCAACGTTTATATACCTTGAAGAATACATTTTAATTGAACTTGTGTTGATCATATTCTAACTTTTAAAAATGGAGGTGTCTTTGCACAGTAATAATCGAATATGGTTTGGAGAGAGGTGTCTGTGAGGTACTTTGCTTTGAGATGGTCCATACGGAGTGTGTTGTATTTGAGATGGTCCAAAGGGATGCATCTGTATTTACTTTGTATGGGGTACATGTACTTACTTTTAGATGGTCAGAAGGGAGGTGTCTGTGTTGGGGTACTTACTTTGAGATGGTCCGGAGGGAGGCGTCCGTGATGTGGGTGTGAGAGAGGTTGAGGTATAATATAATCTTACAGCCCTTCACCACCAGCTTCAGAGACTCATCCTAAAATAATTTAACAGGCATTATTAGTTTGTGATGGGACATCAATTGCAATAAAAATTAGAATTTCACTTTCATAGACATTTTTTGAAAACTTTAAATTTTTTTAAATTTTCTGTTGAAAATTCAACAATGATCACACTGTTAACAATTTAATGGCTAAACCTATAGAAAAATATAGGATTTCTCAACATTTGCAGTGTTATGTGACTTTTATCCAACAAGTTGTGTGTTCTCTATCCCCTAGCCTTGCATATAGGAAAACTAAGTAAAACCCCTTATGGAAATTTAAATTGTAAGTTTTTTTTTAGTATTCTGCACTGCCACTTACATCTAGTCCTTTACATTCAGACAGATTGAGATCCTGTAGGTTCCGACACTCGCTGAGAGCGGTGAATGTGGCCGAGTGAAGCTGTGAGCATCCCCTCATACTCAGGTGGATCAAATATGGCCGACATTTAGACAGAAGTTTGGTTGTCACTAGATCTGTCACTCTGTCAGAAACAAGTACAAGAGAAGAGTCAAAATGTTAAAATCTGATGTTTTTGGAAACTGGTGAAAATAAATTTTTCTACAATTTTAAACATTTGCTGCTACCTATAGCTTTGAATTCTATTGCTGGGAAGAATAAACAAATGAAAGAAGTTCTTTATTACAAAGTAAAACAAAATTCAAACAATTATAAGTCTTTAAATTTTATCTGGTATCTTTTTTTCCTAATAAAAATATTAAAAGAGAAAAATACTTCTAGGAAATTGTAAAATCACTGTATCTAAGAGGAACATTTGAACTATATCTATATCTTGGAACACCTATATGTACCATGTACAAAACTAGGCTAAATGTGTATAACATAAAAATCTAACATCTGAATATCTAGCAATTCTACAAAGCCTTTGCATTAAATATCTAACATGTACTAAGAACAAACTATATAAAATCATTGAACTAACATCATGAATCAAAAGCAGGTGTTAATGACATTGACTTGTCTTCACAATTAATTGACAATTCTATAGACATATTCCACAAAAAACAAAACGACAATACATCTTGACATGAACTACGGGATTATTACATAACTTGGAGTCAGATAAAAAAAATGGAGTTCTTTTTTCTCATTCTAGGATAGCTGCAAGAAAGGTTATATACAAAGGGCAATAACTGTGATTTTATTTCCGTAAGCTGTGAGTTGCTTCCCTTCACCTGTGAATGACTATTGATTAAAAAGGATACACCCTCTATCAAAAACTCCATAATGTTGCAAATATTAGACATAAAGATTGTAATGATTGCCAAAATTTAATTTTAAAGTAAATTAATCCATGACATCTTTATTTACATTTGCTAAAATTGCAAAATTAGTTTTGTAAAAGATGTATATAAAAAGGCCTAACAATAAGCAAATTGAAACCAAACTATCTGATTAATTTCTACCACACTATGGAGATTTCGGGGAGGTAATGACTAATATACAAACTAAGGCATAAGTGTTAATAAATATTTTAGTGTCAAGGTACAGAACAGGCTTCAGAAACTATAGAGCTCCAGTAACATTTGTCTCATACCCATACGCCAATCTATAGGGTCCAGTCAACAAAAATCCACACCAAAAATAAAAAGGAAAAAAAATCCAACACAATTATAACAGTTCACAGTGGAAGAATAAAATGCATGCTACCCGTAATATATCTGCCTTTTTTAATAGTTTTGCCTTGTGAGCATTAAAATTATGTATTTATTGATTCATTGCATACCTCAATTTTTAACATGTATGTATATCTAAAGGTTGGGGTAACTTTTTTTTAAATTGATCAAATGAATATAAATCATGAATAATTAAAATGAATTTTTTAAAAATCAGGGTTGTTCAACAGTGATCATGAGTGGAGTAATTACATGAGATCATTGCATGACAAAATTAGTATGAAAGTGATTTGAATAGGGAACTCTACAGAACAATACTTGTTGACATTTAGACATGCATCTTTTCTTGGAAACATTGTGCTCTGGGAGTGCAACATGATCTACCCTGTGCTCTAGTTCTTGGCTTAATTTGTAACATCATCTGGTGCATACTATATAGTCAATGAATTTAATGATATATTTTGAATTGATCAAATGGCTATATATGTATCTAATCAATTGGGTACAATATACAGTACATTGATTGTTGCTGTTCAAGAAAAAGAGAGGATGAAAACTCTTTTGATATCAATATCTTTACATGCACTTACATGTAACATACATGTATATTATTCCTTCAAATAATAACTGTCCCTATGTATCATCATTATCTCGTATATTAAACTACTGCCACCAGTTATAATTTATTTTGAAAGCAATTTGCAAATAAAAAAGTTCAAATTTTAATGAAATAAAATAAACATTATAAATAAAGATTGCTCAACTATGTCAGAGTTTTATTTTTTTTCTATATAGATAATGTACAAAAGAATACTGACACTGCTACATGCATAAACTACCATATGTAATAACAGCTGATACAGGGGTTTAGGAAAGCATATACTGAACAGAATTACTGGTCAAATAAAATATTGATAAAATTACTGAATGGATCATTAAAAATGTGTTAGGGACGAAGGGAGAGGGTCATAATAAATGGTAAAAAATGAATATGAAAAATTATATGCCATCCAATACATGTACATAAAAAGACATGTATCATATATGTAAGTTACATTTTACCACATCATTTTCAAAAACATCTTACCTGTTTCTAACTTTGCTGAAGTCAAGCTGAAAGCAAATGTAACAGTCAAGTTGAATTAACAAGACTTGAGTAAAAATTTTCTCAATGCGTAAAAAATATAGATAAAGCTATAAGATGCAAAATCATTGAGATTTTAAATACAATTGGGATGAACAGACAAGTGATTTAATAAACTGTCACAAATGATTTTAAATTGTCTTTCTTTAAACAAAGGCAGGCTGAGCTAGAAAGGTAATTCCATCTTGTGGCATTAATGAAAACTCCCCATCAGGGAGCATACATGAATGTATAGGTGAAATAAAATTTACACAATAAATCTTACACAATCTGATGAAAATCATTTGTTCTGATTTGCTACCACTCTCGAATGATTTTACGGTAGTCAGACAGAATTTATCATAGGGCCATAAAAAAAAAATTGGTTCTGAGGCCATTTTTCTCAAAACAGATATGGAAGGGCAATGTATTATTTGAACTGTATAGATGACTTACCCTATTCCAGAGAGTATAGATGACTTACCCTATTCCAAAGAGAGGAGTGATAAGCTATGACTTTCCAGGATCTACAGACACACGCACAGCGAGCCAGGTCTGCTATGTCCAGGAAACTAAACACCTGTCAACAGAAACAGTTAGTGTTCAATAACGATGGGAAAGAATTTTCAAAACTATTGTTTTAAACTAGTGGTACTATCATTCATGTACCAGTAGAATGTAAATGGTAATTATTCAGTATTTTATGATTATCAACAAACTTGAACATCTGCATAAATTACAATCAATTTCAACATCTAGAACAGCTTGCCTTTTATGCAGCAAATCTATATTTGTTGACTACTAGTATTTTTTGCTTTGAATTCAATACAAGCATGAATCCATATTGTTTGACATTGTAATAGTTGTTTGCTCTTGATATCTATATATGTGTTATCTTTGGCATATTCTGGAATGTATAAATATTATTGATCTAGCCGATAAAATGTCTTAAAAACATGTACATTTGTACAATCTATATATTGTTCCTAACATCTGTATAAACTACATACATGTTACTTACTAAGTCTTGTGGTTTGTGTAATCTTATTGTTTACATTAATTTTATTCAATCTACTACATGTGTATCTCTTGAAATGTGCTTTGACTCTTTCTCACTGGCCTTGACATTTGTGTGACCTTGTGACCCAGCATGTTACCTTGACGGCCAATTCGATGCCCAGCTGCCCAGACAGTTTATCCTGAGCGTCTCCGTCCCCCTGTCCGAATGTTTCCTCATCGTCTACATTCTCTCCACGCTCCAACCGCTGTAGAAATACCAAGACAGTGTTATATGATATCAAAAAAATCACAAGTCCATATATATATAGTGTTAGTACGCCATTAAAGCATATAATTTACATATAACAATATATTGGGGACATGTAAATGTAAAAGAAAAAAAATTGTTTTAGTTTTTCGAGACAATTATTGCTTACAGGGTAAATATAATATGAAAATATAGGATAAATTATTTTAACTGCATTTGGAAAACAATTAAATAAAAATAGATTAAATAATGTAGTTTAATTTGCCCACATTAAGAATTTTATATTTGTCAAGGATATATAGCAAGGAAGGAGAGTTCGGAATGAAATTCAGTATAAGATTTTAACAGAATATTGAATCAGAACCAGAGGACATGCTTTGTTAATTTAAAGCACAGGAAATGACAGAAATATAGACATGGAATTGGGAAAGGGGGATAACTTGCACTGTAATATTCAGTTATAGAACATCTGTTGAAAATTAATACATGTAATTTGTAGCCATTTTCCTGTAAACATTGCTGAATGAATTTTGAAATATATCAGACAAAATAACGTAAGAAATTCAATGCATGCTGTAAAATGTAGCTGCAGCTCTATGCGCAAACTTTATAGTTTCAACTGTGATTGTCTAATTGAAGCGTAACTAGTTTTTTACCATTAATTTTATTTATTTGATAAAGCAACTCATTTAAAAATAAAGCTAAGTGGTAGTTTTTGAAATGAAAATTAAAATGTTTTAAAGTCTAGTTTTCACTTAAAGGTCTCAATTTTTTCAAATCCCCAAATTAGGTGAAAATTAATTATAAAGCAATCCATTTAGTAGTATATGTAATCTGATAGGCAAAGTTACAGTAAATTACAGTACTCTATTTTAGGTTAGAGCAATATACAGGTAAAATAAATGTCAGAACTATTTAATATATAGTCTTTTAAACACTTCTTTAGGTATAGTTTAGTCTCAGAGAGTAGTCATTAATTTACAGGGAGGAGGGAGGAGGTTAGAACAGTAAGGGTCAAAGGGTAATTAGGTCAAGTAGGCGTCTACAAGGGACTTAACTCCTGCAAATCACATCAAAATGTAATTGGGTGTGGAAAAGGGTGTGCTACACTTATCTACTTTGATTCATACAACATGAATTTTCTCATCTGATATTTTTTGTTTGGAAATAAATCCCAATTTTTTTAGGGAAAATGGTGACAGATTATAACTAAACTGACCAACATGGATATAACTAACACTAAATTATAGTTTATATATCTTTTTTAAAAAAAAAATCTACATTGCTTATCTACACATAAAAGCATTAAAAAGGTGAGTAAAAATTTCACCGTGAAACTACCAAAAATTTCGGGGTGTAGTGATAAAAAAATCTTACACAACTAAAATTTTACTTAAATTTTTTATTAGGTAATGGACACAAGGTCTACGATACTAAACAATGGAGACAATAATTCTTATTTTACGCAGCACGCAGGTTAATCAAGCTAAATCACAGCATGCAGTGTCAAGCAGCGTAATTACAGAATACATCAAAATAAAACAACGTTACCCGCAGGCTGATCTTTAAAAAGTGAATGTGAAAGCACGGACATCAAATTAGAGTACAAACAAAACAAATTAACGATCAAAAAAATATTTACACAGCGCCAAGTATACATGTATCATAATACTGCTGGGAAAAAAGATGATAATAAGCAGAGTTTTGGGAAATTCCGGTGGTAAAAATGACCTTCATCCAAACTGGCAACCTTTAACCCCAACATGAATATGCATGAATGTTCTAATTACATATGCGCAGAGTAAATGTACATGCAGGTTTATCTATCTAATTTAGCTTGGTGTCCTGAAATATATAAGGATCTGCATATATATTCTGTAGTACTTATACTAGTAATTCATATCTCATCTAGTTTAGCCTCTTATAGAAAGAGTACTGTAAAACATTCTGTTTTATTGATTTATCAAAAGATACATGTATATTATGATAGCAAAAAACTCTCTATTACATAATCTTAACAGATATATTGCAGATATAGTTTTATCCAAATGAATTGGTTACTGTGTCTAACAAAAAGCCTGAACAGTACACAAAGTCAATGAATTCATTACAACACTTTGCAAAACAAGTTAAGAAATTTAACCTAATTACACATTTAGTTCAATCTCGAAAGAAACGTACAGTTTTTTTTAATGACTCAGTAAGTCCAAGTGACTGAAGAATTTTTTTCTTCTCTTGAGAAATTAAAACTTACAAAGAATAGATACTTAGGCAAACTGTGACTGCTACGAGATTGATACAGCCTTATATATACTTGATGAGGGTTAGATTACATCAAAAATCCCAAACCAGTAGAAAAGGTGAAAGTACAAGAGCAGTTAGTTTTTCAGCCAGCCCCATTAGGTCTAAAAATAAAACTGAGAATCAAAGCCCAAAGTTCAAACGACACCAATACTGTGTCTCTACTGACCAGCGTCATCTGTGTACCAAAAAACAAAACACAGGCTCAGTTTAAATCAATGGACAGTTATAGCTGCTGCGCAATCATTGAATCTGGGATAAATACATGTATAGAACTGTGTATGAAAAAATTATATATTATATTATACTAGGTATATTTCAACATATTTCAAAATACTTATAGTTTATAAAATATTTCTAGATTACTGCTTTCATCATAAGATTACTTATCAAATTCTTTGTATAAGCAAAATAAATTCAAAAGCTCAAACCTTCAAGCAGTTTCAATTACATTTTTTTTTCAATTTTTATCTCTGTTGCTTCTAAAAAGCTTCTAATGTTCTTATATCATGCAATTTTATCTGCCTATAATTCTTCTCTGAAAAATTTCCATTATACAAAACCCCCAAAGTGCATGGTTATTATTATATATTTCAGAAATCCAGGTACATTGTTATTAATTCCAAATACCTTGATACATTATACAAAGGTGAAAATAAAAACCCAAATGTGAAACCTTATTGTTTCGCAATATAGTTTATCAAATCAAGCCTTAAAGCATATATACGAAGAGACAAAGTCCTCCTGCTGTTTTACCTCGAAATATTCTCGCTGGTCCTTATTCCGCTTGGCCACTGCACGCCATTCTCTGAAGAGTACGATTCCAACACTGACAAAATAGATCCGCTTCAGTTTGTGGTATGCCACTGAAAAACAAAATGAATTTTTTTAACGAGAGAGAGAGAGAGAGAGAGAGAGAGAGAGAGAGAGAGAGAGAGACATGTATTGGATTATGAGGTCAGAACTCTAAGTTCTAAGATATTATACATTATTCTGTTTAATTTTTGGGTTTTAATAACTTACTTGCTTGACAACCCTTCCTGTATCTCAGCCAGTCCTACAAAATACATGAGTAATATTTATATGCATTTCTAATTTTCTTTGCACATGCAACCAAATTTTCTCCATCAGAAACAAATTAATTGGAATGAGAATGGCAGTTTATTATTTAAAAGAAAACAAAAAGTTTTAAAAACAAAAAGAAAGGCTTCTCACCCTCCACACATTGAGATGGACCCGCAGAATCCTGTGAGCGTGATGGAGAGCTGCTCTGTTCATCTTCTTCTCCATGGCCAGTTTTTTCTTCTTCTTGTGCAAATAATACTGCATCCAGGCACTGGAAAAAAGGGATTATTGCATGGCTTCAGTCTTCATAAGGAAAATATCAATGAGCAATGCATTTTATATCCAGAGCTTAATAGCTGTGCATAAGAATTGATTTATAGTTCTGTGGACTTGGCTTTTGTTCACTAACCTAAAACACATGTTTTTCAGGCTCATGTTGTAATGTCCATACGCTGTGGCATACATTTCAGGGGTGGGCTACAAAAATGGCACAGAGAATTATCAAATGTTATTGATTTTAACATCAACACATAAAAGCTGTAAACCAATTCATTAATAAATAATGTCACATTTAAACACTGTATAAAAATGTGTGCCACCTACTTAATTCAGTTCAGTAATGTATGCTTCATTTATAGAACTTTGCCAATATATTTACAATTCTAAATCAGCCTTAAGTCCTTTTGTAATAAATTTTAAATAAATTTACTTAAAGTTACTTAAAGTTTTGCTTTAAAAAAATCATATTACAAGAACTAAAAGTATATATACACACAAAGTACTTTTTATCAAAGAAAATTATAAAAATCAAATTAATTGATTTACTGTTAAATCTGACTCGATATCAAATTATCATTATTAACAATACAATATTAATACATGCAAACTTACATCTTGTAAATCTGACATAATCAAGTTTTATCCTGACTGAATTCAACAAATTCTGATAATAATTGAGAGTATAGATATTTGATTTTCTCTAGCTCCGTCTTTAACAATGAAAGTTCACCTGTCTGAATATTTCTTTTACTTTATAGTGGAACCCAATACACTCAATTACTTTTGCCCTAGAAATCAATACTAGATTCATTTACCTGTATGTCCCAGGTACTATAACAACCTCCTAACAGAATCAGTCTGTGTTAATATTTCATGACTACAAGCTTATAATGATCAAAGTTACTCCAGTCTACACACATTGAATCAATTACACAAGCTCTTGTCTTTTGTGTTAGACTGACAGACCCCCACCAATATCCAATAAAAAGTCACACCTCTAATTCTATTATTTTTTTCTTCTAAATCTAAACAATCTGTTTGAATTAATCTGTCTATGATACATGAACTTGTTTCTGCTGGGTCTAGGACAAAGAGCAATAAAGCAGAATATTAATTGAACAGAAAGAGATATATCCCATAATCCTCTACTACTGATCCCATAATCCTTTGCTACAGCTCTTCGCTCGGACTACCAATGATGATATGGACATATAACTCTGACAGGGATTTTTGGCCGAGACAAACCAGATTTAATTTCAAGAGGGGATTTCATGTGATCCTGTGTTTTCTAAGGAATTGAGAAGATGTTTCCAGAGCCAAGGAGTAATTTAGTCAGATCAGAAACCAAAGCCATTTCAAAGGACAATTGTAAATTTTGTTGATTTGAGTAAAGCGTGAGGTTTTCTTGTATTTTTTTTTTTTGGGGTGGGGGGGGGGGGTCTAAATACAGGGTTTTTTTTAAAGGAACCTTTCACTAAATTTTTGGAGATTCAGTCCATTTTATGATAACCAGTCAATTGATTGAGCCATATTATAACTTGGGAGAAGGATAAAGTTAAGGCATCATACTATTTATCACAATGAAACCTGTAAGTTTTTTTTATAAGACTTTCATAGATTTTACATTATTATTATGTTAAGCAAATGTTTACGGTACATGATTTTAATCACTATAAACATTAATGTTCTTGATCTACACATGCATTCTGTGATTCATCATTACTACCAGTAACCTTGTATAAGTCTAATGTGCCATAATTGTTTTACAAATGGCTACACATGCAGGCAAAATGCACTAGAATTCCAAGTACATTTCAAACTGATCTATTGCATCTTTTGATCAGCAAAGTGTAAGCAATATGTATATTACATGTATCAGAAAATTTATAAACTAATTAAATTATTTCATGTCTTAATTAATTTAATGATTTATTTGATTGACATGCTGTATTAAGATGTAAGTGCTGGTGATTGTACATGCAAAAATGCCTCATATTTCAGTTTGACTTTTGTGCTTAAAGTGTTTTTGGAAGCTTGTAAAAGTATTTTCTCAATTATTTCTCATTTTGATACATCATATCCCATGCATGCTATGAATTTGCCTCCAACATGCAATTTCTGCTGCAGTCAGCTGTGAGAAAATGTAAGGCTGCACACTGCGGTTTTTTAAACCCCCTAACATTTTTCCTCTTCATAAACACCAAATTTCTTAATAAATTAAGACAAGTATGCACAGTTCCGCTCATTAAAAAAAAATGTCAGAGAATTAAATGTTAAACATTTCAAATCAAATCCAGAGGCAATGAATTATACATGATGCTGAGGATGAGTTTTTAGGAAAAACAACCATTAAACAGTTTATAATCAAATGTTGTTCAATATCACTTCAACAATTCAAAACCCAAAAAGATTTCAAAATTCAAAGTATTGTATCAAATGATATTAAAAGGACTCTTTGATTTTGTTTAAAAAAGATATATTAAATAATATCTATGGGTTTAAATTTCTTGTTCAATTCTGTAAAAAGTTAGATCAGCTAGAATTGTAACGGCAACCACTCTCTTCAAAAAACTTGACAAAAACAAAGTCAGTCTGCAGCCGAACAAAGAATGAATGAGTTATAAGAAATGGACACCAATCCATGTAGTGTGAGAAATGAGAGACTATGACAATGTCAGAGTAAGCTTAAGAGCAGAGCAGACCCAGATTTTACGGCTCTTGGTAATGCCTTCAAATCGGCCACCAAAGTAACCTTGTCCTCTCTGAATGTTGACCGGAATGTCAATAAAGTCCTACAAAAGTACAGTCAGGCTGCAAATTAGTATATTACTAAACACATCTGGACACTGTTGCACCCTGGCTAATAAAGCTTAGCTGGGCTTATACTTTCATTCGAATCTAAAATTCATAGATACACCTGTTTTTTTTATTTATTAAGATACATCTTTAGATGAATAACCTGGAATGAAAAAACTTTATCCATATAATGTTTATTTTGGTGATTTTTCTCTTCTGACTTTAAAAGCTAATATGCATTGGTCTTGGGCCCCTAGGTAGTGGCTTGATTGAAGATCAGTGTTATAAAATGCGCTGGTCATTACAATATGCATAGACAGAGAGAAAAAAATTATTTGAAAATTTAATAAGTTTTGCTATATACAATAACTGTGGTTATAGAAATGAAAAATTTGTTTTGTGTGTATTGACCTCAATAAAGCTATTAATAAATTCAATTCAGGCAATTGAATGAGGTTGATATCTTAATATATAAAATTTACATACATGTTTATAAAGTTCATATCTTTGACCTAGGATTTATTCTAGCTTTCAATTTACTAGTAACCACAACTTTAAGTCTGGGAGAGTAGAAGTGGTTCTGATTTCAGACAGTGCTATAGGATTATAGCTATACTTTTGTATGAATAAACTTAAGAGGCCAGCCATGTTACCTTGATAGTTTGACAATTGCTGCCTACAAGTATATTATGGTCAAGCAAGCTGTGGTAACTTTAAGTATGCTGAATTGAAAGATAGGAGATTAGGAGACACAAAAATATAAACTTATATTTAAAGTTCACTTGATTAAAATTGTATTGTACTACATTAATAAATAAATGGGAACAGATTCTGTGTTTTTGCTGAAATCATAAGAACACATCAATTGGTATTTACATTAAGTATGTCTTTTCATAATTATTCTTCATTAAATAATAAGCCTGAAATTAAAATATTGACTTTTTAAAGTGAAAATCACAATTTAGAAGAGTATTAATACAAGCATAATGTTTGAGCAAACCAAATGTTCCCAGTTTATTAGGTATACATGTACTTATAATGCAAAAATTAATCACGATAATAATATATATGCAAGAAAATAATCTATATTAGATGTGACAGTTATAATTCATCATTTATAAAATGAAAAGTATAAATATCATAAATCAAAGAGTGACCATTGCTCTAGGGTTGTGTTCAGCATAAAGCTAAAGAAAAAAGATGTTTTTAAATTTTTTTTTTAAAAAGTGCTAAAATGTTGTACCATGTCCTTAACATCCTAGAAATGTGAAAATAAAAAATCATGTTCTAAAGTATTACTTCAACACACCATCTAAAAATAAAACGAGCAAATTAGAAAATAGATCATTTGTTGACCAAAAAGGAAGCATTGAAATTTATTTGTGCAAAGCAAAAAAAAAATATCAAAAACATTTTTGTGAAAAACCAGGCCAATTCTAATACTGTCTTCTTTCCTTTTCAAAAACTCTTTTCTTATGATTGTCTACTTTATTTAATAGATTAAGTATTCACTTTTTCAACTAAATGAAAATTTTATTAAATATTTCCAACTGTCCAATTTCATTAGTTTTTCAAGCAATAACCAGATAATAATATGGCTTTCTGTGTAAATAATTATCTCTTTTTGCTTTTCAATTTTGTCAGAAAGTAATTCAATTTATTTACAGTCAAACTTCGTTATCTCGAACTAGATGGGACTGTTTAAAAACTTCAGATATCCGAGTATTCGAGATATAAAGGGTAAAATACTTAAAAAATAAGTGTTTGGGACTTACAAGTCGCTTCGACATATCCATTGTATTCGAGATATAAGTATTCGAGATATTGAAGTTCAACTGTATTTTGACAAATCAAAAATATAAATGTATCATGACTAGAAGTGTGATCTACATGTGTTTTGTTTTTGTTCAAAGTACATTTATTATGATGATCAAATTCTTAACTGTTAAAACTAAACTTGGAATATATGCAATTAAATCATATACATGTATTCGACATGAACAAGATAGAACAAATTTTAATATCTTAGGTAAGTTTTCAAAAATATATGTACTAACATGTTTTAGATTGATGCTTTGTCCATGAATGCAGTTTATTTTGGAAAATGAAATGAAAAATAAATCTAATTCAAGCAATCAACCAACTATTTCACAAAAATTGGATGAATTGTTCTAAAATTTATGAACACGATAATTCAAATAAAACCCTATTATATAAAAAATGTATGTTGTATAAAGCAGAGTTCTTCGTACATAAACAATAAACACAGTAAGATGAACATTATTTCTGCTTCAATCAACAAAAATGCAGATGGAAAAATGGGTGTGTCCATTATTTTAAAATGCTTGGTAAAACTTTTTTATTTTATAATTTAATTCTTTTATCAATAAAACGTCTACTTACTATCATGCTTTCATCATCTAGATTAAAAATGAAATCCAAATTGCTCTCTGTTATCACTTTGTTAGGAGGTTTCATATATTCCTCCACAAACATGTCCCTAAAAATGAAAATGGAAATTATCAGAATGTTTACAGATATTGTTATCATATATATTGTCAATTGGCTGACATCTCAACTAAGAGCATTAATGATTAAAAGAATGTTCAATCATTTGAAAGCAATCATCTTTGGTACCTTGAGGAATGAAATGTAGTTAATTATCTCATAGCTACAATGTAGCTTTTGTATCTACAAAGGTATATGTCTTCATGTGTAATTAAACCATGCAATACCAATTTAGTTCATCAATTCCATTTTCTTTCAGGTTTCTGAGCTTATCCAAGATAAACTGCAGTGGATCATCCGGACACATGACTGCTAATCCAGTGAGAAGTGCCTAGTGTGAAAAGAAATAAATATTAACCAAGAATTAGAAACCAACTCACTGGCAATTATATAAAAAATGATTACCAGTTGACATATAAAACTAAAAATTGTGCATATACATCAGAAATTAATGCAGTCGGATTAAAATCAAACGTTCCACTAGCTCCTTTATTTTGATGGTCATGTGGCCATCAAAATGAAAGAGTAGTGGAACGTTCGATTTTAATCAGACTGAAGTTAACGTAAATAAGAAAGTGCTGATATAAGATGGTCCTAGTATAGCTATTGTTTCTGTAACAGTATTTCTCAATCTTTGCACTTCATAAAAGAAAAACATTTCATCCCCAGCACACATTCTGACAGCAACAACGACTGTCGGACATCAGAATCTTTAAGAAATACATATGCATGGTTAATATTCTACAAGTGGTATTCGTTCTATTTACACCTGACTTAAAATTTATGTGTTCAAGACCATCCCTAGATTTAGTTTTATCACATAACAGTCATAAGATCACTGCATATCAAAATAGTTTACTCATTAGAATAATCTCTGTTAACAAAGTTTTGTACTTGCCTCATATATATCTGGGAGCTTGTTTGAACGTAGATAGTGCTTAAGTTCGGGCTTTTGCCCCTTCATTGAAGCAGCCATGTTTGCCATTATGAATGAAAATACAAAAATGCAATAAAAAAAAGCATATGCATTCAAATTAAAACTTATAAACAAGGACTTAAGTTGGAAAGAACACGCAACCCGCCATATTGTTTGCTAGCAACAAGAAACCCGGATGTGAAACAAGGTGCTTGGTTAACTCGTTCCATGGATGGTCGATATTTAACTGCTCAGTGACCAGTGGGTATTCACATTGATCCATACCAAAGATTTAAGAATATTAATACATCGTACATGAACTAAAGAGAATCCTTTCATAATCTAAAAAAAAAAAAGGTTGGCAAAAAAAAAAAAATCATAAAAATGTCCTCTCCGCTTTTTAAAAGATAGTCCGAAATATCTGACATTTTCCTGGCCTTTTAACGATTTTAATTTTTACATGCCAGGAAAACATATATATCAAAATCGTTAAAAAAAAAGCCAGGAAAACGTCAGATACTTTGGACAATCTAAAAGGTATAGGCACCCTATAACGGAGGGCAATAATTAGATTAAAATATAATGAAGACCAAGTGCGGCTGGGCTCTGTAAAACTTGGTATTTGCGCGGATTCAGAATTTTTTATTTTTTGGGGGGGAGGGGGGTCTTGAAGGTCTGAGGAATAATTTTATTTGCCGGAGGGAGGGATAAATATATATAATATAAATTTCCGGTGAAATTGTATGCAAAGGTGTTGATGAAAAACTGATTTTGTACATGGGGTGTATTACAAACTGTAGTACCAGAGGTGTATACTCTCAAATTATTCAGAGAGTTTAAAGACTTTCTATAGTCTTATTTTTAGTCTTTATATTCCTAAATGAATTATATGCTGCCTTCTTTAAGCATAATTATGCTAATCGGTGAAATAAAATCCATGATTATTCGAGCCATAGTTGTGCAGGCTAATATTACTGTCCTTTGTGTTCCGTTGGCCGTTAAGCTGCTGTTAATTTCTGCAGCCTCTGAGATAATTCTCTAAAAATGTACTATGTAATCCAAAATTCTACAGTATTAAGTTTTAGAGAACTTTTAAAATATGTTACTTAAAAAGTTGATGTCACTCATCGTATAGAATTTACTTGTTTTCCTCTCAACCTTCTCGGGTAAATGATGGAGAAAATCATATATTTGTTCTATTTCATGCGCAACATGATGCGTTGAAAGAATTTCTGTAGAAAATTACTAAGTATGTGCGTACATTGATGTAATACATGTTTATAAATACAGGTACTGAATCTTTCTTATCACACAAAATTGCATATGCATGCAAAGCAATCCTTTTTAAAAATCGATATTTTTATTTTTATAAAGGTCAAGGGTAAGGGAGGAATGAATGTTGGTAATTAAATATTCTTAATAAATAATAGCATACATTTCTGAGAACCAGGAAATTAAATACCACTATTAAGTATAAACTTCGTAAAGGATACAAGCCAAAAACGGTCCATCCTGTGAGAGAAAGAACCGGTCGAAGCCCGCAGTGCCAACATTACTTCTTTCTCTAACAGAATGGACAGTTTGAGGCTTATATCAGACTTAGAACTTTAATATTCGCGTGCGGGAAACTGTTGCGAGGTTCACGAGAGCCTCGTCGTTACAAATATTTCTTGCTGCAAACCAGTCCTTGTCGTATGTTTCTTAGAACAACACGAGTCTAGATAAGGTTTGATCGCGAACATTAGTCGTCGCGAACCAGTTTATCGGAAGTAAATCGCGAAATAAGGTTGTCGCGAATAAAAGTTGGTTTACAGTATCATATAAACCTATTAATGATCGGGAAACAATTTAATAAAACCAATCTTGCATAGAACTGTCTCTTTTCTTAACTTATTGGATAGTTTCAGTATAGTATAAGATAATCCTCAATTCCAACAATTGAGTAAAAAATTGAAAAAATGTAACTACTCTAGTAGTATATTGTAGATTTAATAAAATGTGATTAGAATACAACAGTGTTAAGAAATATCACTTATTGACACAGACACAAATGCAATAAACAATACATATGATTGGTAAAATCCCAAATTGATCATAACGTTTCGTTTGCATATTGCACGTTTTATTAATTTATTAACTTTTTGGAACACAAATATATAATTATATGCTTCTCAATCTAACATCTGTATTGAAGAAAAATGTACAGTACCTCTGTCGATGTTAGTATTAGAAACGTTAAAACAATAATTACAAAGAGCGTCAAGTCAAAAATTTTCAGTCTCGACGAATCTCGCTGAGATTAGTTTGAAATCAACATGCCATCATATAATTATAATGTCACTTGATCACTTAACAAATACATATATGATTTTCTTATCGGTCCAACTTTTCTCAAATGCTTGGATGATGACATCTCTCGGAATGTCCACTCCACACTGGAAGTGAACTTGGGCGATGGTCGATGGTCGTTCTTTCTTGTTCAACTGGATTTGGACGTTGGCCACTTTCATCTCTTTCCCGGCGACTTCTTCAATGTGGGTGTCCTGAAGGTCAATTCTCAGACATAGATCACTGTTGTATCCTTCTCGGGAGTTTCGTTTTCTTCCGTCAACTAGGGTGGTTTGTTTCGAAGGGAAAATAAATTCATAACCGGTGCCTTTTCCAATTAGTCGAACATATGCATCTTTCATGTCACCCTTCATTTCATTGTTAACGTCGTAGTGAAATCTTTTAACATCTACCTTAGACTTGTCCAGGTCTGATATTTCAAAACTGACAGATCGCTCCATTTGTACTTAGGTGAATATTTCCAAGATAGTAAAGAAAGCAACTCCTGTTTTCCGCTGAGAATGTCCGTCCGTTAACTTCGTGTTTTAATCGCCTATAGTATACTTAATACATACCGTGCATTTGAAGGAATGCATTACATAATCTTTTAAATACCAACACATCTTTCTAGGAAAACACACCTGATTTCTAGTATGTGATACAGAAAAATATTTTTAAAGTGACGAATTTCAAATTTCAATATATATGTAAAGTGTCTGTAATTTCGGTTATGACAACACGGGTTTTTCCCGAACATTTAAAAATCGTCTTTCCGAAAAACTGCTTAAAGTTTAGTATTAAATTAAATGATATTTGAATTTAAGACAGAAGGATTTAATTTTACATTAATGAATTAAGAATTAACACATACATTATTTCACACATTTGCATTTGATCGAGGAATTGTAATTATATAATAATTCAATAATGATGATATAATAATAATAATAATATATAATAATTTATATATAATTTTTATTTTCAAAACAAGAGACCCGTGTGCCTTACCTGTCACCTGACAGGTAACAGGTGCCTTGAGAAGGTTAGATCCATATATACAAATGCATTTCTAAAATTCTATGGACCCAACAAAAACCACATATTAATCTGTGCATTATCTAATTGATTACGATGCATGGATAATTTTTTTAATGGTTGGCAAATTGACGGATCTGAATGGAATTCAAGATATTGTTCACTCGTGAAACACACAGAATTTAAGGGTTATTATGATAAACCTATGTACAAAATTTTTACAGTTTGAATATAAATGTATTTGCTTTAAAAACAATGATCTAAAAATGCAACAAATGAGGGTTTAAATCTGATTCTAGGTACCTATCAAACTATCAAATACTTTATTTTACCAACAGTTAATTTTTTAACGTTTAAAGTATAATAAAGTGGTCAAATCTATCATAAAGCCCTTTGGGCTTGATTGGATTTGACCACGCTCCGACTAAAATCATCACCTCATAATACTCAAAGAATGATTCCTTATTACTTAATTGGTAGCGCTTTGATAGTTTTTGTTTCATGACATAAATCATTTAGTGTATACGCTTACCGCTTAAGAAAAGAGCAATTGTCTCTATATCCTTTCCTCAAATTATAGTATCTTCTTCGTATAATTTATTTTTGTATATGTATCTATGCATATAAAAAGGTAAAAATACCACCCACCCACCCTCCCCCCCCCCCCCCCCCCATTCTTTCAGACCCATTTTGGTATATAATGCCTTTACTTAACATATAAGACCAAATTGCACCTATTTTATGTTCATATATTATAACCTTCATTTTCTTCAAAACTTTTTACACGTTTAAAATAAAACTCAGGTCCCATACACTTGTTTTCTCTATGAAAGCAACTGATTTTGGTCAAAATAAAATTGATAAGCTAGAAATTTTAAAATTTGCTTTTATATTAATCATTCACAACGAAAATTGGCCCCTCTTTGTACCAGGCTGAAGCTAGCAGCCACTAACAGCAGCCACTAAGCCGGTAGAGGCTAGCAGCCAATAAGGAAAATCATCAAAGTACTGAGATTACTCGAACAAAAAATTATATTTTACTTAACTATCGGAATAATGTAATTAATATCAAGAAGATTTATGCAATAATAATATCTATGGCCATTGACAACTTCGGAGGCAGAAAAGCTCACCTGGATAAGAATTATGAATGCGTTTGTGTCTAATGAAATTCAATCGAATATTGGTATTTGTTTATACGTATGCTTAAAAATTGATCCCCGAGTGTTTACTTCTCTCCGGAAATAACAAGCATAGAAAATAAAAAAGGTCCTCGTATTATAACAAATATGGGACGACCAGATATCTTACATTGTGATTTTATTATCATTACAAAATTAGCCTCTGTCGCAAACAAAAACCAAAACAACAGAAATCCAAAAGTGAAATTGGGATTATTTCTGTCAGCCATGTTTTGACGTGAACCTTCGAGAAACAAATGCTAGGATATAAATAATAGACTATTTAGCTCACCCGAACTTTGGCATTTTTTAGCATTTCACAATGGAATAGGGGGTAAAAGTGGTTCATTATCTCCTTTATCTTTGAAGTGTGCATCAAACAGATACCAGGGTAGTGTAGGGGACCCATAGGGCTATTATTTCCCGGTCTCAAATTTGGGCTGTATGGGTACCACCAAGTGGCTCCGAGGGGTTCGGGCTCATTTCAGGGGTTTATATCTCACTTGAGTTTGATCACAGAAACTTGGAAACACTGGGATTTAGTAGAGGACTCTTTTGTCTTGACCAAAGCAAAAGTTCGTCCTTTAAAGAAACGATGAGGTGTTTCATGAGTTGACATTTCAAGTTTTTCCAAGACCTCGGTCCCCGAAGAACTAGTACCCGGAGACTTGGGTCCTCGAAAACCTGGATCCCGGAGACTCGGGTCCCCGAAGATTTGGTATCCGGAGACGTAGGACCCGGAGACCTGGACCCCGGAGACTCGGGTCCCCGAAGACTTGGTACCCGGAGACCTGAATCCCGGAGATCCAGGCTTCCGCGCGCGGGGGGCTCCCCGAGAAGGGGGTTAGAGTAATGAATATTAATGAGTCAGCAAGAACATTTTTTTTGTCTTACATTTTTTTTATTGCATTTATTGTAGGAGAGATAGAAACTAAATATGTATGCTTCATGATGTTTTATGTATGTAGTTGTAAAAGTGCAAATTTTTATAAACCTTATTCTATAAAAACAGTGTTAGTGTATGTTTGTAAAACAATTCAAATGAAGTGAATTATCTATTGTTGAATGAACAAATAAAAAAGACCCCAGCCAAGAGGACCTACTATTTCCATTTTCTCTTAGAACATTAAGGGTTCGGAATGAAATGTAAAATCCCCAATCCATTTGCCGTCATAGGAGGCACTAAGTCGGGGAATACGCTTTTTGCTTGGAAGTTGTTAAAAAGGTTCGTTTCTCTATTTTTGGGTAACCATTTTGAATCACCTCAAGCCTGAAAATCCTGCTTCATTAATATTTTTTTTTTAAATTTTACTCGTATATTTATATTTTACAATGCCAAATAAACTAGATTGAATAAATTAGTTGAGGGAAATTGGCATATTTACAGAGTTTAGTAATGGGTTTAAGTTTGTGGCGGGATGTATTCAAGAAGAAAAAGAACATTTTTCATAATTCAATAGCTTTAGAGTATTCGAACAATTTTTTTAGTATTTCAGTCGACATTTTTTTAGGCATATTTAGCATGCATTTCATAAAAGTCAAGGAAAAAACAACTCCAATTTTTGCCTAAAATTACCTTATTTCAGGTCATATCTAAAATTTAACACATTTGTCGATACGTTTAGTTTTATTTTCTGAATTTATAAACTTTTGCTGAAGAGTTTGTTATAATTTGAATAAACGTTTGAGACTTTTAAATAATTTCATTGCATGTTGAATCAATAATGACTGAATCAAGCGATTTATTAGTGCAAAATATGTCAAAATATTAATTAGGTAATGAAATTGTGAACTTTTTCTTTTTAATACTAACCCTTACTTTTTCAAGATCGATATGGTGTTTTTTCTAAAAGTGTTATGCAAAAACAGAAAAGTAAATTTTATAGTGATTTTATGATTTTATAGCAAAAGTCTATTTTTCAAGTTTGTTTAGTGATTGATATGATTTCTGTTTTTCTCCTAAGTACGGAAATTTAAAACTCAACACTCTAAAATGGCTGATCGTTAATAAATTTATTTGAAAAAAATAATAAATGTTAAAATAATACTTGTGTTACATAAAAAAGTAAATCATCTTTAATTCAGTGATGATTGTTTTTCTGTTTAACATAAAAAAAAAATTTATGGATTTAAAAAGAAGAACATTTGTTTATTGTCATAGCAAAATTCTCGTTTTTTTAAAGGTGTCTTTTCAAACGCTTTTGATTTTAACAACACATGTATCCTTCCGCTTACTTTTGTTAAGGTCAGATACAATCATCCTAATATATCCTAATATATCCATCCCGACACAATATCCCTTTGTGTTTAAGGGTCCTCCGTTTCCCGGTCGGTCTCAGTAATTTTTTTACGTATTGTCTCTTTTTCTATGGGTAGATCATTGAAAAATGAAAAAAAAAGCTCAATATATTTACAATTTGTTGGTCTCTCGTGTGGCATTAAAAGTTTTAGTGGGCGATACACAAATCATCTCTGATTTACGACGGCGTATAAGTGCCATTTCATATTGACAAAAATATCGTCTGTATGATTTAGAAAATCGTTTTTACGATTTAAAACTTTGTACGATTTAAAAATTCGTTCGTACGATCTAGAAATTCGTTTGTTAATTTTTTTAAAATTCGTTTGTACGATTTAAAAAAAACTCGTTAAAATGATTTTTAAAATCGGTTGTACATGTACAATTTAGGAAATCGTTTGAGCGATTAATAAAATCGTTTGTTCAATTTAGAAAATCGTTTAAACGATTTTTGAATTCGTTTGAACGATTTCTAAAATAGTTTTAACGATTTTTTAAATTCTATGTTCAATTTTTTAAATTCAAATGTACGATTTTGTACAATTCAGAAAATCATTTGTATAATTTTGAAATGTTTAAACAAATTTAAAAATCGTACTGAAGAAATCTTAAGCTTTAATGTCAGTAATCGTTTCGTCTCGCAAGGCATTTCTAAAACTATTAGTTAAGGGTATATAATAAATAAACCCATTCAAAGACGTTTTATGCTTGTGAACTTCAAAAAAAATAAAAATCGACCAGGCCAGCTGGAGAATCGAGAAGATCATTAGAAAACGGAAGTATCGCAGTTCACCGAAATGCTGGTCCGATGCTAGGCTGGTCCATGAAATTTACAAAATAGATTCCGAATGTTGACATAAATGAGATTTAAAAACAAGTTTATTTTGGAAAAAGATGTCGCTGCGAATGGTTCTCAAGTCTTCGGACAGTGCCTCCTTATATTCCAATAAACCTTGGGATTTTAGAGTGCGTCTTCCAAGATCTCTAACTCTTACAGGGAAGTGGACAGTGGAGATGACGGAGTTTTGTAATGACAAACTTGGACGATTATCCATTAAGGAAATATTTGTATACTGCTCTATCTGTGACGTCACTATTGTAGGGGAAAGCCAAAGACCACTTCTAAGACGGATTTATTTAGAAAATACTAAAAATCAAATATTTCTTTATCCGTACCGTATTCCTTTAGTACAAATAACATTGATCATCTGCACATCTATATTAAAGAAAAAAATGGCGAAGACCCGTCATTTTTAACCGGAGAATCAACGGTGACACTTGTTTTCCGACAAATGTAAAATGACCATGATGATGAAAGTTTTATTCCCATTATTCAAAGCAGAACATAGAAAGGTGGAGGAATATTACACAGGAAAAGAGCTTACAATATTCCAGTTCGACATCCCTCAGTGAGCCAGTAGCTGACAAACAATTAAGTGAGAGCTCTGCCGAAATTTTAAGAATCCATGCATAAAAACGTGACCCATATGCCCCTCAGGACGGGTATGAAACAAAAAGAAAGACAATTGTCTTCCAAACATTCATCAACATCTAAAGGAAAAGGACGCGTTCAGTAAAGAGGGACGAAAGACAAATCGAAAAAAGGTATTTGTCTGAAATCAATTCAGTTCAAAACATTGCTGTCGGCGATAGACTCCGTTCAAGAAACCACTCTCAAGAACGAAGCTCAAAGTTGACATCTGGAATACAACGTTTACGTCCATGTGAGAGAAAACAACCATTGCGTGAATATACGACAGTACTGAAAACCCACCGAAGAATCAAACATCGTTCCTACCAGAAAAGGTCTCTGCTTAAGACCGTTTGAAAGCACCGTTTTTACAGACTTGTCGGTAGACATCAAAAATAGTCTTCTGGAACTGAAAAACGTGAAATGCTGTTCGGAACGCGATTATCATCAAAATCAAATGAGAATGCTGCAATGCAACCGTTGCAACACTAACTTTTTTACAAACTGGCGAAAGAAAAAAAACAGAAATGAAAAAACATTTCGATTTATTAGAATTTTGTTAATGAATTTAGAACACTTTTTTCTCCATGTTTTGTCACTTATTATGTTCTTTATTTTTACTATGGCATTTGAATTTCATGTAGAAAATATTTGTATGATTTAGTGCATTTTTATATTAAAATGAATGGATCAAAATTAAACATAATTTTTTATTGCATTTTTTAAGTCTAAAAAAAAAAACCACATAATATAAAAGCCACACAAAGTTAAAGTATCGCATCAATGATTCAAAAGCGCCTTCGTATTTTTTTTTTTTTTTTGAGGGGGGGGGGGGGGTATTAAATCGTGACAAATTCTCAGCAACAATTTTTTTTTCAGTAAACCGAGAAGACTGCTGCGGGCAGAAAAGTCCCTAGAGCGGGAGGTTTCTCCCATAGGGTTAGATTATTACTCATTCATAAGTTTATATTTCATCAAATGAAAAATTTAATCAAATTAAACAAAATAGATTGTTCTACTTTAAAAGCTGAATTTATAAAAATCACTATCCTATTTTTCAGCGATGAAAAGTCCTTTATCCTAATCAACTCCTCGTAGGTTTCTAAAACTTTTCTTACTTCGTTTTGTCAAATTTAAAAAAAATCAAAAATTTTAGTATTATAAAATTTGTTTTTTTTTCTCACTTTTTTTCAATCAGCACTGAGGAGTCCAAATTAGGAATTCCTTTGTAAGTTTTTTCCAGCAAAATCTAAATAGACTGAAATCGTTTTTTACTTAAAATTTCCGTTCTAAAACAGTTTAAGTTTTTGTCTTATTTCAGCGAACTGTCTGATGAATCGGACATAATAATTCCTCCGTAAGTTCATTGCCTTTTATCTTGTGATCACGGTTACGAATCTTTTTTTTTTTTTTAGATTTATTTGACGTTTAATATTACTCATGGTGATTTTTTTCTCTCCAAATTTCAGATCCCAGTTCCATATGGACGAGGAGAAGAGAGGAAAAAAACTTTTAATTTTTACTGATATAAAATAAGAAATGTTTTTAAGATTTGTTTTCTTTGTTTTCTTTTATCGTAAAAATTTATGGATTAAGCGTATTTTTATCGAATTTAAAGGATTAAATTAAAAAAAAAAAACTATGTGGAACACCCCAATTTTCTTATAACCTAAAAAGAAATTGGATGGAAAATTTGTCTACGTTTTTAAAATTATTTTTTAGCAAATCGTACCGTGTTCATTTTTAAGTCCTTAAATTAATCCATAAATACCAAACTTTCTTTTTAATATGAGATTTATTGGTGAAAAAAAAATGAAACGGTACCTTTGGTAAAAAATAAGTTTCATCAACGTTGTGGATTTGAATTTTTTTATCGAATTTAAGAGGACAAAAAAAATCAACTACATTGTACGTGGAACACTCGATTTTTCCTTGTAATTAGAAAAAAATGGATCAATTTATATTTTAAAGAGTTTTTCTTACCCATTGTATCGTATTCATTTTCAAACCCATTCAGTTATTTCAAAGATACAATTTTTGTAAATTTTTATAAAAAGTGAGATATAAAGGACAAAAAAAAATGAAACGATACCTTTGGTAAGAAAAAAATTATTCAACGTTTGAGAACACATCAATGTAAAAGAAGACAACTTTTCGAAAAATTTGGTGGCCGTTAAAACGGCCGTTGGTTTTTATAAAATAGGGTCGATCTCTTACTCTACATCTCTACTCTAGAAACTACATATGTATGTGTATAATTTAATGCATTTTTATATCAGAATAAATTGATAGAAAATTACACGTTTTTTACTTCGTTTTTAAAGCCTGAAAAACATCAAAATCAAAAAAAAAAAGTCATAAATAGTTTTGCATCAAACACACAAACGCGTTTTCGTAAAAAAAAATAAGCCCCGATTAAATCCGTCTTTAAACTATTTCGTCTATATGGTTGAGCCCTTACTTTAACTAACCATTTGTGTTTACATTTTTATTTAAAAGGACGGGTGTCATTTCTCTCGTTATAAATATATACGATGATCAGTTAAAATTGACTGATTTTTCCATTTAAAAAGTCTCTCAATCTAGTTCATTTTAACAGAACGTTTGTTTTTTTAAAACAGTCATTTATACTGGTATACTTAAGAAACACCAAAATGTATTTTTCTCTCGACGTTTAGCTATCTTCATTTTAAAACGATTTTTACTACACTCAGGTATTCATTCTACCCAGTGTCTAACAATAGGGTCGATCTCTTACTCTACCCTTTTATCAAACACGTGTTCAACCAAGTCTCCTTCCCCTTAACTCTTTTTAAAGGTCACTGACGCATTCCTCCATACAATACCCAATTGTGTTTTGGGAGTTCCTGTTTCTTGGTCGGGTAATCGTCAGTCTAAAAATAATCATTAGTCTTGATTTGTTGCTATGCTGTTTCTCGGTCGGGTAATCGTCAGTCTAAAAATAATCATTAGTCTTAATTTGTTGCTACGCTCAGGTCTCGTGCTCAAATGTAGGTCAACCACCCCCCCCCCCCCCCCATTGTTCTCCTTTTGTTCCCCCCAAACAATAGACCCCCATTGTTTTCACGCCCCATACAGACGTATATACTACTGATGCACCTTGTGTTTTTGTGTTAAAAAGTAAACAGACAGACACACTACGTTTTGTTATGAAATTGTAAGATGCAATCTTTATTCATTGATAAAAGGTCATGTCATCATGATGCTTTAAAAAAGTTTCAGGAGTTATTTTTCCTCGGTAACAACAAATGATAGGGGATCATGTGTCCTTGTAACTCGAAAATGTGGGTTTTCCCAAGATATTACTTTACAGCTTTCAACACGTTTTCGTCGTAATCTGTTACATCGCCATGCGTAATAAAAACGGAACCCAATCACTGTGTGTCTCATAATTTAATTTCAGGTATAGACTAAGTGAAGAAACAGCGACAAACTTAATGTCGATATTCTTAACCAGACGAAGCATGAAGAGTCACATTTTCCATTAAGGCGTTAAACATAAATTGATCACATAATTTTGATTGTCCACTCCATCGGTATTCTTTGAAAAAGTTTGATACAAATGTCATCGATATTAACCTTTTATAAGAATTTTTCATCAATGTACTAAGGGAAAGAAAAATATTCTAAACAATAAATAATATACTAGTTATACCGATTTTTTACGAAATATCAAACTGTTTAAATCAGCTTTAGTAAAAAAAAAAAAAAAAAAAAAAAAAAAAAAAGCCCTTTTTATCAAACTTCTCATCTTCATTCGATTCTTTTTATATTTCAATTCAAACAATGTACAAGTCACAAGATAAACTTTTACATATCAATATAAGCAGATAATTTGTAATTAACCGTCTGGTAAGTTCCAAGTGATTTTCTTATACTATTTAAAACTATATAACAAATAATTGTTAATTCAGCAACATTATTTTTGAATTATACTATCAATATCCTACATCAAATTCTGTTCTTACAATCTGATGGACATTTCTCTCTCTCTCTCTCTCTCTCTCTCTCTCTCTCTCTCTCTCTCTCTCTCTCTCTCTCTCTCTCTCTCTCTCTCTCCTTTCCTCCTTTCGACTATCTTTCTCTCTATAAATTATGATGAAAATTTATACCAGCATGAACTAATAATAGTAAAAATTATTTCATTTCATTACATAGATATAAATAATATAACTTATTTTATTGAAAAGAATAATGCACAGTCCTTAGTGCGAAATACTAGTACAAAACATACAAAATAAACTAGTATATTTTATCAGTAAGAAATATCAATACTGAAAAAAATAAATGTTTCACGGGAATTGTATCAAAATGGACTTTTTTCATGCTCCGCATTCGTGCAGCAGAACGATACCCAATATATTGTTAGATACTATGATAATGCACATTTGAGAGAAATTTTACGTTGGTGCACGAGTGCGGAGATACTTAAAATGAGTAATAAATCATGAAAAATATGAAAATTTGATAGTTTTTGCCAAATGATGTCACAAATACGTCATTTTCCAAAGTTTGTCTATTTATGAAATTTTCGAGTGGTAAATATTAAAAAATGGGCGGATTCATGTTTTAAAACTTCAGTTTAAAATTCTAAAAATTTGGGGCCGATTTTGGCCCTTAGCGCCCCTTGCTCTTTGAAACCGGGGAATAATAGCCCTATGGGTCCCCAACACTGCCCTTGTATCCGTTTAATGCACACTTCAAAGATAAGGAAGATAATGGACCACTTTTTACCCCTATATCATTGTGAAATGCTAAAAAATGCCAAAATTCGGGTTTGCTATCTGGACCCTTTTAGGGGCAAAGGCGCCCTTTAACATAGCATTGAATCTTGATTTTTTGAAAGATACAGTCTCATAACTGCAGCGGTGTGTGCATACAAATTGAGTGATGCGCGTTAGCGCGTTATGAAAATTTGTATGCACACATCGCTGCAATTATGAGACTGTATCTTTCAAAAAAATCATGATTTAATGCTTATATTTACATTTTTTAACTTCTTGTCTTGTGTGCAAATGTGATTTATACCTTAAAATTCCTATCTTATCCTAAGGGTAAGTTCATATTAATGGAAGAGTCTCTGTAACAGCCACAAGCGTGAACTTTGATTTTCGCTTGTGACGTTGCAGTTTGCAGCGTTCAACGTTTGTGACGTCATAATAAAACTCGTCATTTTAACCTTTGAGTACCCTGTGTGTATTACAGTGTTATAATTGCCGTAGCTTTCAACACACTTTACAAGCAAAAAAATATGTGGAATGTAAATATTGCTTATTATGAATACCTCTTGAGGTCCTCTAATTAATCCCAGTGTTTCCAAGTTCCTGTGATCAAACTCAAGTGAGATATAAAACCCTGAAATGAGCCCGAACCCCTCGGAGCCACTTGGTAGTACCCCTACAGCCCAAATTTGAGACCGGGAAATAATAGCCCTATGGGTTCCCTATGCCCTGGTATCCGTTTATTGCACACTTCAAAGATAAGGGAGATAATGAACCACTTTTACCCCCTATTCCATTGTGAAATGCTAAAAAATGCCAAAGTTCGGGTGAGCTAAATAGTCTATTATTTATATCCTAGCATTTGTTTCTCGAAGGTTCACGTCAAAACATGGCTGACAGAAATAATCCCAATTTCACTTTTGGATTTCTGTTGTTTTGGTTTTTGTTTGCGACAGAGGCTAATTTTGTAATGATAACCTTTGAGTACCCTGTGTGTATTACAGTGTTATAATTGCCGTAGCTTTCAACACACTTTACAAGCAAAAAAATATGTGGAATGTAAATATTGCTTATTATGAATACCTCTTGAGGTCCTCTAATTAATCCCAGTGTTTCCAAGTTCCTGTGATCAAACTCAAGTGAGATATAAAACCCTGAAATGAGCCCGAACCCCTCGGAGCCACTTGGTGGTACCCCTACAGCCCAAATTTGAGACCGGGAAATAATAGCCCTATGGGTTCCCTATGCCCTGGTATCCGTTTATTGCACACTTCAAAGATAAGGGAGATAATGAACCACTTTTTACCCCTATATCATTGTGAAATGCTAAAAAATGCCAAAGTTCGGGTGAGCTAACTGGACCCTTTTAGTGGCATAGGCGCCCTTTAATGCTTATTATAAATACCTCTTGAGGTCCTCTAATTAATCCCAGTGTTTCCAAGTTCCTGTGATCAAACTCATGTGAGATATAAAACCCTGAAATGAGCCCGAACCCCTCGGAGCCACTTGGTGGTACCCCTACAGCCCAAATTTGAGACCGGGAAATAATAGCCCTATGGGTCCCCTACACTGCCCTGGTATCCGTTTAATGCACACTTCAAAGATAAGGGAGCACTTTTTACCACTTTTTACCCCTATATCATTGTGAAATGCTAAAAAATGCCAAAGTTCGGGTGAGCTAACTGGACCCTTTTAGTGGCATAGGCGCCCTTTAATGCTTATTATAAATACCTCTTGAGGTCCTCTAATTAATCCCAGTGTTTCCAAGTTCCTGTGATCAAACTCATGTGAGATATAAAACCCTGAAATGAGCCCGAACCCCTCGGAGCCACTTGGTGGTACCCCTACAGCCCAAATTTGAGACCGGGAAATAATAGCCCTATGGGTCCCCTACACTGCCCTGGTATCCGTTTAATGCACACTTCAAAGATAAGGGAGCACTTTTTACCACTTTTTACCCCTATATCATTGTGAAATGCTAAAAAATGCCAAAGTTCGGGTGAGCTAAATACCTCTTGGTTATATCTTTGCAATTTTTCTCGAAGGTTCACGTCAAAACATGGCTGACACAAAATAATCCCAAATTCACCTTTGGATTTCTGTTGTTTTGGTTTGCTACAGAGGTAAATTTTTAATGAGAAGAAAATCACAATGTAAGATGTCTGATCGTACCATTTTTGTAATAATACGAAGACTTTTTAATTTCGATGCATGTTATTTCCGGAGAAAAGTAAACAGACTCAGGGATCAAATTTAAGCATACGTATAGACAAATTCCAAAATTTAACTGAATTTCATTAGACACAGACGCATTTATAATCCTTATCCAGGCGAGCTTTACTGCCTCCGAAGTTGCCAATGCTCATAAAAATTATTCATGCATAAATCTTCTTGATATTAATTAAGATATGCCGATAATAAAGTAAAATATAATTTTCTGTTCGAGTACTGTCAGTACTTTGATGATTTTCCTTATTGGCTGCTAGTGGCTGCTGTTAGTGGCTGCTAGCTTCAGACTGGTCCTCTTTGTCACGAACTTCAATTCATGTATATTAGCTTGCATCATCAATAATTTCACGGGCTGTAGCCTCTGTATTCTTTTAAAAGAAGGAATTAAAAGATGTTTTGCTCTCTATTTTTATATTCTTTAAACCCATATTTGGGCCCATTCTCAACCCCCGGAAAAAATGATTTGAACAACTTTGAATCTATACCGAAGCTTCACTTGCATAATCTTTTTGATATTATACTGGATATTGGACTGCGGAGAAATTGTTTTAATATCACCTTTTCTTAATTACTCAAATATACTTTATACAAAGATTGGTTGAAAGTGACTCAGTGGTAGAAGAAGTAAAACAAAGTTATTTAATAAATACATAATTCTTCAAAACCTTGAACTCGATTGATTAAATGCTCTCTCGATAAAATTTTGAATATTCGTCATAAAATTAAAAAGTAAGTGATCAGTAGAACCAGTAAATTGAGTTACAGTACTGTTTGTCTGTACTACATAGAATACTATAGAGTATTTCAATAGTCGGGTTGCATGGCTGTACAACCGATAACAGTACTATGCCCTTTTGTTCCAACTGACTTTGAATATACCCACACATGGAGTGTACAGCTCAGTGTGCTGTACAGTGACCAACGCAGTCAGTGGATAACGAGTTCCGTACAATGACGTCACGAAGTTGATTTTACCAGTAAATGTAAAAACACAAATAATAATAAAATACTATGTTTATGACAATTTTTCATTGTACTGGCCTCAACGGGCTTCTACATCTTAAATATTCCATATATGCTAAGCCTGTTTAAATGTGAAATTAAAAAAAAACCAAAAAACATAACATCCGGGAATGTCAGTCAATACGCAATTGCTATCAGCCTGGCGTCTGTCTTAAAAATTTTGGCTAAACAGACAACATGGCGGAACTAGAAATAGGAAAGTTTAAAATTTCACTTCTGCATAGACCATCGGGGAAGGCAGAACGATTTCATTCCAATGTTACCAGAAAAATGAAGGATGATATGAAAGAGGCAATTGGACGATTAGGCACAGGGTATAAATTCACTTACAAGTCGAAACAAGGAACTGTTGTCGACGGAAAGCAAAGAAGCTCTCGTAGAGAACTTGGTCTGAGAATTGATATTCAGGAATACTTCATGGAAACAATTGATGGTGAAGACAGGGAAATCGCCAATGTCCAAATTCAGCTGAATGGGGAGAAACGACCTTCGACCATTGCACAGGTTCACTTTCAGTGTGGAGAAACCATTCCAGAAAAAGTTCTTAACCGTGCATTTGAGACAAGTTTTGAGAAGAAAAAAATTATTCATGTGTATATATAGTAACAGAGTGTAATGATCAGTCCACTGATCAAAACCAATTTGATTCATTTCTGATGTCGTACAGGTATATTTACATTTGCTGTTATCTAACCACTACTAGCTTTTAGATTGATGTACTCTTTTTCCAATAAAATATTGAATTTAAACTTAATTTAGAGATTTTATTTTGTGTATTTTAAAAAACGTGTTGTTCTGAAATTTCGCACGAAACTTTTACCTTGTAAATAAGACAAAACTCGGCGTTAAATTTCGTTGGAAGAAAGGCTTTTTTTAAAATATCAAACATTATGCAGATATCAATTTTGTATAAGAGAACACCATATTGGTAAATGAAGAGAGATTCAGAGAGAATGGTATAAATGTTTATAAAACAATGCATGTAAGTACAATAAAGCCTTTTTTGTTGGTTTAAACGGGCTAAAGATAGCGATGATAAAAAAATGCGACATTTGATCTTGAAACGTTTCCTGCATGACAAAGAACCCAACAAATTGAATGTACATAATGAGAAACAGGTAAAAACCTTTTATCTATGCTTTGCAACCTTTGTTAAAAGGATCAGTACACTATAACTAGACACGATCTCGTTGCGAGCAACGAGGAGGTCTTCCTTCCAATTTTAGAAGTTGAGATACATGTATGACCTTTATTTTGCTATTTACCAGCTAAATGATTTGTAAAAAGAAAAAAAAAAAAAGATCTCTTGATTCTGAACAGACAATTTTCTTCTATTTCTTTATCTTTTTTCCTTTTTTTTTTCTTTTTTTTTTTTTTTTTTTTTTTTTTTTCAGCCCATTTTTCTTGATATCAACTGAAAGATCTTATTATTTTAAACACATTTTGTTCATTAAGTGTTCAGAAATGTGTTACCGTTCTTGAGATATTTGGGAAAGATTGCTTTAGGGGCCGACCCTTTATCTCCCTGTAGGGTCCATTTGACGAAACTTTGATGGTTAAATTTTATTACGAACACTATTCTTAGCATCTTCTCTTATATAATGCTTTTCAAAATATTTCTCCTTTTTAAGATATAAATGATCAAAATATTGGACTTCTAGCCCCTCAAAACCCCTAATTATGTAACATATCCGAAAACTTTTAACATGCGTAGATAAAGAGCTAGAAGATTAACATTTTTGCTTCTATATCACATTATAAAATGTTTCTTATTAAAGAGATATAGATGAAAGACTTTAGACCCTTCTGGACCCCTAATATGAGGGGTCAGCCCCTTTTGCTTGGTGTCAGTTGAAAGGTCTTGTTTATATAAACTTTTAATGTTCTACATATGTTAACAAAATATTTATGACAAGAAAGATATTCGTGATCAAATCTCAAATTTCCCAAAAAACTGTCAAAAAAGTTAACATCAACATTTTCAGGTTCAGGCGAGCTTCCAGGACAATGATTTCTAGTCAAATCTAAAACAAGCATGCAAATCTACCATAACCACTCTATCTTGCACATATATTTCAAGTCTTTAACTATAACGGTTTCTGAGGAGATGCGTGGACAATATCATGTCCCAAAATACATGAAAAAGGGAGATAATTCAGAAGCGGAGTTGAATTTTCAGACAAAAAGTTGTATGCAATGAGAGGTTCACCTAAGACATCATCCCTGTAAAAATCATTAAAATCGATGGAGAAATGGCTGAGAAATTAAGGGTGTCTACCAAGAAGAATATTTAAATAATAGAAGAATGAGAAACAGTAGAATAACAGTAAGGTCTTCCGCTGAAGACGGAAGACCTTAATTACAGGCCGTAATGGAGTATGTATAGATCAGAGCTCATTTACTTATATTGCCATGTGTTATCTGTGAATGATATAAGATCACACACTCACATATACTTAAGATTATATCTTTACATCCTCTAAGCATTTCTCCCTTAACAAATTTTCCTCGTGTCATCGGCTGAAAAAAACATGATCGCCCGACATTTGTATTGGACGACGCGGAGCAGTAACATTAATTTCGTTAGATGTTTAACGTAATCCGTATACGGTCGGTCGACCATCAACTGATTTTTCAAAATTGCTCGATAGACAAGTCGACCGTCGGTCGATTTTCGGTCGTCAATCGGTGTCTGTCGGCCAACATATAAGAAAATTCCAAATGCCTAAATGTCGACCGACCGACGACAGACATACAAAAATGTCTGCCGATGGTTGGGGTTGTTTGAAGGAATATTCAACGACTGATTTAACTGAAGAAATCGGCCACCGACGCAGAAAAAATATAGCTTGGCCTGACAGACACAACATTGGTCGGTCGACGAAAAAAAAAGGTCGATATCGGCCAAGGCAACGGCTGACGAACTGCCGACTGTCGCCCGATGAATCCAATTTTTGATTCAAAAACTGTCGGCCCTTGGGCGTTTTTTTAAATGTGACTGGGGTTATGTGATCCAGTGAAATTACTTAGCTGTCGGTGTAAGAATATACGCATTAAACTGCTTTTAGATGCATTATTTAACTTTTCTGAATGTCAACTTTAATTCAAGTTTTTAATAAATAATTTTTACAACGTTCACTGTATTCTTTGAACTTTTGGTATTGAGTTTAAGTTAGGCATTTCTTTATCGATTAAAACTACAGCGGTTATGTATTTTTTTTCTGCAATGTTGGCTACCTTTATGCCCGCATGAAGCACAAAAAAAAAATTTATTGTTTTAAAAAAAGCAACACACTTTCATATTATAAAATTATAACAATGAAATACACGTATCTCCGAAATTTCAAATGAACGAGACGTTTGCTGAATGCTTGCATTCTTTATGTAAACTTTTGTTTTTGTATAAATATGAATATATAAACATGTATAATAATATAATGATATATATAGATAAATAGCTAAAACAAAACTCTGAACTATCCAATTCCAATTAATTACATACGAGATATTTTTTATAAATTCGGTTGTTTCTTTTAACATCTTCTATATCATCCATCTTTCATCATGTACTAGTAATTAAGAATCATTCATAACAACCGAATATATTTGTTTTATTTTGTCAGTAAAAAAACAACAACATCGATTCAGTAAATATTTCAGGATTTATTCAGAAAATGGATAATACCAGTAAATACAAAATTAATGTTCAAAGAGCGACAATATCACGTAGGTCAGATCGACTAGTGAAGTCTATGTCGTCACTGTGCTGGTTATTTCTTCACATTTCTGTACACGTATATGATCTTCTTCTCCGTCCAACTTCTCTCAAACGCACGTCTGATAACATCTCCTGGAATCTCCACTCCACACTGGAAGTGCACCTGAGCTATGGTTGATGGACGAATTTTCTGGTTCAGTTGAATTTGGATGTTAGCGATCTTCATCTCTTTTCCTGCGACAGTTTCTTTGAATGTGTCCTGGATGTCGATCCTTAGACAAAGCTCGCTGTTGTATCCTGGACGAGAGTTCTTTTTCGCTCCGTCAACAATGGTTCCTTGCTTTGTACCGAATGTAAATTCGAAAGAATCGTCCTTTCCTAGCAACCGAACATACGCATCATTCATGTCTTTCTTCATTTTGTTTGAAACTTCGTAATAAAAGGTTTTCTTGTCTACCTGTGGCTTGCCATTATCATTAACCAGGAATCCCCCTTCCATCGCTAACACAATTCTCGAAGACTTTAGGGCTTGGAATAACTGTGACAATATCTGTGTAACTGCTTGCTCTATGTACACCGTTTATATACACTCTGTTTGGGTTTTCCAAAATTTCAAATAAATAAATTGATTTGATTTTGCCATGGTACCGTATCCAAACATGACTCAACAAACTTAGATTATAAGGAATACAGATCTAACAAGTGATAAATATAGAGATGATTTTCTCATGGAAAATCAACGAATTGCATGAGGAATATATATTGCTATTTATCGAAGTAAATAGACTGAAAAGGAATGACTCTTCCATTCATCCATGATATTTTCATCTCTAACGAATGACAATTTCTTTAGATGATTTAATTTTAATATCTTTTTAAAACAAGATTTTTTAAAAGATAAAGTTGTTTCGAAAAATGACAAGATTGATTAATTTTGGTATAAAGAGCATTATTTTCATATTAAGAGGGCTCGATGGTCGTGGCCATTTTTAGACTATATTGGTCTCCTTTAGAAGAAGAGCTCTATATAAAAATATAGGAAAATACCAAAATTTAAAAGATAAAATATATGAATTTTTTCTTTATCAAATAATAGTGTATAGTTTAGAAATCATATCTTAAAATTTTAAGTTTTGTTGACCATCCAGTCTCCTTAATGGTTTATGTACATGGAAGGGATTTGAGTCTAAAACTGTCCATTCTTTTAGAAGACACAAGAATCACGTAAAATTTAAAGTGCAATACTTCATCTATTTGCAGTTTGTCAAATGATTTTTCCCAAAGATGAAAATATTTTTTTGGCTTTTTATACCGAACATATTTGTGCTACAAATTCCCAAGATATATCAGTATTATACATGTGTATATACTCTATAAAGTTAGAACGTACAAGTATAATTAAGATAATTGCCATGAATTCTTATTGTTGTATTCAGTTATATATTGTCACTCTATATATAGACAAAAACATAAGTTTTTCGAGTTTTAATATGTATTCAGCCACTGATTATATAATGATAATAATATCTTGTTTATACAAATATTTTATTAAGGAATTTTTTAATGTTTTATTTCAATTCGATAATTTACAAATGATGAATATAAATTGCTGTAATTATAGCAAAACCGGTCATAAAAGATCCGATTAATGGCCGACTCAAACCACTGTGTCCTATGGGGGACATTGTGCGGCTACAGCGGCTTCCATTTCCATTACTATGTATTTCGTGATGGTTTTTGCCTCTCCCCAGGTTTTGCCAATTATTAAGTCTGTTATTAACACAATACGCCAGGCATTCATTTGCTTTCCACTCTATCGTTGTCCTTGTGGGTTGTATTTTGAGGCTTGTTTTGTGATGTTTGTGTTTGCTTTCCTTACAGTATGCCCTATCCAGTTCCATCAGCTGATGGATTTTTCTACTGGCTGTTGTTTCCATGGTCATCCTCCACAAGTGTACGTTGCCGGTGATATCTGGCCACCTTATCTCAGCGATTACTGTCACTGTTTGTCATTTATATGCGTATAAATTACATTGAATCAGCCAAACATGCAACAGCGCAGCACATTTACTACACCATATCTATTTAGCATCAGTACGTACATATTTGTACACATGTATTTGTGTTTGAAATTTCAAGAAAAAAGTCACCTTATTCCCAGGTCGACTATCATTTCTATGGATCAAGCATTATTATATTTTGTATTTGCAGAAAAAAAAATTACAAAAAGGGGTTGAAAATGCGGCAATTAGTTCTATAGTTATGGATGTTGTAAACACGTTATGAGTTCTTGAAAGCTCGTGAAATTATCGATATATCAGCATGATCAGTTTACAATTTGTCATGTTTCTTTAATAAGGCTACAGAATTGAGGAGAAATATCAAACAGCATACTCAGTTATCAGTATGAACATTTCATGTGGGCACATTATTTAATTTATAAATTTTGAGAATTATGATAATGCGCTTTCAAAGTTTTGTTATGTTTTTTTTTTATTTGTTACTGGTACATGTTATTATTTCATTTGTTGTTCCGGGAAACACGAAATAACGCGGGGGTAATTTGGAATAACCCAAATGACTAGGCTACTGCGAGATTGTGGTACTGAAAACATTCATATATGGAGTTTGGTGAAGCAGTCTTCCAGCGTTGGTGTTTTTTAATAACTATTATGCATTTCTATTCTCGTGACGTTTAAATTTGGAAAATTTAATATAATGATGATCATTGCATTTGGAAATTCCTAATTGGTATATGTGGGTCTTGCTTTTGTTCCTTTGACATTAAATCAAGGTTAGGTATATAAAATGGTTGATTGAAATAGACGGGATATACGTGTTCAATGCCATTCCATTCATTCAGTGGTTTTTAAAAAGACCATTAAGAATAGAGACATCATAATTCAGTTTTACATGAATGGTTTCTGAGGCTGTTGCACATTGTTTATTTAAGACCTACAGTTTATTTGATGATCTTCATCAGTAACTTATGGTTTTGTAATAGTCTAATAATCGGCCAACGAAGCAACAGCCTGTGAACGTTAATGTTTATGATACATTTCAACCACATCATTAATCCCCATCTGTGACCATACACTGGAAATCGTCAACTTATCAATCTTCTACTGAAAAAAAAGCCATACCTGAGGTTTCAGGGGGTATGGAATACAACCCAGGTTTAAAACCCCCATACACCCTTGATTGAACCTGGATAACTAAATATTAGGATTACTGGACAATTATTGCTTTATTTTTACACCAACTAGTTTATTTCTACTATATGTCTTCTAAAAAGTTATAATTTTTTTTTTATATCAACGATTTAAAAGTCATACAATTTCAAACTATTTATAACAATTTAGTAGAGCGGGATTGTCATGTTGGGCTGTGCTGGAATTCCGCACGTTAGTTTTCATCGTTCTTCATTTCCGCACATTATTAGCTTTTTATCTCTGAACTCCAAGAATCAGTGTACGGTACATTGCATGGAATGCCGTGTACCGTTATGTTGACCAACTTAAGGGACTTAGAAACGATTTGAGATCAAAATTTTATATTCTAATTTTTATGTATAAAATAGTTCACTTGTGGGTTTTGAATGATTGGGCAAAATTTGAATGTTAGAAGTCAAGTTACAAGCGAGATACAGAGATAAGAATTCATTGTTATGTAAACAAAGCTCGAGTCTTATATTTGTTTACTAATAATGTAAAGTAAGGAAATTACATTTCTTTGACAAAATGACTGGTGGCAAACAGGATAAAATGATCCAATGTGTTCATAAATAATATTATCAACAAAAGAAAGCGCAATTTAATTGAAACTTATACCAATACAACACAAGACTTGAGCTTTGTTTACAAAACTCTGTATCTTGCTTGTATATAACTCAATATTTGAATTTAAAAATTTCAGGAAGCAATAACAAATGTCCATATTAATCATTATATTTTCATTCATATTCATATGTTTCACTGATCAACGATTACCCATTACAAACTGATAGATTTATATTAAACTCTGCCTACCAACTCAGGAAAAAAAAATATTCAAAAGTAAATTGTGTTCAAATATTGATTGTCAGAAGTAATTTGTCAATGTCATACTCAAATGCTCAATATGTCACTATAATAAACAATTACTTACTTACATTACAAATGTACTTACTTACTATTCAACTTGTACTTGCATTGAAAGAGTGTAACTACTAGACTTGAATTACAATATACTTTACAATACAGTCATACATACAAAAAACATCTGTTAAAGTTTCATATATATTTAATTGAAGTAGATTTGCTATCAGAAACGTAACTCTTTCTTTGTTCCTCTGTCTGGTTTGAGTAATTTTTAACAAACAATAACAATAAGGTTTCTCTTTGGAGACGCAGAGCTATGTAATTTTTTTTTTGTTCACTGGGGCCACGGTTGGGGCGCAGACATTCGTTTTGGGGCGGACTTCATTTGTCCCATATCGGCGTACGCCGAAAAACGCCGGTCATATTACGTCGGTCATATGACCGGCGTTAAACGAGGAATTGGCAAATGAAGTAAAACAAAAATGGCAATCCTCCGCTGACTCAGCTACGCCTTTCTTATTAAACACATTTACAGTTTAAGTAAGATCTCATTTTCCAAGCAATAGAGGTCACGTTATATATATGTGCAACTTCTTTGTATGACAGTTCATCGATCTACAACCTTACCTCCCCCAGACACACACACGCACACCCTCCCTCACATACACACACAATATGAATTAAGGGAGCAAGATGTGCAGTAAATCTAAGTAGTTTTACACCCCTTGCGTTCATTCATAAAGTGTTTGATTTATAAGTCTTGTTCAAAGCAAAAATATAAAGTATGAATTTATAAGTGATTTGTTTATTCGATGATTTTAGTTTATGGATAAATTCTTTTTTCAAAAATTCCCGCCATTAAAAACAGATGGCGTTTTCCAAGAACGAGAAATCTACTTCCTGTGTAGAAACAACACAAATCTTCTAGAAACACTTGGGAGAAAATAAGCCAATTTGGTGAGATTTTATTAAATTAACTATGGTAAACAATTCCGCTGACTCTGACTCGGTAAAAACGAGCTGAAATTCAATATTCAGACCATATACAAGTCCGCGCAGACGCAGATAGCACTGTTTGGCCATCGAAACAGAATGGACACATCTGTATATTCCATTCTTGTGCATTTAAGTAGGACCCAATTTCTTTCGGAAGAAGTTCAGACCTGCATAGTTTTTTTCTATCTATGAAAGCCATGAAATGTTTAATGAACAATCCGAACTGTCCCAAGAAATTTCGACTTCGATAGCACCTGTCTCCCTGTTCGCGCAAGCTCGAGAGTGGCGCAGTCGCACCACAAAATCCCATCACCTGCCCGTGTCCCTGCGCACGCAGTGTTAAAATTTTACCAATGGTGTTTACAAAAACAAGATTTCTTGGGGATAGTGAAAGATCTATAATGTAACTTCCTAAACATCATCAATATGGCCGTATTGAAATCAATTCAGTTACCTCCCTTGTTGATGCATATGTATCAGCTGTATATGACAACACACGATATCAGCTTGATTATTATTTTATTGCCTAAATTGTTGTGGTGTTTTGACTTTCAGACAGCCATGGCATATTAGCTCAATTTTCTCCATATAAAGAGATGTCTAATGTAGCTTCAGTATGGTTATTATATAATAGATTTAAAATAAAACATTATTTTAAAAAATATTTTTTCACTTATTTTATTTTTGGTCATTTTTAAGTTTGTCTAAAGAGGCTTCTATTTGATGAGGAGACTTCTTCATTGATTGTTAAACAAATATAAATCACACTCCTTTTATGTATTGAATCACAAACTATATGACAGAAAACTGCTTATTTGTGCTAAAGGTAGCAACACAAAATGTCCTAGTTATTCAAAATAATATGTTGTGTAACAGGATGGGAGAAATAATGATGGACCAGACTGGGATTCGAACCCAGGCCCCCTGAATCTCTAGTCAGGTGCTCTACCAACTGAGCTATCTGGCCCCGTTATTTGAACCGGTCTGACCGTAACAATTGTAACATGATTTGAGATGCAACATGTAAATATCTATTTTTCAAAAAGTAAACTCTATAAATCTATATGCAAATCACGCAACTGTGAATCTTGTGTATTGCTTGGATTTTTAGGCTACCCACTTCGGACCCTTTGACGTACCTGGTCTTGGACCCAGGTTCGGGGGACATCCTCTCTTCCAATGATGAACAACCTGGTCTCCACTGGAGGCAGCATCCAGGGGAGCTTCACCATGACCACCTCCATCAACTCGGGAATGATGAGCGATGACATGAGCGAGCCCAGCTCGCCAGAGAGCTCGTTTGATGCATCAGACTTGCTGGGTCCAGGCGGCATGAATGATGATGTCACTGCACAACTTGCCAATTCAGGTAGTCTAGATTTTGTCGTTATTTGTCGGTTTGTGAATTAAGAATTTTAAAATGAACTGTATGCTTCATGTTATATTTCTAACTTAATATGATCACTGCAGGTACTATTGGTATGGCGGCAGCAGCAGCCATTGCAAGTGGGAAAAAACACATCAAGCGTCCTCATGCGTTTGAAACAAATCCCTCCATAAGGAAGCGACAACAGACCAGACTTCTTCGGTAAATATCGTACACTGTACAGCTTTTGGAAATGTTTGAGATAAAATGAAACTGATGCATTATTAAGTAGTAGATTAGTTTAGAAAAGTCAAAATTTATTTCAAGAAAACATGATGTATAATTGATGGAATAAATCACACTTCTTCGTACTGCATCAGTTTCAAGTTACATTTGTATATGTATTAAAATTCTAGCTGAGTAGATTAATTATCTCCTCGTGCAAATTATTTCTTGATATAAACAACTTACAATGTAATAGACTGACTACAACTTTATGAAAATGTCACCGGGTTAACATGTGTTTACTGAGGCACTCAATAAGCATATGAGTTATATAGAGGATATCTATATTGTGTGATTTTATATTTGCTTTATCCAACGAGTTGAAATGGTGTATATATTCGCGAGGCTTGCCGAGCGAATATAACCATTTCAACGAGTTGGATAAAGCAAATATAAAATCACACAATTATAGATGTTCTATTTACCTCATACAATTTGATTTATATTATGAAGCTTTTGAGACAGCCCCTAATGTGATCCAAATTGATTTTTTCAAAGATTAAACGATGATGCAACGTTGTGTTATGCGGTTATTGTGACCTTGCGCAATACAATTTAGTACGTCATTTCGGAGCTAAATATAACTGTTTGAATGTAAAGTTTCACTGAAATAAACCTTGAAATAATTGTTTATCTCTAAATAATTTTTGTTAGAGCTTAATCACTTAATTAAATGGAAATACTGATCAGAAGACTTGAATAATCAAGTTTGTTGACATACACAAAGTTGCGAATGCTCGTTAGTTTGAATTGACTCGAACGAGGAACAGTTGTTGATGTTTTATAAAACGAACACTAGCATAATGATCCGAAGTTGAAAATATTGAATAAGGATGCTTACTGCTGGTGAAATAAAAGTCTTGGGAGACATTATTTCGGTAAGTTCTTGTATAGAAACGCAACCAAAGCGTTCTGTTTTCATTGCGTCGTCAGAATGAACTCCTTTATAGCTAACGTGATTTGCAGTTTTATAAACTCCACAAGTATGTGTTTTCCTTTATATTTGTAATTTAAATCTTCGACAAAATCCATTTTAAATCAATTTTTTGTAGTAGATATAGCTTATATGGAAAATACTAGAAAGTCTTCGAAAATAGGTCACTGAAGCGTTGAAGCGAGGGGCTGTGTCAAAAATAGTTCGGACCGGAAGTATTTGATAAAGCATCACCCGTTTGATAAAGCAAAGGTTTATCACACCGGTAGTATACACCACACGTATGAGATAAATCTAGATTCCCAACACATTAGAAAGAAAATATAGATGTGAGGGAATGCTTTATTAGGCAATGCTCTTGTTTACAGTACTTTGACCTTTGTAGAAAGTTGAAGGCCTGTATCGAGGAATACACAACTCGAGTCGGACAACAAGCTGTGGTGTTGTGTTGTACCCCAGGAAAGTCCCAGAACTCCAACAACTACAAAGTGTTTGGCTCCCAGCCACTAGAGTCTGTGGTAAGTAAATCACTTTATTGGACCATTTGAAGCTCTGGCCTCAAAACCGTAATTTAAGTTAGATGTAGATTTTGAATTTGATATATTTCAATGAAAGGTTTGAAAAGTTGCTTGCTAGTAAAATTTACAAATGCAAACACATGATGAAGTTTTTGTAATCAGTCTTGGGAGGCCTGGCTACTGTTGCAAAAATATTGAGCTCACTTTTGATCCAAGTCTCGCTTTGAAAGGTTATATATATAGTGGAAAAGTGAGACTGAAATTACAAGTGGGTTTGTGTAAGTCTTATGGCCTTGCAGCTAGTAGTTTTCTGTTTGTAAATGATGAAACAGTTTTGAAGATTCTGCCCAAACAGAAATTACATGTACCGTAATGATTTTTATGATTTTATTTCAAACTGTTTTTCAGATAAGAAACTGTAAGTCGGTGGTGCTACAGGACCTGGAATCCACACTTGCAGAACAAGTCCCGCAATCTCAGGACCTTGCCGGCATGCAGGAGTTACCGCCCCTGTCTATAGATGGAATCCCCACCTCTGTGGATAAAATGACACAAGTAAGCAGAAATTTTTTTTTTATGTTTTGAAATCAAATGTTTATAATGCCCAAGACCAAAAAGTTGTTGCTACATGTGTGTTAAGTGTTTATAATGGCCTAGACAAAGAGCTGTTGCTACCTGTGTGTTAATGACAGACATCTTTTTCAAAAAGACCTGCAAAGTTATCAATCACATATCAATCATTAAGAATCATTGTTAAAAAAAAAACCAATCCCCCCCCCTCCCCAAAACTATGTTTTACCTAATTTCTGTGTGTTTTCTGTTTTGTGTTATATGCAAATAATAAAACAATTAGTGCAAACAAGTTTTGTCTTAACCAAAAAATGAACCATACATTTACCCAATAAATACGATTTTGCTTTTCTATAGGCCCAGTTGAGAACTTTTATCCCAGAAATGTTAAAGTTCTCCACAGGAAGAAGCAAGCCGGGGTGGGGTAAGGTAGAGTGTCGTCCTGTCTGGTGGCCCGGAGATGTCCCCTGGGCCAACGTGCGCAGTGATGTCAGGACCCCAGAACAGAAAAAGAAGGTTTGAGTGATGCCTCACTGAAAACTGTAATCATGAAAAAGCAATGATATGAATGGATATTAATTCAAATTTAACATATAAACCTAAACAAACATACAGTTTCTTAATAAATTTTGAATGAATTGCCCTATCATTTTAAATGAAATATTTACAAATGCAGTAGATGTCTTTCCTTTGCTTGTATTGGGTCCATTAATATGATGTGTACATAACATAGGAAGTTTTAAGAATTGATTTGCTTGTAAACATAATTTTTTTTTTTAACTTGTTAAATGATGTATTGAATGATATTTTATGTGTCATGTAAAGATATGCATAATGTTATGATGATATATCCCATTTTGGTTAAGCTTTGCAAGATTCAAAATAAGATAAAAAATTTCAAAGATATGAGGTACAACATTCATTGATTTGCATGAAAATTATATAAATTAAAATGAATTGTGTCTGTGGCTAGGTTTCATGGACGGAAGCCCTGCGTACGATAGTAAACAACTGCTACAAGCACCACGGAAGGGAAGATCTGCTGCATGTGTTCGAGGGCTCGGAACAGAAGACGATGTTACAGACCATAAACAACCCTGACGGGACAATCTCGGTGATACAGATAGACACCACTCCCAACCAGGTGGTGACCCTACAGGACGGTACCCAGGCCACCGTCGTCCACACGGTCAGTGACCTCATTCTACTTCCATTGTGTTTATAATTATTGTTCCTCATTATTCAATATTTATCCAGTAATCCTGTGTGTTCTTACTTTGCCCATGATCAGTGACCTCCCTTTGCTTCAGTTATAATTATCTTCCCTAGAATAATTCAGTATTTTCATCTGTATACTTATCCTGTATATTCATTCATGTTTTTCATCTAAATAGCATATTTGGCATACCGGTATTTTTTTTTTTTTGTCAGATTAAAAATTAAGGACCTTTTCCTTTCATTCAAATTTTAGGATAGACTCCTCCATGTATGGGCTAGATTAGAATTCTGTTCAATTTAATAAGAAAATAATCAATTGCTTGTATTTTAAATTATACCAAGAACAATTATGATTTTATGATTAATAATTCCTTATAAGGAAAGTTGGTGGAGAGATCAAATCAAATTGGATCAGATCAAAAGTAGCAGACTAAGTGCAGCTGGTCGTGTGATGAATTCTATATTCTAAAAAATTATTCAAATAGAGCTGTGTGATGGAATTAAAATTTGGATACAACATGATTTTAAAAATTTGTAAAAATTTCACATGATCATGCAAAGATCAAGGGTCAATTTCTCTTGAGATCAATGTTTTCTGCCTAGGGATGACAGACCTAATATCATATCTACAAAAATGACTTTCATGAAAATTTTAAATGAGTTAGAGTTACTAAAGATTTATCAAAATAAATTAGAAAATAACATTAAAATTGAATTTAATGTTAAGTAGTGACCATGCATTCAAAAACCATTTGTATTGCATTACTTTTTCAATTGAACATATTAAAGAAAAATGTTCATGTGAAAGGAAAAACAATTTGAATTATTATCGTTTTAAATATGATTGTCATCAACTTCGTTTTTATGAGGGAGCATGCCAATGTGCGATGTGTTGTTATTTTCCTTCATCTTTTCATGAAAAGTACTGTGCAAACTCTAAGATTAAAGTTTTATATACCTAATTTTGAGATTAGTTTATGAAACAAAACAACTATTGGAGTGTGCTACACACTTTTCTAAATGATAAGATACTTTATAACTTAGGCAAAGTGATGGTATTACTATATTTTCAATACAAGTTTTAAAAGTAAATGATTTCTTCACTGGCAGAAATTCTGTTAACTAATCTAATATGTAGACCATAATTAACAACGCGAGTTCACTGACTGAACTGTTGATATACCCTAAGCTTAAGGCTGTCCAAAGTTAATTCTATGTTTATTGTCACCAAAGCACATAGGTTTAGGAGAAATTTTTGTTTTAAAAAAACAAACCCCAATTTTTAATTTTATTTTTAGCTCACAGAGACGAAGTCTGGGGGAGCTTATGCTATACCCGGCGCCAGGACCTGGTTAAAGTTTTTGGAGCAGGTCCTGTATCTAAGTTATTACTTGTCCTTTTATCACCAAACTTGCATCGATAATGCATCTGGACCTACTAATGGACTTAAAAGACTTGGATGCTGAATCTGGGCCATGAATTTCAGATGCTGGTGAAGGTTAAGGTTTTTGGGGCAGATTAAATTTTTTGGAGCAGGTACCCTTTGATAGTTATATATCTAAGTTACTACTGATCCAATATTCACCAAACTTGCATGGATGGTGCATCTTATAACACATATACAACTGAAGGCTTGAATGCTGAATATGAGCCATAGGTTTCAGATGCTGGAGGTTTTTGGAGCAGGTGCCCTTTGATGACCATATCTAAGTTACTAATTATTCTAACTTCACCAAACTTGCATGGATGGTGCGTCGTATAATGCACTTGACAGGGTTTGATGCTGAATCTGAAGCAATATGTTTTGGATGCTGGAGGGGGTTAATGTTTTTGGAATAGGTGCCCTTTGATAGACAAATCTAAGTTATTATTGGGCCTATTTTTACCAACTTTGAATAGATTATACATCTTGTGATACCAATGCACTACACAGGCTTCGATGCTGAATCTTAACCATAGGTTTCGGATGCTGGTAGAGGTTAGGATTTTTGGAGCAGATCACATGTTAATGTAAAATGGTCCTTACATATTCAAATTTGTATTGTTGATTTAACTATGTAAATGAATCACATATGTTTAAATGTGGAGAGGAATCTTGATTATCTAAATGCTTAGGCAGGTTTATGATTTAAGAACAAATCAAATTGTGTTAGGGTCTTGGAGCTAGTTACAAAATGAAGTTAATTCAGTTCATACCTAGTCAGACTTAAACAGTTAATATAACTATGGATGTTAAATGCAGGTTTGAATGTTGTAAAAAATGGCACTAACCAACTTTCATGGTTCATGTAACTTTGGATTTGAAAGATAAGGCTAGCTTCAGGTACAGAGCCTGATAGCCATTATCAAGGATGCTAAAAAAACCTTGTCCTACCTTACTCAAATTTGCTTGATAGATGTGATTGTTGATATATGATATATAATAGGATTCATATTCCTAAAATTTTACCATATAATATGATACAGTATTGTATTATATTGTATGATATTGTATAATAAGATATAATATTGTAAAATTGATACAGTATAATATTGCATATTATGATATTATATTTTATCATACGATATGGCATTGCATTATATGACATGATATTGTATCATATGATAAGATTTTTTATCTCATACGTATGGTGTATACTACCTGTGTGATAAACCTACAATTAAACAACCATGCAATTACCTATTTTGATTTTGATTTTATCTGTAGGTCAATCAGGAGGCCCCACAACAAGAGGCGACACACGCTGTCCAGACATTGGCCGATGTAGCTGTCAATCAACAGGAGGTGGTCACAATGTCGGGGATGCAGATGACCCCTGTCAGCGTGGAGATTAACTCCGACACGATTGGTCACCGTATAGCACACATAAACGAAGATGGTCACATCATACTGTCTGGGGACGACCTTGGGAGTTCACAAGGTTTGTTGACATAATTGTTTTCAAAAGCTTTTTCTCTTAAGCTTGTAGCAGTATACAACATTATAATGGTTATAGATCTTTTTTCAAAGCTTATTATCATATTTCTATAGCTGAAAGTTCTCATTCTTAAATCCCTTTGAAATGTGTCATTTGAGGCTTTTTTATATGGCATGATTTCAAAGTAACTCTGATAATGTCTCTGGTACTGTGATTGTAGCTTTTAATTATACCCCCACTTTCTAAAGAATTCTAAAGTATTTCAAAACACATTTTTTCGGATTCTTATTTACATATTCAATGAAAGTTTGATGAGCACATGGGTATTTTGAAGAAAATGAATTTTCAGATATGATCAAATTTAATTTCTGAAAACAATGAAGAGAATGTTATACATGTATATTTGAATAGTTTTTGTTTACAAAGTAAAAAATTTTTCTTTTATCCAAAGGAATCGTTATACCTGTCTCATACACCCTGCCTCACTCCGCTGTGGTTTCCGTGACAGCGTTCGATGCTCTACAAACCCAGACCGGCCTCCAAGTTGCCATGGCTCCCATGACGATAACAAAACAGGAAGTATCAGAGGACATTCAGGAAGAAATCACGGAGACAGCGTGTGACATGTCCATGGAAGATAGCGACGATAAATTAGAATGATACAGCGTGGGAATGTGAGAGATGCACTATTTCGTCAACTGTATCAAGATTTTCCCTCAATTTTGTCATTTTCCGTATTGTTACCCGTGATTTCATGTTACATTGGATCTATAAATTATGGAAAATTCAATTTCCTATGTGAATAATTCTTGACATTATTCAATTTTGTATTTCATGTTGAAATGCCTGATCATGGTGTTAATATTTATTTGTTTACTACAGTTTACTTGATTTTACTGTTTTGTGCAAGAAATAGGAAAATCAAGGATCTCATCTACATTTGGCAATATGTTGTAAATGTAGTTGATAATAAAGAATTATATTTGAGAAAAACTTTTTTGGGAAATTATTAATGTTGTTGAATTCAAGTCACCACAAAATCAAGGTATAAGATCTTAAGTACTATACATGTACTACTAAAAGATGGTAAAATTAGTATTATCGGTATTTGTACATTGTTATTAAAATCATATCATATAATCAAGTTCATTAACCCTCCTAGAGGAGAGATATGTGGCATTTAAATAAATACCGGTAATAAAAATTTGGCATAAGGTGATTTCCGTTGAGATAGGCGTAAATTGTATGTATTTCAATGAAGATTGCATTTGGAAAAACCTCAAATTTTATAGCGAGTGTACAGAAGATATTAAACTTGAGGTCAAACTCTAATTAAAAAAATCTGTAACATATCATATGCGTATGATTATACAATCTACCTCCACAGACACATTTAAAATTCTACCCCAGTCATAGTCTGAGTTCTTAAATAGGTGCTAAAATTTTGGCACATCATTTTGGTTTCGTTGTATAATTTCATTTTTATACATTTCATTACCACTTCAACAACAGATTCGCTTGGCTTTCCACATGGGGAATTGTCTTCAAAGATAGTTTTAAGAAGTTATTAACTATAAATTTACTGGAAAACAAAACAACATCGATTATACAAAATGGATGAGGGTATAGCATAACCGGACACTAAGTGTTGCGTGTGAACATGCATATTCAACTTGAAACTTGAATGCACATCTGTGATACGAGCAGAAACTACCTCCCCCCCCCCCCCCCCCCCCAAATCAAAGACTATCTCTTTGACGTCCTGGAATAACGTTCCCATTACATCTTTCTTACATAACTCCTGCACAGTGCTGCTAACGATATAAAACATCAATGACAAATTTTAAGGTAGAAAAATAATTTTAACTTCAAGATTCGCTCCTGCTATGAGAACCTGCGTAATACTCGTTCACGCACCTGCCGCATCTGTAACGCCCAGTATGCTGTATCTGATTTCTTGGGTTGTTTATAATCTTTGGTGATACCTTGCTAGATTTCAGAACATCATACCGTACTACACCCAGCAAAAATGTTCAACAGAGTCGGTTTAGAGGTAATCACTTTTAACTTCTATTAGAACAAGTAATGCTGTTTAACATGTATTTATATTTGATTTAAATATCACGAAACACACAAATATTAAAGTTTTATAGGTTAAGAAAAGATAATTTTGGAAATGTTTCTAATGATGCTATATTTTCATTTTTCTGCATGTTTCAGTCTTATATTGCATCTCTGCTACCCCGGGGTTTACGATTCGCCTCTTTTCTCTTTAAAGTAAAGAGAAGCAGATCGTAAAATACACCCATGGAGAGCGAAGATGACCATATTGCCTCTAAATGATTTTTCTCAGCATTTATGGATGTCTTTTTCTTCCTTTTAACGTTTTGCAGACTGTCCTTTACTTCACCGGTCTACTTCTGTTGTCTCACATTCACAGCTCTCGAGGAGACTGTAGAGGTAAACCTAAACATTTAATCAAATTGATGCAATAATAAACACCTTTTAGAAATAAAAAAGCTTTATCATCTCCTTTTCCTTAAACCATTGATAGCCAAAATACATGTACAATATTTTTTTACTGAACAGTTGAGAAACCTGGAACGTTTCCGTATTTTTTCGGAAGAACAGACGACGAATGCATTGACACAGTAAAAAGGGCGGCACTTGCAGCGCAAAGATTGTCCCTTAAGAATAAAAACCACATGTGGATACAATACCGAGGATTCTACTTCGAATTCGGTGTCGGAAAATCACGTGACGCTTACGTGGGCGCAAGCCCTTATGGTCATGGTGAATGCGCAAGTCAGATAGAGTCACTTCCGGCCGGTTACAGCAGTCTCAGCGTGGAATGTCTGGAGAAGTGTGCCAAGAATTACTCCAAACGATTCGGCCTCTTCAGTGTTATGCACAGGCATGTCCACCCCTTCGTTAACATGATGTCACGTATCTTATGTTTACCATCATGTCCTGACTGGTGCATTGCATAATTACCTTTGAGGCAACACAGTGATATGTATACTGTACGGTTTAAAACGGTTTAAAACAGTACAATAAAAACGAAATATCAAAAGGTAGTTTTTAGTTTTTACCGGCAAAAATTAAAGAAGATTTTAAAAAAAAATTGTGTTGCGTGCAGAACGTATCTTTTAAAAGCAATCTTCAAAATCTGCACTATCAGTGCGTGGAAATGCACATACATGTACATTAAAATGAGCATGCTTACATGCGTCCGTCATATCTGTGTGAGGTACTAGAAAATGGAAAATGAATTAAAGAGTACATTTTTCCCCATATCATCAGAGAAACAATGGAATATATGAGTCTTGAAATTCAACTAGGATACAACTAAATAATCGACGCTCAGGTCGTTTTCCAAATTACATGTAGCATAATATATGAATAATGATTACATGGTATATGATAGACAAACATATGTATTCCTAACAATTGACCACTTTGGATGAAAAAAGCCCGTATACACTTGATGTGTTTTTGTTTATTCAATTTTTATTTCCACAATTTATTGAAATTAATATTTTAATGAATCTTTTTTCATACATTTGCAATCAAAAAAGAAAATAGAAAAATTTAAGTTTTCAATCACTCAAAAGATGCTCTTTCTCAAAAGTAAGTCATTGGTCAAATATCAAAACGAGGGATCAAAATAAGCCGGTACTTAGAAGTGGATTTAGTCGAGTCCTTAGAAATCCAAGTATTTTCGAACCTATAAATATTTTTTAAATTATGAATGCGAAACATTCGCGAATGAACGCATAACTTTCGCAACACATGTATAACGCGAAACTTTCTCGATATATTTACATTTTCCAGTGTCTCTATCTATGATAACACTACGTATCGATCTTGCACTATACAGTCCAATAATTTCAAATGACGTATAATTGGGGCACAAGCGGGGTTTGCTTATCTACGAGGGGCGTTCAATGAATAACGTCATCGTTGTTACAAAAATAACACAATAAGATATTTTTTGTTATTTTTTTAATGGTTACTACGATGGCCGATATGGGCCGGACAAAATGTAACCACGAGGTGTGTTGATTTGCCGGCAATTTTTTTTGCAAACGCAATTCCGTCTATACTCTCCTCATACTAGTACTCTGCTTTTTTCAACTCTTTCGACCAATTAAGATAACTTGACTTTTTTGGCCTTGATATCTTCTGGTTTTTAATTAAATATTAAATATAAGATTTGCCAACATTTAAGATTTGCCGGCATCTAAGAATTGCCGACCAATCAAACACAATTCGTGGTTACTTTTTGTCCGGCCCATATCGGCCATCGTAGGTTACCTTCAAAATACTCCCCTTTAACAGACACACATAATTTCGACCGATGTATCCAAGCTTTGAATGCATTCATATAATGTGTTTTGGGAATGGTATTCATGTACTGAAAAATGGCAGAGCCCAAAGCATTCCCTGAAGCATATCTTCTTCCTGACAAGTGGTTTTTTTTAATTTAGGAAAAAGAAAAAAAGTCACAGGGGGACAAGTCGGGTGAATAGGGAGGATGAAGCAAAACATGAACCTTTTCTTTTTCCAAAAATGATCTCACAATCTGGGATTTATGTGTTGGTGCGTTGTCATGAAGAAGTCGAATGTTGCGAATTCCAGACTTTGGTCTCTTCCTTTCGTAGTGTTTCTGAACTTTCTTCAGCACATGATTTTGTATATATGTCCGGTAATTGATCGGCCTTTTGGAAAAGCAACTTGAACTACAGGACCTTCACTATTAAAGAAAGTTGCATATAATACTTTCTTTGTACTTTGGCATCGTTTTGCTACAACAGGAGGGTATTTTGCCTTTTTAGTCAACCACATCTTGTTATCAATTTTCCTCTGAGGTTCAAAATAATGTATCCATGTTTCATCACCTGTAACAATTTCCAATAAACGTCGTTCATTGCAATTTTTTGTAGATTTGAGTAGTTTTCTACACATTTCAACCCGTAATCGTTTTTGTTTTTCTGTTAACAGATGAGGTATCCATCTTGCACTAACCTTTCGGAGGCCAAGATGTTTCTTTAAAATTGTAAATACTGTCCCAGATGAAATGCCTACTAAATTTGCTATTTATTTAATGGTTAATCGACCATCATTAGTGATGGTATCGGTTATTTTTGCAAGCATTGCATCTGTGAAGCCGTACGAGGTGCTGCAGGACGTTGCTTATCCTTAAGGTCTGTTTGGCCATTTTTGAATTTGCTGAGCCACCTGTAAACTTGTCTCAATGGCATACACTTGTTTCCATACACATCACACAGTTCTTTGAAAAATTTCTTTCGAGTCTTTACCTAGTCTGACACATGCTTTTATGTAACCTCTAATTTCAGCCTTATTGGATGATGACTTACCAGTCATATTTTCATACAGTGTCTCGAGTAGGAGTTATATATCAGCTTCTCAAAGGAGTATTCGATGATGAAACGTGGTCAGATAAACGGCCATAAATAGAATATGAACCAAATCATGCGATTCTCAATAAATTCAAATGTCAATTGAACCATGTATTTTAAGGAATCTGATTAGTGACATTATTTATTGAACGCCCCTCGTATATTCCAATATTTAATCGTACAATTGCTGAAAATTATATGAATATAAGTAATGAGGAATCATTCTTTGAATATTATGAGGTGATAATTTCGGTCGGGGCGTGATCAAATCTATCATAAAGTAATTCGGGCTTTATTGGATTTGATCACGCCCCGACCGAAATTATCACCTCATGATACTCAAAGAATGATTCCTTATTCCTTAAATACCGCGTACGTAGCTTTCGTGAGATATAACGCCAGACTTTCTAGAGCAAACACGTAACTTTCGCGAATAAACGCGAAATTTATGTACTTTATATGGCAAGGTTGAATTCAGCATTTTTTTCCTTTGACAGTACATGTATAATAAAGAGAAATTTAAACAATCAAATCCTTTTTTTGGCGATTCATGCAGGATATGAAGGTAGCGACATTGCAGAAAAATATATAACCCGTCTTAAATTATTTTGTTTATTATATAGGTTGCTGAAGGTTTCGACCGATCGATAAACTGGTTAGAACTGAATCGTGTACTTTTCAGTCCTGTAGTTCTATAGAGATATGAACCAGAATTGGGTTTTCTTAAGAATTAGACGAGAAAATATTCGGTAGATGTAAATCTAGTCACATAAACTATTGAATTTATTGAACGTGAATTTACAATACTTACTTTTATAATTAAGTCTTTGATATAATATAAAGCGGTCAATAATCTATATCTGTGAAACGACATACAAATACCAGCCCTTCCCTTTTTCTAAAATAAAAAGTAAAAGATGAAAATTTTTTAAATAAAACTGTTAATAGCTATGGAAAAATCAAACGTATATATTTGTTGTATCAGTGTTCTTAACAACGATTCCGTTTAACATACATAATGTAGCGTTACGCGTTTACTCGCGAAATTAATTTTTTTTAACTACAAAAATGAGCGCAATTGTCTTTCGTTGAATCCTTTAATGTTACAAGATTGTAGTACATTTAGAAAATCGAGCAAAAACAAAAATCAATTTTAAAAATATATAATCATGTAATGTCATTCAAACCAAACGAGTTTTCCTGTATTTGTTTTCTTGCATAATGAAAAAAAACTATCACTTTCTTTTGTTCTAAGATACAAGCCAATTTATATAGAAGAGTTGAACAATAATCAGATTAATGAAGACTTTAGGGCATAAAAGGACATTTAATGCAAGTGAAGGAAGGAAAACCATATTCCTGTTGATAAAATGTTATTGATGATGCCATTAAGGTTCAATTTTACAACTATCAGTACAAGGTGATACTTGATTACAGTGCCGATATTGACTTTTGGTTTTCTTTTCAGTACCAAGAATTGGTCCGATCTCCATGCGCGTAACATTGTGCAGTCTTGCGCATAATCAATAATTCTATTAAAGTTATTTTGATATAAGATGGTGGTGAAGATTTATTGAACTGCATATCGTAAACTAATAAATAATTTCTCCATGTTTAAATTTCTGTCTATGTTATATTTCAGATGAATTACATGATTGGCGCTGCATGCATTAACTCTCGGAGAATAGTTTTTACGCAACAGGTTTTTCATTAGATTTTCAGAAAACGGTCTTTGCCGGGTATAGATAAGGACATACTGAGTTTGCCATAAAATCGTTTGCTACCATTAACAATCCCTTTAACAATTTGAGATACTAATGGTAGATATCTAACTCTAAAGATATCTTGATCATTGTGATCTATATAGAGGTAGGTGGTTTTTATCGTTTTATCTTTGATGTTGGATGCATACACAAAGAGCAAATAATTCTAAATTAAAGCATATGGCGTTGAAACTGCATTTGCTAGAATTTGCTCACCTGGTAAGATGTTTCAGTATTAAACAGATTTATGTCATCGAAATTGTGTATACATACTATATTTGTAAAGTAAATGATGATAACTTGTGGGTTGCGACACATAAATTTTAAATTGGTTTCTGGTCTTTGTCCCCAAACCAACATGCATGGGTTACTTTATCGAAGTACACCTAAAGGTTGCTATAGCCAAAAGGATATTTACCCACTCGGTTCCCAATCAAGTACACGATTAGAGGCACTATAATTGTTTGATAAATTGATTAAGATTTGTTCATTTAAAGTGTCTTTATTGTAAGGTCTTTTGATCATGAATACTGTCTTGTATGTTCGTCTTATGGCTAAAAGGGGGCAAACACTATAGATTTTTTTTTCTTATTTCCTTCTTAATTTTTTAATTGTCAGGAAGACTTGAAGGAAATGGCATCGGAGAAACTTCTTGGAAACTTTTTATTGATATCATTGACAGTATTCTGTGAAGGATATCTGACAATACCACGTAAGTAAATGCTACTATCAATCAATTAATGGATCATTCAAGAAAAGGAAACAAAAATTATGTTAAGTACTATGAACACCATCCTCACAACTTCAGGGGTCCTAAGTCCACTAGTGGTCCAACGGCTGTGGGAGTCCATGAGTGGACTCGGGACTCCTGACGTTGTGAGGATGCATCCAATAATTAACCACGTTTGTGTTTTGTTTAGACAAAAACTGCCCACCAGGGAAGCACGTGTTCACTAACTGCACCGACCCCTGTGTGTTTAACGGTTCCATCACTCTGTGCGAGTCCAAGCCAGACAGCCAGTGTGTTCCCGACTATTGCGGAGCATGCGTGACTCGTTTCTATGAAGATTCAGGAAAAGAAGTTCGCTGCGAACTAGGTTTAAAAGACAATTTAATATCTAATTTTATTTTTGTCATTATTGCATTAAATAAAGATTTTGACACTAATTTTATTTTGTATATTAATTGAAGATAATATTGTTTGATATCCATGCTCATTCCAATCTCGAATAAACATATATCCATGTAGTGACATTTTCAGAAAAAATCATATTCTTTTAAAAAAAACTAATCAAAAATCACTTTGCTAAGATAACTGAATGATAAACAGCCTCTGAACAGCAAAGAAAAAAAGCTACAAGTTTGCTAATTGTCTGTTAAAACTTAAAAGAAAAAATCATGCAATCTTTATAGAATCTGGCATTATATGCGAACAGAAAACTCACACCATCAGCTGCTCGAGCGGACTCAGAATACGCATGACGGAAGCCAACTTTGGGCGGACGTCCAAGGAGAAGTGCCGCCACCCCTACAACCTAGAGCGTCTCCATAACGCCACGGACTGTAGATCCCCCCGCTCTCTGGGGGTCATGCAGAGGCTGTGTGACGGGCGACAGAGCTGCACCATCACCGTGGAGAACGAGATGTTTGGCGCGGATCCCTGCCACGGAATCTACAAATACTTGGAGTTCGACTTCAAATGCGTCTCTGCCAGCAAGTATCATTAAGACGGCTGGATAGTCATGACCATTTTTAGACTATATTAATCTTCTTTTTTAAGAAGAGCCTTGTATAAAGATATAGGAATATAGTCAAATCTTAAAGCTGATATGTTAGACATTTCACTTAACTAAACAAAAGTTTACGGCTTAAAATCTTAAGGAAGATCTATCTGATGGTTAATTTGTTGATCATCCAACCTCCTAAAGCCAATTGAATTCATAGACTTAATACCGGTATATTGTGGCTCGCTATTCTTAGACTTATGTACATTGAGATAATATGTAATTGGATTTAACTTTGCACTTCCTTGAATTACATTATATAGACAGGAAATATGGTTTTTGGTTCAGTTATATTATTCGATGGTATCTCTTTTTTCTTTCAGAGGATGTCAATTCCAACCAAAGAAATGAAGGGTGTCTGCTACTTATAATTGTTTCCGTTTTGACGTGGAAAGTCTTTAGAATCTCATAATCAGGAGCGTGTTTTGGATTTGATCACAACGAATGATATATGTTACTATTTATTATGTATACATAACATATCAATGTGCTTTGTATCTTTTTGACGTATATTTGAGCAACAACATAAGTATTATCATATCACGCTTTTATGCAGATAATAGGATGCTTTAAGAAAGATTTCAAAGGTTTTACACTGATATTTTTATGCAAGTACATTTACAGTATATACATTTTCATCATCTTGACGATGAATGAATATTTTTAAAAATCCTGATTTAGAGTTAAACTATTTGAGTAAGGACCATCTAAATTGAGATGATCTTTACTATTAGTTTGAAAAGCTATGTATATGCATGTAAATGTTTTTTTTTTTTTTTGTTTTTTTTTGGAAAATTATATATAGATATAATAAGACAAATAGCATGTTTGCAGCCTATTGTATTTTTCCTGCTTGAATAGTATACATTTTAGTTTATGTAGCTTTCTGATATTAGATCGTGTTCAGACCCTGTGGTTGATATCTAGTTTATCTTGCCCCTGAAGCTTGTAACAGCGGCTATAATGTTGCGTGTTTAGTTTGGTTCTTGACCAGCTGCAGTGCAGTGTTGAACAAATGTTTGTTTTCAGATAAAGAGCAAATCAATTTTGATTCATAGTCTTTTCCATTGTTTGTAATTATTGTACTGAATAAATATACCACAAGAGCGCTCTTTTATATATAGATAAACCCAGAGATCTAATTCAAGTAGCAACACTTCAGCTTGTGTGATATACTTGGAACTGCATTGTACCACTATCCCACTAAAATGTTTAAGTCACCTACTAAATTATGAAATATGCAGTAAGGGCGCAATGTTTGTGACAAAGAAGTGTCATGAACAACTCATCAAAACATTCACAGCCTTGATGTGCACCTCATTTCACTACAAAAACTTGTTACCGTTAGCAAAACATTGCTAAACCAAACTTCACAAAAGTACCTTATCAAACACTCCTAATGCTATAGCTTTAATTTTTAATAAAGAAAACAAGAAAATTTATTCATCATTTTATTACTTAAAAATTCACACTAGACCACTAAATCAGAACCCCATGCACGATTGTACAACAAAAAAGCAAAACCAGTGACAGCAACCAGCGTAACGGGGGCAAATATTGCGTAATACGAATCAGTGGCCCACACGATGCCGTATGCAAAAAGTCCCAAGAAACAGGTAAACAAGGTTATCAGAGAATATTGAATCGCTCGCTTCGTTTTATAATTGAGGCTATGTCGTCCTGAATTTGAAGAACATAATAAATTTGTCTCTGCAGTGCTGCTTTCATCGATCTCGTCGTCTCGGAACTCGTTGTACTGTACGCTTTCCGGTGGTTCATCGCGTTTGAAGTCTGGCTTTCTGCCGTGGAACCAGACGACTTGGATGACGTTGACGTAATTGACGCTGCTGGAGAAGTAGATCATGACGACGTATTGGATGGGCATCAGTAACACGTATGTTGACAGAAAGTCCGTCATTTTGCCAATGGAGGCTATGATTACAGAGCGGGTAGATTGTCCCATTGTTGATCTTAGCTTGAAGTTGAGGAAAACCTGAAAAAAATATGCTTATAAAGATCGCTGTATTTGCTACTAAAAATAACTATATTCTCAACAATAATTGATTGAAGCAATTTTTGCATGCATTACCTGTGGAAACGTTTCAATACACCACAATCCTATAGCTACCCATTGGATATAGGGGAAAAGTTTGAGTCCTAGATTAAGAGACAGAAGGGTCGTCCACATACACACACAGAAAATTAGGTAAACCATTTTGTGTCTTTTATTGTAATTGTCCCCGTAAATCCAGAACTGGACCAGAATTGTAAACTCCAAAACAGGCATATAGACCGAATTAATTCTTCCATACAGCGGTATCTTAGCATACCCGTAGACAAAGCACAGGTTTACCAGGGAGGCTGTGAAATTAGCAGTGGCCCACAGGACACTCAAACCGACCACGGATTTCCGACGGAAGTTCTTCCAGACCTGTGGAAGCAGAACAAGGAACCACAAGGTGGTGCTGCAGAGTCCGCAGACGTTGGCAGCCACACAGGTCCACGGCGGCCACTCCGGGCGACAGTTCTGCTCCAGGAGACCGCCGTCCTGGGAACGGTTACCCATGTCGCCTGGCCTCGGAGTTCCGAGATATATTGTGTGGTTTTACTTTCGTTTTGATCTACGGCATTGCAGACAGGAAATATTATTTTTAGGCCTAAATAAAGTCGATGAACTATATAGATAGGTACGCATTTAAAGATGATGATAGTTAAACAATTCATATGAAAGAAGAAGACATCGATAGCCACATTCCATGGTAAATAGCAAAGACAAACATTGCATTTCGATGGTCATCGGAGTTCATTTATGTACATTTACGTCGAACGAGTATGATTCCCTCCATTTTTTTACAGAAACTTATAGTTAATTCATAACTCTATAGAAACAGCCAGATTGAAATCTACACGCCCCGTTTATCGATTGGTCGAACCCTACACAGACCTTAGAGAAATCACGGACCAAGAAATGATCATGATGATGTCAGACTCAAATTCCTATAGGAGAAGATTTGGCTGTTTCTTTTAGCAAGCGTACTGATGTACATTAACAGTAATTTAGTGAATTTTACTTACTTTTTACAATCAATTTATTAATTTGTAAATATAAACAATAAAATGCTTTCTTTTGGTGATTTATGCAGGTTATGAAGGTAGCGATCAGCGATCATTGCAGAAAAAATTTACAAAACCCGCTAACGTGGGTTATGTATTTTTTCTGCAATATATTTCTGCGAAATATGAACATTTTTCTTGTCACTTAAATTAATTATTTCTATGAAGAAAAAGCCAAAGCATTACACCAAAGGTAAGTGAATTGACCTTGCATGAATCGATCAATAATCCAAAAGAACGAGAAAAAGCTTCTTTCACAATTTGAATGAGCGACAAATATACGAGTTTTGATCCATGATAGCGTGGAATTGTCTACAATCTTGTAGACTTAGCTTTGCAGAATTCACGTCATTTGATACGTACAGTATCTTTTTGCATTATCCTCGCTCTGAACAATTCTTTCTTTGTTACACAATTTTTAGTAAGGTTATGCACATATAAATTTATTTCCCTAACACTCGAAAAATTAAGCGTCGACATGTACAGTTATGGCCATGAAAAAGTAAAAACGTCGTGACAAAATTGTTATGGACATCCCGCAATATACGTACGTTTTGATCGAACATTTTACATGTATTAGACAAGGTTAGCGAATTTCGCCAAGGCTTCAAAATTTATGTACTGAATGAACTAAAAAACTGAATTTAGTAAACCACATCCACAAAACAATGAAAAAATTTCTTGAAAATTAGAACAATCATGCAATATTGACGCTCATTAAGTTTGGTTACTGAGACAGTAGAACCAAGTATCCAAAATTACCAGCATTTTGAACGTCACCCTTGACAAGACAAACAGAAACGTTTAAATGTCTAAATACGTGATTTTACCAAGCAGAGTGTGTTTTAAACATATCCCGTTCTTATTTCATACAGATAATTTTGCAAATCGAGTGGTGACGTTCCAACAATTTCATATAAAAAGTATATAAACGTATACGATAGATATTGGTATTTTAACGAAAATTTCTGATGTCATATGTGTGACGAGTTGATAAGCATAGATATTTGACAAGTCACCACACACCTGGTTCAAAATTGCTGAATGGTACCTGTATTCAACTGATGTACACTCTAACATACACAACATGATTTAGATGAAACATACATTGTGATCGATTCACATCCATTAAAACACAAAGTCAATAATTCTGTTTCAGCAAATGCATGTATAATTTTTACCTGCAAGTTGACTTTTTGAATTTTAATAGTAATTCATAATACTTATAAACGTATAGAACTGTCATAAAGGGGCTTTATAAGCTTACTAATTTATATTCCAAATTTTGTAAAAATGTCATTTTTAATGGGACAATCAATAATTAAGTCATTAAATTCAAACAAACGAGAGGCATACTTACCTTACAGTGGGATCAACCAAATACATCAAACAGCTAGTTATAAGTGATTGATATAAATGAATTACCATTTAACGTTCTATTTTTGGTCCTTCATGATACTTGATTCACGAATTTGATTTAAGGAATATTTGTGATGAAACTGTATTTTTAGGGTATTAATAAAAGATTTCTTCTTTCGAATTTCACTGCAGAATTTAGTATGAAAATTTATAAATGTCGTTAAAAAACAATTCGACAAAGGTCGAGAATTATAATAAGACTAAGAAGTTTCTATTTTGATCAATTAAAAATATAAAGCACATATTTGATATCCTCTACACAATGAAAAGGTTGAGTGTAGGATTATATAGGATTATAAAATCTTCCTCTTTAAATTAAATTAATTAACAATATTTCAATTTTTTGTTTCTTTAATTCCTATTTGGAATATTTCACTAATACTTTTTTCCTATTCATGTGTGTAAGGTGTTTACCTCATGAGTGGTATTGGATTTACCATTTCCAAGGTTTTCAAGGGGGGGGGGGGGGCTTTTGTGATCGATTTTTTTTAAAAAAGTAGTAGAACTACAGAAAATCAGTTTTTGTTGTTATTCATTGATCTTATAATATGTCAAGTGCAGCTAGAATACTCAAAATGGTGTTTTAAATATGGAGGTCTTAAGGTGGCCCCAGACCCCCGGCCTCTTGGGCCCCCTTTCATCAAATCCTGGATCTGCCATTGTTTGTCCTAGTTTTCATGTTTCATTAAAAAGAAGTATACATTTCATCATTATGGTCGCCCGATCACACTATGAAGTACATGTAACATGGTCTTAGTCTATCAACATCGCGGAAATCAACAAAGATTCGGTGTAGAGAGAGAGTACTTAACAGGTCATAGGCGCACCATTACCTGTGCAACATACAGACTCCTTGACACTCTCCATAAAATAAGACGAGCTCATTTTTTATAATCCAAGTCTCTGGTTTAAACTATAAACATGTACATTGCTAACTTTTTGGGTCCTAGAACCTGTACTTGAAATGAAAAAAAGTATTTTAGAATTTTAAGAATCAGTTCTACATTTTGTATGCTGTGTAAAGGAATTCGTCGAATTGCATGGTCATTAATATTTATAAAAAAAAAGTTAACAATATGACGGGAATAATTGAGTAATATTAATTTGTTTCTGGTTACTTGTTTGTGAATATTAAATCATTTCCTTGATAGAATCCTCGCCTCTGTATTAATTAGTCCAGAAGCATTGTGTATCTACATAGAATTAATAATCATTGCATATAATCTTTACACAGAAAATTGATAATTAATGTGCAACATCATACTGCAATATAATGCGTTATTTGACTTTTCAACCTTAACCCATTTCCATTTGGTTTGATTTAGACTGGTTTTTACTTGTAAAACATGTAGGTATTAACATATTGAAGTTAAGAAAAGTCGAGAAGAGTTACACCCAAACGCTATAAATGTTGCTGTAGTAGTCAGAGTAAAATTTGTCGGTGTTAAGGATATGAATGTTTACTGATTTCTACAATTATTATTATATTTAATCCCTTCTTTTACCTTGTGTAATATTTTTTTCTTCTGTTCGATCTCTAATTGAATAAATCATGAATCAGCGATGTTGTTTCCAATAAAACGTTTAATTTTTATCAAAACCAATATAAAAAAATCTAGCTCAAACTAAAAAATACGGTTCAGCAGTTAGCCTGTGCATCTTTACAGTGAAGTATACCATTAATACTGTAAATTCTAAAAAGGCATTTTTAAACAAGATAGTAAAGTTGGAGACTCATTAATGTAAAAAATACACAAATATTAAAACTTCCCTTACATCATATTGAAAAAACATGAGGGCCTCTTATGTATTAGAGATGCAAATCCTTAAATTGCATCAATTTCTATAACGTAAGACAATGATCGCTGCTTCGCACTAATTGATGACAATGGAGAGAGAGAGAGAGAGAGAGAGAGAGAGAGAGAGAGAGAGAGAGAGAGAGAGAGAGAGAGAGAGAGAGAGAGAGAGAGAGAGAGAGAGAAGCAGAGACAGACAGACAGACAGACAGACAGACAGAAAGAGAGAGAGAGATTTACCATAAAGACTCCCCCATCCACTGTGTGATCCCTCTGTTTTGCCCCCCCCCCCCCCTTATTTCTACCAGTAGACATTAGATGTTTTCATCAATACCTATATACTGATGATACCGAAAGGTCTAATAAACTTCGTGTTTTGAAATATAGAACATTTTGTCAAGAATAGATTGGGTTCATAAGCCCCCACGATTCAACAATTATTTCGGTATTCTAAATACAAAAATAAGATTCGTTAAAGAGACTTTGATTGATGACTTGCAGAAAACAAATGTATGACCTCTCGTTAATAATTGTATCAATCCCTCACCTTTATTATCAGTTCAAAGTGTCAGAAAGTTAAAGAATAACTCTTTTTATTATCGTGTAGTTGTAGATTAAGCAATCGTGCGAATATAGATTGATTAGAATATGTGTTAAATAGACACTATTAGCATGTGTTTGATTGTATGAAACAGTCATGTTCTGTTAAAATGTGGGCACCGAGTATATTTTCTTTTAGCACGTTACCAAGTCTCAAAAGTCAAAGTTATTTGAAACTTCTTTAAAAAATGTCCACAAATTACAGGTAAATATACTTTGTACGCGTACATGTAGCCAAAGTTTTGGGGGTTTTTTTTTCTGAATCACAGTCTAATTAAAGTATTTTTTCTTAGATTAGTGTATCTTACAGTAGACAGTATATCATTTGTTTCACTAACGGAAGTCTTGTTCATGTAGTCTGGACAGTAATGCTCCTCTAAATATTCCTCCCGAAAAACACCTGAAAAAAATGAAACCAAAAATTACCTACTGTAGATTTATGAAGTCGCTGACATTTCTCCGCCATCTTAATTTCTGATTAATGGTTTTGTAATGTGCAGGTTCTTTTTGTTGACATTTTCATAAACAGCCACAAAAATGATTAACAAATACAAAAACGTGTGATTATTACATTGCATAGACATACTGACATGTTTGGTATTTGTTACTAGTTCATTAAGGGATAATGATATTATAAGAAGTGTTTCTGTGCATAGAATTGCGATGACAAATGTAGAGCGTTTATGTTTATCTGTGTGTTGAAGCTTAAGAGATGAATAATTACAACCTTACACTACTGAGTATTCGGAAATCTATATCATGTTTGGTCGGTATTATATAGGTGAATGAAGAAAACGATTTTCAAAACAATTTATGGATGATTGAAATGATGGTTCAAAAACAGTTTATACAATAACAAACTAAAATGACAATGCAATAATACATGTCTTGTAGAAATAGCAAGAAAAAAGAGGGTCTCGTGTGCCATGCAAATATCCATAAGGAAAAATTTAAATTGATACTACACGAACATGTTCAAAACCGTTTACCGTGTTTCGAAACGCATCAAAGGTAAATTGTTCTTTTATAATAGAACAATGTACGAAGAAAAAAAAATAAAATACAAAAATATTGCGACTTGAACTTTTAAAATACCGGTAGGTATCACTATTCGTTAAATACAGTTGGGTTTTTTTTCGTGAAATTTGATTGATTCAGGATATTAAATGCTTATTAAAGTATTCTTGAAACTAAATCCACCAAAATTCAAAATTGATGCTCACGAAAAAAAATAAAACCACAGAATTGATTTCTTCTAGTATATTTGTCCTTTTGTATACTAGTATACTACATGTAGTTTTACTCATGTTACTCATACAAAATGCAACTACAGAGATATCATTAATCCTGATTATCACTTAGTACCAAACTCTTAACTTCATGTAGTCATTGGAATTTCCTTTAGTATTCAGAGTACATTTAACAAAGTAACCAGAATGGTTTTTACCTCGTACCCTGTTTGGTTGGGGTTTATAAAGGCAATACATGTATCTATTGTTCGGTTTGGTTGGGGCTTATAAAGGCAATATCTGGTGTTCGGTTTGGTTGGGGCTTACAAACGGCAATATCTGGTGTTCGGTTTGGTTGGGGCTTACAAACGGCAATATCTGGTGTTCGGTTTGGTTGGGGCTTACAAACGGCAATATATGGTGTTCGGTTTGGTTGGGGCTTATAAAGGCAATATATATTGTCTGGTATACAGTTCTGTTTATCATGTTATAAACTACTGTCTGAATAAAAACATGAATCAAATAATTCAAAAGAGGTACTGTTAGTTGTTTGAAAACAAATACCTTATCCAAGGTGAAAATGTTTACATAGCTGTAGAAAAATATTTGCATCTTAATATTGTTTTAATTGGACAAGATTTTCAAAACCCGGCAAAAAGAGGCTTAAAAATCCTGCTCCATATCATTTCAGACTTAGAGAAACTCTGGATTTTTGCATAAATGATTCACTCATTTTGACGTCATGAAATGAAGTTCTACTTATTATACAGCGCTTATCCGGGCTCAGGATAATAAAATTACAAAGATTAACAGGGAGAAACTGTCACTCTGACATAAACAAGTCTTGGAATATATGTCCGCATTTTAATTGTAATTTTGTCGCTAAAAATACCTATGATGTTGTAGAAATATAACTGTTTAACATATGTTTGAATCTAAAGTAAAGGGTAATATTCAATTTATTTTGATTTAATGTTATTCTTGATGTATTTAATTATATTAATTATAATAACATCACGTCAAAATTCTATCATGGTAGCCAGTGTGAGAATGAAAATGCGGAATGCGATGCTATGAAACTAATAGGCTAAGGGCCTAGTAATTATCAAATGAAATAATAATTAATGTTAATAATTTGAGCAATTACAAAAGATGCAAGTTTTATATTAGTTTAATTAGTTTTTTGAAATGAGCAATGCTGTCTTTCTGACATATTTTAATTCTAACGTAAAAATTATGCAAAATACGACTATTTATTTGAAAAATAGTAAAAAAAAAAAACAAAAACAAATTGGTAAAGTGTAACGCTTGGTCATGCAGATGTACTGTAGTTTCCTCAAAAAGAGGAGGCGTACGGAATCAGAACACAAAAACACCCAGTAAAAATAGTCACACTTAACAGACATTGGTCTAGAGACCGCCAGAGGAACATGGCTAACTTAAGCATATTAATGTGCATGTCCCTATAAAAAATTCTTATGTATAATTAATGACTGATCCCCGAGGATTTCAAGACATTGCATTTGACACCAACAGCACACTGATATGATAATCGAATTCAAAAATTCTGATCATTATACCAGTAACGCTGCTCATACCAATTAGTTTTTTCCCTTGCAATACACTTCCCATCTATTAATTAAAATGCGTGACGTGTGCTGACATGACATCTCATTTGCATACAAATAAGGCATACATTACGGACCACAAAACTAGATATAATATATTCATAAAGAACCAATGATATGCATTTCGTAAGAGGCTGTCGATTGTGTTAACGGCAATCATTTGGCAAAGGAGCCCGGAACATTCGGACGTACAGTGTGCTCTCAGCACAGGTTCTAACGTTTAGCAATGATTCGTTTCGGATTTCTAGCTCTTTTGTTTTCGGTATGTCTGGATTGTGTGTCTTCCCAGAAGCCCTGTGACGGAGTTCTGGGACAGCAGTTTCGGCCTGACCCCGCGGACTGTCGGGTGTACTACCTGTGTGGACAGGGCAAAGACTGGAGACTACAGTGCGGACCCAACACGGTCTGGAACCAGGAAATCGGCGCATGCGTGCCGGTTGGAAGTCCGGAAGATACTTGCACACAAGGTAGGAATTTCCTGGTTTTACAATTGAAAGTAAAGTTTATTTTGTTGGAGATTTAAGTTATTTTAAAAAGCAACAACCTTTAAGTTCAAACCCTTATAGCATGCCAAAATAGTTAACATTGAAATTTATATCTCAGGGTCTTTTCATTTCCGAAGTTTATTAACCTTCTTGAAAAGTATTTATTAGTCCCTACCATTTACTTGAAAAGAATAATTACTCTTTTCTGTTCGTGCACATATAATGTTATTTCATATTTTCCACAATTAATTTGGTTGGCTATTTTCTCCATACTTTTTGGCAAATAATATTTTGTTTTTTCACATTATTATCTCATGCCATTTTCATTAATTTTAATTTATTCATTTATTTCAACTTTATCGTCATGATCAATTTTTTGGTTTAAGGTTTTTTTTTCTTCTAGCAAATAGTCTCTTGCTTTAGAAATGTAAATGTTTTCGTGACACAAGTTTTAAAAAAAAATAAAAATTCATACGTTTCTAGGATTAATTTTGGTTCGCAACTGACATAAATCTACGCTCTGTGTAGACAATATGATATGATAAATTGCATCTAAAAACAGATTTTAAGAGGCGAAGAAATTTTTTTTGAGTTCCCTAACCTGCTTACTTATTAAGATGTCTGGTGATTTAATCAACGCAAATGAAAAATAGTACCACAAAAACAACATCTAAGAAGCTAATTTAATCAAATTAGACTCTTGTCAAATTTTTGTACCTTAATAAATTGGAACCACACAAAACTTTAAAACGTTTAGGCTGTTAATTCAATTTTGGATCCCGAAGAGACTAGTATATATGTTAATGAACTTTTCAGGAATCACTTACTTCAAAACGTGATTCTCTGTGACAGAGAAATGACTCAGTTTGTCAGTGTTGGTACACGTACTAAGGATTCGCCGTCTAAGTGATTTTTTAATTACACTGTGCTCCAAAATCGGAGTACATTTCCTCATCAGATGAAATATTCGCAAGGACCCCAGTATTTCTTTCCTAAAACAGAGAGGTGTATTTATTGAAGTTTTAGTTTTTTGCTTACTTACACAAGATTGAAAAAAATCTAAATTCCTTTTATAAAAATTCCTCCAAAACAATGATAAGAGGAAAAGTTCGTATAAAAAAGAAAGAAATGTCTTTTTCAGGAACAACTATTGCAGAGTAATAAAAATTCACAATTGTAAAAAGGTTAAACACTTACTGATATTGAGCACTAAACGATTAATACGTCAGATAGGTGTGTCAATTTATGTAAATTTATGACAATCAAGACTATTAACAGAACTCAAACATTTTGACCACTACTGTACATTGTATGTATCAAATACGTCTCGTAATTGACAGCTCAACAAAAGAACCCTGTCAAAATCTTCGCGGGCTATGTATTCGTATTCAAAATTACCTGGAATAGTTAACATTTATTATTTGTGTTTTATCCTACAGGTAACAAGGATCCGCTTCCTTATACAGCCCCAAAAGGGGACCCCGCTGCTAGATCCCCTGGCTCAAGACATTACTCCCCCTTCAGTGAATCTACCTGGCGGCCAAAATGCACTCCAGGCTCCACCAAGAGGTTTCCTCACCCCACCCGCTGTGCTCAGTACTACGACTGTGGATCGGACCCCAAGGAGGACTGGTGGGGTAAGCACCTGAGGGAGTGTACCTACCCCACGGTCTACGACACCACCACCGGAAGTTGTGAATATTACACGACAGTGAACTGTGGTCAAAGAAAAATGCCACTTGATCCTTGTAAGTACTTAAGAAACTCTTATATTGGCGCTGTTATCTCAACAATATTTTACTTAATCTACTTGTGCTAGTTATTTTGTATTATTTGAATCATTTTTCTAACAGGTGATTACTTGGCGCAGTCTTGCAGAAACGCTCACTGCTCTCCTTGTCACATCCGGTATGCTACATGTTCAGGACTTCCGGACGGAATCAACGTTTGGAGGGGACGAGAGAAGACGCCATTTTACGTCGTTTGCCAGACAGAACGAGTTGCTTTCCATGGACGTTGCATAAACCCAGAGCCTGGTAAAAGACAAATATATGACGGGGAATATCACACATGTGGGCGCCCTGTTGACTTCGAAATGGGAATGGTCCATCATATGCATAGAGGAGAAATAGGCAAAAGTCAGATTGTGAAACAAATAAACCATGCAAAAAGAGTAGGAAAATCCGAAAAGCGGCCTAAGGTATCAATAGGAAAAAATAACCAAGCACAACAGAGTGGCAATCAGCAACAAGCACAGCAACCAAGTAAACCCCATATCAACCAGCCGCAAGCCAATCAACCCCCGCAACAAGCCGCAAACAACAACAATCAACCACCTCAAAACAAACCGAACACAGCACAACCACATGTCAACCAACCTAAGAACAACCAGCAGCAGCAACCTCCTTCGTCTTCCTCTAACAATGCAGCCAATAACCAGAACAGCCAGCATTCGCCTCACGTCAATCAACCAAAAACCGCTGCTCCTCAAAGCAACACGAAAACTCCGCCAGGACAGGCTAACCAACAAACAAAGGCACCAGTACCAAGTACTCCTCACGCAAATCAACCTCCTGCTCATGCAAACCAACCTTCGGCTCATGCAAACCAACCTCCTACTCAAGCAAATCAACCTCCTCCTGCTCATGCAAATCAACCTCCTGCTCAAGCAAATCAACCTCCTGCTCACGCAAACAAAGCCTCTGCTCAAGCAAATCAACCTCCTGCTCACGCAAACAAAGCTCCTGCTCATGCAAATCAGCCCCAGTCTCATCCTTCTGCTCAGCAACCTTTACGTCAGCAAAACAATTACCAACCTCCTCCACAGCAACAATATAGACCTCCAGCACAAGGTCCGCCTCAGAACTATGGACCCCAAAACAATCAACCAAGAGCTCCGCAACCTCATCCCAATGTTGCTCCACTGCCTCATGTTAACAAACCACACGTTCCGATACAACATCACCAAACACCTTACGCTCAACCGTCGGCCCAGAAACCGAATTCTCTTCAGTCATTCATTGGAGAGATACAGAGTAAGGGAAGGCATCAACAACCACACCCGAATCAGCCAGCTCAGTATCAAAATCAACCTCAGTTGAATACAAACGCACCTTTGCAAGTCGTTAGAGCCAAAGCGGGTAAACGTCCACCTTTACCTTACATGAATTCAGTTCCTTCAGTTCCACGAGTTCCATCCGTTCCATCAGTTTCACAAAGGAACCCAATACCAAGACATCAACCTATTCACCAACAAGCACCACCCTATCCACATCCCAACCAACAGAGACAACCGTCTTATCCCAAGGTACCCCAACCTCTCCCGGCTGTACAACAAAGACCGCCGGCTCCTGTTGTAGCAAGACCTGTCCATCAGGGACCAAGTCCCGCTCACCACCCAAATATGCCACAAACCGTACAGAGACCAAACACACAGCCATCATATCCAGTTCCTCAACAACCATACGCCATTCCAAACCGACAGCACGTCGCTTCTCAGCCAGCGCCGCAACAAAGAATGTATCCTCAGCCAGTTCCACGAGCTCCTAGTCATGGTCCTCAGCCAATCCAGCCCCAACCAGCTAGACCTTACCCCAAACCGCAATTATACAACGAGCCCGCCACCGTTAGACAATCAATATCTCCAAAACGGCATATAAACAATATTTCGCCAAATAGATACCCTGTTCCAACAACTCAGGTAAGTAGGGTGTTTCAGCATAATCCATATTGGAGAGAGGTGGTGGTGCAAGACGCAAAGCGCGAAAAAATAGCGGACCTAAAGAGCAACCCTGCGCAGCAAAGCATTCATTCGAAATCTGATATAGCAATGGAGCGCTATTCTAGCCATATTCTTGGATTGAATGAAGTGTATGAAAAAAATGCAAACACAGCCAAACGAACAGGAGACACTCTCCAGCACATGCAATTACATAAACAAAATGAGCATTCAAGTACCCAAAACCAACAGCAACATCACCCAAACCAACCTAACTATCACCAACATAATAAACAAGCAAATACTCAACAGCAGTTACAAAATTTAGTTAACACCCAACATATTAACCAGCAGCCGCAGCAAAATATGCAACAGCAAAAACATCTGTCTTTAAATTCAGCGCAGCAACAAAGCAATAACAATCATGGCTTCCATCCAAACCAACCAATGCAGCAATCCCAACTTTCCAACTTAGCACAGCACCAGCAGTTCCAACAGCGCGCGATGCAGCAAATAATGAGCGTTAATCCCACGCAGGCGTATACAAACCCGCGACTCCAGACCCATCAAAGCGCTGTAGGTAGCAGCCTCTACTTGCAAACTCCAGTGCCTACTGTACTAAGCAACTATCTCCCAGCAAGCACTGCGAGGACGGCTTTACTGAATAGCAGATTTACAATTCAAAGCGGCGTAGCGGCTTCCAGGCTCAGCCAAGGATCTGGACATACGTTTTCGCAAAGCTTGTCAAATCCTTCCCAGTTCGCATTAACCAACGTGGCGTGATCGCATGCGCAACGGCTAAGTGCTGCAGCACTGCGATATTAGCGTAACTTTTCAAACTTTTGAGTAATTTTCTTTTGTAGAGTAAGAAAAGACGAGAGCCCCCAAGAAGCTTACCAATTCGAAGAAGTAGCGGTAAATAAGACGTGAAACATAAAGGGAAAGTGTATGTGTGTGACTTGACTGAACAGTCTGATTTGGGGGGAAAATGGAAAAACAGTAGTCAGAGAGAACAGAAGTTAAATGCATACAATGTGATTGAATAATGAGATAGCCTTTTTGTTTTTGTGTTTTATTTGTCTTTCTGTTACCTAGAGACACCAGTATTATTATTTTATTTATTACCTTTATTCCATTGTTGACCATAAAATGATTGACTTTTTAATTGGAGAGAGTGTGTATAGTTATTGATTTTCTAAATTAACAATGTCCTTTTCGAAGAGATCGGTGTTAGACTGTTGAAATGTCCATTTCGAGAGATTGGTGATAAAAGGTTGGCTCATACAGATCTGACAAAGTTCTAAACCCCTTGGCATAAAGACTTCCGAGCCAAATACCTACATGCACGGTGCAGTGGACAGGACACTCCGAGAGTAGACCCTCTCGTGTTAGGTGTGTTAGTGAAGTCCCACAGGGAGGTGTCAGTGTTCCGGTTTTGTTGTTTCTTTTTAATGTATGACGTATTATTTACGTTAGTTATACATTGATTGTTATTATTCGAGAAAACGTGATCATGAATAAATTGTGTCAAAATGCGTGTATACATACATGATTATTGACTAAATTATTCTTTCAGGAATACGAGTATTTTATTCATACAAAATACAGGAAATATCCATGTTTATCTTATTCTGATTCAATTTTGGCAAAGAATAAAAATAAAAAAGATTTCAAATTACTAGTACCAGTATTAAAAACATTAAATATCACAGAAAAATATTTTACTTATGAATTGAAATCTTTGTATTTCCATAAAATGTCGACACAGTTTAAGGACACACGAGACGTTCCTCAGTTTTATATATTTTCCCTTGATAGATTATTTCGTATTTGTTTGCATTTAAACCAGTTAGTGCCCAAAAATTCAGAGTACATTACCAGGCTATTTTTGGAGTTAGAATATTTTGAATTTACCGAATTATAGCAAGCAAAAATCTATTGGATGCTTATAAATAAAGTCATATTACATATTTTCAATTGAAACTATATTTTTCAAATAGAAAAATATCATATAACATGAATATGTACATGTAATTATGGAGTAACGTAGTGGAAATTTTCACATTGCAGTTAGGATAAATAGAAAATAATGGAGGATAGGTCACGTCTGACCTTAATACCTGGCACCATTAAAACCTTGTCAGGGAAATGGACATTCAACTTCGTGCGCGCCAACTCGCCTTGGTTTTATTTTGTTCCATTAACATGTCACAATTTTGACGTGAAATTTAATTAAATTTAAATTTAGCGATCCGTCTGTCATGCTGATGAAATAAACACTGAACCGTGACGTTGGTTATGCAGAATGCGCATATGCAGGTGCCCCCGACTTGACTAGTTTGGTTTCATGGAATTTAAGGATCCGAATCAATATTTTTTGGTTTGAGTCGGACAATTGAAATCATTTGTATACTAGTGATCAAATAATATCTTTGCTTATTCATGCTTGTTCATTCAGGTAATGAGCTTTGAAGAAAAATAAAAGCCATGTGTTGTTATTTTCTGCAAAGATCGCTACATTTATGTCCGTTCTAACCACGGACGTAGCAATTACTGTTTATATGTTTTACTCTTAGTCTCTCCGTCATTATCCTATATGGTATCAAACTACGAAACCAGTCTTGTTGTTTCGATCAGTATGTTAAATAAGAGGAAAAGCCAATTCTTCCACATATGAAAGGTTGCAATAACTAGTTGGAAAACTCTGACATATTTTCATGTATTCCTTTATATAAAAATGGTAAACATTATTTCTCGTAGATTTAAATTATCAACGGTCGTCACGTAATACAAATGTACACTGCTCAATAATGCGTTTGAAAGAGTCGTAAAAAAAATATTAAAGAATGCGTGCACGTATTCATACGCCGAAAAAAAAATATAGACTAAAACCGGTTAGATCGGGATTCGACTTTGTAAGTAGCTATATGAACGCAATTGAATTTCTTAAGTTAAGGGGACAACTACTTATATGTAGTAAATGTAAACATTACATTATCACATGAACGTTAAATAAATGATGATCCCGGGAATAAGGTAGAAAATTATCATGACAACAACAGAAATAATTCAAAGACTATAACAATTAAAATTCAATTAGATTTGTACGTGTGTGTATTTTGTTTAGATATACATCTCCCCTAATTTGCATTATTTCATAAAATGAAAAAAAGTGTTATCGTAGTTACTTCATACAAGTTTACAATGTACAACGGTTAATGGCTTCTACGTAGTTTCCTCTGCACTGCTAACAATCTATACACCAGTTTGATTGATTTACATCGTTAAAAAACACATCGATGAGTTTCAGAAAAATTTAATTGGAGTGTTCATCCAATGGAAGTAAATACATGTAATTAAAATTTTGGACTTTTCGCTAAAACGAACACCTGAAAGATAAAAATAAAAAAGAAAAGGAAAATAAAGATACATTATTTTATACATCATGTACAACTGTATATACAAAACAGGTTGGGTTCATTAGCATTCAAAGAGGGCATCAGAGTAACTATAAAAAGCACAAGATGGCATCCGTTATAAAAACCGCAGCCATTAACCGACACAAAAAAGTTAAAGACGAATAAATCACGCAACTTACATCATTTTAATTATTTTCAGCGAATTATTTTCGTGTTATTACTAATTAAAGAAACATCTTTTACTTTAAATGCCAATTCATATCCTGAAAGTTCAAACAGTTTTAAAAAGAACGTGTTGGTATTTTAGCAAACAATTTTACACAAGTTTATCACTGTTAAGTCACTTGGCATTCAATTAACAATGACGTTATTTTAAAAATGTTTTGGAAAAGAAAATGCCATAATGTTAAAGTTCGAAATTATTTTCCTTTTTTATTTACAAAATAAAAATATCGTATTTATCGAAGTACACAACATGTGTCACATTTATATTGAGAGAGAGAGAGAGAGAGAGAGAGAGAGAGAGAGAGAGAGAGAGAGAGAGGAGGGGGCAAGTTCGGAATAAAGAGAACTTTTAGACTGCTTGCTTGACAATTGACAAAGAGTGACTGATTGAAATACAATCCATCATACACAGCAAAGAATTTGAAACATCGTGATGGCAGGCTATTTTAATTGTTAAAACATAAATATAATTAAGTTGAACTTAATCACTACTGACATATATATAGAGTATCATCATTTAACAATGGAGGTCTTCAGGTGACTAAAAGATGAAAGATGTCAGTGCATCTCAATTCATCATTTTAGTTTCCGTAATATTATAAGTGTCAATGAATATGATAATTCGAGTCGTTTTGAAAGACGGTTTTTGTTTCCTTTCTTACCTGTTCAGTTTAATCAAGCGCGATCTCCTTAATTTTCTTGTTTGGGTAAATGAAGATATTTAATAAAGGCGGATACTGACTTATATTTCCGGGGGTTGGGGGTGAAAGGGTGTCTACAATTTCTGAATGAAGACTCGACCAGATATAGTGAAAATTCCAATAGAACCCTGCTGGGCCCGACACTATTTCAAACATGTTTATAGCAAGCTTAATCATTCCTCGTTACCCTGCTACAAAATTGATTCAAGGATGAATTTCCAAAAGCAAATCTAGAAGGTAATTGAAAGTCGCACAGTTTCAGTCTACAAACTATACTTTAACGTGTCAATTTAACAAACGAATAATAGTTATTTAACCCATTGACATATTAGAGTTATCTACCTTATCAAACGAAGATCAAATTTTGGTAGATCCTACTAACTTCTTTTAATTAAGATCGAAAAGGCGTATCATGAGTCTTTTTAAACGGATATTACATTTATGATAATTCCTTCCTGTATATAAGAGACTCCAGTAACAGGGGAGATAATTGCAATAATATATATTTTCTACTTGAGTCAAATCCGTTTACTTATTGTATTTAATTTAAGGATGCAAGACCCTCTCTCTCTCTCTCTCTCTCTCTCTCTTTTATACACACACACACACACACACACACACTCACACAAACAAACACACAATGTAAATGAAAAAGGCAGCTACCTTTCCTTTGCCCATCTGCCCCCAACCCACCAACCCGCCCAAAAAAAAATATTCAGTTGATGTGACTTTAAGATATTGACACATTCTTTTAAGCCAGTCCTGTATAAGAACTTCCCTGGGCTAGTTGTAGAGGTACATGCACAGACAAAGAATGTGTTAATCCTTTCCGGTGCATTTAAAATAAATTAAATATGATTTAAAATCAACCAATGCAAATTGTGGAGCTGCTAAATGTCTGTTAAACAGATAGTGAATTAAATGTGAAGGACATAATTTCAAGACATTTACGGAAACTGTTTTTGGCTTCCATCTGCTTCTCTTTCCACCATATTGAGAGGTTCAAAGTGTTCACCCAATATTATGTTTTTACTTTATGAAATAAAAACATTTCTTTGTCTTGCCGTCGGGGTGACTGATTTCCACTTAACTTTCAAATAGTTAAGAACGATGTGTTGACCTTGAAATCTGGTTGCGGCCAGATACCTTGACCTTTGTTGGATATCACGAACACTTCCGATTTGGTTGAATTTCGCACAGAGCTTTTTAATTGTGTTAGGTTGCCGATGAATAAGACGATACACTTATGGAAGAGAAAAATTATGTTAAAATAACATATTCATCGGATTGCTTCATATTTTTAAAAAACAATGTCGAGGACAAAATAAACAGCTGATTTAAAGCAAGTACAACCTGTCTTAGAAACAGTCCAGACAACAAAATTCCAACGGCTCTGTCTCTTTCCTCAATGATCATTTTGCCCATTGTTAGTGTTTTTCTTTTGAAACTATTATTAAAGACTAATATCAATCACAAAAAGTTGCCAATTATATCAAGGGCGCACAGAAAAATACCAATTTCTTGTTTTGACGTCTTGTCAATCCTAACTGTTTTTAATCGGTATTGTCTTATTTTATCTGTGCTTATTGATGAGAAGACTTATCAGTTAGGAAATGTTGAAATTTTCACATTATTTTATTTTGTAATTTTAAAATTATTCTATTTATCATGGTGCACACTTTAAGGTTTTGTTAAGTTTTCTAAAGGTGGAAGAACAAAAATCAAACTAACTAATATCATAAAAAAATTTAATAAAAACAAATACAGTTATCATAATGTACATTGTTGATGTACGAAGTTATGTGATAACAAAATTTTTCAGAAAAATATTAATATTGCTACTGATCTAGAAAAACTTCTGAGTGACCATCAAACAATCTCTCTCTCTCTCTCTCTCTCTCTCTCTCTCTCTCTCTCTCTCTGCTTTAAGTGACAAGGACAGGCAACAATGCCATCCTGTATAAGAACAACTTCCTTGGGCTCGTTGTAGTTATAGGTATTTGTCAGGTCTGATCATTGTCTTCATCTGAACTACTGTCCTCCTCTTGCTGCTGTTGCCTCTGTAGAAGACAGACAGTTGTACATAATATAATAATGAAAAGAATATTAAAAATCATATACAACAGGTTGTACATAATATAATACTGAAAAGTTTCTGATACACATATATAAAAAATCATCTATAACAGCGAATGATGTGGGGGATTTTCTGACAGCAAATTATTATTTAATCCTAAATCTAAAAACAGATTTTAGGCATGGGAAGTTTCACTAGCATAAAAATAAAAACTCTCAAAAATGATGAGGTCAACTCATGTTGTATTAAATGAATAGGACCATTTAAGACATATAATTTGTTATTTTAAAGATTGAGGCTTATACTAATAGAACAATAATACTGGTGAAACACAGTTTTAATGTACAAAAACTCACAAGTTTTAGTAGATCGACCAGTTTACTGGCATCAGAGCCTGTGGCTAGGTCCAGAATGTCTCGGGGGACACCAAAAGTAAACAGGGGGTTAGGCTGAATACCTTCATTCTCCTTGTATCTGAACACTGGATGCTACAAGTACAACTTAACTTGCTATTACATTTACCTTGGTACAATTATTTGGTATTGCATGTACATTTGTACAATTTATTTGGTATTACATGTACATTTGTACATTTATTTGGTATTACATGTACATTTGTACAATTATATGGCAATACATGTTACAATTCATTTGCTAACACATGTTCATTTTACCTTTCAAATCAAAAAAATTACATTGATTTTCACATATGGTACATTTTTCGTTCAACATCAAATTTCCAATAATATGAAAAATAGGTGATATCTATTACTTGGCCAAATGAAAAATTACTAAAGGTATTGGTAGGATTTTGCTTTGCAAGGCCAGTAATAATGTATTGACAAACATGCATTGCATTAAAAGAAGAGAGACAACTTATACATGTGTTTATGTTCCTTATAGCCTGGGCATAAAGTAAGATACAGGTATGTAGAAATCAGGACAGGTGCCCCCATCCCAACCCAAACTGGTTTCCAAAATACAACCAAATATATAACCTTCTTTGTAATACTAAAAACTATATATAATATAGGGAAACTTTAAACAAGTTCCCCTGGTTGACAGTGTAATGTACTCAGTTGCTACCTTTGTTTCACTGTCTGTTCCCTTGAGATCAACATCACTGTCTGTCAGTTCATCCCAAGTGTACATCAAACCATCGGTCACCTGACCAAAGGGATTAAAGTCCAGCAAGAGTAGTTTCCCCTAAAATAAGTTAAAACTACACTTTGTCAAGGTCTAAAAAATTATTAACTTAATACTCTATTAAACAGGTAAAATGATTTCAGGTACATGTGCTTAGAATCGTTTCATCATTATATGTTTACATGCATCAGAGTATAGTTTCTAATACGCTATCACATAGAGTTAACAAGTATTGAAAATATGTTGGTTTTTTAGAAGTTTGTCCAATGCTCTAAAAATTTATGGACCACTATTCTGAAAGATAAATCAATATTTTGGAAAGGAATACAACTAATTCTTTTTTTTTTTTTACTTTAAATTGAAAAACTGGACTTTCTCTTTTTTGATATGGCAATAAAATATCAACAAATGTGGCAGCATTTGATCTGATGCAGCAATTACCAATAAACTAAACATTACTCATTTTGGCCTCAGTAGTGCATTAATTTCATTCATACCTGATCCCTTCTGTAGACATCAAGGATGAATTTCCAAAAGCAAATCTAGAAGGTAATTGAAAGTCGCACAGTTTCAGTCTACAAACTATACTTTAACGTGTCAATTTAACAAACGAATAATAGTTATTTAACCCATTGACATATTAGAGTTATCTACCTTATCAAACGAAGATCAAATTTTGGTAGATCCTACTAACTTCTTTTAATTAAGATCGAAAAGGCGTATCATGAGTCTTTTTAAACGGATATTACATTTATGATAATTCCTTCCTGTATATAAGAGACTCCAGTAACAGGGGAGATAATTGCAATAATATATATTTTCTACTTGAGTCAAATCCGTTTACTTATTGTATTTAATTTAAGGATGCAAGACCCTCTCTCTCTCTCTCTCTCTCTCTCTCTTTTATACACACACACACACACACACTCACACACAAACAAACACACAATGTAAATGAAAAAGGCAGCTACCTTTCCTTTGCCCATCTGCCCCCAACCCACCAACCCGCCCAAAAAAAAATATTCAGTTGATGTGACTTTAAGATATTGACACATTCTTTTAAGCCAGTCCTGTATAAGAACTTCCCTGGGCTAGTTGTAGAGGTACATGCACAGACAAAGAATGTGTTAATCCTTTCCGGTGCATTTAAAATAAATTAAATATGATTTAAAATCAACCAATGCAAATTGTGGAGCTGCTAAATGTCTGTTAAACAGATAGTGAATTAAATGTGAAGGACATAATTTCAAGACATTTACGGAAACTGTTTTTGGCTTCCATCTGCTTCTCTTTCCACCATATTGAGAGGTTCAAAGTGTTCACCCAATATTATGTTTTTACTTTATGAAATAAAAACATTTCTTTGTCTTGCCGTCGGGGTGACTGATTTCCACTTAACTTTCAAATAGTTAAGAACGATGTGTTGACCTTGAAATCTGGTTGCGGCCAGATACCTTGACCTTTGTTGGATATCACGAACACTTCCGATTTGGTTGAATTTCGCACAGAGCTTTTTAATTGTGTTAGGTTGCCGATGAATAAGACGATACACTTATGGAAGAGAAAAATTATGTTAAAATAACATATTCATCGGATTGCTTCATATTTTTAAAAAACAATGTCGAGGACAAAATAAACAGCTGATTTAAAGCAAGTACAACCTGTCTTAGAAACAGTCCAGACAACAAAATTCCAACGGCTCTGTCTCTTTCCTCAATGATCATTTTGCCCATTGTTAGTGTTTTTCTTTTGAAACTATTATTAAAGACTAATATCAATCACAAAAAGTTGCCAATTATATCAAGGGCGCACAGAAAAATACCAATTTCTTGTTTTGACGTCTTGTCAATCCTAACTGTTTTTAATCGGTATTGTCTTATTTTATCTGTGCTTATTGATGAGAAGACTTATCAGTTAGGAAATGTTGAAATTTTCACATTATTTTATTTTGTAATTTTAAAATTATTCTATTTATCATGGTGCACACTTTAAGGTTTTGTTAAGTTTTCTAAAGGTGGAAGAACAAAAATCAAACTAACTAATATCATAAAAAAATTTAATAAAAACAAATACAGTTATCATAATGTACATTGTTGACGTACGAAGTTATGTGATAACAAAATTTTTCAGAAAAATATTAATATTGCTACTGATCTAGAAAAACTTCTGAGTGACCATCAAACAATATCTCTCTCTCTCTCTCTCTCTCTCTCTCTCTCTCTCTCTCTCTGCTTTAAGTGACAAGGACAGGCAACAATGCCATCCTGTATAAGAACAACTTCCTTGGGCTCGTTGTAGTTATAGGTATTTGTCAGGTCTGATCATTGTCTTCATCTGAACTACTGTCCTCCTCTTGCTGCTGTTGCCTCTGTAGAAGACAGACAGTTGTACATAATATAATAATGAAAAGAATATTAAAAATCATATACAACAGGTTGTACATAATATAATACTGAAAAGTTTCTGATACACATATATAAAAAAATCATCTATAACAGCAAATGATGTGGGGGATTTTCTGACAGCAAATTATTATTTAATCCTAAATCTAAAAACAGATTTTAGGCATGGGAAGTTTCACTAGCATGAAAATAAAAACTCTCAAAAATGATGAGGTCAACTCATGTTGTATTAAATGAATAGGACCATTTAAGACATATAATTTGTTATTTTAAAGATTGAGGCTTATACTAATAGAACAATAATACTGGTGAAACACAGTTTTAATGTACAAAAACTCACAAGTTTTAGTAGATCGACCAGTTTACTGGCATCAGAGCCTGTGGCTAGGTCCAGAATGTCTCGGGGGACACCAAAAGTAAACAGGGGGTTAGGCTGAATACCTTCATTCTCCTTGTATCTGAACACTGGATGCTACAAGTACAACTTAACTTGCTATTACATTTACCTTGGTACAATTATTTGGTATTGCATGTACATTTGTACAATTTATTTGGTATTACATGTACATTTGTACATTTATTTGGTATTACATGTACATTTGTACAATTATTTGGCAATACATGTTACAATTCATTTGCTAACACATGTTCATTTTACCTTTCAAATCAAAAAAATTACATTGATTTTCACATATGGTACATTTTTCGTTCAACATCAAATTTCCAATAATATGAAAAATAGGTGATATCTATTACTTGGCCAAATGAAAAATTACTAAAGGTATTGGTAGGATTTTGCTTTGCAAGGCCAGTAATAATGTATTGACAAACATGCATTGCATTAAAAGAAGAGAGACAACTTATACATGTGCTTATGTTCCTTATAGCCTGGGCATAAAGTAAGATACAGGTATGTAGAAATCAGGACAGGTGCCCCCATCCCAACCCAAACTGGTTTCCAAAATACAACCAAATATATAACCTTCTTTGTAATACTAAAAACTATATATAATATAGGGAAACTTTAAACAAGTTCCCCTGGTTGACAGTGTAATGTACTCAGTTGCTACCTTTGTTTCACTGTCTGTTCCCTTGAGATCAACATCACTGTCTGTCAGTTCATCCCAAGTGTACATCAAACCATCGGTCACCTGACCAAAGGGATTAAAGTCCAGCAAGAGTAGTTTCCCCTAAAATAAGTTAAAACTACACTTTGTCAAGGTCTAAAAAATTATTAACTTAATACTCTATTAAACAGGTAAAATGATTTCAGGTACATGTGCTTAGAATCGTTTCATCATTATATGTTTACATGCATCAGAGTATAGTTTCTAATACGCTATCACATAGAGTTAACAAGTATTGAAAATATGTTGGTTTTTTAGAAGTTTGTCCAATGCTCTAAAAATTTATGGACCACTATTCTGAAAGATAAATCAATATTTTGGAAAGGAATACAACTAATTCTTTTTTTTTTTTTACTTTAAATTGAAAAACTGGACTTTCTCTTTTTTGATATGGCAATAAAATATCAACAAATGTGGCAGCATTTGATCTGATGCAGCAATTACCAATAAACTAAACATTACTCATTTTGGCCTCAGTAGTGCATTAATTTCATTCATACCTGATCCCTTCTGTAGACATCAAAAACATCTAAAAACAAATAATTAACTTGTATTATTTCAGAAGTTTCATACACTTAAAAGTCATACATTTTTGAAACAGAGGGGGAATTTCAAAGTGCAAATCTTTGAAATTTTTTGTGAATGAATATTATTTTAACATAGATGTGTTTAAAACATTTGAAATATTAGGCATGCAGGAAGAGAATGGGACAGAGTATAATACAAATTTGCTGTAAATACTCACAGTTTTCATTAGGAAACTTTAGGTTGACCATGTGATAGAAGAAGGCCTGGATATCAGAGACAATGTCTGCCTTCTCATGTCTGATGAAGTCATAAAACGCTGTGTTGTTCCTCTGACAAATAGCTGTTGATAAAAAACAGGGCAATATTTAATACAACACAATACCAAAGATCTATTGATTAATATCAATTACAGAATTCTATATATAAATATTTAATTAAATCAAAGAAAATTTTAAACTTTAAATCTCATATAAAGATGTTAATTAAGTATTCAAAAAGAAAATGACATAAAATAACATATCATCACCACAATTAAAGAAGTACCAGACAAATATCACAAGATTACAATTATAACTTTCAAAGCATACACATTGCACACTCACTGCTATCAATAGCTCTTACCTCTAAGTTTATCATTCAGTGCTATAGCAGTACAAGACATTCAATACATACCAATAAGTTTATTATTCCTGACAAAACATCGGAATTCGTAGCCTGGGTTTAAGTCCTGCCACTTCCGTAATATCAGACTATATCCAATGTTTGGCTGCTCCTCATTCTCCTCATAGTCCTCGCAGTGAATAAATCTGACAAAAAAAAGGACTCAAATGAATGTGTCTACCAATTTATAATAATTTCTTGGTGTTGACATATTCAGACTAGAGAACAGAAATGAAATTATATTATGCAATTACATAAAAAAGTAATTAATTAGATTATATCTAATAGAGATTACCTTCATCATTAAAAGATTGTGTAATCGATAGCATACTTTAGACATATTTCCAAGTTAAGGGAGAAAAGGAAACTTTCATTACATGACACACTCTCTTTCAAAATAAACCAAACTCTTCCACAAACTCCTGTGCTTACTCAGGACTAATTCTTCACTAGCTGGATGGAGCTTAAACCAACTGCACTTACGGTTGTGTAAGGTCATGGGTTATGAACTCTGAACTTTTCAACAGCAGGTACACATCACTAGGACAGGTACACTTTAAACTTTTGTCAAAAGCAATCCATGTGGCATCCTGTTAAAAGAAATAACAGCATAGTTTCTACATTTTTATAAAAAGCTCATATTATTTGTTATATTAATTACCCAAGCTTTAATATTTTGTTAACTTTTTAGTTTTTATTTTCATGTGTTCTTAGCTCTTCATTTCTGTATAATTTAAGTCACACAAAATTAATCATTCCAAGTTACCAGCCCCTATTGTTCCAAGAATCAAGGGACATGAAAAGCAAGAAAATGTTTTTCCATTTTATTATGTAGTGTGTAATATACAATATTGACTGGAGTTCAGGGCAATCCGAGGGATGAAATATTGCCCAACGCAAAGCAAAGGGCAATATTTTTGTCCCCAGGGGGGTAATATAATCAATTTTGCCCGAAAAGACAGTCAACATTTGTTTAATGATACTTAAGAGTTTGAAAAGAAATTGCTGTAATTTTCCCAGCTTAACATAGAAATCATGAGTTCAATTTTGCTCAAAGTCCATTTCCTAAATATCCTTGGTATTTAACGGTCTATCGAAATATTCCGCGGCCCTTAGGAAATGTGCTACATATATTCTATCTGTTTTTACTCCTCAATAATTCGCAAATCCTTGAATATTTGTTATGCTAGCAAACGGCCGCATTGCACGTCTGTTGCTTGCTTTGACTATTAAGATGTCACATTGTTTTTGAGTCGCAAAGGTTTATCTACATCATCGTCAACAAACTGATGAATCAGAAACGATAAATTGAAATGATGGGAATATCCTCTCAATATTATTCCTAGCCGGTCAAAAGTTTAAAAATATTGTCCAGTCAATATTTTTCGGTTATGTTAATATTTTAATTATTGACTGATTTAATTTAATTTAAACATATTTTATTGAGAATGCAAATGGATTGGGTAACAGGCAAAGCCTATGTAAACCGGCCCTCTCCAAAATTCTATTATTGACTATTTGTCTACATAGAATAAAAATATTGTCCAGTCAATATTTTTCGGTTATGTTAATATTTTAATTATTGACTGATTTAATTTAATTTAAACATATTTTATTGAGAATGCAAATGGATTGGGTAACAGGCAAAGCCTATGTAAACCGGCCCTCTCCAAAATTCTATTATTGACTATTTGTCTACATAGAGTTTTAAAGTGAAAATATACTACTGAATATAATAAAACATATTATTTTCTTACCTTTGGAGAGCTCCAGTTGAGTTTAGGAAATACTCTCCCACCCAACATATTAATGGCCTTTTTGATGGCTGAATCAAAATCTGGGAAGCTTGGTGCCTGCATCATAAAAAGAAGTCTGAGACTGAATTCTAATGTTTATTTGATATATCTACCAGGGTACACACAATATAGAATACCCAATTTAACATAATACATTGTACAATTCATGTGTATATATATGACCATTAAAGTGTAGTGTAATGTGTATAATTCATACTGATCATACTTCAAAATAATAAAGATGAAAAGGATTTAAAAATCTGAAGTTTCAAAGCAAGTCTGATTAAAGAATTGTGCTTAAGATTTGACATGAGTTTACACACTTGTGACATTGACATGAGTTGACACACTTGTTACACACTTACCATTGCTTCCATTGTGTCTGTGTCCCAGTTAACATCTAGCTGTAACACAAAACTAGACAGCTAAAGGTCAAGGTCAAATTACGTTGTTTTCACAGCATTAATATATGGCACACAAAATTAACTATTTCTGGCAAGTATAAATAATTTCCCCCTTTCCGACTTATATCTGAAGTGATTTCGGTTAATGAAAATATTTTTGGAAGTCAGAATTTTATATGTAACTGCTTTGGTTGTTTTTTTATTTGTATTCTATCAACAGTCTTTATAATTCTTTCAAATATATGTATCACCTCAAACAACTTCTAAAGTTTAGTTGTGAAGTGTTTACACACTTGTTTTATTCCTTTGTCTCACAGATTCAGCCATACAACACACTTCTAGTTACCTCTTCTCCAACTCTGTCTTCATCATTATCTCTGTTCTCAGATGTCACCAGACTCCTAGTTTAACATAAAAGAAAAAATAAACTTCAGTTGATAAATGAACAAACTGTTTTGAAATATTAATCTATAATTCATACTGTAAATTTAAAAATATAATAAACCTACTTTTTTGGTTTCATGTAGACAAATTCATTTATTTAAAATGAAAGATGGGGTCAATAATCTAAACATGATGTCATTTATTACAAATACTGTAGATACCTTATTTTTTCTTATTTCCTCTGAGCATTTATTTCCACAATTTCACAATTTTGTATCAGATTGCGGTAATATAAAATCACGAACACCAAACTTTTAATACAATTTTAAGAAGTTGAGAACTGTTGAAAAATGATAATAAGATTTTTATATCGGGGAGGAGTGCTTCTCACAATTTTTCGCGGATATTGTGTTTAATTAGGAATCTTCAGCACTCTCTGATTTTGATTTAATATTGTCATACACTTACCCTTCTGGCATCACAACCCCATCAGTGTGTAGGTACTCTAAAAATTCTGCCGGCAGAGGTATTAAAATACTGCAATACAAAATAACTAATTAGTCAAAAAGTTATCTTTTCATAATTTGTCTTCTTAATATTACTCTTAACCTTTAGCTTGATTTTTCTTGTATTAAATGCTTGTACTTGATATATTCACTCAAGATTTATTGAATAACTAGACACGATCTCGTTGCAAGCAACGAGGAGGTCTTCCTTCCAATTTTAGAAGTTGAAATACGTGTATGACCTTTTTTTTGCTATTTACTAGCTAAATGATTTGTAAAAAGAAAAAAAAAGATCTCTTGATTCCGAACAGACTATTTTCTTCTATTTCTTTACCTTTGTTCATTTTTTTTTTTTCAGCCCCTTTTTCTTGAATTCAACTGAAAGATCTTATTATTTTAAACACATTTTGTTCATTAAGTGTTCAGAAATTTGTTACCGTTCTTGAGATATTTGGGAAAGATTGCTTTATGGGCCGACCCTTTATCTCCCTGTAGGGTCCATTTGACGAAACTTTGATGGTTGAATTTTATTACCAACACTATTCTAAGCATCTTCTCTTATATAATGCTTTTCAAAATATTTCTCCTTTTTAAGATATAAATGATCAAAATATTGGACTTCTAGCCCCTTAAAACCCCTAATTATGTAACATATCCGAAAACTTTTAACATGCGTAGATAAAGAGCTAGAAGATTAACATTTTTGCTTCTATAACACATTACAAAATGTTTCTTATTAAAGAGATATAGATAAAAGACTTTAAACCCTTCTGGGCCCCTAATATGAGGGGTCAGCCCCTTTTGCTTGGTGTCAGTTGAAAGGTCTTGTTTATATAAACTTTTAATGTTCTACATATGTTCACAAAATATTTATGACAAGAAAGATATTCGTGATCAAATCTCAAATTTCCCAAAAAAACTGTCAAAAAAGTTAACATCAACATTTTCAGGTTCAGGCGAGCTTCCAGGACAATGACTTCTAGTCAAATCTAAAACAAGCATGCAAATCTACCATAACCACTCTATCTTGCATATAAATTTCAAGTCTTTAACTATAACGGTTTTTGAGGAGATGCGTGGACAATATCATGTCCCAAAATACATGAAAAAGGGAGATAATTCAGAAGCGGAATTGAATTTTCAAACAAAAAGTTGTATGCAATGAGAGGTTCACCTAAGACATCATCCCTGTAAAAATCATTAAAATCGATGGAGAAATGGCTGAGAAATTAAGGGTGTCTACCAAGAAGAATATAGAAGAATGAGAAACAGTAGAAAAACAGTAAGGTTTTCCGCTGAAGACGGAAGACCATAATAAGTGCATTCTTTGATTAACTTTAAATTATTGATAGGTAGCACATTCCTGTGATATTTTCAATCTCAAAGCGAAGGTTTTATTTTCTTGATAGGTAAAATATAAATTTAAAAAACTTACCTTTTAATTGAAATATGCTTAAACTTTGGATACCAGACAGGGAAACTGCAGTGTAAAACTTCAGAAACCTTCATATTCTTTCTGATCTATGTCGTGTAATGTAGGCGATTATTATCAAAGGGGACGTTGTGTTAATTCAATGTAATTCACGCCCTGCGTTGTGAAATTCCAACACTGAATTAAAACAAAATTGAGCTATAGTTTCAATTTAAAAAAAAAAACTTCTTAAATCACATGTATTCATAGTTCCAAATCAAAAATTGATATAGGGTTGTATTCAACATTTGAATTTGTGTTTATGTCTGAAACTATGCATACATATATACTAGTACGAAGAAAACAATGTACCCATTAATTATGTTAAAGTCTGATGCAATAATTGAATATAGAGTTACAGAGCAATACCATTCACGTAGGTTTATCAAATGGTACGTGTCATCAGAAGCATTTCCTTTCAATAAATTCTACGAAAAGTAAATCACTGAGATCTGGGTAATATATCATACAAAACATACAAAGTTAGCTTAATCTTACCAACTGTCAGACTCCCACTCCCAGGGCAAAATAACAACAAACACACATGGACTAACTTTTGTAACTTCAGTACTAGAGAGCTCTCAAAATGAGAGGTAACTCCGGATTCCAAATACAACTTTTTATCGGTTTCGGAAAAGGGCGAGATTGATCCAAAGTTTAAATGCATTTAAGTTTAAATGCCTAAATATAACAAAGATATACCACGTTAAGAATGTATAATGTGTGTAACGCACTTTGAAAAAAAATCCGCACTTTGAATTTTAGTTTCCAAAGTCTTTAACGCCAATCTAATTAAAATTAGACGTTCTGAATCGTTTGAGAAGCGGTAGCGGATTCAGAACGTCTAATTTTAATTAGATTGCTTTAACACGAGACAATGTCAACGTAAAAGCGTTAAGATATTGACATTTGTAAAACATATTCATCATTATTTGTTTCTTGCAAAGCCCATTGATTTGTTCCAAGAGACCCCCCCCCCCCTAAAAGGCATAAAGCATAATCTGTTGTTTCCTTGGGCACCTGACGTTATACAATTTTTGTAAAAAAAATTATTTTAAAAATAGATACAGTATATTTATAATTATTAAAAAAACTCCTCTACCTGCTCATACTGATTATAATGTGTAGTGTAAAATATATAACGTCAGGTCTGCATGGTTGCTGCTATAGTTAGCATATGTAATGCTCATAAAGATTTTTTGTTTGGTGTAAATTAAGCTTCCGAGTCACCAATCCTATGACAATCATTAAACATTGATAACAAGAAAGCACTGTTTTCTCAAATGCGAATATTGTCAATGTGTTAAAATAAAGCATTATGTACAAAGAAATTCTTAATAGTCCGTTAATTTTAGTTTTAACATATCTCATTGTACACAAAAGAGATGATGAAATCTTTTACAAACATGAGGTAAACTAGTACATTGTAATATTTATAATTTTGTTTGTCATGCATTCTGGTTAAGGTAAAGCATTATATTGAAATAAATCAATCTATATAGTATGTTATATACCATGTAATTATGTAATAAATGCGCAGATGTATCGAAATTTCACATTTCGACATAAGGCTCATTTACTAATAATCTTCACTAAATTCGCCCACAAGCGATTGGGCGTTCTGTTATATGAATACAACTTAATTGGTAATATAAATTAAGATTTATAAAAAAAAAAAAATTAAGAACAAAAAACCACGTACGGATAATCTTAAAAAATATGTTTTAAATGACATTGAGGTATTCATTGAATAATAACGGTAACATTAAACAAAGGAACAAATGCAAATCTGGAGCAATAAAGAAGTACATTGTTTTGCAGGACAAATTCAAATTAAATGACTGCATAGTTTTAACTAAAGCAAAAAAAAAAGCAAAGGAACAAATTATTGAAACTGCATATCATAATCAAATGGAAATTTAAAAAAAGGTTGGTTTATTGAGTATTTAATAACATGGAGAATATTGGTATAAGTTAAATTTTGGTGGTTTCAAAAATCATTTTTAAGCTAAAATTCTGCTTTAAAATTTGTTGTATTTTTGATTATTACATGACTTTGAAATATGCAATAAAATATATTTACATTTCAGAAAACTGAAAACTGGTAAAACATAATTCTTGTTCCTACATTTTGTTATTGAGAGGGGGTGAATAAGTGTTTCACAACGCAGTTAGATTAAAAAATATTGACTTATAAATCATTAGTTTGTTTCGTTATTTCTATTTGCCATTTTCAAATTAGAGGAAGGAGGATGGGGTTCAGAGCTATCAAAAAAAAAGTTTGTAAATGTACGTTCAAACAAACGACATCCTTTGGGGGGAAAGTGGTCATTATTTGCCTTATCTACATTTCATTTTGTTCATGTAGAAAACATGACACTACACATTTCAATAAATTTCCTATTTAATCTTATTTATTTATCATATTAACTATGAATTTATTACCGTATGGAACGAAACAAAACAACATATTAGTTTTTTTCATGTTTATTCATTTTCACTATATTTCAATTACAATGTAATTGGTTGACAGATGTTGCACTACATTACTTACTTCAGCACTACCTAGATCGTTAATTAAGCACGACAGCTTCCAATGATAATTTAAACCGCTGAAAAAAGTCATCATCAGTTTGTTTGATAACCTCTGACCTCTATTCAAAGGCCAATGTAAATCAAATATATGATTATATATAAAGTGACAAGAAATGTTTCTTTTATTTTCGGTGAGAGAATCAGCCTCGTTTATACTGAGTCAAAATGATTCGTTTTGTTCTTATGATTTCTGTTTCATTTTATGTTGCAAACGCAGCAAATCTTTTTGATATTTTGAAAAAAGAAGCAGACGAAGATTTTATAAAAGTCCCTGTAAACAGAAACACTGCGGGGACATCCAAGAGACACACCCCGCATAATGGAAGGCAGAAAAAGAATTCGGAGATGCAGTTAGATTTAAATGATCTGGCGATGAGTGAAAACAAAGAACCAGTAACGCCAACGTCTGTACCGGAAGTAAGTAGTTCTCAACATTTTCATATCATAAAGTATGAAATAAGTCATACTTTGAATGTGAAAGTTATCAGTTATCATTAATTAAATTGATATACTTAATAATTTGTCATTTCCTCCCACATTTTTAATTTTAAGGTTTATTTGAAAGTGAACTGATTTATAGAAGAGCCAGACTGGTTTTATAAAATTACTTGTGATAAAATATATTTATGCATTCAAAATCTTAAAATAGAGTTACGATGCCTAATGTTTTATAGCATAAGTTAACAATATTTTTATAAAGCTTTAGAAAATTTAAAAATACAGAAATGTTTTACGTTTCCATGTAAATATTTTTTTTTTAAACGCTAGTTATTTTTATTGTTCATAAAAAAAATGAATTTTCAAATATCTCATATTTGTATTATACAATAATTATTTCCTTTTTTTTTCATTACAATTCTCAATTTCTATAAAAAATGAACTTTTAGAGTAACAAAAAAAAAAAAAATTAACAGTTCTTTATTCTAATGACAATAGAAGACCATTTTTGTTTATATTGATGCACAGTGAAAGGAATGCTTTTATGGAAGCAGGGGACAATAGCAAAAGAACATTTATAATTGCTTTTTCTAATGTTATAGTTAAGTAGTTCACAGAGCTTTAGTTGCAAAGGTTTCTTTGTTTCGCTGTAAAGCTGCAATTGTTTGAACTGAAACGTAATAAAATCGACAGCTCATAAAAGCTGAATATCGATAATCTAAATTCAGAAATAATAGCTAAAATGTTTACTTTGCGACTGCAAGTATCATGCGAAAGATAATAGCATTAAAAATATGCAAAAAATGATGGTTCACGAGTTTGGGTAAATTTTATTTTTCCCGTTTTTAATGTTTATAATGCTTTATTAAGGCATCTCCTATAGTCAACCAAAATTTGAGTGTCAGTTATTGAGTTATAAGCGAGATACAGAGCTCACAATTCTTTGTTATGTAAACAAAGCTCATGTCATGTTTTTGTTTACATTTTCAATGTTAAAAAGAAAACTCGAGGATTAGAAAAATGTTAATGTGACAAAGGCTAGGAACTGTTTAATTTTCATGTTCAAAAACGAATTAGAAGATAGAAAAATCCGCTTAAAAAGAACTTATAATAGTATATTGAACCAATGTAAACAAAAAACATGGTACGAGCTCTGTATTTTGCTTATAACTCTACGACTGACACTCAAAATTTAGTTGATCATTATAAATGCATTACTAAAGCATTGTAAACAATTAAAATAGAAAAATAAAAATTGACCAAAATCGTGACCATGTCCCTTTAAAGTCATTCTGGTGAAATAAACATTTGCCATTGTTATTTTGTTAAGGTTAAATATTAATACAAAAGGCTTAAATATTCATATATTTAACATCACTAAATATATCTCATCACGTTTTACGAAAGAAAAGGAAAGCTTGTATAATAAAGTAAGATATTTATAATTTTTTAGCAAAACACTTCCCTATTTACTGGATGTTAGTAATAGACGAGGGTTTTAAGGCGAAACGTATGTAATTTCATAAGAAGCAAATGCACAAATTGTCTGAAAATTTAAAGAAAAAAATATATTTATTGTAAAGACACTTTGAGGTTCGTATTGAATAAACAACAAAAACCAAAAATTAAAGGATCAAATCTGAAATGAAAAAAAAATTGCTATTGTTGCAAGATATTGTTATTGTTCATAATGCAAAATCTACACCAAAATAACTGAATTTAAAATTTCTTTTAATCTGAATCATTATATCCGTCTCAATTAAAATGGCGGTAAATCTTATTTATTTACCATTCATCTTTAGATTATATCTAATTTTTGTGAATAGATGTCGTTGGTTTGCTTCATTATTTTTATAATTTCATGTTAAATGAAGGGTGGACTTCCAAGCTAACAATAAAACAGTTGTATTTGCATATCTAAAGTTCATCCTTGGGGAAAGTATGTTGAACTCGTCAATGTATGTCAATCTAGTTTAATTTTGTTCATGAAGAAATTATATGAATCATAATAATATGACATTCATTTGCATATAGATCATATACAAAACATTATACCCGTATAATTTTTAATATTTGTTCATGTTTATTTATATGTCATCAAATTTGAATGGATTGTTAAGCAGATGTTGCAATGCTAAACAAGCTATAGCATTGATTAGATTGTTAAAAGTATAATTCACTCAGTTACAATTATGCCAACAGCTGAAAAATCAATATGTGTGATAACCTTGTTTTAACATGCTTTTTTAACTGAATAATATTTTACAACTAATAACATGTCCGTTTATCTTAATATATGTAAGAAGATTTGTTTTAAATTTACTTACGATTAATAGGATTAGTTTTGAATATAGCACAATGATCGTCTAAGATAATGAAAGTTTTTAGCATCAATAAACAAGCAAATTACAATTGCAATCCTTTTTAAAATTTATTTAATGTAATTTATGATGACAGATGGCACCAATTCAAAATGACTTTGCAAACAGAAGGACGATGCGCAGTCTCAACGCAGAACAGGAACAGGAAGTAGTAGATGTTCACAACGCCGTCCGTCTGAGAGTGTCTCCTTCCGGCTCAAACATGATGAAAATGGTTAGTTAATAATTCAACAATAAAGAATTAAATCTGCATAAAATGTACATCACTCATTTAGAATTAAACCAGATCTAAAAAGTGTCATCTGTAAGCTTACTATAAAAGATACAAATCATTGCTGAGATCTAAAAATAAAAAAATACTAAAAGTAGAGATTGAATATGTTAAAACATCAAAATGTCTTACTCATCCTGTCAATGTTATTGTTTTAAAACGGTAATTATTGCTATAGAAATGAATGCTCAAAACAATTGTTATCTTCATGGCAGCAAAACCTATTGTTCACAGAGTTCTTTATTAATAAATACATCCAGCGATAAAAACTACTAGTATCGCATACAATGTACTGAAATTATTCTTTGAGGACTTAATAAAAGTTTTGTGGAGACTCACATTGGTTGACAATTGATCTTCCAAAACGCAATGAATATTGTTCTTCTTTACTTCGATGAACACAAACTAAATCTTGATTTTTGGATCTACTTAAAAAAAAATCCAAACACAAAGTGTTCCACGAATATTGTCAAAACACAGTATGCTTATTTCATGTCCTTTTTTACCACAGCGATACAACAAGGATCTTGCCGCCCAAGCCCAGGCACACGCCGACTCATGTGTAGAGGCACACTCAGGATTGGCCAGCGAAAATATGTTCTTTACAACGGGTTAGTTCCGAAGTGTTATTTTACCATATTTTATAATTGAATACTCAATTAAACAAGAAATATATAATTATATCATCGCATGGTTTCTTCCCATGACTTTTATCCCTTTCCGATTATCATTATAATTTTTTTTTACCCCTGACCTATGTGTATATTTATATGTACATATGTTTAACTGCTGTTTGAGCACTCCCTTTTGGCCAGCGAAAACATGTTCTCCACACCAGGTTGTTTAAAGTTGCTTATTGTAATTTTATCAAAATACCATCGAATACTCAGTAAAACAAAAAGGAAAAATCATGGTGCACGTTCATACTTTAATGAACAAGATTTGTGTGATTTAAAAAAAACCTAATATGCTTTCGTTTTTTATCAAATAATCTGCTTGCATATTGATTGTGAAATATACGATGGAAATATTAATCTAATGAAAATATTTCGCAGCAACTACAATCAACATTTCGGAAGCGATATATAACTGGGAAAATGAGAAATATGACTATGATTACGACACAAATACTTGTGAACAAGGAAAGGCATGTGGCCATTATACACAGGTAAGGTAGATACAGGATAGTTTATATCAGGTGATTTAATCATTAATTTAAGAAATAGATATCAAAGTTAAAAAGTTCTTCGGGATATGAAATCGGTTGGTCACTTGGTAAAATCATGCATGTGAAACCCGAAGCCAAAAGATTTGATCATTTACCAACCATTGATTTTAACGGGTATTATGTTAAATTTTCGGTCTAATACTTCTCTGCTTTTAAAAATGTGATTTAATGCCAAATATTTAAATTTTCAATGTCTTTGTCTGTAATATAAGTAATAAGGAATTATTCTTTGAATATTATGATGTGATAATTTCGGTCAGGGCGTGATCAAACTTATCACCTCGTAATACTTAAAGAATGATTCCTTATTCCTTAAATTAATGCATTCAAGCTATTAAAAAAGTTTATGGATTTTTGAAGGTTGTATGGGCGAGTAGCAATGAAGTGGGTTGTGGCGCTTCGAACAAATGTGGAGGGGATTACAAAACTCACATTGTATGTCAGTACCTACCCATGTAAGTTATGCATTTATAAATTTTTATAACCTGTGGAATCATTCTTATTTGTGGGGGTCAATGTTCGTGGGAAGGAAACATTTTCCTGGTTCGTGGGGATGTAATTTTGTTGGTAGTGTAATCAGGGTAATTTTAATAAATATTAAACAAATACTTGTATATACGTTCGTGGGGATGTAAATTCGTGGGCAAGGGTTACCAACGAAAGCCACGAATATTGGTCCCCCACGAACAATGATGATTCCACAGTATATCTTATAAATTAACAAGTATTCTTTTTATCTCAATTTTTTCGATTCACGACGTTTAATTATCAACCATTGCAAAGCTAATTTTCAATAATAGTTCCATTTGGCTATTCGCTAACTGCTCCTTAAAATTGAATTTGCTATCATATTCATAAACAGAAATAAGTATTCTTTTTTTTTCGAGTTCAATTCTAAACGTTTACTCAATCATTGCACAGATGATTTATAACAACTGGCAAATTTTACTATTATTAGATTACGGCTCCGTAGAATAAATTTTGCTATAAAATATTGATAACATCTTCAGTGGGAACTATGCCGGAGTACGTCCATATAAGACAGGTGCCCCCTGCAGTGATTGCACAGCGTGTGGACACTCCTGTGAGGAGGGACTATGTATAAGGGTAAGATGGATAAGGTCTGGAGACCATCATTAATATATACTAGTATTCTTAAATGAATGTGAATTTAAAGTCTGCTTTATGATTTTAAGTAAGATTGATAGGGTCTGCTTTGTACACAGATCATCGTCATTACATTCCTTTGAATTCTAAATTTAAAAAACTATCTATTTTGTTATGACTTTGTCAATTTAATCAAATTGGATCATGTTGATTAATACATTTACGGTGTAAAGAATAGTCAGACTTGGCGTTTTAATCTTAATACTTCTATGTGTTTATTTTCAGGAAACGTCACAATGCACTGGTAAGTACAAATGTACTAAGTGTGTATTTCTCTTTCTTAAACTTTCTTAAATATTTCATGCTTCAATTAATATCGTTCAGTTTACAAAAATATTTTTTACAGTTTTAAATTAAAAAAACTAAAGAATGTTTTGATTTAAAAAAAAAAACACAACTAAATTAATATCTTAAGATTGCTACACGGGGACCGGGGAGTCATACGATGGAAAATACAACACTACCTTGAGTGGAATACCTTGCCAAAACTGGAAGAGCAAGTTCGATTTCCTAGAGGACCACAATTACTGTAGAAACATGTTTAGTAGTTCCGGACTCACGAAACCTCTCTGTTATGTTAGCCCCACTCCTGGAAACTACGTTTTTGAATATTGCAACGTTCCCTATTGCGGTAGGTATTAAGGAGAAAAATCAAACTCATGAATAAGACTAAAAATCTTGTTATATGTCATGTATTAAGTGGCAGGCAATTTGATAAATTATATCCATTTGAAAAATATACGTATTATTTCTCACATGTCTATTGGTATATGAATGGTATATGTCAATGAATATACATAATAGGGTTAGGTACATCATAATTTTTGCGGTAGTTTTCAAGCTACTAGTATATGTTCCCTAATTTGTCAATTTTTTTAAATTTATTTATCATAACATTAATTTTCATTTAATGATGACCACCAATTGAATGCAGTTTTCATAACAATGTTTAACATTCAAATTCTTTTTAATGCTAATTTAAAACGAAACACAACTTAATGATCAATGTTATTCCAGTATATTGTGTTTTCTTTTAAGTATTTTGATGCATCTGGAATATTCCATCCAAAGAAAAATCATTTGGAGATAACGCATTTTTGAACATGTACATATTATGTATTCTGCTAACATAAACATTTTTCCAATTTTTAGGAAAGTAAAAAAGTACCTGGATAAATTGAAGTGAGATAAAATCCCTGAAAAAAAAATTGGAGGCATTTAACAAATAAATCATAACATACAAACCATACTTTTCTATTTATTTATAACAATGGTCAGAAAAACATGTACTTGGTAAATAAATATACGTTTTTATTTACAGATGAATATAACGTATATATCAGCTCTTCAATGTCATACAAATATTGACTTGGGTTGAAGGCAACTTAACAATAGTATTACGGGGCGCTCTCTCCCGCTCAGGACTATTACTGGGCCAACCGTGAGCTTATTCTCTTGTTGTTGGACCCAGCCTCATAAAACCTCCAACAAGCAAACACGCGTTTTAGTTTTCAGACTTTAATATAGATTTTACATGAACTATACTTTTACGTGAGTTTGGTATGCATCAGCACCGAAGGTCTGATTCCAACTGACCATCATTTACAATTCAGAATAATATATAATGAACAATGGAACAACACAATGAAGGATTAACATAATAAGTACAGATGTAAGTAAATCAATTATCAAACAGCTATTGAGAAACTCGGGACATTTTAGCAGCATGTACATAAAAGGATTAATAAGATGAAAGAAGCTTAAGTGTCAATAAACATAAACAGAAGTCACTTTAATATAGATTTTACATGAACTATACTTTTACGTGAGTTTGGTATGCATCAGCACCGAAGGTCTGATTCCAACTGACCATCATTTACAATTCAGAATAATATATAATGAACAATGGAACAACACAATGAAGGATTAACATAATAAGTACAGATGTAAGTAAATCAATTATCAAACAGCTATTGAGAAACTCGGGACATTTTAGCAGCATGTACATAAAAGGATTAATAAGATGAAAGAAGCTTAAGTGTCAATAAACATAAACAGAAGTCAATTAACAGATTAGCTGTCCATCACTGATTGTGCCTCAGGTGGGATTAATGCTGTGCGGAATTTATAACGTTTATAAAACAGTCGAAATAGATGAAAAGTTTTTGTAACAATTAACACAGAGTCCGAAAAAGTTAATTTACACAATAATTAAAAATAGTCCGAAAGATTGAATTTCACACCGTGATAGCCTTCGAAGGACGAAACATTGCAATTGCCCGACACGAATCCGAGTACAGTTTTTTCAATAAATGGCATATATCATTTACTGTACCTCTCTCATCCTCACCACTCCTATTATTCATAACATTTCTAAACATATCAATACTGTTCAAAATTCAAAACTTAATCCGTATTTTTTTTTCACGTGCATGCTCTGACTAACTTTATTATGAAGTGTGCATTCATTATTTGATTCCAAAAATGCAATATACCTCATTCCAAATGAAATCCTATGACTAAAGTTTCAATGTCCTGTTATACTTGTTTCCAATCTACCACTCTATGTTTTTTTTTTTTTAATTTCGTTTAAGTCCTTGAAAAAACAAATCTGGACATGATATTAGAAATCCTGCAATCGGTTTTTGAAAAAAAAAATGTCTCCAAAAGCTGTATTGCTGTCTAGATATTTTGAATGAAATGACAACACTCAAAGACGAGAAAACTGTAAGATAAACTAGATGCTGTCATTAGACAGTAATACCCGCACCAAGTGTTTGTCTCTATATAACACTCACTTGTACCAGTTTTGGTAAAAAAAACAAAGAAGGCCACATGCAATTTCCGGTACTATTTAAAAATCATGATTTTCATAAATGATGAGATCACATCCCATAATACACATGTTGCCTTTATGTTCACTTTGGGGTTGAACTGTTTGCATGTGAATTTTAAATTAATCAATAATCTAAACATTTCATGTCATAGAAAGTATGGTTTATATAATTATTACAAACAAAATTAAATTATGCCCCCGCCTACCCCCACCCCTTCGGCGCTTGCGTGCTTTATATATGCTTTTGTGTGCCAACATCGTCGTGTGCGTGGATTTAGAGAAAGGGTGAGGGTGAGAAGTCCAGACCCCCCCCCCCCCCCAACAAAAAAAATCATTTATGTAGTAAAATTACCAAATCTAAACCTCGGGCTACAATTTCTACCTGCAAACACAATTATTACTCTGAACCCCACCCCCCCCCCCCCCCCCCCCTCAGTCCACTACCCATGGATAAATAAAAATCAGAATATTTTGATAACAATGAAAGTTTGTACAGGTAATTGCAATAAAGAATATTGTAAACAGTGCAAAATAAATGTCATATGCTCAATGATTTTCACTGCAGGACTGCTTTAACGATTTTAAAAGGTGGTATCAGACACATGTCGATATTTATGTGGATGAAAGTGCGTTATTTATACTATATGTAATTTTATTATAATTAAATTACTTTCACCGTTTTAGAATTAAATTTTTTTACAAATGCATATTTGGCCAAAAAATAACTTTTAAAATTTTTGAAAACTTAAGGTAAAAATAAGATAAGCCCCAGCAGGATTCAAATTCTCTACTTACAGACACATTGTTAACGCTCTAACCCATTGCGCTATGCTGTTAGGTAACATTATTTTGGGGGAAAATATTATATTTTATACTTAATTTGTTTCGTTCAATAAGGAGTAAATCACAATATGTTGGTGTCCCATACCACCTTAAAGCTGAAAATTGTGCTTTACATGCATGGTTAACTACCTAATAAAATTGTGCAAGGGGTTTTAAAGAATAAAATGTTACAAGTAAATGATCTTTGTCCGAAGTTACGTACACAACACAGGTCTACAGGTTGCATTAGCGGGTACTAGTTTTACCAAGCTCTTTGGTTAGATGGGATTAACGTGATGTACATGTATATGTGTTTTCGATATGCAGAATAGGATTGATTAACATGAATAAACCTTTCTTTTGTGGTGATCAGCTAAGGGAATTCATATTGTGCTCTAATTGGGTTATCATTATAATGTTGACCAATATAGGTAGTAGTAGCGCAATATTATGAGACACCAGTATACAAAACAGTTAGTTTTACTTCCACTCTTTAAAATGTGATCTCCCTTTGCCAGCATATGTACTGTATCATCATCTTTATCTAAATAAGCTTATCTACAGTTTCTGTCATTTTCATTGCAAAAGTTATTTTTTCATTTGTCAGACTTACACTATTGAGTTGACTCCATATTGACCCTGTAACATTTTGTAATATTAAATTTGGGTATGAAATATCATGTTTATATGAGTTAGAATAGGGAGGAAGGGGAAGGGGCCTTAACCGTTCCCCATCCCCAGGATATGTGGATTAGATACATGTACATTTCTAGTGAGAATGAAGGCATGCTGCAGCTTTTTTCCCCCATTAAACCCCCTACCCCATCATCATACACCAGTAATAGAAAAAGAGTTAATGGCTGTAATTTCTTTTATTTTGCTTATTCTTTTTTGTCAAGAGATATGTGGTATGTCAACATTTATGACTCATGAAAGTTTGTGCATTTTAATCCTTATTGTTTACAAATATACATGTATAATTATATATAAAAAATACATGTTTATATTATACTAGGGATGGCAATCAATTGCAGAATTGCCAATCTCGGTTATTTATAACTCATTTTGACTGATTAATTTAATTTGTTAATCATTTTGAAAATATAGACATTTCTAAATACATGTATAACACATTATCAATATTGTTTTGAAGATTGATTTTGTAACTATTAACAACTTATTTAGGGCCCCACTCTGCAAATGCCCTATAGGGATCATTCTGTCCAATTCTGCTGATCATGTCAAGATACATTGAAGACAAATTGGTCCCTACCCCTTGGGTCATTCCCCCTCCGCCAGGAGTTGTTTTTAACCTCCCCCTCCTCTGAAATAGGAAATGATAATACATTTTAATAACTGTTGAGATCCCAACCCCTAAACTATATTCATTCTTGCTCCTTGTGTCATTGCACATCAATTTGTACATGTATATAGGTTATGCCACCTTTGAGACGCCCAGTGACTTTCCAGAGTTGGAACTAATCAAGTAATCTATCTTATTCATATGTAGTGTAATTCCTAGCCCTTGCCCAATGATGACCTTGCTTTGTTTTTTACAGCAAGGGTTTTGTTGACTGACTTTATAATTTCCACAATTACATATAACATTTTGTTTATCTTTAAGATAAAAAAGTACATCTGACATCATACAGAAAAATACCAATCAAGAAATGATTTTGCTACTGTAAAAATGTGAGAAGAGACTCTGAATCTCCCTACCCCCTTCCCCCCGAAAACATGAATAGTCGAATATTTTAAAAATATCCTCAAAATCGTAGACATCCCCACACCTAAACCATATATATTTTTGTTTCTTGAACCATGACCATGTCAAGGCAAATCTTTTTGTGGTATTAGTAGGTCATGGCCTCTGGGGGTCACCCTAACCCCACCCCACCCCACCCTCCCAAAATCAGAATTGATCAAATGACTTTAAAAAATCCTTGTGATCCCCACCCCTAAAGCATATATATTCTTTGTCCTTATGCATCTCATGGTACGATATTTCAATCACAAGAGGTAAGAGGAGGTTCAGGAATTAGGTTTTTTATTGCAGATAGTATTGACCCTCAGAATCAAATTTATATTTCTAAAACCTTATTTCATATCTATAGCTCAGCCCCTGCTATATCCCTATAGATGATGTGACTATTCATTAAATCATGAGAGGAGTTCTGGGAAGTAAGTTTTTTCAGGATTGATTGACGTCAATTTTCAGCTACTATTTGACTTCCTGGATGAAATTAACATTTTTAAAACCTTATTGCACATCTACAGGACAGCCCCTATCATATCTCAAGAGATGACATAGCTACTGCATAAATTGTAAGAGGAGTTCTTGGAACCATATTTCTTTTTTTGCAAAAAAAAAACGTCATTTTTGGATGCCCACAGACCCCGTGATAAAAACAAAAATTCTGAAACATGATTACACATCAACATGACACCCCAAATCATATTCTAGATCATTTGGCTACTGCAAAAAAAATTGACGTTTTTTGAAACCAGACTAAACAAAAAACAAAAAAACAAAAAAAACAAAAAAAAAACATGTCATTTTTCAACCATTTAATGACCCCCAGGACAAAATTGAAATTTCCGAAACCTTATTGCGCTTCTATAGGACACTCCAAAACATATTCCAAGAGATGATTTGTCTACTGTTGAAAACGTAAAAGGAGTTGAGGAAGCATGTTTTTTTGTGAAAAAACGTCATATTTTTACCTATTATTTGACCCTCAAGACTACCAAAGAATTTTTGAACCTTTTTTATAAACCAACATGACCCCCCAAATCAAACTCCAAGAGTTCAGTTTCTGGTTTATAAGATGTATTAGCAGTTTGAGAAAACGTAACAGACTTTAGAAAGTGCAGGTATAATAATTATGTTCATGAATCAGACGATGAAAAGATAATGATGACAACATTAGACTTCGGCGTCTTTTGAATGAGATTCTCCAAGCTATGTTGATATTTGAAGATATCTTTTTGCATTGAATGTGTAGAAAAAAGAAGACTTTCAATATGCTTTGCAATTCATTTGCATAGACTTTTGATGCATTACAACAGCAGTCATCTCTTTTATCCAATAAGGTCAGATAATTTTATCACAATTGCTAAAATGACAGTTTTTATCAATGGAGCTTGCTTCATAGTGATATATAATTATATATGGGGTGACATTTCAATTTATGAGGAAAGAAAACGTTCATATTTCGCATATGTACTTCGGATGTGTACAACTAATATCAATAATACCCAGCGGTCCACCTTTCAAGATGTATCCCACGCCCCCACAGAGTTCTGGCACGGGTAACGTATGACCATTTGGTTCGCCTGTGTACCACAGACTCGTGTTGAATACAGCTGATCTGTCACTTGTCCATTCCCATCTGTCGCCAATCTTCTCTAATCCAATTACGTAAAAATCTAATCAAGAAAGGAAAAGTAATAGGATTTAGAAAGAAAATGTAACAATAGCCGTTCGTGGGTGTCTTTGTTGAGGAATTTATTAATTCAGTGCGTCTTAATTTAATCAAGATAAGAATTCGTTGCCTGGGCTGGGCAATATTCAATTCAATATTCAATATTCAATATTCCACATTAATTTGTAATACTTTTAAAATTTAATTTTTATAATTCTTCTTACAAGGTATTTCTTAAATCGATATTTGTTAGTAAATTAAAAAATACTTTGGATTTTTTTCCTTTTCTGCCAACAAAAACTTTTTTTTACATTAGTATCAAACCGTCAAAAAACTATATTTTATTGAAAATCAATTGGCAATTAAAATTTTTAAAGAAATCATTTTCGAGATTAGGAATTTTAAAATTTTCGGGAAAGGCAAATAAATGGACTATTATTGGCGGCGAATTAGTTGTAAGATCAATTCTCTGTATATAAAAAAAAAAATTGTATATAGGGGGTTCCGGCACGCATTGTCATCAATTTTCTAAATTTTGCATAAAATGATACATATTGATGTAATAAGTAGCAAGATGCCATAGATTTGTTGCTTAAGGCTACCGTTACCGTTGCTGTAACGGAGACCAAGGATAGAAAAATGGCAAATCTTAGCAAATTCAAAGCAATACAGAAAGTAATTGCAGCTTATCTAAGTCATGAAATATAAAATATTGAACTGACTATATAGTCAATTTTCAAATTATAGAAAACCATTGGTGGGCAAATGAAAATCTTAAGAATATTACCATGGAAACCGAAAATTAGTTTCAAAACATGATTGTTTCCTATTTTTTAAATACCATAGAAGTTATCATTGAACCAAACTCAGATTTATAACTGTATTTAAAATATACATGTTAGATTAAAACATTGACACTTGTTGTTATGGTAACAAGGTTAAAAATAAGAAAAAAATTACGAAAACCAAAGTGATTCTGTCAAGCGAAAATGCCTGTTTTAAACACAATTTAGAACCATTTTTGTTGCTATTTTGGGAAACATGCCAAAGTTTTATATCATATATATTCAAGCATTATTCAGCATCTTAATACTACCATTGCTAAGGAAATATGTCGACGTAAAAAAATCATTCAGAAATTCCTAATTGTTAAAATCGTCATAGCAACCCTCATTCCTTATGCTAACAAGCAGTTTCATGTAATATTGCATAAAAGTTGAGGACATGTTTGGTCATTCGATCAATTTTATTAAAGAATCCTTTTTGTGGTTTGAGTAAAAGTTCTTCAAAAGTACCTAAAAATATGCTGATTTTTGTGATTTTTAGTTGTTACCATAGTAACTGATTTCAATTTTCAGTTACATTATCTTTGTTGCCAAAATAAAACAACAGTTTAATTTTTTCCATTCAAAACTATTTATGTTCGATTAAAATGAATACATGGTATTTTTGAAGTGCTGTTTAGTTACCATAGTAACACTATTAAACTATTAATTTGCCCATGAACATTTTTCAATCATTGAAAAATTCACAATAGTTTATAACGGGTTCTTGCATCTTAATTCACCAACGGTATAAAAATACAGAATATGAAGAAATTCGGTGACTATGCGTAGCCACCGAATTTCAATATTTACAGAGAGTTGATCAAAAGCTTTGATAAAAACCTTGAAATATAAGTTAAATATCTCCTTCATTTCATTTCTGTATGTCAGAATGCAGTGTTGCTTGCCATTGTATATATTAACCGAGCATTGCTTATTCTAGATTTGTATCAACATTTGCGAAAGAGCAATAATAAATCTTATGATATTTTTATTCTAAACAGACGTTATGCAGGTTTTACCTTAAAACAAGACCTATGACCCTTCGTGAAACACACCTCAATTTCTCATACAGTAATTTTAAAAAGAATCATGTCAAAACATTGGCAATTTCATGCTTCAATAATATATATTACTAATAAATTTTAAAAACAAAATTAAGAAAAGAGCCAAGTGATTGATCTCAATTAAATATAGCAGATTAATTTAATATGATAAATATAGCAGATTAATTTAATATGATTTAATTAACTGAATCAAATATGCTTACTATCTAGAGGAAGGAACTGGAAAGCCTGGATTTTTTCGGCTGTGTCTAACATGATGAGATGGGCCTTGTCTGATTGACATCTTTCAGCGGGGTTCAGGAAATCCAATATGTTGTCATACATTTTGAAGCAAATGTTGGTATTACTCAGGTATGTGTACTTTTTATCCGCACATACTGAAAAAGGAATTAGTGGTATATATATATATATATATATATATATATATATATATATATATATATATATATATATATATATATATATATATTATTTTCATCATATATTACAATAAGCAGCATCACAATCTAAAAGCAAAAATTATTGTTGATCTACAAGTATCCTAGTATTTCTAACTAGTCAAGCATACTCGTTTGGTGTCACTCTGAATTTATCCTTATGAAAATTATCAAACAATCATCAAGTTAGTTCATTGTGCATGAGTGAGTGCATTGATTAATTACCAATAGCCTTTGCAAGTGGTTCTTTGGTGTAATACACAGCTCCACTCAGATTTGTAAATGAATACCTATCCTTTGGCTTGCTGTCATAGCAGTAGCAATTCTTCATACGATAAGAGAAAGCCAAGGACATCCGAAGATTTGTACACAGGCGTCCGCAAGCTGTCGCTGATATAGCGTGCAGAGGTTCTTTAGTGACGTTGAATTGGTCGACAAATAGTTTGTCATTATATTTTTCAATATTTCTCCAGACGTTGATATGATTAGAATCTTCAAAATTCAGTGAAATTGATTTGCAACATATGCATGTTACCATATGAAAAAAGTATACGGTTACAATTAAGTATCTATCTTTACTCTGGGCATTACAAATTCTTTAAAGGTTGCTGGCATAGGGAATGTATTTTTAATCAATATTGAATCGTGTTTATATTTTGTTTTAAAGCAGGAAAATTACTAAGTTTAATTTAATTGAGTTTAAAGAAATAAAGTATAATTTAACGATCAAATAAGATAAAATGTTAATTGCATAAAAACAGAGGTTCTTTTAAAGATGAATCATGCTTTAGTTCAGATTCAAATTATGTACCTATAATTAAACACTTTCAAAACAATTAATCAAATCGAATATCCACAACAATTTTATTATCCCAATATAGCCCAAATAGCTCGGGTTGATTTATGCGCATGTCAAATGCAAGATATTAACGGTTACTTTAATTTTTTTTTATTCACGGATCCATTTTCTTGAATGGAAAGATTATTTGAGCTTCCAAATTTATGTTAAAAAATATATATTTTCTTCCTAAGAATAATGTTATATATATACTTACATACTCTGTTGATAGTGTATAAAATTCCTATCAATAGACATGTACATGAAAACCTCATGGTGTTAAATTAATGGTAGTTAGAATAAATATCACAGTTATATTGCATGTGTTCGGCGCAGTTGTCCGTCAAATGAGAGTGTTAAATACGACGTTTTCTCTAAAAGCAATATATGAAATTTAATGAACCAATGACAGAATGTTTACCAATGCAGGTTTGAATATTGCTTTTGACATCATAAAATGTTATTGACCGCTTCAGTTTGACAGGCACTGCGTCACCCATTGAAAATGCTTCCTGAGTAACTGTATATGCACTTATAAGATTCTAGGTTGGTGTTCGTTGTCGTATTATTTTAATGCTCAAATCAATCAGCACCATACTTTTTTTTTATCAGTATTAACCAATAAAGGAGCTTTTAAAAGAACGACTGGTTGGAAAACGGTCTATTCAAATTGAATATCGTTTTTGCTTCAATTTTCAACATGCATGAAAGTTAATCGAGTGTGTTGTAAAACAAATGTCATCGTGTGAAGAATCTGAATACCTTTAAAGGTAAAAACAGTGTATGAGAATCTATGGACTTTTATATCTTTTGTGCATTTAGTTGTGTATTTTGAGTCATATTAATTTAATGGGTTCTTTTTTCATTATTGTGAATCCAGCATGGAAATGACATTTTAAAGTTTTTTTATACAATATTTTAGGTCAAAGAAACTCAACACTTTATAGTTTAATGACAATATTTTTTTTATAGCTTTTGAAATAGTAAAAAAGAAACTGTGTGAAATGAAAAGACAATATAAGTATTTGCCCTAAAATAAAGAAACAAATAGATCCTTAGAAGTTAAGATATAGATTTGATCTTATACAATCAACCATATAAAGATAAATTGTCTCATATTGTTATGATGTAATTTTACTAACGTTACAATTTAAAGTATACATTTCCGTATTTCCTATCAGTTTTAGAAAGCTTGCTCCCACACTATGAATATTTTTTAAGCACAATATGCAAAATTGCAAAACAATTTTTATATTAATATATGTAAAAATGATGCTAAAAAAAACTTGTGCTCGATAAATACATGTCTTACTGTCGAATATGAAGATATTTTATTTCAAGCTTTTTAATTAGAAAAGACACAAAATCGCCCGTTTTAGAGAGGTCATAGAAACACAAGGAAGAAATAATTTTGTTCAACTTTCAGCTTTTTTTATTAGAATATTTGTATGCAATAAATTATAAATTAATGTTTTTTAAGGGATGGTGTAAAATTTTTACCTCATCAAATAAAGTTTTTCACTTATCAACATGATGGCATTTCTCTTTTTGGTTAATTTTAGAGGATTTATTCACCTACCAACCAACTCCAAATCAAGGGAAAATTTTCTTATTACTCGTGTTTGCAATTCATTATCTGGAAAATGACATCACCAACACGTCGTAATTTAGTGGTTTGCAAAGAACTTATGTTTTGTTGCATTATGTCTACACCTTTCCTTTTTACCAGAAAATGTTTCTATAATTACGTGTTTTGTCGATGACGTAGTATAGTTCCAATCAGTGAGTGTGCAGTTGTACACTTCATAGCGCTGAATTTTTTTTAAAAAGAAAGTCGAAAAAAGAGTAGTTCTTCCTCACAACCAACAATTTTATGCTTGAACTCAGTACAGTATACAGAGGAAAATTCGCCCCGTTTTATTTTCACCCCTTCGTACTCGTTGTTAGTGAGCAAATTTAGGACTGGACTAATTCCAATTTAGTTCAAATTATCTTTCTTTAAACACAATTTGGACTTCGCGAATTCAAGATGGGCGAAACCGTTTGCAAGTGAAGAAGACGAAAGTTACATGCGAAAATAAGTAATAGTAAGATCATATGAAGAGAAATCTTTGTCATGAAGAATGGGCGGAGCGGAGCGAAGCGAAGCGTAGCGCATTCTTCATGACGAAGATTTCTCTTCATATGACCTTACTGTCTTAGAACAGAACCCAAGCCAATCAAATCAAAGATTTAAGGAAAATACACCGCCCCCTATTGTGTCCAAATATTGCCGTGCCTTAATTGACATGTATGGAGCCCGGTGTATTTATTTACGTGAAAATCGAACACGCGTATTTTTCTCGTAGACTTCCAATCAAGTCGTGTTAGAAAGAATATGATTTAAAGGATATTTGTTTTGATGAAATGGGATATTGAGGTTGATGTTTTTAGGTGTTAAATCTATACAGATGATTAAAAATATACCTTAAATCTGTACAAAGTAACCTGCGAAATTTTACTATGGGAGGCACTTCGCGAGCCCACAGATCGTCCATCCGAATTTTTTCAGACCTGCAGCTGGGTAACCAAATACATGTAAAAGGCGTTTTCTTTCGTTAATAAATATCATTGCATCGAAAACTATGCCCAAACAGTCTTAAAAACATTGCTGGTATCCGATATTCATGACAACTGTGTTTGCGAGAAAAATGAAGGAAATTTATCATGTGAATGAACATAGGAAGGTGACAATAAATGTGTGCAATTTAAAAAGAATTAAATGTGTGAATCTTGCACTAATTCATTGTGATTTAAAATACATGAAGCATCTTTTCTCTGATGTGTGTGTGTGTGTGGGGGGGGGGGGGGGGGGGGGGGGTGGGATAAAGTCACTCAATGAAGAATTTCCAAAACGCCCCTTTTCAAAGTTTCCACCAATCAAAAACTCTTCAATATTCGAGAAAAAGAAAAATTCTTCACCACGAAGACTGCATTCTTAGCGAGAATTGGGGACATTTGATTGGCTGAATAACTGGGTTATGTTCTAACCCTGTATACAGTAGTACGTTCCGTCAGCATCTATCATCATGATATTGAACTAACTAACTGGAAACTGTTTATGGATACTGAATTAAATGTTTATCACACTCCTCCATGGTACCTGATTCTACCTCAAATTGTTTTTAGAGGCCCTTGATTGCTCTGCTTCTGTTTTGTAATTCCACTTTTGACTTTTGAATTTGAACACTGTTCGTTATCACAACATGTCATCGTACAAAGTTTCCGTCCATTTAGAGTATTTGATACTGTCGAATTTATATGAACATGTACTTGTTTAAATGAACATAAGTTATTATGAAGAAATGCACTTTTTTGGTATCCACATTTGATGATGGATACCAAATAATGCATATCATTATGCAGATCATTAATATAAATTAAATTTTATTTGCGCATGTTAAATTTTTGTAAAGTTTTGATAACCTACATCTTGATCTCGAGTGTAAACCGCCACGAATCAGTTTATCTTCGGTGTATTTCAAAATAAAGTCGCGAATAAACGTTATGCGTTATCTTATTAATCAACTGAAATTATGTTTAAATGCAATTTAAATGTAATTGAATGAATAATCAGGAATTAAATCATTACTTGTTTCATCTTTCTTTGTCATAAATAGGAGAGGAAGTAATAAACAAAGGAAGACGAATATAGAGGAATGGAAAGCGACAGGGGTACGATTGATAGGGTTTTTATCAGGACGCAAATCATTCCTTTAAATGGTTGAAATTTATGTGAATCTGTATTTAAAGTGACATCTTAAGGTGGGTTTTTAAGAAAGGACAGTTAAAACACACTAATATCGAATTGTCATGATTACCTATGTGCATTTGTAAAACATTTGTTTCGTTTTTATACCTTACTTATCAATGACCACTACTCACTTTTATAATTTATTGAAACGAATGGTAACCATGACAATAATTTATTGACATAGTACAGTATACAATGTAGTAGTTTAGATTTGTGTTCACAAAATCACTTATCAAACATCAAAACCATTCTTTTTGGTCTGCATATTTAATTTGTCGAGCACAACGTGATTTTGAAACAAATGTTCATAGTTCGCAGATATACTGAATGGCTACGGTGCACTGGATATCGATGATACCATAAATGATATCAGGTAATCCACCATTGTTGTCTGCGTAGAGATATCCACCACACTTTTCTGGCGTTGAGCCATTTTGACCGTTCGGTTCACCTGGGTACCACAGACTTTTATTAAAGTTAACGGATATGTCGTTTGTCCACTTCCATTCTAAATTGCTTTCCATCTTAAATCCAATCCAATAATAATCTGATAAAACAAAGAATGAGAATCAATATATTTTTATGTATGTTTTTTTATGATTTTTTAATCAAATGACCTCATTAAAAATATAAACTTATGCGAACACAATGTTAAATATAATAGATGTTTTTCACGGAAACCAATCTCAGTTACTTAGCTCAGATACAACTAGTATAAACAATGGCTAAACATTCATGTTTTACAGATAAGTAGCTCTGAGGGGAATGAAAATCCAAAGTCATAAAATGAGAATTTTATTAAACGTTATATATATATTATATTGATATTTTTTTTAAAATTACTTCGAATAAGTTTAAAGGATTATTCCCAAAATGTTTCATTTTCAGGGTTATATATTTTAACATTGGATTATCGAAAACATTTCAATAGATGTATCAATTTCAAAGATAGAGACAGAGAGTACGAGTTTCAGTGAAGGGTCACCAGAAACCTAGGGAAGGAGAGTTGGCTTTTAAATCCTTCTGAAGAAAACGGGAACTACTTTATTTGAAAAATTTATATAAAGGCAGGTAAGTAACCAATATTTTTTCCTATTTATATACCATTACCCATGATATTCATAAAGAAAATATGTAAAGGTAAAAACTCTTATACAAAAACAAGTTTATAGTTCGTGGAATTCACCGAGAGAGTCAATCTATTGAAGCAACATGTAGAATACAGAATTATTAAGTTAAATCATATAATCCCTGATAGAGAAAATTATATGGGGGGGGGGGGGGGGGTTCAAATGAGTGCTCGTGTGTGTGCGTGCGTGTGTTAGGTGAAAATAATACTGTTAAATGACGCTCTCATTGCTTCATAAATGCCATCGATGGTTGTTTTGTTTTTGTTTTGTATTGTTTTGGAGTTTTTTTTTTGTTTTTTGTTGTTGTAAAATTGAAAAAGATAGTTATTGTAGTATGAAGTTGCATGATAAAAAAAACTTTCGCCAATGATTTCAATATAAATAGATCTAATGTTTGCAATCAAATTGTATGTACAGACCCTGAAACCTGCTACTAGACCTCTAAAACGAACCGTCCAGTTCCGTGCAAGAGACGAACCGTACCGTTCACAAAACGAACCGTACTGTTCCCAAAGCGAACCATACCGTTCCCAAAGCAAACTATACCGTTCACAAAACGAACCGTACCGTTTACAATGCAAACAGTACCGTCCACAAAACGAACCGTACATAGAAACCTTTGATAGTAAGCAATATACTTATATACAAATACACAGTTGCTCAAGTGATATTTGCAGTTGCAGGTCAGTAGCTCTACGTGAAATTTTGAGTTGACATATCGTAGAGCTACAGTGTCTCGCAAACAGATTAACTTGTAATTTAGGGCACACAAAAACTAATCAATATTTGCTTAAAACAGTTACTAAAGTGAGTGATGTGGCCCATTTGCCTCTTATTTGTAATATGTTTTGTTTACAATTTAATTTCATTGACATACCATTCTTGAGAACAAATCCCCATAGTGATTGAAATTTTTCAGCAGTGTCTAACGTTATGAGATGGCCTCCATCTAATCGGCATCTATCACTGGCATCTGAGGAATTGATCAGTGCAGTATAGACTTTGAAGCAGAGATGAACATCACCAAGGTAGGTGTAATTTTTATCCGTACACTCTGAATTATATAAATTCAAATATCAATTTAACAAAGAAATACCTTATGTTTTCATTATATTCATTATTCATTATTATTTCATTAATATTTTTACCCTCAGAGGAATACTTAATCCACTTGTTTAATAGAGATTCAGAAGATGATGGATACAAGAAATGTTTGTTAAAGTTAGATAGGTTAATATTGATAATTTTAATAGAACAGTTAAATCGTAAAGTTATATTTACTAGCTATCGTGTGTTACATTTTTCTATTCTGGAGAAAACGAGTTTTCCACTTTTGATTTGAGTAATAAAACACGTTTAAATATCTTTTGATATCTTTTATTTGTTTCAACAAACAACAGATATATTTCCACAGTGTGCAATTTAGAAAATAATTTATTGATTGCCATAATTTAAGATATTTGAGAAGAAACTTGTGTTTGTATGTGACTATTTATAATTACCAATAGCCTTTGCAACTGCCTCTTCGGTGTAATACTCTGCTCCTCTCAGATTTGTATATGAATGAGTATCCCTCGGCATGCTGTCATAGCAGTAGCAATTCCTCTTACGATAGGAAAAAGCCGATGACTTCCGAAGATTGGTACACAGTCGTCCGCAAGCTGTCGCTGACAAAGCCTGCAGAGGTCCTTCAGTTATATTGAGTTGGTTGGCAAATATTTTATCATCATATTTTTCTTTTCTCCTCCAAAATTGAATGTGATTGGAATCTTCAGTTGAAAAAAAATAGTAATATATAAAGTGTGTAACGAATCCACTCTTTGAGGTCACATTGGCTTGTACATCAAAATATATCTACATATGGATTTTACATAAAATATTTGCTTTCTGTTTATTCCTACGAGAGGGATACTAAATGTTAAACAACTGATAATATTTCCAAAGTTCGTAAACAGAGTTTTTAATTGATATGTAAAGATTATTTAAATTTATTTTTGTGTTATGAATAATTCATTTAATGTATTTTAATATCCAATAAGTGCAAATTGCAAGTAAAAATGGAAATCAATTTCACGAGAAAACAGATATTTCTATTGGTCAACATAAGGTTGGTCGACTTTTCTGATAATAACGTTTTTTGTAAAGTTGTCTACCTGTATGCGGGTTTTTGACACTTACAAATAATTATTGACTAGAGAGACAACCATAATTAGTCAATTTCAATTTATAGATACACACTGAAAATAAAGTATCACATTAAAGCCATTAAAATATGGAAATTCATTTCATCGTTAAGTTCAAAAATTCTTGAATCTCACTTTTTTCAGTAATTTGATGAATTGTTAATTTGGGTTGAATATCGTAAAGGTATTTTTTTTATTTTCTTAAAGAAGATTAAATAAATGAATATCTTCAATATCTGTAACAATTTAAAATGTTTTGATTTTTTAAGCAAGACCTTTTTTTTGAAAATGGTCTTACAATTTTAAGTTGAATTATTCAAAATGTTGCGGGCATAGTACACGCATTTACAAAGTTTTAGGTAGATGTCAAATATAAAACAGTTTTTATACTTACATACTTCATTGATGGTGAAACAGGGTCCAATAAAAAAGAAAGCAAATGTGAACTTCATGACGATGAGTTGACAGTCAGAATCATACTTGTTTCGTTTTTCTAAAGCCAGAAAGAAAGTGTTCTATTAAAAAAAATCAATATTTATTCTAAGTCATTTTTCAAACAATACATTGCACAGAATGAACAAAAAAAATAAAATGTTTACAAAGGAAAAATTAAATGGATTTTTACATCAATAAAGATTTACGACCGTTCAATGTCATTGGCTCCACAACATCCATTAAACCGTTTCCTGAGTAAAATGAGGGTTTGTCTGGTTAATGTACTTCCACTTTTAGTTAACAAAATATAAAAAAGCTTTTACATTGTTTTATTGCAATGTTCTCTAAGCAAGAATCAATTTTGTTTATCCGCATATTCAAGGAAGAATAACAATTTTGCGCGTATTTAATGCCATTGAGTTATGTCTTATATTGTCTGTACTATACTGTAGCAAAATGAGTATTACAAAAAAAATATACAAAAAAAATTTACGCAAAGCTGGAAAGATGTTGCGAAAGAAAAAAAAATGACATACCTTAAGGTATTACAAAACACCCGTGAAATTAATTATTTCAAATATTTTTCTCAAAAACACAAAACATGGCTTGATAATATGTAAAAGTTAATTTTAATCCATTATCTTACGAAAATGATATAAATCATACCCATAAATTACTGATGGCAGAAGAAAATGGGGTACAGCGTATTTTGATAATTTCGAAACCTACATTTGAATGGTTTTCTGTTGATTTTTTTGTACAGTTTTTCCTTGTATCATTTAAATTGTGTAACTTGTGTTCTGTTCATAGTAAAGACCTGAAAAATTGGACACAACAGTCACGAGTATTCAAATATCAAATATCAAGGTCATATCAAAAGGTCAAAGGTCAAATATGATAACGGCATTCAGTATTTTTAGCAATTTTCACATCCGTCAAATATACTTAAACCTCATATTAATCTAAAACCCACAGTCAAATTTTCATTATTTTAATATATCTTAAGTTTGGGGTCATGACAACAAACTGCTAAATTTTAGTCAAATTTGAACTATACAATTTCGTTTCAGTTAAGTATTGCAAATTTTCGTCTAAAAAGATGATTTACAAGAGCTATTTTTACATTATATTACATCAGAAATTATCAAGTACGTTACCAGTTAGAATTTATTTTAGTGTCTGTTAGTAACAAAAAGGTTTCCTGTATAAATAGCAGTACAAACATTTGTAATATCTTAAAAGTAAATTCTATCAATGACTATTTCATTTTATACTCCACTGAAAGGCGATTCAAATGGTAGGTTTTAGGCGATGTGGGCAAAAATTGTCAGGTCGGATTTTTTTTTTAATTTTATATATTTAAAGATTTCGTTCCAAATAACAAAATATCAAAATTTAGAATAATTGATCTATAGGAAAATTTTAGCTTATCTGTTTTGTACTACCTTAATATAACAATCAATATTTGGAACGGATTATAATCTGAAGAACTGTGCCACTGACTCGTTATTTTTCTTAACTACAATAACGCACATAGATGTGATATTATGTAAGTAGAGTTAAATATTTCGGTCTTAAGGAGGCTGGGTGGCAAACAAAGTAACTATCAGATCTACCTTAATTTATCAGAAATGATGTTTTAAGCTATAAACATTTATTTTGTAAAGTAATATTCAATATTTATAAGCTTTAAAATTGGAATATTTTCGTGGTTTTTTTTTTTTTTATAGAGCTTTACTTCTATAGTGAAATAAATATAGTCTTAAAATGACCACGACCATCGAGCCCTCTTTATTAACAATTATCCCTTAAACGACGCCCCCATTGCTTCATTGTAAATGCCATCGATGATTCGGCTATTTATATGCAATCATTGAAATCAAATATTTGTAGCCAATTGATGATACGACGGAAAGTTTGATAAAGCGAAATGACACATTTTCTTATGAAATAAAGTAATTTTATGAAAGCATTTTTTATCTACCAAGTCCAAAATGTATATTTGTCTATTTCACACACTCTCTCTCTATTTACATTTCTTAATCTCATGCAAGCCCATTTTCACTTTGGGTTAGGGTATCTCAAAACGTTGCGACGGAAATACTAAAGAAATAGGTCTTCCTTAATTAGAGGATTGATTTATCTCCAATAGAGAGTCAAAGCGTCAGACTCGAACGGAAAATATTATCATTGTGCATCATTGGTTAAAGTTATAATATTTATGTTATATTTAAAAAAAAATACTACCCCCCCCCCCGAAAAAAAATACATATTATTTTAAGGTTGTTTGTCAGTTGCATGGTGCTGAAGACAAGGGAATTGTTAAAGTATTAAGTCTGTCTTAATCCCAAAGGTAGGCGACAATAATTACATAGTTACTAGTGATAACAGATTTTCAACAGCATTGGTTTTTTTCTACTTTAAAGGTTTAGTTTCAAACTGTACGTTTAAACCATAAAGATAACCAACCATTATGTGATTTTAATTGCAACGTTAAAAATAATTCGTTTTATTCAGTGAAATGTGAAACATATAATTATTACTTTGTCAATATCAATCATTGATTTTGTGCTGGAATGACATATATTCATGTATATTGCTTTCATTTGTGATTAGTATTACTGCAATAAAAATGGTAATGGGTTTTTAAAAATAATTACAAAGATTTTTCTTTTTGATCTAAATCCTTGAAAACATAACATTTTGAACGAAACATTATTATTTCAATAATGACTCATTGTTTTCTTCTGATCATAAGACATTTGATTCATTGTTAGATTTATCATTAGCTTCTTTGATTTCACAATAATTTAGAGGTGTAAGACAGAAAATCAATCCCATATATATATCCCTACATCGACTGACAGACTGTCGTCCGGGAAGAAGGCCCCATGAATCGTTAAAGCAATACGAGCTGTGTTACTTTTTTAGAATTTTATTTTACTGCAAAATTATGATAATTCAGCATGTAATTAGACCCTCTATAAGCTCAAGATTTTATAAACCATCAAATTATCAGAATAAAGACTTCTCTACTCACATTGAGACACATTGCAGACTAAATTTTGCACAGGACGACAATAATGTAATGTTGCTTCAATCAGGGTCTTTAAATAGCTTTTCCAAGAAAAAAAATGACTAACAGTTTATAAACCATGATCTTTTTGACATTTTAGTAAGTCATTACAATTCACAATTACAATTTCCGACATAAAAATTGCAGATCATATTGTTTTAAAAGCTTTGCTTATTTTGGTTTATTTACAACATATTTATATAGTGAATGGCTTCATGAACAAACAATGAAAACAATACAGGGGAATGAATTCCAATGGGACAAATTTAAACATCAATTTTTCAAGGACTCGTGTTCATGTTATGTCGTAGGGTCTTGCTTGTAACCCTTTCAAACGCAGTATATATTTCTCTTTTTATGTATTCAATATAATGCAGTATTTAAGGAATAAGAAATCATTCTTTAAGAATTGTGTCGTAATCAAACACGGTCGGGCGTATTCAAATCCAATAAAGCCCAAAAGCACGAAAGCTTTATAATCGAATCAATCACACCCGACTGTGTTTGATCACCTCATAATATTCAAAAAATGAATCCATATTACTTATATTTATATAATTTTCAGGAATTGTGCGATTCATTATTGAAATAGTCATTGATGAACTGTATTGGACTATACATTATAAAATCGATTTGTAGTGTTATCACATAAAAGGCACTGAAAAATGTAAATATTCAGGCATTCAGATGCAAAAATGTTATACAATTGGCAGTGGCCAAATTTTTATTTATTTGTTCAAACATGTTGTATGATACTCTTGTTTGAACACCCTTTGAATTTGGCCTTCTTATTCAGCCACTCTTTATGTTAAGATTCTTTATTTGCAAACCATTTGTCTAAAATATTAATATTCATCAGGACTACTCTCGTTCTTTCTTTCTTTTATTGAGAATTTGGTTAGAATGGCACTCTTATTAGATTATTATTATTATTCTCTGAACGTGTACTTCAAATCACTAATTCATTATATGTCTATGATACTTTTGGGTTAACTTGTTTCAATTCATTTGATATAATATATTATATTCCTTTGAAGATGGAAGTGGGAAAGCAATAAGGTTGCTCCTCAGTGTATGCTAAATACATGTACTATGACTTTACCTTGTAGATGCAATTTCAAATATGGCAAATACTGTGGAATCATCATTGTTCGTGGGGGGCTAATGTTCGTGGCATTCGTGAGTAACCCTTGCCCACGCATGTACATCTCCAGTAATGCATATACAAGCATTTGTTTGATATTTAATAAAATTATTCTGCATTTGCTACCAAAGAAATTACGTCCCAACGAACCGGGAAATATTGCTTACCCACGAAAATTGACCCCCACGAATATAAATGACTCCACAGTAATTGATTGACAAAATCTATTCAGTGTCTAATCTTTACTGTATCAAAAATGGATATACATGTATACTGCATTCAGATGTCTGTGATTCGTCGGACAATCTTTTATAAGTATTGTTTAAATTAGAATGACTTTTATCTATATTCAACATGCATTTTATCAATGGGCTTGATTCTGATCATTCAGAACTCGTTTAGTCAGTGCACATAAACTGAATGTTTGCCAAAAAGAATAAAAAGGTCTCAGCTATTCGTCAGTTGCGTTGGATTACAACATCCCCATTATTAAAATGTGGTGTTTGTAAATAGAAAGCTTTCCGGTATTAATGCATTTGAGTCGATGAATTGGTCAAAATAACATATTCATGCCATTGTTGAGTTTAATGGTATTCAGACAATTTTTTATGATTATTGATTTCGAGGATTTGTGAAGTATCAATGTGAAAAACGGTCTCTGGGTGCATTGACGTTACTTTGTAATTTTGAGTTTGCACATAGTTATTTTTTTTACATTTATTTGTACATGTATTCATTTTATACAAAAACGTCAGCTTTATAAAGTTTACAGGCCGTAATCATACTTCATTTCGGGTTGATTTTTTAAAAACGTTTTCCTATAATACATCTATAACCAAGAAAAAGAAAAAATAAATCATGTTACATACAAGATTTAGGCAAAATTTAGAACTAATTGAAAATCTTTCCTTGCAGCAGATTTTGTGGCAAACAGAAAATAAACTAGATTTAAATTCTACATAAAGAATAACATACTTGTAGACAATATGTAACCCTTCGCGTGGCTTAGATTTTTTGTTATCACAAAGCACGTTGCCTTCATATCTCGTATGAATCGCCCATATTATCATTTATTGTCCAAATTTTCAAAGAAACATTTTATGTTTCACGAATCCTTGATTCCATTTTAGTTTATTTAAGTATGCTTAGTTCAGTGTATTTTGAAGATGTGTCAGTTGCAGTTATTGCAGAAATATATTCCAAAAAAAAATATTAAGCACTATTGGCAACATTTTTTTTAATTCGAACAACAAACAAAGCAGTTATTGTGTGTATTCATACCTTTATTTAGATATATAATATAATATATATTTAAGTATATTTCAAAAAGATAATTCATACTTCATTATAAACAACATTTGGTTATCTTTAGACAAATATAGGAGAAAACACGGATTAAATGTTAATATAATTTCATTGATGTACGGCAATTTAACATCCCTAAACAGTTTCAAAAGAGTTTGAAAGGTAAAATGCAAACATTTTAAGTGAAATATCGAATTGGGTTTAAAACAGGATTATATTTTATTTCAACTGTGTAAACGAAAACAATGATGCTGGATCAATTTCTTTTAGAGAAAGTGACTTGTTTTAATATGAAATGATCTTCATTGGATTAGTGAGCAAAAGATCACAATTCACATATAAAATGGAGTAGGGTGGTGCAGTGGACATCAGCAAAACCAGGCATCACGTCATCCTCGTATTTGTAAAACAAAGCACCACAGAGTTCTGGCGGTGAAAAATTCTGACCGTTGGGTTCACTAGCATGCCACAGACTAGGGTCAAATACTAGTGTACTGTCTCGTGACCACTCCCATCTGCCTTTTATCTTCTCTAGTCCAATTCGATACAAAGTGAAAGCTAATGAAACAAAAGACTGAATGAATAGAGATTCTTACAGAAGAAATCTGCAATACCCACATGTTTATTTGTTTATAAACTACTCTATCTATATTATGAAGGTATCCATGAAGATCAGTTTTAAGCCGAAAGAGAACTGAATGTCAGTTTGGAGATGAAAGAAAATTTTTAAAAACCAATGTTTACTCTTAAAAAATCAATTGTGCCAATATGTTTATTGGTTTGAATGCATTAACATAAATTAACATACTCTTTTTGGGAACAAATGTCGACAAAGCATGTAGTTTTTCAGTGGTGTCTAACGTTATGATATGTGCCCCATCTGATCGACATTTATCGGCAGCGTCTGTGGAGTTCTTTCCGTCAGAGTAAATTCGGACGCAGAGACTGACATCTTCCAGATATGTGTAATATTTGTCCGCGCACTCTAAAATATGATTTTCAATGCATCATTGATTTAAATTTTCCTTTTCCTCATGCAAACCACTAAAATTTGTATGACTGTATGTAAAAATATAATAATTAGTTTAATATCCCGTCAGAGTAAATTTTGACGCAGATATTAACATCATCCAAGTATGTGTACATTTTGTCCGCACACTCTGAAATATGATTTTCAATTCATCATTAATTAGAAACTTTCCTTCTCGTAATCCTCATCCAGTAAAACACTAAAATGTGTCAACAATTACTTATTACATTAGAGATAATTAGTAACCGAAAATTACTGAATAAAATATTGAAGTATGGATGTCTAATAATTGTAAAATTACCAATATATTTTGCAATCGGCTCTTCTGAATAGTATACAACTCCTCCCAGTGTTGTGAAGACACTACTATCTGTCGGTTTGCTATCGTAGCAGTAGCAAAATATTTTCATATAAGAAAAAGCCGATGACTTCCGAAGATTGGAACACAGTCGTCCGCAAGATGTCACAGACATAGCCTGCAGATGTTCGTCAGTTATGTTGAATTGGTTGGCAAATATTTTGTCATCATACTGTTCATTTCTACTCCAAAAGTGAATGTGATTCGAATCTTTAAAATGGAATTTAAATATGTAATAGACTTTAACAGTATTAAAATTAGATGTAAATTTTATTTAGTATTTTGTTCCTTGTTTCTTAAAAGTATGATACAATTAAATCTCACTTCAACTTCTTTTGATCAATGGCTTTAAAACCTAAGGTAAGAGCAAATGAAAAATCAAAATGAGTTCAAATTTATGAGAAATAATTATATTTTTTTAACTATATTAATCTCCTAAAGAAGAAGAAGGGCTTTGTATAAAGATATAGAAAAATCAATTTTTAAAGCTAAAAAATATGATCTTATTTCTTTAAAAACTGACAGTTTTTTAACTTAAAAATGATAACTAAAAATTAAGGTAGATGTGATGGCTAATTTATTAACCACCCAGCCTCTTAAAATAAAGTTTTGTTTGAATACAGAAAATGCAGGAAACGTTTCTATACTTACATACGTTGTCGATAGGGTAGTATAGACCCAGGATAAATAAGAATATACGTGTAAACTCCATGGCGTCACTTTGATAACAGTAATTTTCTATCTTGTTTACAGCTGTCTTATATACGTGAGTTAATTATAATCTGCTCAAGATCAATAGCAAATGCTATGTCGATAAAAAACATACGTGTTCTATATTGATATTTAAGGTACTTTTAACTGAAAGCATCGTTTCATAAATCAATTCATAACTGTATTTTCTATGAAAATTATTATTAACATACTATCTTCACCTATCAAAATAAAAGGAAAATTATTTCGTAGAAAATTTAGAAACTAACATCGTGTACCATAAATAAATCATAAATATAAATATTAATCTTGCTTATTAAAGCAATTTTGTTTGAAAACAGGGTTCAAGTCAATTATTTTGAAGTGTAATTAAATACTTTCAAAAACATTGAAACATTTGTTAATTATTTGCAATTACAATTACAATGTTTTTATTCAAATGTAATTAATTACTCTCAAATACTTTGACAAATGTAATAATATGCAATTTCATTACTTATTTTTTAATAAATCTTTAGAATAAACATATATTTTTTAAATGAATTGAGATACACATCACAAGGCATTATGCATATTAAAAGGTTTAACAGTTTTTGGTAATTTTTTAGATTTTTTTTTATCATTATTTCATTAAACACAGCATCACTCAAACGGAGTTTTTATTTTACAGGAATGTAAGACTCGCAGTGTTTGCATTTTTAAAAAAATTTGGACATTAAATTCAACCAATACCCTTTAGTTTATGTATAGTTCTCAACAAGATTTTTTTCTATAGTAAACTTTTCTTATGTATGTTTGTTTCTTAGTATAAGAGGTGTTAAGCCTGAACAAAATTATATCTTCACATAATGCCCTGGGCAGTGTAAACAAATTAAACATTGTTAGACATTTAATCATTGCACAAACACAAACCCATGCCAAACATGTGCAAACGCTGCATTATTATAAACACCCTTTTTAATTTACTAGTATTACTTGGAAAAAGTACTTGAAATGTATTTTAAAAGTAATTGCAAATACATGACATTTTTGGAATGTATCTTACTACATTCAATTATTTGTAATTAAAGACAGACTCAAATACAAATAACTTTCAGACTAAAAAATGTAATTAATTACGCTCAGTTACAATTACTTTTTTCAAATGTCCCATCCCTGTTCAAAAACACATTTAACATTTTGCGATATTCTGGAAAAATAAGCATCGGTTTATTATTTTTCCTGATATATAAACTGGAATATTTAGGTACCTAAATATTATCTTTATACACTCTTCATATTTTGAAAATTTATGCTACGATAGTTAATTTCTGCTTTTCCTATTCATTGTGTCACATTTTCTTCATATCATAATTTATGAAAAACGGAGCTTCTTATCTACCACTTTTCAATTGAATCCATTGATATTGATGTTAATGATAATCAATGTGAGTGATTGTTATAAAAGTGTTAAAAAATATAGCAAAGGGTCGTAAATCCTAAACTTAGAAACAAAATCTGCTTAATATGCTTCCTTTTAATTGTAGTGAAAACAGCACCAATTCATTTTCCATAGAACTCAATGTTAAGCTAAACACCCCTAGCTAGTTTGCTATTTTACTAACCGTCATATCCTTGGTCACATCCGAAAGTTCATTCCAAGCACTAACAAAAAATCACTAGAAATACATAGGGTTCCAATGACGTTTATAGGTCAAAATTGATCTTGTTTACAACTTACTGCGATCCACAGCAAATGAATCAAAGTCTCAAAAATGACACCCACCTCCTATTTCAACCCCTCTTATCTCTTTACTTTCTGCAGTACTTCTTCATTCCATCATTGAATTTAAACAGTGATAAATTTACTTTAAAATAATCATTATTTCAGCAATTAATTCAACTAATCAACTAACCCCTACCCTTTTCTGTCGGGCTCAATCTTGTAATCTCATTCCTGTAAAGTTGGAGTTTTTTCACATACTAGTATAACTTTCATATAACGTATTTTGCGGCTGACTCTCTGCTTCTACGTTGTACTGGTAGTCAACCCGCTATACCCCTCTCTCTCTCTCTCTCTCTCTCTCTCTCTCTCTCTCTCTCTCTCTCTCAGACTTCTTTGTTATCAAATTAATTTGTTATAGTCACAAAGTAAATGGATTTAGTACAATTAGTTTAATTTTGTAATTAGATTCGAACACGACATGATATTCACTGTCAGTTTTATTCACTGTCTTTACCAAATTACCAAATGACATTGTTTTTAAATTGTAAACCAACCTTATTCGCATGAGAGAATATTTTGCGAGGTATTTCTCGCCCCAAAACAGTTTTAAATGACTCAGTCGTCACACACTAATTTATCGCATAGATTTCTCGCCTAAATCGCGAAATAAAGCCGTTGCGAATAAAAGTTTATTTACATTACATGCATTTCTATTCAGCCATGGAGTCTGTTCCGATAGCTGATTGCTTGAAAGTTTAATTGTAGCAACATCTTACCGTGCATCAAGAAAATGATAACTATGTTTCTTATTTGTTGTCAGTTATAGAACATTACTGGCGTGCGACCAGTTCTCGCCGTGAACCATATCTCACCAGTGGTTTATTACGTCATTTTATCAACATTATTACTTATTAGGTTTGTTATTGACTGTTTACAGGAATTTGTGGGGTCGGTAAAGTCCATAGAAGGCGAGAAGAAGCCGAGCCTTCTATGGATTTTACTGACCCCACAAATTTCTGTAAACAGTCAATAGCAAACCTAATAAGTGTTTTGTTTTGCCGAGGACCTAAAGTTTGTTATGTAAACAAACAAAAGATACAAAAACAATTAAATACATAGTTAATTCTCTTGGGGTTTTTTATTGTTCCACGCCAGTCGTCTGCGAAAACCTGGATGCCATTGTAAGATCGTACTATTACGTCACGGGCAAAGGGGGATCTCTCTAAATATTTGGGGGCTTAAAAATAAGAGGTATGGTCGAACGTTTGTATAAAAAATCAGCTCAAATAACGTTACGTCCGCCATGTTGCCGTATAAATTTTGGCGCTCGCCGTTTAAAGAAATTTGTAAGGCAATCAAGTGACGCGTTTCATCCAATGACATTGAGACATTCTAGTCCGAGGCAAAACAAATAAAATTATGAACGAAAAATGACGTAACAATGCACTGTCGAGAAATGGTACTCGGCGAGAAATAGTTTTTCAAATGGGAAAGTATGTCTACAGCAGTCACCACAAGCAAATTGAAATCATATATTTATCTTGTATTTTCATATAAAGACATATTCATTCATCGACAGATGTGGATACATATTCCTCTTTGAAGGCTATGAGAAAATGTTGTTCTTCCCGAAAAACAATAAACATGACGCTGACGTTATATTTTTCTTATGAAAACAGTAAAAATGCATACTTTTGCATTATTTACACAAACTGGTTTATGATACTTTGTGTGAATTTTCAGGACTTTTCAATGCTAGGACAATAAGAGTTTTATAGTATATACTAAAAAAAATGTACCTTATTCTCTCTTGTCTGGACTTGTTACGAATATACAATAAATGTATCACAATGTCATTATAATACACACTAACTGAATGAACAGTTTACAATTCGCAGATATACTTTGAACTTAATGAACACAAATTATCAAAAATACCGGGCGTTAAAACCTCATCAACATATCGGTATAAGAAAGAACCACACAATTGTTTTCTGGAATTAGGTTCCCCAGGAAACCACAGACTTTTATCAAATACCAACGAACTGTTGTGTGTCCATTCCCAGTCGTTGCCGTCTTTCCTTTCCAACCCAATCCAGTAGAAACCTAATGAATTAGAGGAGTAAAAAAAAAGATCTGTAAACCATCTCCGTTTGTTAGAAGGGTTAATTGTAACGTTTATTTGGGTTTTTTTTTAAATTATTTAAAGATTTTTTTGTCTTTATATCATCTATCTGTAATATATCAATTAACCGAACATTGATAAAGAGACTGAGTATAATTCGAGTGCGCATGACTTTGCGCAGTTCTTATGCAGTTGCTCTTACGACTTCATTGACGTGATCGCTTCTAGTATTGTAAACTAAGCATAGGCTGAAGAAAAAGTATGATTTTATAGAATTGTCCGGGGAATTCTTTTTCAAATATATATAATTATAAGTAATCAAAAGAAACATAGGAGCTGTTTTGATATTGGGTGGGGTGTTTAAATTATATATATATATATATATATATATATATATATATATATATATATATATATATATATATATATATATAAATTAGCGCATTTCCAACAAGGTCCCTGAACCGCAAGTTTGTTCGAGGCACATCGGCAGCATAACGCAGTGCATATGCTGTGTTTACAAAACAACTTACAACTTACGATTAAATTTACAAATGCTCATTATCTAAAAGTTATCATATGTTTTAACCAAAATAATATACTTATAGGAATTCAAGTTGTTTAGGTTTATATAAATGTTGTTCGTTGAAGCCACCTCAAAGTGAACTGTTAATAGTTTTGTTGTCTTTTCTTTTCTTCCCCTCCCCCCTTTCCTTTCCAAGGTAGTGCCAATTCAGTTATAGTTTACAAGTTAATTTAGTTCAAGGCACATACAAAGAAGAATATTTTAAGTGAAAGTACTATCAAAGCAGATATCTGATAAGAAAAAGTATTGTTAGGCTGGCATTTAAACAGTATTTTAACAGAATTAACTTGACATTTTTGTGGGTTGTTTTTTAATATTTGAATTATTGTATCTGCTGTATATGACATACGATTGATGGAAAGAAGTCCCAAAAACACATGGAGTTTTTCAGCAGTGTCTAGCGTTATGAGCTTGGTCCCGTCTGAATGGCATTTATCGGCAGCCTCTGTGGAATTCTTCACATCGTTATAATCCTTGAAGCAGAGATCGACGTCACCAAGGTATGTGTACATTTTGTCCGCACACTCTGAAATATAAATTACTATTTATCAGAACAATTATCTTATTGTACAATATCCTACTAGTATCATGTCAACATTGAGTTTGTTAAGAGGGCTGGATGGTCGTGGCCAATTTTTGACTGCCTTGGTCTCCTTTAGAAGAAAAGTTCTATAAAAAAATATAGGAAAACACTCAAATTTGAAAGCTAAAATTCATAATTTTTTTCTTGATAAAAAAGTTTATAGCTTAACAAATTATATCTTAAAATTTAAGGTCGATCTGATGGGTAAATTATTGACCACCGAGCCTCCTGAATATCATTAAAATTAAATTTACTTCATTTATGTGTACAGTATGTTTCATAATTTATCTGGCCAAATAGATTTCATTCTTCTTTGTCATACTAATAAAACATTAGATAGTTTTGGATATTTGCAGGAAAATAAACCTGGTTACTTTTTATAGATTATAGATGGGTGTAATTAACCTCTGTACATTCAAGACCATTTACCAATCGATTTTGCAATCAGCTCTTTAGAATAAAATTCAGCTCCTCTCAGAGTTATTACGGGATGACTGTCCGTTGGTTTGCTGTCGTAGCAGTAGCAGTCATTGTTTTGATAGGAAAAAGCCGAGGACATCCGAAGATTGGAACACAGTCGTCCGCAAGATGTCACAGACATAGCGTGCTGAGGTTCTTCAGTGATATTAAGTTCGTTGACAAAAATTTTGTCATCATATTTTTCATTTCTCTTCCATAAGGTAATGTGATTCGAATCTTTCAAAAAGAATAAGCCATGTAGTGATGAATAACATGAATTGAATGAATGTATTTCAGCATATTATTTCACTATTTTTCCTTATAACCCCAAAGTTGCGAAAATATAAGCACTCCGATTTTTTATTATACATGAATCTGGAATATATTCAGTTGTAACTTAAAACATATCCTTTATAATAAACATATGAAGTTAACGATTTTATTACAATGAGACGATTACAATGTTTCTTAGATTTTTGTTTAATATTGATTACCATTTATAGAGTTAAGATATCGTTTAATATTTGTAAAGTCATTTTACCTGATTTTTAAACATGAAGATCAAGTTGGATTTGATAATGCTTTGTTTAACTTAATCCAAAATTTAAAAAATCCACGAAGACAATTTTGAACGAGTGGAATTTTCTTAAGGTAGTTATCCCTAACTGATGTGTGATTTTTTTCAACTCACTCGAAATGATTATATTTTCTAATTCATTGCCACGGCAGAAAAACTTTGAAAGTCATGGATTTCTGAGATTGTTCAAATTTTTCTTTCTCCATCTGCTCCCAAACCAACAATAATTTTTTTTTTAAAATTAAAGTTGCGCCTTTTTCAAACTTTCTTTCCATCTATGTCTGCCTTTGATTTTTAATACACTCTTACTACATGTATTCTTGCATAAATAATTACAAAAAAATGCTTTTCAATCCAAACCAATAAGTACAATAAAGTCTCATTGTAACATGAATAGTTCCTATACTTACATACTTTGTTGATGGTGTGAAATAGTCCAAGAATCAGTATTAATGTACGGGTATACTTCATGGCGCTGAATTGATGGCAATAATAAACAGCTGTCTTATATATGTCGGCAATGTTTCATTACAACGCCTGTCATTAAAAGAAAGTGCTCGGTCAGAACAATTAATGTATTTCTTTAAGACAATCACACTATAAATCAATAAATGAAGCAAATAAATATTTAATTGGATCTGTACATCACTAAAGGTCATAACGATTCAGGGATATTGTTAGCATTCATTAAAACTCCTTAGTGAAATGAGATTTTCTTTAAGTAGCTGCACTTCTGAGTTTATAAGAATGACTAGGTTTTATACTAATTTATCGATTTTATCTTTATCATTAAACATGCTCGTTCTATATATTCACAATCAAAAATGAATAAAACATGATACAGATTTCATTTTATTGTGAAAATAAATTTCAATGCATGACGTTCGCGATTACACCATCATTATAAAGATCTAGTTTCTTTTCTCTGAACAGACCGGGGTCACCCCTTTTTCCTTGAATAGGCTTCTTGCTGATGACAGTTTGCTCTACTATCGTTTGGATTAAAAGGAGAAAGTCTAAAAGCTAAAAGTCTTTCTAAAACAATTTCACACCCCCAACTTCAGGTTGTACTAGTTTTTCTTGTTTGTTTTGCGCCTCTGTTTTGCCTTTGAAGATATATATATATATATATATATATATATATATATATATATATATATATATATATGTGTGTGTGTGTGTGTGTGTGTGTGTGTGTGTGTGTGTGATTTATAGAGAATGTCTTTCGTTTATAAATCATTATTTGCCATAGGTTGTTTTGTGTCTCCGAAATCAAATCTGCATTTTACCCTCAACAACGTATGTTACAATGCACTTTGAAAAATTACGCACACTTTGAATTTTTTTTATTATTTTGGGATTTATACATTTTCTTTTAAAATTCGTTAAGTGTCTTAGTGATAAAAATGTTGATGTACATTCATAACGCACTTTGAAAAACTTAATAAAGAGTTATCTGAAAAAGAGTTCAGACCGACAGATTTTTTCCATTTTATGTAAATGTCCATCACTGATATTTTTTAATTTAAAAAATTTAAAAAATGCTTGTTTTAAATTAAACCGAAACTTTGGAATATCATTGTTTTTTCTTTGATAAAAGTTAATCTATTTTTTTAACCAATAACTGTATCCACATGTTTGAATTTCAATTTTTCTCTTTTTTTATGTATTCGCATCGCTTACTTTAATATATTTCATGCATTCATGAAAATAATGATTATGTCAAAATAAGTTTTATTATATATCAATGAGTATAAATTCTGTGTGAAACAGCAATCGTTTCTTCAATTACATGTCGATGATGTAAATGGTACTAGAATCGATAACAATGTATTGGCTGGTACACTTTATGACACTTCAGAGTTTGTAATGAAAATGATACCCATTATTATATATTTTCCTCTCAGTTTTTTTTTTTAGAAGACGAGATCTGAGGATGAGGACTATTCGTTACAAGATATGATTTCTGTAAAGATAAGAGTGGCTGTCACTGGATGTTTTCTGATAGAATTATCTCATTAAATGCAAGCTTAAGTTTATGCGCGTTTTCGAGTTTGTACGTATTTATTTTATTTTTACATTACATAATTGTATTTTGGTTTCCCCATTTTCCACATACGTACGTTCATGTAAAGGCCTTAACCAGATTTCACCTGAAATTGTACATGTAAATTTTGTGTTCAAAGTATTCCCCGATATATCAAGCGCTGTAATAATAAAGAAAGAAAACTAAAACAGAACAAAATGATATAAAGCAAAAAAAAAACCCCGCTAAATACATCTAATTGACTTGGCTTAGAAATATGCAAAATTTTTGTTGTCAAAAATAATGTATCAAAAATTATTACTAATTAATAAAGTATCACATGTAAATTAACCTGTCCAACCACTGTATGAGAGATCCCACTTCATCAAATATTTGTATGAATGTTAAATTCCTGATCCAACGGAAAACATCGGACAGAGACCGGAAGTCCGTATTCGTTCCGGTGACTTCTTGTTTTCAGTGTGATCTAAATCTCCTTCTGACGACAACCGTTTAAGAAACGTTTATGTTCAGACATAAAATGTATCAAACAAGATTATTTTTAAGTTTGTGTATACTCTACGCAGGTAAATATAGATTACAATTGGCTATTTTATAATTCTTTTGATTTTTAATTACAAGTAATTCATTGCATCTCTGTTGGTTTGGTTATTTGTTTAATTGGATGATTGTGTAAGTAAAGTCCGATTGTTGTACAAATGAATCATTACAAGACAAAAAGGTGTGCTGAGGGCACAAATTGGATTATTGTTAAAAGATGGAACGATTGGTGCACACATCAATGTAGATTCCAGCAAGTTACAAAATACACGAATCTGAATCTCTCTCTCTCTCTCTCTCTCTCTCTCTCTCTCTCTCTCTCTCTCTCTCTCTCTGTGTGTGTGTGTGTGTGTGTGTGGTAACATAAATATATATATATATATATATATATATTGATCGTTACAGTGGAGACCCAGTTTTGTGATAAAGACCACCACTACTACACAAGTGACTACAAATTCAGACATAAGGACTTTCCAAGCTTAAGCTCCTTGGTTATGGGAGATTACAAGTTTCCGCTTAGATTTTTCACTGAATTTTGCAAGTATGTGTTATTAACCATTGTAGAAATCCATTTTCTATATATCATTAATTCTAGATTGATATACAATGAAAAGGATTAAAGATTAAAATTTAGGATGTTTTATTTAGATCAATGAAATACAAACATGGGGACTCAGGCATAGCATACGATTGGTTGATTAACTACGATGGTTTCGTTCAGCGACTTTGTACGGCTACCACTGCTAACGGTAGATATGCACATTAATGAGAAATTTGTAGCAACATGTATTTTATTTTCAAACAGGCTGATTAACAAGGCAATCAATTTTTTTTTTTTTTAAATATTTTACAGAGCTGGATAAATTGGTGCCTTGTGCAAATAACAAAAGTGTTAGAGATAACATAATACGCAGCATTGCCGACATCAAAAATATCCCAAAGCCGACTGATCACTTAACCCTGGAGGAGGCACAGAAAGGAGTATGCAAGTATGTCACATTGCCACTATCATGTCACTTATTCTCATCCTTTTTTTTTTTTAACGTTTTTTTAACATAAACATTTTTCGGTTAAAATGTACTTAAGAACTGCAATTATTGTCGCCCTTTAATACTTTTAGCAAAAATTATTTTGTGCTATGAACTTTCATAGTTCTACCTGTGTATTCAAGTTAGTTAATATGTTTCAAGTTCATAAGACCGTGTTCATCTAAAAACGTTGATTACTAGGTATGTTTGCATTTCAACTTTTTAAACATCTTTAAAATTGTTCATGGGAATAATAGCATCTTTAGAATGCAGAAAAAATACAACTTTAAAGTGGTTAAGGTTTAATACAGAGATTCAAAGAGATTCAAAGAGCAAGAATGCACTGGGTATATTGCAAGTAGTAACTTTATTTTTCCTAGAAATATTTACGTTGTATAACGGGTACCCAATTTCTTCATATTCAATTCAAATTCAAATTAGCTTTTTCTTGCTTTGAATATGCATTTCAATTGAACTGTATTGAGGACATTGTTTAATTTTCAGGCTGGTAACAACTTCACTCAAGGCATTTCTGAAGACCCTGCAGTCTGAATGTGACCCTAGTGGTTACAAGGCAATGATCGAAGTGTTAACGGACATGGTCCGAGACCCGGCAAAATACAAAGTGAATCTTCTTGATCTGGACAGCAGTTGTTTAACAGAATTACAAGATATTCTTCAACTCTACAGATAGCTGAATGTTATAATAGAGCTTGTTGGATAGAGAGACAAACCAGTATTTCATCATTGTTTATTTCTTTCATACACAAACATTTGCAAAACAATAAAAACAATGTACTACACTGAAACCAATGTTGCAGAAACTATGTACTGTTATGATAGTTTTATGGACATGAGATTTAAAATGGAACCATTAGCCTGTGATGTACTAGAATTAAAATGTACAACAATATGGAATAGTTTAAAACAAATGTAAAAGTACACCCTGTTCAAGTTTTAGCTACACGGTTCTTACTATCAATAGTAAAGGTAGCTATGTCAGGTGTAATAAAATAACAATACAGATACACATGTACTGAACTTTGTCCGGGTCGACCTTGACATTGGGAAGATCTGGGTTGACCTTCAACATATATAATCATATGGATATCCTACCGGCAGTATTTCAACATATTTGTCATACATATTTCAACATAAAAACAAAATGTCTGTCTCTTCCTGAAGTTATTACGCAAAGTTTTGTTCTCTTTTCACGTTGGTTGATAAATTTTGCTTACATCTTCGTATTGAACATTGTCGATGACACGACCTTTTAATGGACCCTACAATTATCAAATGCAACAATTAATTGCAAAGAGAGTTTCAAGATTTTGGATAAAGATCCTTAAATATGTGTTTTGCTTAAGATGCTAGTGTTCAACATATATGTTGATAGAATCATAAAAAAAAAGTTAAATTGCTTTTGTTGTCGTTTTATTTATAATATATCTATCTGATAATTATTACTTCAATGTGCATACAATATACAATTGAAGATAAATTGAAGTGAAATAATTCTTGATTACTCTACATCCACATACTTCACAGATGATTTGATGGTGTAATAATCTGTAATACTCACAGAATGTATGGACACTGTACAACAGAACTTCTTTTCTTCAATGGACTCCAACACTGCGTCATAACCTCGGTATGCTCCGTTCACTATTTTTACCAATTTACCTGAAATTAAAAAATATAATGTCTGTGTTGAGTAACTATATCTGACCATTCTTTCCCTAATATTAAAGTCTTGATATTTTTTCTTCTCATAAACTTTTTTGGATCACTTTTTATCTAGGATTTTCTGACTGGATTCTCAATTATTTAGGATACTTCTCTGGGACTTTTCTTTACAGTTTTGATGCAAGCTTTTGAATTTCACCCAAAGTCTACAAGTTTTGATGTGAGTGTATACCTATATGTCAAATGGTTTTTGATATTAGCTTTTAACATTTATGAAATATGTATTTCCTCTAAATTCATGGACTTTGAGCCTTTTGAATTGAGCCTGTGAATTTTAAATTTTAAGGAGGCTCAGTGGTCAACAAATTGACCATCAGATCCACCTAAATTTTTCAGATATGATTTGTTTAGCTATAAACTATTATGTAGAAAAGAAAAAATCCATACATTTTACCTTTAAAATTTGGGTAATTTTCTATATTTTTATATAGAGCTCTTCTTCTAAAGGAGATCAATACAGTCTAAAATTGGCCATGACCATCAAGCCCTCTTAAATGAAGACTGAGATCTGAGTCGATGATTTGTGAGGATTATAATACATAACATAACTGATACCTTGTGCTGGAATGACGGTCTCTAGGTGATTCTGGTCCACTCGGATCTTGTCGCCAGAGTCGATTGTTTTTATCACAGCCCTGTACAGATCCTGCACCTCCTGAAAGAAACACAACTTCATCAGAATACAGACCATCCTCCAAACTGACATACTGCCTCTCTACAGGAAAATTAATATTCTTGATGTACTGTAAAACAGAAATATTCAATGGGGATCAAAATTTGTTTATTTTGTTTTTATTCATCAATGAAATTAAATACTCAAAGATATTTGTTAAAGATCATCAGTCTTATCATTTTATTTTTTTTTAATGACAAATTAAATCCTCAGAAGACCATTTCACATCACAAATCAATAAAATATTATCCTGACAAAAATTACTGCTTCTTCAATTTCTTTTAAAAATCTCGAGAAGGTATCAAACTTATCTATAATCATTGAATTTTAGTTAGCATAAATGGGAATATTTACATTCCACATATATTTTGTAAGCAATGTGTGTGGAAAGCTACAGCACTCAAAAAACCATAAAACAGACAGGGAGGTTACAAATTATGCATGTTGTTCAACTGCTACGTCATAAGTAAAAAATTAAAATTCAAAACGCTCAGTACTCAGTTTGTTGGCAAAGACCTCTGCAGTTATAAGACAAAATCTTTCAAAAAATAATGATTCAATAATTAATTAAGAGAGCATAGGAATCTGACTTTCTGTGTGACATACCTTGACCACTGCCTTCTTCTTGTAGAACTTCTCCCCGAGTTTCTTTGTGATGATCTTGACAACAATGCCCTCTGTCAGCCAGTAGTCCTTCCTGTTTGTCTTTTCTTTCTTTTTCTCTTCAAACTACATTAATAAATATACATAGAAGATTTTTGGCTGTTCCCTTTTTTCAGTTACTGTAGTAAAATTTGAAATATAAAATGAATGTATAATGTATTATGTAGGGGTACATTGTTATATGAAAAAAATTACTAAAATTTCTAAACATGTATTAAAGTTAGCTAGGATAAGAAGAGGTGTGGGGGTGTTATTTCTAATAATTCAATTAATTACCTCCATGATTTCATCCAAAGCAGATTTTCTTTTCTCTCCTGGCTTTGGTGGTTTAAAGGGGTCCTTTTTTACCTCCTTTTTAGGCTCTTCTTTTTCCCATCTGCTTGCTTTCTTTTTTGATTTCTCGAGCTCTGCAGGCTTTTTTATAGCAAGAGGATTTTCTGAACTGTTCAAAAGTACAATAAGCGATTAATATACATTTAATAACTTAATCTAAATCAAAAGTTTGAAAATTAATTGAAACAAAGTTAAACTCAACTGCCTAACCTTTTCACTGGTTTTTCATCTTTTTTCTTGGACACAAGGCCAGAAAAATTAAGTGACACTGAAAAAGAATTCATCAAAATGATATTGTAATACATTTAATCAAATATGTTACATGCACAATTAATAATATGTTGAATTTGAATAAATTTCAAGTAAAATGGACCCGTTATGTCAACCACTCGGTCTTCTTGCAGACAGTTAATCCCCTGTATCTAAACTGTTCATTTGTAATACATGTACATTTGTAATAACTGTTAATGGAGGACTAAACTGTGGGTCTTTCTAAATAGCATCTCGCTTTAAACATGTATCAACACAATACACTGAGAATGTACAGGTCCTGAGGACGTGTACCGGGTAATTAAGTGAATGATTAACAACATTTACAGTTTTGGAGTACAGGTAACTGCCAAGATAAAAAAAGGTAGTCTTATATTTATATTAAAATGTAGAGACAGCATTAATATCAGTAAAGTTCCTGAATAAATACATACAGGCATAATTCATCCATAAAGCTGTCCCACTCACCTTTTTCCCCATCATTTTTTCTCTCCAGTTCTGTGTATTTTTTGACTAACCTTTTTCTTCCTCACTTTCTCTCTTGAGTTCTGTGTACTCCACTTCTTTGGCCGAGGTTCCCTGTTCAGCCGCCCGCTCAATTTGTTTCTGTATGAAGCTAGCTGTCCTCTCTTCATCGTCCATGTCCATTTTCTCCTTGGCTTTGGATTGTTCCTGTTTCTTTATGGTCTCTGGGTCCCTATCAATGTACTGTACAAACCAGCCCTTCTCTGTGTAATCCACCACACATTTTCCTGAAATCATACAATCACATACATGTATTTTATGAAAAGTGCTTTTCTGCATTACTATAATAATCACAGTTATTATCACAGGCACAAATAATTTTAACAGAGTTTGCTTATATTTTAGTTTAATACAATTTCCTGAACCAAATCACTTAAACATTTTTTATTTGCTCTTATTGGATCTTAGTTTGTTGGACTTGGTTTTTTAATTCATATATACCGGTATATGAAATAATATAAAACATTACATTAAATTTCTACTAGTCCTGAGAGCAAGGTTTGCATATCTTTCCTAATACCGGTAGTCAATATACATGTACTGAGGAGACCAATGTCAGCAGATTTTTATGGAGTAGGATGCCATAATCATGTTTTTTAAAAAAATGATGTTTTACTTTGATATGCTTGATAACAAATTGAATTGTATTCAAATTTTACCTATCATGTGCATTTTGATCTTTCTAACATTGTAGATGGGCAAATACTGTATACTCTGTATATTAAAAAGCTTTAATTCTTTGTAAAGATAAAAGTTGTTCTCAAAAGGGAAAGACTACCGGTAATTATTTTAGTACCTTCTCTTCCTAGCCACTTGATGAACTCTGTGAGGGTCTCCCACTGAGTAGAATTCATGTGGATGTGTTCACGGAAGGCAATATACTCCTGGTAGACAATGTTACAATTGACCCGCTTGGTACCAAACCTTCTCCTCAGTAGCTCTAAATATCCATCCATGAATTCCCTGAAATTCCAAATATTAGAAATACATGTAATTGACAGAGAAAATGTAAAAAAAAATCCTAAATAAATAATTCAATACCGGTACTTTTAATAATAGTATTTTCAAAGAGTGCCCATGATGATAAATCTACCATGCAAAAAGCCATTTACATGATCTTTATTTGGTGTGTTTGTTTGTCAAAAGAATCTTCAGTTTCAGCAAAAAATGATACAAATTAATCAGCAAATGTTTTCAAATACCATTTTAACTTGGTTTTCCTCTTGTTCACATTATTGTAAATTTTAGATCTGTTTAACATGCTTAATTTCAACAATTATTATATTTCCTTGAAACTTGATTATATTGTGAGCACTAAATAATTAGCCAGGAATTTGCATTTTATGAATTGAGTCAGACATACTTCGAGAAATCATCAATGTATTTATCTGGATTTTCTGCAAACAACAACAGCTGTCGCTGATGTGACTCCGACATCATGTGACACTTGAAACCATTCTGTAAGAAAATTGAGATAATTGGGTATTAATATCTAGGTATGTACCATACATACAGGAGTATACTTTTCTGAAGAAAAAAAACCAAAGCTATAATCTTAATAACATTCCATCATAATTCAATGGAAATTCATGATCAGTGTTGCAAACTTGCACATGCTAACTGATCATCTGTCAAATATTTTTTTTTTTTGTCTCATTAAAATCTAATTGGCTCCTTTAAAATTACACACCGGTATTAACAATAAAATGTTTTATATTAAAGTGATCTTTGTTAACATATATGAACTCTAAAAAATGGAGGCATTTAATTATCTATTTTATTACAGATTTACTTTATAATCAAAACAAGTTTTAGTCAACGAGAATTTTTTAATTTGTACGTCCAAACACAGATATAGTAAATCTTAGATATAGCAAAGTTTTGTTGAGTCCCTGGAAAAATTCTTAACAAATCCTTATAAAATTTTATGGTTGTAATGAACTTGGCTATAACGAATTTACGGATTGATGCCAAAATGATTCTGAGTCTTCTAATCTAAGTGGTTAAAAGTTACAAAATTTACGTCCTTTATGATGAATTGTTGCATAGTGTTAAAAGTTAGCATAGATATTGACATACTAGTTAAAACTGATTTATTTCCACATAAATTCCACATAATTTTGTGAAATATGGAATGAAGGTTGGAAACATGTGTCTTACAAGTATAAGGAAAAACGGATTTAGCGAAGTAAATTCAAAGGTCCCTATGAATTCCCTGTAACTGAGTTTTACTGTATTTTGCAAGATATTAAGAAAACAATCTTATCTTAATTACAATGTAAGTATGTGATTTTTACCTCATCCCTACACTGTTTTTGACACATCTGACAATACCATCGTAATTTCTGTAGACCTTTGGCCTTTATCCTATTTGCTATCGCTTTAGGGGTAAGAAATCCTCCTTTTTCCTTTCCCATTTTGAAAATAAACAAGAAAATGGAGTAAATTCCGGTTAGTCTTCTTTTAGTAAACTGTACATATTTATTTCGATATTTGCAAAAGTTATTCATATTTATGATGAGCTGTTAAATTATTTATTGATTAAATATACAGTTTTCTCTGAAAAGATTCAAAATTATTTTTATTTTAAATTCAATGATATTCGTGATCAATTGACAGTATGTTACGCAATCATATAGAAAATTTACGAATTATCCATGGAACGAGTTAGGCTGGAGGAGAAAAGAAAAAACGGGAATGTGACGAAAAGTTGTCTGCTTTTTTAAAGGAAATTTGTCATTAAATGCCAGAAGAATGTTGTCTACACTGAAAACCTCAATATTATGGCGTTTCTTAAACGAGACAAAAGCCATTACAACGACTACCATCTGTTTAAAGAATTATCAACATCGGAGGAGACTCAATACCACGACCCGAATTTTCTCCGATAGGGTAAACTCTTATGTTCTTTATTCCATGAACACTACATTTTTTCAGTCAAAAAGACTGCATTGTTAGACCGTTTTATGTTATTGTCAGCATTATTATTTGATTGAGTTTACAGGTGCGCACATTTGGATGTAAAGTGTTAAATTCAAACAAAGTTCACTGACGCAATAGAAGGCCATTGTTCATGTTCATAGATAATGATGTTAATATCATTGTTCTTATTTCAATAAACTGGGATAAAAATGCTAAGCTGATTTCATTGCAATAGTTATAGAAAAATTCAAATATTATTAATTATCATTTATGGTAAATTCAAACCCCAAAAGTGTATATGTATGGATCTTTTTAATAAGGCTCATATAATCATATTATTTAACTAACTTCAACTTCAATGTGTGTACTCGCTAAAATTGGGACATTTATTGGTGAGGAAACTCTGTACATGCGTGCAGTGGAATGGTGTTGTATTCACAGCAAAACTCTGCATAATTGAAAATTGTACTAATAAAAATTGTCATGTTCAATGTTTATTAACTATAGTCTATGTATCTCTTTTAATGTTTATGATACTAAAGCATATATGGGGTCAATGGCACTACTTTAAGCTGCAGTTGATGTTATCCCAGTGAAGATTTGGGTGTCAGAGCTTGCTATTTTGGACAGACACCTTTACTGAATCTCGAGACATTCATATTTTGGGGTATTCTTGTGTCTTGCATTAATGTTCAAACTATTTGCATAGACATCTGTTAACAGTTTAAGTGCATAAATGGATTATAAGATGCTTCCTGCTGCACTGGCAGTTGTTTTTAATCCTTTTTAAGACTCTTTTAGAATATATTATGGATGTATTCAGGCTTCAAAGTAAATGCTTTCTAGGCATTATGTCATAAACAGCATTATAGTGCTGAAAATAAAAGGATCATCACCTGTAAATGCCGATTGATTATTTATTTTTGAAAGTATATATGCTGTTGTTTCATTAGTATTTCTGAGCATCACTTTTCTGGAATTAGTTAAACTCACAGTTTTTAAGAGCATATGTTTTATAGTTATTAAAGGTATACATGCTACAATTTCCGTCAATTTTGAATGAAGTGAAAACGCATATGTTTGTTTACTATAAAAGTAACCTTTATTCTATAAATTACTGTAGTGAATTTCATGTCCTTACAAAGATATAGAATTATAATTGTTAATTTTCCTGCCAGGAAATCCATTTTAAACATCCAGAAGTAAGGGTATCATGAATGACAAATGTATTACACTCATAAAACATGTATATATTTCAATCCGGTAATTTGAAATATATACATGTTTTATGAATGTAATACATTTGTCATTCACGATACCCTTACTTCTGGATGTTTAAAATGGATAACACTCACTCAAACTAAAAATAGCCCTTAGGGGAAAACACATAAGCCCACGTCATTGTTTAACAGTTTAGGGAAGTATATATACATGCTCACACGCTTGTATTTTTGTTTTCCTTTGTTCATACTCATATGAAGGACAAATTTATGCTTTACTGAAAAAATTATATCTTTTCCTTCGAGAAACTAACAGAATTATGAAAGTGTTGATCCCCCACCAATTTTTGTACGATAGAAATAAGTTTTTTTTTTTGGTTTAAAACTTAATATCCATGTTACGTGATCAAATTGAGCATTTGAATTACATGTATCAGCATAAAGGTAACATTTATTCATAAGTAATCAAACACATGCATTTTCCCCATCATTCAAAATTGACACAAATTATACCGTGTATAGCTTTAAACATTTGTTCTCACATCAAATTAAAGTTGACAATTTTCTTACTAGGTATTGGTAAAATGAAAATTTGATATTGTGGATCAATTCCACGAAAGAAATCCCACGAAAATTGATGTTACATTGAGGAATATTGAAATTACAGTAATTTTTAACAAACACAGAATATTTGCATTTAAGCCCAATGAAATCTTACATTCTATCGTAATTGTCTAGTTCTATAGAATTATTTCTCATTGCATCAACAGTTGTGTGCATTGAGCAGAATGTATTTGATATTTGTAGGAATCTGTTACCTTGACAACAGCCAAACAGTGGACTCACAGTGTATGCCTTTCATTCAACAAGTTGTTTATTTATGATGGACTTGTTTTGGGTCTTTGGTCTATAACAATATTATCCCATTTTGTACACACAGCTTTATCATAGCATTGCGCTTATACATGTATTTCAGTTATCACTATTTACACTCCAGAGAAATGTACATTTATTTTATATGTGTACAAATGATTGATACTTGTACTCACAATTTAGATTATGCATTTGATTTGAATGAATAAATGTCCCAGAAGAAATATAAAGATGTGTGACCTCACTTTCTAACTTTTATGTGTTATTTTTTTTCTTTGACAGTTTGTTTATAAACTTTGATAATTTAGTTCTCAGCTTCATATTTTTGCTTGGAATCTACTACTTGGATTCAACACTTTGGATATTTTATTGCAGTTCAAGTTAAAATGTTTTAAAGTTTATGTATTATATAGAATTATTTATTTATTATCAATAATTTGCAGTATATTTCTTGTATCATAGTAAGTTCTACAGAAGGATTGAAGATATTCTAAACAGCTTATTATGGCCTATATCCCCATTCCACTCCCACCTTTTGCTTGACTGACTTTAAATTGGTACCCTTTAAGGAATATACCGTACTGATTTTTCATAATGTTAAAGGTCAAGGGTCAATCAACAAAGGTCGTACTAAGATGTTGTATCTTGAGAACCCTCTGCTCGTCTGCTCAGTGCTTTGTGAAAAAGAAAAAAAATTCAATATTGCTACTTGGGAACATGCGTCTTAATTTTGTTTAAAAATAGAATTGAGAATTTGGGAGTAGTATTTTGTGTTTATTTGTCAAAAAAAAATAATAATGAAATAAAAAATGAATCTGCAGATAGTTTATTTTTATGATATACCAGGTAATATTAAACAGTTTTCACCAAAATCCTCTAGTCCACATTTGTGGACCATTGAAGTTGAATACCTTGCTTACTTTATAATCAGTGTTATTCTCAATTACTTATAGTTTATGTACCATTCTGCACTTTAGTATTAGTCAAAAGAAATCTTTTTCTGGCAAATTTACATCAGATATAAAACTTCTAGGTAACTCCATGTCTGTCTTTTGATTACCGATATTAAAAAACATTTTTTGATAATTTATTTATGACAAAATCTTTTAAGGAGAACAAACTTAGATGGAGCTCTACGTGTAGATCAGATTGACTTGTAGATGTGTAATTTTTTGATTACATATACAGTATTTTGAAATTAAGCTGGGTCTTCAATTTTTGCCTCCTTTGATTATTTCAGTCGAATATAATCTTGATGGGCAGTCCAGGAAGTGGCAAGTCAACAGTTGCTCGTATCCTGGCCAAAAAGCTCAACAAGCCTTCAGTTGATATTGACAATGACATCCTGGAACCCCTGTGGGGTGTCAAGGTATCAGAAAAGGTTGGTTCATTAAATCATGAGTATGTATTGTATAACTGAATTTCTGTAGAAGTAATTGGAATTGGAAATTGTGAATGTATAGTGTTGGAGAGATTGCATCCAATATTTATCATTTTGCATACTAGTATCCAATGCCAAGGTTATTTTTGCCAGATACCAATGAAATTTCATGTGTTTTTATATTTCAATTCAGCTCAAAGAAAAAGGATCTAAATATTTTATAGAGGAGGAAGGCAAAGCCTTAATGACTGTTAAAGCAGAAAATAGCATTATATCTCTAACTGGCTCCAATCCGCTAAACGATGAAGCCATGCGTTACATCGCAAACACAGGTTACGTTATTTTCTTAGACTATCCCGCTAAAGGAATCCTACAGAGGCTGCATAAAATGAAAATAGACAGAATTGTGGGACAAGAAATTGGAACTCCATTAGCAGATATTCTTGAACACCGGCAAATGACTTATGAACAAGCTTACGACATCCGAATTTTGTGCGAAGAAAACGAGAGTCCGGAGTCTGTGTCTGAGAAAGTGATTGAGGCGTTAGCAGTTCTGGAAGAGGATCAGGGGTACGTTTCTACGAGACAAGATAAAGACTCAGTGAGTGTGCAGGAACGAACGACGCTAGGCGAGATTCTGTTACAGGGCCTCGCTCCTGACGGAGGTCTGTTCGTCCCCGCGCTCCAGATTCCATGTTTATCCAAAGGCGAGTGGAGTCGCCTGGTGAACATGAGCTACCAAGATCGAGCTCTCCGGATCATGGAGAGACTCATCAATCCGTGTGATCTCCACCCATCCAAGCTGAGACTCTTCTTGGAGCGAGCGTACAACAGTGAGACGTTCAGTCATGAGAAAATATTCCCAGTCAGGCACTTAAAAGACAATCACTTTCTGCTGGAACTTTTCCATGGACCAACAGCCTCCTTTAAAGACGCAGCTCTACAGTTGATGCCCCAGATGTTTGTGGATGCTTTACGATATAATGAGTTTAAAACAGACAGTAGCAGGTTGGTATATTCTGTAATGGATTTTAATTGTCATTCTGAAGTATTTTACAAACTAAGTAGCTTTCATCACTCAGCAATGTTATATACTGTTAAGAAAAAGTTAAATGTAAGTTGAGTCAGTTGACATGTACCAAAGATGAAAATATTTTAAAGAGGTCCATATTCTGATTAGGTACAGTGTAGTAAGACTAGATCAATTGAAATTGATGACTGAAGTATATTTGGTTTAGATGATAGCATTCTTTTTATAATATTACAAAGGAGTCTGTAAATGCTTGGTAACAACATAAAAAACAAGGAATTTTCTTTTCAAAATGTGTACAACTTGATTACCATCGGTATCCTTAATACATTGCAAGTGCATTTAAAACTTTAGATTCCTTTAGCATGTTGTTTGTGGATCATAGATGATAATTTAAAAAATTGTGACGATGACAATGAATATTTTCATTATTATTTGCTGATTTTGGTATAATAGGTACATTATATTAGTGGCGACCTCCGGAGACACAGGGAGTGCCGTAATGGATGGATTCCGCAGACACGCAGGTACTGTGAATACCAATACATCTGTAATATGTTCATTCCATAAAGTTGTACATCACCAATTTACAAATAGCAACATCATTTCAAAATGCTTAAAATTAAGTTAGTGATTTAGAACATTTTGTTGACTGAATTTGAAACTTCAATCAAAAGTCTGGAGCTTTACATTTTTCTTGCATTTGTCTTTACTGAATTTAAACTCGGCCATGTTATGCCTATTCTCTCTAACTGTGTTTTACAGAGGGCAGTGGAGTCGGTGTGATTGTTTTGTTCCCTGAGCATGGTATCAGTGAGGTCCAGCGGCTACAGATGACGGCCATGAGTGGGGGCAATGTACAGGTGTTAGGTGAGATGATGTAAAGGTGTGATGTGAAATATATAGTTACCAGTACCTGTTCGAGTAAGGTGAGATAATGTATAGGTGTGATATTATTAGTTACATGGGTTTGTAGTTGACCTTATATGGTTTATATGTGGTCAGTAAATTCCATATGGAATTTACTGACCACGTATAAACCATATTAGGTCAACTACAAACCCATGTAACAATTATATCTTACCGACTGCCTTTGTATAAATGGCAAATAATGAATGTTAACAATAAAAAGTTAGGTTTTATAAGTTTTAATTTGGATTAAAAAAATGACGTCATAATACTCTAAGAATGACGTCATAATGCTCAAAGGGAGTAATATTTTGTACTGATTATGTATGGAATATACATGGTCTCCACGTGACTGCTGTTAGCCATTAATTATCTTAGAATTAACAGGAGGTAAGATGTAAAACATATACAGTACCTGTACTGGTCTAGACTAAGAGATGTACACTGATGGGTGTAGGGTGAAATCTTGACGAGTTATTTTTATGTGAAAGATGAATTGGTCTTAAGTACTGGTAAGAAATCTACCGGTTGATTAAATGTATACTGTTTCTGAGGAAAACAATAGCAGGTGTCATGGTATTTCTTTATGAATATTTTATTTGTAATCCCATGCTGAAGCCTTTCTGCTTTGCAGACATTGACCTTGTCTTTGATTCAGCAATGTTATTCTATTAAATGTTCTTAAAAGAGTATTCCATTAGACAGCAACTTTAACTTTGTTTCATATGATTCTTATAAATGTTGTGAAAGACTATCGCACCACTTTTCTGTTTTCCATGTATTAATAGCAACTTTAACTTTGTGACTCTTTTAAATGTTTCTTACAAGTATTGCATTGTTTATCTATTTTTCCAGGAATTGACGGCGACTTTGACTTGTGTCAGGGGATGGTCAAGAGAGCATTCCAGGACCAGGAGCTGGCCAGCTGGTTGTCTAATAATGGCAACTTCAGACTTAGGTATAAAAAGTAAGGTCACATAATCTAACACTTTCTAAAATTGTAATTTTAACTGTGGAATCATTGAATTTCATGTGGGCCGATGTTTCTGGGTCTCAATAACACACATATGAGAATGTCTTTATGTGTCAGTGATATTCCTCCAAGGTTTTGATTTCCCTGAGTGGTAGAGGGGGAGATTTCAAAATGAAATTGGTCTGAAAAGATTACAATGCAACTGTTATATGCTATTAATTTTGTAATTGACTAGCACCAAAGACAGAGGAGGGGTTAGGGGTTTCCAAAAGTGAACATATTATAGCTGAGAAAATGCTTCATATGCATGGATATATTGATGATAAAATTGCTATTTCAAATGATTTACAGCTATGGGGAAAATAAGCAGCAGTTCCCAAGTATCTTGTTTAATCTGCATTTTCGGTTATATACTTATACAGTTGAACTTCGACATCTCGAACACTGATATCTGGAATACAATGGATATGTTGAGTGATTTGTAAGTCCCAACCACTTATTTTTTAAGTATTTTACCCTCGATATCTCGAATACTTGGATATCTTGAATTTTTTAAACAGGCCCATATAGTTTGAGTTAACAAAGTTTGACTGTATTACATGATTGTACACATCCTTTTTTCAAACATTTATCTATGGTCACTTTAAATAGATTTGGCTTTAGATTTTATCGTTTCACAATGAAAAGAAATACTGTATCAATTTTTGTGGGGATGTAGCTTCATGCGTAAGTGGTATCCTATATAAAAACAAATCTCAAGCCATCGTGAATAATGATGATTCCACAGTATTCAACATCATTTCTTAAGAAAAGGTAATTCTAAGTTTGATGTGTTTTGATATTTGCTTGCTCTGCTTTAATATGCCTTATTTATAATTTTAATATATCTATAACACAAACAAGGAAACTCTGGAAATTTTATTTCGAGTTTGCATTTTGTTATCATCATGCAGTATAAGTAAAGTTATGCTTTGGCACGGTTTGGGCACAGGTAGCTTTTGTATATCTATTTATTGAATTCCTGATTGAGATTGGCACTGCAACTTTTGGAGAGAAAAAATCTATGCTAACCATTTGATTTTGTTTTCACTTTCATCTGAGGAACCAATAATAATGTTGTAAATCTAGATCTCTACCCTTTTGATTTTGTTTGCACTTTCATACTAGGAACCAAAAGTAATGTTTGTAGGTCTTTAATTCTTTTATCGTATTCTTACTTGCTGTTTGCTTACTCATTATGTAATGCATTGAAATCATTTTTTTCTCTTGATCTCCTCTGTGATGTTTGTAAAATATTATATTTCATTATTAAATAAATCAAGTATAGAAAATTCATTGCAGTATAATTAACATTTTTTAACAAACGGAAAACTACTGATTCTTAACAATGTTGCACATCAATTTGATTATGAAAATCCTTTGTTGCATGAAAAACTTAAAAAATAAATCCATAGCATTTGATATATTAAACTGATATTCATATATGACAAAATAAGTATGACATAAGCTATTCTCCCCTCAAAATGATGCTAAAAATTAATTTTAACTGCATTCAAGCTGGCATGAAGCATTTTCACTTGTGCATGATGGTTTAATTTTAAGGATATTGTTGTATTACATGTGAACAATTTTACAGTGCTGCTAACTCCATCACATGGGGTCGACTCCTGCCCCAGATAGTGTTCCAGGTGTCAGGCTACCTTGACCTTGTGGAGCAGAAGGTCATCTCCCTTGGAGATGAGGTGGACGTGTGTATACCCACAGGAAACTTTGGAAACATACTGGGAGCATTTTATGCACAGGTAAACATGGACATTTGAATTTTGACAGTGATACTTATTCAATTTAGTGTGAGAGAGAGTGTAAAAAATTTGGTGATCTAAAATTTTGTGGTTGCCAATTTTGTACAAAATTGCTGCCTTAAACTTTGGAATCAGGAGAATTAGCAACTGAAGGGTCAGCTCACTTACTGGTACTTCAGGCTAGAAAAACTGTGTTGACAGGTCCATGAGTGAAATCCTGTGTTTTTATGCATCCAATTCTTATTGCTGATTATTTTATTTGGAATGATCCAGAGCCCATTGGCTGTTTCTATTTAATATTTTTTATTGTTTCTTATAGGCAATGGGAATTCCTTTCCGGCGACTTATCTGTGCATCCAATGCCAACAACACCCTCACGGAATTCATCAACTCTGGAGTATACGACATCCGATCCAGACAGATCCAAAAGACCCAGTCTCCGGCCATTGATATCCTGAAAGCCTCCAACCTGGAGCGCTTCATCTACCACAAGTCGGAACGCGACTCTCAGCTTGTACGCAAATGCTTCAAGGAGCTGGAGGAGAACCAGTGCTTTGAAGTTTCTGGACAGGTCAGTAAACAGGCTCAGATCAGCAGTAGAATGGTGGGAATGGTGAATCAAACAAAACTGCCTAATCAGTAATGATAGTCAAAATTGAAAAGTTTTGTAGAGCAGATTGTTTGTAAAAATGAGCTTTCTATTGTTTTGTGATCAAAGATGTATCAAAGATGCTATAGAGTGATATACATAGAATGTGGTTGTATTGCCAAAGGAGGTTTTGAATGATATGAAAGACTTGATACCTTAGGTGCTTTATTTTAGCTAAGGAATGAATTCAATAGCTACCCGATTTATACTCATTTAAACTAGGTAGGCTGTTACAAACATAATTAAATTATCATGCCTGCATAAAGAATACATGATGAATTTACAATGTGAAATATTCAAAATATCCCAATTTTTGACAGCTCACAAAAGCTTTTTTCTATTAAAGTCAACCAAGTTTCTTGAATTTACCTTCTGATTTTCAGCTTTTGGAAGACATACAGAAATCCCTGGTAGGAAAATGGTGCTCAGAGGCTGAATGTGTCAACACCATAAAGAAATGTTTTGAAACAACAGGTAGGTAGAAAAAATCTATCATATCAAGATAACTGAATATTTGTAATTCAAATATTAATTCAATTTCAGAATCTTTTTTTTATAGGATACTGTAGATTCCCAATCAAACAATTAGTATGAATGTAAAATGGCAAGAAACTCCAATTTTTAAAATCCAGCTATTAATTTTCTGACAGTTGACAAATGTGCTTTTTGTGTAGAAGTTTCCTTGATTTTCTGTTCAACTGATTTTGTTTTGTTGGATAGGATATTTATTGGATCCACACACAGCAATTGCCAAATTTGTGGCCGACCTTGTCAATGATGCAGACGTACCAATGATCATCAACGCCACAGCACATTACTCAAAGTTTGCCACCGAGGTTCTGAGATCCCTGGGGCACAAAAAAGACATCAAAGACAAGAGTATGTCCGAGTTGTTTGATATGGCTCACAAAATCACTGATTCTCCCAGCATGCATAGCAGGTTAGAAGAATGCGTCAAGTCGTCGGATATCACGGAAAGAGTTTTGAAACCAAATTACGAGGATGTAGAAAGAGAGATCAAAATATTTTCACATAAAATCTAGATGGTGTTTGTGTGTTTTGCTCTCCTTTTATTCTCGGCAAAACTGCAAAGTTTTGTTTAAAAGAGACACAATTTTATTATGTTGTTCTTCATACATCTCAGTTAATTGTAATCCAATCAATAGATTGTACACACTTTAGTAGCTTTCCTTCTCTCCTGATTTATAAACTCTTGTAGAACATACTCGTGTCAGTGCTTGTATTCTGACACAGTATTGAAAGAGACTGAAGTGCCATCCTTTGAATACTAGTATATATCTTTTTTTTCTGTGTATTGTACTTGATTGTATACATTGCATTTGCTTGTTGGACTTGAGGAGACTTGATAGTAAAATACAAGTTATAAAACTTGAAATAATCACGAAGTTGACATTATTAGCATGATTTTGAAATTATTGTGCTCACAAACAAAAAGTTTGTTGGCAATTGAAGTATTTTTCTCCTTAAGTACTGTACATAAATTTGAATTCATTTGTTTTGTTTTTTAAAAAGGAGGAGGGGGGGGGGGGGTAAATGGGGTGTTTGTTGGCAATTGAAGTATTTTTCTCCTTAAGTACTGTACATAAATTTGAATTCATTTGTTTTGTTTTTTAAAAGGGGGAGGGGTAAATGGGGTGGATAAAACCATTTGCAGTCACAAGTTTATAAGTGCTATACCTTCTCCTACTTGATATTTTCATGTATTTTTTAAGTCATGAGTGTCAAGAGTGCTAACATCCTAAATTTCACAAGTTTTTGATGTGTTTCATCTATCAAAAACATGGCGGGCAGAACTTTGGTATACAGTCCCATGTTTTGTGTTTACTGTATACTGATTCTTTAAAAAAAATAAAAACCCTTTGAAAATACATGCCACAATTTATATTATGTTCAGTTTGAGTGTTCTATATCTCTTCATTATTCATTAGATATTTGCACTGATGAAACAGCAGTGGGGAACTCTGTTACAGTCGGCAAAGAATCATGTTTTGATAAATATGACTTTGTGCTTTAAAAATATATTACACTTTGTTGTGTTATTTCAGATTTGTAAATTGTGGGAATGTAAGGGAATGAGTGAAAGATAGACAATAAATATAGCTTGTAATCTGTGTCGTTTGTTTTTATGTAGATATTGCATGTTCTCTGATGCTATGGTTGCAAGTAAATTGATTAACCTCAGTATGTCGAGAGAACCTTGATATTGTGTAAAACAAAAAATGCGATCAACATGTGTTGTCATGTGAAATGGTATATAATGATGCTAGTGAACTGGCACGGAGTATATCTCGGCTTAAAGATTACATTTACTCGGGGTTTTAGATTTCAAAATATATTTTTACAAAGTTCAATACCTGAAGCCCAAAGTTGTTTTAAAAGAATAAAATAACAATGTTATAAGCAAAAATCGATATTGATATCCATATTTTGTTTATTTGAAGAAGATATGCCACGACAAAGATAGATTAATACTGAAACAGAGGAAATTCGGACTATATTTTCTCATTTTCTTTTTTTCTCTTAAAACCTTTTTCTAGCAATGCAATCGCAAAAGTGACGTTTCTGCATTTTTTTTTCATACCATTTTACATATTTTATGGTTGTATTATCTCGTGTATGATTTTATATGACTGGCTGGCACGCGATTGGAAAAATCTTTAAAATACCTATAATTATTTCCAAATAGAATATCTCGAAAATTTGATCATTGACCTTATATAACGTTAATGTCAGCAGAATACAGAAAATAAAAATAGTTTGGCAATCAATGGTTTTGAGCTCCTATTACTCCGTTTTTTGTAATACATTATCAAAAATGGGTAGAATTTTAAAAACCAAAAGAGGAAATTGGGACTTAAATAAGTTCAAAATATGAGCTTAAAACGATTCATTAACATATGAAATTAGTAAAAGTATTCGTATTTTCTCATTTTCCAACAAACAAATTGTTTTGTTACTTCTAATACAGTGAAGTCGCCAGTTCCGGGTCACGTCAGATTGTTTCGTTAATATTTTGCAAAGTTGTGTAATTTTTATTTTACACTATATACATATTGAAAGTACAGTTTGTTAGATATTAATTAAACGGTCATTTTTTTTTCAAAATAAATTCCCGGGAACAATATTTATGGATGTATTTCAACAAACCCTGACTTCCCCACTTTCGAATTATTTTCTCCATTTCCGGGTCATGTGACTTTATGGTCTCTGTAATATCGGGGAAACGTTTTGGAAAACGATTTTTATTAATTTGCAGCATTGAAAAAATATTGCCGCTCAGGAAAAATATTTAAAACACTGATACACAAGTAACAGGGACCCATTTCTAAATGAAGAGGATGACATGCAGTGATTCAGAATGAAATGATCATTGTGTGACACTAAATATAATAAAAGCAAAGAAAAACGAACAGGATAAATATAATGACAACAGAGCGTCATGGAAAATTTTATTCAATTGAATTTCTGTCTCTCCGTCTTACATATTATCATAAACCTACATAAAGATATGTTTCAGGTAAACTGATCCGCAATTGGAGAAACTCCTTCAGTTTGATTGAACAATAAGTGTCACTTTATATGAACACCTATTATATAATAATAATGAACAATTTCTGACGGATAACTGTATGCATGTGCAATATTGTGTAGCTATTAATACTCGGCCACAACTTTCACATCAACCACGTTGCAGCGTAAATAGCATGTCGAAGATGAGTGAACATCTCGATCTCGAAAGCGCTTAATTCCTAATTTCGTTTCTCGGATGGTCTGTTGATATTTTCCTTCAAATATTTTCTACTGGTCAAATACAGAAAGGCCCATAGTTCGTGATCAGTGTATCTATAAAGTTATTTCTGCTTCATTTTAAACAATATGACATGAAAATTATAGGAGTGACCCGGAATTGGAGACGACCCGGAATTGGCGACTTCAATGTAATTTCAAAATAAAGAAAACCTTGGAAAGGGTGGATAATTTTGATACATTTTTCAATAAACATTCAGAGGTCACTAGCATAAAAAGTAGGTCATTGACCTATTTATTTGAAAGTGAAAAATAGCACCACAATAGTAAGGCTACAATGTACAATAAGTACTTTTTCGTTCCTATTAGTGGAATTTTTTTCGCCCCTGAGTAAACGTAATCCTTAACCAAACCTTGAAGAACAAAATATGAAATAAATAGTCACATAGCATTGAGGTTTTTTTTTTAAAGATGGGACAAAAAAATGGAGGGACCATTGGCTTATTTTGAAAGTAAATTTAAGATGCATTAACATGCAATGCCATTATAAAATTTTGCATAATCTGATTTTTTTTTTCGCAAACGTAATATGTGAACTTGAGGGGGGGGGGGGGGGGGGGGGGGGGGGGGGGGGGGGGGGCTGTACAATGTCGCAATGCTTCTTGTGGTCGGTTGAAAAATGCAGGTTTAATATTTGCTTATTAATAACAAAGAAAATTTTATATCTTATATAGAAAAGTTCAAAAATGCAAATATCCATTCAACAATCATAATTGGCTCTTGAAAATTAAATGATTTAGTATGTTTTGTTCATATTGAAATGTTTTTGATTTCTTCACATATTTCTTGGTAATGATTGAAATTGAAACGACAATTTGGATATGTCATTTTTGAACAACTCTCCGAATCTCTTGTCGGGCAATAATAGATACCGGTAACGCACGGTTATTTGCATTTGCATTACTTGCATATGGTAGGTCATATATAGCAAGTTTATCCACTGTCATTTTGAGACACCGGCGTATTATTGTTTATATTGGCAGCATTTCTTTTCATGATTTCCAAAATATATTTCCGCTAATTTCGCTGAACAAAGTATGTCGTTTAAATAAGAGACTACATCCAAAATGAAATTGAGATAAAGTTTTCAATTCTGGCTATTTCACATTTTCTTGGATCCAATTGTAAAACTTCCCGACGTTTGTATAATAACCATATTGGCCGGGTCTGTCGCACCCTACACCCCACGAGACCACGCCCACCAAGACCCAGGGGTGACTGTCCGACAGTTGGACACTCAGTGACCCCCCGCTATCTCCGTAACAGGCGTCACCAAAAAGCGCGCGCTCATAACCCGCACAAAACATAGTATCCGTGAAGTTTCCGGTCCCAATGTTGGTGTCTGTGCAGATATCACGGGAAATGATTGGCACGTACACGTCATTGATGAGTTCGGGGGTGTCCTCGATGTTTTCGTATCTCTGACCACACCCAATCACGCGCCCAACTCTTCTCCCCCCACGCCGAGACAGAAACAAATCGTCAATGATATTGGTAGGTTTCAGACACAGCGGCTGGATTTTTTCGGTGAAATTAACAGGTTCGTCCATTTCTATAAGTGCAATATCGTTGTCATAACTTGACCTTTCAGCAAACGTTGGGTGGATGATGTACCGCGTGATTTGTCTTTTGACGCCGTCCTTTCCGCTACACTGATTCGTTCCTAGAATGACGTCTATGTTTGATTTGAGAAGTGGGCGCTTGAATTCGCTTGGATAATGGGCGAAACAATGGGCGGCCGTAACAACCCAGCTATTGGAGATCAAAGTGCCTCCACAAAACGTCTTTTCCTGTAGAGAAGATTGTTTATTAACCAATTTATATATTCCTAATCCCGAAATGAAGTAAAACCGACAAGTATTCTATACAAATATTTGTTCATTAAAAAAATGAAACGGAATTGAAATTATACGTCTTTCCAATATCATACTTTCTTGTTTTGACTCTACGATATAGTTGAAACAATATTTTATTTTTTGTTAATGACAGTAAAACGTTTTCTAAAATATGTTGAATAAAGACCTTTTCGTTTTCCCTAAGAATGACATGCCAGGCTGTTGTTTCCATGGTAACGGCTCTTCCACCACTTATCCTGCTGCTTAGTTGTGGTACCATTGCAGATATCGCCGGTACTCCACATTTATCTACAAAAAAAAATCACATTCTAATTCCATTTTTTATCGACAAAACGTTACTGATGTAAACTTTTGAAGTACATGTACATAAAATGAGTGTAGTACATAGACGACAGCGTCATATAATTCATGACTAATTTTTTCATACAATGTCAAGTTTGGCATCCTTACTAGCCAAGTTTGCCTAACCCGCCAAACGCTCACATTCCTTTTCTATAATTGTCTATGAGAAGTGTAGATATCATTATCTAGATAAACTTGGCCATCGAAAATGCAAGATTGCTTTGTACCTTCTTCATCCATTTTCGTTTCCTTGACAATGGTCAACATTGCAAACCGCTGGGCCGAACAACCACCCTCTCCCTCCGCTAGGCAGGAATAGTTTCCTGCGTCATCTGGTATAACAGAATCTATTTTGAGGTAAAACCCACTTGCCAGAACCTGATTGAAGATTTATTTGTATTACTTTTATAAGTAATCTCTTCTATTACATAGCATTGTAACATAATCAAATGTACATTGAAACGATTTTGTGAAAATGTAACGCAATGAAAACGACACTATTTTAAAAAAGTTTAACAGTTTTATTTAAAATATTTTTTTTTTAATTTAGTTTTTTAGAGCAAGACCTACCGTATGTTGCGTAGAAAGAAGTTGTTTGCCATCTTTGAACCACGTGATTTTCAAAGCATCGGGAACAAAGCAAGAGAGCAGAACGGTACTTCCGGATTCTACGGCCGTGTCTTTTGGCGGGGTTTCCACGACTATTTTATCATTAGGGAAAACAAAACAAAAACATTATTTATGCATGTTTACTGATAAGGCATAGATGATTTCTTTATCAGATAATTTCAAGTATTACCTAGAAAGCATTTCTCTTTGAGGGTAAGGCGAAATTCGGTTTCTGCAAAATCAATAGCCGTGCTAGCGATACACTTGTATGTTCCTTGAAGTTCCTCATTAAAATCCCGGATGTCTAGAATCCCTCCTGGTAGCACGGTTATATGTGCAGAATCAGACTGTAGAAGCATGCCCTTGAATAGCCTAATGGTAAACATTTTAATTCTTTCATTATTAAGGAATCTTTCTTTGTGTATTATGAGGTGATAATTTTGGTCGGAGCGTGATAGATTTCTTCACGCTCCATTCAAAGAATGATTCCATATTTATATACTTTTCAGCAATTGTATGATTTAATATTGACAGATTTATGTGATTTTCATTTCTTTTAATTATGAAAACCCTGCTTGCGCCCCAACAATACGTCACTGGAATTTATTGGATTTTACAATACAAAATCGATTCGACAAAGACTCTGAAAAATGTAAATATTTGCGAATATAGTGGACAGACGGTCCACAATTTACTTTCATGAAAAAAAAATGCATGTACGTTGTACGTAAGACTTCTAGATATGTCTTTCCTGAATAGTAACTTAATTTTTGGTACATACCAAATATACTGAGCACTTGGGTCATTGGAATTACACTCTATTATTTCTCGTTCTCCGCGGAACACTGCGAGATCTGAGGGAGACTTCAACATGGTCATTCTGGTAGAATTCTGAAAAATCACCCCTATATATCAACAAGAAGGTACCCTGGTATAGCAGCCCGATATAAGTCCTTTTTTAACTGTTTTTTGGCATATATCCTATTTAATTCTTGGAAAATGTAAAAATTGCGCAAGAATTTTTTCTTTTTAAGCAATAATGTAATACGTGTTTTGACTACAGCAACAAATGCTTTGGCGCAGTTTAATTGACAATTACAACTTTGGTGTGGGCAAGCTTTATCTTACTTTTTCGTTGTCGCCTTTGATTCTGCAGAACGCCCCCGTATAGCCATTATGGCAGAAACACTTGAATTCCCCTTGGTGATTTTGGACGCAGTCGCCATGGTTACAGATATCCACCGGGCATTTCAGTCCACCGACACAGCTGGTAAAATACAAGTATATGCAGGTTTCATTAAATATAATACATATAATGTGTGTATACTTTTAAAAATACGTGTACATGTAGAATCCCATAGTAAGAAAGACATGCACAGTTTTGTAACATTGCATTATTTTTTTTCTTGTGATGCTTAATTGAATTCATCGTAATTTTTCTAATTCATGTATTCATGAACATTTAGAATATTAGATACGTTAATTATGCGAGTTTTTAATTCGTTAGTGTGGTACACATACACTTTTTTTAGCATATTTTATATTTGAAAAGATAAAACTTGAACTCACGTGAGAGACCCGCCCTTGTTCACACAAACAGTTCCCGGTACACAGGACGGATAGCACACTGTGACAGACAAACAGACAAACAGGGGACGTTATTGCATCTCCCATCTCATGCATGGATACTAGCCATCCCAACACCAAACCGAAAGCAAAACTAACAGACGAACAGGGAACTTTATTGCATCTCCCATCTTATGCATGGATACTAGCCATCCCAACCCCAAACCGAAAGCAAAAATAACAGACAAACAGGGGACGTTATTGCATCTCCCATCTCATGCATGGATACTAGACATGCGCGGATCCAGAAAATTTTTCCGGGGGGGGGGGGGGTCCGAAGGATAATTGTGTTTGCCAGGGGTGGTCCGAGGCATATTTACTATAATACATTTTCATTTTCCGGGGGGGGGGGGAGGGTCCAGACCCCACCCCCCCCCGACCCCCCTCTAGATCCGCGCATGCTAGTCATACCAACCCAAAACCGAAAGCAAACTTAATATCTAAAATTGATTTTATATATGCTCACGCTGAAGCTAATTTTTTTTTCATTTTCTATTGAAGGAACCAAACGGAATTTGGTTTGAATTATCCTAAAGTTTAAAGGAATATGGGGTATTTACGGGATATAATTTGTTGAATCTATTGGTTTACTTTGCCTTAAAACTTGATTTTAAGTTATTTACATAATATCTACAAGTGTATTAATTTAAATCACTTTATAAACAAAATACAAAATATACATACTTTCTCTTTAATTTGCTAAGAATTTCTTGGTTGCTATTTATATGCACATGTTAATCTATGCCGTATTAATATATACTTTACTTAGATTTATTGTGAATATTGATAATTACATTTTCTGCTGTTGATCTGAACTAATCTTAATCTACCCCCCCCCCCCTCACCCGGTCAAACCCACGCACAACCTCTCACCACAATGATTGCGTTCAAATATTTTGCATTTTATACATTCTAGGGATTTTACAGCCAGTATTCCTAGTAAATCTTCCATAAAACTGTTGTCATCGCCAGTGCCGCGAGAGTTGTCCCTGCTGAGCTGATTTTGCCCCTTGGAGCCGTTACATTGTGATTTATTGGTATAAAACATTCATTTATTGAAAGATGCCATAACACACTCATGCCCGACACCATAACGATATTAAAATTAATGAGCGGAGGTTTTCCAAATAAATATTGACGAAGCATTATCAAATGACAGTTTAGTCGTTTACATCATTGGAATAAATCATATACAATAATGGTGCTTCATTTAATAAAGAGTTGTGGGACGTATCAAAAATTAACTTTATGAAATATTAAACACATAAAATATTAAACATATGAACCACCATCAAATATCTTACGAGACAGGTCCTAGAAACCTCAAGGGGAGCGAAAGATGAATAACGTTAAGTACATTACAACGAAGAAAACTGCAATCGTTGGAAATGTGTAAAATGGAACAAATGGATGGGAGCTATGAAGAGGTATACAATACTATCAAAGCATTAACCAAGAAGTTCAGGTTAAATTGTCATCACTTTTATCAACTCTTAAAGAAGAAAAGATAAAGATGTCCGCATATTTACAGTGTACAGTCTACCTTTCTTAGGGATAAGTTGGAACGTTGCCAGGTACCCCCTCCAGTGAATCATGGAGTCTGACCGGAATTCCAGTCGAATACTCTCGGAGGCGGATTCAAACACACGACCCTCATCAGACAGCCCGCAAACCCTCCCTATCTGTGTAGACTCTAGAAAATCAAAAATGTTCTAGTAATACAGATCACATCCTAATAATTCATCTTTAGTTTGTATAACATTGTTTCATGCAACAAAAAGAGCAGGCAAGTAAGTTGGAGGGGTGGGGAGGGGGGGAGACAGTTTGTTTTATTTGCATTTTTTTCTAGAGAAAAGAACAAGAAATGGTGCCGCCCCATGTTGCTAAGTGATGTGTCTGCAAATCAAATGTTATACCCGGATGCTCTGTTGCAAAAACTGTCAGCGAATCAAAGGAACAGTTTTCATACGATTCCATTTCTATAAACGTGACGTTCACTTGAATCACGTGATTAGTTTTTGGAGCCCGGATGATGGTTCTACAGAACGCATTGTTTGGGTAATCCTCCGGGTACCCGGGACTGGATATAGTTCCATTGGTCTCATTCTCTATAGTGGTGTTACAACCAGTGTCTGCAAAGGAAAGATACTCCTCATATCAGAAGATTATAGAACAGTAATGGCACGGTTCAATAAGCTAATGTTACAGTTTGATAAAACTCATCGGAACGTGTTGGGTGTTGAATCAAAATACCGGTAATCATCATGCAAATTGTGTTTGAATAGACGTTTTAACCTAAGTTTTGTTTAGACCAAACATCATTAAAAAGAGAGTGAAGAAAATTTGGGATCATATATGTTACAATACATGTATTCAATTCAAATCAGTTCAATTATTGTATCATTATAACTATGGGTCCTCAATGGGCAATAAGATGGTAGTACATTTATGTAAACAAACAATATACACTAATTAAGGTAGTCCATCCATAACTATCATATTTTATATCTAATAGATTGCAAGTTTTATCACTAAAATCTTAGTATGATTTTAAAAGGTTTATCAAATAATAAAGATTCACATTTGAAAGTTTTAAAAATTTTGAATATTAAAAAGTTATCACTTAACATTGAAGTCTATGGGGAAAATGCATTTTTAAAAATATCTTTTTAGTACAAGTAATTTTCTCACAAATCTCTTGGTAAAAAGTTGCAAAAGCTTTCTCTTTCTTTGAAAATGCCCAAAAAAATCATAATTTACCGTACATATTTTGAGAAAATGATTTTTTTCCTAATTTTTGTTAAGGGCAGACAACTCTTTAAAAAAGTTCCAAGTGCATTTAATTGACTACATACATACTCCCGAGTTTGGTTTATGTCAGCCTCATAATAATTTTAAAATACATATCTAAAGTAGTTTAGATCGATCAAAATTGTTAAATTCACCTCATTTATGGATGGACTACCTAAATGTATTATTACAATAGTAATTTATTCATGTGTAATGTTCATCATTTTTAAGAATCATTCGTTTGTTTTTGGTTATATTACCACGCCCCCTGGCTCGATCTGAGCTGTTCGCATTTCGTGATTTTACGTATATCTTGAAGCCCCGTCCTTCTTGGAAATAATCAGAGGTAAAGACTAAAAGCAGAGAATTTGATTGGCTGCTTACGGTCAGATTTCTCTGTTTTCCACAAAGCGTTGTTAAGAATTTGCCATCTGGAAAAACAAACATTAACCACAACACCTTTTCGATTATGTACATATCATTTTGGATGTATACTGTCAACAAAAATTATTGGTTTGGGGTCAAGAACAATCTATTTTCTGTAAACATGGAAATGTTTGCAAAAGTTTTATCTTATTTTAGCGAAATTCATTATGTCTCAGAATTGCTTAAATTATTATAAATCAAACGTTTGTCATCTAGACAACCACCATCATAACTTTCGGAAAAATTATTCTAGTACGAATTCTACACTGTAAAATTATTCAGCTTTCCGCATAGAATTTTTTTAAAAAGAAATATCCCGGTAAATCTCATATATTTACCATTTTGACACTGAGTATCACAACGGATTTTAAGTGTTGAATAATTATATCTTCATGCAAATTTATAGTAAACGTACGTGACGTAATTCCTTCAAAGATGTCAATACGGTCAAACAAACAGGAACCGTCTGTGACGTCAAGAAAAGAAACCCCTAAATCGGTATGGGAGCCAACCGGAAACTGGAAATTGAAAAAAAAAAATGGTGTGCAACTCCTGTGTTTTATTTCTCTCTCTCTCTCTCTCTCTCTCTCTCTCTCTCTCTCTCTCTCTCTCTCTCTCTCTCTCTCTTTTTCCAAAATCCAATTCTGGTCAATAATGAATATGACAACACATCATGTTTGTAGATTGATTAAGTAAACAATTTACTTTTATGAAATGAAGTTTATCTGTTTGAGTTGCGTTCGAGTTGCACAAAAACATCCGTATATATAAGGATATGTTTTTATTAAAATAAGGATATTATTGTGAGGGTTTTTTTTTTTACCGATTGTTCAAACTAAAACATTGTATTAGGTAGTAACTAGTAGATGTAGACGTTTACTCAGTATCTGGATACACAATTATTGTTTACAAATTTATTGTACATGTACACAAATTACCACGCATTTACCATGTCAATAAAAAATATTTCTAACATTTGTAAAACCAAACAAATTTTTATTTAGTAAACTTTTTTTAAAAAGTTTAATATCTTGAAATAAATTGAAGTCATAAATATCGATTCGCTGTATCTGTATATATACTGTATAATTTTATATAACATTTATTTTTGTCGTGTTGGTAATTTTTACAAGGCATACAGTGCCATATACTATATATAAAAAAAATATCAAATCATCATTTTAGATTTGAAACTTGTACGACTGCATGCTTAGATTTGTTTACCATACCCAGCATTTCATGCATTCAATGTTGCTATCTGTCTGGCTAAAGAAAGCCTAGGTTATTTACTATTTAGAGTCAACTTCAAGTATATAGGATGTGATTAGATAGAAACAACTGAGTGTCAATTGGTGTTTTAAAGTTGATGTTCAAGTTCGATCCATGTGAAATCAAAACATCGCCCTATTCCTTTAATATCGTAAAGCAGACTTGATTTATTGGTCGTTTTTGTACTGAAATTAGTTCCTTTATATCGTTAGATATAAACTTGTTGTGTGTAAAAAGGGTAAATAAAACGTCATCAATTGGTCGTTCTACCTAAAATAAAAGGGGGATGATAATATAAATATCTATATATAACAGGTTGGGGGGAGAGGGGGGTAGCTTGTTTTTTCCCATCATAATATCTATGTAAAAACATTATATATAACATATATACCTTTTTCAATATGAAATTAAGACAGAAAATTGAATTTCCTTCCTCGTTTTAAATTCCCGTTTTTTAATTCACAAACTAGATTTTCCCTTTTAAAGAAACCCATAAATATTTATACAATGTTAAAAGTTCACCCGGAAACGATAGGGAACAAATAAGAGATATATTCTGTTGAATACAAAAAGAAAACCCACTTATCTCCCCCCCCCCCCCCCCTCTTTAAAAAATAAACGAAAAATCCAAATCAAGCTTTTTATTAACATACTCAGAATTTAGTGAAAATCGAACACCGTGGTAGTACGCGAGCGAGACCGTAAAATCTGTTTTGGTGTCGTAGTACCTAATTAAGGAATCAATACAGAGATGTTGTGAAACCAAGATAACCAAACGAAGGTCTGACCAAGTCCACCAAAAGTATTGATGACGTCTTAGGAATTTCATCATCAAAAAAGACCATTGACGTTTAACTTATTAGTTTATGCGTTAATGTAAAGGATACCTAGATGATCTAGAGCCAACAGTTACGTTTGTCTACATAAATGACAACTATACGTAATTTTGAAACGTGGTATACGGGTATACATCTCAACGTTGGTCTTTTGGGGGTGCGGGGGGGGGGGGGGTCGTCTTATAACAACTTTTTGAGATAGATGACCAAAGTACATGTACTTCATTTCTGTATAACGGATAACCTACATATGATGGTATATTCATCAACAAGCGTTAATCTTAATTCTGTATTTACTGTTTAGACCTATTAGTTTCTGACGTCAACATATACTTTTAACGCTAAACACTCAGCTTATCCCATTCAAATCCTTCAAATATTAAAGCTCAAGTTGCTTAAAACAGGGCAATTGGTTATCTCTGATTCTCAATAAATCAAAATATAGTGGATTTATTCGCGGTTGGAATCAAATATCCTGTCACCATTTCCCGTCATCTTATCAGACTTATTGGAGTAATCCTTAAAGCAGCGTCACTGGGAACTAGATGCCTTTAATATCTCCCCTACCTCAACCGCCGCTCCACATTGTAAATCAAACGTCAAACTGAACTCAGTCATTACGGGAATCTCCGTAATTAAACTATATCTCGGTGTTTTTCGTTTGTTGGTTTGCAAGCATGTCAGTGATGACTCTTTTAACAAAAACAAATATTCTACACGCATGGGGTCAAGAAAACTCTCGCTAGACAACCCACTCTTTAGAAACCTAGATCAACCTCGTTGCAGCGTAAATAATGAACCAACTTTCTAACGTCTTTCTTGAAAACACGACAAACAGGGAAAAGCCCCTGAAGAATACCTAGTATTATGGAAGTAAATTGTAGGTTTAAAATTATTTTTCTGCGTATTTATAAAGGAATCGAGCAGTTTCCTGCTAACTATTCATCATTAATTCAAATACCCACCATGGTTAATGTTGATATTGTTAATTTGCATCTTATTTTATAGGTTTATTTTTTACGATCTATTTCGATTACAAGCGACATTAATTGAAAACAACGATTTTTTTGGCCCACTCTCCCCCGTATCTGTATCTTTTAAATCGGTAAAACGGTATATATAAGAACTTTTACTTACTTTTAATGTTAATATTACATTTATGAGATGAAATAAATGTTTAAAGTCGATTCGTTTAAGAAATTTTATAAAGGGGTCGCGGCACGAAGATTCACCATATTCTCTAACTTTTTATTGCATACGATGACATATATATTAAAGTAAAAGTAAAGTTGGTTGCTATGGTAACATAAATTTAAGATGAAAAATGAGAAATCGCGGATACTTAAAAGTAATATTAGATTAGTCCGCAGATACTTACAAGGTATCAAATTAAGATCAAATTCCTATATACTAGTAACTGTCAATTTTCAACAACAAAGGGTTGGTTAACCAATATATAGAGAATATTACTTTGATGACCATCAAATATCAAAAAAATGAGGTTTATTTTCCAAATCTATTAAGCCTTGATAGATTACTACGAAACATTTTATGTCCATTCGAATGTTTCAGATATAACATATTAGATGTGAAAGTTGACACCCGTTTGAATTGTAACAGCGTAGAAAAATAGGGAAACGTAGAAAAGAAGGGGAAAATTAAAATCTTCTCGCTGATTTCAAAAGGTTGCTACTTATGTTTTTTAGACATTGTGGTACCTTTCTTGTTGCTATTCGTTAAAATGGACCTAATCTTTTATATTCAATAAGTTGAATCATTATTGTTATGCTAAACAAAATGGTACTTTTGAAATACTAAGAATGTTAATTAAAAATCACTATTAAATCATTATTTTTGAAAACTTCATAGCAGATGTCTCTTTTTGCCAAAATTCAATTTCAATTAATATCGTATGGAAGTTTAGAACATGTCTGGGTTTTTTTCTGACAAATAAATCAAAGTCTCATATAATTCTTTCCCGACTGTTTCAAAATGTTCAATTCCTCTCGTTTTATCCGAAGACGCGGGTTATGTATCTTGCAGCAATGCCTTCTACCTTCATACCCTAATGATTTTAACTCGGCTCTTTTAGGGAAGGGGGGGGGGGGGGTCACGAAGTCCTCATAACCATAAAACATCCATTCATGTACAAATGCGTGTTGCTACAGTAGAAATTATAAGAAAACTCGTTATTTCAATTTTTTATTCGTGATTTCACAGATAGTTAGAAAGTACGCAGTTGCCAAAAAAAAACTACTTATACCATTATGTCTTTTATGGTAGTTGTAAACTCATGAAAACAGATACACATCACAAATCAGCGAATTTACTCATGAGGAACTCTGTACATGTACAACATAAAGTACTAACCGAGTTCGTTATAACTTTTTATAGAATTTTGCAAGGGGGGGGGGGGGGTCCACAAAACTTCGCTTTACCGAGATTTAGCTTTATCCTCTTCGTACCAGACGTGTTTTACTGTATATTATAAAGTACTGACCTGAATTCTGTAGAGACAGATTTGATTTGGCGGGTAGCGGCCGGGGTGACCCGGTGACGTGATGACCGCATCACGCGTGATCACCTTGTCACAGCTAACAGTGCCATCTGTAATTAAACAATGCAAAAACCTTCTGTCACAAAAGATGATCGTTACCATCATCATCATCATCATCATCATCCTAATCCTCGTTTTTTATTTCATCGACACAGATTAAGATGATTATATATTTAAAATGCGCAAAGTGCAATGCCATTCATAAAGGTATGTCGATGACCATTAAAATTGCCGTATACGTCATTGAAAAAAGAATTAGGCGCATGATAATCGGTTTTAAGTTTTAAGTTCATTCATGAAACAACGAAACAAAAACAAAATCCTTCCCATCTCACACAAAAACATAAGAAATCCAATATAATTATATACATGCGCGGATCCAGAATTTTTTTTGGGGGGGGGGGGGTGTCCGAGGGATAATTGTTTGCCAGGAAGGGGGGTCCGAGGCCAATCTTTTGTAAATTTACTATGTGTATTTCATAAATTCCGGATCCCCCCCCACCCCCACCCACCCCCGACATACCAAAGAGAAAGTACACAAGACTAGTGCCAACGTTCTCTGGAACAAGCGAGGACTAAATAAACTCGTCTACAACCTTGTGCTTGCTAATCATATTACGATAATAAAAACATTGTACTTCACATGGCCAAAAATAACTACAAAAGCTTAAACGTAATTAAACTAGTTGCAAAAATAAAGTCATCGACTTAAAATTAATCAAACCACGTACAAAAATAAATACGACAATTATGACTCAATGCTAATGAAACTCTTCAACTTGAATAAAGCAGTCTGGATTCAACTTGATTGTGTTCAGATTCTTAATCCGTGTCATCGTTCAACTAGGCTTAAGGAATAAACCTTCCGTAAAATTTAGAAAGACGGCAATAAATCGCGCCCATTCTACATGTTAGGCTTCTCTGACTGGCGGGGTTCAGATATTAGTCCCGAGTTAATGCTGAAGAAGCCATTGGGGCCGATAAGGGGAAGACCTAAGAATGTTATATTTTGGAGTCGCGTTGCGAACTTTACATCAGAGGAAAAACATGCTCATTGAGACTGCATGAACACAGCTTCAAGGAGGGCGCTGACCTATCTATACACTGAACCTTACAAAAAAATATATCTATTTTTATGCAAGATTTGTTTTTTAAAGATTATAAAGTTAAGTCATTCTTGGCTGTTTGAAAATACGCTACTAGATGCATACTATACAAGAATTCCACTTCGTAAAGCTAAAATTAGCGATTCGCGAATAAACCATGATTTACACTTTAGCATTTATCATTGAAAGAACAAAACATGATTACAGTACATTGTACTGCCTTTAATGCTTGTTACCTTTCGGAACAGTTTTAAATGTTAGTCGGAACCCTTTGTCCTGAAAAAATCCGTCGGACACAAAATACAGATAGACTTTGTTGGATTCCGACAAAAACCTGAGAGGTTTGTATCCGCAGAATTTGCCGACAGAGAAGCTGCTATTCTCCCATCCGTCGCGAATCTCCAGATAGTCCCAACTGTAAATAGAAACCGTTAAATTAATGCATGTTGAAATGTATGCTCATTGCAAAACCCGAGATAAACCTGTTAGTTGCATTTTGACATAAATTTGTGTGTTTTAAAATCATACAATTTAAATATAAATTAATATAGAAATGTAAAAAATTGGAGAAATTAAACATTTGAAGAATCACACCGGGACTCGAACCCGGATCCCCTGAGTCACGATACTAATAGTGGTTCTTTGCTTTACTAATGGGTCGAACTCTTCAAACATTACATTAGTACTAGTATTCCTATGCTCATCGCCCACAAAGATCCACGTCTCCAGGTCCCTCTACCCCTGATAGTACATGTAGTCTTTTGGTTCTAGGAGCTGGTCACAGCACCAAATTTAGCAGGAAGGGGCAAAATGGACCAGAGAGAAATTAAAACCCTATCTGGTTTTATAGTACATGACATTTTCTACTCTATTCTTTATGCATTTGATGTCTTGACCAGGCTAACGAACTTTGGTCGCAGTATGCAAGGGCAAGAATTTTTTAAAAGAGTGGAAGACACAGACATGAGGGGAGGCACCCATGAGTTATAATTTATCTTACTAGTGGTTTGACTGGGTTCGAATCCAAATTTTGAACTTTTGGGTTTTTTTTCCTTTGTAGTTTACACATATTTTGAGTAGGCTATCTGTTTAATCGTGTTCGTCAAGTCACGTATGTATACGTAGTTTTCTCGGTGAGTACTTTTGATAAGTCTGACTCACGTGCATCCGGGCGACTCTTCCACTGCCCACTCCGTGGAAACCAGCGCCACCCTTTCGCCGGGCCTCGCCTGGATTTCCCAGCGACAGTTCATGTACGGTGAGTAATTAGATCCGTGCGTGGGCATTCTGATGTCCCCCGAGCTCTCCTCCTCAAAAATTCCCCCACAAAAATCCTCTGTAATAGTGTTATCTCAATACGTAGAGAATTTTTTTTCTTCTCAAAAACACCATGCAACATCTAGATTAAGAAGAGTCTGCATGCAATGTGATTATAAAAGTCCAAAGAGAATATAAGGCTCCAATTACAGCATCAAGCCGAAGGATAATTCTTTGAATCATTCTTTAATCATCTATAAACGATGATTAATTCTATAGTACAATTTAGGCTTATATATATGCATACAATGTCAACATTCGTGAACAACTCTTTCTTGAACTCATCCTACAACAGTTCACGTATCGAGGCCAAGCATGACCTAAATTCTGGATACTAAAGTGAATCTTACCTGGAACTGTCGCAGACATTCCTGTCCTTAGGGTAGCCATCAGCCATAGTGGCCAGATTTTGAGGAACATACTGGTGGACGCAACGTTATAAAATAAGAGCAAGGCTCTAGATGTGTAACTTTAGCGGAAATAAACACAAGTGCCCTCTGACAGAAAATATACGTGAAATCACTCTCTCTTTTACAGGGAACGTAAGTGAGGGTCCTCGACACCACTTTTCCAAAATTTGAGTTGAACGTCGTACAGTGATACATATTACTGAATATCATGGGTTCTTACCGGGGGGGGGGGGGGGGGGGGGGGGGATAGGAGACAGATCATAAATGACATTTGCATTTCTCCAAACATACCGGTTTAATATACCGGCATACCATGGTACTTTATTGAAGGGTCGTTCATTAGGTTGTAAATTGCTGTCTATAATTTGATTGTAAGATTATATCCGCAAAATCTAACGTAATTATATTTTAGATTTCAAGAATTTTGGATTTGGGCTTATTATTTGTTTTTTCTTAAACTTAATAAAAAGTCGTGCACTGTTCGTTTTTGATTGTCATTATCGAGTTCACCAAAAATGAGAACCATGCTTTGTATATGTAGGCTCTATTTCTGATATGAAAAATGTCGTTTGTGATACAAACACATATGTATACATGTACATATCATATCATATCATATATATATATATATATATATATATATATATATATATATATATATATATATATATATATATATATATATATATATATATATATAAAAAAGTAAGTGGCAACCATTTATTTTTTTAATACTGTATATATATATATATATATATATATATATATATATATATATATATATATATATATATATATATATATATATATATATATATATATATATATATATATATTATCGTCCCCGGATTATCAAACTTTGCCGAGAGACGGTGTTTATGTTTGAAAATGTTTGCACATTACTTAGCCTACATGTAACTTTAATTATTTCTTGTACATATATGTATACTCCTGTCTAGTTTTACCTGTAGTGACTTTTAGATTGATTTCGTTTCTATGATATTGAATTTGACCGCCCCCTCCTTTTCAAGATATCTCAGCAAGCTCAAATTTAGCCCCATGAGGAGTCTAAATTGCTCTTTGCTGAGGAATATTTCAAGTTCTTCTTTAAAAACATAAACATTAAATTATAGAACGCTTAAAAAAGTATTCCGTGCACTAAAAATACACATGAGCTCATCTTGCACCAAGTGGCAACCATTTACTTTTTAAAACCTCAACAATTCAAATCAATCACAACCGACATGGAATACGTAGATAATGATAATCTGATACTGTATAACACTATGTGCGGATATTGACATTAACATGATAATATTGGTTTGTAGCAGTTGTTAAAACCTCTATCGGCTCTTGCCTAGCTGCAGGTGCGAGTTATCGTATTGATATGAAGTAAAAATTAATATTTCATATTATGCAACAAGGAGTACGTTAGAAAAATATTTCACCATGAAGATTTGGTGCTATCGCACGTTCCTTTAAAAATGGCGGGAAATAATTGACGTCAAAGTATCCTCGGAGATTACGACCAAATGAATCTGGCCAATGAGAAGTACGTTTACAAACAAGGTTTTGGTCTGCGAAGAGGATACTCCGTGTATTTCGCCTGAGTGTAAGTGTTATGACATGTTAAACTAGGTAAATGCAATATTTAATTTTTGTTTATACAAACTGAATCATTTGATTTCTTTATCTGTACTCATGATAAGTGTATGCACATCCTTGCCGATTTGTGAATGGAAAAATAAGCCGGGATTTCGCCCAAAATGGCGGTGGCCGACACTCCAGCATAACGATTTGTAAATGATCCGTGTATATGCCGATCTATTGCATGTTTTAAACAGTTTTATTATCCGGTATTGGTTCGGATATGCACGTTTATGAGAAATATATCTTCTTATTGGAGGATATTGTTTGTCATGTTATAATAGACATTATTTGACATGTCAAGTTATGCTCGAAAAATTTACAAGTATAAACAACTAAATCTTTACTTTAAAAGCGGATTTTGTTCGTAATGATAGAAAATACTGTCATAAAAAGAAAAATATGATTCTAAATGACAGTTTAAAAAAAATCAAGAAAATTAAAGGGACCCACCGAAAGACTACACAAGTGCTATAGGTAAACACATTGAGTATCAGGTTTACAGTATCAGTTTCAGCTCTCCCTATATATATGTAACTGCATCTAATGGATATATAGCCAACCCCCTGTTGTCATCAGACATCTTAAATTGTTGGTAAATTATATTTTCAAGCCCCAAAATTCTACTAAGCTGTGTCCAAATATTGATCAGTTATCTGAATTGTCAGCATTTTTTAAAATCAGAAAACAGGGATGATAGATGTTCAAATTTCTTGTATCATAATGTTTTAGAAAGAGATGTATACTAGCTGGTCATTAAAGATGTTCATTAGTTAAGAATTACATAATACTTGAACGAAGGAGAAGAAATACCTCATTGAATGCGTCAAGATCTTTTTTATGCCTAATTTGTCATGTTCATTATTTATGAGCTAGCCACAAGGTGTATTTTTTTACACTGGCTTTTTTCTTCTGTAATGGAGTAAGATCTGTCTCTTTATGGCTGTAGGGGAGACAGAACAACACTGCTCAGTGGTCTGCTTCATCTGTCTGAGGAACTTTTAATTGTCTTTATGCCACTCTTACATGTTTTTAATGCATTTGGTAAATCAATTATTGGCCAGGATTTGAAAGGCTTGGATGTGTGGATTGGGCTGCATTGATGTCTGTGCTGAATTCACTGAATTAGCAAGTTTCGACTGAGAGAGAAAAACTGTGACAGGTATTTGAGTAAGATTTAACATGTGCTAATGAAGGTCTATATTGAAGGTTAATTGATAAATCATGTACTGATTCAAGTCAGAGGATGGTGTAAGGTTTAAAAGAAAAAGCAGTGTAAATTGAGCTTCAGTATTGGCGTATTGATAGGTCGCTTGATTGGATTGGTTCAAATCTGTTGAATTTTTCAATTTCATTTAATTGGTCATGTTTCAGCGACAGTGCATTTGGTATATTTTACCAGTTCTTCACTAATATTTCACAAATAGTGTCTGACCTGACAATTGCTATTGATGTATGCTGCATTGACAATGTGAGGTGTGGTGTCTCAATAACATGCATTGTTAGATTAATGAACATCCAGATACATGTATATATAAATGAGAAGAGCATCCTACAAGCTTTATCACGTGCCTCATCTTGTTGTAATCTCATAATTGGGCAGATTATATTAAAGTACATTTATCTACACAATGACTTCAACTAAAATGGGTACATCAGTTTTGTCAAGGATGCTTTTCCAGGCGGTCCATTTTGTAGATGATATGAGTGAGGTCTTTAGTACAAATAATATATTTATAAAATATATTGAAATTTACGAGGGGAATAGGTGAGTGAATAGCAGTTTGTTTCATTACCCCTCCTACAAAGTATTTATAGCAGGCTATTTGTCGTCCACAGTAGTCAAATTTATCCTTTTTACTGGAGTGTACTGTTTTCTCATAATACTGCATTACAAAGGCGGATAATCCTGTTCCTGTGGTCTTGGCTTTTATCTGTAGTGTTGTAGAATTTGAACATGTACGAATTAGTGTACATCGGATTCATGCTGAACTTTTAAACTAATTTGTTTAGTTTGAAAGATAAAACAGATTAAGATCATGTAACTAACTATGCCATTGATAAGCTAAAGATATAAATACCATCATAAGTTCATGTTCAAAGTAAACTGTCATCCATTGCACTGATTTACTTTTTCTTGATGTAATGTACACCAGAAATCAAGTAAATATACTTCCTGCAGCTTGCAAGGAATTAAATATATTGTAAAACCCAGTTATGATTGAAAAGAATTTGAATTTTGAAATGCCTACATTAATGCAATTTAAAAAAATAATCAATTTTCAAGACCTGTGATAGGTGTAATGCAATTAACTGTGCAGCCATTGTTCAGACATGCCTGGGTCTTTACATAGGTTTTAATCATATTATCGTGGTGGATATATATAGTATATCCATTCAAACAGGAATAGCTTTCCATTCATAGAGGTAGTAGTGTATTTAAAGTCATTGGACCGTATGCCTCCCTCACAAGGGAGATAGCATGGGGCCTGGAATTTTAAAGTGTTTGTTTGAACGGTGTTTAGCGTTCAATGTAGACCAACCCACAAATTGAATTTTAATAGCATTTTTATGATTTGAGGCAATGTAATGACTTACTTCATTTATAACCACAAATTCGAGAACATTTGTTTGTTGTAATTGTTTTAAGTACTACCGGTACTTTCTTTTTCTTCGTTTAATTTAGTATAGCAACATTCTCGCTTCCTATATAATTGTAAACAACATTTATACATGAAAGGATTTGTTTATATAAAAATGGACAGCGACTTAGATGACTTACATTTAAGGTTAACGTTTAATTGTCGGTATATACTAGTATTTATACTGGTCAAAGCAAAAAACAATTTCGTGTTTAAAATAAAATGATTTGTAATTGGTCAAATATACATAAGGTTTCTAAGAGGTGATAAGAGTTACTGATTAAGCCCAAGGAAATAATTGACAAATTCCCTATATACTTTACACACAAATAACTTATCCCATCCTCTCTTCCTTTTATATTGAATTAGATATGTAATACTTGTAAATTATTTCTGGTTTACCATAGATGTTTGAACCTTCAACTACCTTGATAATCGGACAAATCTGAAGACCGTTGTAGGTATGTGTTTTAAGTAATATGCAACATGTGTATGGAAAACTAGGAGTGATCCGAATGACAGAGAGAAGGTGATCAATACTTGAAAGAATCGTGGACCTTCAAATATTACTTGCTGTGTCAGCTATATTTGGTAATCTGTACGCTGTGTATATATGTCTTGATTGCAAAATATTGTCATGACAAAAAATTGAAATTAGGATTGTAAAATTCTTTCGCAATGATGGATTGCTTATTATTTGTTTAACTATGGTGTAAACATTCCAGGGTATTGCTGTCCAGTAGATGTGTGAAATTGGCCATGATTTGTTTATCTTGTTTTCTTCATAGTTTCTAATGGTACAGTTTCTTGAGGTAAGACTCGTCACTGGTAAACATTTCTATTCTGTAATGATACCTCTCAGCCAGGCCCTAGCTGGTATTGTATTACAATTGTGGAGTAATTAAAGGCGAAACAACCCAATGGAAGGAAAATATTTATTTAATAGAACAGAATGTCTATAATAAATGTCTTTTAATAATAATAAACGTCTTTGATGTGCTTAGTTGAAATTTAATTGAGATACAAAGATACAAATTTCATTCTTTTAATTACAAGTTTGTTGCGCAAGATTGCAAAGCGCAAGAAAAAATTTGATAATAGACACCAGCTTTCAGTGAGCATATTGCAGGCCCAAGACTGGAGATAATGTTGTCATCCACTGAACTGAATAGCAGGCTTCTGGATTGTTTCATCATGTCTATTGATTTCTCATCACACGTTTTCATTATTGCTTTTCCGTGATTTTGATGTAAATGCAGTTGCCATAGTAGATAAAATGGAAATCTGTAAAACACAAAATTTCCTCCCAGAAAACAGCATTAAGTCGTTGAAATGACAAGAGTTCAAAGGGGTAATGGTAAATTGGGTGACAGCTTCATGTTTTCCGATTAAAAGGACATGGAGCAATGCTTGCTGATTATTTCTTCTGAGAATGCTAGTTTTCAAAAGGTTTCAAAATTCTTCTTGTATGATAGGGATAATCAATATTCAAGAGGTTTTCTTCCATGGATTGACAGTACTAGGGTTGCATGTTACAATATAGAAATACACATCTATACAATTTTGGAAAGATGTAGCTTTTTAAAATTCCATTTTATGATGCAGAAAGATATTTCTCCACTTTCACCCAGTTATACACTGACTTGATATGGAATGATGTTGAGTTCTTTCAAGGGAAGTGTTTTTGCTTTTTGATATTGTACAAGCTCCACAAGCTAGTTCCCCAGTGGTCACTAAGCACTTTAGTACTTCTCTTTGTAAGCTATGGAGGGTTTTGTTGCCTTGGAGCTTACTGTATATATAAGCCCTCATGAGATCAAAGATAGCTAGAAAATAGTTGAATCTGATTTTTGTTGCGTGTGTGTAGGTGGCAGGATCAGACCAGATTGCTTCTATGTAGCCATACAGTAATCTGCCTGATATAAAGGACTGATACTGACGTACTGTATTGTTATATATGTGTGCATAGTATGTAATGTGTTACAAAGATATACATTATTTCCTATCGCCATTGTTTTTTCAAGCTTTTACTTTTGAGGAACTGATTCAATCAATTTAAGTGCAAGACTTGCCATTGGAAACTGTTTTGAAGTTAATAACCTTGTTATACATGTACATATTATTTTGTTGGATCGCTGAAATATATCAGGATACTTTTTTAGTTGTTATGGTTTGGTTATGGTCCTTTTTGTCTTCATTATGCATCATTCGTTTCTTTAGAGATGCATTAAGGGACTGGTTTAGTAGCCGCACCATTAGGCAGACAATTTGGACTGAACACTTACAGTGGCCAAATCACTATACTCAAATGTCCCAATCAAATTGCATCTCTCAAAATACATTGCAAAAGAGAAGTGAGGAAACCCCATAATATCAGTGTATTTGACCTAAAAATGCCTACTGGGACCTTTTGGGATAGCCGGCAGATAATCTCTGGTGATTCCATGCATGAACTTCGTAGAAGATTCAAACTAGACAATAGCCTCTCTGACATTATCAAAAACTGTGATGCAATCCGCCCCTGATGGAGTATCAGTAATTTACTTAGACCTAATCAATAGAATGAAAATGGGTCCAATAACTTGTTGTTTCACCGAATCCACATCAAAATAACCAGATCGGACCGGCAGTGTTCAGGCCTTATGGGCCTGGTGCTTCCTCAAGCTTTCTCTCTCTCTCTCTGCGTGATGTTTGTCCAAATTTGCATATTGCAAAGGGCAATAAAAGTAATGATTTGTAAATACTAGAGCCCTGTTGATTATTATTAAAGTGCATGGCTGCACATTCTACTAAATCTGTAACTTAGTCTTGTGTTTCTTTTATTCCCACTGATATAAGGTGTACATTTTTAACATGGATTAGTGGGATATGAATGATGAAATCATGAATCCATGTAAGTGTATTTGAATATAGTAACTTGATGAAAAGTGGTTCAAAGTCAGGAAAATTCTTACATTTGGATGATTTGATAGCAACCATATGCTTTGGATTTCAGCATTTGTGCCATATGTGTTTGGGATTAATAGGATTTTCATGCTGAAAACCTAAGATACAAAACACACATATGGATTTCCTTTGCACCATTACATCATTATCAAAATCTCTTGCATCTATTTTTGTATGTAAATACAGTGATATTTGCATAAGTACTTGAGTCACTTTTCACTACTAATTCTGTCATGTGTGAATGTGTTGAGTACATTTTAAGTAGAGTAACTTGGGAAGATCCATACTAGTTTCTCAATGACCATATCGTAATACATGTTTATATGTATTGATGAAGGTACATGTATATATAGTGGAAAGCTTATATTTCACTTTCCACTTAAATTTTGATTTTTAATTTTTTCTTTATTGATAGATTCCTAGTACAGTGTTGACCTACTCTCATTGAAAGTGGAGACCAGTGGAGGAATTTGACCAGATTCTGTTCCTTTTTGCCATTAACCTTTCATAAATCAAATGAGGTAGGTATATCTTGTCCCAGACTGCCTAGAAATATGAAGATGAAAGGTGACTTGTGATTGGGGCACTGTGTGATCGGTCTGCATGGATCGAGATTTGCTGATGTATGTTAATTTATAAGCTTTGGAGTAACCTTTCTTCTGCCGGTGTTGAGGACATAAATTAGTGAAGGAAGTGTGATGGTTCGAGGTTTATGTCATACCGACTGGTTAACCACTCTGTACATGTACGGTACTAATGCTTCACCTAGATATGCAACGCGAGTCGTTTACTTAAATTAAAAAAAAACTTGACAGTTATAAGGAACTTAGTTTTGTGTTAACAAGAAAAGACAGGCAGGTCAGTACAGGGAAGGTTCTATTCTAAAGTTTCCGCCCACTCTGCCGAGGGCAGACTTACAGGGCAAAGAGCAATCATTGTGGAGAATTCTTCTTGTCTTTTAATTTCTCTAAATTCTTGGTAAAATAGGAACTAGACGCTGTAATTTCAGATCTTGTGTCACAGAGACTTGCCGGTATGTACGTGAAAGATAAGGGAATTTATTAACCCCTGAATGTAATTTAGCTATAGGTAAAATGTATCAATTGGTTTGATGAGTGTCAATAGGTATTCTTTTGTCAGGTACGTGTTTTGTAACTTGCAGTGTTGAGGTGCACTTTTGTTTCGTTAAGTAAGAGTAATAATGAGTGGTTTATTTTTTGGCAGGGAAAAAGTTTCAGAAAGTGAGTGTGGGCAAACCAGTATGTAAGAAGACCTTGCAATTATGACAATTCATGTAAACAGATTGGCTTGTCACCTTGTTAAAATTTGCCTTTAGACTTTAGTTTACAACTATAGCTGTCCTACAGTTAAAGCATCATTATTAATCATCTGTCAGTGTTAACAGAATGTCAGATTTATTTATGGTATAACTTGTAGTTCATTGATCAATAGAAAATGGGTAGGGGTGTGATGTTTTGAAATTTCATACCTCCAAGCTTCTTTAATCCAAATTAAACAAATAGAATTAAGTTTTCTCTGCTCGGAGAGTGATTTGAAATGTAAACAAATGTTTAAATTACCCAATCAATTTTTGTTGGTCACACATTGAATTGTTTATTCTAATGGTTAAGATCTCTTTGACCTAGTGTATCTGTAATTGTTTGAATTAAAGTGAACGCACAGGAATTATTGACACAAAAATCAATCAAATTTGCACTATTAAAGTCCTTTTAATATGAAATCATTTTAAATGAAGCATGTGCATTAATACTTAAATATGTTTACTATCTGCTGTTGATTTCAATGAAAATGTAGTGAAATGTTAACGGGAAAATGAGGAAAAGAAAACAGAACTGAAAATATTGAAATAAGTACTAACTATTTGAAGCTGTAATTGATGCTTAGAAAGTAGAACATTTGTGCTGCTAGGTATTGCAATAGGTATCTGAAGCCGATATTGGAGCCTGTGTTTTTTGTGCAGCGTGAGTGTTGAAGCTGTACTACACAGTACAAAGGATTGATCTATAGTACTTACTACAGCACTAGTTACCAGTAACTCACCGGCGGATACAATGGAATGTTGTCTTCTCTGTTCTGCCAGTTATTGTCTGTCAGTCAAGGTGTGTGATTAGCAAGCTTAGCCCAGGAACTTGTCTCAGAAGTTCCTTGTTATCATAGCATTCAACCAAGGTAGGATATACCTGGGGAATCAGCTTGTGGGTGAGGTTTAATTGTGTCCTGACCTGGATTTTAGATGCTAAATATAGGTCAGGAGAGGGGAAGTAATAAGGGGCTTTTACAGAAGTGGTGTGGAAGCATTCCTGTCTGTTTACAGATATAAAACCCGTGTGAGCAGTCATAACAATGATTTATTATCTCTTCACTGTCCCTTCTTTATCTTGCTACATTTTGTGACTAGAATAGAGAGTTTAGTCAACTTTGGATAAATTTGCAACTTTAATTAAGAAGTTGTTTTCAGTTTTAATTTACAAAAGTGATTCTTTTTAATTGTGACATTTTATAACGGATCTGGAAAGATATTGTTAAAAGTGATGATTCTTTGTATAGATTGTCTGGATAATGTATTATTAAAATGCAACCTTAATCTGATAATAATTGACTTTGAGAAATATAAATTAAATGTAGGAGAGGGAAAAAGTCATATGATTAACTGAGCACTGTGGATCTTTGACATATCGTCACTAGTGCCAGTTAGTGGCGTAAACAGCTGACTTCTCCCATTATTTGCGCTGCAGGGAGACTTCTGTTCCAAAAAAATCCGGACACGATCCATATCTGCAGCAATCATGCTGGAGAGTCCTGCCCGAGGGGTTCCCTCGTCTTAGTTGTGAGTACAAATTAGAATGGACATATTGCTGTGTAAACTATTAGTTATTGATTAGCCCGCTCACTGGAGACACACAGAACCACCATGTCTGACTGAGCGGGGAGAATGTCAAAGGTGGTGTACGGACTATTCACTTGGTCGGTCCCGATATTTACGTTCCGCCCAATCAATACCCAGGCTTTGTCGTAACCAGTAGTGGTCGCAACTCTTAATTTTAGTCTCTTTTTTTTTTTTTTTTTTTTTTTGTGGCCATGCATTGACAGAGTGAAGAAAGGGAGAGAAAAATTTTTCTAAGACGTGTCTGGAACCATTATGTCTTGAGAAATGTTAAAACTGGCAGACTACTGTATAGATTTTTTTCCTTCTGCTTTCCTGTTCTTTTGGTTTCTTGTATGACGGATGAATTTATATAAAGATGGTGATATATGCAACCTCGGTGATATATTTCATGATTGTGACCAAATTGATTGGTGTTTTTACAATGATTATATACTGGGCATAGTGAGAGAGGGAGACGAGGAGAGAGAAGTTGGGGAAGAAATCAATTTATGAAGAGTTACAAGAAATAGATCCAATAAATTCCCTCATTCAATTCATCCCTGAGGGGGTTTTGGAACCCTTGTCAGAGACCAACCACAATAAACTAAATAAGGGAATTTTATAATTGACCTCTGTAGTATGAACTGTAGTAGAAAACTTGACCACTGATTGACAGGTCTTCTATCCATCTTCAGCCTATTGCAATCAGTACCAGGAAATGCTTCATTTATTGCCCTTCTTTTTTTTTTGTCCTTGCCTTGTGATGATTTGCCCTCTCTGGCATTATAGGATGTAAAAATTCATGAAATATGTTAACAATATGCAACAATTGCATTTTAAAAATTCTTTAAAAGAATTTCAGTTAACTTAAACAAAATACTCATGAGTTCTACTTAATCTGTTATGATGGAAAACTCTTCCTTTAGAAGCTTTCATTCTATTCAAGAAGATGTCAGGAATTACTTTTGCTAAGCTTTTTTCTTTTAGAAGGAAAGGAACTTTTCTTCAATGTAATTTCAAATCCTGTATGGTACTTGAGGGAACAGGGAAAAAAAACTATTTTGTCATTTATAACATACAGAAACATTTTTTGCCATGGATTTTGAATTGAATATAGTCGGTCCATGGATAAAAGTCATTTGAATTGCAGAGTTTTTATTGGAGCATCATCATTGAGGTTGAATTTGTTACACTGGGCCTGTCATTAGTGTGATGACGACTTCTATGGCCGGCTCTGTATTGGGTTTTCTGTGTTATACCAACACGCCAAAACGTAATGGAATAGCGCTATTAAACTGATGAATGGCAAAATTCACTTGGGTAAACGTTAGTCCTTTTGGTTTGCCTGACTGTTTTTAGTACATCAGATTAATAACTTATGAAATAAAAGAAGGAACTTAAATTGGAAGAGGTTGTTGGAATTGTGATTTAATGGCGCTACAAATGGATTTCTCGATCAAGATAGCTGGTAGAATCTGTATATGTTTTAATGCACAATTTGCGATTCCTTATTGGAATGAAAGAGCCATAAAAGTAGATTATTAGTTTGGATGATCACGTTTTTTCAAAGCATTTTCTGTCAAATTTACAAATAAATTGAAATAAAGTTTTGTGAATTTGAAGATCTATTGAATTCACTTAGTTCCTCTTAGCTCAAAGAGTTTGAAGTATAAAACCTGTGCGTTTTATAATTAAATCTGAAAACATCAATTATCTGTTATCTAGTGCTCATCTAGATATGTCTTTTACATATTTCTGCAAGGTCCAACATTGTTCTTGCTTTGAAAGCTCTGTTTTTCACCTTGGTTTGACAATATCAATAACCAACTTCAAGGAGGTAAAAAAATTTATCTCTAAGTCATATTGTAACAGAAGTTTGGATTATGTAAAATTTGCTGTGATGTTGTTATTTGAGAAGGGAAAAAACTGGCAGTGTATTGATTAGTGTCTGGTTAACCCCTTATGTTTAATATTGTTATATTGTGTGCACATGTTGCAAAAACATCAAACTGGTACATGTACTCTGTAAAACTTCTCTCTTATGAACAAGCCTACACCAACATGCTCCTTTGGAGTAATTGGTATGCTGTGGCAGAATTGCGGATGTTGCTTTTTCCATTATGTAGATAATATATTGATATGATATGAAATATAAGCAAGATACCTGTAGGTACTTTATACCTGTGCATGCTGATGACCATTTTCATGTCACTGGCTAATTTGTGGGTATTGTTTTTCAAGAGTTGATGACTTTAGCCTAGGTTAATCCTGAGGCATCCATTGGATATTAGAGTTGGTTAATTGGTTCATTTCCTGTATACAGAGAAGTACTTTTAAATGTTATATAAAAATCTAGAAATATACAAGATTGTTTACTGTGTACTAAATGAGCTTTGTTTGGCCAAATGGTTTGGAGATAAAAGCATTGATTATTTGGTGAAACGGTTTTCTCCACTACTTGAACTGAAGCCATTATTTGTATCAAATCTGGACGCTCGGAAATCAATGTTACTGAAAAGTAAGAAGGGGGGAGTCACCAGTTACAAATTAGTCATGTCTGATTGAGACTACAAGAAATGCATGTGACTCATTATTTGATTTAGAGTGTGACGTTAAAAGACGATTTAAATACTGACTAACATCTTCGATTTGTGTCGACGTAAGATTAATGTATTTTTATACTGATGTCTATCGAAGTAGAGGTTAATATTTATCAAATGCTGATAAAAAATGCTCGTTTTAGATCTGACTTGATTTCACACTTGATAGGTATTTCTCTATTAAATACATGCCAATCAAAAGTGTATTAATTTAAATAGCCTGAATTTGGAATTTGCTTGTGCATTAAGTATTCTCAAGGTAAATTAATTTATATTTATTAATTAATTTGTCTCTATTAAAAAGAGACTTGAACTTAATATCAAATTAAACTAATAGTTTACAAAAAAATGATTATTTAAAAGTCTTGATATCTCCAGCGACACCCCTTCCTCCAATCTTAAATTGCAGTTTAGATTTATAACAATATTCCATTCAATCTGACAACGAAGCGATACATTTTCTGTTACTTCACCTGATGTGACAAATGATCACCAAATGAAGAAACTCTGCTCACACAGTACCACCACGAATTCTCCCGCAAGCAAGAGACAGCCAGAAGAGCATATTCTGTTGTCATGGCAATAGAGAATAACTTTCATACCTTTTCACCATTATGATATTAATGAGGGATCTTGTTGGTTTATTTACATAAAGCGAGGGATGGCTGCCAGATACAGTACAACAGGAACATGAAGATGCTACCATGCGCTTCCTTGCTTCTCCATCTGCACACTACATATGTATAGACACGCATGCTCTACGCGCACACCTTCTATCTCTTTTTGTGCCAGCAGCATTCTCATGTGTACATAAGCCATCCACATATAGGATTTTTACCTCTTTTCCTTCATATTATTTCATGTGAAAAAAGATGATTCAATCTCTTTCTTGATTTGGAGATCGTTACTACTAGATTTCTAAAGATAGTTCACTTTTTTCTATGTGGACATTAAAATGGATGAATTAACAGCATATTGTGAGGTAGGGTTTTTTATGCATTGTGTGATTGTTGGTGATTCTCTATTGTGTAATCATAGAAAAGTATTTAATACTGTGGGGGAACTATGTCTGCATTTTGATTAGGTAGTTGCCCACAAAAAGATGAATTGATATGAGATTACATGTTTCTCAGCTGTGGTTGGAGTTTATTATTTCTTGGTTTGTTAAGAGTTAGGCTACTGCCCAGATGTTTTAGTCAGTTTGACTAGTCATCAGATACTACTTATATATATATGGATCAATGTACTTTGTCACTTGATATTTTGGTGTTTGTGGTGTGTTTGGGGGAAGTATTAAGATAAAGGTCTGGTCATGCTTTCCTATGAATCAATAGATACAGCTTTAAATCAGACTTATATTCTCATTTATTCATTTGAGTTCAGAATCAGTGGAATTGTAAAATGAACTTTGAACAGTTGTCAGAAAATGAATAAAGTACTTTTTAAAAATTTTAACTGATTGGAAATAAAAGGTTTATCAAGTTTCATATGATTCCTATTGAGCATGGTGATGCCCACTCCCGATTTAGGTAAGTTTTGAGATCCCCCACAGATTTGGATGTGAGTTTTGTTGGTTCAGTGAGAGGCAGTGGACTGAGAGGAGGTTGGGGATGCAGTATGTAGTAATAGGAGATTTCCTTCATTGATTATGTTGCATAATTGATGGTTATTCCTGGCAGACCCCCTGAGCGTGAATGTGTATTAACACAGGTAAAAATCACACACCTGAGAGGTTACCTGATCACCTGTGTCAAGTTCTTTGAAAGGATTTCACTCCAAATTCACCATCCATCAGAATACATCATTGGGATGGTTTTACAGTTGATCAAGTTGTATTGATAAATTCTGTGAGGATCTCTATTCAGATGACATAAACGGTGTTGTGTCATTTTCTGACTACAACGCAAAGGCGATACTGAGGATTATTGTGTCTCGTGGTAAAACTTATTGATGTAGGAAATCTTTTGATGCTTGTCTGGCTTGGTGGAATCTGTGTCAGGATCCACGTTTTTAGCCAAAAAAAAAATCTGTGGCAGCTGTCTGTTAGGGCAGTCAGGACTGGCCAATACGGTTAGGGATTGATTAAAATTGACAGTAGTGTATTGATCATTTCTCCATAACACTGTGTGGAATACACATTTTACGCTAAGGAAAAAAGTGTACAGTGGGCCCAAGTCGCAAAAGCCATAGTGTGTGTATTGATTGTGAGGAGGGAGAGAGAAGGACACTACCTCAAGGTTACAATGTGCCGGCATTTTCTCTCTGACCAAACTGTGCTTCTATTTATAGATAATGGTCACCTTCTGTGATGGATAGTGGATGGTGAATAAAAAGAAAAAAAGCATCAACAGACAATTTTCTTAGGTGAGTTGATTTCCGTCTTTATCTGTTTCCTCATTGATTTGCTAAATGTATATATAAAACAACCAACCCACACGGTTTCTCCTCTCTGCTGTGTTTTCCCCCAAGTCGAAGAATCTTGCCCAGTGTGTAGCCAGAATCATTGTTTAATGTTGTAACAGACCATGGCAGTGATTTCCTTTGAAGCTGCTGTATACCAGAAAATGTCAGAATGTTTGATAAAAACACCCTCTGCTGATTGTAATGAGGTATTGTACAGTATTGAGGGAGCTTATGCCATCAGCTTATCCACTGGAATGCAGGCTACATACTACCTATGGATTCTAAGTGCTTAAGAGGGTGAACTTGTTCAATTAGTGAGATAACCTTCAAATTTAATGTATGCAACTTTCAAATTACTTCACTTGGCACCATGCAATTTTTGTTTGCATTGAGAAAAATAATGAATAGAAGTTTTTTTTTTCTTTACACAGCAGTATTTTATCTGTTCTCAGGAGTTAAAGTTAGTGATTCAATCAGAAGTTTGGTAAATATTTTCCAATATCTAAAATGAACTTGGACTGATGACACAATAAATCAGTCCCCATATTGGAAAACAGGAGGGAGTTGGAATTGATTTGACAAAAACTATGGTTATTTATGTTTTCATCAACATATTGGATAAAATTGGATAGAATAGCCGCAAGAAGTATGGCAATTTATTGATTTCAATAAATCTCAATTTGTGCTGGTATTTGTGCGTTAGGAAGGCCCTGTGCAAAAGAGCAAAATTTTATACTCATCAGTGGTGTCTTCCAATAAAACTGGCAAATAACAGGAAATGCACTCTGAAACTTAACCTTATAGTGGATCCATAGACGCTCAGGAACACTGGAGAAGGGAGCTCTGTTGTAATGTTTACTCACCAAAGCAGCATTTCTTGCTATTACTAATGACAAGGACAAGGTGATTAGAACAGCACCCTGGATGTCTCGAGCTTGTTGAAGGAAAGCAAATAAACAAGAACATCTTCCTAAACACTGCACCAATTAATTTAATGCCTTTAAGGCTTTCAGAAGGACATGGGAAGTACTGCAGCATCATGTGGTTGCTTGATGAATCAGGAAGCATAGAGGGCAAACATTACAAATTGTGTCCAAGATAGTCAATAAACAACTTTAAAATTCTCTAGCAATGTACTGAACTACCATTTGATATATTAAAGAATGCCAGAAAGGTTGTGAATTTACCATTGTTTACACAGTATTGTGTTTGAGTTTTTTTTTGGTTAAAAATTTAATTGAAATGTTGCTTCAATTCATTTTGAAAGATTGAACTTCCTGATCCATTAATGAAAAGGTCATGGTTGAAAGCTAAATAAGATATTTAAAACCAGGTGTTTTTCCATTAGGGAACCGTTTTGTGTTTTCATTCAGTTTCATAATGCAGTAATACTCATATTTGCTTTCATAATTATTTGATGTCCTGGTGATCTGAGATTAAATTAACTATTTTCAACAACTGGCCACGATAACTAATAATCTGTTTTCTGATATTGCTTTATGCAGTATTCAATGTATTTGACTAAAGCATTATGCATTTAATGACATAAAATGCATATTAAGTCCAAATTGTATTCTCCGTGGAAAGCTTTTAAAATCCTCCCCCATCCAATTTTGCAAGAAAATGGCTTTTGTTCTATTTATAGGCTTTAACAAATTGGATTATAGGGTGAGAAAGTGATAACTATGTCTAGCAACCCAGCAAAAGGACTCTCAAGTTACAATAAAAGCCCATAACCAGATCTATAAGTGTTCCACTGGGCTTGCAGGATACATTGAACAAGAAAATCTAGAACAAGTCGGTGCTGAAAGATGTCCAGCAAATAAATTTGTTATTGAAATAAGAATGTTACTGAGAAGGCTAAAAACTGATTGCTACTGCAGTATTTGGCTTGTGTAGCAGGAACAGGTATTAGTGAATCCCTCAGAGGAGTCAAACAGTAGTTAGGTTTCTGTCAAAGCTAATGGAGATTAAGCGCAGTCAATGTGCCAGCTCCACCATTAAGTTGCACTGCACAAAAGGAGGAGTGACCTCATTGGCAAGCAGAAATTCAGTATAGTGTAAAACACAGCAATAGATAGCACAGACTGGTTAACCCAATGGAGATCATAACAATTGAGGACACAAGTTGGGGAGACTCACACATTGATCTGATTTCACACACAAAATATAAGATACTCCTGTGTAAACAAACACTATGTACTTACATGTACTAAGTATGTGTTCTATGATAGCTGCCAGAGACTGGTAACATAGCCTTCATTGCAGACAGATGTGGGCTCTAACAAGACAAGGATAGTGGGCCCCAATAAGACTTAGGATAGTGGGCCCCAAACATTACAAGAAAAGTGGGCCCCAATAAGACTAGGATAGTGGGTCTCAAACACTTCAAGAATAGTGGGCCCCAATAAGACTTAGGATAGTGGGTCCCAAACATTACAAGAGTGGTGGGGCCCAATAAGACTTAGGATAGGATAGTGGGTCCCAAACATTACAAGGATAGTGGGCCCCAATAAGACTAGGATAGTGGGTCCCAAACATTACAAGAAAAGTGGGCCCCAATAAGACTTAGGATAATGGGTCCCAAACATCACAAGGATAGTGGGCCCCAATAAGACTTAGGATAATGGGTCCCAAACATTACAAGAATAATGGGCCCCAATAAGACTTAGATAGTGGGTCCCAAACGTAACAAAAATAGTGGGCCCCAATAAGACTTACGATAATGGGTCCCAAACATTACAAGAATAGTGGGCCCCAATAAGACTTAGATAGTGGGTCCCAAACATAACAAAAATAGTGGTCCCCAATAAGACTTAGGATAGTGTATCCCAAACATTACAAGAATAACAAAAATAGTGGTCCCCAATAAGACTTAGGATAGTGGATCCCAAACATTACAAGAATAGTGGGCCCCAATAAGACTTAGGATAGTGGGTCCCAAACATTACAAGAATAGTTGGCCCCAATAAGACTAGTATAGTGGGTCCCAATAACAATTGTGTTACAATTAGATGGGATATCTCTGTTGTAGCATATTTTCAAAGTACTCATTGAATAATTATAGTAATTATAAAGTTGATGCAGCAGCAGTGTAGCACTACAGAGCTTCCTCATCAAAGTAATATTGACCATCAAGTCATTGTAGTTACCCTATGATTTAGAGAGATTTTGAGGAACAGCACACAGGCTGATGGAGAAAGCAATGGAAGGTCAGGGACGAAGTCAGGAATTATGACATATCTATGACAGGAATTCTTGCATAATGGGAAGGACTTTGGAATCAATCTGGGCTCCTAGAAATTGGATGTAATGCAGGCTGTTTTATTTGCTTGTAAAGGCCAAAAGATAATTACATATGGTTCTTATAAACCTTCAAAACAAATTGCACAATAGAAATTCAGGACCCACATAAGGATTGCAAATGTCATGGTGCAAAAATTATTTTCATAAAATGTTATTAATCTAACATGCATGAAGATTCAAATCATGGTTTTTGACATGCAAGCAAATCCCCAGTACATGTCTATGTTGAGCAGAAGCACTTCATTGACAATAGCTGTTATAAACACGGACAGTTTCATACAATGGTTTCTATGATTGCATGGAATATTTTTCTGCTTGCTGAAGCTATTAGTATGCAAGCTGGTCTTATGAGAGATTGTGTCTTTTGCCAAGAGCTTGGAATGCTTGGATGAACTGATGATTCCAACCTGTAGTCATCAAGTCACTATCTTACGCATTGGCCTCAGCAGCAGCAGAAGAAGCAACTCTGGCAAAGGAAAGACTTGAACCATGGTAAAAAGAATTCTGCAGACACACACAAAAAGACGGCAGAGGAAGAATTACCTAGTAGCTTAATGAATAAATGGTTTAGCAGAGGGAGACAGTGCTGGGAAGGTTTATATCTGGGACTTGATGAAAAAATCTCTTGTTGTGTCGCAGAGCCTTGATCAGGATTTATAGCCCCATTCTTCCTTTGCTAAAGGTCAGGTTCTTGGGGGAGGTTTAATATGGAAGATTTTTCTGTTATTAAATGCTGCCTGAAATGTCTTTGTGTATATGCACTTGAAAATCAGTTTCCTGGTTTGATACCGTTGAGGAGTATTGTTTTTTTTTTTTGTCAACATATCAGTACGAATTATTGGAAAGTTGAAATTTAAAAAATTCCTTGTTTTATAGACATGTAAAACGTGCAGATTAGATCGGCCAGTCAACATCTTTAGATACTAAAAAAATTATAAGCTACAATTAAAGTGCAATATTTAATAAAGTCGGAGTGCATCTTACCAGATTTGAGCAACTTCAAATTTCCAAAATATTTGCACGTAGGATTTAATATTTTGATGTGCTTCTGTGTACAGGGCAATTTTTTATGGCCCCATTTTGATTTTACCCCATATGCCATTATTGTCATTTGGCAAATATGAATCAGGGACAATTTAAAACTGTAAACTATGTATTTCTTACACACAACTTTATTATGGAATATTAAGCAGGGTACTAACATCTTGTACAAGAAATGAAATTGAGTAGGGCAATTATAACTCTTGTATACAATATTTCTCTACATGGTCAGATGTTCCACAATTTAATAAAATTACAAATTATACTTATTTTGATTTTACCAGAAAAAAATATTTGTTCTTCTGACAGTCCTAGGAATTCATCTTCTTGAGAGACTAGTGTTGTAAATTTAATTGCCAGAAACTGTCAAATGTATGAAGCTTTAGGCATTAATATGCAACTCCAGTAAGTTCCACAACTAGCGAAACACCTCTATCTCACACACATAACAGGTTAAATTGGTGTGACTAATTACTAAAAAGGCTGGGAGAAAAGAAAAAGTGTGTTAATACAGATAGTAAGGTGTAAAGGGAATTGTCGAGGGATATTAAAGTATTGCTTTAACTGTTTGAAACTATTGAGAGTTGTGTGTACATAGAACTGTTAGATATACCAAAGTATTGGATTAACTGTTAGAAATTATCAAATAAAGTAAGATAAAAGAAATATATATGGAAAACAGGTGTTTTAATATTCTCTGTTTTGCTCCTTTTCAGGTAATTAATGGACAGATTACAGGTAAGAAATAGATTCAACTCTGAGAAAAATTACAACTTTAAATCTTATTGGAGCAACGTAAATAAATTGATTGTTCTGAGTGTATTGTAACTATGTGATTTAAGCATTCATTGCGTAGTTTTTAAAAAAATCAAAAAAACGAATGATGAATTCCATGATGTGTGTAAGCTGGCTGCCAATGCAGATAACAACAAATTTATGACTTTATTTTGACAAACAACTTGTGGAGTCATTTTAAGATGAATTAGGTGCATCTGCATTGGTTGATTAAGCAGACGTATTGTATTGTATCATTGTATTGCAATATAGGTGTAGATATAAACAGTTCTTCAAGAAATACGTCAAATGAAGAATTATAAATAGCAGTATATTGAATATGTGCAGATTAGGCTAAATTTACATAGACCTTACAGAGACGAAATAGATGTTTTATAGAGAAGTGTCTTATATACAAGTAATAATTGGTGATATTTTAGGAAGTTATATGGGATTATAACCCAAAGTAGATTTATATGATCAGTCTATATAGATGTCTTTGGATGAAACATCATCCAATTGCGTAGCAGAATTTGTTAATATCAACAGAATGATGTCATCTTGTAGTTCTTGGCAGGTTTGTTTTACATTTTATCTTTCTCTTGGATATTTATATAGCGGTGCCTATAGAGGAAGAAGAAGTCAGGTAGTAAAGTGCAATAGGTGGAGTCATTTCAAAGGATAGGAAAAAAGTCAGCAGCAGATTGAATTTTGACGTATTGTTTTTATTGGTGAATTTTTGTGTGGGCGGCTTGCTCAGATGCATCATGCATGGCTTCTGATAAAAATCCACTGATGAGTTTGTGATGCTTTGGCTCAGTCAGCAGCTGATTCCAAAAGGACCTCTTGTTTACCTGTTGTCTCTACCTCTAAATCAAAGGAAACAATGCAGGTTTATCTCTACCTCGTCTGATGAAGGTTGCTTGTTGAAAAGGAAAGGATAATGTGCAACAGTGTTTATCATTAGGCCTCTCTTATCTCTATTCCCTTCCAAGTACAACCGGGTTAACATGGGGTAATGATTACACACCTTGCTGTAATTGATGACATCACAATATATGACTCAATTGATATCCTCTGCACATTAGTGCATTGATTATGGAGGACGTTTATTTCATGAAGAATAATTCATTTGACATTTACTTAGTTCTTGGTCGTTATAGCTTGTTGTAGCTGGCTTTTCATTGCTATTTCTGTATTCGTAGAAACCGCTGGGGTTTTCTATTTCTTGTATTGATTTCTTCCTTTTAGCAGCAGTTTTTTTTCCCCTCTTATGAATTCAAAGATGTCTTTCAAAGATGTTAACAAATGTACAAGCCTGTAATTTGTATGAAACCAACTGTTACAATGGTGTAAATTAATGGGCATGGTAGGCTACATCGATGTTGGTTTAGACTTTATCTGCTGACTGGAGTGCCCATTTTTTACATGTAAGCATTTTAAAAGTTATATGTACCAGTAATGTAAATTTTAAAGAAAATGTAAAACATAAATAGGCATAATATGATAAATTTATTTCAAATATTTCTCAACCTACCATGTCTATGACGTGGATTTTGCAAAAGGATACTGTGCAAAAGAATTTATTGTAACATTTATTTATTGAAATAAATTAGTATTTATTGAAAGGTGCTATCACATAAACCTTAAGAAAATAAAGATTGCATTCTGTTGGATGCTGGTTAGTGACGCAGTAAATGGTAATGATGCATATTGAGTTGTTAATTCTTTGGTGTCCATTGTAAGCAGCGGTCCTTTGATTCTGTCCTTCCTATACCAGCCTCTCATGTCAGATGACCAAAGGTTGTCTGGCCTCTCCTCAGAGGGAGGTAAAAACACTCTATATCGATATTGCTTCAGTTTTATTATCGGTGTTTGTGATTTAGTTTTGGGCTATATAGCTGGAGAATTGTCATATTTCTAAAGGATCCTAATGCCTGCCTATGGATCGAGGCCCCTTCTCTGCTGTTGTGAGGTGCGTATTATTGCTATAGATCAATGAACAACTTGTAACCTTCTGTGTGGAATGTGTTATATTCAAGGTTTCAGTATACACTCTGTATAGGGGTTAGCAGAATGATGGCTGATGGATTTACTGGCCTAGAATGACTAGTCTGTAAGTTATTTTTTTCACTGAGATGTAAAATGACAGCCTGGTCACCTTCGGGTATTTGATGCATCTATCAATGACCTTATTTATCTTCCTTGTTTGTTGGATATTTGTTTAATGCTAGCTAGCTCTCTGTATACTTTCTTGAAGTTTATTACACAGTTGTCATTGTTTTATAGATGTTTTACAGTATTTTTATAGCCAAGTCTTCCTGAATCAAATTTGCATTAAGACAGGTTTTTTTCTCTAAATCCTCATGACTGTGCTAATCAGACTGGCAGGTTTTGTGTTATGGGTGATCTGAAGCTGATCAAGCCAGGGGTTTATACACTGGTGATGATAATAGGCAGACAAGTACCTCGTTGTGGTAGGTCTAATGTTATGGGGTCAGAGGTCAGATATCTGTAAACGCAGGTCTCTGATGAGTGATGCTGAAGGAAGAGGATTGACATGAAGGAAAGTTATAGTACAGACAATATATGTATGACGTAGAAGGAATGTTAAAGCACAGAGGATATGTAAATGACGTAGAAAGAAAGTTAGAGCAGAGAGAATTTATGTTTGTGGTGCAAAGACAAGTGTTTAAATGAAGGGTCAAGGTCAGTGAAGTGTGAAAAGCAATGATGCATAAATTACACAACCTTTGATTTAAAAATCTCAGAGGTTTATTTATCAATAGCTGAGGAAATTTTTATGTAACTTTCTAATTGCTTGCATGATATTGTGGAAGCTTGCAGCAGGTGTATCCTGTGTATTTGGTGAATTTTTAGTGGCAGATCTTGATAAGATTGTTTTAAGGTTATTTGTAGCATATGAATGGATGTGTCAGCCATTTTTTGATATGATGTCAATATTGCAGAATTTCCTCTTTGATTTTTAGCTCACCTGAGCTAAAGGGTTAACTCTTTTGCTGAAGTTTGTGCAGTTTTATATGGGATGTGCAGTTTATATGGGAGCAAAGCTCAATCGAAGATGTTTGGAATGTTAAGTTTATTCAAACCATGACCCCTATATATATTAGCAAAGAACTTCTGATGAAAATGATGTAGAATTGATTTTGAATCAAGCTATTATTCAAATTTTTCCAAAAATTACCTACAAGGGTTTTAGAAGAAGATACATGTATGAATTTAGACAGGTCACTGTTTTTGCTGAGGTGAGCCATGTGGCCCATTGGCCTCATGTTCTGGTGGAATGTTTTGCTGTTTTGCTCATTCTTGTCTATCTCAGAAAATCATGGTTGTAGCCTGTTAGGAAGTAAAGCAAGGAGGATGTGCTAGTTAATGGGCTGATGTAATTACTGTGTCAGAGATTTTACCTTGATGTAAAGCATGAAACAAGCGTAGATGGACATCGATCTACTTCTGAAACTTTTGCCCTAATTACCCCTTGGCAGTGTTATCTAGTCACATTACAGGTTCAGCAGGAGAATGTAGCTGACCTTTTTTCCCTTCTGTCATTTAGGTCTGCAGTGTTTTATACAGGTGCAACTTGTTTTTCTTGGCAACATCTGCTTTGCGTGAATCAATTTCAGTTATGTCATTTTGAGACATTAAATTGATCAGAATGCAATTAGTTTGATTAAACATTAAAAAAAAATACAATTCATCATAACACAAAACACAACCAAATTCAAAAAATTGTTTGATACTACTCGCGATAATGTGAAATCTAGACATCTCAAGATATGAAAGACTTCGCTAACATGCCACTTTCTCTTCCGTACATGTAAAAAAAAAATGGGTAAAGAATTGAGGAAATCCAAGTGACAGAGAAATGAATGAATGATAACTTCAGCTTAACCAAAAGGTTTTTGCTGAAAGTGCATGTAAACTACCTTTGTCTAAATTGCAGAAGAGTCATGTTATGTTGTCTTGTATTCTGTTTCCATATTGAATGATATCTTTTCACATTTATGATAATGAGTTTGATTAACAAGCTAGTGAGGAAGATTAAATTTATTTATTGATTGGTGGAAGTTTCAAATTAAACTAATTGGAAGCATAAAAAGAAGATATGGAAAGTGAGAAAATTAATCAAAACCAGTGCATACATACCAATCTGTAAACTACAGAAGTCAATAGCCTTTTCTTTAAAAAAAAATTTTTTTCTATGAACGCAGAAAGTACAAAATTTTTGTTGATGTTCTGTTTTTGGAAAGGACAATATTATTGTTAATATATGGAAGACAGCTTACATCAAATGGGGGTTCCTGGAGATGTAATCATGTCACATTCACTGAAACACAAATACATCCCACATAGAAAGGTGTTGTTTTAGCAGCATATGTTTCCACTTCAGAACCGTTTATGAAGGGATTAACATTGCTCTAGAACCCTCTAGAACTTCTACGGAGTGCTCTAGTTTGTTCATAGCTACTTGTTCCAGAGAGTTTAGGAATTTTCTGTGTTGTCAGTTACATGTATAGAATATTTCATCATGGTCACTTAACTGTCTTTTAGTTCGTTATCTGCCTTGTCAGTTAAATTTTCTCAGGCTTTTTGTTTTTGTTATTAGATTAATGTCCTCAAATTTCCTTTTTTGCCATTTACATGCTATCAAAGTTTTAATGCCTACAGAGAATCCGTTTCCTCTTTGAGCTAAATGTCTTCAAGGGTTTCTTTGTCAGTAAAAAGTATTTTACATTTGTTTTGTCAGTTTCATCTCCTCAAGGAATTTTTGTTTAGTCAGCACCACAACCTCAAAGTGTCTTTTGTCAGTAACATACCCTCAATGTGTCTTATTTGTCAGCTGAATTTCTCTCCTCTCTGGTCTCTGCTTTGTTATTCAGATGCTAAGGTTTCATTGCCTGCAGATTTCATAAAAGCGAGGTTTCTCGGATGTTCCTTTCCAAACTGGACACAATATGTGAACTGTATTGTGCTTGAACTGTGGTTATGATGATTTATTTTGTATGAGTAAGATCTTACTGCCTGTCCAAGGATGAATACCTTCTTAATGGTCCATATTCACCCATTGTCCACCAAGACATCTATTGAATGAAAGAGAGATCAATATAGAATCACATGACATAAAATTGATAACTTTCTCTCTTGAAGCAAGTTTAATTTTAATCATTACCTTTAGTGAAAAGCATGTATACCTACAATAAATCATTAATCTTGCACTAATAGCAAAAGCATAGGGCATAGATAACATCTACACAACTTTATATCCTTCACTGTAGGACAAGTCAGATAAAAGTAAGAGTTATCTGAGCTTTGAAATCTAAGTAACTCAGAATGGCTGCATTTTATATATACCCTTTACTTCAGAATAACTTATCATGTCTTGGAAATCTTTTACGAGTGCAATACATTGATGTTATACCCTATTGTACTAATATAAAAGTGTTTTTGTTTGTGCAGGACCTTGGCACAGTGGGATAATTGACAAGCATGGCCGAGGACCAGGTAGATGGACTGGGGATGTCCCGGCCCCAGAATTCCAGCTACGGGGTGGACGTGATGGAGCTCCGCAAGATCATGGAGCACCACAAACAGGAAGGCTACGACTACGTACAGGAAAAGTACGCAGGGGTGCTGGAGCTGTGTAGACAGCTTTACACCTCTCCTAATGAAGGTAATTGTCTAGACACCTGTACACTTACCTAATGAAGGTAATTGTCTAGACACCAGTACACCTCACATAATGAAGGTAGTTGTCTAGACACCTGTACGCCTCACCTAAGGAAGGTAATTAGACACATGTACACCTTATCTAATGAAGGTAATTGTCTAGACACCTGTACACCTTACCTAATGAAGTTAATTGTCTAGACACCTGTATGCCTCACACAATGAAGGTAATTATCTAGACACCTGTACGTCTCACCTAATGAAGATGATTGTCTAGACACCTGTACACCTATTTAATGAAAGTAATTGTTTAGACACCTGTATACCTCACCCAATGAAGGTAATTATTTAGACACCTGAACACCCTATGTAATGAAAGTAATTGTCTAAATACTTGTATACCTCACCCAATGAAGGTAGTTATCTAGACATGTGTACATTAGTTATGTGTAAGAAGAGTTCTAGTAACATGATATTCAAACTACTATACAAAGGTGCAATGGCATTTTGAAGTGATTGGCAGCAGATCTTCAAAGTCAGTGAACAGTGGTTTTATCATAAAGAACCGAGTCCATCGTAATACTCTATTAAATAGACTAGCTTGCACAGAGAGGAATTCAGAAGGAGGAATAGTAGATGTTCTACTGATCTGGCTGGCACCCCAGGGGCTTCTTATCAAAGACAGACAAAACACAGTAAACATAGGGAAGACAAAATCATCATCAAAACCATTTAGATAGATAACTCTAGGCTTGGAGACTCTGTAAGCTGGGATTCTCTCACAAGTTTTATTGCTTTAGCTATGTTAAATGCAAGGTAAAGAAATATTACCCATTTTAAGCCAGTGTTTGGCTTTGTTCTGAATATCAGCATGTGTAATTATTTTTGCTCCATCTGTGTTGATCTTTCATCAGTGGCTGAGAAAATAAAAAAGATCAGACTACCGAGTGAATGGGTTTGTAAAAGAAACCCATGTTCTCAAATTAATCTGATTTCATTCTTTTTGTTTGTTTTTAGTGTTAAGATTGGAATGTAAACAGTTTATATCTGGAAAAGAAAAGAAAAAATTATGTGGAAGATGAAAATGCTATGAGTAGTGAATATCCACCCTTTACCATCAGAGAGAGAGAGAGAGAGAGAGAGAGAGAGAGAGAGAGAGAGAGAGAGAGAGAGAGAGAGGAGGAGAGAGAGAAGAGAGAGGAGAGAGAGAGGGAGAAAGAGAGAGAGTGGGGGGGGGGGGGGGGGGGAGATTTTACTATTTATTAAATGCTTATAATTTTGTGGGGATCATTCATTAGGAGTTCAATTAAAATTCAATAGTGTGCTTAAAAATTAATGATTTATACCTCAAATCAGTTGCAGGAATTACTGAGTTATTTTTTAATGAGAAAATTGCATGCTTCTGCTATCAATTTGTTTATGGTTTTTTCGGGTTATAATTCATTTGAGAAGAATTTAGAGCCAGCAGAGTGACATATTGATTTTGTTTATTATCATAATCTTGTGTCTCTGTATTGGACAATAAAGTATCTTGCTATTAAAATGAAGCAACCAGGCAAGAAATCTAACTGGTAATTTGTCACTCGAATGATTGTCTGTTCTTACTGATCTCCTCCTAAATATTAAAGCCCCTGTGGCTTAGAATTCATGAAGGGTTTAGTAGTCATCCCCAACACAAACTAAGGGACTTGAGAGATGCTCAGAGGGCACTGGCCTAATGATTGCCCAAGCTTTATAATTAGACGTATACTTCTTGCAAACTGAATTGCTCTGAGGAAACTTCCCTGTGAGCCAAACATACATTGATTATTTTTAATGAAAAAAAAAATCGGGGGGTGTCGATCAATGCATTTCCACATTTTCTTCATTACTCTTCAGTTACATCCAGTATACCCACAGTTTCATTGCAAGGTGAAAAGCAAGATTATGGATGGGTAATGAAAAGTGACTTGTACAGTGATAAATAGACTGATACACAGTGTGTCCATGGGAGACTGTAAATAAGGTCAATGGGTCTGGACAAAATGTCAGTCCTTGCATTCCTCCCTAATTCTGTGTCTATAATGCGGGCCTACAGAAGTGTTCGTGCCTTCAAATTTGATTATACTCCCTCCTTAATGAAGGCTGTCAATCCCCAGAACTTTCAATTAGGGCCCTTCAGTCCAGATTAATATTCTGGTCACAAACCAGAAAACTTGTCAAATTTGAGCTGAACTTGAACAGAATTCCAAATGCCCTTGCAAAAATAAAGGAAATAGAGATGGATTTGCATGTTTTAGAAGATAAGATGTACATGTATTTGGTGTAGCATGACTGTATTTTGTATAGTTATGTTTTAAAATTAAATTAAATTGATATTGATAAATCTAAAAGTTGTACAGTTTTTCATACAATTCAACTCTCATTGAGATGTTGCATTAAGCATTTTGCAAAAAGAGAACATGTATGCTGTAGATTCCTAATTAAAAACGAGGAATTAATATCCCCGTAATATCGCAAGAAGCACATCTCTCACTTTTATTTTTTGGACAGATGTAAATTAATTGAAAGCGAAATAAAAATTTGTTTGCAGTTTTATATTCTCGCGACTTGATGCAAAACGGTGGAATCGTGGAATTAAGACCTCACGTAAAATAAGGAGTCTACAGTACTCTTTTTCATATGACATTGTTTATTTGCTGAATAAAATACTGTTGTAACAAATAACAAGTAAAATATTAGGAAAGAAATTGACTTCACTATAGGTGTGAATTTGATATAAGAGTGTACATTGTAACCATGTTTAACTGTACCATTTCGATTACAGGTATATCAGGTTCCCCAGTTGACCTCGAGGACCGGCGGAGGACCTTTGGGTCCAACGTGATTCCCCCCAAGCCCCCCAAGACCTTCCTACAGCTGGTGTGGGAGGCCATTCAGGATGTGACCCTTATAGTTCTGATAGTAGCTGCTCTTATCTCACTAGGATTATCATTTTATCCAAGATGTGAGTATATGGTATTCAAGTTCTAAAAACTTGCTACTGATTTGATATCATCAGATGTCATTGGCCATGCAATGCTGCTCAACATGCATGTTAATACACACGGAAATATTTCAGTAACACAGTTGTACCCGTATTCAGTCACTGCAAATTGTTTTGAAATCCTATACCACTCAGAGGCAGTGCTATTTTGAATTTTTTTTTTTTTTTTTTGGGGGGGGGGGGGGGAAAGAAAGGGTGAATATTAAAATTTGTTAGTTTCCAGTCCTTAAAATATCCCTAGATTCATTTCATTGAATTATTTTACTAGCCATGTGGATTACCAGAAGTCACAAGTAAACAGATGCTTGCTTTGAAAAATAGCGTAGTAAAATTCTGTAGCATATTGGATAATACATACAAATGTCCATTTTGTAGTAAACCATAGAAATGTATGTCTCCTGGTTGTTTGCAGATGTATTCATGTGTCTGGTGGTTTATACCCTCTAATGGTAGCCAAAAGCTCTTAAATTTACATTAGGCCATCTTCCTTTCAATATATGAAACCACATTCCAAATTGATGCAGGAAATGTATGCCGACAGTTCCCCCCATCCATCTCCCTCGGTTTGGGATCAGTGTACTCATGAAGCACTCCCTTATGATCACTAATCAAACATCCACAGCATACCCATACAATCTCCAAGATATTTCCAAAATGTCAGGATGCAGTAATAGTCATGGAATACAACATTTTTGTGTGAGAATGAAGGCCCCTGTCTGATTTATTGTCTACGCTGCTTCTTCCGAACTTGTAATATTGTTTTATATTCATAAATCTATGAGAGGGCCCAGCCATCAAGATAGCAATGCATCGGTCCGGTATTACTCTAACATGCAAAGAGCATTGTACGATTGGTTTGGCCAGCTATAGCCAAGTGTACCTCCGTCAGCCTTTGTTTTAGATCACTATTGATTATACATAAGACTCTCATCAAACAAACTTGGAACGGAGAGCAACAGATCATTAAGAAGCTCAATAAGGAAGGATTAAGTCCATTTTTCAATTTGTCAAACAGAAATAAATTGTATAGATTGCAACTTCAGCTAAATAAGAAAAAAAGAAATTTTGCTTCCATTTATTTTAGGATTTATGTACGTATGAGGCAGTATATTTCTTCTCTTTATTGAATATTAAAGCCCACGCAATGATCGCAATCATGATGTGGAGTTCATTTTTACTCTCTTTTAACGGGGAGTTGAATGCAATTGGGATAAACTTGGCACGTGTGGTATAAAGATTTATATTAAACTAGAGCATGGAACAGTACATTGTTTGCATACATTCTTCAGTCATAAGATGATTTTAATTCTACAACACAAAGAACAAGTATACCTTGATTTTTGTAATTATTCACATCTATAGATTAATTTTTTTTAAAGGAGAATCATAAAAAAGAAACCTCAGAATCTGTGTGTTTAATGTTGTTGGTATTGAACTCATTGTGGTGGTTTTAATTATTTAAATAACAAACTTTTCAAAGATATTTCCGCAAACATTCTACAAACATGAATTATTTGTGAACACTATAGATACATGAATAAAATAAATATGATATGTGTATTAAAATTTGAAATGTACCAATGTGGAAACAAGTGAAATTTTCTCAATGTGAAATTAAAGATTTGAACAGTTTCTTATATATTGAAATTAAATATTTGTACAGTATTTTATAAGAAAATTAAAGACTTGTGTAGTATCTTTTATGTAAATTAAAGATTTCTACTGTATTTTAAAAGAAATTTCTACAGTATCTTATATGGAAATAAAAGACTTTTATAGTATCTTGTGTGAAAAATCAAGACTTGTGGCATATTTTATCTGACGATTTCTCTCCCTTTCAGCGGAGTCAGAGGGTGGTGACTCCTCGGAGAAGGAGGCTGGTTGGATCGAGGGTGTGGCCATTCTGGGAGCAGTGGCGGTGGTAGTGCTAGTGACAGCTTTCAATGATTATCAAAAGGAGAAACAATTCCGAGGACTTCAAAGCAAAATCGAGCACGAACATCAATTTTCTGTGATTCGTGGCGGGCAGGACAAAAATATTCCAGTAGGAGAAATAGTTGTAGGGGATATAGCTCAAGTTAAATATGGTGAGTGTGTGAATACTGGGGGTTTTGGTTTAATGTATTGTTTTATTGATATTAATTATTGATACGTCATAAAAGGATGGGACTAACTTATGTGCACAACCCCTGAAAAAAGCTCGGACTAATAAGCAAGACATACCTGTATGCGATAATATACAGAATATCAACATCATATTGTTCAGGCTTAAGTTGAATATGGGTCAATCAAAATCTGATGTTGCAGTAGAACTGAAATTCATTGAGGGCCTTGATATTGGAAAATTACAATCTTCAAATGGTTTAGTTAAACTTGAATCAACACTTTGAAACACTATTTACTGATGATGCTGTGCATGAATTTCTAAAGGTGTTAAGAACAATTTCGTTAAGAATTGTCATAGAAAAAATATTACATTGAATAGGGATAAGCAATATTAAAAAGGGTGTATATCATCTGTTGCATTTTGTCAGAGAGAATACAATGAGTGATGAGGAAATCATGTTTTAAACCAAGGGGGAGCAACTCTTCTTTATTACAACAATGGTTTGATTCTTTGTTCTCAGTGGGAGGGACTTTATGGATCGGCCGCAATGGGTTTTTTTTTTTCTTGTGGTTATGTTGAGCTGTCTTGACTTGTATTAGCCTTAGTCTTTTCCTACTGATCAGAATAATTGAAATTTTCTGTGTTGGAGACAAAACAAGGATGGAAACAGGTTAACCAAGGAAGCTGATTGATTTAAATCTAATAATTGCTGCTGTTCCGAAAGTGATGAACACTGATTGTCTGTGGCATAATAATGAATTGAAAGGGGGTAGGGAGAACTGATTTATAGTGCGGCTTATTGAATAGAAAGGTTGGGGGGGGGGGGGGGGGGGGGGGGGGGGGGGCAGGGAGAGCTATTACCGTATTTAGTGTCTATTGAATTGAAAGGGGGCAGGGAGAGGTAATGTACAGTGCCTATTGAATGGAAATGGGGCAAGGAGAGCTAATATATAGTGCTTTTTGAATGGAAAGGGGGCAGAGAGGGAGGGCTAACTTTGAGTGCCTTATTAATGGAAAATGGTATAGAGCAAGCTTGGGGAGTCTAATGGATGAAATGGGGCAAGGAGTGCTAGTTTTAAATGCATTAAAATGGATGGGGGCATTGAGAGTAGCTTTGATAACTTAGTGAATGGAAAGAGGGACAAGGATAGTTAGTTTGGAGAGCCATACAAATGGAAAGGGAGCTCATAATTAGTGCTTTATGAATGAAAGGGGTCAAGGAGAATTATTTTTAGATGCCTAATGAATGGAAAAGAGGGCAGAAAAAGTGAGTTTTGAAAGCCAAATGGATCATTATCCCAGAGAGAACTTACTGCAAAACCTTATGAATGGAAAAGGGGCAGGGAGAACTGGTTTTGAGTGATGGATAATCAAGAAGGAAAGATCTTGTAGTTGTTGTGTTGACCAAATTTAGAGAATCATTATTGTAGTAAGAAATTAGTTCATTTAAATGTTTTACAACATTGTACTACTGTGCAGATTATTTTTGGAAGGTGTCATAAAATGGTATACCATTTTAGCATTTTTAGCTTATATCTCCACAAAACAAGCAAATGTACAAACTTAATTTTGTTGACTTCATATTTAATTGGCAAAATAAGCCAAAACTAGTACCAGGTCAAATCAAATTGTAAAACAATACCCTATATACTATTATACTAGATATTTGAATTTTTGAAAATTAGCTAAACTGACATTAATTAAAAAGAAGAAACTTGTTGTTTCATGAGGTGCATATGCTTGGGTGATATTCTTTTATCAAGAAATCTGGCCCTGATGTTTCACATTCACAATAATGACACCATAATAGAGTTTTGATTTTACCACCAGATTCAGTTCTCCACAGTATTCCATATAGTTGAGTTTTCCTGTGGTGGAATTTATGACCTGAACACTGATCATTGATATGCAGGATGGGGATGTCGCAGAAGGAAGGATCTGCAGGCAATGGGGAAATCTTCCGTTATGATGCTGAAGCACTGAGCACACATTGCAGTCATTGATGTAGAACTACTGTACAAACATATGCATAAGCTCGTGTTGACTGCCAGTGTAACAGGGGGCCTCAATATAATAGACTGATCAGAGATATTGATCCCAAATCCTGCTCAATCAGGATAGGATTCCTGGTCCCAGAGGGAACAACAGCCAAGGACTACAACCGACTAATAAATAGAAAAGATGGTTTCTGTCACTTTTATGTAGGCTTTATCTACCAGTGAAGAAGAAAAAAGATTGATTCTAATGAATCACCATCGTTTTACATGCTCATTATTGAAGTTGAGTGCTCGATAAAGAAAGCCCTTTTGATTGTCGCCTCCTCCTCAGCTTTTTGTAGGGATGTCATCAGTTTTTTGTCAATATCAAGGCTGCCAATTTGATAGATCTCAGAGTTTTTTGCCCAGTTATGGGCTCCTGTTGATGGACATGCTTCTCTCTTTAATGTGATCTAAGTGTTGATGATACACAATCTATTGCATAGGACGGATAGGATTTTTGCAATTTTTGATGAAAGCCTGTTACATACAACCTGAACTGTGCTAATGTTAAAGATATTAATTAGATTTTTTTTTAGCATCCCCAAAAACTTTGCCTTATTTTTTTCTTTCAGTCAATTAAGATTTAATTAGTTGATGACAAGTATGAAAATATAAAAAAAAACTACGGGAAGCATCTGGAATGTAATGTAGAAAGCAATTTAATTATGGCTGGTAGATTGTGCTAAATTGTTTGAACCTGTAATAAATTTTTCATTTTAATGACAAGTTCAACAAGATAAAAAATTCTTTAGGATATAAAGCTGATCAATTTTCAAGGTTGTTGAATGAGACCATATGTAGATTGCAGATATAATCTTGAAATTGTGGCCTAATGAAACCTTACCAAAGTACACACTAGCAGAAAATGAGAAGTACATCATCCTAATATTTAATTCGAATTAAGCTTTTTCAGCAAAAACAATGACAGCTAGTGGCCAAATAATGGATGCAATATTTTATGAGAAAATCCATATCGTATGTCAGAATAACACGGCTTCGCATCCAATCGCAGGAGTGCATTAAATTAGTTTATTTTATTACAAAAATCGCAAAATTACAGCTTTTAATTCAGCATGTGGGCGCGCACATCATTTTTTTTTCTTGAAAAAATTATGACAAAAGATAACTGCCTTATTTTTTTTTTTAAAATATGATCTTTCAGTGTCACATTCTTGTTCAAGTTGTATCTAACATTTTTTCTTTTCATTTCTACAGGTGATTTGTTACCAGCAGATGGATTAATAATTCAAAGTAATGACTTGAAAGTTGACGAGAGTTCCCTAACGGGAGAGTCAGACCATGTAAAGAAAGGGGAGAAGACCGACCCTATGATGTTCTCAGGTGAATCTCAATGCTAAAGCAATCAGTCTGTACATATCATAACACAAGTATATATTAACACTAATTTTGGTCTCAAGTATTCGGTCAAATTACCACAGTGGACTGGCAAACATTTTCTGTAGCTCAGATTCCTTTATCCAATTATCTCTTCTCAGCAGTCACTGTGGAAAAGAATAAGGAAGGGACATGATTATATATGACACATATTATTCTTTTTTCTTTTTTTTTTGAGGGGGGGGGGGGGGGGCTCTGATAAGTAGTGTTTCATTTTCATATCAGTGGAGAGTGGGGAAAAACTCATTCAAATCATTTTATGAACCTTTCCCATACCATTGGTTTTCAAGAGAAGAAAGAAAATATACACCATTCAAATATAAAGTTAAATTTACTATTCCTTGAAAATATATAGGATATTTCACTGCTTTTACTAGCTCATAAAATTTATGTGCTGTAAATATTTAGAGTTTAACATTGACAATGAATAAATATTTTCAAAAATTCAATAGTCACTAGAACTCTATGAAACATTGTAATTGGTAGTCCCCACACATAAACAATAAAAGAATTAGTATGGTTGTCTCAGCCACAGAATTTCCTCCATGCCAATACTGTTATATAAAAATTTGCAGACTTGTTTTCACCTGACAATTACATTGTTACAGGTACTCATGTGATGGAGGGTAGCGGTAAAATGCTTGTGACAGCAGTAGGGGTCAACTCACAAACTGGAATTATTTTTGCCCTTCTTGGTGCCTCAAGTGAGGAGGGAGAGAAAGACAAAAAGAAAGACAAGAAGGACAAGAACAGGTTAAAAGGCGAGGAGGGAAACGGAGGTATGGAATGCATCACCTTTTGGATGATTCATGTTTATTTTTTAATTTTATTTTCTATAATGGAATGAATATCGTTATAAATATTAATCATTTACATATATATGTATGTTTTGCAAGATTTTTTCCTTCCACATTTCTTAATTGCATTCATTTAGTGTATGAACTTTATTAAGTAGATATTAACCAAAAGTCCCCCCATTAACATGTATGTGTGATTATCTTGTCTGTGTGCATCATCCAATCAAGGCTGTTCATTTGTGCATTTTGTGAGTCCTTTTGCTTTGAAGTAGTTGACTGATGAGCAAGTGCATAAAGGTGACTTCACCATGAAATGAATTCAGTTTATTATCTTGCAGTAAGGCTTATCATATCTTCATATCAGACAAAGATACAGATTTCTGGCAAATAAATTTGAAAAAATAATTAAGACATTGAAAGCTTTAAAAATGAATGAAAAATTCAGGATCTCAGAAGTCACCTGGCACCTGCATGTTTGAATTAGAAAAAAAAATGATGCAATAATTTCATGTGAGAGAGAGAGAAAAGGAGAGAGAGAAAAGGAGAGAGAGAAAGGTTTTTCATTTTGTGGTGTTTTGTGCTCATGCTTGGCCTGAATCAATGAGGATTGATGTGTCCATCTCTGTGTGACATTGTGTTATGTCTTAGTCTAGTTCTGCATGTTCATCATGTGCATGTTTTGCATGTTTTGTGTTTGAATTCTAACATTTTTGCTGGATTTATAACCAACTTTCTAGGTAGACCTTCTAAAAGACGGTGCTATTAGTAGTAGACATCAGGATAGCCTTATATGTTAGCAAATTAATAATACCTCCTTATAGAAAGAAAAAAACCCTGAGGACCATTTTCCCACCACTTCTTCGTTCAGTTTTGATGTTTTAGAGCCGGGTGACAAGGGATATGAGCAGCAGAAATGTTTGAAGCACAGCTGGTGTGCCAAAATTCATGATAAATCAATTCATTCTACATCTCTTTCTGATTTTTTAATTGGAAAAATTATATTTGTTTTTGTTAAGAATTGCATACTTAATGATTTTTTCCTGTCTAAATGCAGTCAACTTTTGAGTCAGCTACTTTTTTGTTTCATACTCAATGCAGTGACAGTTTTGGCTTATAGAGGTAAAGTAGTGATGGAAAAAAAGGAGCACAAATCCGTATATTTTTTTTCTTCTAAATTTGGTTCTCAACTCTCTGCAGCTTACACCTAGTCTGCTGCTCTTCAGGTGTTGTGTAGTACACTAACCACCACAATACACTGGCACATGACTTCAGTCAAACGGGGAAAAAAAAGGAGGGGGGGGGGGGTGGGGGGATGGGGATGGTTGAACTTTGACCTTTAATGAATGAAGTCATGTGTCCTACTGTACTGAGTTGTAATTGTAATTCTGTTGTCTGTGTGTTTTGTTTTAACAGTATTTCTGTCTGTAGTGTTAACAAAAAAGAAATCTTGCAAAAACACCTTTCTGAATCATCTGCCCATGGTAAAATTGACCACACATGGTTGGACATACTGGGTTTTATAGTATACGAGCACTCTGTTTAGTTTTTAGAGGTGTTATTTCCACAGTAGGTCTAACCATGTGTTAACATCTACCCCTGACTTAGATTTGACCACCCATGTATACATTTTACTAGTATGTGGCACAGACCTGGTCCTTCCATTTGTCTCCCACCCTGACTCCTCCCCTTGCCTCACCCCCATGGAATCGGTCCCTACCCCACCAGTATTGTGAACCCAAAGGGATGGGGTCAGCTATTACTCTAACATGTTAAGGGTAATTAAAAACAAAAACACTAGATCTGTAGCATTCTCTATTGTTTGATTTTCATAGACTTGTAATGGCCAATATGATTGCTGTGGTTTTGAAGTACTATCTAACTTTTTATTTCCCCAGAATATACCACAATTAGAATGAATTTATTTCAACATGCATTGCATCAAATATAAAATCAGTCAAGTTTTAAACTAGAAAGCAAGCAAAACCGAATTCAAAATGTCAACCTTGTATAAGAATATATAACAAGTTGTTTATAACCTGTCTACATTTCTTCCTCTGGATCTCTTTATGCATGCTTTTATTGTACAGACACAGTGAATCACCCTACAGGTGCTTGAAGATCTCCGGCTTGCTGGGATAGCTATGTAACAGGGATGGAGGCCTTTGGTTTGCAGGGAAAGCTTTATTACCCACCCATCCCCCACTCCACTCCCATCCCAACACCCCAAGGGTAGGGGAGAGGGGGATTTAGCTTGGTAGCTTTCTTATTGAAGGATGGAGGTTTTAGTTCTCCTTGAGCTGGAGTGGCTATTTTATGATTATGGTATGCAGTTTCCCATAAAGTAAGGGGAATGGGGGGGGGGGGGGGGGGTAATAATAAGTAATACCTCATCATGGAGAATAGGAGATGGGAATGGGGGGACCAGTGTCTGTGTGTCTGTTGGTTTTGACATGTTCAATAATTGAATGCTTCCTGCCTTGGCTTGCAGGCTCACGTACCAACACAGCGGGACAGAACACTCCATGTAAGTGAACATCATTTAACATTATATCAATACGCTTCATCTCTTGTGCAGTACAATGCAATCAATGTGGTATTTTTATTTTTTTTTTTGGCATTGATTTTAAAATATTTTGGGTTGGTTGTGTCCATGTTGTGGTATAATTTATCATCACAAAGTGTGTGTGCACTATGTATTGGCCAGAGCTACTGTTTGTCTGGAGGTACAATGTTATAGTCAATGGAGGAAAGAGGAATAAATTGTGAAAGCCGCTTATCAAAGAAAACAATTTTAAAAAAAGCAAAATAGAAATAGGCATTCTAAATAATAATTGTAATTTGTAGCAAAACAATATTTTAGGCAATAATCCATGCAGAAATTGTTTTGTCTGTAAAAATTGGCACCTTTTGATGTTGTCAAGTGTAAAAACCAATCACAATGGAGGAAAAAATTAATATCAATGTGTTTTCAAATTTGATCATTTCACCAGTGCATTATTTCTACACTGAGTCATGAAAGACGTAGGTATATAAGTACTAGATAATTGTGTCAGAATCTGATGATAGCTAAGAGTTATCTCCCATTTTAATTATAACCCACACTATACTTATAAGCTTTAACATATACTCCAGATGCATTTTGCGTTGCACAATTATATCAACAATGAAATATGTAGGCTTCATTTGTGTGTTGGATATATATTTCACTTATTTTGCTTTTTATAAAACGCTATACATATTTGTGACATGAATTTCAGCGTGAATATTGTGAATAATATTAATTGAATTTTAAACTTTTAATAGAAGAGTTATTAGTAACAGGTAATTGATAATGCTAATTTAACTTGATGGAAGATATAATCCTTGATACATATAATTATATAACCGTATGCTTATTTGTAATTATGAATCTTTTAGACTCCAGAAATTTTGAACATGGCAAGTTTCACACACTAACAGGCTTAAAAATTAAAAGAAACAAATTAACTTATTTTAAAACACAAAGTCCTGCCCAATTGCTAAAATCAGAACAAACAAAAGCTTGGATTAACATGAATGAGCAGCTAAAAAGGAGCTTAAGAAATGAAAATTGGAAAGCCAGGCTTCAAGAAGTTTGAAAATTAGTAAAGTTTTCCACAGATGTAATTTCTTTTATTCTACCTCTTTAAAAGAAGTAGTATCTAGATTGGGCAAGGACTATGCTTAAAACTTCAACTGTAAAATGAAGTGGAAAAATTGTAAATTATTGTTTAATATCAATAATGAATTAACAGACATTTTATTACTAAGTGAGCTTTTTATGATCTTCCACATAGTCCGTCCATGTTGAGTCGGGCAACACTAAAGCTAGGTCTTGGCTTTATGCTGCTTTTCTTCATCTTTTTTTTTTCTGTTTGGAAGAACATACAAGTTATATGTAAAAAATGTTTACAGTTACTGCTTGACTATGTAAAAAATCATGATACAAGGGGAAAAATTACTATGTAACCTGTATTATATCAACAATAGTCAGAGCAGGTGCTTTCAAATCATCACATATGTTATATTTATTGGAGAGGTGCTGAGTCAAGGGCCCCAAAAATGAGTTGCATCGTAGCTACACCACTCAAACACAAAGGGTGCTGGATATTCCTGTAACCACTTTCTTTTAATGAATGCATGTGATGTGCATAATTACATCATCCCTATTTAACACACTTCTTGGTATCATATGCAGCATGTGTTTACTAGATATTATCAGCAAATTCTGCATCTTGTGCAAAACTGGTGAAAATCGTGCACTCTTGGTTCCTGCGTAGAGTTTGGTTATCCTTGAAACTAACCAATAAAAAGGTGTTTGGTATTGATGGTACAGTAGTCAGAGAGTGCATGCTTTTCATTATTTAAAAAAAAAAAAAAAAATATATTGAAATGTTTAGAAATTAGAGGAAATGTTTGGTTGCAGCTAGAGTTATTATAAACTCTGATTGGTTTATTTTTTGGTTTTCTTCGGCATGAAAAGAGAAATTTTATTTTGGGTTTGTTTGTAGTAAGAAAAAAAAGCATTTTTCAAAGAATTGTCAAAAAGCTTGTCATCATACTGCCCAAAGACCTGACAGTGCCTATGTACATGTATTACATATTACACATATAATGCACCAATTACCTTGTATACACGGAGTGTTGATATCATAGGTGGTAGGTGGTGAAAGAACTTGTTAGACTTAAAACCACTTCAAATAGGAAAAAAATGTAACTATCTATTTGCACTAGTTTGAAAATGTAGATCTATGGATTTTAAAAGCACCTGCAAACTTCTTTACTATATACTATGTATAATTTCTCTCCTTGGTAATTCAGTAAATCTTGCTTAAGACTGTCTAATGATATGACTGCTTCCAGTTGGTAACAATTATGTTTATATATGAATGGTGAATGCCAAGATAACAGTACAATTCTTTGAGAAAACAATGTCTGACTATATCTGATATTATCATTGTATAAATGTCATTGATTTATATGTACATGTATTCATTTTCGTTCTCTTCTTTTTTCTTTACTTAGTGCTTTCTAGTGATCCCGATACAAAAGTGGGTATGTGAATGTTATTTTTTTTTCTTGGTTTTTGACACTGGTCCATGAAACAGTGCTGTTGGTTTAGGGCAAAGCTGGGTTCATTTTGGGTTTCCACTGGTAGTTTACAGTCAGGAAAATGTAAAATTTGAAAAATGTAAACTCAAGAAAAATGGGGATCGGGTTGGGTAGAAAGTTTTTACTCTTTGGTAAATTAAGCTTTATGTCAAGAATTGCACTGTTGAAGGACTAAGTGTTGAACTATGGGTTGCTTAATGTTAATTATATATACATCATATCTTCAATGTATCATATCATTAAGCCTTAATCAGGCAAAAATTATTCACATCAAATCTCCACTTAACATAAAGAGAATTTCCTTTCCCCCGATCTGAAGAGATTTAGTGTGTATGAGTGTCTGGCTGTTGTAGATATTGATAGTATCCATCCCGTGATTCCCGCCGGAAACAACACCCACAACAACTCCACCAATGTCAACAACAAGGTCGCCGACAAAGGGGAGGGAGAGGGGGCTGAGGGGGAGAATGTTCCCAAACCCAAGGTCGAGTCCGCTCGGAAGGAGAAGTCCGTTCTACAGGGCAAACTGACCAAGCTTGCCATTCAAATCGGATATGGAGGTATGCTATTGCCAATAACTGTGACTATGTAAACTTCTTGTATTGTGTCTCTTCAGTATTTTCATAAAATAGGTGGCTAAAGCTATAAGATGAAATATAAAGCTTGTTCAGCTGACTTTAAAGTTTGTAAATCTGTACCTTTTTCTCTAATAGAACTGATATCAATATATGTAAACTGATAAAAAAAATCCTTCTGGCACCAGTAATGAAAACAAGACTATGTTGATTAAGTGCTTCAACACTATGTTGTTAAATTACTATAAACCTAGAATATATACAGATTAACAATATCATATTAAAATTCCAAATAAGAATTGCTAAACCTTTGTCCTTTTGTCGACAGGCACGGCTGTTGCTGTACTGGTGGTGCTGATTCTGATCGTCAAGTTCTGTGTGATCGAGTTCGGCATCAATGGCAAGTCCTGGGAGGCGGACAAAACGGCCGAGTACATCGAGACGTTCGTCTTCTACTTCATCATTGGAGTGACTGTGCTGGTGGTGGCTGTTCCCGAGGGTCTCCCCCTGGCTGTCACCCTGGCCCTGGCCTACTCTGTCAGGGTAAGTTACATGGACAGGTGGTCAGAGAATCTGCAAGTCTGATTGGTCAGTTTTAAGAGTATGTCCATAGACCAGAAAAAAGAGTCAGAGTATAAACATTTGATTGCATGGTCAGTTGAAAACGAGAGTAGTAGCATATTGATAAAAGTTGGACAGCATAAGGAGACAGCCAAAGACCTGTACAGATAGTCAGATATGTAGATTTAGGAGTATGTCTCATACAATTTTACAAGATTGTCTCTGTAATCATACACTCAGAAAATCAGGGTGTGCTAGGTATGCAGATAGCTGCTTAACCTTGATACTTCATGACATCATTGATTTGTATGATGTCAACAGAGCTTAGACAGTATTACATTATTCATCCAGAATTGCAAGGAATTTATCATAACTTGCATTTAAAAATGAATTATAATTTTCAGAAAATGATGGATGACAACAACTTGGTGCGTCACTTAGATGCGTGTGAGACCATGGGTAATGCCACAGCCATCTGCTCGGACAAGACAGGAACCCTCACCACCAACAGGATGACTGTGGTCCAGTCCTACATCGGTGGTAAGGGGGCGGGGCAGAATTCAGTGTTCCCATATTTCTAACTATTGCATACTCAGATAAAACAGACTTGATTTCTAGTGTTTATTGAGCTGCTGGCAGACCTGGTAATTGGTCCTTAATTATTGACTGTTTTACAGGGGCCCACTATAAGAGCACCCCTAACTTCAGTGCCCTGGCGCCCACCATCCAAGAACTGGTAGTCCGCAGTATCGCCATCAACAGTGGTTACACCTCACGTGTCATTGTAAGTACTGGATATTGGTGAATAGTCTCCATACATCAGAAATACACCTCACATGTCATTAGTACTGGATATTGGGGATAGTTTTCAAACATTAAAAATACACCTCACATGTCATTGTAAGTACTGGGTATTGGGGATAGTCTCCAAACATCCAAAATACACCTCATGTATCATTGTAATAAAGCAAACAGGGGTCATCTCAAAACATAAAAAAGTCTTAATAATGGAAAGAGTATATGGGCAGAAAGGGTCATTTAAAGATAAATTTGGAAGCAACAGAAATTGTGTTATTTTCTTTTAAAAAGACAGATCAAGTGCCCCTTGCTTTCTTTCTGGACATAAAGTAGAAATAGATATCACTTTTGTTATTCAAGTAATAAAAAAGAGTAAAATGTGGCATTGAATCAATTTAATGAAAAGTAAAACTGTGTTTTAATTGTTGCAGCCTGACAAGGATGGGGGCCTACCTCAGCAGCTAGGAAACAAGACGGAGTGTGCTCTGCTGGGCTTTGTCCTTGACCTGGATCAGAAGTACCAGACGGTGAGGGACGAGGTGCCGGAGGAAGCCCTGTACAAGGTCTACACCTTCAACTCGGTCCGCAAGTCCATGAGCACTGTCATCAGCATGAAATTTGGCTACCGGCTGTTCACCAAGGGAGCATCTGAGATCGTCCTCAAAAAGTAGGTCAACCAATTGACTGTTTAAGAAATATAAGTTTTGATAAAAGCAAAAATAATTTTAAAAATTACTGGTTCTTAGGGATGTTATTTCTGAGATATATTTTGATTATGTTTAATACATCATTATTCTAGTCTGAACAGTGTTTCATTATTTGTGGGGACATGAATGTATTCAAATAATGCAGTTCAATGATTTGACCATATTTCACATTAGCATGGTGATCCTAATGATATTTGATATCAAAATATGCCATTTGCATGATAATATTTAATATAATTCATGACAAATGACGTTGTCTGGAGGGACATTTGATACTCAGTATTTCCTGAATCAGCTAGAGAGGAGTACAGATCTGTTGGTGCCATGACGTTGTTCTGTTATTTGACTCCTACCTGGGTTTTTTTCCAGGTGTAACTATATTCTGAACTGTGATGGGAAGCCCAAGCCGTTCAGCGTGGAGGACCAGGAGAATATTGTGAAGAATGTGATAGAGCCGATGGCTGGGGACGGACTCCGTACCATCTGTGTGGCTTACAAGGACTATCATACCGATCCTGGTGAGAACCTCTTAGTACATCACAGTTAAATCGTACTGATTGGGATTTTATAAAATTAATGCACAAAAAATATCAGAAGATAAACAAGTCAAGTTCTATTCATGTCATGTTTGTGTAAACAAAGTGAAATTTCTCCTTTTTTTCATACCAACATTATGATAATAACATTGAATTCCGATTATGTGTGTATTTCTTAATGACCTCATGACATTGGTCCCTGTATATGTGTGTATTGTGACTGTAGGTACAAAGACTGAGGACAATGAGGAGCTGATCAACGACAACCACGACTGGGAGGACGAGGACTCGGTGGTCCGTAACCTGACCTGTATCCTGGTCACCGGAATCCAGGACCCGGTCAGAGACGAGGTCAGTGCTACATTCCCAACACCCTACTCCCCACCCCCTTCATGCCCCAACCCCCATCTTTACACACACCCCAACCCCCAATGGTCTTAAATTGACCTGTATTCTGGTCACTGGCATCCAGGACCCAGTCAGAGACGAGGTCAGTGCTACACTCCCCACACCCCACCCCCTACACGCCCCAACCCCAAATGGTCTTTACCTGACCTGTATCTTGGTCACCAGCATCCAGGACCCAGTCAGTGACGAGGTTAGGGCAATTATGGGGGGGGGGGGGGTCAAAATGCCATGCTGCAAAGTTTGTAGGGATTACAAATTACTTGATGTTTCAAGGTTGCTTATCATTTTAATGTTTCTGGAGAGTTGCAAATCATTTCAATGTTTTTTAGGATTTGCAAATTACCTCTATTTCTTGAAGGTTGCAAATTATTTTAATTTTTTAGGAGAGTTAAAATTATATTGATTTTAGGGAATTAAATGTAACTTAATGTTCTGTTTCCTTAAATCAATACTGTAATTTGTTTGTTGTCACTTTTCTATATATTGTTAGTTTATGAAGATGCTGTCTGTAGATTCATAGAAATGGATACTTCAGGCTTAATGTTTAGTGCTCGGAGATAAACTCGTCAAGTTTCCCAACCAGGATTAGAACAAATCTTAAATGGTGATGGTATACCTTTGCTTTTATGTGCAGGTTCCACATAGCATTAAACAGTGCCAGAGTGCAGGAATCACAGTTCGAATGGTCACTGGAGACAATGTTAACACCGCCCGGTCGATCGCCACCAAGTGTGGCATCCTGACCCCACACGAAAACTTCCTGGTAATGGATGGAAAGGAATTCAATAAACGCATCCGAGACCAGAACGGAGAGGTACTGTTACTGGGAGCTCTTAATTCTTGTCATCATTCTGTGCTGTCTATATGGAAGACATAGCAGATAAATGGGAGTCGGGAATATGATATTAGACACAATGAATTATAGCCCCGCTAATGGCATGGTGGATTTTGTATTTCATTTTCTCAGTTTGGGGATACTTCAGTAATTCAAGCCATTGATGGGGAATTATCTTGTAAGGGAATCTGTTCATCAAATGAAAAGAAGCTTATGAAATTTAGAACCTACTTGTTTGCAGAAAAATTACTGCGTAGAATTGTGTTCTTAATGATTTTTTGCCAATATAAAGATTTGCATTTCACCCAGTTTCATTTGAACTTCACGAAATGGCATAATCTTCATTGTAAAATGGAATTTTTTTAATTTCATGGTTTTTATTGCTTTCAAAAAGAACCTAGTACATTAGAAATAATTGTCATGTGTGTTGCATTGTATTACCATTTCAAAATACATTTATAGCTGTGAAATCTTTGAATTTAGCAGAAAAATGAATCTTTTTTAATGACTATTTATCCTTTAGTAAATTACTTTAACAACATCAAATAAAATCTTTCTGAAATTCACTTAAACAATTTCCATAATGAAGTTGCTAACTAGTGTAATATTAACCCATAACATGCCATTGATGGTACGTTGATGATGATTGTGAAATTAATGGTGATAATGGTGAATTTATTTGTAGGTCAGTCAGGAATTGTTGGACAAGATTTGGCCTGACCTTCGAGTGTTGGCCAGATCCTCCCCCCAGGACAAGTACACGCTGGTCAAGGGCATCATCGACAGCAAGAAATCCACCAGCAGGGAGGTGGTGGCAGTCACAGGGGACGGAACCAACGACGGCCCCGCCCTCAAGAAGGCCGATGTGGGCTTTGCTATGGTAAGCAGGATATATGTGTCACCTTTACCAAAGGGAATAGATACTTTTAGATTGTTTTTATAACCTGTGCAAACAAAGTTTGGGTAATGCATAACTTTAGGGGATGGTATAATGGAATCATCATGTTCATTTATATATCCTTTTGTCTGTCCATCCATTTCTTCATCTGTTAGTCCATCCAACTTTGATGTCTGGTCCATTACTTTTACAAGAGGAAATATTATTGGCTTAAACTTGATACTTGGCACAGAGATTTCCTGTGAACTGAAGGCTCTTATATTTATTTTTGACTTGATAGTTTCTTTCTTGGTCAGTAATTCGATATTTTTTCTTTCCTCTATCAGGGTATCTCAGGAACAGATGTAGCCAAGGAAGCCTCAGATATTATCCTGACTGATGACAATTTTACCAGCATCGTCAAGGCCGTCATGTGGGGCAGAAATGTGTATGACAGCATTGCCAAGTTCTTACAGTTCCAGCTGACCGTCAACTGTGTGGCTGTAATGGTTGCTTTCTTTGGAGCCTGTATCATTAATGTGAGTTGGTACACTATTCCTCCAGTACACTATTCCTTCAGTACACTATTCCTCCCTGATAAGGGGAACAACTCTCATTCATAATTGCTAAGCCTTTACAAAATGTTGAAGTTAAACAGATTAAAGTTGTGTGTTTTAATTCTCAGTTGAAAACTGGATTTCTTTTGGAAAATTATGATCACAAAAGCAAAGTTCTGTAGAGATTTATATTGGTTGTTTGCACCTTAAGTTGAATATCTTAAGATTTAAAGTAACTGTACAACTTGGTGTCATGATGTACTGATCTATTTTACAGGACAGTCCCCTCAAGGCCATTCAGATGCTGTGGGTCAACCTGATTATGGACACACTAGCCTCCCTCGCCCTGGCCACAGAGCTGCCCAGTATGGAACTCCTGAAGAGAAAACCATACGGGAGGACCAAGGCCCTCATCTCCCGAACCATGACAAAAAATATTATGGGACATTCTCTTTATCAGCTTATTGTTGTTTTTGTTCTCTTATTTGAAGGTAAGTTTTATGGGATATATCAGCTATTGTTTTTTTCTATTGTGTGTGCATGAGGTGTTCATTGGACTGTTAGGCAATTATGCAGGAATTACTACCACCAAAGCTTAATTACTGAGAAAGCTGTAGCTAAACCAGGGAATGTATGATATCATGTTTACTACAGTAAAAAAATGTATGGTCATGGATAACAAAAAAGTCAAACTGTTTAGAATTTTATTAGAACTAGTGTATAATCAGAAAGCATCAGACATTTTGGCAGCTTTTTGCAGTTATACACTGCATTCAATCTATAATTAGACTTCTCGCTTGATATCTTAGTCATTGTATATAATAAACTATTTTGCTGCTCAAAGTATTACAAAATAATAGCAAATTGAATTCTGTGTTTACTTCTTCAGTATCAAGTCAATATTTAGACCCTGTTAGTTCATGCCATCATTATTTCGCTGAAATTTTGTTTGATTTGGTTTAAAAAATTTCAAAGGGGTGGATATGATACATGGTGATAAAGTAAGCCTATATTTTTGCTCTATATTGTTTTCAGAAAAAGCTTGAATTAAAATTGTCAAAAAGATGTCACATTAATTCTATTGCACATGTACAAGTTAGATTTGGAGCACAGTACATATTGGGGGGGGGGGGGGGGGGGTTAGATTTTTCTTTAAGAATTTTAACTTTAGATTGTTATTTTAAAAAGATATATAATAGTTTTGTTTATCTCTTTCAGGAAATAATTTATTTGAAATAGACGATGGAAAATATCAGAAAATTCATGCCCCTCCTACACAGCACTTCACCATCATATTTAACTCTTTTGTTATGATGACTTTATTTAACGAAGTCAATGCTCGAAAAATCCATGGGCAGCGAAACATATTTGAGGGATTAAGAAGAAATCCAGTGTTTTTAGGAATTTGGATTGGTACATTTGTAGCACAGGTGAGTTCAGGTTTATTTGCATGCATGTTTAAAATGAAGAATGAACTTGATTCAGATGAAAGTTCTGGTAAAGTGTTTTGTATAATATTTAATCTGTTACTGTAAATGTATTACATTTGGCTGTGTATTATGTTTAACGTTTTTGGCGGAAAACGGGTCTGCTAAATCAAGTACATCGCCAAATGTAAAATATATAAGTAGATGAAGAGGTACATTCAGAAATGCGCTAAATCAAATCCACGCTAACTTGTTGAAAATTCTTACTCTGCCAATTATCGTACACGCAAAATATAATACGTTTACAGTAATTTTTCAGTTTATTACTGAAAAAAGTGCATTGTTTTGATAAGACTTAATGGTATTTTAGTTATCTGTAAATAGGGTGGAAGATATAATAAATTCGGTCAGCAGAATATAGATAAATGAGAAAAATTCTCATTACATAACATATGAGAAGGTTGTCTCTGACTGTTTTAATATTCACTACTTGATCAGTATCATATTTTGTTTATTGTTGGCAAATATATATTCATTTTATAGACAAAACTTTAGTTACTGAAAAATCATCATATTTAGGGTAGAAGTATTAGTTGATGGTGCACCGCTATTTTTTAACTACTCGAAATTGTGTTGTAAGGGATGTTTTTTCAGTTTACAGTAAAACATGGTTATAGCGAACACGCTTATAATGAATTGACACTTACAGAGAAGTGATTTTCATTCCCGATGACTTTATTACATATTGTAAACTTGATGGATATAACGAACTACGCTTATCAGGAAGCACAATCGCCCGTCCCTGGCACTTTATTATAAGCGTGTTTTACTGTATTTTGGATTATGCAAATAATATAATACAAGCAAAAATGTTCATGCCATGGATGCATTGCATTGTCTGAAATTTAAAAATTCAGTGTGAAATTACGCTTGTAATATATTAAAGCAAAGAAAGAGAATATGTGATGAGTGTCTGGTCTGTTTCAGATAATCCTAGTACAGTTTGGTGGAACAGTGTTTTCTACTAAGGCTCTGACACTGGACCAGTGGTTCTGGTGCGTGTTTTTGGGAGTTAGCACTTTATTATGGGGACAGGTAAGTCTAACTTGCAAATTGACAGATTTTTAGTTCTTTCGCTGCACTCTGGGAAATATTGATTTCCGCTGTCTCTGTACAAAAGATAACATTTTTGGAGACAATTGGTTAATGTTTAATATAGTTGAATTACGTTTTTTCCTGTTATTTCTGAGCATTTATGTCAGCAAATGATCATTGGAATCGGTCACTATGTATTTAGAAGTTTCACAAAACGTCCATTGCCAAACTGTTTTTGCATTTAGATATTTTTAATGTTTTGACTTTCACTTAATTAAAACATGATCAAATTATCATTGTCCGTGATTAAAACATAACAAGTATCCTTAATGAATGTATGATTTTTATTCAAGCTTGTCTCTCAGCAGTTTTATTTTTTTAAGTGAAAAAGAGGGAAACAGTTAAACTCCTACCTTAATTTTCTTTTCCTCACCAGATTATCACCACTATTCCAACATCTGTCTTGCCTAAGAGGATCTGCTTTTGGGGCGGCAAGAAGCAACAGGAAGTGGAAGAAGACCAAGAGGAGGAAGCAGAGGAAGTGGACGGAGTTCCTGGGCGACGCGGCCAGATCTTGTGGATCAGAGGCCTGGCTCGTCTCCAGACTCAGGTAAGGGCATGCCCAGGCTGCTGTCATGTTCGTCAACTGTTGTTTACTTACATATATATACATATATATACTCCGTTGTTGTGCGACTGACTACCTAGAGACTTAACTGACCAGTTCACTGTACTAATCATAGGAGTTTTTTTTTTTACTTTGATGAATGATAAGCCATTATTGCCAGGTTCTGAGGATTTTTTTTTTTTTGTGAGTGTGATTTTTCTAAAGAAAAATCCTTAGATCCTGCTCAAAATTGAATTTCTTCTACATTTCTTGTTTTTGAAATAATCATCATTGTTAAATTTTGCTTAACAAGTACAAAGAAGCATGTACATGTAGTATTGATAAAGATAGTTATTGAAAAGAGATCGGAAGAAATCAATCTTGGGAATGCATTTGAAGCATATTTGATGAATAGATAGACAATATCACTGCAGTACTTCAGTTATTAATTAACAAAAGCTGTTTTAGCATTTAGGTAGGGAAGCTAGTTTTTATGTTCTGCATGGCAACATGTCAGTTTAGAAATAGTCAAATAGAATAGAAAAGTACTCAAAAGTTCAATAATTGTTATCTTGTTTTGAATCTAGACATGTTGCCCAGAACAAATCAGTGATTAGTTTTGCCATGATTGTAGGTCTTTAGTTCCATGTAGACTAATGTGTTCAGTTACCACTTATGCCGCCATCCTCATTCCCTTCCCATTCATCATTTGCTTTGGTCCCAGTCACATCAGTCATAAGAGGGTTATCTTTTTGTTTTGATTTGGATTTGAGGTACACAGTGAAAAAGAGAACAGCTTGATGTTGTACAAGTCCCCTCCTTGTGTTCGTCAACTTTTTATTTTGTCTGTCCTTTTGGCCCAACTGTTTGGTTTTCATTGCGTTTTCTCTTTTTTTTTTTGTGTTATGTTTTTAACAGTTCCAGCATGCCCGACCACTGCTGCCGTCTTGACTTTACAAGGAACAATTTCTCATTGACCTCCCAAAATTTTTATCCTGGATGGCAGTAGTCCTCCATCGAGTGAGATTACTCCATCAGCAGCGGCAGCCCATTCAGTTGGTCTCATGTAGTCAATAGAGAAATGTCTAGTGGTTGTGATCCCCGTCACTGTTGTGGCTTTCCATTCTATAACAATTTTTTACATTTTTTTGGAAAGACCATGGCAAAATTGTTTTGCAGATTAAATGTTAAAATCTCTTTTCATTGGCAGTTACGAGTAGTTCGGGCATTTAAAAGCACGTTGGAGGATCTGGAGGAAAAACGTAGTGTCAACAGTTTTCACAGCTTTCATAGCTTACGAAGCTCTCGCTCTCATCAGGGCCCAAGGCCCATGAGCGAGTCGGTCACCATAGCAAACCATCACGAACGAATTTGTCGCCGATTAACCACGGCATTTGAGAGACCATTTCCCAAAATGCCCGTGTCCCCACCCGACCCTGGATTTAGACTTAAAAGCCAGTCTTATGAAAATGTTCCTCTTGTCTCTAAACAGCCGTCCCCTTTGATGGCCCCAGTGAACCCCGGACACCGGGATTCCTCCCCCAAGACTCTGAGTCACGCTGATATCAATAGTATTACAGAGACTTCTATATGAAGACTGGCCTGTCGAAAGAAACCGAACGATTTGAAATGTGTAGACTTTTTTTGTAAATGTCTCTGTGGACCTGCTAAAGTATGACTTGCATGTTTCTACAGACTGTATACATTTTTTATGGCAATATAGGTAGAAAAATTGCTTTTGAAGAGGAGAATTTTTTTGATAATGTAAATGTGTTATTCAGATGAGACATATTAAGATGTGCTTCCCTGAATATTTAGTAGGTGGTGTATATCTCCATTGTCCTGTAATATTGCTAGAACTGTTGTGTGGTAGTGTAGATTGAATGGAATGAGGCCAAGCCATGTTTTGTTTCTAGTTATCGGATTTGATCTTCAAGTCTTGTTAATGAGAGGAATGAACATACATATCACTTTACAGCTAGGGGATGTTCTTTGAGAGGTTCTGACTTTTTATATAAATCAAAGGTATTAAGGTTTCCTAAATGTTTGATTTTTGCATTACCTCTATATAACCTCTTTTCTGTTTGATGAATGGTTTATATTGAGGGCACTGTCCCCCCCCCCCCCCCCCCCCCCTTTGATAAGGTCTAGAGTCTAAGCACAATAGCTAAATTTCAGGTATGCTCCAGGTATATATATATGAGCACTGTTGTTACAAACTGCCAATGTCTTGCTATGTAGCTTTAGTCCTTACACAAGAAAGAGTCTTAGAAATCTTAAGTTTGTTAATATCACAACAGCATGTTTCCACAATGAGATTTGTAATTTTGATTCAACTAACATTAGTGAAATGTACACAATGCTAAATTGTCAACTGAGCCAGTGATATCTGCCTGCTGAGTCATGATTTCTAAGTCAGTGATTATGACTAATATGGTGATATCTGATTGAGCCAGTGTTATCCGAGTCAATGAAATCTGGCTAAGGTGGTGATATCTGACTGAATCAGAATGAGATATTACTGCCCCTCTTGTTGAGACATGCTGCCCTGTGTGTAGTTTATCTCCTGACTTTTGTTTAACCCTTCCTGATTTTTTGTGTTTAATTTCTTTTTACAGATTCGTGTTATTAATGCTTTCCGTATGGGCATAGATGCACGATTTGACAGTTCTAGTATTTCATCAATGCACAGTTACCATTCACTACAAAATCAAAAGCATAGAAAACCTGCGACCACCGCATCAAGCCCGCTTGTGACGTCGGCGGAAGAGGGAGGGCAATCTGAAACCGTGTTCTAAACAATGCCATTACTCATGGGCAAAAGCTTTCGGGCACCGATTGTTCTCCATTACAGAATTAAGACAATTAACTTGTTGAAACTCATTTACAACTTTAATTTGGTGATGTTAAAAGAAAACTGTGAACTTAAAAGAACAAGAATGATATCTTGTGAATATTAAGTTATTTAAAGAGAAAAAGATATATTCAGCCTGAAACATTGATATGTGATAGGAAGATGATACATGTATTTTCATATGTATGTGAACAAGTAATTTTGATGGCACTATAAGCAGCAAATGATCCATTGTTCAGACAGGGGATCTGTGGGGTTTGTTATACGTATACCCTGGTCCCTGTGCAGTGATACCAGTACAGTAGATATGCATGTTTTATCCCCAGCAAAGAGTGTGTGTTGAATGCTGTCATGTCAGTAGCTTGTGGTTGAATGTCATGAATAGCTCTGCTTCTGTTCCGTGATGTGTATATAGTTTCTACCTTACTCAGTTCATCACTGAACAAAGCATACTACTTATTATTATTTATATTGAATGATATGTGTTAGATAGACAGAAAGTCTCCTGAAGAATGATTTGCCTTTCCTTCCCAATCATTGGTTCATTATTTTCATTGGTCCACTAAGCATTCCAATCACGTGGTTTACCCCTACATCACCCCCCTCCAATGTTCAATCCTTCAAGTGTACAAAAGTGCACATTTATACATCTCAGGTGAGAATTACGAGCTAATTAAACTCTTTTACAAAGGATAATAGTAGCCCAGTTATTAAACAGTGTCTTTACCTGTATGAGCCCCTGAGCCCCATTATACTAAGTGCTGATTATCATTATTGTATATATACATTATATATACTGTGTGGGGGATCACTCAGTGCTAGAGGGTCATCTGCCCCTAGTGTCGTATTGGACCATTTGTAATCCTAGCTGCTTCATGTTCATACCGGAATTTCTTTAAAATTGTTTATTAAATTGTATCATAGGTATCAGACAAGGAGAAGGACTTTTCCATTTATTGTTAATGGATGCTGTTTATGTTTATAGAAAATAGCAAAAATGTTCATATCTACAATTAATAATGACAAGAATGATTTCTGGGGAAGATGTCAGTCTCCAAAATGTAACTGCTTTGGGGTGTTGAGAATAAGAGCAATGAAATATAAGTGATGCTCTTGTATTTGTTGTGGGACCATTAGAATGTTTCATTCCATGCTGAATTATGTGATAGAAATCTGCATGAAGGCATAAATTGGTGTTATTTTCTTGAAGCATGACAGAAACAGACATTGTGATTGTAAAAAAAAATCTAGGAATTAGCATGTTTTACATGTATATATAGAATTCTATTAGAAATTGTATGATTAACAAAAATCTGTGTGTGATGTGTTTTTTGCCAACAGGGACAGTTTAACGCTTGGTTTATACAATGTACTTTTGACGTGAATATTATGTATGTGTGGTAGGTTTTTTATTATCTGGAAAGATCACCAAATCTCTGAGGAAATCTCATTTCCTTACAATTTCTCAGGCCATTTTTCGGGAAGATTTCAATCATCTATTTACAGTATTTTACATACTCTAGAATAAAATTTCATCATATTGAACTAAAAACAGCAATGCATAAAAGTTTAATTATTTCATTAGCATTTTGTTTAAATCGAAAAGCTTATTTAATTTAGAGAGATACATTAATTTACCTATAATAAAGATGACCTAGTATTAAAACTGGATGGTGTTTGTTGTAAAGACTTTGAAACATGGTGAAATAACAACCTTCTTCAAATTAACAGTAGAATGTACATGTGACTAGTGTAAGGTCATTTTTTTTATTTACATGTACTTGTTATAGCCTAAATGTAGATGTTACCAGACGTTATTTTTATATTAATGTTACCATCCCCAAAAAGTCATGCTGAAGGTTTAGTGTCAAGAATTTAGTTGGAATGAAGAGTCCAGTAATAAGATTTAGAACTTGATTCAGTACATACTGAGTATGAGGAACTGTTCAGAGTTTTAGTAACTGTTCACTCTTTGATGTTTTTTTTCTTTTGTTTTGTTTTTTTTTTTTTTTGGATATTCATACAAGAAACAAATGAGTGTGTGAGAGATCTGTTCAATTTGGACTCATATTTGCAGACATTAGAAATACATGTAATAGTTAATTAATGACTATGAAATATCTGTATGTAAACTGTGTTTGTTTGTGAAACAACAACCACATGTATTGTATCTATTTCTGTGTACTCCTTGCTTTTTGTTAAATAGCTTTGTATACATTCCTTAACATAGTTTATTTAAAAACAATTGTTTATGGGTTTTATTACAATAGAAAATAAAAATTGATTACCTGTCATTGAGTTGTGTACATGTTTATTATACATAAACAGCTGCTATGGTCACCTATTTACAAGGTGTGCGTTTACCCGTTCACAAGGTTTACACATATCTCCAAACGAGAATTATCAAATTTTTCATGAAAAAAATTTTCCTTAAAATCTGTAAGTACATTTGTTACTTTTTTTCTCATTATTTTCACTCCCCGAATCACGACTGCACGATTTCGTCTTATAAAATTTATTTACTGAATTCTTAGATCAAACTAATGCACTCTTCTCCTGTATTTGACAATTTGATGGCTGCATTCTTTGCCCAGAACTCTTGAGAAAATGATTGCTTGTCGGACACACACGCTTGAATGTGTTTTCTTGGAATTTTTTGAATTCGAGAATGTGATACAGCTTGTGCATTTGACCGGAAGTGACGTATTAGATGCATCGCTGTCTTGATTGCCACCACGAGCATGGCCACACTGCAGTTTCCGGCTTGAAGCATGTTTATATTGTTCATTTTGCATGTATTTTGCGATGCATGATCCATTAACTTGATTTTTTTTTATTGTTTTACCTAACCAAAACATTGACTTATAATATACTTATATTTTGTTCCAATTTTTTTTTTTACAGAACTAGGTATTTATGAAATTGATATTTACACCATTTTTCAGAATTGATTTAATGTATCCATTAACCGGTATTTATAATTTTCTTTTAAACAAAAATAAGTTAATCAATTACCGTGTATGAATGAATTTATAGAATTTACGTGTGTTCGGTTGGAACTCTTTCGTTTATGCACAATCTATTCTCCATTACAGATCCGTGTTGTCAACGCTTTCCAAATGGACTTTGACACTTCCCAGTTAGACAGCTACGATAAAAGGAGTCGTCCCTCAGTAATTAGTCTTCAATCTTTACAATCAGCCCAGCAAAGGTCGGCCATCGCCAAAAAACCAAATCTGGCGAGCTCGCCGGAAATAGATGAAGGCAACAGTCGCGGCCCCTGGTTTGGAAGACAAGACAGTATTCCATACGCAGACGAATAAGATCAATGAAAATAGTTTTCAATATAGGTTTTATTTTAATTACACTCGGAATATTCCATGGACTCGTTATTTATCCCTTGGTTTTATTTTTTATTTGGTGTTCCTTTATTCGCTAATGGTTAACTGGCCCTTTAATATGTTTGGTTTTAGACGTCAAAGTTTATCAAAGTGTTTGCCCCCCTCCCACCCCCCTGTAATGGAAGGTCATTGATAAAACGGATGATAATTGTCATGCATGAATGTTTGGCTTCCAGAATAAACGATTTGGTAGATCACCCCGAATTACTTGATGGAAAGACTGGAAAGGTGTACCAGAATCCAAAAAATACATATCTTAACCGCTAGTGGCCATCTCACTACAGAGTACTTTATTTAAAATTGCATGTCAGCTGGATAAATGTGTGCATCCTTTAATATACAACCTGATTAACCTCGACATTTTAAAAAAATTAAAATTTTATGACTGTAGGGATAGCCGGTATATTAAAAAAAAGTATAAAAAAAGTTATCGGGAGTTTTAAAGATTAAGGGTTTAAAATATCCACTGAGGGGGGACTACGTCTAGCTCTTTCTAGTATTAGCTAACACGGCAGCTATGTTTTGTGTTTATATTTACAGTCATTATAGAAGAAAAAATGTGCAACTAATAAAGAAATTAATATAAGTTAAAATAAATTAAGTAAAGAATTGTAAAACGAGACGTCATCATAAACTTCACTAGTTTCGGTAATGTTTGCATTATCTCCCCTTTCTTGTAGACTTCTTAAAAGTCCGGAGCTTTCAGGAAAGATGTTCCAGCGAACAACCGGATGAGGAAGTGACGTCATTGTTGGAACAATTTAAATTTTCTGCTTTACGTAGCTCAACCTTTTTTCGTCAACTTAGATGCGCAGTCAATCCACTGAAGGACATCACAATTTGCGCGCCATTATACTAATATTTGTATCCATGAGACTCTTGTAGCATAGTAGCCTGGCATGTCGAAATAAAGGCATGGCTCATCACTAACCTAGAGTAAATTGATTGATGTTGAAAAATTACTATTATTCCTTAGAGGTGGAATGTATTAAAGTGTTACGGGAGATATCACATATTATACAAGTATGCATGCGACATGTATTTTGCAGTGAATTGTCTAGTAATTATTCTATTGTCTTCATTAATTGTAAACTGTGACATTACGTCATTTTTATTTTTGGACACAAACTATTTAACGTAACTTTGTTGTTTTATGCATATTGCATACACCAAGAAATGCTGTTCATGTTGTCAAGATACGAGATGATGTATACGTTATTCCTATTGTAATTCATCAACTGCTATTGTAGATCATCATTGAAAGGGGTGCACTGTGGGAAATTTTTCCGTACGATCATACTGGTGGCGTTAGCAAATGTTCACATTTTTTTTTATTTTTTATTCCTCTCTCTCTAGCACCGTTTCATTGTTGTAACCAAATATGCAGAAAAATACCTTGCACAGTTTTCAAATAATAGCACTTTCAAGCCACAAATCAGCAAAGATTTATTTAGAATATGGGATATTTCAATAATGACGATTTGAAGATTGAATTGAAACCTGTTGATTTTCTCTTCACATAATACTTGTTCCAGATGCACTGACATGTAACTATGATGTAATGTATGTAGCAGAATGGCTATATATATTTGTTGAATTGGAATGTTATAGGATATTCACCATTCTTGTTGAGTTTTTGTTCGTCTTGTACATACACACATATATTTAATACCCTCTTCCAGCCATTTTGATTTTGTGAGTAGAGGAAGCATGTTGCTAACGTGTTGCACTATTTAATGTTGAAGACGAGGCTGGCGCGCAAGGTCTGCTATACCGACTGGATGCTGCAAATGTCTAACAATATAAATATTGAAATGGTCTATCTAACCGATCTACTCAATTCTATTCACCGTTACAATGAGATATATCTCACTGAGCTAGAAATATCTTGCTTTTCAACTCTGCCATGGCGCATATATATAATTTACATGGAGAATTATAAAAAAAAAAAATCTCGATTCACTTTGCCAGAGTGTAGCTGTTAAATAGTTAATACACGCACTTGGCCATGAAATATATATACATCAGTCTCAGAATACGATGTGGTTTTTCTGTTTTTCTGTTTTAGTTGTGTAGGTGTCCCCAGGATAATCGTGTTACTATATTTAGAATGGCTTCTGTCTTACTACGTTCGAACAGAGGATTTTAGGAATAAAGATTACCCCCTTCCCCCCAAAACTGCTTGTGATTCTGTTTGTATGAGTTGAATGCGATTTGAAGAATACTTATATTATATATAAAAGTTTTGTACAAGGTTTTGTGATATAAGAAAACAAGGTTTATATAATTTATTGTGTTTTTAATCCAAAGCGTGTTGTATTAGAAACATGTTGAAATAAAGAAATAACCTTTTTACAAAACTGGAATCGTGTCCTCTTGTTATTTGAATTTTCCGAATATATATACAAAGTTTCCTTAGCCATCAAACGTACATACAATACTGGTATATGAATAACGCGCTCTGGAATGCAAGAATGATGACATTTTAATTTTTGACTAACGTGATACAAAGACTGTGAAAGAATATTATCTTTCTTATAAAGTCTGCTGGATTGTTTCTTTTTGCATTCATCTCGAATACAATCGGCAGATTCTGACCAAATATGGCATAACGCACTAATATACCGGTGGACACCATTTTGAGTCATACTTCCTTTTGAAATAAACAATAGAACTGAGAGGGCTAAATAAGTTTTAGAACTTGTGCCCAATCCCATTGTAATTATATTACAATAAATAAGTTCAAACCAACCAAACCAACTGAAATTATCTAGAAGAAAAATGGCCAACACTAACTAGCGTGGAGACTGTCCAGGTGAGCAACGTTGCCTATCGGTACTCTTTTTCCGTTTACATTATTATGGTTTTAGGAATAAATATGTTTTTCTTGTATTGGATCAATTACCTACCCACCCCACCCACTATTCTATAAGTTCAGAAAGAATTTTATTTTGGTTGTCAGATTCGATAACACACCAAGTGCCAGTGAGGAGCTTAAATTTCTGTTTAATACCGGTAGTTGGTTCCGAGAGAAACAAACAAACAAAAACCTCGAAAAATTTTGCTCCGGTACATCTGTTAACCGGGTTTTCCAAAGGAAAAATCCAGTTATTGAAATGGTGAAAATGGCGGGCGGGCGGTCGTGTTTACAAATAATTTACAAACACAATCAAACTATCCAATACATTTCAGATTTAATATGAATGAGCAAAAAACACACCCTTAAAGAATTAATGTTAATGCTGCCAAAAGGATACCCCCTGTATAGATAATTCCTCCTACGGTTTTCAAGATAGAAAGTTGTTGTTTTGCAGATCAGTTTTACATATATCAGAGATGTGCATTTTACTTGGATTTTGATTTTTGATAATTTATGAACAAAAAAAAATACCATCGAATGAACTTAGTTATTACTTTTGCAAAATATTGCATATAAGTACTCCATTTCTCTGGATATGTAGTGTTGTCAATTCAAGGTTAACACATGGATTATGGATACTGTTCACTCAAAAGAAATCCCAGTTTGCTGTCACATTGACAGCTTTTCTCTTGTTTGTTACATTTGTTGCAGAATCGAGTGGGATTCTAAACCAAGTCTCAAGCCTACTAAGATGCATGCCATATTTACAAGCTGACCAGATATACATGTATATATATATATATATATATATATATATATATATATATATATATATATATATATATATATAACAATACTTACCGAAAATTTTTGCAAACCTAGCATTTTTATGCGCTAAAAAGTTTATCAAAGTTACCAATATTTTAAAAATATGAAGTTCTAATAAACAATTGAAAACATATATTATATTGTTAACTCATGATCAATGCAGTATAGTCTCCAATTATTCGATAAAATTTTGCCGAAAGTTACCTTTGAATGTGAAGCTGATGAATACGTTTGCTCGTTGGTCAGAGAAAAATCCAAAAACAGCAAGAGTCGTCCCTCTTTGATCCCTCAAGAAAACAACATCTGCTAAAAAATACAAAGCATGTGTATCGTGTGAAATTCAGGAACGTAGTGCCGGGGGGGGGGGGGGGGGGGGAGGGGTATATTATGCGAGTTTTGTTTCTTTCGTTTATATACTTTGCTGTCAAATGCCACATTTCTCCTTTATATATCTGACCAGAATAATTCACTTACCCCACTTAAGAAATTTGTTTTTCAAAATTGAGTCTTCGTTCCCCCTTTTTTGGCTTGGCATTAAGATTTTGCTGTATCATTTCCAAGAAATGGGAATTTATTAAGGATCGAGGTAAGGGATTTGACGCAATTTCTTTATCAAATAAAAATGACTATATAATATTGAACATTTTGTCTTTCACAATATTGTTATTCCCAACTGGCTAGAGCAACGCGGTAACGTATCATGCAGCTACTTGTCTGCAAGTCCTGAGTTCGAAACCTTTCATTAAAATTTTAAGTGAATTTTATGGTTAAATGTTGTACAATTTGAATATTTTTTAAAACAGTGATTATTATGAATATGATGTACTTTCATCTACATTAATATACTAGGATCTCAACTTGTTCCACGTCAGCTTAAAAGCTTAATATTAACTGATTTACGTCATTATATGGAAAATAAATACAAAAGTTTGTTTTTCTTAAACAGACCTCACCAACAAAACAATCAAACGAAAGGAATGTATATTGATTGACGTGTAAGATTTTTAAGATATAAATGGTACAATAGTCCCTGTACGACTATATATATATATATATATATATATATATATATATATATATATATATATATATATATATATATATATATATATATAACCTAAATTAATTACAATATATTTAGCCTCGGTTTGATAATTGTACTCAAAGGAACGGAATGCAAGAACATGAGCTTGTAGGGTTCCTTGGGCAAGGTGTTGTTTCATTAAATTATATTATATATCAAATTAATCAGCCTCTTTGATGTATGTATTGCATGTTCAGCGCGCACTCGCCTTTCTCCAGCGGCTAAGCGAGGCTAAATGTTCTGAAAACACAAGAAAACAGATAAACATTGATTGAGAAGATGCTGCAGACGAGAGTTTCCATGGCAACGACCCGGGAGTTTGAACGTAATAGAGAATTAGCTTCACAACTTAGTTTAAATTTTGTCTTATATATTATTTCAATCAGTGGTTGTTTTGGCGTTCCGGTGTGTGTAGAGATGCAGATATCGAAACAGGTGAGGAATCTACTACTAATATTGACTGGTTTTAAAAATTATTTAATTAATATATTTCGGCTAAATTATTTTTCAACCAATCTGCTGTGCTGAATTGAATTGAATTGAATTTAAACCGTATTGAATTCACTTGAATTGAGTGTATATAACAGTAGATAAAAACTTGAAGATTAACTGCCTTGGATATTCCATAGAATGATGCTTTAATGTCTCTATCTTCAGAATGGGTCTTACTCGCTGCGGAAAGGTCGTAAAGTACATAATGTTCGCCCTCAACTTCCTCATGTTTGTACGTACTTTATAAAATCAATTTCAAAGTAGGGCACTTTTTATTTAAATTTTATTTAAATTTTCAGATACTCTTCGATTCTTTATTAATAGTATTTAATGTATTTATTGATATTTCTGTTAACTGCGTGCTTGGTCTTTTCATAAAAAGATATTTTGATTAACTATTTATGAACGATTTCAGAATTTTGAGTAATATTGATACCTTTAACAGAATCATTGCTAAACTCGTCTGCTTATGATGACATATTTTCAGCATTGTCACGCTGAGAAAGCAGAGAACATAACAAAATCTATACCTATTGACATATAAGCCAAGTGGCCTAATATCAAAAAATAGTCGATAAACTGATCTGATATTCTTACTATATAGCATACTTTGCAAAAAATTAAAATCGTATAAAGATATTTTCTTTCCATCCAACTTTTAATTTAAAACAAATTCATATCTAATATTTATCATTTCAATAAATGCAAGCAATCGCTAGACAATACCTTCATCAGATGTTACCTTGTAGCATGTACATGTATATAAACTTTTATTGTTTTAGTTGGGCGGTGTTGGTCTTCTTGCATACGGCAGCTATATAAAAAATAACAAAGGACTACCGATTCTGGGAATCCTAACGATCATTCTAGATTATGTGCATTTATCGTTTCCATGGTTACTCATCGTGGCGGCCATCATTTGTATCCTTGTGTCCTTTCTGGGTTGTTGTGGGGCTGTTAAAAAGTTCAGAGGAATGTTGACAATGGTAAGATTCAATTTGGTTATAAAAAGTATTATTTTGCAAATGCTTTGGTACCTTTGGTTTTTGTTGTGGGGTGGGGGTGTTCTTGAATGACCATATGAAAAAAGAATGTTTTATATTGTAGCATTTCCTTCTATTATTGGCTATGTTCGTTGGTGTTATCGTATGTGGAGTTTTGGGTTACCAATATAAACAAACAGTAAGTACTAGAGCATTATAATAACTTTGTCCATGTTTTTATCCATGGATTACCCATTCCATTCTCCAATCACCTGAATGTTCTGTAGTGACTGTGTAAATTCTTGTTACCTTAATGTTTGTTACTGGTATTTACCTAACCACGCGTCCAACTTTATTTCATTCATATTGCGTTATTACCGCGTAATTACTATAGCATATTAATGTTATTATGAAAAGCTGCAAATTCTAAATTTTGCTCAAAGCTTACGTTATCTGGTCACTAACAGTTTCTTTATCATGCCTGAGGCTATTGCGACACGAAATTGTCGGTTTAAGTTCCTGTTCTTAAAAAAAAACGGTCAACATGTTCCATCCATATGAATGAAGGTCGGGCTTGACGTAATGACCAGCTCCTTACGCCACGGCTCAAAACCGGATGTGAATCTCCTCTCCATCAAAGTCGTCTTTACCGTAACTAGATTCCATTGTATTTAAAAATAATAAGATTTTATGGACATATAATAAAAATTGATTTTTCTGTTTGGTTCAGATAGAGTCAGCTATAGTATCACAAATGGAGGCATCCCTAAACATCTCGTATGGAGTGGATGACTACGTCACTCGGACCTGGGACACACTGCAATCCACAGTAATAACAGGCAAATTACTTCACAGAAAATAACAGGCAAATTACCTCACAGAAAATAACAGGCAAATTACTCAACAGTAATAACAGGCAAATTACTTCACAGAAAATAACAGGCAAATTACTCAACAGTAATAACAGGCAAATCACTCAACGATAATAACAGGCAAGTTACTTCACATAAAATAACAGGCAAATTACTTAACAGTAATTATAGGCAAGCTACTCTACAGTAATGCTAGTAACTAACAAAGTACTCCACAGTTATAACAGGCAAATTAATTTACAGTAATAACAACAGGCTAACTACTCTACAGTAATACTAGTACTATAGTAACAGGTAAATTACTTTAAAGTAATAAAACATAGGCAAATTTATTTATTGTTATAACAGGCTAATTACTTCACAGTATTAACAGGGAAATAACTTAATAGCAATAACAGGCAAATAACTCTACAGTAATAATAGGCTAATTACTTAACAGGCAAATAACTCCATTGAAATAACAGGCAAATAACTCCATAGAAATAACACGCTTATTACTCTACAGTGATAACGGGCAAATTACTTAACAGTATTAACAGGCAAATAACTCCATAGAAATAACACGCTTATTACTCTACAGCGATAACGGGCAAATTACTTAACAGTAATAACAGGCAAATAACTCCACAGTAATAACACGCAAATTATTTCTCAGTAATAAAAGGCTTCACCATCGGAAGTCCTAAATTCTTAATTATATAGATACCCATCAATAAAGTGTTAAACTTAAGGCATTTCTCTATCAAATCCTACGAATACTGAAAACAAAATATAAAGAACAAGAAAATCTAACAGCCTCGTGCAATAGAATGACTGTTTTCGTCCCTCTTTTTTATATATACGTTGATGATGAAACAGAAAATTCTGATGACAATGATGATCATGAAAACTACATCTTTCAAACTAAGGTTTAAATAGAATGCACCATTTAGACGACATTGTTGCGAAAAATCCTTAGCCAACAGAAACAGCAACAAAAATTACCAGTGATGGTCGCCTTTCTTCCCCTATCGAAATATTGTCGTCAAATGAAAGGATATCTAAGCCACTTAGATGTATTTTGATTATGTTTCTTTCTAGATTAAGATTGGGCTTCGTCCAAATATATATCGCCAAAAAGAAACGCCTACGTGAGATTTATTATTTGATAATGATCAATTATATTGTTATACAAAATTGTATTTTATTTTTGTAGGGACATTATATAATAGTTGCACACTTTTGACTGTTTTCAGCTCCAGTGCTGTGGTGTAGAAGGAGACGAAAACTCTACTAATTCCTGGTCCTTTTACAAGACGTCCACTGATTGGTTCAAAAGTCAAAGAGGCAAGTAACTTTATACATCTCATGTATTTTTGTGACTTTCATCACTTTGTTAATCATTTTATTACTTACCCAATATAAAATTCTTAAATTTGCTATATGTATGTATAATTTCTTAAACATTGAGATTTTCATACCTGTTCATCATATTTTTCGACCAATCAAATTGCGTTTTAGTAAGAATTGATTCATTACATATTTTGTGACAGGAGACCCCCGTTATGTCCCGGACAGCTGCTGTAGGTACCCAGGGGATTTATACAACCTGACCAATTGTGTCGGTCTACGTGACAGAGCCAGGCAATGGGCCCCCGCCGGGGGCCCCCCGGTACCACCTGCCATGAGGAACGATCAGCTATTTACCCAGGTAGGCCTATTCTATAATTCAATACTGTGTTACGTGTATCACTGCTGTATGTACACGACAAATATATGCTTTTATCTGAAATATTCCTATATTTTCACTTTTATACATATAATTCAAAGTTAATTAAAGGGTTATTTGTTCATGAAAAAAATTGATACACGCTTAAATATCATATCCATGAGATGTTTAAAGAATAATAATTAGTGAAATGCTCGAGTACTGTAATCGATCTTCATTGGTTTAATTCAGGGATGCTGGACAACATTACTTACCATAGTGAGCAATAAAATTTGGATTGGCATGATCATGATTACTCTTTCAACATCTCTCATGGTAGGTGCTCTGCGAATTTGCATATTACCTGTCAATTTCATGATTTCAAGCAGAATCTATTTTTTTTTGTTATCTATCTACAATCAGAAGTCTTTTGAAAGACAACTGCATTTATATACTTGAATTTTATCACGTAAATTTCCTTGAGTTATCAGTTCATGGAAAATCTTACACTAACAGTACGTCACCTCTCATAGCCACTAAGCTGTTTCGTGTCAAATATCTTACACCGCGACATGATAATTAATACCGTTATGAGGTGCAGTACTTACATTTACCAATTTCGTTGCCGTCACGACAGATTATTGGCATGTAGCCAGATTCCTTTCACAATTTGTCCGTTCCAATCTGAAAACCATCTGAGAAATACAATAAACATGGCTTCTAACTCTGATTTATCTATTTTTCATCGCAATGTAAACTTTGTATCATTTTGCAGCTAATTGGTATGATTTTGTCGGTGTGTTTGTGCAAAAGGATCGAGGAGCAGATTTATGAAGATGAAGAGGAAAGATTTCAGAATTTAGCTATGTAGCAAAAAGAATAAACAATGAATTATGTTTTAGTAGATATTCAATATGTATAATTTCATCATTAAATTTTCAGAGTAAAATTTGTTCATGTCTGTAAATTATCGAAAATTGAGTAAAAAATATCATTTTTTTAAAACACCTATTTATATAATCTGCATGAAATGCGGAACACTTTTTATTTATCAACACGACATAAATTAAAATAAAGCGAGTTTATTAGATCGAGCTTTTGATGAAAATCACAGTATTTTTCTACTTATAAATAAAATGGTTGAAAGATGTATTTTTATGGGTTTTTTTTTTCTTCTACTATCATGAAACAACTTTAAATATAAGGACATTAATAAAAAACAAACTCTCTCTCTCTCTCTCTCTCTCTCTCTCTCTCTCTCTCTCTCTCTCTTAAATACTAAAGAAATACAACAGTGCAGCAGTGACGACATAAATGACTTCCGGTGCTGATCGCTGACCGGAATTACAAGCGTCTGTCTCACAAGATGAAATACATCCGGAATACATGACGTTCTCCAGGTTAAATGGTCCGCATATTGTATCCAGGGACTCAATGGAGCACGACCGAATTATTCTTTCTGTGCCATCCTCAGCTGTTAAAACAAACATTGGTATTCAAATTCAATCAATGTCATTGATTTTTGCAAATTTCTTCACATCGGATGGATGCTTTTAAACGATTTTAAAGGGGCTGTAAACGGCTTGTTCAAAACAATTCAAATTTTTGCAATGTTTAGTAATAATCGATTTCGATTCTTGTACAATGCTAAAAAATACACATTTTTCGGTTATCAATATAATGAACTTTCCAGTGTACATTTTAAGAGGGTTCGATGGTCGTGGACATTTTAGTCTACTTTAGTATATTATTCTCCTTAAGAAGAAGAACTCTTTGTAAAGATATAGAAAAACATTCAAGTTTTAAAGAATTATATTCGGAATTTTTCTTTCCTAAATTACAGTTTATGGCATAAAATATCATATTTAAAATTTAAATGCATATCTGATGGATCATTTTGTTGACCATCCAGCCTCCTTAACTACACAAGAGAAATATTGAGGGATAAGAAATGCAAATTCAATTCAATTTCAAAAGTACCTACAGCAAAAATGCTCTTTGATGTGCAATATGCTGAGTCATGAATAATCACGGGACAGTCATCAGAATAGGTAAATACAGAATAGGTAAATACAGAACAGGTAAATACAGAATACGTAAATACATGTAAGTTGTATAATGCCGATTCCATCGCATCGTACAACGATTTCTTTACGTCTTGCGTGGAACAAAAGGGAATCAATATGAATTATAGAAGACCTTGTCTCTCAATGTATTCGTGGGAAGAATTATGAATTCTGTGATGATATTTATGAGAGATGTTTAGAAAGCATTTCAAAGCAATACCTTTCAGAAGTAATACCACCTAGGGTTTTAATATCCAGAGATAATAAATCTAAATAACGTTAAGAACAAGCAAGACAAATACTGTTGTCGATAGATTTCTCTGCAAAACACCCCTGTGCTTTGAGTCTATAAAATACAACGATATTGTAAACAACAAAACCAGAGCCATGTCTAAGAACCTGATTCATAAACATCTGAAATCAATAGCGTACACTCTTAATTCCGAAGGAGAGGTCTAGGCGAAATACAGTTCCTATTGAGGTCAACCGTGATCTCTGTTAAGAGGGCTGGATGGTTGTTGTCATTTTTAGGCTAAATTAATCTCCTCGACATGAAGAGCTGTGTATAAAGATGTAGAAAAATGTTTACATTTTATCTTTACTAAATTATATTGTGCAGCCCAAAATATCATATTCAATTTCTTAAGGTAGATCTGATGGGTAAATTGTTGACCACCCAGCCTCCTTATAGGTTTATGCAGGGCTCCTACTTACAGTTAGTGCCGGTGATCTTAGTGCAGAACCGGGCCGGGAATAGCCCCACCCTGCCGGTTTTCCCAACCCCACAGTTCGTTGTAAGGTTTTTGTATGCCGGATGGAAGGGGTCATGACAGAACGGGTCGCTGAAGTTAAGGGAGGAGCATTGGTAGCAATCAATGGCAGACACTTCAGATGAAATGTAAAAAAAAAAAAAGTTGGTTAAAACAAAATTGTGTGTGTTATACAAGTCTGACAACATGATCAAAAAGTAAAATAAACTGTCATAGAAAACTATTTATTTTTTGTATTACAATATCACAATAGTGTATACCTTTGGCCTATACTGTAAACTGCACTTCATTCGTATTCCACATAATGAAATAATTCTATGGTTTTTGTTAGACGTTTTGTTTTCCATGTAAATTTTCTTATGTAGTTGATAAAATAAAGATAATCAAATTGGAAAATGTTCCAGTCTATTGTAAAAGTTTTAACGTCAATCAATTGAAAAACAAATGCCCCCTCCCCCTGGACTTTAATTACATTGTGTTGGATTGATTTAGTATAGAACAAACTTTAAGAACAATATTAAAAGAACACAAACCTACACCCAGTTCTGTCGTCAGAAACAAGTTTACATGATTCTACAAGATTTGTACGGATTGCTTGACACCCTTATTGCTTGTCAATAACACATGGATAGAAAGGTGAAATCGTGCATTTATTGAATGCGACTCACAAATTTTGAAATAAAGAATCTAAGGTATGAGGGATTGCAATTAATTTTTAAAGAGACACAATTCGTGAAATATAACAACAGTATAATTTCATCGGCTACTAAGATAATAACAGTTGTTATTTTTTCGACTGAAGTCTGTATTTCGAGTGATAATCAATTATACATGTCAAACAATCATTCAGTGATCACACAGCCGTAACCAATGTCTTATCAATAATTAAATCAAATTGTAAATTTTTCAGCTGCAGATAAAAAAAAAAATATTCCCTCTACTTTGCGAACATCACGAAGCTTGCTTCCGGTCATGTGATCAATGGAAAGACACCGAACGGAATACAAAACAGGAGAAGAGAAAACCAATTTGCGAAGCATGCATAAAATCATTCACTCACAATATGGTCGTCGCGATCGATTTAGACACCAGTTACGATTTGATAATAGAATTAAGTCATTACAACATCAGTACACATAGATATAAATTCAGCGGGGAATCGGGGATTCGATTTCGCAGCCCAGTTTATGGGAAAGATAATTAGTGTTTCTTGTTTAATAATGACTTCGAAGTTTCATCACGTGAGCCCTGTTGTTCATGTGCTAGTACTGGAACTAAATGCCACCGGTGGAAGCCCGTTGAATAGATATTGGATATATGACATAAAATTTTTTACAGACAATAAAAGCCCTATGTTATTTTTTCCAACTATGTAAAAAGTAATGCCGATAGTTTCTAAACTATAAAAAGAGTAACCATGGTAGAAGCAATTTTCATAACCATCGATAATTCAAACAGCGAGTTTGCGTCGAATAAATTTGAATTAAAAAGCAAGTGGGCTCGAATGTTGAATAATGCATCAAAATGTTCTTAGAGGACAGCCATGGAAGTTGACTGACATTCTACCACTGGTAGACAAGCTCTTCTCAATTCCAGAAAAACGCATTATCCGGTGAATAATAAATCGGTATCGAGCAACGTGACGATGTAATCAAAGTCTTGTCAAATATGAACGCTATTGCAGCTCGAAGTAACTAAGTCTTACTTAAATATTTATTTCTGGTAACTGCTACAATACATTCAATTAATACATGCTTCGATTGATTTTGTTTTTCGGCGAGGTTCTCGATTTGAATTTGTTTACGTTGTACGATCTAAATATAGCACACACTGGGCTAAACTCAAGCACGGGGTTATATTAGTTTTCGATAATGGTCAAGGTACAAAAAGGTAACCAAAGAAAGGCACAAAAGTCAGACAGAAAAATAATTAATAAGTTATTAGTAAATTACATAGACTGCTATTCATAACAGGTACGGCTTTACATGAAAAGAAAATGCATGAAGTAAACCAAACACATTAAGATAGAGAGATGTTCACGAAGCAGAATATTGATGAAGCAACACATGTACGTGCGTCTGAGTAATAGATAAGTCGTATTTTTGCCATAACAATCTTTTCTAATAAAATTAACATAAAATATTACCTGTTACGTAGAGTTGAAAGAAAGATAAGAATCCAGAAATGATATTCTTCAACCACCGGCTCATTTTTGTGTCTTGAACATCATCTATACTTTTTACTTCATGTGTCGGCCATGATCATTCCGTATCGTGCATCAGTTATCGTCTGCTAGCAGCAACATCAGTGAAGGAGTAATCAATGGCGGGAACTGGAGTATTGAAAGCTCGGAGAGGGTCAAGGGTCGTTCTTGGCTATACGTGAGAGTAAAATGTGTACTCAATATACAGAAAAAATATTTTCAAAGAACTGAAGATTTGAATTTTTATCTATACACTGGCGGATTAAAGGGGGGGGGGGGGTCCTACTATGATCAAAATTTCATATATATATATATATATATATATATATATATATATATATATATATATATATATATATATATATAAGGCCTAAAGAAAGGAATGTCAAATTAGTTTTTTGTTGTTATTTATCGTTCTTATTATATGTCAAGTCTAACTAGAATAGCCCATAAAAGTGTCTTAAAACACCTTAAAAACCTGGGGAGCTTTGTCCTGGACCCACAGGGGGGCTCAAGGTAGCCCCTGGACCCCCGGCCGCTTCACCCTCCCCCCTTTCAACAAATCTTGGATCCAACACTGAAATAGGAGAGTACTGAAAACACATCATCTGTTCATATTTCTTTAAAAATCTTTTTAACCGACAATCTACAAGGTAGCGGATAGAAACCAAAAGCAAAATGAATAAAGCGCATGCGCGGATCTACATGGGAGAGGGTCCGCACTCCCGCCTTGGAGTGGAAACAGGGAGGGGGTCTACTACCTCCTCCCCTATATGAAAAAACGATGCTCTGCGCCTATATATAGCCGGTTAGGAACAACCCCCCCCCCCCCCCCCCCCGTAACTACCAGTTGGTATCTTTAGTCCTGGCAGAACAGTAGCTCTAGACTGCGTAAAAGTTCCAAGTTGTTAAACTGGTTTTTCCCGTAGTGCTACAGTGCTGCAGCTTTAGAAACATGAAAACCAGACTGTTTTCTACCGACTTTTCTGATGACAGTATTGGTATTAATTATCGGTCAATTATAAATGTAAAAATATGCTGAAAATGGCATCATTTAATTTGTTTTTTCTGCATTGTCTGCGATTTAATGACTCCGGTATTATTGAACTTTTGAATCATGTATTTCCAGTTTAAAGACTTTAGTGGAAAACCCTATATATGCATGTAATGCAATCGATGATAACATTTATATACACATGGTATATTGGCGTTACAAACATGTAAGCGTTATGAGTAAAATATTTTTCAATAAAAGCATGCATTAATTTATAAATAGCTGTATAATAGGAATTGAATTGGGAGTTGCGTGATTAACGTTTAAGTAGATTCTGTATATCTACAAACTAAAAATACAACATAAAAGTAAAATAAACATTTAAGATAGAGTCCTGCCTTAGGAATCTCTTGTTGATGCGGCTGCATTCTCTTCGTTGACTGCTTGAGGCAAACGAAAGTTTTTCTATTAACGGTTTTGTTTTGACACATTAAGCCAAAATCTTATAATGGGATTTGACATTTAAGCTCCTATTCCGCGTAAAATAAAATCAAATATCCCATAAAGCAATCCTGAGGTTATCATAAAAGCTTTTAAAAAACATAATCTGCGTTGTCTTTCAAAGCATCTTTCTAATCTCACAAAGAAATAAGGAATGAAATTTGCATTTTCAAAACCCTTCAAATCTTAAGACAGTGTTTACTTGAATTTAAATGAACCAAAAGATTATGCTATTGTCAGAAATGTATAGATCTGACTCAAATTACCATAAACTGAGAAGAAACTTAATTCAGAAAGAAGTCATAGATTTTAGTTTCCTCGGTGCACTTTCAAAGTAGAAATTTCATCCACTTATTGATTTTTTTCTTCCCAAAAGCTATATGTTTATTTAAATTTTTAATTGTTTTTGGCATTGGATCTCGAAACAAACCTGTCAAGGGAGCAACAGTGTTTTAGATATCAATATCTGAATCAGCTGCTGCTTTTTTTCGGTTAAAGAACATTTTTTGGCAAAATTCCAGTAAACCAGAGATCTTAATTAAACTAATTTTTTGACAATTCAAAAAGATGTTTGTATAAGAAAAAGTAATATGAAACAAACTTGATCTACATTTGATATTGATACCTTTGATCTAATTAAATTGTGATGTTCTTAATCCCTTGTTGCTTTGCAAAAAGGGTACACGAGACGTAAGGAGCATTTACGGATCCAGAAGATTCTGTTGGATCAATCAGAGCTTTACATAACCATTTACCGCTTACGTGATTACTATACAAATTGTTGCAAAGGTTAAAAGAGAACTGATTGCAAAAGCCAAACAAACACAACAAAAGCAATACGTATTAGGACAGATAGGCAAATGTATTGAATGAATCATTGTAGTTATATATAAAGAATAAAAAGTCGTTTACAATATCATATAATCACTGGTCTGTAAGCGTAAAGGTTACTTAGTAACGCAGTATAGGTCACATGACTGATGATTAAGACTTGTTGAAGACCTGCGTGGAATTCATGTTTTCTCTTGATGATTCTGTTTAATTAGCTAAGGTAACTAGGTGGATGATGTAAAGGTCTTAGTCTTATATAGTCATTACCAACAGGAGATCTTACCTAAGCATGCATTACCATACATGAATACACATGTATATGTAAAACCTAAAGATTATTTTATATGTGTATTTTTAATACCTAAGCTTCAAAATGCATGCCCATTGCAAAAAGACGGACTAAAAAATAAATAGAATGTCATATATATACTACAATCATACTTGATCTGAAAGTTAACTTAAATGGTTGATAAGACATTTATTTGTGACCTTTTATTTGATTTCACTCACAAAGATTCTTCACTTACTACTGTCTCTACCTGGAACTCTTTTATTGGATTCAGTTCGGTTAATTAAGGTCAAAGTTGAAGTGACACAACTGGGGTCGGTTGACTCATGCTTAACAAGTATTCACTCAAGTAAATAATGTACTTTAGTTCTATTCGAAGACATGTATACTCGTATATTCATGGGCACTATGTGTACAAAAACCTAATTTTATAGGTAGACATTTTATCATACAAATGATAAAATAATGAAAACAATGGAACGTAGCAAAATTGGTTTAATTTCTCTGGCGGAAATTTTAGATGGTTTTTTAAATCTCATGAAAAAATTAAAGGAATTACTTTTTTTAATGTCCAGGTATAATCACACTCTCATTATTTTGTGATAAACCTTGGTTTAGTGTCGCGATCTTGATCTTGACCTTTCGCATTGCTAAGGCGAGGCGGGTGGTAGTTATGGTGACGAGCCGGCGGAACTTGCGTCATGATCTGGTCGCTAGGGTTATCAATAGACGGATCCGAACCAAATCTTGTGACCCGACTCATTCGACTTTTAGTAGCCGTGGCGTATCGGTCCGTCAACTGGGACCGCAGCTTTTCTTTTTCACTCCGTTCTTTCTCCAACTCGCTGGCTAACTTGGACATTTTGCTTGAAGTATTTTCCATTCTGTTCTCGTAGATGCGTGCTTTAACTTGATCGGAAATTTCCGTGCTAGCTTTTAAATCTTTCAGAGGAATGTCCTGGTCGGAGAAGATTCGAACACACTCTTCCAAAAGTGCTTTCGAAGAACCAGCGTCGGCAGATTTTATGCATTTGAGCAACAACTCAGGGGCGTTGTCCTTGCGGTGTTTGAAGGTTGGGGAGCCTTTCGAAACGTTTGGAGTTGCTGGGTTTTTCTGTAGACTCCCGATAAGGACTTTTTCACATTTTTCTTTCAGAGGACCTATTTCGTACTCGTTTGCAAGTGGGAGCAGTCGCAGCGCCATCTTCTCTAAAATCAACGTTCATCATTATAAATTAAGCGTACAGGTAATTTTAAAGATATTGCTTTAGCTGTGATTGATCCATCACAAGTATTTAGTAAGGGTGCAGTTATATCTCCTTTGATAATCAAAGCAAAGATTAAATTCATTTTAACAAAACAGAGGGAAGGTAGCAGGCGCTTTAATTGGAAAAAATATAGCATGCCCAATTTCAACTTATCATATCATTATCTATGGTGATCCCCCCCATGCAGGTTCCTTTTGTTCTGTCAGGCTTGCACTACATGTATATACCTGAGACATCGCTACCGGTCCCTGGGTGAAGATAGGTCAGTAGGTCCACGAAGTCAATGTACTTGTTGCTGATTTTGACCTCTGCCTTGGACTTCTTGTCTGCAATGGCGGCTTTGTGAGCACTGTCCATAAGTCTTTGAAAGTGAGGCGACGCGTATCCCAGAATACATCTGTTGATGTACAGCTTCTTTCCTTCCAAAACCAAAATGGTGTCGGTAAACTGGTCTTCCTTTAGAAATGGTAGAGTGGCGGGCTCCTTTGGTCCTCTGTGATGTGGGTGGTGCAAGTGGTACGCTCCCAGGGATTTTGGATCCGCGGACGAATTCTGTGGAATCGGTATGAAGGGTGTCCCAGACATAATGATGAATTCAAAATTCTCACAAAAGTTGAAACTTGGATTGACGAAAGAATGCTATGTGTTTGTAACATGAGTTCTAGTTCAGTTGATAACAAGAAGTACGTTCTGTAAACGTTTAAAAGAAGCCACTCTCTGGAACGTGAATAAATGTGCATTTCAGTTGGAATCTACGTATAATTACTTGGCTCTAGTTCTTTTTCTGTTGATACAATTAGAATTTTACGTTTCGTAAAAGAAAAGGGATTCATTCTCTGGAACGCGAGCACAACATTTTCATTTACATTATTCAAAAATAAATTTAAATATATAGCTGTTCAACGAGAACATCAGATAACTGCTATTGATTTGCAGGATTGCGTCATTTGGTATAAATGAAGTTTGTCGATTGTTTGTTTATACTATGTTTAATCGTGGATCAGGGGCTCGAATACATTTTTCTAGGGAAGAATTGGGGTCCACATTACGTTTACCTCTGGTGGAGTTATTTTCTGTAGGAAAGGTGAAAATTCCGTGATTGGGGGTGGGAGTCGGGGTGGGGAGTCAGACTCGTCTAAATCCTAGAACTGGTAGAATGTTGCAGACTTACTTCAATCTAGATGGACTGTACATGTAATAAATGTTGTAATATGAGTCTTAATTTTACTATCCTATGTACCATTTTGATACTTTTGTAGGAAGCATTGCTTACTACGGTAGGGAAGTCGGGGGCTTTCATCTGTCCCAGATATAGAAAAAAATAATCTTAATTGTAAAAGCATTTGTAATGTTAAAAGTTCTATAGATCTACCCCTAATGCAGCTATTTATTGTGAATCTATTGAAACATAATTGATCATTGAACTTTGCAGTCATTTGTGACAAAAAGAATTCCTTTATAATAAAAGAAACTCATATGTAAAAAAAAAAAAAAGATCGTCATCTCATTGTCTTACCGTCAACACTGGTAGATAATCTTGCTTTCTTTTCAACTGACCTAGTTGTTTATATTAATAGCCTTGTTTGTCTATATATATGAGCTTTATAGCTGTTGACTAATAAACAATACTATAACATATCTACATATACTATACGGGGCTATATGGTTCCGTAGTTAGATAAATATAATTTCCTTTACTTTAGTTGCTGGTTTATTTTGTAAGTTCATCATTTTCATCATAAGTCATCATCAGGTATCATTTTCAATCCGATGGTCTAACTGGCCTCAGTATTTATTTAGCATGTTTGCAAATTCTTGTTTTACACTCAGTTTTCTTCAAGAAAACCACAGGTAAAGGCTTGACTAACCATTATTATTTTGAAAAAGATATACATGTATTTTTCTAAGATTGATAAAAGATATATTTTTTTCTTGTTCAAAGCTACATTGTACATAGACCTTAGCAACGTCACACTCCGTTCCAAAAACAAGCAAACAACATAAACAAAACCCAAGAAGAAGATGCAACAACGGCAAGAAAAATAAGAAGAAAGAAAGAAAGAATTATACAATAAAAACAAAGAAAACAAGAAATGTCTTATTCAGATGTACGTCCAAATTGTCATTCATGGTGCCATAAACTGCCACTGGGTGTTTAAATGATTAATTTTTTTATAATACGTATGAAAGTTATATATCATTTTTTCTTTAAAATAGAATATCATATAGGCCTATACATATACACACTAACCTGAACCACTTTTAAATATATGGACCCAATGGCGTGGACCTAAACTGATACTAATCACGAATAGTCCGTCTATATTTACATTGATCAATTTTGTACATATTAGTTTTTGCATTATCAATAATTACAGTAGTTTTCAATCGTACAAGTACATGTATGTTGCTTAATTCAATTCAATTCAATTCAATTTATTGACAAAAACCACATGTGGCGCAAATCATACATACAGTATACAAATATAATTAGTACATAGATTTTCTTATGTTAAATGCATCACGTATGAAGTTAAAAATATTTCTTGTTGATTTAACATCTGCTGGGTTAAGAATTTCATAAGATGTACATGCGTTATTAAAAAGTGAAAGATATTCACTTCGTAGTTCTTTATAAAGAATTGAATTGAACATATTTTATTGAATAAATCAAAAGGATAAGACACAAGTTCTAAAACTTAGATAGTCCTCTCCTAGTAATGAAATTTTATAAATATTGCCATACATTGAATATATTGAAATATTGAATATATTGAATACACATAAATATACATGAATAAACAATCTACTGCATATATAATATCACCTTATAAATTCAAACATTTTTTGAAAAACGACCACATTCACTCAAAAAAATTTGTACTGTCTTGAAAATTTCAGTGTTTTGTATATTTGTCAACGAGTCATCCCCCCATAATAATAAATGTGCATCTATAATGTGTACGTAACTTAATGTCAATAGCTTATTCATTAGAGAATTCCGAGCTCTTGTATACTTCTTACAGACAAAAAACAAATGGTATGCATCTTCTGATAAGCCACACGAACAGTTTGGACTGGCTATTAAGTTACAGCGGAATAAGTCAGAATTTAAAATACAGTTGTGTCTCAGACGTGTATGTGTTATGTTTAAAAATCTTTTTCCAAATGAAAGATGTTTCTGGGGCTTTACCGTATCATTGTATAAACATTTTTTGAATATTTTAATAGAGGTTGCCTCCCTTGTATTAAGACTTAGGGCATTCCATCTTCTGACAGTATCAGGAATAAATGATTTATTAAATAGTTCTAATCTAAATTTTGGAACAGAATAATCAAGAGAGTTTCTAGTTGTGTACCTTGAAACACTGCCTCTTGTATATGGTACAATGTTTTGTATGTAAGTAGGTACTAAGTTATTGTGCATTTTGTACATAGTTATTAATTTAGCTCTATTTCTTCTGTGTTCCAAAGGTTCCCAACCTGTTTCAAAATAAATTGAGTTTCTTGAAGCAAAACTTGTGAGCCCAGTTACTATTCTTGCGGCATTTAATTGAACCTTTTCCAATTTTTCTATGTCCATCTGTGTGCAACCAGCCCAAACTTCGGCAGCATATTCCAATTGTGGTCTAATAAAAGATACATACATTTGTGATAGAATATCCCTTGAAACAGAAAATTTTAGCTTTTTAAGTAACCCCAGTTTTTTGTAAGCTTTTTTAACAATGTTATCAATATGTTCTGACCAACTTAAGTTTGAAGATAACTGTATACCAAGATGTTTGTGTTCAGTAACATATTCCAACTGACAATTTTCAAAAAATAATTTAGGAAAATGATGTACATTTTTCAAATGGAAAAATACAGCTTTGGTTTTCTGTGGATTGAATTTCAACAACCATTTTTTTGACCATTCATCTAATATTCTGAGGTCATGATTAAGATTTTGTTCAATAACATTAATATTATCTGAGCATTGTTGTAAAGAGTTGTCATCAGCATATAATCTACATACAGATATCATATTTTCAGCTACATCATTTACATACAATAAAAATAATAATGGCCCAAGTACTGAGCCCTGAGGAACACCAGCTTTAACATGGCCTACGGAAGAAAAAATATTTCTATACATAACTTTTTGTGTTCTGTTGCTTAAATAACTCTCAAACCAATCCAGCATGTTTCCATTAATTCCATACATATTTAATTTGTAAATTAGACCTTTGTGCCATACTCGATCAAACGCTTTTGAAAGATCACAAAACACCATACAACAAAATTTGCCTTCATCAATACTTTTAACAATCGAGTGGTATATTTCTAATAGTTGATACATTGTAGAATGACCTGGTAAAAAACCTGCTTGATATTTGTAAAAGAGATTCTGCGAATGTAAATGATTGTATACATGTTTGAAAATAATTCTTTCAAAAATTTTGCTTATACAAGACAAAAGAGAAACTGGCCTATAGTTTGAAGTGATAGAAGGGTCATCCTTCTTAAATAATGGAAGAACATGTGCTAATTTCCAACATTCTGGAAAAATTTTGAGTGATAATGATTTGTTAAATAATATGCAGAGTGGTTTTGAGATGGTATCTTTACATGATTTTAACATTTTGTGACTGATGCAATCAGGACCAATTGCCTTGTTTACTGGAATGATAGATATGATATCTGTAATCTCTTGCTCTTGTATTCTTATTTCTGAAAAAGAGTTATTAAATCTACACCCTCCTATAGTTGGAAGGTCATGATTGCTGTCATCTAAGAAAGTAATAGATGTAAAGTAATTGTTAAGTAATTCAATCTTATCAGTGTCTGAAAATGCATAACCCTCCTTGCCATTGTCCATGGTATACCTTATAGGTGGGATATCATGTGTTAGTTTAGTGTGGAAACAATCTTTCAATAATTTCCAGTATAATTTTTGATTGTTTAAGCTAGCATCCTTGAGATGAGAGTCTATATTGTCATAGTAGTTTGCAATTGCATGTTTCTTCATGTTATTAACCTTGTTCCTTATTCTCTGAAAAATAACCCAATCAGATTCTCTTCTTGTTTTTTGTGCCTTTTTTCTTAACCTATTACGAACTCGCAAGGTTTTTCTAAGAAGAGAATCCATCCATGGTTTATCATTCGGCCTTATAGTTACAGTTTTTTCAGGTATGCAGTGATGAATAAAAGAAAGGAGTTTGTTAGTAAAATTTGTTGTGGCCTTATCTATGTTATCTGTGTCATCAATGATTCTACACCAATCACATTCAAGTATGAGTTTGTTTAAAAGTTCCATATCTGCATGCTTGTAATCCCAAATTTTGCGTTTATATGCAATGTTTGTATTTGTTTTCTGATGAATATAGATATAAGTTGCCCGATGATCACTGAGAGCATTACATACACTTAAAGTACCGGAATCATGTACACATATATTTTCACTAATTATAATGGGATCTATGAGGGTATTTGTGTTGTGTGTACTTCTTGTGGGTTCGTGTATAATATTTGTCAGTCTATAGTTGTTCATTATTGTATGTATCTCATGTGAGTTATTTACCTTTAAAAAATCAATATTTAGATCACCAAGTATTACAATATTATTAGAAATATCAGTAGCCTTTTCAAAAGACCAAGACAATTTTTGCCAAAAAGCACTACTAGAGTGTGGTGGACGATAAATACAGCATACTAGAAGAATCCCTTTCGCTTGTGGTATTTCTATCCAAATAATTTCAGTATCAGAAGGTTCTAAATCTTCTCTACGGTTCGCCTTCAAAAAGTTTGAAACAAAAATCATTATTCCACCACCATAGCAGTTGCGATCTTTTCTAAACATATTATTAAAACCCTCAATGAACAGATTTTCATTTAAAACATTTGAGTCTAAATGAGTTTCTGTAAAACATAAAATATCAAAATCATGCACTAAATACATTAGAGAGTCAATCTTGTTCCTAATGCTTCGAATATTAAGATGTAATATATCAAGGGATTTTTCAACAGAAGGACCTGGGTTTGTCTCGATGTCACCAGATAGTAGAAGAATAAAAAACATGAACAACTGTGCAAAAAAATTAATTCTAAGAGACCAAGAAGACAATATTTTGCATTGTTGTTTAAAGATATTACATGTAAACAGCAGAAAGTCTAACATGTTGACAGATTTGGAAAATCTGAGAACAGACTTCGAGAGTATATTATGACATTGAGTATAAAAAACCCCCACAGCGGCACGGTATTGTTCAAGAGAGTTTCCCATTGTCTAATATGTAAGTTAAGTAGAGTTCATAGCTTAATTTACATCTGTACCGCCAGCGTAGAGGGTATGAAGATTTTACAAGTAATTGGCAATATACAAAGTGTGTCAATTCAAAGGAGCAAAAAAACAAACAAACATAAGTTACACTAGACAAAGTGCATAAAAAATATAAAGAAAAGTGCATTAACTCCCACAATTTACATGGTGGAACTGGGAGATAAATTGTAGAAATAGCATGGAAAGCGGGTTGTAAACTACCGCTGTATCTAGAACTGTTGTAATATTTACATACACATATCTGGATGTATAAAGTGCATGCAATGCATGAAAGAACAAAATAACATCCAACTATAATATGTAGATCGTGAAGACGGTGTGACAATAACAGTAATGTGAAGATAAAACTAAACGTGAACATACTTTGCGTGAAACACGGGGCATCCTTAAAGAGGGCATATAAATAAAAAATGATGTTCATCTTCAACAACAGTGTGACAGTTAATACAATATCTTTCATCCCTTGGAATAATAGGTTTATAATATCTGCCAAACTCTATCTGTATAATTTGTGTACACTTATTCTTAATTGGGTCAAAAAAGAACGAATCTTCTTGGAAATGGAAAAATTTAAGTATGGTTGAATTTCAAGCTTCTTTTGATTATGTGTACTTATCAATTGGCTGTAGAATGACAATTTTCCATTACCTTTTTCTTTAATATTTTTAATGTCTCTGAAGACTATATTTTCAAAATACTTTTCAAATTATTTTAAAAATCATTAATAGATATTGTATTAGCATGTGAACCAATAATATCATCAAGGATTCTTCGTATACAGTTTAGCCAACAAGTTTTTCCATTTCCTGCAACTTTTTCATCCTCTAAATGTGCATGTTTTAAAAGCAAGTGTTTGAATTCTCTTGGTCTGAAACAATTTTCTGCAGTGTGAAATAATATCTGTATAATAATTTATATATTCTGAAAATAATCGGGAGTGCACCAAACTCTATTCTTATTGCTAAATTAGAAGCTTTATCATGAATCTGTCATGTTGTAAATTTTGTATTTACATCCACCCAGTAAATTCAAAACTTTTAAAGCTATTTACATACAATTTTTGATATTCCTTTTTATATCAAAACATGTATCTTAAAGATTATATTAGTATTAGTATCATATTTCAATATGGGTGTAAGTTGTCATGTTGTAAATTTTGTATTTACACCCACCCAGTAAATTCAAAATTTACAACATGACAAATCCATAAAACGTCTTTCAAGATAAGATTTGAATTTTTTCAAATGGAGTTTTGTCAAAATCTTTTGTTATGTTTTTAAAATCACTTATCCAAATTTCCGAGGCATAAGTCAAAATTGGCGTAATGCATGATTCATAAATCTTATATTGAACCTTTCCTGAAAGACTGTGATTGTTTGGTAGTTTTGATTTGATTATAAAATATGCCTTCCTTGCTCTACTTGCTAAATTCTCACATGCATATTTCAATTTACCATTATCTTTTAGGACAACATCCATATATTTATATTCATCAACAGAAGCAATAACATCTTCTTTATATCTGATTGTTTTACAACTCAAATTTTTAAGGTTCTTACTAGAAAATACCATAGCATTAGTTTTTTGTGTGTTAACTTCTAACTTCCAGTCACTTTCCAATGAGTCAAGACAATGTTGTAACCCATCTACTGATTCTGATATGATTACGAAATCATCTGCAAAAAATAAGCTATTAAAGCAGATGTTGTTTAGTTTAACAGGGGACGTTTTAGAAAAATCTAAAATTTTGTAAAGTCATCAATAAAAATGTTAAAAAGTGTCGGACTCAAATTGTCTCCCTGTTTTACTCCACGATATGTAGGAAAAAAGTCACTATGAACATTTGATTGTTTCACAGCACATACAGTAGTAGAATATATATGTTCAATAATTCTATAAAAATTACCTCCAATACCTTTATTTAAAAGCTTATGAAGAAAAGCAGGTCTCCACACTGTGTCAAATGCTTTTTTAAAATCAACAAAGCAAGCATATAACTCTGTGTTTTTCGCAATAAACATATTTGTTAATTAGAATTTTTAAAACAAACACATTGTCAGTTGTACCACGTTGTTTTCTAAACCCAGATTGGAAAGGACTTAAAAGAGAGTTACTTTCAAGATAATTTGACAATCTTGTCTGCAGTAGTCCACTAAATAACTTTCCTAGACAACTATTAACACTCAAGTCCCTATAATTGTTACAATTATTTGGATCGCCTGGCTTGTGAAGAACAGTAATAAATGATTGATTCCATGCTTGTGGTATTTTACCGGCATTAAGAATTTCATTAAATAATTTTACCAATATTGGTAAGAGAATATTAGAACTTGTCTTTATAAATTCATTCAAAATCAAGTCAGGTCCACAACTTTTTCCATTTTTTTAAATTTTTAATTCCTATCTTTACTTCTCTACAGGTGAAAGGGAAGTCTAGGGGAAATAACCCATCTATATAGGTAGTATCTAAGTCAAGTTCAAAAGGGTTATCTTCACTGGACGTTAGTAGTGTTGAGAAATGATTCAACCAATCCTCCATGCTAACAGCTGAAGTACTTTCAAACTGTTTAGTTTTACACGTGTTTAAATTTCTCCAAAACTTTTTTTTTATTGTTATAACTATCATTGTCTTTGTCAGCAAGAAATGAATAAAAATTTGTCAAATATGTAAATGTTCTATGTATAAAGTAGTTATTTGGGGAGGTTTGCAACATTTTACCTAGTTTTCTGACTTCATTTCTAAGCTTTAAACATTCAGTAGTCATCCAAACTTTCTTAGGTATTGCTTTTCTGTTCAGACTTTGCTTAAAGTTTGTATAATGAGGTTTTCTAAATCTTAAAGTATACCCAGCATTGTTATAAATGTTAGTTAATGTATTGACAATTGTGTTTACCTCTGTAAAATTTGAGTCCTCTAACATATTGTGTAAATGTGTAAGATCGTCAACAGATTCCTCATCTAAAATTGCATCAACATATTTTCTTTACAGCTTTCTGACCAAATAAAAGACCCAGTACAAGAATTGTAATTATCATCATTTACATTATTGCTTCTAGGAGAAAGCTTAATACCTGTTGATAGTAGACAATGATCTGATAACTCATTGGGAGGGGAGATACAAAATATTCTGTCTCAACTTGGTGATTCACATGAAAAATAAGGTTGTTTACATAAATCAATGTAAACAAAGGAAGCCTATTATATGGTGTTAAAGGAGGAAATATATAATGTCATTTGCGGAAATATTTCGTCTCCAAGTAGGTTTATCTTTTATAATGCGTAAGTTACTTCCCGTTAGACTTTGAAATAAATTATCAATGTTTTGTTACAAAGGTGATAGATTTAGAGTGAATTTTGAAGCACTGTTTAAAGATTAACTAAAACAAGGGGTTTTGATCCGAAAAAGGTTTGTATTGTTTTTGTCCTGTAACCCAAACAGGGTGTTTACAGTGTAAGTTTGGGTTTTCAATAGGAAGAAGGTTCCAGGAAGCTTTATCTGTTTAAAAGGAAAGGATATCATCAAGTACTGGGCGATATCTTTATATTTGAAAGAATTAAAATTTTTAATTTAATTTGATTAAAATTGAAATATTTTGAATTTATTTGGTTTTTATATCCTTTAAAATTTATTATTTAGTTTTTCTCTTCTAAACATGTTTGTAGAGGTTCAGAACGACCCTATTTTACAATAAAGAATATCATAAAAAAAGAGGAATGCATTTACATGTAACACTATTGGTTATCTTTAAATTCAGGATACCAAAGAAAATGGCACTGAGTTTAGATGATCGTATTCTTGGTGAGAAGGTAGACAACTATTGTAGCAGTGATGAAGGCGAACAAGATGAGGAGGACAAATCTCAAAATGAAACGGAACCAAAGGCTTCAAGCATTCCAGAACCTCAACTGAAGGACTACAACAAGTTTTCTACAAATGTAAGCCAAATTTTTCTGATTTCACCATTTCTGATCCTCAGCAATGTCCCATCAAAATAACATCTTTAGGATGATACCAATACAATCAGAGAATCTTTGTACTGTTTACATATCTTCTCTCTTGCTGTCAATGGCTAAATTCGAATAAAATAAAATTATTCAATCTTGTTCTAACAAACATGAACAAAATAGTTTATAGCAAATATATTAAAGATATTGATATATATATCAAAACTTCCATATGAAAAATATTTTTGAATAGGCCTACATTCAATAAAATAACTTGCATATGATATTTTATAGTTAAACATTAACTGACAAAAAAATAATTCTTTGATGAAGAAAGTATACTGTCATATTGATAGACAAACATTTATCTACCGGTAATCTGTAAATGTATCGGTACTTGTTTGTCTCAGCTGATACGAACTGATCGATACATGAAAGACTTCACAAAGAAAATGCTTTTGATTGAAATATCTGCTGGCTTTATAGACAGGACCCAAGGGTGTGATCAATGATTGGCGAGAGTTCAAGAGGCTGGAAACCGAGAGGAGAGCGGAGCAGGAGAAAGAGAAACAAGCACTGGCCAAGAAACTTTCAATGACATGTCGATCTCATGTAAGCCATTTTATTTTTAGTCATATTTTACAGATACATCTTACATAATCTTTTTCTATCAGTTATACTGATTTTTAAAAATAATTCAAAGAAGAATAATGAAAAATGGATTCAAAAGACCTGCTAGGTGAAAGATTCTTTTTTAAGGAATAAGGAATCGAAAATGAATTTGTTACTGTGATAAAATTTACCCACTTATATTTGTGGGCAGCATTAAAACAATGATATCAAAATACCATACTTCGTACTTGTACCGTTTCAGTTAGATGATGAACGAGAGAAGGAAAATGACAACAAGTTGTTACAGGAATTGGAGAGTTTTGAAGATGAATTTTTAAAAGAATACCGACAAAAGCGGATCGAAGAAATGAGAATAGCATTACAAAATGTGTAAGCATTAGTTAAATTCTAATACAAATGTAAAAGGTATCAATAGAAGGCATTTTGATGGAATTTCATTATAACAGATCCTATTGATCATTACTAATTGTTAGATATGACATTGGTGTAGACTGTCTGGCTCTAATGTTTGGTCCTCAACTTTTATATTTATTTTATTGACACTGTTTTAAATTTTCTTAAAATGCAGCAAATTGAAAGCCTTTATCATTTTGTAAAATTCTCATTCATTGTTTAAAACAACAATTAATAAAGCTGAAATACAATAAAATCCAAACCAAGCTTATCTACCATGGTAGAAATTTACTATATACATGTATATAGCAAAGTTTTCCTAGGAGGAAACTTGGTACTGTGGGAAAGGCTGCTTTATGAAACTTGTATTCAGGACGCATGTATTTAAGAAATGTCTGGGCATAATACACCCTTGGCACTATCAAATGCATTGCAATCATATTTTTTCATTATTACAAACCAAAAAAAGTTTTTTTCTTATTTCAGACCAAAGTTTGGTAGAGTGGTTGAATTGAGCTCATCCAATTTTGTGGATGAAATTGATAAGGAGAAGCCCCAAGTCACCATTATTATTCATCTATATGAAAATGTTAGTGCAGTAATTCCACTTTTTGATAGAAAACTTTATAAAGACCTTTTGTCAACCAGGGTCTGTTGAAATTGGAAGCCAAGTTAAATCCTTAATATTAATGTATATATAGATTTTATTTTCAACATCATGCATTCTTTTAGATTATCAATATTTTTAATATGAACACAGGTACATATACTAATATTATGTATTTTATTATTTTTAAAAATTTCTTCATATATTGTAAATTTACAGAATGTTGAGGCATGTGAATCTATGAATGGCTGCTTAAGCTGTCTTGCTCAGGAATATCCAACGGTCAAGTTCTGTAAGATCAGGGCATCTGATACTAGTCTCAGTCACAAGTTTGTAAGTATCACATGACCAACAAAGTGTATCATGTGACTTCTTACTATATCAAGATCATTGTTTCAAAAAAATGTGTATTATATACTGTAGATTCCTAATTAAATGCGAGGAATTACTATCCACGTAAAGTCGGGAGAAGCACGTCTCGCAGATTTTAAAATCTCGCTTTTATTTTTTGGGCAGATGTAAACTTAATTAAACTATGATAAAAATTTGAATTCTCGATTTTATAATCTTGCAATTTGATCCAAAATGGTTGAGTTGCATGTGGAATTAAGTACTCTGGTAAAATACGGAATCTACAGTACTGGATCTCATATATCATGATTTGTGATGGTTTATGAATTTTTTTCCAATGATCGAGTTTGAGGTTTTTATCACCAACCATTGTGAAGGGATAGAAAAACAACATTTTTGATAAACAAAAACCATACGCTTGTACCATTATTAATAACAAAAGATTATTTTCATTACATGCTCAAACTCTGTTGTTTTCTATAAACCCCCTTTGTAGCCTTTTAAAAGCAAAAAATAATATGTTAAAGTCATAGTGACTTCATCACAGTGTAATATAAAAAATTTGTTCAATGAGTGATTTCCATTGCATGTTGAGATAAACATGTGATAACATTTGCAATGAACTCTTTGTTTCAGTCCACCAGTGGAGTACCTGCCTTATTGATCTACAAAAAGGGAGAACTGATAGGAAACTTTGTCCGACTTTCTGACGAACTTGGGGAAGATTTTTATGTCACTGATATAGAGGGCTTCCTTCATGAGTAATTCTTATCTTACATTTTGTGTTTTTCTGAGTTACATATTGTTCTTACTTCCTGTATTTTGATGAAGGAACCTAAATTATTTTCAATAATGATAAAATTTATTAAATGATCTTTCTGATATATGTCAAAATTATGAAAAGTTTCCAATATGATTATTTTTTCATTTTGCATTTTTATAGGCACTTTCTTGAGTTAAAACTGTTCTTATTTCATAAAATTAATTCACCTTTTATTGATTATTATTATGATATATTTTATAAATGTCCTGTGTATTTTGCAGACACAGCTTGCTTCCTCAGCCTGACTTAAACAGCAAAATTATTTACGATCGAATCACCGGGGAGAAACATGCTCCGACAGCCCAGGATGAGGACAGTGGTAGCGACTTTGATGTCGACTAACAGACTCTCAAATATTATGACCAAATACATTATATCAATTTCTGCTCTCTGCATTGTGTTCAAACTTTTTCTGATTTTTCTAAAAGAATGAAGTTCATTATAAGTAATTTGTAATTCATTTAAAAAAAATTAGTTTAAATTTTCTAATAGTTATCAATGTACAGGTATAGGCAATATGGTATTTACACTATTTTGAGTATGTTTTCAAGCATTTTAATTTTGAATACAATTTGATATGCTAAACATGTTTCACATATGCTTTGATTTCAATGAATTAACAGAATGATGTAAAAAAAAAAATGATAAGATTTATATCAATTTTTTTTAGCAGTGATAACTAATACACATAGATTTCACAAAATGAAATTGATTGTCAAACAAACTATTAAATTGATTTTAATTTTGGTTTTTTGTCAACATTTTTAGAATAACATTACATTTGCATGCATTTATTTTCCTATTATTCATGCAACACCCTTTTGATAACCTATTTTTGTCGTGTCTATTTTATAGGATTTTTAGGGATATATATATAACTGTACACGTATGTGCAATATTTTCTAATAAATTTTATCCCTTGCAAATTTTTATGTGTTTTTAATAAAGTGACACCAATCCCAGAGTGATGTTAAAATTAATTACATATGGCAATAAGATTTATTCAAATCCTATACACACGCTTCCTCTTAATTAAATACCCTTTGTTTTCTTTGTTTTCCTTTTCATGCATGAAGTTAGTTAATAGGTTTTTTTCATTCATAGTGAAATTATTTAGGTAGCACCGGGAATCATAATATTACCCTGAAAGTTTTAAAATTATTTCTACTTTCGTTTCTATTTCGCGCATGCGTTTATTGGTTGCACCGGAAATGGATTGTATCGAAACGTAAACAAGAGTAACATTTAAAATTTATTGATATCTGCACACTTTGAAACGAAGCCTGGAAATAGATTGAAATGCCTGTACATTTTAAGGTAAAATTCCCAAGTTAAATTTTATACAGCTTATCATTTCCGATTAAATGACTTATTATGCACGGTCCGTGCACTTCTGCAAATCTTGCAATCAATATCAAAGTCAGCGTTTTGTTGTGCCGGTTATTTACACCTTGAGTTGTTTTGTTTGAATAAATATCTGGAAAGATAAGTAAGAAATTAATTTAATGGAGGGCGCCCTATTAATGATGTTATCGGGGGCCTTTAAAAGTGTTATCTTTCTCTCTATACTTCATCGGTCTCAACAGGCTTACAACAAGTTCAGACACATCCATGATAGGCGGCAATAAAAATTATTTTAATGCAAACTTCAGATAATTAAACAGTGCTGGATATATAGAATTTTTCACAAGATGCAGATTAAGAAATTGAATATATCTGTAAGTTTTGTTATTTTTATTGGATTGAACAATGATTTGTTAGTAAATATGTCTTGTGTTCTCTCAAACATGCTTAGACTACACATTATGAATAGAGACCTGGGATTTAATCCATTGTTCTAATCTCAGATTAGTAACCGCATATTGTTCTTTTGTTATAGGAAAGTTGTTTATTTTTTAAATGCTATATCGGGTGTTTTATGTAAGCATTTATCATGTTTATGATTGATCTCATGATCAGAACTAAATATGCAATTTGTGATAGGATTTCATGTTTTGCTTTTGAAAAAAAAAAGAAATTAAATGAAAAGTAGGCAATAAAATACATTAGTACAAAAATTTGCACTTGAAGTAAAGTATCATATACTTTTTGCACCAGGGAAAATCTGAGTATGACAGAAATTATAAGTGGCTGGACTCGTTCAAGAGTAAAAGCTTCACACCCACAATCGAGCAGATAGCTCCCCCAGCAGGCTGTGAATCAATAGATCTGGGTACAAATCAGTTGTCTGTGTCTGTAGTAGGAGATGCTTGATGCTGGATGTATGCTTGCTGTATTTACATGTATATTTATCCATGCTCGCTCATATTTACTTTTTCTCACATTATTGTGTTTTCATTTCATGATTCATACATATATCAATTTAGCAAATTATGAATTGATACAAAATCATGCTGCATTTTTAGCCACAAATAAAACAATCGTGCTTTGTTGAAATAACTTGATAAAGTAAAGTAAAGATTAGAGCTGCAAAATATCTGTGTTTTAAAATTGTGTTTTTTAACAGTACCAGTAAGAGTTTAAGAAATAGAATTAGCCTGATTTTGTATAAATATCATAATGATTTAACACAAGTCTCCATTACATTGTTTGTATACTACATCATCACATTTATTGGTTCTTAGATTGTGTTGTGTCAAGGTATCATTGTCTAGGGAAGCAGTTCATTGTATTCATTTTGCATGCTAGTAGAGGACTGTTACTTGTGCATTGTAGACAGAGTATAAGCAGAATTATCTGCCTGTACAATCAAAGAAAAGTGCCAGCTTCCAACCCCTGCGCGAGCAAGCGGCAGACCCTGCAGGGAGAGAGTCCACCAAAGCAGGTAAAACATCCACTCAGACAGGTATAGCATCTACAAAGACAGGTAAAGCATCCGCCAAGATAGGTATAGCATCCACTAAGACAGGTATAGCATCCACCAAGACAGGTATAGCATCCACCAAGACAGATATACATGTAGCATCCACCAAGATAGGTATAGCATCCACTAAGACAGGTAAAGCATCCATCAAGATAGGTATAGCATCCACCAAGACATATATGGTGTCTACTACATGTATACCATCCACTGTCTCACTGTGAAGGGTAACTGGTGTCATCAGATATTGTGGAATCAATACAATAGAATTTAATTATGTATGTTAGTTTGTATTTTTTTTGGGGGGGGGGGGGTGTAAAATTTGAGGGTTTTGGCATATGTGGGTACACCTCACTCATGAGTTTATGGCTTTCTTACTATCAATATAAATATTGTCTGTACATAAACTCGAATCCCCTATTTAAATTGCAATGATGTTGATTCCACAGTCGCCAATTAAATCATCAATGGTATTTGGTCTCATGGCTTTTTTTTAACCTATAGAGAGCTTCATATATTGTGCCAGTGTATTGCATAAACCATTTATATAGCATGTATAGAGACTTTATGTAGTTATTATTTAAGTAACTTGTATGTTTTACATTTGCTCGAAAAAAATGTTCCAGTACTGACCAGTAGTGCATGTGATGTGAAGTATGCACCATGTATAACATATGATATATATCTTTAATGTGAATACAAAGAATGAATATCATGAATAAAATTTAAAATGAATTTAATGTTTACACTTAAGGTACTTTTATATTCCATGACAGTCCAAATGATTTAGAACCATGTTATACTACACAAAAACATCTTTTTAATTAAAATTTTAAATGTTGACTTTATCAATCCAAAACAGGTTTAGTGATGGAGCCTCCACTGCAGAGGAAGAAGCGCTGTACTGGTCCCCCTACCACACTGAGCACCGATTTTAACCAGTTTCCAGACACCGCATCTGATGACTTTGCACTGCTAGGACGGAATGACAAGTTCATGGAGAATGTGAGGTACAAAGCAAAGGGCCACCACACAGCGCCGGCTCGAGAGGCGTCTCCTCCCAAACAGCAGAGGCTGCAGGTCAGTGCAGGTTAATAACAGAAACAAGGTGGAAAATCTGTGTAAAATTTTTTTCTCATGTTTTGATTTAGTCAAAAGAATGTGCTAGAAAAGTGTCCTTTTAAGGTATCCAATCCATAATAGCCCCAGATTCAATGAATCTGGATGCATAACAGATAAGTATGGGCTTAATACTCAGTTTACTTAGACATAATATTCATGTTTAAGTATCAGTTTGTAGGAACAAAATGTGTCCTAATAAATTACCTGGTACCTTTTCCCTTTTCTTGAAGAGTTGCCCCATTTGCTTTTAATCTATAAAAATCAATTCTAAAAAAAATCTATCTGGTATAAAATTTCTTTTCAATAGTTTTTCTATTCCTAATGATGAAATACACCAAACCATTTATTGATATTTTTGGTATCTACTTTTTCGTTTTCAAAAATTTGCTTGTCCCGATAGAACATAATGCAATCTTCATTATTTAATCATGCTAAGCTGATAACATTTTTAAAAATTTCTCTTGGTAAATCCTTTTCTACTCTAAAATGCTTTGGAATAATATCAGAGTATTTAATACATAATGGATATTCAAGGTTAGAAAAATTAGGTCCTAATATGGATTGGATACCTTAAGCCATTTGATGCAGAAGCCAACTACTTCCACCCTTCCATTCTAGGTGGGGCTTTGCCCTGATCTTTTGATCCATCTCTTTTTTCAAACTTCATATTTGTTACCTCTTTTTTTTTGCCCCATGTACTGTATTATATACTAGTATTACTGGACTTCTTTAACAACATGCACATGAAGAACCTTGCTGCGTCTTTCCTCAGGACATGTCTTAAACATCTTCCCTTTATATGAATGTATTTCTGATCACTGTAGTGTTACAGTAGTAAACTCTCTTGTAGAGCGTTAACAGTTTCTGATCTACTGATTTTATGAACCATAAGTCACAGATTATTATAAACTGATTACAGAAACTTTAATTTTTATCTTTAATACCTTTTTTAAATATTCAAACTTGCAGCAAAATGTTTTAAATTACCAGGAAAAAGAAAACAGAAGGAAGGCCCCTAAACCAACACCTGCCCCATTTGTTGATACATCCAAGTTCCGACAGCAATCCAAGGCTGAGGAGCAGCAGCCCAGCACTCCCCTGACCCCCCGCAAGGAGAAGAACGAGAGCTCCAGTCTGTACAAGGAGATTGCGCTGAGGGAGAAGGAGGCGGCCCTCAGACAGAAGTTCAGTAAGCTAGACAGAGAGGGTGGGAGGAAGACGGCACCGAGCGCACTCAGACAGAGCAAGGAGCAGTACAGTAAGACCATCAACGACAATCGCATGGAGTCCGCTGTCAAATCCTGGGCCAAGGACAAAAACATTGGGAGCATGAACGAGTTTGCCCAGACCAACCTGGATAAAGGCGTGGCAGACTCTGCACCTGAAGCCCCTGTATGTGGTCATTTTCTATTGTACATGACATACTTATACATTTAAAGTAGCATCACTTTTTCTTAAATTCTTATCTACTGACAAAGCCATTTTAAAAAAAGGATGAACTGTTCATTTATATGAATGTAAGTTTAAATTTGGTTGCAATCAAACTTTTTCTTACGATTCAATTTTCTTTCATCAAATACAACAAGAATTAAGATGAACTATGTTACTAATGGGAAAAGGTTGCACAAATTTTCTTCATATATTTAAATATATAACAACTTGATTGACCAATCAAATAGTCTGTTATATGCAGAAATATAATTATTCTGTCTATAGAGACTTGTTTCCTTTGAACTAAAAGCTCCAGTTGCGTCAGCAGTTCTCATGCTATTTTTTTTCTTCACCATTGTTGCAGGCTGACTATGCTCTGAGATATAAGACAGGGGTATCAGTCCCACGACCTCGCAGACACAAGTTCTCCGAATATCAGAAGTCGTTCAGCTGGAAAGATGGAGCCAAAGCCTCGCCTGTGTTAGCAGCGGAACAGGTATCCCAGAATTCCTATTTGTCGTCTTGATGGGGCCGAGTGTTCTAATCTGCAACTACTCATTTTTTTAGTTTAAAAGCTTGTTTCAAATCCACATAAATTTGGTTTATTTTGATTATGTGACATGAGTGTGATGTTTTAATTCAGCTGTGATGTGTTTTGCTTACTTTAGGCAGTCATTGCATCCGAGAGTAAAAACAAGGTGGTATATCAGAAGATAATTGATCAGTTACTGTATTCACTAACAGCATGACCTGGGGTACTCTGCATGTCTTTTTGTTATAGTATTTTTAATTCTGGTCATTTATAAGCTGTACATACACAGTAAAACTTGTTTACATGGACCAGTACATTCGGACACTTGTCAGTGCCATGTGTTCTTCCGTAGAACTAGAGGCAGAACTTTTCTTTAAAAAAATTCTTTGTGTTTTAAGGCTGGGTGGTCAACAAATTAACCATCAGATCTGCCTTAAACTTTTGGATGTACTATTTTTTGCTACAAACTAATATTTAGTAAAAGAAAAAATCCCAAAAATTAAGCTTTTAAATTTGAACATTTCCCTATATCTTTATGCAGAGCTCTTCATCTAAAGGAGGTTAATATCGCCGAAAATGGCCACAACCATTGAGCTCTCTTGATATAATTTTATTGAAATTAAATTTTGTTGTTTAAATAATAACAATAGCAAACATATGAATTTTTTGCAAGGGATTAAAATTTGGCTGATAAATATTATGAACAAAATAAAAAAAATTAATCCCCAATGAATTTTTTCTGCTTTTTCAGTATTTCTTATACTTGTTATGTTAATGCAGTAACAGCATTCTTTGAAGTTTATTTACTTACCTGTTTAAGACCTGGAGACAAGTTGTACAGAATAATGATATGTCTATGTGAAAAAGTTTTGCTGTGTTTTACAAGAGATCTTTTCTGTTATTTATTTCTAGTTTGTTTCCATTTATAGCGGGAAAAAAAATCCATCTATAATAAACGGATCTTTTTCTGTTTATTTGAGTATGCATGTATCATTCTATTATTGATGCTTCTAGCTATATTTGGATTTACCTAACATTTAAAATAGATAGTGTTCTTTACTGTTCCATAGTTATGTTTCTACGTTTTCTCCTTTTAAGGAGGCTGTGTGGTCAAGAAATTAGCAATGAGATCTTCCTTAAATTTTTAGTTATAATGTCTTTAGCTGTAAACTATTATTTAGTAAGGTAAAAGTCCATATATTTTACATTTTAAATTTGGGCATTTTCCTATATGATTTTTATATACAGCTCTCCTTTTAAAGGAGATCAATACGACCACGAACCCTCTTAATTATGCCAAAAAAACAAATACTTTTATTAATAAAAAAAGAAAATTGAATAGGTTAGAAAAAGTTTCACATTTTAAATATAATGCTTGTACATGTATATACACATTGTATGATGTATCAATTATGATATTCTGCATGAAATTTACATGTATATGAGCTGTACATCTTAAATATTCCCGGCCTGAATATAAAATGCTTTTAATGTATGGTATGCTGTTTGGTGCTTTCTTTAAGAAGACAGATTAATGTTACACCTGATTTTTCTTGAACTTTTTCCTGACTTCTTCATGCAGTGGTTTAGTACAGTCTTGTTTCCTCAATTAAATAGGTTGTGTACAACAGTAACCCCGCCTTGGTCCCTCCCCAGAAAACTTTTATCAAGGACAGTGAATATGCGGCTCAGTTTAAGGAGTACAATGCCATGCAAGTCAGTAATGATGACCTCAAGGTCATTCCAAGGACAGAGAAACCAAGGTCAAAGGTGAAGTGTCAACAAACCAATAAACTTTCACCTCAAGTTCAGATATTTAGAAAAGTGACTATACATTGTCTCTGTTGAGATTGATGGTTTGATTTTTATCTCTCAATGAAGAATAAATATGTGAGAATTGCTACCAGTAGCATGTTATAATAAATGTTTTTAACTTTTCTTTAGGTCAAAAGGAGCAAGAGTACTGGAGGTAAGAAATGAAAACTTGTTCAGCTTCTTGCTTTCATTCAGCAATTGCATCTACATGTACCTATTTCTATGTTGAGAGACATTTAAAACAGTATATATAAGAATCATAAAAAAACTTGTAATTCAGATTGTTATTAACGACAGTAAAACTCAGTTATAGCAAACAACAACTAGGGACCGTTGGATTTACTTTGCTACATCCATAATTCGTTATAACAGATGTATAACGAATTCACAATATTAAGCATAGCGAATTCGTTATATATGAATAGTTTCTTCCATATGACCACCATTTGTGTTTATTTAGGCATTATATAAGAATACTTTTTATAAAACTTAAAAAAAATAGGATTGGAAATTGAAAAAATATGTGAATATAAATTATGCAATTAGGACTGGTAGCTATTAGCAATTTAAAACAATTCATTATAAACGATTTTTCACCTCAGCATGACTCAAAATCAGTTCGCTATATCCATAAATTCGTTATATCAGAGTTCATTATATCTTTAGAATTTTCCAATGACTTGTTAAGAGTTTTGCCGGGGACTCCACAAAATATCACTATATCCGAGATTTTGCTATATCCGTTTTCATAATAAACAAGTTTTACTCTACAATGGTTCGAATTTTTGTATTAATATTTGTTTGTTCAAATTTGTTTTAAAGTTTCCACCTTTGACTGGCATACATGTACCTTTGGTATTTCAGCTCTGCGAATGGACAAGAGACCAGCAGCAGGTAGTGGTCCCCTGATCACCCCCGACAACAAGCGACAGACCATCGAGTCCGAGCTCCAAGGGGAGCCCCAGGAGGCCCCCAGCTCACCCCCTATACACCAGGGAAAGCTGAAGTAAGGCCCCGTCTTACTTCCCTTTACACCAAATCTTTACCATCAAACTTAGGACTTTTATTCAACATTTTTTTTTTTTTTAAATGACCAATAAAAATTTTATTTTGCAACATGCACTCAATATTTAATGTGATTTGTCATCAAAATTCTTAGCATAAACTTATAACAGTTAATTACTTGAGCATAATTACAAATAAAAAAAAAAAAGCACATATAAGCTTGAAATTCCAAAAAATTGGCAGACTTCACGCACACAAATTGACACTTATTTGAATGTAAAAAATTAACTGCTCAATATTAATCAACGTTAATTTTTTTCTTTTGTTATATAGGCGACCCAGAAGTGAATATGCTTCAAACTTTCGATCTCCCACCAAGTTCCAGTATGACGGGGCGTGGCATGGTGCTGACCCCCCTCACTTACAGCCCACTAGGGTAAGTGTTTGCTCTATTGCTCTGTAGGCTAATTGTTTTGGAATTGTATATGTGTGACCATGTGTGAAACCTGAAGATCACTTTTTAGTAGACACTGCTCATGCACTTTTCATATGATAAAGATTTAACCAGTAAATGTATATGTCAAAAGTATGATATCCTTGGGAAAAAACCTCCACACTGTCCCAGGTTTAAATTTTAAATCACTTTTATTTCATGAGATTTTGCAAGCTAGAGTACAAAATTTCATGAATTTATTCACAGGACAATATTTTCCTCACAATTTAATGTGAAGGAAATTTAACTTAAATATGCCCTCGTAAAAACGGTTTAAAAGCGAGAATTTTATTTTGGCAAGTTATGGGTCTCTGAAAATTGAATGTAAAAATAGTTCATGCATATGAAAGTGACTTGCAATACAATCACCATCTGAGTGACGAAGCTGTGTTTTTCCTAGAAAATAGCACTGCTAATATTACCCGAACTAAACTGTTTGATGGTTGGCTATATGTAAATATTACCTGAACTAAACTGTTTGATGATTGGCTATATGTAAATGCATGTGATGTTTGATGTGCACACTTGTTTTGTTAGGAGTCAGAAAAAGAGAAGCCTGTGATAAAGGTAGGATGTTGAACAATGTTATAGAGTACATGTAGAGCAATGTAACTGTGGGACTGTTTGGATTAGCCATTGTTACCAAGCGTTGAAATGTTATTATGAAACATTGTGCAAATGTACAAATATCTCAGATTATCAATGCAAGTTCATTTCATTTGTCTATTATATATCCATTCTAAAACTTCATTATTACTTGAAAATGGCTCAAGCAAGTTTGAGAATATTTAATGACTTGAATTTTTTGGAAATACTAATTTTCTTTGTGTTATGCAATATAATGATCAATATCAGGATCAGATTTTCTCTTATATAATTGGCTAAAATATAAGCGAAGTATGATATAGAAATCTGTATACCAATCATGTATAGCTGATCTGGTTTTAAATTTCTTTGACTGGTACTTTTTTAAAGCAATTATTGACTTTTAAAAACTTGTCAATGGGTATTTACTCATAAAAGTCTTCTCAAAAGGAAACTTCATTTTCCTTTGTTGTACAGAGTGGACCAGTAGAAGATTCGGCTCCAGCCTTGTCAAACTGGTTTGCGGAAGTAATCGAACTTCGTCGTAAAGCTGCCGAGTATAAAAAACGAGCTCAGGGAACTCACTTCTCTCGGGAACACCTTGTCCAGCTCATAGCTCAACAGAATCAAGCTTGGGACAACTTGAGTACCAGTCGCAGTGGGTCAAGCACGCTCTCGGCTCTCTCCCTTGAGTCTGGAGCCAGCGCCAAGCTACGCGCTCAGTAAGTTGTACTGTATTTATTTGTGTTTTACACATGCTGTTTTGTCACATTATGAGCAATAATGAGTATTCCAATGCAATGTTTTTGGGGGTTTTTTTACCATGGAATGTGATTAATTTTTTCTGCTGTTTGGTTATGTGTTGAGTTTTTCATTTGCTCTCATATGATGATTTATGCTAGGATTTGCTGTGATATTTTAATTAGTTTTTTTTAATAGTGTTGTTGAATTTGCCTTTGAATTGTTATAAAAACATTTTGATGTCTGTTGAAAAATAGTTTTGTAAAATTTCAAACAAATAAATGTTCATGCACAACTTTTCAGGGAGAGTGTAGAAAAGAACAAGGAGATGAAACTTGATTTGGAAAAACCAGTTCTTACAAATATAAAACAAATTGTAATTGAATGCCCTATCAAAGATCTATCTAATGATTATAACAAGATCAAAACAATGTCTAAGGAAAAGGATAGTGGCCTAATGCAGCTTCCTGAAAAACTTGAAGTTAAGGAATATAGGCTTCAGAGTGAAAACTTGTATCCTGATAAAATGGAAAATAAATTATTTGAAAAGCAAAGCAGGAAAATAGAATTATCAGAAAAACTATCAGAAAAACCATGGCTAAAGATTGAAAACATTGATACAAATAATGAGACTTTAAACAACAAAATATGCCAGGGGGTCAGAAAATCTAATGACAAAATGCAACAGTTCAAAGCTGACCCTGTTGTTTTTGAGACAAAATTCAACAACAAACTGAGACTGGAGACCAAGAAAGAAAGCACCAACCATCGCACTGTGAAAATCAAATCTAAGAAAGTGTATGTTGTTAATTGCCTGTAGCTAATTATAGCATCTTCTGATAGCCTCTCCAATTTTCTTAGAATGCCATACAATATAATTCAGATATACCAGTAGATGTGTAAACCCTAGCATGCAGAAAACCAGTAGTATTACACAAATCAATGTTACATGTATTCCTTATAATTAGTTTTGAATTACCAGTATTAGAAGGAATTCTAGTAGTGCAGTTGTTACTATAACCAGAATGTTGATATGAATTATTCTTTTCAATAATTGCATGTAATGCAACTTTTGCCAAGGATGTGAAAGTCAAACTCATGATGTAAAAAAAAAACTTCTTATTAACCAAAGGTACCTTGGCAAAGGTTAGCTTTTGTTGATGTTAAACTGCTAGATTAGTCTTTTCTTGCAGAGATTTCTTGACATCATGCTTTTTATCAAAAGACATGGCATGATTTTTATATTTCAATATGCATTCATTAATGTTATCAGTTTCCAAATGCTTTCAGTCATTTTGTTCAATTTTTCACAATAATTTTTCAATAATAGCATGTTGAAACACAATGACAATTCTGCCTTTTTTTTTTTTTTTTTTTTTTTTTACCAAATGATGAGTAAACCGTGTTTGAATTTCAAATTGCATATGGTTTCTAACAGTAAAAATATGAAATGCAGAATAATGAAAAATACCCTTTTGATACAAGCCAACTAAATTTGGATATGAAATTTATGAAAAATCATGGGAATAAAAAAACTTTTTAAACGTCCATTCTTTACATTCATGTGAATGAACTTTTATGAACAGGGAGATGGCAAATAAGATTGAAGATGATGTGTCATTGATGGCCCACGAGGGATCAGATGAAGAGCGAGGGAAACCAGACTTTGTTCCAGAGAAACACATGGACCTCACTACTAAGCAGGGGTATAAGAGGAACCAGTTCAGGAAGAAGGCATGGCAGGAAATGAATGAGAGCAGGTACTGGGTAAAAGTAGAACAAGAAGGCTGTTATATAGCTGTTAATTATGAGTGATACAAATAATTAGAAAAAATGCATAGAAAACAGCAACGGTGTCCTTGGGTAGATAGAATATAGCAGGGTACATATAAACCTTTGTTAACTGTATATCTGCATTTACATGTATTTTATTTTGTATTTTGAAAAAAGGGAAGATGATTATTCCTGAAAATGTTATGAGAAATGAGGATGATATCATAATTTAATACAATCTATACAGGGACTTTGGACAAGATGACCTTTCATTGAGGATTCAGGAAGGATCTGAAAGGAGATCAAAATCAAGAGGAAGGAAGAAGCACAGGAGTAGGAGGAGTAGAAGGAGGGAGCAGGATGAAGCAAGGTAGGATGAAAGTAGGACGTTTGTACAATAATGCTGTAAATGTATGACAAAGGTAGTTAGTTCTGTGATTGAAATTTGGGAATTGGAACAAAGTGTACTATAATTGTAGCTCAGACATACGTCATGTAAATGTAGGGCACAAAATTTGCTGAAAAAGTAGGACATTGGTACAAAGAGTCATGTTAATCAGTACACAAAATGTGCTGTAAATGTAGGACAGGTATATTTATCTACCTGTACACTGGCATGTAGGTTCTTATTTTGACAAGCTTTTGAATTCCATCAAACAGTGAGGTTACTCCAGATCTCCCATCAGACACTGGACGGATCCCCACCCCCAAAATGAGATCCAAGAGTGCTGGTGCTAGGCACCACCTGGACAGGACCACACCCATTGTGGGAGGGGCAATGCTGTCCTCACCCCCCAGACCAGAGAAGAAGTCTCCAGTGAAAGTCAGCAGGTCTTGGTGCACCCCACAAGGTATGTAGACAGGTCTCTTGTTTATGTATATGTAACTCTTCAGCGGGGAGATAGATTCATGGAATAGCGTAATTTCTGTTGGCTGATGTTTATAAAAAAAGGACATCACAGTGCATTAATGTAAAATTGAAGGGCAGTCATTTAATGATTCTTATACATGTACTCAAATTTAGTAATCTTTTATGCATGTATTGAAATCTTCTAAACTTATAACTTGACATTTAGAACCATAAATAGTATATGAGAAGCCTGCAGAAATTTTGTGCTATAACATTTATACATGTATTGCATTTGCTATCCTAATACATGTATGGTAACAATTTAGTTTTGAGTTGAAATCATTGAGAGTCCTTTATTTTCAGATGTTTATGATGATGAAGTAAGCACAGTTCTAAGCAGTGACAGATTTGAACCAGTTGTTGGACAAAATTTAGCAAAGGTACATATATATGCATGTAGTATGAATTTTCGTCTAATTCCTAAATTCTATCAACTCCATTTCATGCTCTGTTGAATTTTAAAGAAATTCTTTTCATTTTTGAAAACTTTTTTCAAGAACGTTTTTTAATTCACAAGTAGAACTTGAGAATGTGGCTCTGAAATTGAATTTTCTCAATAATGTCGTTATGACATGTCTGTATTAATTAAATATGCCTACATTTTTCTTCAGACATACGATGTAAAGAAAGGACCGCTAGCGACCACGCCCACTTTTGGTCTGCCGTCCAAGGACACCCACTTCCTGCGAGACGACGAGGTCAGTGTGGACAAGCCAATGGAGACGGTGTTCGTGGACAGCCCGGCCAAAGTCCGCATGACCGCCAATGGTGGGTAGTGGGTACAGATCTCTACTGGTGTCATGTAATGACAATAAAAGTGATGATAAACTTGATATGTAATAATGAAGCCCACAATCAGATTGTGAACAAAAAATTATGGATAATTATGATGTAGGCTGTCATCAATGTCAACATTTACAAATGAATTAATTCATGCTCATTTAATTAGTTGCAATGTTTACAATTTATATGTTCTTTTCTATTTTTATGCTCCTTTTTTAATATTTCTTATATTGTATTGTGTTCTTATACATAGTCTCGAGTGGAGATGAAAAGCCAGCCAGAAAAAGCAAGAAACCCAGCAAGTTTGAGGCTCAGCAAACAATCAAGGAGGGATACGGACAGACGTACAATAAACCCATGGTGTGGGGCATTGATGGGGGTAAGAAATAGATGATAATTACAATATAAGTATATGTACACAATGTCATGTACATGTAGTTTCACTCAATTTGATGTTGCATAGGTTGAAAGTATATTGCTTAACTTCAAAATTGGTCTGTAAACAAAATGGTTACTGTATACAAAGGGAAATTTTCCTATCTCATAGCGATACTTGAGACAGGTCATTGACAAATGGCAATTTCTTTACAATTTTGTATCATATGATATGTTGAAATTGTGTGGATTTGAAGACATGTAATGATTAAGATTTCTTTCAGAAAATCATTATCACTATAGCAAAAGTTTGTATGGGAGTACAAAGGGATAGTGAGTCACAAGTATATCTGATTTGTTTACTTTCAGGAATGGCCATTCCCCGGATTGAGCCTGATGATGATGCCCTGTCTTTATCCGTGAGATCCGTCGCCTCTAGCTGTTCACTGGCCTCCGAAGTTTATGAAAGGGCCCGGAAACGGACTCGGGAATTCTGGGGAAAAGATGGGATCGCATCTCGATAAAACTATAAACCAATGTAGATTGCTATACAAGCAGAACTGTGATATCTGAATACCCAGTAGAATTCTTTATACAACAGCAGCTAGAGTTATATTAATCTTTTGGTATCCGTCCAACAAAAATGGCAGCATCTACTGCTTACCCAGTATTGTCACAATCATCGTGATTATGGTCCGACACTTTATGAATGATTGACAAACGATTGACAAATGATGGCTAGAGTAAAGTGAGAGAAAATGTTACTCAATTTTTACAATAATGGAATGATTAGAAGAACCAAATGAATGTGAATTTTGTTTATCTGTTAAATTTATAAAAATTTAAATTGTTTTTTAAGGTTTTTTTTAGCAGACAAGTTATGAATAGTTTGTTAAAATATGTGCATTTTATATTTGTATTTTATGAATGTATTTAGTTTATTTTATCATTGTTAGTTATTTTTAAATTTTGGTTTGTGCACATGTTTCTAGAACTTGATTGAAATGCATTTATTTAATATGCAAAATGTACATGTATTTTAAAAGAGTTCTTATCGTTTACTCTTATGCACCCTAGAGTTTCAGCAAATAATATTTTTGTATGATATGCTCAAGATTTTAGCCAACTTTTCTATTAATAGTTTTGTTTATTGTTATAGAGTTTCAACCCAATATGTTAAGTGTCTTGAATCTCATCTTAGAGAATGACATGACTGTTACAACTAAGATTATTGTTTCAGTTTGGTAGTTTTGCATGTTGTACGATTGTTTGTTGATCAGTAGGTTTGGCTTGAATTTCATGGATAGTAACTGACATGTGTACTTATTAACAATTTGAGGACTTGAAGAATATTTGAAGTCTGTAGTTAGTTAGAATATTTGATGATATACAAATAAAATTCATGACAAAATCACTTTAACTCAGAGAAATTTTCCCCCTTGCCAAGGAAAACCACAACTGACCAGGAAGGATTTTCATTCACTAGTTAAAATCTTACTGTGGTTCAAAGCATGTGAACTGCTTTTTTTGGAGATTGATGACCTTCTGTTGAAATAACATATAAGAGAAAGATGAAACTATAGATCTATATAGTAAACTGGCAAATCTTAATGAGGAGTGGTCAGTTTTCCTGTGGCACATAGAAAGCACAGGAAAAAGGAGGGCTCTTATTCATAGTAAAAGGCTCATGGAGAACCCATACAGGACCTTATTAATATATTGTTTGATAAATGCTATCATGTTGATGATTTAACCTTGATCTCCTTAAATTTTTGTGTCAAAAAAGAGGCTGTTAATCTCAGTCAAAAGTAGTTGAACATTCACACAAACATTCCACCATTTTGCTTTTGAAATTATTAAACAAAAATGCTTTACATGATTAATCGAGCAAAACCTTGTTGTCTTCTCAGTGCGTAGACAATACAAAAAGCAAACACAAAGATGAAAACAACTCTTTATTATATTGCACAGATTCCCTGGGTAAAATTTCAACAAATAATTTAAAGTATCACAGTCATTGGCTTTTCATTGGATTAATATTGTTATCAACAACACAATTTTACTTCATCATAAAAAGTCCATAATTTTTGCAGAAAAATGTCTTTGAAATGTTACACGAAGATGCATAACTGATCGATCAAATGCTTGTCGATTTGGGGGGGGGGGCATTATTGGAAGGGGTAGGGTAGGGGGTTGCCGAGTGTGGCACTAGAAGTTGACCGTGGACATGTCGTATTTATTCTCCTTCTTCGTGTGATACAAAGCCACGTCGGCCAGGAAGCTGATGTCCAAAGGATTCTGGGAGCTGCTCCGTTTGGACGTGTCTGAAATAGGAATTTTCTGTACACATGGAGAAATGATCTCAGATCTGCAGTGGAAGATTAGAACAGAGAAATGTAGCACTAAGCCAAGTAGATTAATATGTAATAACTTTAACAGCACATGCACAATGCACTAAGTTCTCAAATATCAACATAATTTACCAGTTATCATATTTAGTGCCTTTCACTTCACTTGTGTCCAAAATTATTAATAAGAACATTGAATTTCTTACTGGTAATACAGGTACTTTTAGAAAGTAAGCTCCAAATGCACCAATTTAAGATTACACTTGCCTGCTGAAGATGAGACTTGGAAAACAAGTATACCCATTTAAAAAGGGAAACAAAAAGCATTATCTGATATTTGACAATACTTGACAAATCCTTACCCATCTTCTCCAGGTAATGTAAGAAAGAGGACAGAGGAGGGAATGATGTCTCTGACAGGTTACTGGAGATGGAGCTCTCCGCTGTAAAGGAATCAGATAAACAGATGTCACTATTCGAGATCTCTTACTTGAAACTATTCTACTCTGCTGTAAAGGAAAGAGATATTAATCAAAGGACACTATTCTAGATCTCTTTACTGGAAACTATTCTATGAAATAATTTCACTCATATATTTTCTTAAAATAAATGTTAAATGTAATCACTACATTTCTGGAATTACTTCAAAATATGGTTTCCAGGACCCAGTTAATAAAAATTGTATTATAGCTTACAAGTTTTCCAAGTGATGTGGGGCCAAATAACGACAGTCTTCTTTTGTTTAAAGAATTACAATGACAATGACATTACTTATCGAATCGGTCACTCACATCGGTCTCTAGCCATGTACGACAGATCTGACAGACTCCTCTTGGACTCATGTTGATTGCTGCTATCTGAAAATGTAAAAACATCTGTGATAGATGTGTATATAGGCTCAGTACTACCACAAGCTCACTAGCTAGTGGGCTAACCTTTTCAGTCGGTATAGCTAAAGGGTCCTGGGTTTGAACCTAGTTGTGGTCATTCCCCTTCTTCTATTACACATCAAAACTCAAAATCATCATTCTTTCAAGATATTACATGTAGCAAGCTTGATTTCATTAAAAAGAACATGGTGAGAATGGCAAATGCAAAATGAAATGACCGACTGAAAATTTAATAAAAAACTATGTTGTATTGCCACAAATGCCCCTGCAGGCATGCAGCCAAAACTCCATATTTAGTTTTTTATTTGTTTGCACAGAAGATTTCTTTTTTTCTCTAAGTTCAAGGGGTATAACTCTGTAAGAAATCATCGGACCTGGACTACATTCAAACTTGAAATGGTTATTTCTATGACATATCCATACATTAAATTCGAGTTGAATGTGTGCAACTGCTGCTGAGATAATGAACGGAAAATTAATGATGACAGAATGGGGTAACACTATATGCCCCTGGCCATTTTATGGCAGGGGCATATCGATGAGAAACTGACTTTCGCCTGTCTTTTAGTAAAAATCCTTATGATGAATAGGACATTATTATGAGGATGAATGCATTATCGTTGCTTTTAAGAAAATATTGCGGCAGAAAATCATCTTGGTTTGTAGCCATTTGTTTTTGAATAAAGATGAAAATAATGGGCCTTAGTTCGATAGAGTGATATGCCTGTCAATACATTGAACAGCTCTTTAAAGGACTATTTGACATAAACATTAACTTGAAACTTAGTTCAAGGTCACTGCACACTTTACTCAAGGGCACTCTATGGTTAAGCATGAACCAGATTATATATAAGGGAGAGAAGAAAATCTTAAAGAGATAGCTTTGACCTTGCTTTAACATGCACCTTTTCCCACAAGCAATCTACCGGTATATGTGAAGTATGAGCAAGATAAAGCTAAAAGAGGAGAAAATATGCTCTAAACAATAATTTAGACCATACACATATATCTTTTATAACCTCTGACCTATGATAATTATAAAATTTGCTCCAAGATCACTGCTTATTCCTTATCCATGAGCATCCCTTGGATTAAGTAAGAGCTGGATAGAGCCAAGGGAAAAGAAAATTCACACAGATTTTTTATATGACCTTGACCTCTGAACAAGAACTTGGTTCAAAATATTATGTGTACATGTACTTATGTTAATTTTTACAGTGAAAATAGTGATGATAGAATTACAATAAAATTTAGTTTTATGAGATGAAATGGTGTTCTGGAGCAGCTTACCAGTTATGGCCTGGGAGACCTGTTTGAGAGCGAAGTACCTCTGACAAACCGGGTGATTCCATTCTCGGTAACACTCCTCTGACAAGTTCTGAAAACAAGCAACAAGTATAGTGTGGAATCGTTTAGATTCTTGAAGCCAATTTTCATGAATTGTAAATTTTTCAGAGGTTCATAGAAACATTATTTCTTGAATTCAAATTCATGTATACCATCAATAAAGACTGTCTATCATAATTTGATACCATGTCAATTTGTGAATGTTAAAGTTACCATAGAAATCCACAAAATTTAGCCACCATGAATTCTAATGATTAACAGTAATTTACAGCGAATCCATCAGCTTATCTTTACCATGACAGTAGCTAATACAAATATGGTGGAATATAAATAAGTATATACAGAAGAAGTTCACTCATGATAGCTCACTCACTGAATTGAAATGAAAATGAACGCAAGACAGAAATTGTATGTTACCTGGGGCAGCCTGGATATGATCTGTTGTTTGACCCTCACTCCTTCAGGAGTGTCTCTTACATCTGTTGGACATACAAAATAAACCAAAGTCCTTGTCAAAACAGTAACATACAACTTTGTGTTGACATATACAACACAAAACCATTGCAATTAATCCTAATACTGTAGATTCCTTATTAAACACGAGGAATTATTATCAGCGTAAAATAGCGAGAAGCACCCTTCGCAGATTTTAAAATCTCGCCATTATTTTCTAAGAGTTAAGAACAATAAGGAAATAAGGATAAAAGTTTCGCGTTTGCGATTTGATATTCTCGCGATTTGATACAAAACAGCGGGATCGCGGAATTAAGTACTCACGTAATATAAGGAATTTACAGTAAAAGAATGCTCCTGGTTTTACAGTAAAAGATACAACAGTATATACACTGGTTACTGATAGATTGATCCAGTATAAACACTGGTTACAGTTGGATCGCTTGAATACCTGCTAGGACCTGAGCCATGAACTCCCCTGTCAGATTAAGTACTCCATGGTCCACATACTGCAGGAACAGGCTGCAGAAAAAACCCAAATAACAACAACTAAATACATGTGAACTTTGATATCTCAAACACAAATATCTTGAATACCACAGAAACTGTATGTTGAAGTGATTTGGAAGTCTAACCGCTTATTCTTAAAGTAATTTTATCATAATCCTTTTATATTGTTAAATTTTTTCTCAGTCTAATGGAGTTTGAGACATTGAAATTGGACTGTATTTTGATAGCATTTAAGAATTACTCTATATCATTATTGTCGTAATCAAGTGTTTGATTGGACGACCAGTGTCTTTGTCTTACCTTGTGCTCAGATTGCGGTAACCAAGCGCTGTGAAGTATGATATGAATCCTAAAAGATGACAACGATTATCAATAAATTACAGCAAAGGAAGAAGGGAAATATCTGGAGCACACAACTCAGAGATTATTTGTGTATTAATTTGTGTATTTGTACATGTAATATGTGTAATGTTTGGCCAGTATCCAGTACATATGAATACTTTAAACTGTACATATGCATACTGTAAACTCTCTTGTCTATCTAGATGGCTGTTTCTTCCTACTACTGTAATATAGTTCAGAAAGTATCAATTGAAATGATGTACCATAATCTTGCCACAAGAATTTTTAAAATTCTACAATATATATATAGTTATATATATTAGGTGTATACTTAAAAGATTAGGGCAGATAGTTGAAAGAATGGGGCAGATAGTTGAAAGAGTGAGGCAGATAGTAGAAAGAATGGGGCAGATAGTTGAAAGAGTGGGGCAGATAGCTGAAAGAATGGTGCAGATAGTTGAAAGAATGGGACGGATAGGTGAAAAAGTGGGGCAGATAGCTAAAAGAATGGGACAGATACTAGTAGTTGAAAGAATGGGGAAGATAGTTGAAAGAATGGGCAGATAGTTGAAAGAGTGAGGCAGATAGTTGAAAGAATGGGGCAGATAGTTGAAAGAATGGGGCAGATAGTTGAAAGAGTGTGGTAGATAGTTGAAAGAATGGGGCAGATAGTTGAAAGAATGGGGCAGATGAATGACAATGTACCTTGAGGCAGAGGGAATGACATTTCCTGACAGATCTGGTAGTATCTCTCAAACAGCTGGAACAGTTCGTACTCATCGTCCGAGGATGGGTCAGTCCTACATACAAAAGGAAGGATACCTCATAATCACTGACATCTGATATTAATGTGCATATATTTCCACAAATATCTTTATCATAGAGTTTTGATCCCCATCACAAAGGAGAAACTACGAAAAAAGGTTAATAGGATGAATATCAAAGTTTTGTAAAAGGTTACAGTGGACTTTGAAGTTCCACACCCTAACAGTTTACTCACAAATTTGGGAGGAAATCTAGATCAGTGTAGGGTAACAGGGGGCCTCGAAGATTCCACAGGAGGTGACAGAGTTGTCGGGACTGCTGAACCTGCAAAACAATGAAATCAAACTCAGGATTGTTTGAGCATCACATCATCATGTATTTATTACAGGACTGTACAAGTATCAAGGCATGAGGAGTTTCAAAATACAACATACCTGGCAAGCAATGTATTCCTTGGCAACAGATTGACCTTTTGACCTTGCTTCTTTCCTTAGATACTTATAGAGGTGACTGGTAAACAAGTCTTTAGTCTGCAATATATAGGATCATCCTCAATATCATCCTCAGTAAATAGAATGATATATTGTACAAACAAAACAACACCAGAGAATTTCTACCACATCTAATGGCATCTGTGACAGTTCTGCTATGTTGTTCCCCTGAAGGAAGGGTGGGGCTGTCCCTAGCACTGAGTCTGGTCTCACTCGCTTCATGCTGCTGCTGCTGCTAAAGTTAGGGGTGCCCGGGGCAGGGGAAACTGATCTAAAAATAGATCATACAGACATCATGAGAAAGAGGAAGCTGAAATACCAAAATGACTATTGAAATACCATTATAGTAGATGTACTTGTACAACACTAAGAAATAACATTTACATTATTTTATCTTATATGTATCATGGAAGCAACAATCAAAGTACCTTGTAGAGTGTTTCCAAAGATAACATTGTTATACAAAAATTTGACATTTTTTTATACATGTCTCAACTACAGTCAAACTTCGTTATCTCGAACTTGATGGGACTGTTTAAAAACTTCAAGATATCCGAGTATTCGAAATATCGAGGGTAAAATACTTAAAAAATAAGTGGTTGGGACTTACAAATCACTTCGACATATCCATTGTATTTGAGATATCAGTGTTCGAGATATCGAAGTTTAACTGTAGTAACCAAAATCATTTTTTGCCACTGAGATTATGACAAGATGTCAAATATCAAGTCTCATGTTTATGATGTCTTCACTACCAGTAATCTAACCTGCTAGATCTGGATTTGTGTCCATGGAGACAGGAAAAGAATAACTGATCCTCTGTCTTAGTTCCTTGACTTGATTCACCCTGTAATAAAAACCACGAAAACATGGGTAATTATATATAATTATATATATATATATATATACACACACACACACACACATATATATATATACACACCGGTATATGTAAAATGAAATAGAGTACAACATGCTGGCACTGGGGACTGAACCAGGGTTAGAAGACCAATAGTTCCAGACCATTGGTTTGTATTCATTCCTATATACCTAACCCCATCACATATAAATGTATGATCATAATAAATAAATGTAGACATAGAATCAATACAGCAAATACCTTTATCCTAATGTACATCATGATAAATCAGTCCTACTCACCATCTGTTTGAGGTCTTTGGCTCTGCTCTCACACAGAGATTTCACCGATTTGTGGGAGAACCGGTTGAGTTCCTCCAGCTGCATCCAGCGTAGGTGGTGCCTCAGAATGTCCCACAGATCATCCCCCACACTCCCCCGCTTCTGGGTCCGGTCCTTGGCCGACTTAGATGCAATGTTTACACAGGCCAAAGGGGAGTAGGAGATACGAGCAATTCTCTCCCCTTCATAACTCTACAATATTTAGGGAAACAAAAGAGAAATGTTTAGATTTTTAGACACCATCACTTGCTGCATTGCTCTCCCCTTTATGATTATACAATGTTAAGGCCATAATAATTATTGTTTAGTGCCATATACTATTCTGTAAATGTTTACTAATAAATTTTTTTTTTCAAAAATCATATAATGCTAGAAGAATTACTTGAAAAAGTATTGAATAGATATTCATCTGTTTAATAAAAGAATTAATTATATTCTCAATTAACATAATTGAATGATTTTGTCAAAGTTAACATTTCATATTGTAATAATCATTTGGCTTTAATATTAAAATTGAATTTTACAGAGTGCCCTTTTAAGTTTTTATTTAGTTTTCTGACCTTTTCAAACTGTCCTCTGAATGTGTCTGATGCTGTGAATGGGACCAACTTTAGTATTTCTCTGTCAAACTGTCTTCTCATACTGGAGTAGGTGGTTGCTGCAATAGATAAAAAATATCCTCAGAGTTAATGAGTGCTGACATACAAAAATCACCTAAAATTCAGTTTATGTGGAATTTGGTATAATCTTTTTAATTCATTCCTGACCTATGAGAAACTCTGCCATCAGTGCTGGTACCTCACAGCTGGGGATGTCATTGCTTAGCATTTCAAACAGCTGCAAAACATACAAGTACATGAATATCAATTTATACAAAGTTAATACTCACAATACTATAACAGTATGTTCAAACAATGTCAAAGCAAAGGGTTATAATTGGCAATCATTTGTATTATGCATATTTACTATATAGACAAGATTCAATGAAATGGTTTTTACTACAATCAGCTATACATAAATGTAAAATGCATTCATGATGGTTCAAGAGTACCAGGTACATGTAATACTATATGCTTTAAAAACAAATATTTCCATCCAGGTGTTTTGTCAATAAAAATTACCAATGATAATGATAAAACATGGCTTTACTGAAATAATACTGACCCGTTTGATCAGGAAGAAGTCGCGCGTCCTTGTCAGTACATAGTGTAACAGTGCCGCCCTGGTGGTGGACATGTAACAGTGGATAAAGAGCTGTACCAGCATCTCCATGTTAACGTGGACCCTCCACACCTCACCAGTCCTGTTGTCATAGAAACTGGTGCCTGAAATATAACAAAGTAATATTCAGTAATAAAAATGGATTTCATACCCTGCAAGATTAAACTGGCCCTGGTTTTTGTTCTTATTTGCCTTCCTTTGCTCTCTGTATCTTTAACCTTATACTTGGTTATCTTGAAAGTTGAGGTCAAAGGTAAATGACGGATCAAGTTCAAGGCCATTCATCCATGTCAAGGTCAAAGAGATCATACAGTACCGATCAGACCCAACCTTAAACTAGAGTAAACCCCAACTAAACCCCGGGTTTACTTTTTGGGTTTACTTTGGGTTTATTCTGGGTCTGTTTTTTGAAAATTTGGGTCCACTTGGGGTTTACTTTGGGTTTACTCAGGGTTTACTTTGGGTTTACTCGGGAATTGCTTTTGGGAACAACTGTACACACGGAAGTGTGAAGCAGACCCGTCTTTTATCTTACCATCTTACTACCTGTAATTCCTGCCCTTTGTATATTCTGAATACACATGTAGCATCTGCTTTCAGGGGTATACTTCTGATTGGGGTTTACTCTCTGTGTCCACTCTACGTTTACTTTGGGTTTACTCTGGGTCCACTCTAGTAAACCTGGAGTAAACCCAGAGTAAACCCAGAAAGAAATCCCAGGATTTAGTTGGGGTTTACTTTCTGTTAGATTGGATCTGATCGGTACTGTAACTAGAGTACAATTAAGCTACTCATCAATATGCCCACTAATAGGAACAGTATACAGCTTAACAAAGCCTCAGCTTGTTGTGTTATTCAGTTCTTTCAATTCGAATGATATTGCTCAACTAGTGGTCAATAAAAAACTATCGCAATAAGATTAATTATCTACACAAGCAAAATAAGATCAGTTTATGAAGTCAATTATATGGACATTTTTGATTACCAGTTGGTGAGTCTCTTTGAAGTTCATACAGACTAGTATTTGACAAGCTCATTTTCTCAGCAGCTACAGACAGCATTGATACATCAACAACAATTGGAGGACTAGTGTCATGTGACTCTCTACTTCCTGTGACCTTTAGGTCACCATTCCTTAGAACTGCATCAATACTACGATCTACAAATAAAAATGCATTTTTTGTTTTATTAAAAAAAAAAGATTTGATAATCATGATAAAGAATGAGTTTGTATTTTATAGAATATTGAGACATTGGATGACTCAACCATGATCTAATCAAATCATGTGACCTACCATGTAGAAGGATATGCTGGCAGGGCTCAAACTCGATTCCAACATTGAGTAGATGGATAAAATGACCAGGTAACATCACCATTAAATAATCACCTGAATTAAGAAACAAAAACTTTCATTAATTTCAATAATATAAATATTTTATGGTAAAATTGTCACCGATACATTATCTTTGGCACTCAGATGCAGCTTTCATAAAAACTTTCTCATTTTTCTTGTGACTTTTGATTCAGATTCTGTTAAGACCATGCTCCAATAAGTAATTACAATAAACTTAAGGACTAGGTTGTATATGCATTGTCCACTAAAATGATTTGTATTGCTACATGTATTGATGTATGAGATAATAAAAGTTATCTTTTTTAAATAAGCAAACTGAATTCCACAGAGCCACTGACTCACCGTGCCAGGAGAAATTGAGTCTGTATTTACGAGAGTAAGGTAGACCTGTGACACAACCATGGAGGGTTTTGGCTGCAAAAGTAAAATGTATATAGATATACTCCCCCTGGATAATTTTCTCATTAGCTTCACATCAGTTTAGACCAGGCATCTATTACAATTTTTTATAAACAATTACTCTTCAAATGGAAATTTTGAGCCACTTTATCCATATAGCAGTTTACCATGATGCACCATACAGATGTAGTAGTTTATATCCGTTGTTTCCTCATCCGACTCGGATAAACTATGGACACTGAGAGGGGAGGGATTCTGGAATAAAGAATAGCTAGGAATTTATTATACATTATTGAGATTTAACTTGTTTGTTTCTATTTTGTCGTAATAAATTTATAAATGGTTGTTAATCATTTACTTTGAATTTGGTTTATTATATCTGGTTCATTTATATTGAGAGTAAATTCATTTTCATACCGTATTAAGAGATCAGTAAAGTTTAATTCTTAATGTAGAAGTCAACCAAATTCAGTCTCAAAACAAAAATAAACACAACGCGAAGTACTGATATCAAGCATAAATATAATACACGGCACTGACCTAATACAGTGTAAACACCCTGTTTTAAACATGATGCATGCTCAAAACACTCATAATCTTTTAACTATATGTTTCCAATTTAAAAAAACAACAACAAATATTAACACATTGACTTAAGCAGTGTGTGAAATTAACTTTTTTGTACCATGTAGAAAATCAGTCTACAACATTTTCAAGACTGCGTTCGTTCTATAGACAAGTCGGTCTACTAATATTCTCGTTACTATAAACTGGGCGAATTTTCTTTAGATTTTGTCTATCAGTATACCGTTAATTTCGCACACTGCTTAAATAAGAATTCAATTCAAAATCATACCGGGCCCGGTGATTTCTTGCTCCGTTTGACTGGCGATCGCCGATCTATGGTGTAAGGTGTCTCCATCTTCTGGTAACAGATACAAAACGTCCCATTGGCCAGAGTCAGAACCACCATATTGAGGTACGAATCTGAGTGTCGCATAAATAAATGCATTAAGATCTCAAGACAATTCCTAACATACGATCTAACAAGTTCAAAACTCATCTGTAGAATAAAATAGGGATTGGGAAGCAAGAACTAGATCTAACTAATCCACATGAATGACATGTACATGATTAGATTCAAGGGGAGTGGTTCAGATCCAGGGAAAAACAACTGAACTGTTTAGTGTAAATGTAGTGGATATTAAAGCATGCTGGGTTAATTTACACTTAATTCCCTAAAAGTGTTCACATAGAATATTTCTTGGAAACAGAGAGTCTTTATGTGTATTTCTTCATTATTTAGTTATGACACAGTGGAACATCAAGGTACATGTCCATCATAAAACTCTAGATTTTCAATTTTTTTAATCATCAAAAATAACATTTTATTGTACCAAAGTCACCCAATATAAAGAACATACTACATTACAAGAATAAATACATGTACTAGTAACAAATGTAGAGATACATACCAGGTATTCCACAGTCCAAGTTATCATTGGAATATTGGACTCTAATAATAAATCAAAACAAGTTGTTTTTATAAAACAAACTGAGTGATGTGAATAACTAAGTAATGTGAACATTAAATCTATTAATAAGAACATTAGCCCTATAAAGAATTTACATATATTCGGTGTAATATTAAACTTTTGGGCTGCAATAATCAACTTTTAGTGTTAATCATAAAATAAATTCTGTTGATATTCTTGTAACTTACTTTGAAGTAGATTTGATATGAGGAAATGGAAATTCTATGGGAATATCCAACTGAAAGATTCAAGTTAGTCTGCTTGAATATCAGAAATCACAAGGATGCAGGACAAAAGAGATAAACATTTTTTTTAAATCACAGACCCTACAGAATTCCTTAAAAAAAGATATCACCCTTTTTAGTAATTTGAAAAAGCAATCAAATTAATATAGATTGCAGCATTTTTCCTCCAAGACCTATAATATGAAATATCATCATGTTGCAATATAATAAATTATATATAATATAATATCGTACTGTTATGTCAATACTGTCATGCTGTATTTACAATGCTTACATGATGAACTTACAATACAGTCATGTTGTACTTACAATGCTGTCATACAACATGACTGTACTTTACTTATAATATGTGTACTGTACTTACAATGCTGTCATACTGTATTTCATAATGTAGTCATACTGTACTTACAATATTGCCATGCTGTATTTACAATCATATTTATGCTAACATGATGTTCTTACAATATTGTCATGCTATATTTACAATGGTGTTCTAATACATGTAATAATGTTGTAATTACAATGCTGCAATACTGTAGATTCAACATCCTCATGCCGTGCCAATAATGCTGTAATGCTGTACATATATTATTGTTATGCTCTACTCAATTTGTTGTCATTTTGTTACTATCATGTTGATTTACTGTAATAACTATGTTATGCTCTACTCACAATGTTGTCATGCTGTTACTATCATGTTGTTTTACTGTAATTACTATGTTATGCTCTATTCACAATGTTGTCATGCTGTTACTGTTATATTGTTATGCTCTACTTACAATGTTGTCATGCTGTTACTGTTATGTTGTTATGCTCTACTTACAATGTTGTCATGCTGTTACTGCTATGTTGTTATGCTCTACTTACAATGTTGTCATGCTTTTACTATTCTGTCGTTGTGCTTTATTCACAATGTTGCCAAACTGTTACTGTTATGTTGTTATTCTCTACTCACAATGCTGTCATGCTGTTACTGTTATACTGTTCAGCTGTACTAACAACATTGTCATGCCATAAGTATTATGTTGTTGAGCTTTACTTACAATGCTGTCATGCTGTAACTATAATGTTGTCAGGCTGTACACACAATATTGTCATGATTTACATGATTATTCTGTTGCTATTGATACCAACAATGCCATATGAATTGTGCTGTTTTGCTGTACTCACAACATTGTCATACTATACTAACAATGTAGTTGTGCTGTACTTACAATGCTGTCATGCTGTAACATTTATGTTGTTATTACCCTTACTTACAATATTGTCATGCTGTGAGTTCTGGTAGAACTGCACACAGGACACACTAGGGGCAATGCGGGCCCTCTCCCCCTCCCCGCGCTTGACATAGTGTAGATAATACAACCGTTGATGGACAGCGTCCCACTGACACCAGAAGAAACGCTTCATCAGTTGCTCGGTTCTCGGCTGGTCTCTCATCACCTTCAGGTCAAAGTTAAAATTGCTGAATTGCTTGAGAAATTTGGCATAGCATGTAACAAATCTGAGTAAAGAATTCATTAACTTACCACTCCCTTTTCTCCTACTCTGCCTAACTTTATGTGATACAGTCCAACAGCTGAAAAATGAAAGATGTTACAATTTAATTCACTCACTGTAAACATCACAGCATTACATCATCAGTATTTATATATTTAGTTTGTAACTGAGCTTCTGTCAATGGTCATGGGGATATATTTTCTTGGATTTTCTTGAAACATACCTGTAGATTCAAAGATATGTTAATTTATTGACAATCTCTCAACCAATAAATATTGTTGTCATGAATATGCATATTTCAATGACAATTTGACCCCCCCCCCCCCCTCCTATGATGAAATCCACAAAAATTATGAAGGCATTGCATTTAATGTTTAGGTCATTACTCTGTAGTTATGGTGTATCAAATATAATAGAAGATTATCTGTATTAAATATCTCCATGAAACATATAAAATACCAGTACACTATATATAGCATGACTCATTCTCAGTTGGATAGATGTTGAGTAGTTTATATGCAGCATAACTTACAATTTCTTTGCAGCATGACATATATCATGCTTGAATTAATCTATTTACAGCATGCAATACAGTGAATATACTCTCTATAGGTTTCACTATGCATTTGGCCATCAATTTGAGTTGATACAGTACACCTTAATGCTTACACAGTATATGTATAATTATCTTGATGCTTACCACCTCCTTAAAGCAAGACTTATACTCTCTCTCTGAAGCATAAACAACACTCTCAATGTACAGCAATATAGCTTTCAATGTACAGCAACATAGCTTACACTTTAAAGAGGTGACTTGAACATTTTGTGCAGCATAACTTACAGTATATCAGCATAGCTTACACTTAAAAGAGATTTCCTGACTCTATTTGCAGGATAATTTACAGTACAGCAACATAGCTAACACTTCATAGAGATGACCTGAACTCTTTGTGCAGCATAACTTACTGTGCATCAGCATAGATAACATTTAAGAGAGATGACCTAACTCTATGAGCAACATAACTTACAGTATATAGGAGCTTTAGCTTACGGTATTAAGAGATGACCTGAACTCTGTGTTCAACATGATTTACAGTACAGCAACATAGCTCACACTATAAAGAAATGACCTGAACTCTATGTGCAGCATAACTTACACTATAGCAGCATAGCTTACACTTGAAAGAGATGACCGGAACTCTTTGTGAACATTAACTAGCTGTGCAGCAGCATAGATAACATTTAATACAGATGACCTGAACTCTATAAGCAATGTAACTTACAGCATATAGCAGCAAAGCTTACAGTATTAAGAGATGACCTGAATTCTGTTTGCAACATGATTTACAGTACAGAAACATAGTTTATATTTTATAGAGATTACCTGAACTCTATGTGCAGCATAATTTACTGTGTAGCAGCATAGCATAAACTTTATAGAGATGACCTGAACTCTTTGTATAGCATTACTTACAGTATAGCAAAATAGCTTACACTTCATAGAGATGACCTGAACTCTTTATGCTCATAAACTTACTGTGCAGCAGCATAGATAACATTTAATACAGATGACCTGAACTCTATTAGTTAACATAACTTACAGTATATAGGAGCTTAAGCTTACTGTATTAAGAGATGACTTGAACTCTGTGTTCAACATAATTTACAGTACAGCAGCATAACTAACACTTTATAGAGATGACCTGAACTCTTTGTGCAGCATAACTTACAAAACAGCAGCATACCATACACTTTCAAGAGATGACCTGAACTCTTTGTGCAGCATAACTTAAAGTACAGCAGCATAGTTTACATTTAAGAGAGATGACCTGAACTCTATGTGCAGCATTACTTACAGTGCAGCAGCATAAAATTCACTTTAAAGAGAGATGACCTGAACTCTATGTGCAGCATAACTTACAGTGCAGCAGCATAAAATTCACTTTAAAGAGATAACCTGAACTCTTTGTGCAGCATAACTTACAGTACAGTAGCACAGCTCACACTTTATAGCTGCTTGACCTGAACTCTATGAAAAGCATAACTAACAGTATAACAGGATCTAACACCTTATAAAAATGAATTGAATGGTATGTGCAGCATAACTTACATTCCCTATGAAGCATGACAATGAGATGGGACTCTCTATCTGACTCCTGGCTGTCATACAAGAACTGGACTTTGATAAACTGTTGTCTCTCCAAATTAAGGGAGAAGACTCTGGTGCTGGTGGCCTGTATCTCAGCCAGGAACACAGTGTAGATGTCTGCAAAAAACCCAGGAACCCTTGATTTTAGCAATTACAAGTACAGCCAACATCAATATAGGTCCCAAGTAGCAATGTTGTCCTGCTCAGCAGGTATTGGACATCTAATGTCAAACAGTAAAGCATAGACGGTAAAAGTGTCAGATGTTCTGCAAGTCATGAATTTGAAACCAGCTTGGATTACATCATTCTGCATCATAATATGTATTTTATGGTCAAATATTGTACATTTTGAAAATCAGAAAACAGTGATTACAATTCGAATATGATGCAATTCATCCACATTGATATCTCCTGTCCAATACCTTCTAGTATTTCTCTTCCTTTACCAATCAAAGCAAACACAAACAGTGATAATTTTTTAAACCTCTTTTAGGGAGGAAAATAAAAGTATTTGGAGCAAAACAATTCATTCATCAAATTCAAATGAACTAGGAGTAAAAAAAATAATAAAAAAGGATATAATTTCTGCAAATATTTATACTGTAAATACCTTTGCCAGGCAATTTAGCTGTCAGAGAATCCTCTCTGTTTAATACTGTAAAAGCTGGAAGAAAATGGGTTCATTCAGTTAATATACTACATTTAATAGATATTTTTCCATTTTAATATTTTTTATTTTGGTCCTTGATAATTGACTATTTTGATAAAAAGTTCTATGTAATAAACAGAGACCACTGCTTCTCTAGAAGTAGGACAGGTGAACAACCATAAGCAATTTTTTTTGGCATGTTGGAATTGTTGAATTTCTGGCAGATAAAAAAATGCCAATATTCAAACTACAAAATTTTCAATGACAAAATATTTAATTACCACACATTTGAAATTCCCTGAAATATAAAGCACTCATATTTCTTAGCTACTTTGAATGAATTCACCACACATTTTTGGTGCCAAAATCCCCAGTTACCTGGTACTTGATATTTGGTTGAATACCTAAGAGTGATTTCCCTTGGTTGACAGAACATGACACAATGTGAACTCTCTGGTTGTAAATCCATAACACCTACAATATTGAAACAGCTAGAGTTTGATTGAGTTGATTAAAATAAGAAATTGATTAATGAAGAGATCCAGACATGGCTGCCTGTTAACACAAACCTGATGTATGGATTTATGAATATTAAAAACCAAATAAGAATTGAAGTTTCCTTACATCATGTTTCTTCTTGATAGGGTCAAACAGCCCCACATGAGTACATATAGCTCCCTGAAATAGATTCATTTAAAGTGAATTTATTAAATGAAAATTAATGGCCATATTGGATAGTGTTATAATCTGCAGATGTACATGTAAATTTTAATTTGCAGTACCGGGTATGTAAAGTTTACAAAATTATTAATGTGTTTCTTAAAATTTAAATTCAAATTAAAAAAATAGTCTACAACATTTACAGTGCCTACATGTATACAAAAATAATACATATGTTATAGTAAATCTAATGCAAATCATACAAAGTACATTTCAGTAAGCTCTATACTGCCACATTGCTACTAACCCTTTAGTAGGTACAGTGTTGGTTTTTCAGCAAACGTTCACGAGTGGTCACCTTCCCCAACCCCCAAAAGTTTGTTACGTGAGGAAATGCAAGGACTTATTATTATTACATATTAGGTTTGTTACTGACTGACTACAGAAATATATCGGGTTGATCAATCTCAAAGATGGCGAGGCGAAGCGAGTAACAAACTTAATAAGTGTTTTGTTTTCCCGAGGACTATCAAGTGACACATTTATTCACAAAAAGCGATGACCTACGCAAACCCATGTATAAGTTGCCTAACATCTCGTCTAATTGAACTCATTTAAACTCTTCAAAATTATCAATCTCACCTTCAAATACTCTTTGAAATTCTTCGCTTCACCCATGTTTACTTAAAATATTTTGTTACTACATATGTATTCAATTTTGAACATTTTCCCCCTTCCCTCTGCAGAGATTTGAGCAAATCTCGACATTGCCATTTTGTTCTGCTCCAGACACAACAATGTGATGTCATTTCAAAGGGCAACTAATTTAATTTAAAAATAATTCAAAAGGGTAACTACTCTTAATATTTTAAGAACTTACGGAACACGGTTTCTTTGTTAAATAATATGAAATATCGAGATGAGGAGGCGAAGTGGCAGCCAATGACTGCCATATTGCCTAATATTAATTCTCACCGAACCTACATAGAGTTATATGAGGCAGTCACGTGCCATGTTTAAACCAATGAAAGTATAACATTTCAGTCCGAGGGAAAACAAAATTATATCTGAGCAGGTTTATTTGTATTAAGACTGGCAATAATTAATTTCAATTAAACATCCATTATTTTTAGTTACTTAACAATGGAAAGGTTAAACATGACAAAATGCAAAACAATAAGAATAAATCCACCATTTACCTTGCTGCTTTGTGTGACATCATCCCACGTAAACAAGATGTTTCCATTCTTTTCTTGGTTCAAAATTCTTGGATGTTCTGAAGTGATAATATACTTAATTGTATAGTTTTATTTATTTAAACAATATTTTATTCACTATAATTTTAATATATTGAATATATTGGATATATTGGCAGCAGGCACAGTCTATTTTAACTTTCTCCCTATATATAGTTATATTGTTCATATGAATGTAGCTTAATTAAATCATCTGTTGTCAGACATGAGTACTGTAAATTCCTTATTTTACGCGGGTGATTAATTCCATGATTTCGCTGTTTTGTATCAAATCGCGAGAATATAAAATCGTGAACACAAGTTTTTTGTTATAATTTCCTATTGTTCAAAACTGTCTGAAATATAAAAGCGAGATTTTAAAATCCGCGAGGGTTGCTTCTCGCGATTTTACGCGGATATTAATTCCTCGCGTAATTAGGAATCGACAGTAATTTGTAATGGTCTTTTTCAAACTCATTTATATTCATTCATTAATCCTCTCCTGATTCGAGCTTAAATGAATCACACATATGAACAAGTCAGGGGTGAGACTGAATTCCATCATTCTTAAAAATGATGATTTCCAAGCATAAAACTGAATTTTTGTAATGACTGAAATTCATCATTTTTTTTTAAAAATGATGAAAAACAGTCACAACTATTTGAAGTTTATTTTGAAATATAGTGTGACCTCTGAAAATAAATATGACTGTATTTCATCATTTTTTATCAAATTTGTAAGTCTGGGTGCACTTAATTATCTCAGTAGTTTTACGGGGCGCACTAATCTGTTTTGGATTCAATTGTTTGTCAAGATGTTTCTCTACACATAGGACCATGGCAGGATAGTGTACTATATCTCATTAATGAAGTAAATGGGTTGGAAGAATTAGCTTGGGAATGGAATTATGATGAAAACAAGTCATATTAATAAAAATGATAAAGATATGTACATTAGGTAGTTAGAAGAAATGACAATAATCAGTTATTTTTCAATATGATGGATTTCAGTCACACCCCCGACGATGAAATCATATTTGAGAAATTTATCATGGTCTTTTTTAATTATCCATTTTTCTCTATTCAATAACTTCTAATATACAAATAATAACTGGCAAAACAGTAATTACTAATTGGCTATTAAAGGCTCATAATTAACAGATTAATTAAGTGTCATATTTTAACATCACTGTGTATTTTAATTTTTTAAAAATCATTGACAAATTTGTGTATAACGTGAAACATATTCAATTGTCTTGTAGTAGTACCTACTTAAATTATTTCCAAATTCATCGGGTTCGTTATTCATTTTCTCTTTCATCTATTATAAAACGTAAATTCTTATTGGCCAATTCTGTTAAAAGTGTTCACTATTGTTTAACAAGTATATAAACCCGAGCACATTCGTGCACGGGGCTTCTTCACTGAACCTTGCATCAAGGTACGAAGTCGCCCTCCTTGTGGCAATTTTAAGTTGACTCAAATTCCATATTTATTTTGGGAAATTATTTTTTTGTTGTTCTTTAATTTTTCGTTATTTATTTTGGTCACTAAGGTACACTAGCTCCTCATCGTAATTAATTATTATTTAATTACGAATAAATTATATTTTCAACTTATCAAATTCTTCTGTTTTTCTTCTTGTTAATAGCCTTAACAGGCGGACTCAAAATTATCTGGGTGAAATATTATGTAAAAACACAACGCGAAGTCAAAATATATCAAAAAAAGATCAAACTACTACAGTCTTCTATCTAAAATTTGCTTAAGACTAAAAAGATTGACACCCGCAATTACTGATCATAAAGATGTGTGGGCCACCCTTGATTATGACAAGTACCCGTGTCGTTTGCTGTTGCTGGAAGCCGCTTTTCACGTCGGCGCTGTGCAACAAAATCAGCAGCATCCACCACTATGTTGCACACCTTTCTTAGTTCTATCATCATGAATCAAACATTATCCGAATTCTTAATCTCATGACCATGTACCAAAAATTACACCTCTTTTTATAGTTTCAGTTTCAAACGGAAGTAAACAAACGCACGTGATCGTTGCTGACCCTGACAGGAAGAGGCGTGGCAAAAAATATTCGTTTTTTAATACAAGGTTGAAAGTTAATGACATCACTGCCACAAATGCCCTTTGAGTATACACCGTAACGAACAATTTTTTAAATATATTTAAAACAAAGTCGCAGAATATCTTAACTTCATCATCAATGGACATGTATTTCAATTAATGGGATCCATAAAAAACTACCAGGGCCTGTAAAACGAAAAATGATTCTTGGTTAGCCTATCTAAAGAACGGTAACTCGAGTTCCTTTTCGGTGTGGATATGAGATCTTCACACGGGAGGATGCCATGAACAATTTCCTGTATTACCTTTGGAGATTTAGTGCCTATCACGATGATGGCGAATATTCCAGCTGAACTTAATCGTTTTTGTACCTGCTCTAAGCGTCTTCGGACCATTCTTACTGACACTAAGCGATGTTTTGACGACATTAACGAGGATGGGAAACAAGAAGTGGGTGAGTGCAGAACTTACTTTCAGTTCAGTTGCATTTGATTTTTTTTTTAAAAATTGTTCCAAAATGTAGCCGTCCTTTCATTTTTGACAAAATTCTTTTTTGGGGGGCATTTAATGATACATGTATATGATGCATGTAAATATGATAATGATAAAAACCCTAAATGTTGTGTATATTTGATAAAGCATTCATTTCAATGCCTTTTGTCTTTGAACATAAACTATAAATAGAATTTTCCCATGATATTCTGCATGATGTTGATATTCTGACTCTGATACGTAGGTTAATTTTCACCAAGATAATTCTAAAAAAAATTGCCAGTATATATTTATCAGTGGATAGTTTTTAGATGAGAGAGAGAGAGAGAGAGAGAGAGAGAGAGAGAGAGAGAGAGCTCTTAAAATTTAAAGGGCCTGTTGGTTCTAGGTTGAGAAATGTACTGTATAGAAAGAAATTATTCGAGGAGATTTTTTAGTAAAAATTTCAAAGCCAATGCACTCCTATTTGACATATATTACATCTAAAAGGTTGAATTTTTAAGATGATTAAATTGTCACTCTTTTTTTTTTTTTAACGCTTCCATGCCACTTATGAATGTTATTTTTTATTGCATGTAATTTTATCCAAATGTTGCCATTGATCATTCCCTAATTAGATTGTGCTTGGGATTCAAAGCATAAAAAACCTCCTTATGGTTAAAAAATACTGCTGGCATCTTATTGAAAATTATGTCTCTGAGAAAGAATTTTGACAGTTCTAAGTGACTCCAATTTTCATATTAGTCATAAAATTGTTTAACTGTTATAAAGGCTCCATGCTCTATATTGCAGTCTGTAAATATACCGTATTCAAATTTTCATGGAGATACATTATATCTAAATATTATCTAATAAACTTTTAATTGTTATACCCATACATATGCCATATATATTCAGAAAGAATTTGTTGGGAAGAAAATTTAAGCACCCCTTGATTTTATATTATGTATACACATGGATAAACAGGGATGAGGAAATTGTGTCCTTGAAAAGTTAGATGATGATGTATTTATGTATATATAAGCTTTATTGAGTTATTCTCCATTGAATAAACAAGAATCTGTCTACCAGGTATTTATAAAGGTGTTTTTAATGACATGCATCCAATATTGCCCTACATATCATGAAGTTGTTTGGTGCAGATGATTAATTTTCAAAATTGCAGTCCTCGGAATGCGCCAATCTAGAGGAGGGAGGGGGTCAAACATATTAAATTCACTAAAATTAGGCCTTGGACGCCCCCCCTCCTCTGGAAAACAAACTCATCCCTCAAACCCCCTAGGAAAATTTCTGGATCCACACTTTTCCTCATTTATCAATCTTGTAAAATGTTTCTTTTCTTGAGGTAGGTCATAGGACTTTAGTGTACTTGCACTTGTTGATGTAGCAGTCTGGAAATTAGAAATTATAACCCTATCCATATCAAGTCACCAGATGGCCTGCACAGTTCTGTATCTACATCATAAATCAGACAGGTTGCAATTACATGGGCTAATTAATAATTGTGGTTGTCCTGAGTTTTATGGTCGAAATTATAGGAACCATATTAAAGGCCCTTAATGATTTATGAACAGTCTTTGACACATGTATGCAGATTTATGTGTTTGAAAATGATAATTTAATTTAACTGTATGAAACTTGTCAGTTGCTTGAAATATGCACCGTGAATTATAAGATACGTACCGTTCATCCCGTTTTTTCCGCCTGTCGCAAAATTTACAACAATGAGGTAGATGTGTAATTTTTTTTTTATTTGTGTCAGTAATTTTTTGTGATTTAAAAATTTCTTATAACAAACAATAAAGGGTATAATTTTTGCATATTGTTTATTTTGCGATGAAAAATAGATCGCAAAAAAATGAAAATTAGATCATCACAAAAATTACCAGATATATGGTATGATCTCTACTGGAGGTGACTATAGGTTTCTTTTCACTTGTCTGTCCTTCCAGAAATCTCTCAATCTGTCCCAGTTTGTTTTCCACATATTATTTGTTTGATGTATTGTAGTTTTGAGTTAATTTTAAACTTGATGGATATAGCTTTTTAAAACGAGGAAGTCACTCACTGTACTGATTAACATGCAGCAGCTAAAGTAGATCAGTTTTAAACATCACTAGATCTTATAGGATCAAACCACTTCTTATTATTCATAAACCTCAACTGTGAATTGCCAACTAGTAGTACTGTATCATTTGGTCAGTAGGGACTTAATTGTTAGGTTGAGTTCTGTTTTCTTATGATTGACCCTCATTAGATGCCAGCTAGTGCAATTTGGTCAGTCGAGACTAGTTTGGTCAGGTTTTGTTTAAATTTCTTCTGATTGACAGCGACAGGGTGTGTAGTACATTGTTTTGTATATAATAAAAAGCTTTATCGATGCAGTACTTGTCTTATGTGTGCAGTGTTGTTTAATCAATCTTCCTTGTCTTAACAATATATCCTTATTATGAACCGAGTAGTAAAAACTAATGACAAAAATGTGAAGGATCACAAATTACTGATACCACTTGATGAATTGCCGTATAAATATCCATTACTGTCTGTATATCAATCTGTTTTCTCTATCCTTGGACAATTAGTAGAGGGCACACTTCATATATACAAGAGAAGTCAAGGACAGATGAATTATTTGAAAGTGTTGTACAGAGAGATAGTGTTTTGTGTAAGTGGTGCCTGCTACACCCTGACTGAAATATTCCTACTATTTTCCTTCCTTCTGCTGATCCCCCTTTTCCCCTTGAACACACCCCTGAAATCATACATACACAAACACATATGTACTAAACTCATTCTTTGTAACTTTGTAAATTATAAATGAAGGGTCCCACCACTTCAAGTGTTATTCAATGGATCTTTAAAGTGCACTCTTGAATTATTTAAACAATAAAAAATGCTTCTTTGGTGATTCATGGGGGATATGAAGGTGCAGACATTGCAGAAAAAATACATAATGCAGGCTATGTAAATTTTTTCTGAAAGATCGCTACCTTCATAACCCGTCCCGGTATGAATCATTAAAGAAATTGTTTATAATTAATTACATTTTTCTTTTAACAAATTAATAACTTAAAATTGATTGTAAAAAGTAAGTAAAATTAACTAAATTAGTAAATTACTGTTACTGACATCATTACGTTAGCTAAAAGAAACAGCCAAATCGTGTCCTATGGGAATTTGAGTCTGACATCATCATGATTCATGCAGTCAGTGATTTTTCTTAGGTCGGTATAGGTTTTGACCAGTCGAGAAACGGGGCGTGTAGATTTCAGTCCTGTCAGTTTCCGTAATAAATAGAGGGAATCATACTCGGTAGATGTAAATATTGTATAATATTTTATCATTCAAAAAATAATATTTTCATTAATAGATTACATTGTTTAAGCAATATTAATCATTTTTCACAATTTTTTGTTGCTGTTGGTAATTTTCAAATTTTCAATAATTTAAAAGATCCTATTTTTAAATTTTGCTGCTGATTAATATATTCATGATACATGTATTACTATGAATAAAAATTGTATTGTTCCTGACTAGAATTATCAGTATATAAAGTTGATAATATATTTAACACTATCAAATTGCAACCTAATCATTTTTTTTTTATATCCTCTGAAAAAAAAGCCCTCAAACATATATAATATGTTATGTACCTTATAAAATTCTAAAGATCTACAATTTTAGCTTATTTATGTCTTTCAATGCAGAAATAAAAAAAAACTTTAATAATCTATTCAAAAAACATTTTGGTGTGATATTACTTCTGTTAAAAAAAAAGTTTATATAGCTGAAAAATATATTTCTCTTCTTCATATTTATTTGCTAACGTGTACAAGAATATTTTGCGTGACATATGACGTAAAACATGATTTGAACTTGATCCCTCAAGGTCTCTGTGTTAATTTGAAACATGACTTAATGAGTTAATATTTGAAGGGCATTAAACTCAAGTATAAGTATGCAGATCAGGTTTCAGGTGGTCAGAATCATCAAGCTCAAGAAATGGACTAGCATCTATAAGTAATTTTTCTTTGTACTAGGTGGTTTTAGGGAGTTTTTTAATTGATCATTAAAATGTACTGAAATAATCTGATTTTATTTTATCTTTAAGATTTTACAAAACATGTACTGGTACTTTTAAGTGCTAAAAAATTAACAAATTAATACATATCCTCTTAATTATAAATTTATTTAATTCTTCATGCTCATATTAACCAATACCGGTATAAGATTACCGGTAATGTATGGTAAAACAGCTAACATACTCAGACATTGTGAATTCATACATTTGGCATCTTTTTAAAGATTTTTTTTCGCGATTTCTTGAGATGAACAGTGCGTGACATAGGCCAATGCAGTGATATATTTCTGTCCTGTTGATCTTGACCTTGTACGAATCACACTCGTCTTTGTAGTTCATTTAGTCTTGTGATTCGGGCTTTAAATATAACCCTACCAGGTGACTTAAGGCCACATAACTAAATCCCTAAATATAGCCCTGAGAGGCAAGATGTATTCTTTTTTCTTTTTAATTCCTCAGGATTTGTGCATGAAATTATATCATCATAATGATTAATTATTCACTTCCTTTTTTCTTAAATGTCAAAAATTAGAAAAATACGTGATTAGAGAGAGAGAGAGAGATTGATCTCCTAATTGTGCAATTTCTTTATTTTCATGGTCAGCTGATTTTTTACAGTAAATAAATCATTATGATCATAATTCTGGAAAGTACTTAAAGGTGACTAGAAGGACCGTTATGTATGTGGTCAGAAATCAGAAACAGGATTTACATTCTCTCACTGGATGAGGAATGGGGGTGTGAAATAGTGTGATGACTTTCACAAATACTGATTTAAAAGGCATTATGAAAAGTGACATGAAAAAAAAACCCCAATACCCCATAGAACTAAAGCTATCAATTTATTGTTCTTACTGAAACAGTCCATGTCTGGGTTGATAATCAATACATGTATTACATTGGATATAACAGCTACTTAATAAAGGAGTTGCATAATTGATCATAAAAATATTTAACACCCATGCATTTTATCTGCTATCATGGGCGTGTTACGGAAATCCCAACATTTGTATTAATTGATAATATCTATTTTTCAAGTACTTTTTTGGGATGTTGATATTTATTGTTTTTATTGAATTCTACCCAGAAGTATCATTAAATACATTTAATAGCTAGTCAACATTGATGTACCAGGCAGTATGAAAACGACAGTTAATAATTTTAATGTAGGTGAATTTAAGGCGTCTGGTTATATATTGTGTGGAATGGTTATAGTCACTAAAAATTACTGTTACAGGTTTTTTTTTCACAAGTTGATTCTATCCAATTCTTTTGAATTCTGATAAATACAAATGTGTCAAATAATAATGGTTTATATGTCACATTCATTTCAATTTTCAATTTATTTTTGTTGGAGAAGAAGCCAGATATTTCTTAGAAAATTCATAATTTTAATTTTTGAGAGAAAAAAACCCCATGTACATATATGGTTTCTTGATACTGAAATTAATTAATAACTATTGTCTGATTAAAGAGGTCATAAGTTTTGATACTCTTTTAGGACAACTGTTCATGGTGGAACTTCTCCAAGAAGAGGAAGCGGAAGTGTTGTCAACGGCAACTAAACCTCCTGGGATTGTGATACTGGGTCAGAACATCTATACAAAAGCCCGACTCATCAATGAAATCTTTAACAGAAACTTGTTTCCGCTGGATTTCAGCGAATCAGAAAAAAATGGCAACTACCGCTCAGTGCGATTCAAACATGGACACAATTTATCCGTCAGTCTCCAGTTACCGGACGATTACGACCTTGTAGACAATTTGGAGTCGTATAAAGGACCCTGGAAAACCATTCCACGGAAAGACCTAGAAATTAATGACAATGAGATCAGGGACCCTGCCCTTGGTCTCGCCGTGCTGGAGGTGAATTTGAACCACGTGCTCCTTCGACACGGAGCCAGGGTGATAGTGTCACCCTCGTCCCCCAACTGTGATATAAGGAAGGTGTATTTAGACTGTGTGCAGGAAGTTTCGCCCATACTCATCTACTGTTACGAAGATGAGGTCCTGCCAGAAAAGGTGAAGTACCTTAATTAATAAAATTACAACAAACAGCATCACTTCCTATGAACCCTTTATGGTAACTATGGTGCTGCTCTTGTAGGGCAAATATAGCTAATATGGGGAAGTTTAAGTTGGTAGATTATTGATGATAAATGAAACAATAGCCATTAAATCATATTTCCCCAAACTATGTCATTTGTCCTTCAAGAGAGCAATACTTCAGAAATTGTGAAGGGGTCTATTAGATATATAATAACTGAATTATACTAAAGTTTGTATTGTGACAACTCTAGAATACACAAACTTTATTGGTATACATGTATTTGGTTGACATACTTGATATATTGATTTTATATTTTGACACTGCATTGAATATTTAAGGATCTTCAGTTATTGAGAGAGCTTTCCAATGTCAGCCATTATCAACCTGTGTGCTTCGTTAGAGTTCCTCCCCCTGGCCAGAAAAACATGGACTTAGATCCGCCAGATGGTGCCCCAACTAGTCAAGAGGAAATTCAAAAGAGGCTACAAAGGGAAGCAATACATGAGAAAGAGAGTCATTTAAGTTCTAGTGTTGATGAACCTGTTTATAAGGTCATGCCCGACTCTACTTATACCAGTGTGCCAAAAGAAATCTTGACAAAAGTCCATTCAGACTCGGATGTATTTCGACAACTCTGTAAAATAGGATACTTGAATGATTCACCTGGTGTGCGGAGCATTCAGCATTCGATTGTGTCCGACTATTATGAGGTTGACAGTGAACTTGTAGAGAATTTTGAACTCTTCTCTCAGAAGTTTTTACAGTTTCTGCAGCAAATTTTACAGAGGTACCTGGTGAATTCATCAACAGTTTTGAATAATTCCCATGCTCGTTGTCTCAACATGTTCATTATCTCGGCCTTTGACATGGCAAGGGATATGCTAATTACACCAAAGAAGCTGGAATTTGCCAGAGAAAAGGAAAATGAACTCTTTAAGCAGCTGATGGAGATGGCGTCAAAAAAAGGCGATGAAATCAGAAAAATGATCGCTGAGACGATAGGTGATATGAAGGATCAACTGATTCTAAAGGCAGAGGAATACGAATTTCTAGGTACACAGTTTGAAAATCTTCTGTCTAAGCCTTAAAATATTCATATAGAATAGCTTTACATGGTTAGTATCACAATACACAGGTACAAAATTTAAAATATTCAGTAACCTTTAAATTTTGTTTCAATACATTGTCAGTGTGGTAATTATGACGAAATAAGTTATTCATTGCATGAAATTTCATGCAATAAAATGAAAATGAAAAGGACAATTGTCAACAATGATTTTTATGGGGTGATGGTTGTTTTTTCAATGACTTTCAAATGCTTGCAATGTGATATTTACAATGTTTATTGAATACAATGTGTCCAGCAAATTCAAAACTCGCAATTTTTTTATCTCAACAATCTGGATAACAAATTGGCAAAGCAGAAACATTCACAAGTTCAGAAAGAACAATTCAATTGACTCAATTTGTACCTCTCTAGATTCTTTACAGTTGCTGCATTATTTTGTAGGTGTAGATTTCAATGAAGAAGGAGAAATCTTGACCCAGAAAGGTCTAAAGATCTGTACGTATCAAATTCAGGAACTGGTTCTCGGGGCCCTGAACCAGGCAGTGGCCAATAAACTGCTTGAATCCATAGACATCCTACGCGAGTCCTACACAGGTATATCTACTTTGTGTGAACTCACTCATGGCCATCTACTTGTTGATCAGGGGCCATGACCATATAAACTGAGAATAGACATGGGTTTTCATTTGGTGATTTTTGTGGGTATGTACCCATCACCATTACATGTATGGTGACATCCTCATCGAATAATGAAATCTGATTTTCATTCATTATTCTTAGAAGTGAATTCACTAATACCTGTAAAAATCTAGCAATCAACAAAATTTGGCTCCCACAAATTTAAATGACTGACTGATATTTGATAGATACAAGGAGAAATTGAAAAAGAAATTTTTGTAATGTGGAAAATATTTAGCGATATTGAGTTCATTAATCTCAGTTAACACTTTCACCAATTACTTGGATGCCAAAATTAACTGAACTATTCATTCTTTATCTGCTTATATTTTAAATTAATTAGAAACTTGTTTGCATCAAATAGAAATGATGGATTATTAAGAAATATCTGGGTTCATTTCCACCAAACTTTCTTGACTTTGAATGTTTAATCCCTGGTTCTATCAACCAGAGCTGGTCTATAACTACTGTGATTATAATATATGTATCATTGATAGAATATAAAAGCGTAAAGTTTAAAGTGATCATTTACAGACGGCTATCAGTCAGTATTGTTAACCGTGAATATGAGGTCATCAGATTTTTTAGCCAAGTGTTTACAGAATTATTTTGTATGTCAGAGGATAAAGAGTTTCTGTCATTCTTCCGTTAGCAGTGTAAAAAAATTATCTTAAATTTGTTTTAAAAAAAATGAGAGATTTCCTTTAAGTTTGATAAATCTGACCCACTTTTTAACATGTTTAAGGTACATTGTGCTATTTCCTTAGAATAGATTATTTTTATATTTTCGCAATATCAAGGCATTATGATTACATACCTCTAAATGTTGTAAAATTACTCTATAGGATTTTAATTTGATGATTAACCTTTTGCATGTAACAACTGGATATTATGAAATGTTGTAATAAATCTCTTATTCTGGATTGGCCATATCATTGGCCATAACATTTGCTACCCTCCAATTTTAAAACCAATGCTCCTAACTAAATGGTAAACCAAATAGCTTTATAGCTAATAGCTGTACATCTAGGAATTTAAAGTGGAAATACTTGAACCTTTTCTATTATTGCAGTATAGCCAAGAAAAGAAGATGAATGCACCAGTTCACAATACATTTAAGGGCTCTTTTGCATTAATTCTTATTCAAAACAAGTTTAAGTCCATTTTGTGTGACATCAATATACATGTAGTTGGATGCGACCTATCAGCAGAATTAATGCTGATGTCACTGTCATCTGTATTTTGTCTACCGAGCTGACGACTTAGAGCAAGGGTTGTTTTCCTGTTAACCTAGATTTGTCTCGCATTGTAAACGTCTGGTTTTTATTTTCGTAAGTTTCTAAATTCATCTCTCTTGTAACTTGTTTACATGACATAAGAACCTAAATTTAAAGTCTGCCTGTACATGTAGTATACTGAATAGATATAAAATAATAGCTATAAATATGATAAAATAAATGTAGGACCAATGTGAAAAATAAAATTTCTAAATAAAGACACGGAACAAGATATATCTTTCTCAAATAGCGACAAGAGCAGATCAGCCATTGGCTTTACTCAATCATACTGTTATCAGTTATAGATGAAACTTTGATAAATTTTGATCATTGTGTTATAAATGTCAACTCGATTAGTTCATATGTAGTTCATATAGTTTATCAGTATATAGTAACCTTGGTATGACTATATCTGTGACTGATTATCAGCAGTTGTTTACGATCATCAGTTCGATAAGGTCGATGACTTTCTGGTATCTGAGTCAGTGGACTAGACTTGGATACAAAGATGAAACCAGAGAATAATAGCATTTACTTTGTAAAAATAAATGGGCCACAGAAAACTGAAATATGACCCTTGAAAAACTAATTTGTTTTGAAAATTACCGGTTCATGTACTGTGACAGTAAATTCCTCTCTCCATACCCACCCAATTATTTCCAATGTCATATCTACAAAACTTTCAAGTTATAAGGAGTTTTTACTTCTCAATCTAAATTACGTCCATGTTTGATGGGATTTTTTAATTATGGAAATATTTACTTGTACATTACCTAATATTTTTTCGTAAAAATTAAGTAATCAGAAGCAATCAAGGATTTTGATTTGGCATGTTAAATAATTCAGTATACCAACTATAAAAATGACAGAAAAGGTTCTTATTATTTAAAAAATGAATTTTTAATATGCAAAAACCACCAATTGCTATTTTAAAATTCTAAAAAAAATTTCAGTGTTTCTGAAAAGTATCTGCATGTAAAAAATAATGAGATATCCGTACTTTTATAGTATTACTTATTTTTTTTTTTTTTTACCAAGGATGCTGTCTGGAAATCAAATTTAAAATTTTTCATCATTGCATGCAGGGTTCCTTTTTTGTCTTCTTCCTTGAATAACAATTAAATAACAAAAATACACATTTGTTTCTATATATAGGCACCCTTCAGCGATGCCTGGAGAGTCTGGAGAGAATTGACAAGACGGACGCCAATGGTTCACCCGGGACAACCAGTGAGGCCCTCAAACAGGTTATACTATTTCATCATCCCAACTTCCAGGCTATTCTCTGTCCTATGTTCTCAATAAATGCCAATTTTCATTTTAAAAAATGTTTTTTTATTTAAAAAATTATATCAAGTTTACCAGAAACTTCTTGTCATCTTGTAAGGTGGTATGGGACACCTCCATATTGTGAGGTCAGTCTCTTTTTGGAAAATCATATTTATTACTGAATAATAATTTATAAATCGCTGACATGATATATTGGTTTGTCAAGCAACTAAACTAAACTTGTTAAAAGTTGCAGACAAAGTAAAGAAAATTTTCTTCCGTTCATTTAAGTGTATGCATGATTTATAGCCTGATGTCATTGTGTAGATTGAGTTGAATGACGTGAATTGTAACCGCTATTTCTGACTCTGATTTTATGCAGATCATGAACGCAGCGTACCAAGTAGAAATCAGTTTGCAGTCCAGTTCCTCTTTCATTAGGGTTATACTGGAGCGAATGAAACAGGTAACAGAGAATTAAAGATGGTAGCCTCTCTCTGCTCTTTGTTCATTCACAATATGATTAACACAAGTGTACAGTACAGTTAGAATAAAATGAGCAAAGTATTCACAATGCATTGTGATCAGCAATCAGTATTGCATTGCATAGTGAGAAGCTAGTGTCAGATTCCTTCATTGTTTTAGATCAGAAATCTTTACTCTAGTCTTATGGGTTCCAATCACCCCCACCCCCTCCCCCTCCCCCCCTCCCTAGCAGGACAAGCAAACCAGTCATAAACCAGCCCTTGTGACATAGTGAGGTTGAAACAGTAGAGGTCAAAGGTCACCAATTGGCTGAATACTTTGAAGAAAATGCAGTTTTTTTCACCAGAAAGCATCAAGATTTCTAAAGTGTTCAATTTTAAAACAATATCTCATTCAGCCCTGTACTTGATTAGTGTAGCTAATTTGTCCCTGACCCTTTGTTGCTCAGTCAATTTTGATACTTCGTAACAAAATCGTCAGGTGATATAAGTAAAAGCTTAGTGTCTTTTTGCTTTTTCAGTACTTTGATTAAGTCATTCTTTACTACTTATTTTTCCATTAATTAGCTGGTAATAAAAACGTCAAGATTAAAAGAATCTCATGAATATATAGCAGCTAGGTTACACTATTTCAAGAGTAATAAAAATCACATTTGCTAGAATTGCACCTAACCAGTGCAGCTGCATCTCTTTTTATGCTAATTTTATAGAATGTGATTATGAAGGTCAGTAAAATATAGAATTTTTATAATGCTCATGCACACAATGATCGTATATGTTTTTCCTCATCAAGTTATTTATGCCAAATATTTCCTTGATTAAAAATACTTCTCGTAGCTTAATTTGATTTTCTAACTAACCAGGTGCTTGTATTAAATCTTCTTTTTTTTCGGAATGATTTATGTTTTGAAAGGTCACGGTCAAGAAGGTAGAAAAATGCATGTTTAGTGACTGTAATGTCTAAAGGTTAATGCAATGTAGCAAGTTTGGGCAACAACCGAACGAGAATGTCATTTCCTAAGTAATACATTACTAATAAATACTCTAGCTAGCGTATTAACAAGTCAATTTATGTTGATGCTTAATTTTTCATCAAAAACATTTTCATTAAACAATATTTACATTTGCAAATATGCATCCTTATATGAACCTATAGAATAACAAAAACGTTCAATTCTGTGTGAACTTTTTCATGACGTCAAAATGATTATCGTACGCGCTTATCGCTTGACGGTTGCATTATATTGCAACATAAAAACACGGTTATTTTAATGATTCAGAACGGTTTTCCTTTTTCAAATGTAAATATAAGTAATAAACAGCAATGTTAAAAAGTTCACGGGGATATGAAGATGGTTGGTATGTGATCAAATCTACTGAGAAGCCCTTTGGGCTTCACAGGATTAGATCACGAGACCAACCAACTTCATATCCCCGTGAACTTTTTAAATTGCTGTTTATTTCCTAAATAACCTTTTGATGAGGGCAATACATGTTTTTCATAAATCTGATCAGAGTTCATCAACTGAAGACGAAGTCTGAGGTTTTCGTCATCGGTTGATACATTTTTATCACGTCCATAAGAATATGTATTGACCAACATCAAAAGGCTAAAATCGCTTTATTAAATAAATATATAACTACATCATGTACTTATAATACTTTTCAAGATTATTAAAGTAAAATAATTTGTTCATGATGTATATCGGCGTGAAGTCGCTATGGTGACATCACAATGTTGCACGTTTCAAAACCTGTATTTTTTTCATGAAAATCTATTTTTAGTATATTAAGGTTTAGAAATTTATAGCGCGATCATGCGACAAATATAGACCAATTATATGCCTGGATTATTTACGATAATATAATATATTTTCTTATAATAATCAGTAGAAAGTAGTTAAATGAATATCAGTAACGTTTGAACGATGCTTGTCGATGTGAATTTTTTTAACCTTGATATCTTAAAGCAATAAAAGTTAACATAATGGTAACTTCATCCGATGCTGGCATTATATTTGCCAATTTTCATCCATGGTTATCACATATGCCCTTCTTTATTCTTATTAATAACTAACATGGTTGAAACAGTGTCATCATGATAAACTTATATAAACAGTTTTTAATATAATAATCAATCATTACTTCAAACAATCAATCAATCAATCCATCAATTTATCTTCCAGCTTGTCCAGTCGATGCCATGGAGCACACAGCCAAAAATAGATTTGGAGTGGAAGAGGAAAGCGGCTTCGGACATGCTGAGTAGTCTTAGTGAGGCCAGGTAACCTGATAAATAGCACTTCTACAAAAATCGGACATGCTGGTCTGTTTAGCTCATTTCATGTTAGATATCTCAGAATAAGTTTTGTGTTACCTTCAAAGACCATTGATGCACTTTAGTCTTGCCTTAGGTTTTCTATATCATTAGGTTTCGGACTAAAGAGGCAGCTTTCTTTATCTTATATCCCTAAATACCTATTATACATGTCCTCATAAAATATTTTTACTGTATTGTCTAAAAGCTTGCACAGAATGTTTTACAGTGAGATGTGAACATTTTTAAAATATAAATGCATGTGCAAATCATAGACAGCTCAATGTTCTCAATAATACTGCTGGTAAACTGACTAGATTGAATTCTGAACTCGATTTGATGCCTGCTGTTTTTGAAGTGGGTATTATAATAAATGAATAAAAATTGCTTTTAATTATTTGACATCCATTTAATCCAAAAGGAGTTTTCAAAGTTGTATATAATAAGTACAAGTATTCCTATTTAATTCTAAATTATAAACAAAATGTAAATATTTATACTTTTATTTTCTCACAGATTAGCCAAGAATATTTCCAGTCAGATCAAAGAGAGGCTGAATAAATCCCATGATTCCTTTGCGAGTGCTCTTAAACAGTTGGAACAGAAACACTCGGGACGACTGGACCGTATCGAGGAGGGACGTTTAAAACTGCGGAAAGTTCACGCCCCACGAGTAGCCAAGGTCGCTCTGGAAAGTACATCACTGATGGACGTAATACTGAATGGTTTGTTTTATATTTAACTATGAGAAGAAATTTTGAAGCACAAGTGCACAAAATTAAGTTTAAGTTTCCTTTTTAGCATTCACTATAATCTGACTAAAAAAGGTACAGCTTTTGTTTTATAAGATTAAATGAATGGGGTTTGGATAATCTTTCAGAAGTAATATAATTATGAAAATGAAATCCTCTGATTTTGCTTTTGTTTAATGGTTTGGATGAATAAAGTGTTAAAGTTGTGTAAAATAGATGATGATGATATATCCATTTATATCATTTATTTTTTTATTTTTTTGTTACTTACGTGGCATTAAGTTTCAAATTAACTTTGAATTTTTGTAGGCATGCCCCAGATGGGTAGAGAGATAGGGCGTGGCCAGTATGGAGTTGTCTACTCATGCGATTCCTGGGGAGGGTATTCCCCTTGTGCCATAAAATCTGTTGTTCCCCCAGATGACAAACACTGGAATGACTTGGCTTTAGAGTTCTACTACACAAAGTGAGTTTGATTTTTGATAATATATCATTTTTAAATGTACTTCTTTATAATTTGATTGAGAAAGAAACTTTTTGGCCTTTCTCATTGTTTTTAAGGTGTACATCACATACTCAAAAAAAAAGGATGCTTTTATGATAAATTTGATTTACAGTATCTAAACATGTACAGTATTACATGTCATTGTATAAATAAAATGCAAGCTATTTTAGCATAAATTTAAGAGATATTAACATATAAGGAGTTATACATGTGTAGTTATTGTACTTTAATTTAGTCAGAGTGACCTCTTTCATCAGATATATATTGTAAGAGTGGAAAAAAAATAACAAGTATTCTTGATGATACATAACATCTTTTCATAATTTATCTGATTTTGATTGACAGGAATATTCCCCAACATGAGAGAATTGTGGCCCTGCGTGGGTCGGTGATAGACTACATGTACGGGGGAGGGAGCACCCCAGCGGTTCTACTCATCATGGACCGCCTACAGAAGGACCTGTATGGGGCCATCAAACAGGGTCTGGATTGGTTGTCAAGGTAAATTATAAAATAAATGGTCAAAAATCATGTAATCTTTATTGGTGCCATCAATCAGGATCTTTTAAATGACCAAAGCTCATGTTAATTCATTTAGCTTAATTTTGATATCCATTTGATTTTCTCAAGTTATTTTAATAAAATATCTAGCTGTCTCTTTCATTATAAAAATTCAGTTTATTTTATCTTTTTCTTGAAGGATTGTTGTAGCGATTGATGTAGTGGAAGGGATTCGATTTCTCCACAGTCAAGGCTTGGTTCATCGTGACATCAAACTTAAAAATGTGTTGGTAGGTACATTTTTTTGAGGAATTCTGAGTTTAAAAAAATTGTTTTTCAAGTTTTAAAAAAGTCAAGATTCCTAACACAGTTTTCAATACATACTGTTTTACATTTCTTCTATTGTATTATTTCAGCTGGATAAAGAAAATCGTGCCAAGTTGACGGATCTGGGTTTCTGTAAGCCGGAGGCCATGATGAGTGGGAGCATTGTGGGTACCCCTATACACATGGCCCCTGAGCTCTTCACCGGACGGTACGACTGCAGCGTAGACGTGTATGCCTTTGGAGTATTATTTTGGTATGTCTGCGCTGGAAACGTGAAGCTCCCTGGGGCGTTTGAACAGTGTGCCAATAAGGACCAGCTATGGCAGAACGTCAAGAAAGGTACACTGAAATATTCAAAACCCTGGTAATTTCAAGGATTTATTCAAAAGAGCTGTACATTTTCAGTTTTCAAAGGAATGTATGTGTTAAATTTTTAGTGCAAAGCAAGATTAGTAACCTTTCATCATAATAGTGCACAATCATTGGGAGAAGATATTTTCTGCAATTTAATGATACTTAATTAAAAGATAACCATTACGATCTTCAAATCAGAATTAGATTTTTAAGCATTACAATTTATAGATTTACAGTTCTTCATGCTCTTGCTAATAATACCAAAGCTGAATCCTATTTTAAGGTGGTATGGGACATCTGTCGATATTAATGTGGATTAAAAGTACATTATGATTAGAATACTTTCACCGGTTTAGAATTTTCAAATATTACAATATATCCAACAAAAAATAGCTTTGAAAATATTTGGAGAGGTAAAGAATGTAAAACCACCAGCGGGATTCGAACTCATGATTCGTAGCGAACCCTCTGACCCACTGCGCTATGCTGTTAGGTGACAATATTGGGAAAGAAACTATTTATATAATTACACTTCATTTTATTGTTTATTTCGATAAACAATACATCACAACATGGAGGTGTCCCATATCACCATAAAAGCTGGCTTATACAGTTATTCATAACCATACCATGAATAACATATACATGTACTAAGTAACAATAGTTTTAAAAAGTAGGAGGAAAGTATAATACATTACTTAAATTACATGTTTGTTCTTCAGCAATTTTAAAGTTGGCACATTTTAATGAGTTGATTCTTTTTCATGAAGGACTACGTCCAGAAAAGTTAGCAGTGTTTGACGAAGAATGCTGGACCCTGATGCAAGAATGCTGGGAAGGTGACCCCATGAGGCGCCCCTTACTGGGCAACGTGCAAAAGAGGCTGCAAGATTTACTGTCCACTTACAAGAAAACCCAGGCAGCCAAGGCCAAGACTCAGCAGCAGAGCAAACCAATGACCAGGCGGATTCCCTCCAGTGGATCTAGAAGCCAGTTTGTATCTTGATAACTGAGTGTATAGTGTAGAGGCGCTGGAGAAAGGGTCAATTAACTCATCTAAACTAAATTCTTCCAGGCATGTGTGTGACATACGCTTGCATAATGTCTAAATTAGACAAAATATCACACTCCTGAGTGTTGTAATTATTGTTGTTGTATAGATAATTTCTGTGTGATTTACCTTAAAATTGTATATTAACATCATAGCTTTGTACATGCATGCTTTTGTGTTGTGTAACATTATAATAACCATTACTTTTCTATTTTTAAATGTGTGGCATCATCATGTTTATATCAAACTTCCTAAGAATTAGTCCTAAATTCCTATTTTCTAGATTTGAATCCCTATGGAATAGGCAAATTAAGCTCTATACCTGTGTTTTGTAAACAACATGTTTTCTCTGCTTACGTAAATTCAAGTACTAAAACAAATTATCAAAATTACAATTAGTACAACTGGAGCTATTAGAACTTAAAGTCATAAATAAGGTTGAAAAGTTTCATATTACACATCATTTGGTTAGAATTTGGGATTAGGAATACATGTACATTATGCTTCATATTTCTCTATATATGAGTGAATGTTTTCTCAGGGTATGGTAAAGGAAAAAAAAGATCTCTCTTTCAATCATGTGATTTGCTTGTTATTCGTGTAAGTAGAATTTACTGTACTATTCAGAATAAACAAGGCCCATTGTATGTAATAGAGTCGCTTAAGGTGGTATGGGACACCTCCAAATTGTGACATGCTATTTATCGAAATAAACAATAAATTTAAGCGTAATTTTATAAATATTTTCTTTCCCAGAAGTGTCACCTAACAGCGTAGCAAATAGGTTAAAGCTTACACAACGAATATGTAAGCTGTGAGTTCGATTTCCGCAGGGGGTTTTTAATTTTTACCCTTCCAAAAATTTTAAAAACATTTTTTTGGGTCAAATTTTGTAAAAATTGAGAATTCTAAACTGATGAAAGTATTTAAATTACAATGTAGTTTTATGCACATTAACATCAACAGATGTCCCATACCACCTTAACAAGATTGTGGTTGGTTTTGCATCATGCGCAGTAAACACAGCGGTTACATGCTTTTCATTTTTTGCTTTTAATTAAAATTTGCCTGATGAAAGTAGAAAGCCCTACTGCAAATGATATGGAGCTAAATCTATAATATCTAAATTAAAGGTATATAGTAATAAGTGTAATATTGACATTTTATAATTCTAATTAGACATTCTTATATTAATTTGTTCACAAAGTTGATGTTTCCATGAACACACTTCTTATTCCGTTTTTTGCATAACATTCATTTGATATTGTTAATATTTCTTCTACTAGTGAATAAAAAATCATTTTTTCCTGTAATAGTCAGAAACATTGCCTCAGCAGATAACAGTTGAAGGGGCCGGGCATTGGTGCTATGCTTCATCAGACCATTCTTTTTCAGATTCTGCTGCCATCCTGAGTATTTGGAGTCAGGAAGCTTTGACAACTTCCCTTTTGTAGAAATTGATGAGCAGCACTTTGAATAACTTTCTTCAGATAGCTTTTCTTTTATACTAAAGCATCAAATGTGTCTGATTTTACATCTATGTGTATGTCAAATTGTTTACCAGGTAGAAAAGTATTTCATGTTTAAAACTGTATGTTGATGTACTTTGTAGCAATGCTTATAAAATATTTGATTAATTTTAATAGATGTAACTTATTTTGGGTTTAAAATAAGCTCTGTAAATATTGTCAAATATTTTTTGAAATGTACATTCCTAAGTGCTTTTGAACAAAAATTGTCCTAATTATAATTATTTATACCTACATATATGCATAATGCATTAGTAGTATATCATGCAATTCTTTTTACTAGTAATACTACTTTAAATTAATGCATTATGAATACTCCACATATTTCTTGCTTTTTATTTTCACATGCAATCATGAATCGAAGTTGGTTTTTTTTATTGTTAAACTTGAGCAATTTTTCTGTTAAATTTTGTTACATGTAAATAGATGTGTTTATTACTTCTGTAATGTAAGGAATGGTAAACCATGCAAATATTTTGGTTGTTTTGATATATCCGATTAAATATCAAAATTTTGATATGTTTTTTTATGATGATGCATTGAGATTACAGTTCTTTACTTATCAAAGAGATGTTGTTTGTTAAAACCATAAAAATTATTGCACGCGTAGATCTAGGGAGGGGGGGGGGGGGGTTGTTGTTCTAGATCCGCGCATGCATTGTATGTGCCACAGATACATAATATTGTATGAAACCATTTTTCTGAGTATTACGCGATATAAAATTGTTTAACTGTACATCAGGCCTTACATATTTGTACAGTATAAATAAATTTGTACAGTATAATAAACCCTCAAGTTTAGACAACATTGGAAACCCACGGTGCATATTTAGCGTGGGACAACTTGCTGAGTTTTTCCTCGTTTTCATGAATGATTCTTGCCTTATTCTGGTTGGTTCCTTCACACTTTTGTGAAGATAATCCAACTAGTCATTTATTATATGCTCGAATGTAAGTTCTCTTAATATGATCCTTTAAAAATGAAAAAAAAAATCGCTCTCGTATTGGTTAAATAGAAAATATTGAATATTCATGAAAACAAGAAAAATACAAAAGGTTGACCGATGGTCAGTAAACGTAGGTTTCTCCATGATGCAGTTTTAAAATAATTGTTATATTTCAATTATGCGCAATCAATTATTTACATGTATTACTAAAAATGTACTGTCGTCTTGAAAATCCACACAACGCACCCTCATTGATAGGGTTAACTTTGTTTATAGTCAACATTGTAAATGTTTTTGTTGGTTGTTTCATAACTATTGATACTGACACATTTTCACTGTTTTTTGTTATTTCAGTGTTTTACACAAAATGAACTTCAATTGTTGTAGTCATGAATAAAAACATATTCTACTGTCATCTTCACATTTAATATTTCCTTGATGGGTTTGTGTGAGCCTTTGGTACATAGTTATATATATTGGATCTTGTTCTCGGGTCCTCCAAAACTTGCTGCAGTCGCAGTGCATACATGTACCAAAGAAAGGTTTAAAGGTATTGACAATGTAATGTACCATGGTAGCAAATGACTCGTTCCAATTGAATCCTCCCGGATGATTATTTTTCCCCTGTAATAAAAAGGCATGCCATGTTCTACAGAATCGTTCGCGACATTAAAGGATGTGGAATTACTTGATTTTGTGAATATCAGATTTGTTAATCTGAAGCTTTTCCGCTTTGTGTACGGATACGGTTTGGTGATAAGGTCGGCCTCTAGAGTGACTGTTAAAAGGGGGAAAACCCCAATAAAATATAAACATTTTTTAGATACGTGTTGCATGCATTGAAAGCTCTGAAAAAAGCAAATATGATGTGCTTTTAATGTAAGAGGTAAAGGGACTAAGAAAAGCTTTGGGTTGGTTGTCTTCAATGAAATTTGATAATATAAAAGATGGAAGAATTTGCTCTGCATAAGAAACAAGCAATCGGATTTGGAATTGAAATAAGTGGATTGAATTATTTCTGATCAAAAAGTGCAACCTATTATTTCTGTTATGTTTTTATTTTCAACATGCAGCTTAAAGCTGACATGAATTCATAAAAGCATTTGGTCGTCATATTAGTTTCGATCATTCCTCAGCTGCCACTGGGGTATATATACCGGTCGAGAAAGTTACGGTCGGTTGCTTTTCCGATCGAGGCATTCAGGTTGCACGGACTTCTAAATGCATGAACTACACATTGTAGTAAAATGTTTATAAAAAATAAATAAAGGAAACTACAATAAATAAAACATAAAATATGATTTATATAAGTCATAAGGAATCATTCTTTGAGTATTATGAGGTGATAATTTCAGTCGGGGCGTGATCAAATCCAATAAAGCCCGAAGGGCTTTATGATAGATTTGATCACGCCCCGACCGAAATTATCACCCCATAGTATTCAAAGAATGATTCCTTATGACTTATATTTATATAATTTTCAGCAGTTGTGCGATTAAATAATATAATATTAATTATGCAAACCCGCTTGCGTCTTTTGAATTTATTGGGTTGTATAGTACAAAATCGATTCGTAGTGTTATCACAGACAGAGACACTGGAAAATGTAAATATTATTTTAAAGAATTTCTAAGGGATTCGTATTATTTTGCACAGATAGTACTGCCTTTTTCGCAAGCACATTGAACATGTGTGTCGTTCATACAGAATGCAAAGCGTCTGCATCTATTTGAAGACCCCGGCGGCACTACATCCAATACAGTAGATAAATAATGGGAAATCCAAGGAAGTAACAACGATAACAACTCTCTAGTTATACAAAATCTTGCTCTCCAAACAGGCCACAGTACTAAAGGCTCATGTATCAACGAAAAGTAAACTTTGTTCATTGGTATTCTGAAGCAGGTATAAGTCCATCCTTTTTTTATAATCAATTGTTAAATTAGAAATTTATTTATCATAAATGCATGTAATTAAGAACTGATCACTTGAAAAGTTGACAATAGTACATAAACAATAATTATGTATCATAGTATAAACTATGGTGTATTTGACCACACCAACAGCTTCCATTAAAGTGCAAATACATGTGTCTTTACAAAGGAAAATCGCAATAATTAATGAAAAGGAGACGCATAAATGCTCATGAAACTCCAAACTAGTCAAGGTTTTCTAACTTTCATTTCGACACTAGAGATGTCGGTTAACCCATCCCAGTTTAAACCATTCCTGTAAATAGTCTGCCCCGCCCGCCCGTTCAGGTTTGACCTTTGACACGCATTATGCCACCACCCGCCACCGCTGGATGTGGCGCAGTTGACGTCCGGATCTTTGTCGTTGTCGCGGTCTCTTGTGGTGAACTTCATTCCGTTGGCACATTCTGTACAACTTCCAAAGTTAGTGAACGGGTCCCCTGAAAAAATATATTCAAGTATATTGTCGATGTACGCCTACATGTACATAGCATATTAATCAATCAGAATTATTGCTCAACAAACTACATGCTAAACTGTAAGTTTTATATATATCAATCAATCGCACAACCAATTTCATGCAAGAAATCAATACATGTATTCCAGGAAAAAATTGACTGAATTATCTCCAAGGCTTTTCAAAGACATTTTTTCAAAGAAAACATCTTCAGCTTACATACTGGGGATTTTGACAAAAACAAATCACAAGCAAACCCTGCAATCCGACAAAGTCGGAGGCGTGAAGACGATATTCGTCGTTGACGTCATCAATGTGAAACGTGTAGTCAGCCGTTATTTTTTCGTTTGCTGTGGTAACAATTTCAATCTGGAGATGATTTTGTCCGTGGTCAGTTGTCAACTCATGGATGTACGCATTGCCTGTAACAGGTAGTCAAATGGTTCTGTCAGTTAAAGTCTTGTCTTTTTGAACCATACAAGAAAGGATATTGCAAGTTTTAAAAACTAGTATACTACTTTTGCCTTATCATCGCTACCATCGTTGCTCAGAAGCGGCTCAAACAAACCCACGGAGGAAGCAGAAATAGCTTTTAAAAATTAACGATGTAGTTTTCACTGATGTTCATGTATTATTTACATCTTTCTTAAAATTTTCATATAAAAAATGAATAAAAGTGCGTTAAATTTCGTCGAACGGTTTTGTCATCTTTGTAAGTTGATTGCTTTAACACTTTTTAAATTAATATTTCAAAATTTTCCAAAATATTAGGGTCCAAAACAGTTTTGATATCTGTTGAATGTCTTTATCTTCAAGATTAAAATCTTCGAAAAATTGTCTGAATAATAAAACATTGAAGCAATAACATTTGAATATCCATGCAACTAAAGGACTACTCATATTTTCCCGAACTTTGTTCATTAACTGAACAAAACCTTCGAAGTCATTTGATGGAAAATACAAGGAACGAATTCTTACAAGAAAGGAATACATGTGACTATAAAAGAATATAAAAATCTTCTTGTATATTAAAATAAACTTTCTGTCTTGCACGTGTGACGTTACACTTGCTCAAAGATTTTTGGTCAGTGTTTGTGTTATTCAACAAATGGCTTCCAAAGTTGAATATTTAAACAACTAAAACATACCTATCCAGAATTCAGTCAGAGATCCAAATCCATTTTCATAGTCAGTCCAAGTCATGTCGAAATTTTGCATTCCATTCGAGTTTCGCCTCTGAATCACCTGAAAAGAAACCGCGCGAACTTTTTCTGTAATTATTTATTGTCAAAATGTCGTTTTAATCATACTGTTAATCTTATTTGTAAGACTGATTGCTTGTCTTTTTAGAAAAGTGAAAAAAAAAAACGTCGCAAGAATTAAAATATGAAGAAAAAAACAAACTGGTAATTAAAATAAAAATCCATTTAACATTTTTTAACCCGGCTCTTCTTTCCTACTCACGGTCCAAAAGAAATTGTTCGTCGTGTCCATGATACACAGAAGACTTTTGTTCTGGCTGTTTCGATATTTAAACCGTACGAGCGACGAGGTTCCTACAGTTGCAGAAGTGACGCAACCGCAGTGTAAGCAGGTGATGCCATCTGGTGTCGTGCTGGCATGCGCAGTAGTTTGCGGAAGTAATGGTGTAGTTGTCGTAATGTTGCTGTCACCATCATCATTGTTGTCGATTGTGCTGTCAATGATAGCAGAAGCTGTTGTTGTTTCTACTGTTTCCATGGTAACGGATTCTGTTGTTTGGTAAGTTAAAGCCGTTGAACGATCTACGGCTGTAATTGGTCCATTGGTTGTGTTCGAACCTACTGACTCTGGAATTAAAAAACTTATCGTAATAGTTGTCTTTTTGTTGTGAACAACACTAAAATGCCAGCTGAATTGTATCCTTGCTTGAGTTTAAGGTCAGTAAATCAAAATCATATTTTATGATGATCTATAAGAAATGTGACTAAAAAATATGTATATGCAATGTATTAGCTATGCATATTTTAGGTAAAAATTTGATAAAATACGGATACATATACTTGTTTTTCTGTAGCTTTCCAATGAAGAATGTTAATGGTTACCATGATAATTAAAAATTGAGATGTTAGAGATGTTATAATTAAACATGAACAAGTTTAATCACTGATGCCATTTCACATTCGAATGATTTTGTTTTAACTTTGTCGATTTCATGGACGATATTAGTGTGGTTGGTCAATGGTGTATCGTGTTCTACCCCAGTAAGCGACATACTAATACATCGGTCAACATACAAAGATAGTGACTTCCAATCGTCAAGCAAACATGCGCACTAGCCGTCCCGCCGCCAAACAAACATTTGTAAATGGTGCATGTAGCAACACCCACATCGTAAAAAAGCTCGGTAGAGAACCACGTGCCAAACTGTGCATCCCTTATTCAACACATCAGAAGTTTTGTTAGATTGTTGAATAAAAATCAATCCACCGGACTTAGATCAGTCAATAGAGGACACTTACCTGTACATAGGTTTTGTCTCCTATCCCATGATCCACCATTACAAGGATTGTTCTGGAGAAGAAAAACAAACAATATAATATTTAATGCTCCCACATATGTTATATAAGCATTCACGATATGACTTAATAATATTAGCATATACATGTACATGTAATTATTATGGCGTGGGTAATGTAATTTTTTGAAATTCTCGCTATATCTTCTTCTCCAAATTAACTAACAAAGAAATCGTTTTATATTGTTTTACGATTGGAGAACATCCATACCACCCCTTTTTGATTCAATAAAATCATCACAGAGCTTTTATAATGACAGTTTTTATTTTAAATATTTTAATATACTAATGACATTTTATCATCATACCGTGCTCACTAATCCTTGGTCAGAAGATTAAGGATATGAGAGAAATTTTGATTATCTTTAGAACACTTTAAATGCTACATGTAGCGAATGCGTGTTCAATTTGAGTTTTGCCATTAAATTGATGTTTTAACACGAAGGCTTAAACATTCGACTATTCATCTGCAAGTTTTGTGGAAATACAAAAATTGTGGATTTACAAAATCAATTACATGATAGAATTTTGACCAAGTAATCTTCTAAACTTTCTGATAAGTTAATCTAGGCAAACATACGGTTTTTAGCTCACCTGAGCTGAAAGCTCAAGTGAGCTTTTCTGATCCCATTTTGTCTGTCGTCCGTCTGTCTGTCAGTAAACTTTTAAAATTTTCAACATCTTTTCCAGAACTACTGGGCCAATTTCAACCAAACTAAACATAAAGCATCCTTAGGCAAAGGGGATTCAAAGTTGTGAAAATTACGGACCACGCTTTTTTTACAAGGTGAGATAGTCAGGAATTATTGAACATTTTTGAGAAATTTTCAAAAATCTTCTTCTCAAGAACCATTTGGCCAGGAAAGCTGAAACTTATGTAAATGCATCCTCAGGTAATATAGATTCAAAGTTGTGAAAATCATGACCCCCGGGGGTAGGATGGGGCCACAATGGGGGGGGATCAAATTTTTACATAGGAATGTATAGAGTAAATCTTTAAAAATCTTCTTCTCAGAAACCAATCAGCCAGGAAAGCTGAAACTTGTGTGGAAGCATCCTCAGGTAGGGTAGATTCACGTTTGTTCAAATCATGATCCCTAGGTGTAGGATGGGGTCACAACTGGGGGGGGGGGGGGGGGGGGGCAATTTTTTTACATAGGAATATATAGAGAAAAATCTTTAAAAATCTTCTAAAAACCGTTTGCCTTAAATAACTGTAAATTTAGTGAAAGCAACCTCAGATTGTGAAGATTTAATTTTTTAAATCATGAGGAGTAGGGTAGGTCCACATTAGGGATCCAATTTTACACAGGAAAACATTTTAATCATTCACAAAAACTGAAATGGTAATATATATACTTTTACTTGTATGCAAGTATTTTGACATATTGTTGATTCTTTAAAACTGTTTAGACTTTGGCCCCTGGACGATTCTTTGGCCTCACAAGGGGTTCAGAGTTTGGTGTAGGTTTATATTCCATATATAAACAATTTTTTAGGATCTTTTTTAGAACTGAAATGCTCAACGTGTGATATGATTATAAAAATCATCCTGTTAGAAAAGGGACTTGATTATTATATAATAAACATAAGACTATCCAGGGGGGAAAATGGATTTTTATTTGTACAGGATCTACATGTATTATACCACATTGTCCAAATGTTTTGTATTATGACTCCATTAAGCTGATTTTATCATGTCTATTCTTGCTTAGGTGAGCGATTTGGCCCATGGGCCTCTTGTTTTGGGTATTTTTTTTTTTATTTTTATTAAACTGTCTGATAACTGATTTTTGATGTTTTTTAAATTATCTACTTTTGGTTTTATATTTTAGAAAAGAAAAAAAATGCGATTTCATAATGCTAGTATGGTATAAAAAGGAGTTTTGTTGATTTTCAAATTCATATTATACACAAATCGATACAGTTATACACATAATAATTTAATTCTGGTTGTAATACAGCATTTGATTGGATAGAAAAATTTAGTTAAATTTGTATAACCTGGTTTTCACGTCACAAAACACGTCACAATGCAAAAACGTACTAATCCACTTGACGTTACATTTGAATTTTCAACAGTTTCATATCATTTTTAAAAGTAAAACGCTCTTAATTTGTACGGTAAATTACAGAAAATTAAATTATAAGGAATGAACTCAATGTCTACCAAAGTTATACTCATATAACCTGGTTGGAGCAATTTACGCTTTTTTATAATCCGCTTCGCGGATTATAAAGCGTAAACTGCCCCAACCCAGGTTATACTCGTATAACTTGGGTAGACATTGAGTTCATTTCTTAAATATCAAGCTGCATGCACTTGACGTTATTATAAATTTTTCTCATAATAAAAATGTACACCTTCCACCTAATGAAAAAATATATAACGTTAGGTGCCTGTGTATCAAGCTCCTGCACTCTTCCTGATCGACAGTCGCGAAAGAAAATAAAACTACAAGTCTTAGAGATTTATTGGTATTTAATTGCACTGAAGCATGTAATAAACCAATATTATAACGCATTTATGGTATTTTAAAGTAGCGAAATCAGTAGTTTCACTCCTTTGGTTAGTATACGTACATAGTATGCAAAATTAATTTTAAGGTACCTTGCTAGATCTAGACTTATACTTTTTAAGACACTACGTCACAAGATGGCGATTTGATTGTTTTGTTGAACTGTTTGCATCAATCGATTTGATTGTATATCGTCATAGCTCGGTGGTTAAAGTCCCTTTCACAATTGGCGCACAAACACTTTACAACACTTTGCGATCGGAATGTTTTAGCTTCGCACGATCGAGCTCTCGCATACGTTGCTTGATGGCTCGTATTCGTTGCATCCGTTTTAGTAGTCGCATCAAGTCTCCTCAAAATAGTGGACAAACACACTATTCAGACGCGACCGAATCTGATCCAAATTATCGCCATGCAACGCAAGAACATTAGTACGAACGTCTTACGACGTTTTGTGTACTCGCAAGAGTGATGCACGATTTTTATAGGTCGTAAAATAAATCGTCTATGCGTGTGTTTTACGATCATGAGACTGTTGCTCAACGTATCTAATCTTGCAGCGTTTTACCTTCATTTAACGATTTATCAGCTTCAATTTGCTATGCTTTGCCACTAGTATATATACCCTGTATAAGCAACTCTGTTTCAGACTACAATAGACCATTGATGCTTCTCATCTTCTTGGGCGACATCTTCTTTCGCATTCTACTATATCTTCAGATGAGCGTCGGAAACGGGCGGTATATATACCCCCTATGACTCGCACGAGCATTCGTACCATGGAACGCATGATCGCACGAGCGCCGCATGTCCAATCGCATTAATTTTGGTGCATGTTCAATAGTCTGATCACCTGATCAATCGCGCGATACTATCGCATTATCTTACAACACTCGCTTTCATTGTTCAACAGTTGCATATAGACTCATGATATATCGCAAGATTCAATGCGTTTGCATCGCACAACTTTCGCTTTAGATCGTGCGAATTTCGTACGAATACTTTTTAATGTGCGATTATTTCGGCAACACATCTGAATTTTCCAGTCGCACAAATATTTTGTCGCTTCCGCTCGTGCGCCAATTGTACATGTTAAAGGGCCTTAAAGTATCGGGCTTGTGAACCGCAGTTTGTGGGGTCGAATACGACTGGGACTTTTGCTCATGTTTACTGAATTAAATTTTCAAAAATATTTTTTTTTTATCCAAAACTGCACATTTTGTCGCCTATTTGACTTATATACTTCTTATCCATCATTCTATCTGTCATGATCAGATAATTTTCTGCTGATTTGAGAAACTATTTAAGGTGTAGTGATCCACCTTAATGTACACGTTCATGTACAGGGTTTATCAACTTATCCCTTTTGATGAATACCGTGAATACATGTAGCTTTAGGAGAAATAATTTGCTTAATATGGTTTTGTTATTATTGAAAATTGTCTTACCATTAGATATCGCAGACAGATGTCACCCGTGGTATTTCGGGGAATGTCGGGGCCGATTCCTGTCGTTAGTCTACATCTATCCTCGGAAATGCACATTTCTATGGCGTTACAGGCCAGATTCTTGAGACATTCGGCAGCACAGACTTGTGTTGATTTCACCGAAGTTCGAAAAAGCACATGAAAATAGTCTTCCTTGGGAATGTTTCCAACATAGTGAAACTGACCATATTCGGAGTACGTGCTTGTGGATTCGAAAACCACAAGAAGAAATTGAAAAACCGACGTATTAAATATCCTTTTTAACATGGTTGATATTCAAGCAAATGCTCTTGTTTATTAACGAAGTGAATATTGAGATAAATATTTGTGTTTTAAGTTTAAGTGAGAGTAAGGTTTTTTTTTTTCAAATGCAATATTTATATAAGATCATATAAAATTGCTTTTCCAAGTGTGGCGTGTAGCCTTTGGGAACGACTTGGTTCTGACTTACTAGTATCCCACTGTCTTCAAACCTCAATTATCTTCGGTTCCATTTTTTTTCTCCAGCAGATTACATTGATTATCAATGTACATATCATCATTTACCAATCAACGAGAAGATGATTAAGATAATCGGATTTATTTTTACAAGTACATTGCACGCACAGCTAGGAAATGAATTATGATTCTCGTTAAATTAAAATAAGCTTTGAGTTATTATTTCCATTTTAAAAAAAATTCAAACCAAGATTAATAATTTTTATCTTAGTTTTTGCTTCATTTTGTATACATGTAGTTGATTTATAAAAATCTATGTACATGTTGGTTGCATTTCAAATCCATTCATTTGTCCTTTTTTTATCCCACCCACCAATCGCAAGCTTGTCGGAGATCTTGATTCTTATGATGATTTGTTTAATAAAAAGGACAAACCACAATGATAACGAGTAGTTTCAAATCTTCTGTAATATTACCGAGTTGGAAAAGCATCGGACAACAATTTAAGGTGGCTGAATACCATTCATGTTCTCCTTAAATTTTGATATCATTATTTCGAGCCAAAATCTGTAGCTGTAGTATTTTGTAGTTCTACAGGTCACAACTTTCAAATTCAACATAGTTTGAATATTTTCCTATATTTATACACAGAGCTCTTGTCGTTATCCGGGGTTTTAAATAGCCAAAAAATGAAACCCTTTGAAGTTCCAATATATTGCATGTATTAAACACACTTCACGGTAATCTAATTGCTCATGGTTTTCTCACGCCCAGTTCCACATTCTCATATAAATGTGTCTGCTTGAGAAAAAACATACTTGTTGACTTTACTTCGTTTCTTGGGGTTTTTTCGGTGGGTTTTTTCTTTATATTCTCCATAGATACATTTTGATAATTTTGATTAATTAAATTAGAATCATTGCTTATTACTCATTTTATGAAAAACCGTGTTTCTGACACAAAATGTTTCTTGAAATATTAAGCATCTAACCGATGACTGCATCATCAGTTTATCAACAAACTATTTTTTAAGAGGCTTGCACATTTTACACGCATGTAGCAGCCTTTGTGCAATTGGCACATCCCACTAACCCAGCATTAAAAGAACCGTTTCGTGCATTTATTTATACCCAATCAAATATGAATACAGCATGCTAGGTTACAAATACAGCATACTAGGTTACAAATACAGCATACTAGGTTACAAATACAGAATACTAGGTTACAAAAGTGAAATTTTAAAGACAGGAGGAACATTTCCATTTGTTCAGTTGATGAAATTGACAAATTGTTATGGTCTTCTGACCCTCATTTCCACGTAGCTGAGGTCTGTGATGGCGTTCCAATTCATTCCAAGCCTGTAGTCACTCTGACCGAACTGTCCATTTAGGTTTGACCTTTGACACGAGTTGTGCCACCAGCCTCCTTTACTGACGCGTGCGCAGTTCCTGGTAGTGTCATTATCATTGTCAACGTCCTCCGTGCTGAATTTCATCAAGTTAGCACACTCTTGACAACCGGATAAAAATGGGTCATCTAGCCATAACAAAAGAATAAAAATTTGTAAAACACAATTAATCCTTTGTGAAAAAGAAATAAATATTGCTTTACGTCCAAATTTTTAATTTTGAAAATCGATTTGCCATTTCATATATACTAGTATATCATAGTTCTTAGTCCTGCTAAGTATTTTCAATTGTTTTAGTAGTTGTAATCGCTGAAAGCATTGCATCGGGATCTGGCCATAAAAAAATCAGCTATTTTTGAAATTTTACGTAAACTAAAAAAAGTGTGCAAGATAAAATTGTGATGTTTATATAAGAAAATTGTCCAAACTGAAATATAAGTATTTTTTTAATGACCACAATGACTCAAATTATCTCAAAAGGACGTTAAATAACAAATGATCAATCAATGAATTGGTAATTATCTACCTAGGCTTTGGCTTCCATTTAAGCTGGCAGCATGCAACCTGTAATCACCGCTCTCGGACTCTATGTAAAACAGGTAATCGACAGTCAGCTGTTGCCCGTTGTTTTTTGTCATTTTTATCCGCAAATGGTGGTTTCCGGAAATGTTTGTCAGCTGGTGTATGTAGTCATTGCCTTTTAAATTAAATATTTCATACAGTAATTGCATTCCTTTTGAATTTGATAGTCAAGAACTTTATATTCACAAATTGTTTACCTGCAAACAACACATTCAGAACATTTGCAACATCAGCTAAAAAATCTAGCCTTAAAGTAATACAGCTGTAAAATTTGAATGTATTCAGATCATACCTATAGTTTCTAAAGCTCACACAATATTAACAATATGGCATATTTTATTGAAAGAATACAATTTAGTTTGGATTTTTTCGACAACATTTGATTATTTAAATATCGTGTAAGGAGTGAATATGTTTTATACTCTACCAATCCAGAAATCGGAGGTCGTGGATCCGAATCCTTCTTTGTATTCGTCCCACTCCCTATCAAAGTCCACAGATCCACCAGAGCGCCGCCTCTGAATAACCTTAAATCAACCATACACCCAAAGTATTTAAAAATATTGTAAACCGGCCGGGGCTTACTCTCTTGATTCCAACACAGTACTTTCAGTACTTTGATTTGATAATGAATACTGAATAGAACTGGGATGACAATAGTCTTATTATGTTAATTGTATAATTACTTAAGAAATAAACAGCAATTTAAAAAGTTTACTGGGATATGAAGTTGGTTGGTCACGTGATCAAATTCTGTGAAGCCCGAAGGCCGATATTCCGGTGAACTTTTTAACATTGCTGTTTATTACTTATATTTACGTTTGAGAGAGACAAATCGTTCAGAACTGTTAAAATTA